>JAWNOP010000012.1:10000000-11271819 GCA_035045925.1 Drosophila atripex | reverse complement strand
AAGTGGTATAAACTAAAATGGAATTACCAACAACAACAGCAGTATCAACGCACGTCAATGCTATTACCACACCCACACAAGCACACCCACACCTTCACAAAGGAGGGAGAAATGCAACAACCTCACCCACACACACACACACTGAGTACCACGGGGTTCGATACTGACTCATCAAGGACATGGCCAAATGACAGAATTCAGGCCAAAATGGGATGGGTGTTACGACTGCTTTTCCGAACGATTGTGAGAGGTGTGCCTGCCGGCCGCCTGTCTATCGGTCTGCATATGAATGTCTTGGTTTTATCTATTCAGTTTCCATTTTCCTCGTTACGCGCGTATTTTGTAGGTAGTGTTATTGATTTTAGTGCTCTTGTTTTTGTTGTTTCTTGTACTTTTTGTTGGGTAATTAGCATAACAGCAATTGACAAGCAAAAGCCAAAGACGCAGTAAAAATTGTGACGTCAGAGAATGTGGAGCCCGACCATGACAAAAGTGGTCATAGAAGAGAAAGGAGGGAGCCAGAAAAAGAGAAACTGTGGGGGCTGCAACTGTTGATTGCGTGGGCAGTTCCAAGACTATGACATGTTCCAAAAATAAATCTTCTTTTGGCCTGACATTTACAGAGAATTATTTAAAGGATTTGGCGTTTTGGCAGAGAAGCATGGGCTGGCTCTTTGTTCAGTTTTGTAAGAAATTTTCTGTCAAATTATAAATATCTTAAATTTATTATTTCAAGAGATTCTATTTAAAATATGACTTATCCTTGATGAACTTTCCTTATCAAACAACTATTATTGTTATTTACTATTTACCCCATTTTAATTATTACCTATCCTTATCGATATCTATGAACGACAATAGTTATTGTTTACTGTTATTCTAGCTGTCAGTTTTTGCCCTCTGCTTTTAGCCATTTGTCACCAGACATTACACTTGGCCGACCCTCTTCTTTACGGCGACTGACCGGACAGAAATTGATTTATTTTTAGACGTAACTAATTTCCGTAACACCTGAGAAGGTCGTTTTTTTATCAAGTTGCCATTTTACCCCCAAAGTCGATTGGACAATTAAACAGAACTTGCAAGGCTAGGCGGGGCAGTCGATAAAAACACTTTCCAATAAAAATATGCCGAATGCATGAAAGTAAAATAATTACCGAAAATTGCTTAGTAGCCATTAACTTGAACAATATGGTGGTTACCTTTGTGGCCGTTAGTTATCAGTGGAGTTATGCAACCAGCACATGCAAACTCTCCAATTGCTGTTTATAATTTTAAACAATCCAATTGCCAACGGAAATTGCTATTTCTACTCCATAAGCTTTTCACGAAAGATAACAGGTAACGAAAGACATTACAACTGGCAGACAGATACCTCCGTCTCCGCCTCGGGTTGATAAGAAACTTTGTAGGGACTTATTAGGGACTACACTCTACATGTTTAATCAGCAGTTTCTGGCTCAACTGACAGAGGTCTATTGTTTAATGAAATATAGAGGTTAAAACCTTTTGCTCTAGTGACGTAAATGTGGGCCAGCAGCTGCCTAAATATTTTTTGAGATTTTTAAATCAAAATTAACAGTTTGTTGGAACGTGTTTTTAAAAACACGATTCTCAAATAGGAATTCCTTTTAAACTGTTTTATTGTTATCTTTAAAATTGTCTTTTTTCAAGGCTAGTTTCGTAACCTTCTTGGTTCCAAGAACCATGTTCTTCTATCGCAGAAATTCTTAAGAATTCTAGTAGAATTGAAATACATTTTTTTTCGAATTGCTGAGCCAGCAATGGTTCTACCCAAATACACAGACATATAAGGGGGGAAAATTATTTATTTAATTGCTGATAAGAACATTTATTTTGCCAACCTAAAAAAAAAATCCAAATGATAAACAAGGAATACTGCATTCCACGAGTATTATGAACCACAAGAATACTTTATGTTTTGGCTGATGAAATATTAGAAAATCTTTGCAGCGCATCGGTGCTATGAACTTGGGGGCTAAATATAAACAGACGATATGAGATCTTAGAGAAACAAAAGCCTTCCCTGAATGAAAGGTATAGAGTTGTTTGTGCCGACACCGAACCAAGCACTCGAACAAAGTGTCGTGGGGAAAAGAGTGACGACATTATCGCACAATGAGCCAAGGGTTGGGCGCCGGAATGGGAAACCATGATTATATGTTTGGTAAACGGTTTTCGCATTTGGATTCATGAGTCAGGCCCGGCGATATCTGGACTAATGGGTCTGATAAATATATGAATTATGTTTATCCGGAAAGTAAACTGAACTGATTTTTTAAGAAATGTACATTTTTAATGGAAATTATATAAATTTAATTTCCATTACTCACTAGACACATAAATAAAACATTAGCAACAATTTAAAAACACGTGGTCTTTATCGCAGGGGCTCGACTGCTATGGCCATTGAAGAGATTTCCTCAACAGTTGAGGATGCTGCTGAATTAAGAGAAAAATCTGTTGTTTAAGAGAATTTTTGCAGTACAAGCACTTTTCGCTGAAATTCTCTCAAACTTCCCCCGCAATTGCCAAAAATAAAATAACCTGAATAATATCCTAAAATTATAAGTGGTAGGGCATTACTTTGTTTAGTTTTCATTCCCAGCGTTGTTGAAATGCCAATTTTCAAGGTTTTGATGAATCTCTTAAATGATCTGTCACGTCGTGCCGAAAGGTGATAATAGGATGAGATTAAATATAGAAAAGAATTCAAAAACAATAATAAATCACGGCCCTGTAAAACATCTCTGAATGAGAAAACAAAATCACAAGTAAAAGTAAATAATAAAACTAGGGATACCCCACCACCCTTACAGTTTACAAATTTCAATTGAAAATGCTGCAATCGAGATCATTTTTTGGCAAAATTTCGAGCAAGTAATTGGCCTCGATGTTGGATCGCTGTTTCGATACGATTTTGGCCATGTCATGCTCTCTTGGCTCACGCAACCGAATGGAATGATAATACCGAGACATCCACATATATGTACATATGTACATATATCCGACCGATTGTTCAGTTAAACCAGTTCGCACCAGATTCGGGGAAAAACAGTGAAAACTATGTGATAAGGGCAAACATTTGGCATCACAGACGTCGTCCAACTATCACTAAAAATATCTAAATAGTAAAGAGAAAAAAAAAGCAAAGCACAGAGAATAAATAAAAACAAACCACTAAAAAAGTGTGCCAACATTTTTTTGCCGTCTTCACTAGGTGAAGGTTTTTTTGGCCATTTGTGTTGCCAAAATATTGTGTGTGGCAGCCGGGTGGCTGGTATTCTGTTCTATAAAATTTTTGATTCATTCATTGAACGATAGTGTGATGTGTGGGGTATTGATATCTTATCGAGGAGTACGAGTGGCTAGTGCGTGATTCGCCAGAGTGTGACGTTTTCACTTCGATAACGTATAATATATGAGGCTATTTCGTAAATCTCGAGTACTTGCTGACAGTTGTAAACGTGGAGTACCCAAGGCGGATGTCTTGAACGAGAGCTTATCTCGTAACGTCTCCTTGGACCCTCTTGCCAAAAGGTCAGGCCGTGTCAAGTGAGAGGTCGTTCAACCTTTGGCCAATGCGAGAGCGAAACACGGCCAAAACAAACGGCCAAAAGTCAAAGCCAGCCAAAAGTGTCTACGCAGCGTCTGAAAGCTGGAAATTGATATGCAAAAATGTAAAAGTATGCACATAAATGTTGTGTATCATTTGTCAGAAACGTGAATCGTAATTTAGCCCTCAGGCTGGGCCTCCATGCTAGTTCTTAAAAATTTACAAAAAAAAAAAAAACCCACACAGCAGCTATTATTCGGCCAGCTTTTGGGGGCCAGACCAAAGTACACCCCACTCAGTGCGATCACACCCACAGAATATTTCCCATGTGAAAAATGGCACATGTGACGAGGATTTAACATGTTAATAATAGAACACTAGGACAATAAATGAAACGCAAAAGCCGAAAACCAATTAACGGAAATATGTCAACGAAAAATGAACAATATGTAGTGTAAAATATAGTTGAGATGGCAACCATCTTGTGCCCCAAAAATAAAACACATTAGTGCATGTTTAAGTGACTGAAATTATGCTCAATTGCTTCCCAGTGACATTTGCATACAAATTGCCGAAAAAATGCTTTCATTTTGATCTTTTCTTGTATGAATTTATTTTCATAAATTAAAGGCAAACGACTGGAATTGAAAGTGAGTCGCACAAACCAATTAACAGGGAATTGAACTTGATGCATATTGGTGGAATATACAAATCGCAGACAATTAAATCAAATCAAACGATGCTGTCTGTTCGATGAAATGATAAATGGAAGGGATTCTATTAGGCCGGCCCACTGGCCATCCCACTAGAATATCAAATAACATTCTTTATTAAATCAATTAAACACATTTCGTTTCCATTTATTGCAGTTCTTACACTGAGGGAATCAAGTAACTGCCTTCAAAATGGTCAACGTTGTGGTGCGTATTTCTCGGAACATCTTCAATTGATCAATTACCTTTATTAATTGATGAAATATCATTGTATGTGCCATTGCAGGATAGCGGCTCGAAGCATGCGCCCCAGGAGATGGAGCAGTTCCTGCCCGGCGAAGGCAAAGTGATGTGAGTTTTTCGGATCTAATCTAGTCGAGTCAAGTCATTGTGCTAAAAATATGCCACTAAATTGCTGTAGCGGTGGCATGTTTCCCAATTAAGTTTACAAGTAGATTAGTTGTTCGCTAATTGGCCTTTGATGCCGCCAAATAGCCAATTGACTAAAAATGGCTCTCCATGTCAGACTCAGTGTCTTGGCTAGTTGCTAGCTTGATAACGAGTTTGTAGTAGTACTCCGCCCTCAGATAACTGGGTCTATAATCGACTAGTCTCCTGCCTTTTATTAGGCAAAAATCACGTAAGTGTCTGGTCGCAGGGGAAGTTAATGAATAGCCTGCCGTATAACGCAATGAACTACATGAAAGCCCAGTTCACTTACAAGTTCAAGGTCCCGGGCCAGAATTGCTTTTCAAATAAAAATAGATATTATCGTAAACATTTGCAAAAATCGATCTTCCTCAGAGAGGTGCAGGCATGCAAATCCGTATTCTCAGATCTGTTCTCGGATGCAAATATTATTGAAATGGGGACTGACGGCCGACAAAGGCGCGAAATAAATTAGCAAATGTTATGACAATATCAGCTAGCACACGTGTAGATCTTCTCTATTTTTCAAAAATAAATACAAATCTGACTTTCATATTTGAATGCACTTTGATTTAGGAATAAGGAAAGCTATTGAAATCTCAGTTTTTGAATTTTTGGAATTTTTTAATGGAAAAATAATCGCATTTTTTCTATTTGTTATAAATACAATTGTAAGTATATGCGAGTATTGTAGGAAGGGTTTCGAATATCAGCGATTATTTGTATGGAAAAGTGTGCAAATAATGGAGCGTATTTTTAATAATTTACATCCGGCATTTAAACGAAGTATACGTATATATTTTTAGTCGGTATATTATAGGAAATTAACTAGACTGTGAGAACTAGTATAGATTAAAGTGGACTATTTATTATTTTGGTTAGGGTTTTTATGTGTAATATTTGCAGAGTTGGCCTGTTAACTACCAGAGTTTCTAAAAATTCGGAGCATACCTTTAGGAGCTTTCGGAAACTTGATACTCGAAAATTTATCAAGTATACGACCAGGCTTCAGGCGATGCTGCCGTTTGCAATTTTATTTGGTGGCTGATGCAACCGAATCTGGAAATCGAGTCAGGCAACCTGGAATGGATCGGAATCCATCGATTCCATCAATTGGAGGCCCCCGGTCAGGCCAATCACAAACGGCCAGACCAAATTCGGCCCGGCATATGCTCCGAGTTTTCCATTTCTTATTGTTTTTGCTCACTTGCCCGACATTAAATTACAAGTGTTGTATTATTAGCCGACATGGACGGTGGGACAGACAGGGTGGACGGCGGCCGACAACTGTAATTGCAGATGCAGCAATTTCGTGGCAAGGGAATTTCACTGTCAGCATATAAGAAACCGCTGCACTTTCAAGCGGAGCTTTAGTGGCACATAGACGGTCGAACCGAGTAAAATGACAATGAGCTCTTTAGAACCCACCAATGTGGAGTTGAGGTGTCTGTCCCATAGAATCCCATAAACCTTTTTTTTTATCGATTTAATCTACTTGCAGGTACAAGATCCAGCCACGGAAATCGGATGCCGAGCAGGCCTTGGCCGGTGGAAGTGACTTTGATCCCTTCGCCCTTCGCGATAATGAACATCCCACAACGTAAGTTAAAGATTTAAAATATTACTACATAATAAATTAATCAATTCAAATATATATCGCAACTAGGGACAATGAAACTCTTACGCATTTGCTTAAGGCCTCCCTGGGTACTGGCATCCTGGGCATGCCGTTCGCCTTTATGTGCTCCGGTCTCATCACGGGAATCTTCGCCACCATCATGACTGCCTTCATCTGCACGCACTGCAGTTACGTGCTGGTAGGTTCCGATAAACTGATTAAATTAATTAAATATTAATAAATTTTCGAATTTATCCGAAAAGGTGAAATGCGGCCACAAGCTGTATTACAGAACGCGGCGCACCAAGATGACGTTCGCCGAGATTGCCGAGACTGCCTTCCAGAAGGGACCCAAGTGGTGCCGTGGCTTTGCTCCTGTGGCCAAGTTCTCGATCCTCTTTGGTCTGTTCCTGACCTACTTCGGCACCTGCTCGGTCTACACCGTGATTGTGGCCTCCAACTTTGAGCAGGTTATCGAGCACTGGACCGGAACGCATGTATCCCTTCGCCTGATCATCTGTGCGCTGCTCATTCCCCTGATCCTGATCGCCTGGGTGCCGAATCTCAAGTACCTGGCGCCCGTCTCCATGGTGGCCAATGTGTTCATGGGCCTGGGACTGGCCATCACCTTCTACTACCTGGTCCAGGATCTGCCGCCGCTCGAGCAGCGCGAGTACTCCGTGATGAGCACCCTGCCGCAGTTCTTCTCGATTACCATCTTCGCCATGGAAGCCATTGGCGTGGTGATGCCTCTGGAGAACAACATGAAGACGCCGCAGAGCTTCCTGGGCATTTGCGGAGTTCTCAGCCAGGGTATGTCCGGTGTCACCCTCATCTACATGCTGTTGGGTTTCCTCGGCTATCTGCACTACGGAGAAGGCACCCAGGAGAGCATCGCCCTCAACCTGCCCATCGAGGAGTGGCCCGCCCAGGCGGTGAAGGTCCTCATTTCCCTGGCCGTCTACTGCACCTTCGGTCTGCAGTTCTTCGTGTGCCTGGAAATCGTCTGGGACGGCATTAAGGAGAAGTGCACAAAACGCCCCATCGTGGTTAACTACGTTCTGCGTACCGTGATGGTGACGGCGGCTGTTGTCCTGGCGGTGGCCGTGCCAACAATAGGACCTTTTATGGGCCTCATCGGTGCCTTCTGCTTCTCCATCCTGGGACTCATCTTCCCGGTAAGTTCAACTCAAAACCATACTCATAAATCGCAAAAACTAATCCCATTTTTTCCCCTCAAGGTGATGATTGAACTGATTGTCCATTGGGAGGATGGCTTCGGCAAATACAACTGGATACTGTGGAAGAATATCCTCATTACCATTTGCGGAATTGCCTGCCTCTTCTTCGGCTCCCAGGCCGCCATCAAGGACATCATCAAGACGTATAGAGACGTGGCACCCAAATAAGAGATCCATCGAAATGTTTGCGGGGAGAAGAATAATCTCGCTCGCACGCAATGAAGAGTAGAAACCTGTAGGATTCGAATGGATGGAGAGATCGTGCTATGCCCGGGCGTATATTTATTATATACACATACTATATACATATACACGAAATAGGGAATACTACTTCAGTTGGAGACGATTTTTAAGATGGAGATTGAGGCTCCGCTTCCTAGAGCTCATCTAACTATTGTTAGATGTAAAACCGCGCCCACACATTTTGTACATTTCTTAGTGTCTGTTGCTTAGTTTCTGTTTGAGAACCGACTAGGGATTTACTAACCATTGAACGAGTGCCTACTGTTTAGCACCCACAGCACCAACTAATCGCCGTTTAATCTAACACGTTTTGGTAATACACTTGCAATTATATAAAACCACTAGATAGGGCTATTTTTATAGGTCCCGAATAGAATTGGAACTGCAACTGTTCTAAGTGCACTTCACTCGTTCGCCTAAAGGAATAGAAATAATATTGAAAATAGTTTCCTAATGATTGTTGTACGATTTGGTACAAATTAAGCCCAGCCCCTTGCCCCCTTTCTCCAAGTTCTAAAAAAAAAAAAAGAGTATTAATATAGCAAGAAACCAAAACTGAAAACTGAAAGAAAACAGCAATCATCGCTCATAATGATTTCCATCATAATTCTTTTTAATTTGTTTCTTTAGAAAAATACATTGCTTGTTTTGCCAACAGGATTTAACTTTTTAGCATGTTTAGTTAGTAAGTTTAAGAAGAATATTGTAAAGAAGCTCTTGCAACCTTTCCTAATACTATTATGATGAGAGAAAATTACTCAAGATACAATTTTTGTAAGCGATCTAGCAAAGTAATAAGTTACATTGAATTGCCTCGATATTCGATATGTATAAACATATACATATGTATATATATTGTTGCATACATATTTTTGTATTTTATTTTTTTTAGCTTTAAATGAAAATGAAAACCCCAAACACTTAGCTAAACTATAAAGGGTAAATAATAAAAAAGAAACAAGTGAAAACATTTTGTTTTGCATTTAAATCACCCCGGTGTAGACAACGAAGCAGATTTATTTGTGAAATGCAATGAAGAGTTAACCGCAGACTATATCCGTCAATTGTAAATATGTATATGAATATGATCGCAACGAGTTCTAAGTATATCTGCCTCCACAAAAAAACAAAAAAGTATTTAGAATGACAAAATTGTCCATATTACATATTCAGAAGAACAAGAAGATTGATATAAATGTTTACCTTTTTTTTGGATAAATGTTTAAATTGTAAACAAATTGAGAATAATAAAACATGTACAAAAAATTATAAAATGAAATTGTCATAAATATTGTTTCTCTCCTTGAACTTTTCTTGCCAAATATTGAATTGGCCTGCGGGTTCAACGCGTGGCAGGCACTTGCTCCGATCACTGATGTCTGATCCGGAATAACCATTATGTTCGGGCCATTTCAATGGCTAATGGTACAAAAATCATTTGTTAATTGGTAACAAGTGCTCAATGAACAGCCGCGCATCGAATTTGATTGTTAGATGATATTTCCACCAAACAAAAATTGGACAAAAAAATCGACAGAAATCGTTTGTTCGCCCCCGCGGAGCACACACATTGGCAGTTCGAAGGCAAGGCAAGTTCAAAAGTATTCACCATTACCGGCAATTGAACTCGGCTATTGGCCAATTAGGTAACCTCCGATCTCCGATCTGGACCACAAACCGGCCACGATCGGCGGTGGTATTGGCTTGTCATCATTTGTGACAAGATGCAAATTGGAAAGGCCTGGGAATGACAGAGCCCGAAGAGTCATGTTATCCTTGACATCCGAGTGGTCGGAGCCGGAGCGAGCCCCTCCAGGAAGAGACCATCTGTGAGCCAATTAGCTCAAAGACCACAATTGAAAAGCTGGCCCAAAACGTCTCGACAATTTTAGTTTTTTTTTTTGTTTGACGGTTCATTTCTGACCACCTCGGAGTCCAAGGTTGGCGATGATTTAAAATAATTAATCTCTGCTCTGGGCTCCTCAAAATTTGGTCGACTGGCTGCTCCGATGCTGCATCTTGATCGAGCCAAGGTCTGAATTTTTACAATCGCAGAGCAATAGGCCAAACTGCAGAAGCCGTTGTGGTTTTCGTTTCGGTCTATTGTAATTTGTAAAAAGTAAAACCCTTTTTTTTTTTTTTTTTTTTTGGTGATGATTGTGCAATCACAATTAGAGCTACAATGGCCCATAGGCTCGTTTTTTGTGTTTGGCATTTCAAGTGATCTCTTGGCAAGTAGTTGTGGTTGTAGGCGTTCTTATCGCCGTACTCCATCATCCAAAAATTGGTAGCACTTTCCCCCAACTTTTGACACGCTCGTCTCATATGAATTGTCAAATTTCTATGGGCTATGCGGCAGGAATATTTAATTTCTGATTTCCAAGGCGTGGGAACAGAAATATTTAGGGAGCAGGGGTCTCTGTTAGTTCCTTTTTAACTAAACTTTTACTAAACTTGAATATAAATAATATATCCTCTAATACCAATTAACTTTCACAGTCACCTCAAGGCCCCTTGCCATTATTTACAAAAACCATCTCTTCTGATTTGAAAAGAAAACACTAAAGACCTCTCGAGACAAATAAGCAATTGAAGCCATAAAGTGGCCGGCAAGGAGAAAAAAATTACACAAATATTTAAAATAATAACAAAAACAATCAATAAATATGAAACGTTTAAGAAAAGTGTTGACTTCAGGGCGCAATCAACAACAGACCGAAAATGGGCAAAACACAAAAGGTTCACCCTCGAATCGGGCCGAAACAATCCAATTTAACCATTCACTTTCGAGACGAGAAAAAGGTTGAGTCGCAACAGCTCGGCATGTCCGAGGAACTGGTGTAATTATGTGTATAACAAAGATGTTTCGACCGGATCCCATCCCAGGGATCCCATTCGACTTTCAAGTCAAGTAGCCGACCCATCATCCCTCCACGATTTTGGGCTTCGATCGGGTGATGATCTGATCTTGGTTACAAGTTCGTTGAAAAGATTAATTGTGGTAATTCGGGCGAAATGATTTTGTTGCCACTTCCAGTAAAAAACCGCAAATAAAACTAATACAGTGCCATGATGGAATTATTATTAAAAGCTGAGGGTATTTTTATATTTAAAGCAATGAGAGATTATTCAGGGAATTTTGAAGTAGTTTCCGTTTATGTAGGTTTTGTTACATATTTTTATAGTTTTTTTTTTGTCAAAGTTATATTTAATATGCGTTTCTCTAACAGTATGATATTAAATCTACCAAAAAACTATTTAGGAAAGTTATAAAAACATCTAGAAATTAAAGGACTTTGATTGGAACTTTACAAATATACCATTTCAGGATCGTCTCATCTATGAATCCTATTTTAATATCCTTTAAATCATAAACCTTCAAGAGAAGACCTACAGTTTTTTGAACAGTGCAAGTTTTGGCCAAAAAGTATGGCATCTGCTGCTTCTGACATCGCTGCGCGGGCTGCTGCCTTTGCTTTTCATGAAGATAATGACGATGATCGCGGCAGTTGACGTCGGCAGAGGGCACCCGCTAGCGGAGATCGGTTTTGTGCATTTGCATTCATTATGTTTGGCACCGTCGACGCGTCAACAACATAGATCGCTGATCGCTGAATGATCATATCGGTATTGGATCGTTTAACTCCTACAACTCACCAGGTAGCCAGGTAGCTTTTGGCAACCGTCGACACGTGATCGGGTTCTTTCTGCTCGTCATTCATTTTGTGGAATATCTTGTGCAATTGCCAGTCGAATGCCGAAGAATGTCTCGCATCTGGATTTGTGTATCGAGCTCTTAAGATTTATTTGCACAAGTCTAGACTCGCGAGTGTTTGTGTCTGCCACTCGATCAACTTGACCTTTCAGTTTTAATATCCGACATCGCCGATCGGAAATAGTTGAAATTCCAGATCAACCATTAAAGTGTCGGGTTCTCGAAAACAATTCAAAAAATGCCATCTTCGTGTGTAGTGTTTCTACTGGCATTGCTATACCTCTGCCTGAGTCCAGCTATCATTGCCCAAGAATCGGAATATGCAGAACGCAACCATAAGGTGTGTACTTCTTCGCCTCACCCTCACCTGTAAAGCCAAAAACGAAACATAAATCATTTTGTTGAAAATTGCAATTTCAAGAAACGTCAAATTTATCGGGAACAAGTCTTGCCACATGCGGGCGGCAAAATTCCGGACACTGCCTTTGAGACGGATCGCCTGTTTCTGAATCGACTCCAAAAGGAGGGCATTGCAGTCCCAGATGGTATAGTTCCAGAGCAAAGGAATCCTCAGGTAAAGGTTTTCTTCCTTTTCCAAGCAATATCATGCATATTCATTTTCTACTTTTCTATGATGAGACTTATTAGGAACCCATTAATTAATCATTTTCTAATAAACTTTGATAATCGATTTTATAAACTCACCATCATGATTAATATTGGTTTTTATTTTTTAATTATTTATTATCTTTTTTGTTTGGTTTTCAATTATGAGTTATTTGGGTTATCCTAAAAATGTGTTAACGGAAATGTTTCAATTTTGTTAATTTCATTGCCATCTATTTTAAACTTTGAATATAAAATTAACAACCTGACTATGAAAAGGAAATTATTTGTAGATTAATATTTCATTGGTATGTAAATTATTTAATTATCTATTCATACATTTTAGAGTTTATCTTTTAGATAACTGAATGTATAAAATTCTAAGTTCTTTTTCCCATTATTCTGTTCAAATTTCAATAACTATTACAATGTTTTAATTATTTGAATTTTAATTAAATTTTTTATAGTAATTACACAATATTATTACAACTTCCTCCTTTCTAGGTCTATCAGTACTACAGCAAACCGATGCGAACTGTTTTCAGCATTGCCCTGAGTTCCGATGGAAGGTATACGCCGAGGGAGGGGCGCTATCACTACCGCCAGGTGCCAACCGTGGAGACGACCTACCTGTACCCGCAGGCAGTGGGACGCCAGCACGTGCTGGTGCCGCCGAAGCATGCCCTGCCCGTCTACCGGCAGCTCCAGTTGCACAATCCCCTGCTCAACCAGGTCAAGTTACAGCCCAAGAAGAGTGAGTTGGTCGTCGAGTAGGGTTACAGTCCAGATGCTCATGTAGCTCCTGTCTTTCAGTGCCCAATTTGCTCGATCTGGCGCCGACGGTGGGCAAGAGTCACTCAAGCCCATTAGCCGGCTCGGCGAAGGCCCAGTCTTATCAGAATGTGAATCTCCTGCATGGTCACAGTCCGGTGCTCCCGGCTTTCAAGAAAACCTCTCGCGGCAGCAAGACCTATGTGGACAGCTATGGCACAACCCACGTGAGTTGGAACTTGTCGTCTCTTAAGCCCTTAACACTGATGTAACATAATGGTGGCGCCCACCTTTCCATATTGCAGCTCTTTAGTGAGTTTGACGATCTGCTGAACAAACTGGACTTGCAGCAATCGACCCAGAAGATTTATTAGTTTTATGAAATGCATCAACACTTAGTAGAATTTAGTATGATATCATATAGCAATTATGTGCATCTTGAGCTTAAAACAAATATTTTCGGATGGTAGTTCGTAACCAAGATTATTCAACCAGCAGCATGTCATTTCGAAAAACATACGTATGCCATACACCCGCTCACCGATTAGTGAATTTCCATTTCCATTCCCAGGTTGGCAAAGCCCATCCCATACACTGAGAAAAAAAAGTATTATTTAAAAGATAAACAATCATCCATTTAAATAACTTTTATTTTGCCAAGATTTGGAATATCTAAGCCCAATAATTTGTTAAATCTTTTTATAAATTTCAACTGTGTAACCATCCACATTCACATCCACCCATCGCATGTTAACCCATCCACGTATTATAAAGTCTAAGCCCGGCCAAGACGCTGAATGGGAATTCATCGCTTTTAGCTAGTTAAGCGTAAACAATTTGTATCTTGCAAAATAAAGTTAGCCATGTTGCATTGTGTGGCTCGTACGTACTTTCCCACAAAAGTCACATATCATAATTATGAGCGCTCCTGGCGTTTCGTTTACTTTGGCAATAATTGAAGCAGAGCAGTAAGTAATTTGCCAATTTGGTTGGAAAAAGCTTAGACCGAAAAACAGCTTCCAATGGATCGGAAAGTTGCAGCAGCACCACCAGCACCAGTACCACCATCAAAATCCGTTCAAATCGGTTGCTTTACCCTTGAAAGCTCCAAAGACTTACACCGCAGCGGCTCAAGTGGCCTGGCTTTTGGTGGAAAATTGCAGTTCAGTTTGATTTTCAAGCCCAACTCGGACGGTTGTCGCTCCAACTGAAAGAAACCTTAAAAATATCTTAGGATTCCAACGTAGGCGGAACCAATTGCTACCAAAAATATGATGCCGAAGCTGGGTTGTTTCTCTTTTTGGCTAATGGTCGTGATCGGAGCAGCAGTGGCCGTTGAAGTGCAGGTGAGGATCTCTTCTGAATGGAGAGAAGTGTATAATTGTGCTGAGGAATCAATTAAGAGGAGCGTGTGCCACCCCGATTGACAACGCTCTGGGGCTGGCTCTCGAGCCACGTTCACTTTTGACCCAAAAATTGTAACATAACATGCAATTGAGCCCAGACATACATGGTACAATGGTATCTGCAGACAAAAAAATAAAAAGATTAGATTAAAGGTTTCTATAATGGAAGGTATTAATCATAAACTTGACTCACTGGTGTATTATCTTCTCTAAATTTAAAGTTTCCAAAGTTAATATACATAATTACAAATTAAAAAACCTCTTTTAAACATTTTAAACTTTTTTTTCAAGTGTACAAATAATGAGCTGTGCCACGGAGGTAGCGGTGGCAACCCAAACCGGATTGGGGCACGAGCTCTCGCTTATGCAACAGCCCCATTTGATACATTTGATATGTTTACATTCGTTTGCAGAAATTCGGCTATCTATTCAATCCGCCGCAGCCGGAACACCACCATCATCACGAGGAGAAGCAAGACCTGAACAAGATACCCGGAGTTCCGGGCGTAGACTATCCGGTTTATCACGAGGTGCCACACACCGGGTTCAGTTGCCACAACGTCCCGGCCACACCGGGCATGTACGCCAACGTGGAGACGGGCTGCCAGGCCTATCATGTGTGCCACGATGGACGTGAGGGTCACCAGGGGGCCTCGTTCCTCTGCACCAATGGCACCATCTTCAACCAGAAGGAGTTCGCCTGCGACTGGTGGTACAATGTCAAGTGCGAGGAGGCCACTAACTTTTATCAGTAAGTACTAATTTCGTTACCTAAATTAATTACATTTCTTAATGAAATAACTCGTTTTTTTTAGTTTGAACGCCGATCCAGAGCATAACCCCTATTTTCCCAAAAAGAAGCCAGAGCTGGAGCCTCTGGGTCATGATTATCATGATGCTAGCAAATTTTTGATTCAAGCCTAAGTCGGTTTTCGTTCCCATTTCGTTGTTGTTCCCAATTTGTAAATAAAAATTTAATTTAATAAATGTTGGTACTCATTTAAAAATAAGGGTTTTAAAATATTTTAAGGGGAGGCCTCAGAAAAAAAAACATCTAAAAATATTTTCTTTCTAGGTTTTGATACAAATTCGTGGGCATCGACAATCCACAAATCGTTTAAGGTATTCCGCTCAAGAATCCGATCATTATTGGTGATGATATAGCTTTCCGAGTGGGCCATAATGCCCCTCAATGGGGTTTTCATCAAACTCGAAAGGGAGACCCCAGAAAATTTCACAAAAATTCGAAAAAATATTTCGTTTCCAGGTTTTGATGCAAATTGACGGAGAATCGATCCACAAATCGTTTAAGGTATTCCGCTCAAGAATCCGAACATTATTAGCGAAGATATAGTCATCGGAATCGGCCATAATGCCCCTCCAGTGGGTTTTCATCATTTTCAAAGGGGACCCCCTGAAAATTTCACAAAAATTCGAAAAAATATTTCGTTTCCAGGTTTTGATGCAAATTGACGGAGAATTGATCCACAAATCGTTTAAGGTATTCCGCTCAAGAATCCGAACATTATTAGCGAAGATATAGTCATCGGAATAGGCCATAATGCCCCTCCAGTGGGTTTTCATAATTTTCAAAGGGGACCCCCTGAAAATTTCACAAAAATTCGAAAAAATATTTCGTTTCCAGGTTTTGATGCAAATTGACGGAGAATTGATCCACAAATCGTTTAAGGTATTCCGCTCAAGAATCCGAACATTATTGGCGAAGATATAGTCATCGGAATAGGCCATAATGCCCCTCCAGTGGGTTTTCATCATTTTCAAAGGGGACCCCCTGAAAATATCACAAAAATTCGAAAAAATATTTCGTTTCCAGGTTTTGATGCAACTTGACGGAGAATTGATCCACAAATCGTTTAAGGTATTCCGCTCAAGAATCCGAACATTATTAGCGAAGATATAGTCATCGGAATAGGCCATAATGCCCCTCCAGTGGGTTTTCATAATTTTCAAAGGGGACCCCCTGAAAATTTCACAAAAATTCGAAAAAATATTTCGTTTCCAGACGAATTTTCAAAGGGGACCCCCTGAAAATATCACAAAAATTCGAAAAAATATTTCGTTTCCAGGTTTTGATGCAACTTGACGGAGAATTGATCCACAAATCGTTTAAGGTATTCCGCTCAAGAATCTGAACATTATTAGCGAAGATATAGTCATCGGAATAGGCCATAATGCCCCTCCAGTGGGTTTTCATAATTTTCGAAGGGGACCCCCTGAAAATTTCACAAAAATTCGAAAAAATATTTCGTTTCCAGGTTTTGATGCAAATTGACGGAGAATTGATCCACAAATCGTTTAAGGTATTCCGCTCAAGAATCCGAACATTATTAGCGAAGATATAGTCATCGGAATCGGCCATAATGCCCCTCCAGTGGGTTTTCATAATTTTCAAAGGGGACCCCCTGAAAATTTCACAAAAATTCGAAAAAATATTTCGTTTCCAGCTTTTGATGGAAATTGATGGAGAATTGATCCACAAATCGTTTAAGGTATTCCGCTCAAGAATCCGAACATTATTAGCGAAGATATAGTCATCGGAATGGGCCATAATGCCCCTCCTGTAGGTTTTCATCATTTTCAAAGGGAACCCCCTGAAAATTTCACAAAAATTCGAAAAAATATTGCGTTTCCAGGTTTTGATGCAAATTGAAGGAGAATATCCCAACAAATCGTTTAAGGTATTCCGCTCAAGAATCCGAACATTATTAGCGAAGATATAGTCATCGGAATGGGCCATAATGCCCCTCCTGTAGGTTTTCATCATTTTCAAAGGGAACCCCCTGAAAATTTCACAAAAATTCGAAAAAATATTTCGTTTCCAGGTTTTGATGCAAATTGACGGAAAATTGATCCACAAATCGTTTAAGGTATTCCGCTCAAGAATCCGAACATTATTAGCTAAGATATAGTCACCGGAATGTGCCATAATGCTCCTCCCGTGGGTTTTCATAATTTTCAAAGGGGACCCCCTGAAAATTTCACAAAAATTCGAAAAAATATTTCGTTTCCAGGTTTTGATGCAAATTGACGGAGAATTGATCCACAAATCGTTTAAGGTATTCCGCTCAAGAATCCGAACATTATTAGCGAAGATATAGTCATCGGAATCGGCCATAATGCCCCTCCAGTGGGTTTTCATCATTTTCAAAGGGGACCCCCTGAAAATATCACAAAAATTCGAAAAAATATTTCGTTTCCAGGTTTTGATGCAAATTGACGGAGAATTGATCCACAAATCGTTTAAGGTATTCCGCTCAAGAATCTGAGCATTATTAGCGAAGATATAGTCATCGGAATAGGCCATAAAGCCCCTCCAGTGGGTTTTCATAATTTTCAAAGGGGACCCCCTGAAAATTTCACAAAAATTCGAAAAAATATTTCGTTTCCAGGTTTTGATGCAAATTGACGGAGAATTGATCCACAAATCGTTTAAGGTATTCCGCTCAAGAATCCGAACATTATTAGCGAAGATATAGTCATCGGAATCGGCCATAATGCCCCTCCAGTGGGTTTTCATAATTTTCAAAGGGGACCCCCTGAAAATTTCACAAAAATTCGAAAAAATATTTCGTTTCCAGGTTTTGATGCAAATTGACGGAGAATCGATCCACAAATCGTTTAAGGTATTCCGCTCAAGAATCCGATCATTATTGGTGATGATATAGCTTTCCGAGTGGGCCATAATGCCCCTCAATGGGGTTTTCATCAAACTCGAAAGGGAGACCCCAGAAAATTTCACAAAAATTCGAAAAAATATTTCGTTTCCAGGTTTTGATGCAAATTGACGGAGAATTGATCCACAAATCGTTTAAGGTATTCCGCTCAAGAATCTGAGCATTATTAGCGAAGATATAGTCATCGGAATAGGCCATAATGCCCCTCCAGTGGGTTTTCATAATTTTCAAAGGGGACCCCCTGAAAATTTCACAAAAATTCGAAAAAATATTTCGTTTCCAGGTTTTGATGCAAATTGACGGAGAATTGATCCACAAATCGTTTAAGGTATTCCGCTCAAGAATCCGAACATTATTAGCGAAGATATAGTCATCGGAATCGGCCATAATGCCCCTCCAGTGGGTTTTCATAATTTTCAAAGGAGACCCCCTGAAAATTTCACAAAAATTCGAAAAAATATTTCGTTTCCAGGTTTTGACGCAAATTGACGGAGAATTGATCCACAAATCGTTTAACGTATCCGCTCAAGCATCCGATCATTATTGGTGATGATATAGCTTTCCGAGTGGGCCATAATGCCCCTCCATGGGGTTATCATAAAATGTTAAGGGGAGGCTCAAGAAAATTTCACAAAAAATCTAAAAAATATTTCGATCCCAGGTTTTGATGCACATTAACGGGGAATCGATCCACAAATCGTTTAGGGTATTCCGCTCAAGAATCCGATCATTATTGGTGATGATATAGCTTTTCGAGTGGGCCATAATGCCCCTCCATGGGGCTTTCATAAAATTGGAGGATCCAAAAAAATTCACAAAAAATCTACAAAATATTTTGTTCCGAGGTTTTAATGCAAATTTACGGGGAATCGATCCATAAATCGTTTAAGGTATTCCGCTCAGGAATCCGATCATTATTGGCGATGATATAGCTCTCCGAGTGAGGTTTTCAAAAATTGTTTTCAATGTAAAAAATATTAAGTCTATTGTGAACTGTTAAATTTAGTCTAAGTTGGATTACTTTTGGTATCCTTATGTTTTCAACTAACTACTTACATGTTTTTTCGATATTTTATTTTAAATTTAATTCACTTTGTAACAATTTAATTTATTATCGATCAGAATACTGCAAAGTTTAAAAATTTAAATTATTTGCAAAGTCTGGTAGCGCTGGCAGCTCACCTGGGCTGCCACTGTGGTATTCTGGCTTTGACACTTCACTGCCTCACTAACAACAATAGAAGAATCTCAAAAATATTGCTCTCGAAAATAAAAAATAATATTACGGAAAATGAACCTTTTGGACCTGCCACAGACAGTTCTCCTGGACATTTTCGAATGGCTGCCCTACGATGAGGTGGCCAAGAAGCGGGAAGTAAGTTGGACAAGCGAAAGCCATAAATTCTTTGGTCCGTGACTTAATAAAACGTTCATAACTTTAAATTTAGGTTTGCACCAGATTTAATTATATTGGCCAACAAGTACTGAACACAGGATTCAACAAGATAATCCTGGAGCATGCCAAGAACTTTAAACGGATCAAATCCATGCTGCCACGCCGGGAATCGGAGCGCAGGTGAGTCGACCTCGGTTCGGGAGACATCGAGATTTTTCTTTATCATATCTCGAAATCACAACGAGCAATAAAATGAATGCGTGGAATTGTTATTTATAGTTTATGTTCAAAAACAATGTTCATAAATTATATTCGAGTGTAGGATATAGAATACCTATTGAAATATTACTGTCTCAGTCAGTAATTCGAGAGCTAGAGGCTGAAATATGAGGATCTTTCCAGAGCGATATCATTTCTGGTGGCTGATTGTGATTCCGTTTTCTGTTAACACTTTGTCTCATAGTACATTTTCTTTTGGTTTGCTTTGTATTCCCCAGAAACCACGTCCTGGCCCGCCACTCCGACATACTTACCTCCATAGAGACACGCATCTCGATGCTCACGATGACGTACTCCAAGTTTATTGACCTGAACATCTGCTGTTTTATTCCGGGACGTGTTCTGGACGAGATCAGCAGTATTCTCCACCTGCTCAGCACCTCCACCAAGCAGCTACGTCCCCACGAAGTCCTGCAGGAACTGCGCGACATCTCCTCCATGGCCATCGAGCACTTTGATGAAAAAATTGCCGTCAACTTCAAGCTGGAGCACCGCAAACAGCTGGCCGAGTCCTCGGCGACGGGTGCGAGGCTCGTCGTCTGCGGCACCTTAGGGGAAATCAGCTTTAGCGGCGTCAAGCGCAACGGTGTGAACCGTCCCGGGGATCATGCCATTGTCCAGCAGGCCATCGTCCAACTGGCTGCCCCGCTCGACTCCAACAACCAGCCACAACAGAATGCGCCCCACAGGGAGCGACTATCCAAACACCTGAGCCAACAACTGCAAGTACAGAGGACACTTTCGATGAAGGTTCGCAGTCTGGAGGCGGCGCGAAAGGCGCAAGATCGACGCCTGCAGGAGGCCCTGGGCAGCATAACAGAGCTGACAACCCAGGTGTCCGAGCTGAAGCGGCAGCTGGAGGACGTGGTGGCCAACCTGGGGCCGAGTGGAGCAGTGAAGCGGCAAGCGGTCGCGAGTGCCGATTGCCTGGCACCCTCGATGAAGAAGCCCAAGGTCTAGCCAAGGATTCGTTTTTAGGATACCCATGTTGCATAATGTATGACTTCTCGAACCATTTCTGAAATTCTCCCATCCTTAGTCTTAAGTACTTGAACTGTAAGCATTAACTAGCCACGGTGCAGCTTCGATATATCGCGTTAAGATTTATTGTTGCACTTGTTACTTAAATGTATTACTAATATATATCTGTATATATATAAATACATTGAACATGTAGTGAAATTTTCTCATTTAGGCGCGCAACCAGCGTTGTTTAAATGGTATTTGGTTGGTTGGTTGGTTGGTTGGTTGGTATTGGCGGTGCGACCTCCTCCTGATTAGAGATTAAGGATTAGTAACTATTGCGTTCGTTAGTCCCCGTTTCTATTGCTGGTGCCAAGCTAATGGATCCATTATGATTGGATTTCTGACTCTCTATGGTATTTACTCGATATCTTATTGCCTAAGAAAGGTAGTAGTAGAAATTGCAACATGTTAGCTGGGTTTCTTTGACTTAATTCAAAATACTACATAGTACATATACTAGTTGCTAGTTACTAGTCTCTCTCTATATACAATAACACAAAAGTTAATGGGTTAACACTTTTTTTTCTCTTTTTTTTTTATGGTTTTAGTTTTCTGGGAGTGGGAGTGGGGAAGCATATATTGCATAACAAAAAAGAATAAACGAAAAAATGGAAAACAATATTGATTGCAAACTCTTTATCGACATTAAGGTATAAACTAATTAAAATTGAAAGCATTGCCACAGTGAAGTGTCTGTAAACAGTACAAGTCTATCCAATCCTATGATCTTATCGTACAGTTAGTAATAGTGCCAGTCTCCAAACCGACTAATATACATTATAAATATGCCCGCTCTGGCTGGGTCGCGTCCGCTGGCGACATTAGTGTCCTATTTACATTAGTGTCCTATCCTTAGCCTGAATCCCTAGTCGTAGTATCTATATCCTGCGCCGCCTTTTAGTAACGACGCCGACGATGCTACTTTTTCTTAACAGCCGCCTTGTGCTGGATCTTTTCCTGGAGCTGCCGGATAAGCTGCTGTATGTCATCCACATTGTAGGCGTAGATCAGCTTGCACTGCTTGGCCTGGATGTTGCCGTTGTTGAGGTTCTTCAGAGCGTGCTGCAGGCAGTAGACGTTGCCCTCCTCCGTGCGCACCATCGATATGTAGAGGTTGGCGCGGCACAAGTCGCACTCGCTCTCGATGGACTTGTAGGGCGGCTGTTGCTGCTTCTTGGCCTTCTGGCCCTTCTCTGCCTGCACCTTTTCGGTGGAAGTGACACCAGCAGCCTGCAAATAATAAATTCCACATTAATCCTGCACATCCTGCATCCCGCGCTAATCCCGGACTTACCCTAAGCTGTTCTCTGGCAGCGGATTCCTTTTCGCAAACCTCATTAAGCATGGGCAGCATCTGGTGCAGGGCATCCGAGTTGACGCGCTGGTCGTAGCCCAGGGCGAAGAGCAACTGCTCCAGCGAGAACATGGCGGGCTCGCAGCTCTCGTGGATGTCCTGCAGGAGAAGAGGAAATATTATTTTGAAACCATACTAATGCCATTATGAAGCTCACCCTAAAGTCATCCTTGGCTAGATCTAGCCATGACATGGTAGCGAAGTATACACTTTCGGACACCACATATCCGGTGGCCAGGCTAGAGGTGTACGCCCTGGGGAACACCACGATGAACTCGCCCGGTTTCTGCTCGATCCGGCACAGTGACACCCCGCGATCGGTGAGCATGTGCGGCGGCACCATCACCGTATCGCACGGCAGCCATATGGTCTTGTTCTGGCAGTGAGTCGGTATCAGGGAGGTTAGTGCCGACCTGAAGTTGGCACTCTGGTCATCCGGAATGCCGTACCAGAGCTTCGAGGCGCCCGTATGCAGATACTCGATCCAAGAGAGACCATGTGGATCCCGGTACCAGCAGCAGGCAGAGAACAGCATGCCAACGTGGAGAGTGGGCACAGTGACGCCCATCACGGGGCCCAAGGATCGCAGTACGGATCCGGCATTGTTGGTCAGAACCTTCAGATTCCACGGATGTCTGGCGTAGTTGGAGCCCTTGCCTTTGGGTCCCGGACTGGGGAAACCATAGCCCCAGCCTGAACTGTCGATCGAACCGGAATGGACGCAGACGTGGCTATCCCTGACGGCCACATGGCGCCAGAACTCGGCCTCCACCTCGTTGACTGTGGGATCGGTGCTCTTGAACCACAGGGCCATGGTGTTCCTGGCAATCCTGTAGAACTGGCTGAGCGGCATGCTCCTGCCCTTCACAATGCACTCCATGGACACGCCGTCGATCTCCTCCTCGGACTCTTCGTCCTCGTCGCTGCTCACGTCGTCCTCCTCGTTGGAAACGCTTTCCGTGTTCACGAATCGATCCGCATTCCGGCGTGCTCGCGCCTCCCGCTTCGCCCAGTCGGCCTCCACCTCGTCGAAGAGCTTCTGGCGCTCTGCCGGCGACAGCGTGTCGTAGGGCAGCAGGTATTTGCAGTAGATGTCGTCCAGCTTGGTGACCCTGTCCTGGGCCAGCTTGGGAATGCACATCTCCTCCGCCACGCGCGACCATTTCTTCTTCTCGATCACCTCCTTCAGCCCGCCCAGCTCCTGGACCGTGTGGTAGAGTCGCGGGAGATCCACCTCCATGCCTCCGATCCAGGGCGGGTGGTTCATGACGATGCTCTGGGTGGCCAGGTACTTCTTGATCGCACTCAGCTCCTTGGCACTGGGTCCCCAGCGGTGGAGCATCTTGTGGACGTACTGGTTGTAGGCCGTGAACCTCATCTCATCGGAGATCCGGCACTCTGGCTTAAAGCTGGCTGGCGGAATGATCTTGCAGATGCCGAACCTGGCCGCAATCGGGGTGATTCTCTCGATGAACTCGATGGGATCGGCGAACTCCTTCTCCGTTGGCCGGAATATGGGCGCCTCTACCATCTGGGTGGGATCGTCGTGGCGCGGAAAGGCCGTATTGTTGGCCATCTTGATGGGCGTGTCGTCCTTGTACTTCTTGGCGACGGCCGCTGCCGTGGAGCTTGTCTGCGCCGCTGTCCGGGACTTGGCCGAGCCGGAGAACAGCGATGAGTTGGAGTTCACTCGTACCAAGCTGGAGCCCTGGCCCTGACCTTGAGCCGCTCCTGCTGCTGCCGAGGTGCTGGCCTTGGGCAGGCTCTTCAAGCTGGTGGTGGTGGTGGAGGCCGCATCGTTGCTGGCCGCATGGAGCAGCGTCTTCACCAGTTCGTTGGTGTTCAACGACTCCGGCAGTGGCTTCGAGTTGGTGTCCATCTGCGCCTTGGTCACCAGGGTGGCCTGCATCACCACCTTCTGGTTGGGGCCGTCCGGGCCCTCCCTTCCCAGCTTCACAGCCACCCCCTGGATGCCGCCGTCGCCACTGCCCCCCACCCCTGCTCCCTGCAGCGGTATATAGAAGGTGGCTCCCTCGCCATCAGAATCCCCACTGGCCTCCACCGGCACTGGGTTGGGGGCTGGGGCGGATTGCTGCTGTTGCTGTTTCTTGGCTCCTCGTCCGGGGCCGGCTTTC
Organism: Drosophila atripex; assembly: GCA_035045925.1. NCBI lineage: Eukaryota > Metazoa > Arthropoda > Insecta > Diptera > Drosophilidae > Drosophila > Drosophila atripex. The sequence goes on along the minus strand of JAWNOP010000012.1, from coordinate 11,247,615 downwards.
GGCTTGCCCTCGATCTTGCAGTTCTCGGTGGGACTCAGGGTCAGTTGGACCGCCGTGGCCGCCGCTGCGGCAGCTGCCCGCTTCTTGGTCGGAGACCGCTCGCTCAGGGCGTTGGGAACCGCAGGCGGGGCTGGACTGGGGCTGGGATTCGCCTTTCTCCGATTGGATGGCTTCGTGGCGGTGGTCTCCTCCTCCTTGCCGAAGGCGTACACGGATTCCCGCTTCGTGCCAGAGCCTACACTGTTGGTGGCCTTGGCTTCCGCCTGCGATTGCTGCTGCTGGGCCTTGGAACCCTTTTGGTTGTAGACCGGCGTCCGCTTGGTGGTGGTGTTCGTCATCGGTGGTGGGGGAGTGGCAGCCGGCGAAGGTGTTCCCATCGCTGCAGTTGCCGCAGCGGCAGCGGTTTTCCTGCCCTTCTCGCCTTTCGGCTTGGTCACCGGCGGCGGAGTGGGACTGCTCTTGACCGGAGTGGGCGTGGAGACGGGAGTCGGGGGCGTGGCAGCGGCACTGCGCGACTGTGGCGGTGTAGCTTTGCTTCCCGCCGCCTTGCCAGTGTCCTTGGACTTCCGATCGGTTCCCTTCTTCTCGCTGGACCCAGCCTCGTTGCTGGAGATCTTCTGGGTGAGATTGACGGGAGTGGAGGAGGACTTCTCGTACTCCAGAACGTCAGAGTCCTTGCCATCGCCCTGCTCCAGCTCCTGCTTGCGGCTGGGCGCTGCGACCAGCACCGGAGTGGCCTTCAGGGAGGGACCCTTGGCCGACCAGGCACTCTCGCTCTTGCCGAGATCGCCCCGGGTGTTCTTCGACGAGGAACTGAAGCTGGTGCTGAGTTCCTTGTCGTCCCGGGTGGGCGGTGGCGTTGTGGACTGCTGAGGCCTCATGTTGTCATCGAAATCATCGTCCAAGTCGTCTTGGATTTCGTCCGGATTGGAGGAGCACTCGATCAGCCACTTCTGGATCTGCTCGTGGGTCATGTTCACCTTCGCCTTGCGCCGCTCCTTGCTGGACAGCTGGTCCCCGAAGTATCCCTCCGTGGGCACCACCGGCCCCAGCACAGGCTTGTGGATGGAGCCGCACTTGCCCAGCGTGCACTTGGTGTTGTCCGGCCCGGAGCTCTGCGCCAAGCTGACGCTGGCGATCCCAAAGATCTTGCCCGACTCCTCCTTGCTGGGCATGAGCGTGGCCTGGGCCAAAATGCTTCCGATCTCGTCCTTCAACGTGTCCACATTGGCCCCGGCTGTGCTGGCGCCTGCTCCCGCACCACTGGTCCCGGCACCCGCACTATTGTTGACATGCGCCGGCGGCGGAGTGGCCGCCTGTTGGGCGGCGGCCGCTGCCGAGGTGGAGGCCACCGGCAGAGGGGCGGCGTTCACTGTCGCCGCCACACTGGTGCTCAGGTTCAGGCTGGATGTCTGGATGACCACCTGGCTGACTGGTGGCGTGGGATTCGGTGGTGCCAGTGGACTCTTGGTCAAGGATGGTGGCGTCACAGTGACGGCGCCCGAAGTAGTGGACAGAAACTTCACCGGTGATGGACTGGGAAAGTTGCTGGACGAGGTGGACCTGGGCAAGGGACTCCTCTCGTACTTGGGCGTCAGAAAGTTTGGGTTGATCTTGGGACACTGGTACGCCTCGATGGGTGGCGGATAGGTGGTCGGTTGTTGCTGGTACTTTAGCGGCGACGCTGGTGTCTTACTTCCCGGCGGAGCTCCTCCCCCGAACTGATGGGTCGGCGTGGGAGGCGGCCGGACGTATCCCGAGTGGTAGTGGGGCGATGCCTGCGGCAGATACGAGGAGGTTTTCTGAAATCCCACAGTGCCCGGGGCAACCGACCCGGATCCCGTGGTGCCCGGCAGGGCATAGGTGGCGGGCACGTTCAGGATCTTGGATGTGGGCACCGGAGGCTTCTTCTCCATGGCCTTCAGCGGCGAGTAGCTGAGCGGCGGGATGCAGTTGGATACTGTGCTGCTGGGCAGGGGCAGAGTGCCCAGCTTGGAGGTCAGCGGCAGCATGGTCAGCTGACTGGTGCTCGGAGCGGCACAGAATCCCAGCCCGCCCAAAGGGGCCACCGACGAGGCGGCAGTGGCGATGGGAGCGGGCGACGGCGACGGCGCCGGCTTCGGCGGACTGGGAGGAGTGGGCAGCTTCGCGGGTGCGACCTCTTTCTCCTTGACCGCCACCGGAGGCACCTTGATGGCCAGCGGCTCGTCGTCCGAGTCACTGAAGCTCTTCTCCAGCTTGCGCTTCGTCTCGTTCAGCTCCTCGTTGATGAGAAAGTCCTCCTCCTCGTCGGAGTCGACTTTTGAATGTTCGGACTTGGCCTTCGACTTGGCCTGCTCGGATATTTTGGCCAGCGAACCCTTCTTCACCAGCATCCCCTCGATTTGGGGCTTGGGTGGCGGCGGAGCTGGAGCGGCAGAGGCCTTCCCCTTGGGCGGGCGACCGCGACGGGCCGGGGGCGGTGGCTTCTCCTCCTCGGCCACGGTGGGGGAGGGGATGGACTCCTGGCGAGCTGGCACGGGATCAGCTGCGGGAACAACTGCGGGCGACGGCTTACGAGTGGGCTTTCCTGCCGGAGACACCGTCGTGGACTCCGGCACGTTTAACTTTCCCGCCGCATTGCGCTTGATCTCGTTCTCCATCTTCTCCATCTCCTTGACGTTGGGGATGTCCGGGAAGCTGCTCAGCGACAGGTCGTCCTCCTCGTCGTCGGCCAGCTGCAGCTTGTGCCCGATGATGCCCATGTAGATGGCAGCGGCCTCCTTGGTCTTTCGCGACGGCCGCTGGGATCTTTGGGGCTCGGAGTCGTCCTCCGAGGCTTTGCTCTTGGCGGACTTTCGTCCGGGCCGGGCATTGTTGGCGGGCTTCTTGGATGACGGGGGAGCCAGTTCCTGGTCATCCGCCGGAGCATCTTCCGCTTTCTTTTTCCCAGCTTTCCCTCTTTTTCCGCCACTGGGGGGCTCCTCGTGTTTTCTCTCCGGAGTAGGTTCCTTTTCTTTCTCCTTCTCCTTTTCCTTGGCTCGCTCCTTCTCCCGCTCCCTCTCCTTCTCCAGCTCCTTTTCCCGCTCCTTCTCCAGCTTCTTGGCAGCCGCCTTGCGATTCCTGGCCGTCGGAGCAGCAGCCGCTGCCGCCGGTCCCCCCTTCTTGGCGCCCTTCTTCAGCTTTATGGACTTGGCCAGCGGCTGCTCGTCGTCGGAACTGAAGTCGAAGACATTCAGGCTCTTCTTGCCCTTGGACCCAGCCCCGTGCTTGCTGTCCCCGTTCTCCAGCTGCTGCTTGGCGTCTTTGGCGTAGATGCTCGAGTTCGTCTTCTCCTTGGCCTCCTTCACCTGCTTAGCTGGCGGCTCTGGCTCGGGCTCTGCTTCGGGTTCTGGCTCTGGTTCTGGGTCTGGCTCCTTCTCGGAGTCCTCCTTGGCGCGGTCCTGGCTTGAAGGCTCCTCCTGGTGGGGAGGAACCTTCACTGGCTCGAAAAAAGCCCTCTGCCTGGTCATGCGACCCGATGACTCGGGGGAAGGGATAAAAATGGGCGATTCCCGCTGGCGCACCCGCTTCACGGGCGCCTTGTCCTTGGCAGCAGCCTGCGATGGCTCGGCCGGTGGTTCGGCTGCCTTCTGTTGCTTCCCTGCCGAGGGACGTCCTCGCTTGGTGGGTTCTGCCTTCACGGGACTGCTCTCTGGTTTCACTTCCTCCCCATTTCGGGAGGTGGCATCGTGGGCGGAAAAGAACTCGTCCTCATCGTCATCGGCCTCCTCCTCCTCGTCCTCTTGGGTGTCGTCGTCCTCTATGATGGGCTTGCTCTCCTTGGTGATGGAACGGTTCGAGCGTCGTATGTGTTCGCTCGACCCAGCTCGAGGTCCTGGCTTGTCAGCCGCAGCTGCTAGCCCTCTCCCCCTGGCGCCTCGCCGGTTTCCATCCGTCACCACCTCCGCCCGCTTGCGCACAGCTCCCGGCAGGACGGGAGTCGCCGTCGGCAGGGAGTTGCTGGCGGGCGGTGGCTTCTCGGGAGCCATGAGATTGACTTTATCACTTGCTGGCTTCTCAGTTGGTTTTGGCTTCTCAGCGACTGGTGCCTCGGCGGGAATCGCTTCACCCTTCTTGGCAGCTCCCTTGGCCGGTCGGCCTCGTTTCTTCTTCACTCCTTGGATCCGGGAGTTGTTCATCTTCTTGGCGTTGGCGTTATTGTTGTTGTTGCTGGCACCTGTTGTACTGGTGGCCGGCTCCTGGTGCTTGCCCTGGTTGAGGTAGTCCAAGTGGGCCGGCAAGGCGGGAGTGCCGCGGAAACAGAGAAACGTGACAAAGTCCTGCGGCTTGGGACACTTGTTGGGCAGGATCTCAATAGGCGGCTGGGAGCTGTCCGCCCCAGAGGTGCTGGGCCCAGCAGCGGCTGCGATGGCGCTGTAGGATAAGCTGGAGGAGCTGCTCGGAGCACTCTGGCCCTGGGCGAACTTGCGCTGAGCCTGCACCTTAGTTCTGGAATGAGAAGAGATGGTATTAGAGGAGAGGTATGAGAGATTTTAATTGGAAACAAGATAATCTGATATTAATTTCACGAAAGGATGACGCATAAAAGGATTCTATTACCCCAGAAGGGTAGGCAGTATATTAATTAAAGTCTTCTTTATGGAATTAATTGGTAATTCTCGGTAATTGGTAATTGCTAAATTCTTCTAAAAAATTAAAAAAAAAAATAAAACTAAAACTGCTGACATGGCTGCCTCTTCAAGAGAACTCGAATTTCCTCAAACACAAGACGCTTAATGCTGTAATTTATATTCCAAACATCCAGCTTAGTGACTAACCACTGCATATCCCACCTGCGTTGAGGGGAGATGTGCCCCATTACCCCACAATCACTCCTCCGCCTCTGCCACCCACCCATTCCCACCAAATCGAAATCCAAAAGGCGGATGCGAAACACCCCCTTCAGAAGCAACAACGCCACGACACGATGTTGACTAGCTGGCTTATACAACCAGGGAGTCCAGGGCTGCTCCCTGCCCCCATCTCCCCTTCCCCACCCAATGCCACCCGCACACCACACTCGCACACACACACACACACACACACGCACTGTGCTCCGCTCGCTGCGACGTCATCTCACACGTATATATTTGCGATTAAAAGTCATTAGCCGACGAATGGACGACTCACCTTTTGGGCATTTCTGGCGAGGATTCAATCGCCGCAGCTGCCGCGGCTGCCGTGGCATTGGCCCCTGTTGGCGGCGGAGGGGGAGGTGTCTCCGTCTCCTTGCGGCGACGCTTGTTGTCTTTGGAGACAACCATTTTGATTTGCGAATTTTTCGCGCCTCTTTTCAGTTCGCTCCTTGGCGCGGTACGGATTTTTGGAATTAATTACTGCCGCCTATGGGGAGATCAGTTCGGGTGTCTGTATGACGCGTCGTCGGCGGACTATCCGCCAGACTCTGCTGCTCTATTATGTATATATTTGCATATACTCGTACTACGTATATCTACAACAAACACGGATTTTGTTGCTGCCTCTGCTGCAGCACGCAATTATCGTATTTTCGCTTCATTTCTTTGCGGCTTTAAAGGTTGCGGGGGCTATCGAAAATTTTTCTTAAATATGATTTATTGTCTTGGTAATAGAATGTACACTTTCGGTTCACATTTCACACACGTCAAGTGCAGCAAAATTCATTTTTTCGCGAGATCTGCTGCTTGCACATATTTTTTTCGTCATCTGCTTCTTCTTCCACCGCTTTTGCTTTGCAAAACTAGTGTTGAGAAACGCCGATTCGCCTGTTTTCGAACTTTTCTTTCTCTCCATCTTCTATTTCGAAAATAAGATTTCTTTCGGTATTCCCGATAACTTGAAGTTGCTTTTCTTACTTAATTTTAAATTATAAAATGTTTCGTATGGTTACATTGGTTCCCTTATTTTCCCCCTGCTGTAATCTATAATTTTTAAATTTATATCTTAGAAGCAATGATTAAAAATATCGATAAGTACTACAGGGCGCCAAGTTCAAAGTTTTGGAATATAACTTTAATTTATACGATCCGTCCAGTTCCAATTCATTTATTAACCTTAACTTAACCTGGACCTGACACAAAGGCCCTTGGAAAATAACAAAACAATCTTAACAATATATTGCGCCAACAAACTAACTTTTTCTAAACTTAACACTTGCAGCTTAGTTGTGCAATGCAGAAAACCATAAATATTATTTTTATATTATTATTATTATTTATTATTGGTATTTTTAACGTTCTAAATTGATTTTTGTTAATTCCCTTTGCAACCCTTCCTCGAAAAATGGCGGCAACGTAAAATAATCGACAGGGCGCGAAAGTTATCGAGCTTTAAGAGTTGCAAAATCTACATTAAATAAATATTACAATTGGAAGGAAATAAAATATTGTAAGATACTGACAGCTTTTGAAAGTTAAAAATAATAATGATACAGTAGAATTTTATATAAATCGTACACAATCAAAATTAATATTTTTATGCCATCGCAAAGTACAGTAGACGCTGCCACCCTGTGATTTTTGCTACTCTGGCAACGCCGCGCATTGCTGTGAGTTGACAAAAATTTCTTTGCACTAGCAGGAAAAGCGGATTTAAGAGTTCTCAGATTGACATTTGATTGGAATTTCTAAAGTAAATAAAACATGAGTGACGGTGCTGGCAACTGGTGTCTCATTGAGTCCGATCCGGGTGTGTTCACCGAGCTAATTCGCGAGTTTGGTAAGTAATTCGCGCGTTTTTCAATTGCAAGAACGACGCCGGGTAGCTGCCAATTGTAAAATTTGACACTATCGTGTTTCCTGTTTTCAGGCTGCGAAGGCGCCCAAGTGGAGGAAATCTGGAGTCTCGACAGTGAGTCGTTCAAAAACCTAGAGCCCATCCATGGCCTGATATTTCTGTTCAAGTGGGTGCAAGAGGATGAGCCGGCTGGAAAAGTGGTCCTGGATCGGGAGAACATATTCTTTGCCAAGCAGGTGATTAACAATGCATGCGCCACCCAGGCCATACTGAGCTTGCTCATGAACCTGGAGCACGAGGACATCAAGCTGGGCGAGACGCTGATTAACTTCAAGGAGTTCTGCCAGTGCTTCGATCCTTACAACAAGGGACTGACTCTGAGCAACGCCAGCCAGATCCGCACCGTTCACAATTCGTTTGCCCGTCAGACGCTCTTTGAGCTGGACATGAAGAACCAGAACAAGGACGAAGATGTCTACCACTTTGTGGGCTACATGCCCATCGGTGGCAGGCTGTACGAGTTGGATGGCCTCCGGGAAGGACCCATCGATTTGGGTGAAATCCGTCCTGAGCAGAACTGGATCGATGTGGTGCGGCCCATAATCGAGAAGCGGATGCAACGGTACAGTGACGGCGAAATTCACTTCAATCTGATGGCCCTCATCTCGGACCGGCAGCGGATCTACGAACAGCAGATCGAGAAGCTGCTGAATCCCGGTCCGAATGCCATGGAGACCGAGGAGGATCGCCAGACGGAGATCAACAACTTACGCACCTACATTCAGTATGAGATCCAGAAGAAGAAACGCTACAAGGTGGAGAATGTGCGGCGTAAGCACAATTACTTGCCGTTTATCGTGGAGCTGCTGAAGATGCTGGGCGAGACCGGACAACTGATGCCCATTTACGAGAAGGCCAAGCAAAGGGCGCTGGAACGCGAACAGGCGCAGCGAAAAAAGGACTCCAACTAGTTGGCATTTACACGCATAGCTCTCTTTTGTCGTTGGGCAATTCAAAATTGCAGCGCAAAATCGCGAAAATAAAGAAAATGGATCAGAGAATCGGAGAAATGAAGCTTAAAAGCAATCGGCAGAGTAGAGATATCTGATTTTTAAGTAGATAGGTGAAACTGCCTTGTACTGTACTTTAGTTTTATACACTCTACACTTACTATTTAGCTTTGCTATTTAGGCTTTCTCTCTGCCAGTTAATCGTAATAGACACTTCTCCGTGTTAAGCTAAATATATACCTATAAAATACCATAATAGAGAAAAATTTAAATGGAACACAAAATAAACAGTTTCGGTAACATAAAGAAGATGAAACAAAGTGATATTTTGTCCTTGCCTTTGGTATAGAATATATTTTCGGTATATATATCATTTACAATTGCTATGTTTTTGTTTTGTTTCTCGTTTCTCCATGTTGGTTGAATTTGATTTGCGTATTTGATGCTGATTCTTTTTTTTTTGTATATAATATGTATATTGTATATAGGAATATTTAGTTTGTTAATCATTTGATCTGATCTGTGCCGCATTTTTTTCCGCATTCCACCAGTTCTATTCTAAAAATTTGTTCCATCTTACAAGCTAGGCTCTACAAGTTACTTAGTATGCGTATTTTGGGAACTTTCAATGGGAGGTCCTTTGATTTAGTTTTCTTGATTTCTCTCAAATTTTTGGTGTTTTTTGTTTTTAGTTTTTTTCTTTGATTTACTTAAACTCTATGCTAATGCCGGCGTAATGGGGTTAGGGGCTAGGGAGGATTTTTGTTTGGAAACCGAAGCTAATATGTCTGTTTAGTACCGGCCAGGATTTGGCCATATTTGGAAGTGTGTGCTGCACCCTAAGCGCTATGGCAACTACAGAAATATCTCCATACACGTTATACACGCTATACCTCGTTATTATTTATTATATTGTATATGGTTACCTTGCGTATAAATATCTATTCTTTTTTTTCTTTTTGGGGCTTAATCTAATCTTTATCATTTGATGTCTGCTTTAGTGTGTTTTATCTGGTTGCCTTAATTGAATTTCATTCCATTTAATATTAATTTTGTTAACATTTAGGCTAATTTTACTAGTGTCTCGTATAGTGGTTATCTCTCCATCTGGTTTCTGTTTAATTTAGCACTTAGTTTTCAATGATTTCTCTTAACAATCGGCACGCTAGCGGCGATTAAATTACTTTCTTGTTTATTAACTTTTTACTTTTTTTTTTGTTTTTTTCTTTTCGAAGACACAACAGTTACTGGTCCAGTTCCAGGAAGAAGTATATATATGTATATGTTGTTCAATGCGGATTTCAGCTTTGGATTGCGGGTTGGTGGGGCTCTTTTTACCGGGATCCGTGTCCGGCGTAACTGTACTGCAAGCCCGTGTGCGTCAATTCGTTGCATACTTCGCTGCGCTGCGTTACAGCGTTCAGGGCGGCGAAGGCGTGATGGGGTCGAGGCGTGGTTAGGTGTGCTTGGGGATTATGCTGGGATGACTCATAGGAGGTCAAGTCAATGCTGGGGGCTATAAAGTACGATAAAGTTTATATTATTTTAAGGATAAAATATAGTCCTGAATAGTAGTTACCAGTTGCATGCATGCGATTGTAAAGATTTTTACGTTTCTTCTTCAAAAGGGCATCCAGATTATAACCTTCCATACTCACTCTGAAAATATTTAAATAATTTTTTAATAAAATTTATAATGAAATAGATAACCCTCATAACTGAGAGACTCACTTTTCCGGCCTTCCATTCCCCAGTAGCTCCTTGAAGGCCACATAGATCTTGTTTAGCGTCAGATTGGATAGCCCCTGGCCCAGATATCGTACAAATTTAAGTTGCTCACATTTGGATAGAGCGCTCTCGTGGAAGTCCAAAAAGGGTCGATGATCGGATATCTGATATTCCTATAGAGTTTCAATTTTTAATTGGAAATAGACAAAAATAATATATATTAACTTTATGTGCATCCCAACCAGCTGGGCAAGAGTTTTGTTCAATGCTCTGAAATGAGGATGCAATTTGGAACTAGAATCGATTAAAAGTATATGAGTGCCAATGTCTCGAACGCCAATTTGGGGGGCAAAAGAACAAAGCTCCGCTAAACTTAAGTGGTGCCTCCTGATCTGCTTTCGATACACTTTTGCTCACATTGCAAAACTTGATGAAGTTTTCGATGAGTATGTACTTTTCATAATTGCTCAGACATTGCTGGCTACTACTCTGTATACCGAACTGTTTCAATAGCTCCTGCTTCTTGGGCGGCAGGCGGCTAATGTGAGTGCAAACCCCGTCCTCGATCCGGTGCGTCTCGTGGACATCGAAGTTCTCATAGATGATCAGTTGCTCCAGTGATCGGGGTGGTGGTCCCAGGGCCGGTATCGGCGGCGGTGGCAGCAACTGCGTCGGATGCGGTCCTCCATACCGTGGATCCAGACCGAGATGCTGCTGCTGCTGCTGCTGCTGTTGCTGTTGCTGGGACGTGGAAGCCGTCACATATCCCTGTGGCAGTGATCCAGGATTCGGATTAACGAGCGAGGAAGCAGCTCCATTGCTGCTGCTGCTGTTGCTGTTGCTGCCGATGTTGGTGTTGCTGGTGCTGGTGTTGCTGTTGGTGCTGCTGCAGCTGCCACCGCTGGTGGCGAACTCCAGGGAGCCATCATTGGCGGCGGCCATGTTCTTGAGGTCTACAAAAGAAGAATCGTAGTGCCAGAACACTCGGGAGGAGGGAGGAAAAAAGCTCTCGAAATCGCCTTTAATCTAACAACTTTAGTATATCCGGAATTTGGAAAATATTTGAATGATTTGGAAAACTTTAATCTGAAATATAAGTTTTTTAAAACTGATTACCCATTTCTATAAAAATCAAAGGCGATTTTCGTGACTGGAGACAACGATGATTGAAACACAAGGTGGGGAGAATGATTGCCAATCATTGCAATTGCTTTTCACGTAGTTTCAAGGATAACTAATGCTATCCTTCGATATGAGCTTAGCGCAAATGCAGAGGCGCGACGCAGGCAATAAATGAAAAATGGAAAAAGAAAAAGACTGGAATCGATTTTCTTTCAATCGCTTTCATGCTAAGGTGTGTATATATATTTTCTGGCTTTTCGAATCAAACGATTCTGTTTAGGATTGGTTTTCTTTTTAAATTAACATACAGTTTCCTTTGTTCTTGGCTTACTAAAATATATATATATATATATTTATATATTATCATATTAAATAGCATTATCATGATTTTCTATAAATTTGTTGTGTGTGTAAAAGTGTGTGTGTGTGTGTTTGTTTAATTATATATTGGATTTGTAATAATCTCTTTTCAAGGAATAACATTGCATAGTTTTGGGATAATGATCGATCGTTGTCCAACAATTTGTTTGTTTTTTATATCGTCGTCAAACGTAATACAAAAATTTGCATAGTTTTTAAAAATTTGGCAAAAAGCTTGTGTGTAAAATTATTCTAAATTAAACGAAACATAAACTAAACGAGGAGAGCGCACTACAAAAAAATACCAATGACATTGATGCATTAACGGAAAACGCAATCATCTAGGACAGGATGGGGGGGCATATATGGGGAAATCCTTGTTACATCTGTGTGTCCTTTCTTTTTTTGTTTTTTTTTTTGTTTTTGCATAAACAGCCTACAGTTGTCAACAGGTGGCGCCACCTCCGCTACCCTTGGCGCCACGCCGCCCCCAATCTCACATGGCCGCTCCACCTCCTCCAGTAGCTCCTGCACCGGCTGGTGGTCCTGCAGCCGCCACCCCACCCGCAATTGGCGCTCCTCCAGCAGGACCTCCGATTCCGGTTTGTTGTGACGGTGGCGCTGGATATCCCATCGCCGCCATATGCTGGACATGCGCGTGCGGATGGGAATGGGAGTGCGGATGTGGCGAGTGCGGATAGTAGTGCGGATGATGCTGCTGCTGCTGTTGCTGATGGGCGGCGTAGGCGTAATGATGGGCATGCGGATGGCCGTGATGCGGCGGTGGTGGCGGCGGCTGATGGTGCGGATGCGGCGAATAATGATGCGGATGGGGAGCCATCGCTGGACTCCGAGTGGGTGTTCCTGGCTGCAGATGGTGCGGATGCGAGTGCGTATGGGGATGTGGATGTGGATGCGTGTGAGGATGTGGGTGTGGCTGTTGGGCATGTGGATGCGAGTGCGTGTGCGGATGTTGCAACATATGTTGTTGATGTGTCTGCTGTTGCTGATGTTGCTGTTGATGTTGCAGGTGTGACTGTGGGGTTGTGGGCGTCACACTGCCTCCTGTTGGCATTGTGGGCGTGCCGGGCCTTGTGCGTGCTGTTGGTTGAGTGGGCGTGGCTGCTGCCGAGGCTCCTGCTCCGGCTCCTGTTCCTGCTGTTGGTTTTGGTGTTGTGGCAGGTGATTCGGGTGCATCCTGCTCGGATTGTGATGATGGTGTCTGTTTAACCGGTGTGTTGACTGATGTTGTTGTTGTTGTTGTTGGTGTGTTGGCTTTGTTACTCGTGTTGTTGGTGATATTATTATTATTGTTGTTGTTGTTGATGTTGTTGTTGTTGTTTGCATTGTCGCCTAGTGATTGAAAGCGTATGCGTGGAACAAGAAGAAGAGGAAACACAAACAAATTGAAGTCAAAATTAAAATGTTTTCTTTTTTTTTGTTTATCCCAAAATTTAATTATTAGTCAGAATTTTGCAAACATAGGCAGCCGAATCAGAAATATTTCTCGTTAATATTTTCGCAATAATTTTGTTTTTTATTTTGCATTTAAGACAGAAAACAGAAAGCGTGCAAGAAATAGAAATAAAAATAGAAACTAGTAGTGGAAAAATAAAACGAAATCATAAAAATGAATGTAAGCACTTCTAGTTTCGAGTGTATTTTTAAAATTTAGCACATTCGCCCGCCTCGGCTTTCATCTCTCTTTTTGCTTTTTCTATTTTTTTTTTATTAAATTTTATTTTCTGCCTGAATACTTTCTTTTTTTTTGTTTTTTGCGGTTGATGATGCCTGCTGCTGCATTTGCACTACAAACTAGATTCGGGGGGAGGGACTCTGGGAGGGATATGCAATATCTATATTTATCTAAACACTCTATTCCACTTACCAGCTGTTGTGTTGGCCAGGAAGCGCTTGGTTTTGTCGAGTATATAAGGCAGATTGTAGCCATCCTTCGTATAGCTGAGCAAAAAAAAAGGACATGCATCAATTAAAATGGCATGCTTTTAGGCCAGGATATTCGATTATAGAAGCATATATGGTATACAACTTACATTTCGGTGCGTTTCGTGCAGAACAGATTCTTAAAATTGCTATAAATGCAGAAGAGGGTGAACGTCGGCAGTCCCTGGCCCAAATATCGAGCGAATTTTATCTGTTCCGGCTTGTTTAGGCCGCACTGATTTAAGGATAGCCAGGGCCGATGATCCTTGATGTCATATTCCTGCAAAAATCACAATATATCTCTTGAGAATAATTCAAAAAAAACCCCAAAGTATAAACTGTACAGGTTTAAAAACTCTAGACATCGTCTCTCTGAAAACTTGACTCTTGTTGAAAAAAAAAATAATATATTTTCCAGACATACCGGTTTACCTCCCAACCACCACCCCTTTCATTAGTTTTGAAATAGCTAACACCTTTTATGCGAGAACCCATGCCCATCCCACCACTTTTTAGCATAATTTCCTCTACTTTTAGGCCGTTTTCCTCCATATCCAACCCATATCCCCTAAACCATATCCCCATATACATACATGTGTATTCATTGACGTCAAATTCTATGACTGCACATATGTATTTTCAGTTACATAATGTACTTTATAACACCCACCCACCCTTTAACCCCCCTCACCCCCTTACACACACACACATATACACTCTCATATATATATATATATGTACATACATGCGAGCAAAAACTTTACCCACTACTAATCAAAACTTATAATTCGTGTACAACGCAAAAGTTTAAAACGAAAATTTTACACAAAAGCCAAAAACTTGCAAAGGACCATGGCCAGGATGGGTAGGATGGGTGGTTGGGAGGGTTTTCTGAATAACATACCAAAGCAAAAGCTACACACATACAGAGACACTGAACCCCACCAAAATACACACACACACACTCTTGTATATTTTATAGTGTAAAAATATAGAATAGGGCGAAGCGAAAAAGGAAGCAGAAAGGCAGCAAAGCAAACCCAAATAGAAAAGCAAACAACATTTTCAATGAAGCCATTTTCCCCCAAATGGGTAAGGGGCGGCAGGCAGTGGGCGGTGGTTAGATGTTTGCAAAGCCCCCCCTTAGAAAGGGTTACTAAACATGTGTGTGTATGTGTCTCTGTTTTCGTATGTATGTTTTTTTTCTACACTGGAAAAATAATTCAAAAAATACATGACTTTAATTGAAATTGTTGATATTATTGTTGATTTATTATTCAAAAATCTAATAAAAATTATATTCTAATCTATTTTTTTTATAGAAATTTCTCCAAGTGTAACTTTTAGTAGGCGCAGAAGGCAGAGGCTTAATGGACGCTTGTGTGAGTCTCGAGTCTTCGGCAGAGTTCGTCGGTCGCTTCGTTGGTCCTTGGAACTCGGAACTTATCAACATCCTCATAATCAGTGCGCCAGGGTTGCCTCCCAGGTCGCCTCCTTGCTCCCAAACCCACCCCCAACAGTCCCCGCCTGCCTCCACCCCGTATCCAGTCCTGAAATGCTGACTGCGCTTCTGTTTATGAATGTATGTATGTATGTATGTATGTATGTAAGTGTGTGTGAGTGTTTGTATGTGTGTGCGCATACATTTTCGGTTTTGATTATGTTAAAAATCAATAGAGCAAAAAGGAGTGACGAGCAGGTCTTCAGCTTCTGCCTCCCACCGAATCCTGCAGAACTTTAAATTCCTGTTAAAAGGATGGTGATGGAGGTGGAGATGGAGTGAGAGGAGAAAGACAGGCAGAGGGAGTGAGAGTGAGAGCGATTGGTGATGACAGCCGGCGACACCTGGCCGTTCCTCCAGGTGTCTCATTAACAAGCAACTATGGCAGGACGAGGATACGGGCCAGGCTGCCGACTATTTGGAGGTGTGAACGCAAAAAAGGACGCCCTGTTGCAGCTGTCAACTCGTGGCACAAGTGCTGACAACCTCCACCCCCCGGCAGCTACCCTTTTTCCGTCGCCCATGGCCACTCAAACGTTTTACTGCCCAGGAGCAAAAAAAAATGGGGGAAAAAAGGGAGGCAGGGCATCCCAACTATAGGATACCCAATACTTCTACCCAATATCAAAGGTTTTTCTCATTTGTATGGTTTACTATTTTCATTGCATACTTTTAAGAGTTTATCCTTGCCGTCTTGGGTTGTAATGGGAGTCTTTTATGAAAAATAACTAATGTTTGAAATTCTAAAACCATATATTAGCGTGTAGGAACTAAAATATACACATTTTCAAAAACTAGAAGCCCAACCCCTTTCAGTTCAAGATATTACATCTATTTTATTAATTTTTTCATATTTATTGCCTACTTTTTAGCGTTTATCCTGGAGATCTTTGATTTTAAAGGACTCTAGTTTAGATTTATCACTAAGAGATAATATTAAATATTATAATTCCATATACAAGTGTTTAGAAACTATACTTTTATGTTTTTTAAACTAAAAGTCAAAACCTCTTGCAATTCAAGCTAAAACTTTTCTGAGTTTATCCTTGAAATAGCGGGTTAAAATATAATATATTATAGAGAACTATGGTTTTTCGAAAACCAAATATTTGTGTTTAGAAACTAAACTATACATATATTTAAAAAATACTAGAAAACCAGACATTTCAAGATATTACTATTCTATTTTATTCTTTGTATCTATTTATTGCATACTTTTTAGAGTTGATCGTGGTAATCTTGGGTTTTAGAGGACTTTTAGTATTAAAATAGTTAGAAATAGTCTTGTATGTGAAATGTGAAATGTATATCCATAATATATGTATTATTGTTTAGAATCTTAGAATAAAGTGACGAAAGCCAGACCCCTTCCAGTCCAAGATAATGGATCTATTTTCGCATACCCTAGAAATCCCCGACTACCGGGTACAAAAAATAGAAACAGAAGAATGAAAGCTGTGGCAATGTGTTGCGGTATTTTGTTCTTGCTTTCGCTGCCGTTTTCCGTTTCTGTTTTCATTGCGTCTCCTTCTTCTAGCTTTTTGTTTTCTGATTTCTTTTTTTTTTTGTTGTTGTATGTTTTTTTTTTTTTGCAAACTTATTGGCAGACATGGTTTGTGTTTGTGCGTGACGTACTATACGGGGTGTGAGTGGGTGTATGGGTGGGTGTGTCGGCGTGTCTGTGGGGGGCGTGTGTGTTTGTGTGTGTGTGGCGGGATTGCGGTTGTTGTCTGTGGTGTGATGCGGTTTGTTGTTGTTTGTATTGCGACAAGTGTGAATTGTTTTCCTTTTTTGCTGTTGTTGTTTTTCAGTTTGTGGGTGTTGCTTGTGCGTGTCGGGAAACAACAACAACAAGAACAACAGTGTTGGTGTTTGGCTGTTGCTGCTATGATTTTTTGATTCCTTTTTTTGTCAGCGGTGCGTGCGTGTGTATGAAAGTGGAGGCAAATTTCACACTTTCACTCTTCTGCGTGAGCCGGCCGTTTAACAGGTTTTTTAATGAGACTTAAAGGGTTAAGGGTTACTTGTTTTTCCCTCCCTTTCCACTCTGTTTCTGTTTGTGCGACAACCTTTTCATTTGGCAACTCATTTCGTGGGGGGGGGGGGGGGGGGGGGGGGGGGGGTTCTTTTAATTAAGCCTAACGGTTCTTCCCAACCTGTTCTAAACACACTCCCAACAGTCGCTGTTAGCCAACACTAATTTAATGTAGAATGTGGCCCCAAAAAGGCGACAAAACGCTGAACAAAACCTAAATATTTGACGTGAATGCCTGCATATATGTTTGTATTTATGTATATATCCTGTGTATATATAGCCATCATATGCGGCATGTACAGTTATATCGGTATGCGTCCGCACACGTATGTATGTTTGTATATAATTTAAAATTATAATCAATGCCCCATATGTGCGCCTGCCTTTCAAAGTGTGTGTGTGTGTTTGCATTCATTTCAGTCAGAGTATGTGTGTGTGTGCGCGTAAATTGTGCGAAGCCGAGACATTGTACCTGCCCAGGACCAAGCCCCTCAGCCCCCAAAGGCCCCACCGCTAAGCTGTCCTTTACACACACTCAGCCACAAAGTTGGGCAAAGCCGAATGCAGTTGTGTGAGTAAGCCGACTGCATGCGCACTTAGTAGCCTTCAACGCTGCCTCTGGGGCCGCCCAATTACAGTGGAGCTTCAAGAAAGCAACCAAATTGTTTAGAAATCTAAAAAATACATTTTCTAACAAGAAAAAAGATGTTTTTTCTTCTTAGAAGCTTTTATCTATCGATAGTTTATCGATTATATATCTAATACCTAAGCCATTTCTAACCTAGCTAATCAAC
Source organism: Drosophila atripex (assembly GCA_035045925.1). NCBI lineage: Eukaryota > Metazoa > Arthropoda > Insecta > Diptera > Drosophilidae > Drosophila > Drosophila atripex. The sequence continues at coordinate 11,230,386 of JAWNOP010000012.1, read as the reverse complement.
ACTGTATCAAGGGTCGCTCCAATAGAGACATGTATAAAATGTGTTGATAAAATACACACACACACACGCTCACTATAGCCTCCAAAGCGAGAGAGTCGGAAGAGGAAGAGGAAAAGGACATGCCCAAGCAGCTAGCGGACAGTCCACCACCATCGCCCCCCACAAAGTAACTTGATGATTGTATGTATGAGAGCAAGGAGTGGAAGCCAAGGAAGCCGAGGAATCCAAGGCAGAAGAAGGACTTAGAGGAGGAGAAGGAGGAAATGTTGGAGGGGGGCCCCACATACAATTACTCAATAGCCCGCCTTGAGCTTTTTGGGGGCTTACTCCCCTACCACCCCCGGCAGGCTCTCCCCGGCAGCCACACAACTACACACCCATCTTCGGTAGTTCGGGCAAGAAGCACAGCCTTCAAGTAAGTTTCCAGCTCAAGAGAGGCACTGAGTGCGGAAGAGCGAGAGAGAGCGCAACAATTTAGAGATGGCCGAGAGTAGGTGGTAGGTGGAAGCGTCTTGGAGCCATCATCCTAGGACTTTCTCTGGAGAATTTTTGGATATCAAAGGCTCTACGACTGGCGAGGAGATTTCCAAAAACTTTTTGGTAATGTCGGGACGGGGTGGGTGGTATTAACCCTTCAAGAATCCCACCCGCCTTAGAACTGAGAATTTTGTAATAGGCGGTGGACCTCCAGCGTCTTCTTCTTCATCTTCTTATTCAACTGCCTCGCTGCCGCTTTCGACCCCCCTCTGGTGTTTTTGTTGTATTATGCCATCAATGCCATTTTGTACATAGTTTTGTGTGTGTGTGTGTGTGTAAGTGGGGGGATGCTATGGGTGGCCAACAAATCTAGATGGGGACTCTCTGTATGTGTGTGAGTGAGTGTATTTGTGTGATAAAGGAGCGTAATGAGCGTGTGCTGGGTGGAGAAGCGGGGGCGGGTGGGAGTGGGGGTGTCTGGGGTTGACTGCCATAGTGTTGAAAAGGGCGCCAAATGTGTCTGTGTATGCGGGTGGGTGGGGGCATTTGATATAGGTGTTTAGAACACACACACACACTCGCTCCCAGCCAGCACACATGATTACATTTGTATGCTGAATTTGTGGTTGGCTGCAGTCGGCGTTGACTGCGACGCTAGCGCCGGCGCCAGCGTCACTGCTCCTGTTATTACAATTTATAATGACATTTGTGTGAGTAGGGGGCAGTGGTGCGGCAGTGTTGAAGGGGGGAAGGACAAACGGAATCCTGAATATGTGTGTGGATGGAGGTGGCTGGGTGTGTGTGTGTGGGTGGACACACATAATAGAGTGGGAAGTGTGCCTGTGTTGGGGATGTAAGGAATATAGGATATAGGATATAGATAGGGTGCATGTTTATATTATGAATATCCCAATTTATAGTACATACAAACACATATATATATATATATATATAGGAGATTATTACACTGAAAGAAATGCTATCTAATGATCAGTTAAGAAACTTCCTATCTCTCTCTCTATATACATATCTCTTTAGACTTTTCCCCCCAAAAAAGGTATGATATTCGAGCTCCCTTGTTGATAAAACTAATTACCTTTGATAAGAAATTTGATAAATCGACCTTAATTCTTGGCGAATTTAATTATTTAACAGAAAATGGTTAAAATACCTTACTATTGACCCAAATTCATAGACCTTTTCATATCGCTTTCCATTTAGAAACCACATATTGGATCCAGGTTTAGTTTTCGAAGGAAAAAGGACTCTATGCGCCATCCCCTAATTGGCCTCCAAGCCCCTCCCACTACTCCCTACAAATTGCCGCCCCATCCGCGCAACAATAAATACGTAATTCGTACATACATATGTGCAAATATTTAAATTGCATATGGAAATGGCGGAGGGAATGGAGATGGGAGAGTGCAGGACTACTGGAGCACACCCTCTCGCACATTCAGCCCAAAAATTATTCAACCCTTCTGGGAGGTACAGACATTCCAACTCACCTCGCAAAATTTGATAAAGTTCTCCACCACAATCGATTTGTCCGTGAGAGTCATCTGGCCAGTGAACCTCACGCCCAGCTGCTTCAGCGTGTCCTTCTTCTTCGATGGCAGCTTGTTCATGTGCTGGAATATGCCCTCCTCCACCTTGTGCGACGGATGCACCTCAAAGTTCTCCTTGATCACAAAGCTGCCCAGCAACTTGGGGGCATGTGACGAGGACGAGGCCGTGGATGAGGAACAACTGGCGCCGCCGGTTAGGAGGCCACCAAACTCACCGGCACTCCCGCAGGCCGCTCCCTCGGACGAGGTGTTCGAATTGGAGGCATTGAGGTGGGAGTTGGGGAAGGCTAGCATCTCCAGGGAGGACTCATTGGAGTTGGAAGACCCGTTCGAGGCCATCTGCTGCAGGTCGAACATGGTCTGTTTGGAGTCGTGGTCGAAGACGTCTAGGGCCGAGGAGCTGGTGTCCACCAGGCTGTTGGAAGCTCGCGAAACGGAAGACAGGAGGGCGGCCACCTTTCTCGAAGCAGATCGCGATTTCTGAGAGGTGCTGGTGTCCAGGTCGATCAGACCGCCGGCCACGGGTGACTGGGCCGGTGGCGGCGGAGTTCCCGCAGCGATGCCCGGCTTGCAGCCACCCTTCTCGGCACTCTCGCTGTGGGCGGTGGGGGGGCTGGGCGTGAAGTCCGCCGAGTGCCGTAGGTATTTGATGAACTCGAAGGAGCCGTCGAAGTGCTGGGGCACCGATCCTGGCGCTGAAGCGGCGGCGGCATGGCCGTTGGGCGTGGCCACCGCCGTCGGCCATCGATTGCTGGATGGGCTGTTCAGCGAAACGGGATTGTTAGAGCCTCCTGATCCTGATCCAGATACAGATCCTGGCGCATTTAACGCTGTCGACGTCGGCGCGGCAGCTGCGCTCACTTCGGCAGAGGCGACGGCGTACGCTGAGTTAACGGTACTGCTACCTGAGCTGGTGGACGCGGCGCTGCTGCCGGCACAGGTTTCCCGCTGCGACGTCGCTGCCTGCGTCGCAGCGTCGTAGGGTGAAAAATCCGCTGTGCTGGGTAGATGTGTGTGGGAATACTGTAGTGATTGTTGTTGCTGCTGAAGCTGATGCTGTTGCTGCTGCGTCGACGTCGGTGGCGGCAGTGGCTGGGAGGTCGCGCCTGCGCCGCAGCCAAACACTTGAAATTCCTCGAAATTCGAGCATTTCAGCTCGCCATTGCTCAAGTACTTGGAAAACTCTGAAGGATCGTTGAGCGAGTTGAGGAAGAAGGAGCTGAAGTTGCTCGATATGCAGGACATGTTGTGTGCTTTTTTTTGTTGTGTGTGTTATTGGTTGTAATACTGTACTTGGTTTATGGTTTATTTTATTTCCTTTTTTTACAATTTATTTAAAGCTTAAAATGGCACAGATTGTAATTTCAAAATTCTCTCATCTCATCTTTCCACTTTTATTTAGATATATGTATGTATATACTTTTCTTTTTTGATTTTTTCTTTTTTGTTAGTTTTCCGGGCAATTTCCCGTTTTCATATTTTATTACAATTTTCCACAGCGGCAGATATATTAGTGTATATGTACATACGGGTAATATTAGTTGTACATGTGTGGGCCTCTCTCTTCGCAGCTTGTATGTGTATTGTATGTATAAATTTTTCTTATTATAGCAAAGTGTAATTTATTATTCTTATTGCTGCCTGCCTGCCGCTGCTGCTGCTGCTGCTCCTTTTCCCCGTATGTGGTCGATTCTAGTTGTTGTTGTTGTTGCTGCTGCTCACACATACACCTTCACCTTCGGCACACACAGACATCACACAGACACGGGCCCTGCAAATAGGCGCTTGCTAGGCTTTTTGAAACTGGTCTGGTCTTTCTTGCTTTGCGGGCCTGTCTTTTTGCCTATTTTATTATTATTATTATTACTTGGCCTTTTTGCACTATTTTCACTTCCTTTTGCGGCTCACGTTCGCGCCCACTTACACACACATATACGCACGCATAGAGACACAGACACACAGTAATGTGAGGCGAGAGAGGCGCGGTTTTTCTCCGCCGTCTCTGTTTTATTTTTTTTCGTTCGCTTTACTTTCAAAACAAATGCCGAATGCCGCTGGTGCTGGTGCTGCTTCCATACGGAAAATCGGAAAATCTTATCTAGTATTTGCCGCCGAGAGTTTTCACCGCCGCTCCGCACGACGTCCGAAAAGAAAATGAGAAAGAGCCTCGGCAAGCGACAAACTTTACGTTGCGAACGTCGTCTTCTCTTCGTGTGTTACCGTCCCATGCTCTCTCTCTCGGCTCTCTCTCGGTTTGTTCGTGTGTGTGCAATCAGTTGTAGGTGTTGTTGTTGCTTTAGCTAGGAAACGTGTATTCCTTCCTGCGCCGTGCGGCTAACCCTTTCCATATAAACCTGATTTAATCTTTGATTATTGTGCCTGGTCTCTGCTCTCGCTGGGGGATTATTGCTGCTGCTGCCGCTGTTGTTCCTTCTCTGCTAGCTTTGCTATTTTTGAAAATTCCACTAAATTATCCGTTGTGAGGCTATTTTGTTATGTTGTTGTTTTTGTTGTGTTTCTGCAGGTAAAAACAGTTCATTTGCCTAGAGTTGCCATATCGCCGGCCAGCGTTCCGACAGGACCCGGACCACCTGGAATGCGCATAAATGTTAAGTTTTATTACTTTCTGACGCCCATGTGCAACGCGTAATTTTACAGTTTTCATTTACGACTCTTTCGTGTCATAAAACATGAAACAGGTAGCATCGATACAGACACGGCTGCGATCTCAAGGCCACAGTCGACCCGATGCCTGACAACCCTGGAGGGCAGGGATTTCTTTCTTTTTCTCAAAATTTTAAGCCGACACGCCAGAAGAACATCCAGTCGAATTTACGACTATCTCAATGGCTTTTTTGTGAGGAATTTTTATAGTTGCTTGTTCAATAAATATGTATCATTGCGAGTGCAGACGATTTTAATTATAAATACAGAGACCGCAAGGAAATCATCAATTTAAAAGCTGTCTCTGCATTGTTGTTATTCTAATTACCTCTTACGCTGTCGCTTATTATTCGACCTCTTGTTTTTATGATTTTTTTGGCACAATCTTGATTTTTTCGTTTTCGAATTCAAAAACCGATTTATAATGCACTTAATGTGTGCCCCGTCATGTAAGTACATAACTTATTTAATAGCATTCATACAATTTTTGTTGCTGCCAGCCAATTTACATGTGTGTCTGTATATGCTCTGTATGTATGTGCACATGTGAGTAATTTTTCAATTAATTTTAATTATAAACTTAATTAGGAAATCAATGAACGGCGCGAACGGTACGGAACACACACACCACCTTACACATTTATTACCGAACATCCGATTCCACAAGACTGAAACAACAACAACAGTGTGAGGCAGCGGCAACGGCAACAAAAACAATGACAACAATTGCCATCAAGTGTGCTGCGCATACAACATAAATAAATCCACTCCGCGCCACAGGCCCCCAAAAAGCTGGCGAACGTCCGATGAAAAAAGCGAGCACGACGAAAAATCAAAAACAACTGACGGGCGGTGCAGAAACCAATAAACTGAATAGGGGCGCCAAACTGTCAGGGTTGCCACATATCATATAAGTTTTAGGATGTCTTTAAATTATTTATAAATTAAGTCATGAGTCAAATTAAATAAAGTTTAAAAAATATATTTAAAATATAAATATTGAGGATTTAAAAATTTCCTAGATTTCAAATAGTCAGTAAAAAAAATCCCGCTAAACTATTACCACTAGTTTCTATCGTTATCGATAACTCTCTTAAAACGTGTGCTCTTCTTCTCATTCCAAAAGATAAATAAAAACACCTGAACCGGCATGAAATTCGTAATTGAGAGCATCAGCAAGAATTCCGGCCGGTTGGGGCATCTGCGGATTAGGGAAGGAGGCCCTGACCTAAAGACACCACTCTTATTGCAGACGACCAAGGGAGGCAGCATTCCGTGGTTGACCGGAGATGTTTTTGAGCATCAGGTTAGTCAGCAACCACAGGTGCTAGAGCTCACCTTGTCCACCATGGGACACATGGCCGAGGCTCTGCAACAATGGAATAGCCAGGACAGAGGAGTGAGCGACTACGTTGGATTTCCTGGTCACCCCAACTTGCTACTTTTGCGAGATCCCTGCGAAACGACACCGTCGGGTAGCAACGATCGAGATATCCTGCCTTTGTTTACGAGAAGGGGCAAGGAAACACTCACTGCCGAAACCTACATAGAAATAGTGGCCAAAATTCAGCCTGATATCTACCAAGGACTTTCGGATGCAGATACCAATGCGGAGAGCTCCAAAAAGAGGGCCCAGAAATCGGTGGACAGAACAGAAAAGTTCATGCAGTACATCTATGAGCAGAGTGGAAAGGTGAAGGGCACCCTCTTGGCTCCTATTGTAGGTGGATACAATACTTTTGCCCGGACGCAGTCTATAAAGCACGCCCGGGAACAACCGCCTCAGATTTATGGCGGCTATGTCCTAGAAGGATTCCACAACAATGGTTTGTCGGCAACTGCTCTAGATACTTCGAAGCTTCTACACATTGTGGAGCACTGTGTGAAGCAGTTGGAGGAAGATAAACCCAGAATGATTCCTGGTGCCTATACACCATCAACAGTGCTCGAACTGATCAGCTTGGGCATTGATGTTTTTGACACGTCCTACGCTTACTGTGCGACCCAAAACTTTAAAGCCTTGACATTTACCTTCGTGCAAGATGGAAAGGAGCACAAGCCTTTCCTAGACATCACGGATGATACGATTAAGGAGGAGTTTACACCTCTGCAAGGAGACTGTAGCTGCTTAACCTGCCAGAAACATACGCGTGCGTACCTGCATCATCTCTACAAAACCAACGAGCTCTTAGGACCAATATTGATAATGATGTAAGTGCCCAAAGGATAAATATTCTAGAGATATTAAATTGTTTTTTGTTTTTCAGTCACAACCTACACCACTACACGGCTTTCTTTGAGAGGATACGGGAGGCAGTAGTCAACGACACGTTGCCAGCTTTAGCAGAACTTGTGAGAACCCAGAATGGCAAATCCCCTTTGGACTACTCTATTGTTCAAAATACCAAAGTTATAAGCAAAGCTGCAATGTCCAAGGGATTCGTAGCGGCAGCCGTCTAACCATTTAAATATAACTAAAGAGTTATAAAAAAAAAAAAATAGTCTCAGCTATGTATATTATTTAACAATGTTTACATGGTAAAAGGAATGTCCCACAGCTCTTCCTGCTGTCCTTCAAAAATTTTAATAATTTCCTCGTAGGCATCCTTGGGCGCATCGCCGATTACAGTGCGGATTCTGAAGAGTACTTCTTGTTCCGTAAGAGTGTTCATTCTTTCTTGATCTAAAAAAAAAAAGAAAGAGTTACAAAAATACTCTTAAAATACTAATAATAGATAGTTATTTCACCTGGTAGTGGAATGTATCCGGCCAACTCACAGAATCCCACATTGAACTCGACCAAATCTTTGTTGACGCAGTATTCGGATCGAGGAAACACAAAGACTAGAACGTCACCTTTTTTACCAGGTCGCAAGTCCTGTGTGATGAATAGATTGTGCGGCATGTTACATCGGCACATCCACATGGCAAGTTCGTAAATTTTTTGGACTTTTTCTTCCACCAATTCATCGCTATCATCATTCCCGAATACGAAACAAAGGCCCTCTGTGGGCGCCCGCCGACTTAACCGATAAATGTAGTTCCCAGCTAGTTTTTCCAATCGAACACGATCCACATACAGGCTTTGCGGCATTTGCAGCAGGTGGAAGTGGAGGTGATTCACAGAGGCTAGGGCACCAGGACTATTGTAGCCTATACGCATAAATTGGTCATCGATATTGCGCATGAATGTGACGCAAAATTGAAGTACTTCGCGGTTGAGCCGCTGCACATGGTTCTTCTCCACTTCAGGGCAGATCAATGTGTGGTACTTGGAGATGGGACTCTTGTTGATGATCATTTGCACCTCAGGACTTCCGACGGCATCGTCGATCCTTAGCATCACTTCCATTGGGTCCACTTTATTGAAATTGAACATGTTGGGCTTAAAAGATGGATTAAGGTTCTCGATGGTCTGAGGATGGCGTCGTTTTGTCGACCGGTCTGTATTTAGCTGAAATAATAAGGGTTAGTAAAAGCTAAAAAATATTAGTTAGATTACTAACTTCCGTATAAAATCCATTGGATCCTGGAATCTTTCGCACTCGAGGAGCCTCTTGCAACTGATAAGAAAACAAGCCGGGAGTCTTATGGAGTTCCATCCATCGCTCCTTCAGCTCGTTAAGATATTCCTGGGCTTTACCCTCCAAACTCATTTCGTACTTGACCCGGCTAGTGGTGCGCTTTCGTTTCCTACGCCTTGGTTCCCCACCATTTAAGTCACTTGGCTTGCAGTTTGCCGTTCGTATGATAACTACTGGCATTAGAGTTGCCACCTTTCCCAGACAATACCTGTTGCTGAAACCGGCGGATATAAATCTTCGCAAATGAGCACTCAAAGCGAGCCACATATGGCGGTGGGATTGAAGGATCGGTCGAAAGAAGCTTGCAAACATTCCGGCTGGACTAGGTTAAAAATTTCGACAACACAAAGTGTTACTAAAAGTTCAAAGCCGAGACTGTCTGAAAACCCTGACAGCTCCTAACAGCTGTTCGATTCAGGGTCATACAAAGGAAGACTAAATTATCATAAAAACAATAAAATACGAATAAATACAACAATTCTTGTACTTATTTCCATTTCTGGTAAGCAATTAAGCTTAGATTTAAAAATTACATCAATCCTCCTGAAAAATTTATAGCTCCGCCCAATCGCTTAACTGCCAGAGGTTTATTGTGAGACTCGTTGCCTTCAATTTTTTATTAATAAATGGCTCAAATTCGAGGATCCTGCGAAACTCTCTGTCCCGATTCAGAGTCTAAAATGTGAGTTTTTTTTTTAATTAAAAAAAATTTAGAAGAAAGTAACCTTTTTAAATTATTCAGGCGTATTCGAGAGAATCTCCTGCACTTTTACGAACTGAAAAATGGCCAGAAAAGAACACCGGGTATCCTGGTTAAGGAGTTTACGAGATCCGCCGCTGATGCAAAGATGCCCAAGGCAAAGGACATGCGCACCGAAACGTCGCTGACAAAAACTGTGGAATATCTCTTAAAGGAGCAAGTATTCTATTGTAAATTGCTATCCAATTGGACGCCGGTTGACCAAGAACCTTCACAGCATTATCCTGGACACCCGGAAGCCCTACCATGTGGCCTACGACTTCATCTTCGATCGATTGCGCGCCGTACGGCGAGAGATCGTGATCCAGGTGTACGATGCTCGACAAACCATCCCCCTTTTGGAGCCCATTGTGATTTTCCTGGCATACAGTCGCTATCGATTATGCGAGGAATCCATCGAAAAGTTCGACCCAAAGATATGCAACCAGCATTTGCAAGAGTGCTTGACCGGTGTGCTGCGATGTTACGATGAGCTGGAGGAACAGGTGGCCCCCACCGACCAAACCATTCGCCAGTTGGAACGACGCTGTCTTGTTGAGTCCCTGTATCAGATATTTAACTTGGGCTCCCCCGAGTCCTTTGTGCGTGCTCTTTCCCTGCCCGATTACGTAAAAAAGAACCCCAATTTCAAGCTGTCTTTTGGGATATGCTTGGCCTATCATCAAGGGAATCTCTATAGAGTTCTAATAGGTCTGCCACGGCTGCCGCACATCCTCTGCGCCGTGGCCTGCACCAAATTGCAGGCAATAAGAAAGTATGAACGCCTTCCCAATCTGAATTATTGATTTCTTTATATGCCCGCCCCCCATATCCTTGCAGGAGTTTGTTGCAGATTTTCACGCATGCCTACAACAACAAGCAATTGACGGTGCCGGTTCCGTACTTGTTGCGTTTGCTTTTAATCGACAAGCCGGATTCTCTGCATGAACAATGCCGGCATTATAACCTGTCGTTGTCAGCCGATCGGAAGACCGTCCAATTCAATAAGACTGATTTTAATAATGCTGTTGACCCCATAGGGCTCCGGCATGAACCCTTCGTAGAATCCAAACTGGCGAAAGTTTATTTGCCCGAATTGTTGCTGCTGAAGAAGTTTTAGCTTCTCCAGTTGCATTTATTTTGTAAATAGTTCTCCGTAAATTAAATTGTAATTTATTGTATTTTATTATTGCGCATTTGCGTGTTGGGGGTGGTAACTCTAAAACACAACCCTAAATTAAAAACAGAGAGGGCTTTTAATTGTATGCTAATAAAGGAGTCTTTTTAAGAAATTTTTAATTTAAATAAGAAGTATGAATAAGTTTATAAGAATATAAAATAAAGAAACGAATGGAACTAGTGAAGGATGATTTTGGGTTTAATTTTCCGTCTCATGCAATTTTCTCGAGATATGTATAGCGGGAAAAAGTCAACTCTTCCCTGTTATATTAAAAACAAACAATTGAAATGTTTTCAAATTAAAATAAATTCTTAAATATAAAAAATATATGTTTTATAGGAATATTGGTGTGGTATATCATAAAAATAATATATTAAATACATATAATAAAAGTATGACAACAACTATCTGGCTATAAAATGGCTGAATTTCCTGCACTTCGCATATACACAAAGCGGTCGCAGGGTTGCATTTGGCGCCGTTGTCGCTGTCACACCAACACTAACAAAAGTGTACACGAGAGAAAGTAACGAGCCGTTTTGGAAAATACAATACGCCATATTTACCGGCAAAATTCAAAATATTTACACTGCCGGTGGTCTCCGGAAGCAGTTGGTGCTAGGAATAGTGCTCCTTCAGGTGAAATTGCAGTTGCGACCGGAGCGTGGCGGCTGGAGCGAACGAAGCGAACCCGTCTGCTGCCGCCGTCGCCCCGAACGGAACGGAACGTAAAGTATCGCATCCCATCGCAGTACAATAGAAGGGCGATAAAATCGCAGGAGGGAACGGCAAAAAAATAGCCGAATCGTACAAATCAAGAACGCAGTAAGTATTGGCCAGATATTCCAAATACAACCTGGTACTAATTGAGGAAACGCACACATAGCAAAGCGCGCCCAACACACACGCATCTATCGCATATATACACAGACAGGCAGGTGGACGGGAAAACTGCGATGACAAGTCATCATCACAGCGGCGTCGGCGTCGGAGGAAACTTCCAGCCCCAGCTCCAGCAGCTCCGGGCGCCAATCGTCAAAAATCTCTCTCTGGCAGCAGCTGCCGTTCCGCTACCCTTGAACTCCTCCTCCTCCTCGACATACTTCACGCATGTACCAGCGGGGACTATCGTGGAGCAAGATCCGTATACCAGCGTTTTGGAAGCCAGCGATCACATTGGAGGTGAGAACGAGAGTTTCTTGATTGAGGAGATCATTGATGACTACGACGATGAAAACAACATAGTCGTGGACACTGGCGAATTTTTTATCTCAGGAGACGTCTATGAGTTCTACCCGGTGGATAGGTTGGACAGGCTCACCGCGGACGCTCTGCCACCTCCGATCATCATGCAGCAGGCCAGCGACGAGGATGAGTACATTGAGGAGGATGGTCTACAAATGTCCTCCTCCTGCGACGGCGACGGAGAGGAGGATGGGGAGCAAGTGGAGGAGGAAGCGGACGCTGCGCCGCCCATGACAAATGCGTTTGAAATCGCATCCGAGATGCTGACGACCATTGAGGCCACCAATATCAAGGAGGAGCAGCTGGAAAGCGATTTCTACATGAAGTCGGCAGCCGACGACTCCAATAGCTCCAATGTGCCGTTGCAGGACTTTAAACTGTTCGGAAGTAGTCGGGTAGAGCCACGACCAGTTGGGAACACGGCCAATAAGCGCTGGAAGCAGACCAAGGTGCCCATCCGCATCACCCAGGATGAGTTCAATGTCACGCTCTGGTCCTCCCTCAACTCTGAGGACGAGGACGAGGAGGAAGAGTTGGAGGACTCGCCCAGATCTGTTGTACCAACCTCCGTGGCTTCCGCAGCTGCAACCGTGGCCCGTAACGAGGCAACTCACAACGGCATGCTGAAGATGATGGATGACCACATAATTACCCACGACGTGTTAAGCGATGGCATCGGCAACGAGTATGTGATTCTACCGGATCCGTTCAGTGCAGCCGCCGTGACAGATGTGGAGGAAGTTGTGAGTGCATTTATGGGCGATGTGAAGGGCGAGGAGGACAGCCAGCCGTTAAGCGAACAGTTCATCTACGCCGATAACCAGTTGGAGGAGGCCTATGGGAGCATCGAGCTGATTGAGAACATGCCCAATAATGTGGAATTGATTCCATCTGTGGCTGCTGTTTCCACTCCTCTGGCGGTCGCTCAGACAACACTTCCGAAGCTGGTGCTTCAAAACAGCAGCACCAATGTTCGCCTGAAAAATGCCCAGCCCAAGGTGGCCAAAAGGAATTCTGCAGTTGTTCCCTCAGCTGTTGCTCCTCCCCCATTGGCTGCAGCTGGCAATTTCGCCCAAAGGAGACCCACCACCGTTACCAAAGCGACTACCATAGGAACTAATTCGTCGATAAGTAATCCAGCGGGAGTGCCAGGACCAGCGGCAGCAGCTGCAGCTGGAGAGGAGGACGAGGAGCCGAAGTTCCGCTGCACGCATCGGGGCTGCAATAAAGAGTTTCGGAACCACTCCGCGATGAGGAAGCACATGCATACGCACGGACCGCGTGGCCATGTCTGTAACCAGTGCGGAAAAAGTTTCGTGGAGAGCTCGAAGCTGAAGCGACACCAGCTGGTACACACGGGCGAGAAGCCTTTCGAATGTACCTTTGAGGGCTGTGGGAAAAGATTCTCCTTGGACTTTAACCTTCGAACGCACGTCAGGATCCACACGGGAGATCGCCCATATCACTGTCCCATTGACGGCTGCTCCAAGTGTTTCGCTCAATCTACGAACCTCAAGTCCCACATGCTGACGCACACTAAGCCGAAACGGAAATGGCCCAGAGCTCCGCCACAGAATAACAACAGCAACAAGACGCCATTGGTGGCTAGGTATGGCCGTTTAGAATTCGGCGAGGATCCGCGGCTGGTATACGTGGATCCGGTCGATGAGATGACATCGTCGCCTGTACTGCTGGATGGTGCAGTGGGATCCCCCACTTCCTAACTAGCAGTGCACATCGAAGTGACATCCTGAGTGATGGGAATAGATGGCGTCGTGTGCTTGGTGGCCAGCTTGTACAGTTAGTTGTAGCCAGTTTTTATCTCTATCTTTAAAACCTATCGAGTGGATGGTGAGGCGTCGGGAGGGAACACTTGGTGATCATCTCCGCCTGCCGCCTGCTCTCTCGTAGTAGTAACTAGTAGTAAGGTTTTTCTCTAACAAATAGGCTTGCAGTGCAACGGAAGTTAGATGGTAGCCATTAAACGTGTTTCCTGCATGGATGGAATAAAGGATAAACAAACAAAAAAAAAAATAGCGCAGTTGTAAGCAAATAGTCTGTAGCTTAGTGTAAGAGAGTTCCCCGTACCCCCAACCCGGCCAATAACCCCAATCCGATCTGATCCAAATCGTGCGCGGTGGTCTTCGAATAACAATATAAGCGCGCGCGATCTTTTTCTACAAACTAGAACTACCATATAACGCATACACCATAGGCTATCTATATACATACATATATATATATATTTTTGTAATGAACTGTAATCTAAAACATTGAAGTACGAATTAATGTACGGATTTAGAGGCGATTTCGCGATAAAACATAATTTACAAATGAAAGCACTTCAATTAAGTCGGAATAAACAAGGGAATACCTCTTCAAAATTACTAATTAATAAAAACTGAAAATAATTCGGAATGTCATTTCATTTCCAAGTAACTCCGTTCTAAAGATACAATTTGTTTACAAAAGATACAATCCCAAGTTCGAAAGAATTTATTTATTATTTGTTTACTTGTTTACTACATGTAACTAAGTCTAGATAACAACTACTTTAAACAGCGGCAGGTGTCGCCTTGTATTACTGGACAGTCGCCGGGTGTTGTCCACTTCAGATTCTATTTCGGATCAGCTGGCGATTACTGGGCTAGTGAGTGCCATACTGACTTCTTCATCGATGTACCGGCGATTTGTATGAATGTGGATTAGATAAAGCTTGTTTAGAGGCAGGCACAGTTGCAGATACGCAGATACATATTTGGATATTGAGAACGAAAGCAACGGTTGCGTCCAATTAGGTGACCTTGAGAGTCTGGCCTTGGACATTTGACATTATATCCGCGATGGAAGCACTGGGGGTAATCAGTCCGGTCAGGGAGAGCAGAACGGAGTAGTTGAAGTACCAGAACACGCAAAAGAGCACCATAAATATAACGTCTGTAAAAACGAGAGCATTAATAAGCGTTGATAAGCGTGAGAATTGGCATGAAGTTCACATGACAAATCTGGATATTCCCTGAATTCAAGGGTTAGGTTTCTGATTGGCCAATTTATGCCCGAACACTTACGTATCGTTACGCGCTCCCACTTTTCACACATGTACAGCTCAGTGACCTGCAATAAGAAACGTTAATTGGTTTCGGTTAAATTCCAATTCCGAGCATGGCTTCTTCAATACGCATAATTTTATGATCGAAACATACCATGAGGTAGCGAAACCACCAGTAGCTGGCAAATTCCACAAGGTTATCCAGCATTGTTAGCAGCTTATTGTAGCAACTCAGAGACAATCAAATAAGGGGCGAAAGCGGCTAAACTAAATTAGCTTACTTTTTTAATTCTCCCACTAGCTTTATACTAACTTGGAAAGTGCTGGAAAACTGGCCAGGCCAGTGCTGGACAACGCTGACTAAGACTGCCACTCCTTTAAATATTAAAATAAATTAAAAAGGTTTATTAAATTGTTGGTATCAAAAGGCCCTAAAGTTAACACATTACATTTAATTTAGTTTAACTTAAACTTAATTTTTCAAAGTCCTTGCAATTCGATAGATGTGGTAACCCTATCGATCAGCTGTTTCACCAAAGCGGCAAAAGATTTGTTTACAAAATATTGTGAAACTGGAAATTATTAAAAATATTTATTTAAAAACATGGGAACTTTTGTCGTTAAACTAATTCATCGGACTCAACTGTCACATAGCCAGCGGGACGTAAAGCCCTTTATTTATGCGCGGAGTTGTTGGTTGGATGACGAGGCCGAGTTTGATTTCCTTTCCACGAGCAACAGCCAAAATTACCGAGGAGTTCTCAAATATGAGGAGATTAGAAATGCAGCTAGTGATTTGGAGCAACCATACAATCAATTCTTTGACGAGTGCAAGAAGGCCTTGACCACCCACATGGGACTGCAAGGATTCGACTACGAGATAGACGATGAAAAAAACAGTCAACAGGTTTTTAAGATGTTCAAGTGCGAAGGATACGAGACTCTGTTTTTAGAGATTAATCTTCGAAAGGTCTCCAACTGCTTTCAGCTGCTGGATTCGGCAATAGAAATCAGCCAGCAGGAAGTTCCTGTTGCACCTGCATCGCAAACTAGCAGCAGTCAAAGTAAGGCCCCAAGTTATCCGGAGTACGAGCAGTATGTGAAGGATTCTAAGGCCAAGGAAACTGAGATGTTACAAAAGTTTCTGTTGCTCCTTAACAGCAAAAAGGCATACATCAGGGATCTAGAGAGACAGCTGGAGAAATCAACTAACCAAAATCCCAACCAAAAAAGTTCAGATGATGAGGAGGAAGAGGTCTATGGAGCTGCCACACAAGCCATGGAGCTAGACACAATCAAAAAATAAGTCAATTACTTAATAATTTACGTTTCTATTCTATTGAAACCACTAATTTCCGGTATGTGCTTGAAATGTATTTGTTTTTAGTTTCTTTTTACGATCGTTCGATTGTTGTAAAATAAATTATCTTTATAAAGTATGTATATATGTATAAATAAACAACAAATAGACATTACAACGTAATACATAAAATTACCATCAATATGAATAAAATTACAATTAGACAAACAGAAGATCGTTTTTTTTTTGGAATAATCAATAGTTAATAGCAATCGTTGCAAGTCTCGGCATATTCATGTGAAAATATAACATGAACGCTGGCTGATTCAAAATGATAAATTTTTTACATAAAGTGTTAATATGTAGTTGCTACCATATAGACGTTATGCATAAGTATGTATTAGGGTGTGTAACATTTGAAGAGTAAACAATTAGAGCTGATGGTGCCTGGGAGCTGCGAGGAGAGATCACTCAAAGGGCAAGCAGATCCTCGTCGGCGCCGGGTTTCTTTGGTGTTTTTCGTAAGCTGTCAGCTCCGGTGGATCCTGTGGCACTGGCGGCAGAGTTCGATGCATGGATCGTTGGAAGATTTTCTGCAGCGGCAGCCCGCTCCTCGAGGAATTTGTCAAACTCCGAGCTGGTCAGTTCCTCAATCCCATCAATATCCTTGTGCTTAATACGAAAATAGTTCATTAGAATTTTTTGTATATAAATAAATAGAGATGTGCGATAAGCAAAGAAGCCAAACAAGTTTATGTAAATCGAAAAACCAAAACCAAGTGATGGTGCATGAGATGAGCATAGAAAGACAAAATTCTATAGCTATGGCTACTTACTGAGCTGCCCAGCCACGCCTCCATCTCATCGATCTCATTCTCTTTCGTCGACTGTGTGGGCGTCACAGAAGAAACCAATCGATCGAAACAATCAAATAAACGAAAACCGAACGTAATTTGCATAGAACAAAAGAACCAAACAAAAATTTGTAAATTTAAAATTTCAATTCAAAATGCCAAATTGCCAAACAAAGGTCAAAAGTAAGGGAATGGATTGAACGCCATTAGTTAGACCAGATGCTGGCGGATCGTTACTCACTTTACTTACCACCGGCGGATCGCCGGCTGAGCGCTGCTGCTGTTTGTAAGGCGAGGAGGAGGCCACACTGCCGGCAGCAGCATCCACCGAAGGAATGTCCCGAAGTAAGTCCGATTTACTAAAAATATCAAATAAATTATAAAATGTATAATTCTTCTCTTTTTAAACTATAAGCCTCACTGGTTTCCATCGGTGCGTGACTGTGCTAACATGTCGAACTCGTCGGCGGCGCCCGCGCCTCCTCTTTCCGATGTAGCAGCAGCTCCACTCCCCAGGCTAAGATTGGCCAATCCTTGAGGCAGTTGCGCTTCTTCGTTGCTCTCAATTAGATCGATCAGGAGCTGGTCACTTTGCGGCGCATTGCTTGCGGCTGTGGTAGGTGGCGGGGGCAGAGAAGCCACAACAGCTCCTGTTCCTGGAGCACCGACTCCAGGTAAGCCCATAGCGGCACCCAGCACAGCCGATGGTGAAGTGACGGCTCCTGGCGCCTGAGAGCGGGTCTTCTCGTATCGCTGGTGACGCAGGAACACATTGTTTAGCTCATCGTTGATGCGCAGGAACTCTGCGGTTAGCTCATCGTCTTGAACGCGACCAATCAAGTCCACGATACGCGATTGCATCTCCTTGCAGGTGGAGGTGAGCTCGTTGAGGAGAGCGTAGTCATCCGGAGACTCCTGACCGGGCTTCAGCACACTCAGCATCTCGCTTAGGATGGACATGTTGTTGCTGACTATCTCCAGCTCTGAGCGGAGCTTGGCCGCCTGCTCGGGCGTCAGGTGGAGCGGACCAGAGCTTGTTGGAGCGGTGGCAGCGGCCGCCGCCATGTGCTGGGGCGATATTGTGTGTTGCTGAGCGGCTACCAGTTGAGGATGCACTTCGGGAACACTCTAAAAGAATCAAATTAGTTTCCAAGTCAACAATAGTTTCAACTCTAGTTACCCTCTGTGGCGTGTAGATGGGAGCCATGGCATCCAAGTCATTGGCTGGGAATTCTATGCCCTTGTTCTTCAGCTCCATGTACATCTGTGTAACCCCATTCAAATCCGGCTGATTCTTGAAAGCATCTGCCCAGATTTGTATCAAGCTTAGCACTTTTTCCTGCATGGCAGCTGGTGGATCGTTCTTTGGGCCAATAAGCTTCACCAGCTCATTGATAAAGTCCTTCTGGGCCACCAGTACGTGGAAGGCCTTGCCACAGTTCTTCACACACGTCTCCAGGACGGTCAGGGTGTACATCACCACCTGATTGTTCTTTCCTGCATTCTGGGAGAGCCTCTTGCGGATCGCTCGCATGGCATCGCGGGCGGTGTCTGATGATTCGTTGATCATATCGCAGATCTCCATGTTGGCGGCCCAGTTCTCCGAAGCCAAATTGGCATCAGTTGCCGCCTCTAAAGGAATTTAAAAAGATTAAATAACTTAGTATCAGTTTCAAACATGTTAAGAGCGTTGTGTATTTGTTTAATAATAAATATGTTTATGCGAAGTATCTTTTATTTACTTAAGCGAATGCCAGTATTCTATTCGCCCCTATGTTTATTTTGTCTAAAAACAGGTGGGTGTCGTATATAATTCCCCTTTCTCTTCGCCACCTTAAGCCTTTCCAGTGCAATGACACGCAAAATGCGAATGCACTAACAAAAGGCAACCCGATTAAAGAATATTGCAACAAATATATAGACAGGTTGGGGGCGAAATGCATCTCTCAGATGTCAGACAACCGAAATGGGAAACTAGCCACAAGGCAACTATAAAATATGAATTAGTGAGGCACTAACACAAACAGGTATGCACCTATATACATATGTTTGTGTGTTCATGAATAGAAGCAAATGAAAATGACTGCGAAAATGCGAGGAAAAGGAAAAAATGAAATAAATTAACACACTTTTTTATGTAACCCAGCGGCCTAAGGCAACGATGACTAATTGGCATTACTTGGGGGGAATGGGCCGGGTAGCCAAAACCAAAAAGCAATCAACAAACCTAACAAGAGCGCATCACTAACAAAACCGTAATGCGTTCCCTATGCCAATAATAACTGTTCGTCATGTCATTCCAGTGTGCCAAATGGTGACCAATTACAAATAGCTAATAAACATTGCGGTAAATCATTTCACTGCAAAAAATAATAGTTTTTTCTTGATTAGTCATTCAAACTGAAATATTTTGGGAACTAAAAAGGCAATAAAACCGAACTCTTTTGTTTTAAACCGGCTATACAATCATACATGTATCATCAAGCAGGTGTTTGTTTTTATTTTTCTGTATGTACATAAGTACATTTGTTCAAGCCATCAGTGTGCAGTCACACCTGTGAATGACCCTGCTTTCATGGCACCCCAACACTGGCATAAGGGTTAATCTTATCAGCAATTTCGCCAGTGTGTAAAGTGATAAGTGTTTTGCCATAGTAATAGTGCTGGCAACAACAAATCACGTTAGCGATGAATGTGCCAGTTGTGGTGGCCCAAAAGAAAGTTGTGAAAATTCAATTTTCCAATGTCTCAGCCTGGGTGGGATTCATTTAAAATGCTCCCAATCAGACACTGATGGGGTAACGCAAATGCGCAAAATTGCACGCATATATGTAGCGAGAAAAAAAAACAATATTGCGATTCACGATTTATTCATATACACACCCCCACATCCGGTGGTGAAGCGAGGGAGGGGGCGCGGTGATGCACATAGTGGATCCCGAGGGTGGGGGGTTACTCACCTATGCGCTGGCCAACGGGAGTGGAGAAAACATTGCCCAGGGCGCCAACGTTGAAGAATGAAGCCATTTTTTGAGCACTTGTCTCTGTCTGCAACTATTTGGGTCTGTTTCTGCTCTGCCTTACTTTTATTTTCCGCTGGAGCAATTGTTTATGCGTTTACATCTGCACTTGTAAATAGAGCTGTTTTTCCATAACGTACCTATCGATTCCGATAAATTAAACTTTAATCGATAGCTATCGATTACGAGAGCTGTTGGCGTTGTCTTTTTAGTGTTGGGAATCACGGGAATGCTCCACAATAGCACTGTACCCTGACAACTCTAAAATATTCGGAAAATCTGCGATAATATTTTCAATTGGACAACTATTTACCGCAAAAACACAAGAAAATGTCTCGGCAAGCTTCCAGACTGGACGCTAAGAAAGTGGTGAGTTGATTGAGATGGGGGATAACAGCAAGGAGTCTTGGAATCGGGAAAATCCGTCCAATAGTTGTAAGGTTAGCTCTTGCTAGAATCTATTGAAGTGCCACCCACCCTCAAAATCGGCTTCATTCGCTTTTCCAGTAAGTGTGTTGAGGGCTTGAGGGACACAAATCCGGGCTATGGAAAACCATTTTAGCGCAACACGCCCCACAGCCACAACTAGAATGAGCTCCGCCGCCGCCGCCACCGCCGCAAATAACCACAGCAACAGTGGTGTCACTGCCACCAACAATGTGGCAGCCGGAGCAGCCAATGCTCAGCCGATTCAAGTAATCCCCATGCCGCTACTGCCCACTGGAGCGGCTCAAATTATAATTGGGCAACAGCCCCAGGCGCAGGCTACAACGGCAGGCTTGCAACCGCAGCTAATCCCTCTGCAGGCCAACCAGATCATGCTTCAGGCGCAGCAGCAGCCACAGATGCAGGTGATGCAACTGCCCGATGGCCAAACAATCTTCTATCAGACGCCCACTATTGCCGCTCTGGATCCCAATGCGGCTGCAGCTGCGGCGGCAGGTCTGACCTCCCAGCCCTCTTCCCATTACCTCAATATTAACGGACAGCTGGTGCAGATAACTCCAGCAGCTAATGCCAACCAGGCGACAGCGACTGGAGGCCAGCAGATCATCATGGTGCCACAGACGGCCATGGCTGCAGTCAATCCAGCAGCAGCGGCCGCCGGAGCTACAAGTGTAGTGGTGGCCCAGCAACCGCAGCAGCAACAGGCTCAGTCGCAGCCACAGCCACAGCAACAACCGCAGTCCACGTCAGCCGCTGTGAACTCTTCCGCCAACAATATTAACGCCGATGTCAGCACCAGTACCACGGGAACAAACACAAACAGCGAGGACGAGAGTTCTAAAGGGGAGGCGGACGAGGAGCCGCTCTACGTAAATGCCAAGCAGTACAAAAGGATTCTAATCCGGCGGCAAGCCAGGGCGAAGCTGGAGTCCCGTATACCAAAGGAGCGCTGCAAGTATTTGCACGAATCTCGCCACCGGCATGCCATGAACAGAGCCCGAGGCGAAGGTGGGCGGTTCCACTCGGCCCAGGAGAAGGGCGATCAGTCGGGCTCGGATAGTGGCAGTCTTCCCATGTCGCAAAGCAGTAGTGTGACACTAAGCAGAGGCACAGCCAGAGCACCACCGAAGCTGATCGCGCCGCATCAAACACCCAGCATCACCATCACGGCAATCAAATCGGAATCGTCGATGTAGATACACACAAAAGTAGTTGATAGCTCTTAGACCTAAGTCGTGTCACCCACAATCTGTGTCCCCACCTGTCTTTAAACCCTAAACACCATCCGATTTTTGTTTTAAATCCTTGGTGTTATACTTTTGTATTTCCGTGGCCACCAAGGGAACAATATTTTTGTTTTTAAACCGATGATATTGAAGCCATTTTTACTTTTCCAAAAATCTATTCAGCATGTTCTTTCCAAAACAATTGCAAATAGCTATGTTTATGTATTAATTATAACATTAAAAACAATGCAATCTATTAGGGAACTTTACTTAAAAATTCTATAATATTTGTTAATTATTTTAGTTCAAATTTAAATATTTTATTTTCAAGAAATGTACATGCGCGTACCGATTTTTGGAATAGGGAAAGGGGTCTGAGAAGAATCGAAAATAGTCACCGCATTTTGGAAATTAAATACTTAACCTTAACTCCCGCAATTATCGAAAAATAAGTTACTGATGAGGGGCAGATACAAATGCAATCAGAAATTCCACTCAATAAATACCAAGAATTGTTTTTAAACTTAAGAAAATGTTTGATTTGTGGTTGTTGTGGATTGATTTTTATTCGCTGTCTGCTTTTTACTTTCTATTTTATTTCCATTTGTACAAAATACACAGAACTCGGAGTTCCTGACACTCACCTATGGGGCACTGGTCACCCAGATGCTGCGCGACTTCGAGAACGTTGAGGATGTGAATAAGCAGCTGGAGCGAATCGGCTACAATATGGGCATGCGTCTGATCGAGGATTTTCTGGCCCGCACCTCGGCGCCCCGGTGTTTGGAGTTGCGAGAAACAGCGGACAGAGTTCAGCAGGCGTTCCGCATCTACCTCAACATCCAGCCCACCATCTCAAACTGGTCGCCAGCCTCTGACGAGTTCTCGCTTTTGTTCGACAGCAATCCGCTGACGGAGTTCGTCGAGCTACCGCCGGACTTGACCAATCTACGCTACAGCGCCATCCTGAGCGGCTGTATCCGCGGCGCACTGGAGATGGTACAGTTGGAGGTGCAGTGCTGGTTCGTGCAGGCAAGTCATTTTCATGTGGAATACTTGGTTCGCTTTGTCTCTAATCTAAGTGTGCTTTGTGTGGTGTGTGCTTGGATCATCTCGCAGGATCAGCTGAAGGGCGATAATGTGACGGAGCTGCGCGTTAAGTTCGTGCGGCGTCTAGAGGAGGTCATACCAGCTGGCGAGGATTAGAAAACAAGTGTGGATCAGAGCAAGTACTAGGAGTATATTTAAGGGGTCGAAAGCACATTCTGTAGAATTAAAAGCCGCATCTCTATCTGGATTTGAGCAACTGCAGTCCACATTCCGGAGCCAAAAAGCAAGAGCAACAGCAGCAGCTGGAACAGCAACAGCATTGGGCAACAAGCAACATCTACAGCTTCAGCAGCAATATTGGAGCAATAATAATCGTTACAACAAGTTTAGTTTTATGTTTTATTCGACTTTATACAGATGATTTATTTTTGGACATAAAGACAACAGTAACAATTATTTATCTGATCGTATTTGGCATGTTATAAAGCGTCATAAACTCCATAAAAAAAAATAAAAAGAAAAACACGAAATTAATCTGATATATTTAACATAGAATAACATTTGAACCCCGTCATAAATATCACGTCCCTAAACGCATGATTTGCCTTGGATCTGGGGTAATATTAAATTATAATGGTTAGTTCTAGATAAACGCATAGATGTTCAACACGTTAAATATATATAAACATAATGTGTAATGTGTGTATATAAAAGTACAAAAAACAAGAGCTATAGATTAATGGGAGCTGGTTGCTTTTATCAATTGTCTGGCCATGTTTATTAGTCGTACACTTCCGTATATTATTTTAGATAAGGTCTGCATATCTCCCCCATAATGGATTTATTGGCTTAGAAGGCTTGGCGGAAGCTGCTTTGGATTACTAGATCGGTACTTTGGGGCATAAAATGTAGTCATCATGTTGTTAGCCAGCCTCCGCTGGGATCACATGTTCTTGATGAATCATTTTCACTTTAAATGCAACGCAAACTGTCTATTTGATCATTTGTCGTTTATGGTTAACATAAAAAATTGAAAATACTTTTTACAGGCACAATACTTAATCGATTACATGGTCTGGGCTGGGCCCAACGTGAAACATTGGGAGTAAACGGTTTGGATTAGTGTACATACATAAGTAGTTCTTAGCTGCCTAGTTTAGTTCTGTTGTGGACAAAGCATTAGGTTTAGATTCCGGCGCGTCAGAACTTTGCGGAGCGCTTGCAGCGTTTTAATGCAGATCACCACGCAACAGCCGTTGGCCACGCCCTCCGCTGGACTCTTGCAGGTGCAGGAGTTCCCCTTGACGGCGGTTGCGGGGGCGTTGGTGATGACCGGTGGCTCCTGGGCCTTGGCCTTGCCGGAACAGCAGCCCGAAGCTGACGGCGGCGCTGGAGCTGGAGCTGGTTTATTGCTGGAACAACAGCCGCCCGTAGATTGAGGGGGTGCAGGAGCTCCTCCACCACCGCAACAGCCACCGCCACCGGATGATGAACTGCCGCCGCAACTCTTGGCCGGCTCTGGCTGAATCTTCGGTTCTCCACAGCAGCCGCCAGTGGATGGGGCAGGCTTGGCCGCACCACCGCCACAGCAACCGCCGCCGGAGGAGCTGGCGTTGCCCATGGAAGCCAGGTTTTGCAGCAGCAAAGCAACATCCTCGATGTTCTGGTTCATTTCCGCCTCGCGTTTACTCACTTTTTTGCTGCCACAGATGCGCTTACCGCCACTCGGCTTCGGAGTGGACAAGGTCGTGGTGGTAGTCCTCGTCGATTTCTGGCTAGATGCCCCACAGTCCCCGCCGTGGCAGCTCTTGGTATGATCGCACTTGCAGTTGGTGCAGTTGCAGATCCCCGCATCAGCCGTAATCTGTTTCAGAGTTGGTTTATTGTCTCGAATGTCCAGTTCCACCAAGCCAGATGCGTCGGTAGGCACCTGAGATGCCTGGTGGAGGGTTTCCTGCAGCAGGGCGCTGTTATTGTCGATGGTCATGAGGATATCGTTCAGCAGCGACTCGGTTTCCATGTCCTCCTCATTGTCGAAGCTGGAGTCCTGCTTCAGCAGCTCTTCAATGTTCTGAAGGTTGAGCTCCAGGGTCGGAGTTGGTAGTGCTGGTGGTATTACTGTTTCCACGTCCATGATCTCCGCCTGGGACTGTTCCATATTTCCGCTCACACCATTGCCGAAAGTGGGTTTCAAGTCGACGAAGCTGGGCATCTCCGTGGGCAACGCTACACAGGCATCTGTGACCGGCGCCATGGGAATGATGGGCTTGGAAACGAGCACCCCGGCATCCACCCAGGGACTGGGTATCTCCTCCTCAGCTGCGTAGGACAATTGATAGGCTTGTGATGTTTCTGGTAGGGTCAGTGGTTGGTCCTCCGGGAGGATGAACACGCTCTGCATTTGATCCTGTGCCCCTAAAGTATGCAGAACCACTCCACTATCTGTGCTGGTGGTCTCGGAGCAATGACTTCCTGGATTTAGGACCATCATCTCCGACTTCTCCTCTCCCTCGTCCTGCTCCTCCAGCTGGCCTTGATCCAGAAGATTCTCTTGATCCTGATCCAGGTCCGTCAGCTTCCCCAACTGCTGCTTCAGCGGCTTCTTCTTCCGGCCCTTGTTGGTCAGTTGCCGCTGGTGGGTCTTTTTGTGCGATTTAAGGCTGTGCGATGTGCTGAACGACTTCTGGCAACTGTCCTCCTGACAGGGATACGGTTTCTCGCCGGTGTGTGTCCTCCTGTGCGTCTTCAAATGATGCGAGGCAGTGAAGGCCTTGCCGCAGTCGTCCTCCGGGCACTTGTACGGTCGCTCCTGGGTGTGGGTGCGCATATGCTTCTTCAGGTCGCTCAAAGTGGTGAAGCACTTCTGGCACAGCTCACAGTTGAATGTCTCGCCATTGTGTAGTCGCAGGTGAGCGTGCAATCTGTCAGATAGAGAGTGATTAGCACGCTGCAGCCATTGGTCTATTCCCATTTATCTTTCCATCGATTTTTGAAAGAGCTATGCCTCACCTGTATCGGGTATTGAAGGCCTTATCGCAGCCGGTCACTTCGCATTCGTAGGGCTTCACCTTCGTGTGGACACGGACGTGGATCTTCAGGCTGTATGATGTCAGGAACGCTTTGTTGCATCCCTCCTCGGGGCACTTGAAGCTGTAATCGCCTAAAAAATGCAAAAAACATT
Source organism: Drosophila atripex (assembly GCA_035045925.1). Lineage (NCBI taxonomy): Eukaryota > Metazoa > Arthropoda > Insecta > Diptera > Drosophilidae > Drosophila > Drosophila atripex. The sequence continues at coordinate 11,204,802 of JAWNOP010000012.1, read as the reverse complement.
TTATTATTTGGCAGAAAATTACAAATTCCCTGACTCCAATGTCCCTAATCGACATGGACGTAGAGGAAATATTTTTAAAGGGGTTTAATAAAGATAAAGATATTGTGAAATCAGGCATCCAACAATTATGAGTCACTTTGTAGTTATCATCCGCACATTAAAGTGCTTCTTATCAATTAATTTCCATTTATATATGTATTTATTTCCTTTCTAAAAAGAAACCGTTTTTTCAGTGTACGCCTTCCCCCATGGAGGGGCATTATGGCCCACTCGGAAGGCTATATCTTCGCCAATAACGATCGGATTCTTGAGAAGAATACCTTAAACGATTTATGGATCGATTCCCCAACAAATTACATCAAAATCTGGAAACCAAACATTTTTTCATATTTTTTGTCAAATTTTTTGGGGGACCCCTTAAAAAATTATGAAAACACTATGGTGGAGCATTATGGCCCAGTCGGAAGGCAATATCTTCGACAATAATGATCGGATTCTTGGGGGGAATACCTTGAACGATTTGGGAATCGATTCCCCATCGTTTTGTGTCAAAATCTAGGAACGAAAAATTGTTTCGATTTTTTATGGATTTTTTTGGGGGACGCCTTCAAAACTTATGAAAACACTATGGTGGAGCATTATGGCCCACTACAAAGGCTATATCTTCGCCAATAATGATCGGATTCTTAAGAGGAATACCTTAAACGATTTGGGAATCGATTCCCCATAATTTTCTAGCAAAATCTAGGAACGAAATATTTTTTCGATTTTTTGTCAAATTTTCTGGGGGACCCCTTCAAAAATTATGAAAACACCATGGTGGAGCATTATGGCCCACTACAAAGGCTATATCTTCGCCAATAATGATCTGATTCTTGGGGGGAATACCTTGAACGATATGGGAATCGATTCCCCATCGTTTTGTATCAAAATCTAGGAACGAAACATTTTTTCGATTTTTTATGAATTTTTTTGGGGGACGCCTTCAAAAATTATGAAAACACCATGGTGGAGCATTATGGCCCACTACAAAGGCTATATCTTCGCCAATAATGATCGGATTCTTTAGAGGAATACCTTTAACGATTTGGGAATCGATTCCCCATAATTTTCTAGCAAAATCTAGGAACGAAAATTTTTTTCGATTTTTAATGAATTTTTTTGGGGGACGCCTTCAAAAATTATGATAACACCATGGTGGAGCATTATGGCCCAATACAATGGCTATATCTTCGCCAATAATGATCGGATTCTTAAGAGGAATACCTTAAACGATTTGGGAATCGATTCCCCACAATTTTATAACAAAATCTAGGAACGACAAATTTTTTCGATTTTTTATGCATTTTTTTGGGGGACCCCTTCAAAAACTATGAAAATACCATGGTGGAGCATTATGGCCCACTACAAAGGCTATATCTTCGCCAATAATGATCGGATTCTTAAGAGGAATACCTTAAACGATTTGGGAATCGATTCCCCATAATTTTCAAGCAAAATCTAGGAACGAAATATTTTTTCGATTTTTTGTCAAATTTTCTGGGGGACCCCTTCAAAAACTATGAAAATACCATGGTGGAGCATTATGGCCCACTACAAAGGCTCTATCTTCGCCAATAATGATCGGATTCTTGAGAGGAATACCTTAAACGATTTGGGAATCGATTCCCCATCGTTTTCTATCAAAATCTAGGAACGAAATATTTTTTCGATTTTTTATGAATTTTTTTGGGGGACGCCTTCAAAAATTATGAAAACACCATGGTGGAGCATTATGGCTCACTACAAAAGCTATATCTTCTCCAATAATGATCGGATTCTTGAGAAGAATACCTTAAACGATTTGGGAATCGATTCCCCATAATTTTCTATCAAAATCTAGGAACGAAAATTTTTTTCGATTTTTTATGCATTTTTTTTGGGGGACGCCTTCAAAAATTATGAAAACACCATGGTGGAGCATTATGGCCCACTACATAGGCTATATCTTGGCCAATAATGATCGGATTCTTAAGAGGAATACCTTAAACGATTTGGGAATCGATTCCCCATAATTTTCTATCAAAATCTAGGAACGAAATATTTTTTCGATTTTTTGTAAAATTTTCTGGGGGACCCCTTCAAAAACTATGAAAACACCATGGTGGAGCATTATGGCCTACTCGGAAGACTGTATCTTCTCCAAAAAGGATCGGATTCTTGAGGGGAATACCTTAAACGATTTGGGAATCGATTCCGCATAATTTTCTATCAAAATCTAGGAACGAAATATTTTTTCGATTTTTTGTCAAATTTTCTGGGGGACCCCTTCAAAAACTATGAAAATACCATGGAGGAGCATTATTCCCCACTACAAAGGCTATATCTTCGCCAATAATGATCCGATTCTTAAGAAACATGCCTTAAACGATTTGTGGATCCATTACCGATCTATATAAGAGTTAAATTAGTGCTTATCTAGAATATTACTCACCCGTGTGTGTCTTTAAATGCGTTCGCAGATTTCCAATCGTGCTATAGCTGCGGTAACAGTTCTCGTAGTTGCATCTATAGCGACTAAGAGCCTCGTCGGAACTCTAAAGTGGGGAGAGCAAAGATAGCATTATCAAACGCATTCAGGGCACTGGTGGGTTCAATGGAATGAGACAGTCACGATCAGATGGGACCATGCGGGATTATTCGGTGAGAAATGGCAGATCGGGGAGCACGAGTTCGAATCAAGCTACGCACTACGCACCGCATTCTTTGGTTAACAAAACTTGGTTACACGCCTACAGCGGAATCGGAATCGGAATCGCAGGAATCGGAATCTCCGCTAACACTAGGATTAGGATGGCGAGTCGCTACAAGAAGCGTTAGTTAAACACTTGGCTAGCTTGGCTAGGATGCTGATTGGACAGTGGGTGTGATACCTCGTAGGCCAGTGCCATAAGCTGATCATTCTCATCCTGATTCCCGACCTCGTCCTCCTCATACTCTTGGTCCTCTTTGTGCAAGACTCCCGGCTGGATGCAATGCGCCAGCTGCTCATCCTCGTCCAGCTCATTCTGATCATAGTCGTCCACATAGCTGGAAGATCGGTTCGAGAAAAGAAAAGAGGGGGAAAGGCCGGAGGCAAAAATTTATCGAATCCGCAGTTGGAAACAAACAGAAAATCGCATCGGGCGGGGATTTTTTCCTCCCGATTTGTGTGTCAGTGGGCCGTTAAGATCTTTGTATATATAATAAACGCAACAAGTATATGAGCATATACACATGAATATATAAAAACTGCACAGATTGCGATTAGTCGAGTTAGAGCGTCAACAACAAAAAATACAACATAAAAGAAATAAATTCAGAAGCTTTTTCGAGAGAATAAAAAATTAAAACAAAGGGTTCCCAAACACATCCCTAAAAATAACAAAAATTATAGCTTCTTCTATAAAAATTGTTATTTTTCACACTTCCGAAGATATATTTTTCTCAAAAAAAAAATGTTTTAAGATCAGCTAGAAAATATATTCTGTGGAAAATTGTGAAAAATAAAACATTGGTTGACAGAAAACAACATATAAAGGGAAAAACAAAGGCTCTCTGGAGGCCTTTCGGTTCTTATTAATCAGATTAATTAATATTTAATGTTGTCATGGCCAAAACATAACAAATGCCAAAGGAAAATAACGGACGGCAACCGAAACTATGGCGAACCCCGATGAGAAAAATAGGAAAATATTGTAGTACCACCAACGAGTGCGTGGGCGCTGAGACGGCTGGCTGGCTGAGTGACGGGCAGCGTGCGCCCCTGGCCCCCCGGCCAGCCCCTCCCCTCGTCGCATCCCTACCGCCCAACCCTCCCCCTATTGCCACCATCAAGAGGCCCCCTTTCTAATCGCAGGAGTGCTGAAAAATGAGAAATATGATTGAGGGAACACTACTCATGGCGGTAAAAATAGCAAAAAGGCGTCGTCGCCGAAAGGCCAGCGGATAAGGGAGGCTGGGCGGTCGAGGGCGGGGATGCTGAGAAAAAAACATGGCATAGATGAAAAATTGAAAAATTATTGTACCGCAGAATAATGAAAATACCAGAGCCAACAACAACTATCAAGAGTGCGGACTAACCCCATCACAACAGATCATTTGGACTTAAGAGCAGGGAAAATTAGTTTATGACTATTTTAATACTTATCGACTGTAAATGATTAAGAATATGTTTAATGGGTTTATAAATAAAATTATCTGTAGGGTGAGTCACGAGTTAAAAACTACTAGATACCTAAAGAATTTTGGAAAATAGAAATAATGTGATTGGTGTTAATAATTTTTTTAACAGTTTTACAAACTCAGTTATCTGACTTATCTATTAAAATTGTGTTCTATTTTGTAATATTATTGTCTCTCTTATTATGATCCTATCAAGGACTTAAAATTATTGAATAGAATATAGAAAAATCCTCCTAGAAAAAGGACCCCATGTTCTTTAGTGGAATAAAGCTCTCTGAATATTTTATTACCCATCGACTGTAAATTATTAAAAATAAAATAAAATTATTTATGGTGTGACGCATGAGTTAAGAACCCGGGATACCTCAAGAAGGTTGATTTTCTAAAATAAAAAACTGTTTTCAATAAATGAAAAATATTATAAAAATTTTCCAAAGCCATTTCTCCCATTATCTATTGAAATTGTTGTCTATTTTGTAGAATTACCCACTCTTATCACCCCATGGAGTACTCTAATAGAATAAAACCCTGTGACACACATAGAAACTGTGCCCTTTTGGGAAAAAAAAGTCTAGACTCTAGAGAAATCTGTTTTTAGTGGCAAATTGAACTTTTTGGTGGTGATTTTAGGGGAGAATTTCACAATCACAACGCCATCATTTACATAGTGAACCATTTTGTGAAGCGGCACTTTAGCACCGAGTGTGAATGAGTTTGGGAAAAAACCGACCGGCCCGGCCCGGCCCAACACCACATTGTAGAGATGTACACCTACATGGTTGGATATATATATATGTATCCGACCATCTATACATTCTGATCGGCGGAGATGTAGAGGGCGGGGGATACACAATCTAAATGCGTTCATCGGTGCAACTATTTTTAGACCAAACAAACAATTTCAGTACAATCATCGGCCGAAGAGAAGGCCGCGGCATGCAACTTTATGATTCCCATCGCGACATGGGGAATTGTACGAAACTATACGAGGGTACGAGAAAGTCGAAATGGTCCAAATGGCCTATGGACCAAAAAAAAAGGAAAATAAATAATATTTGAAAAAGCAGCAGGCTGAGAACACAAATCAGGCAATTAGCAACAACATGCAAACGATTCGGACACCGCGTTGTAATAAGTGGACATTGGAATGGTCGATATTTGCCAACAAAAATTCTCGACAAGGAAGAAAATCGGAAAATTCATTTTCTCTTTTTTTGGGGGGAGCCAAACAAAAAGTGAAATAAAACAAAAAAAAAAAAGCCGGACACGTCACGGCAGACGCTAGAAAAATATTTTCCTCTCATATATATATTTATTTTTTTTTTTGCGTGGGCAGTGGAAAATTAGCAGAGAGGGGGGAATTGCGAAGGAGGGGGATCCCTGGTGGGACTGTCCCTGGGCGGGGGTCACAGAATGCGGAGGGCACACCTGACGGCCCACTATAATTGGCCAAGTCCGACAAAAAACATTACAGTCTGGGCTACAACACGGCTTAAAATCTAAATTTCACATTATTTCATAACTATTTCAAATCAAAAAATAATTAAATAATTTTTATTAAACAATATTATTCAAGGTCTGCTTAAAAACTAAGCTACAAACAAAAAAGAAAGCAAATGAAATTATGGTTTTATAATATTTGAAATTTTTGGCAAGGCGATGATCATTATAATTGGTTCGAAAATGCTCATGATCACAGTCTCAATCAGGGTGACACATTTCAGAATAATTAATTATGGATTTCGTTCGATTTAAATCACAAAATAAAATCAAAAATTGCGAAAAATAGAACAGGTGGGCAAGAAAAAGAGCCAATATTGCAGGCATATCGTCATGCAGCAGCAAGGGGGAGGAGTGCATGCAAAGTGGACTACCTCGTCTCAACGGTGAAATACGCCGGAGAAGTGGCCTCCATCGAGTTGCTGTTGGAGTTAACGACGACTCCCAGGCCATTATCACAGTTGGGTGGGATTGGAGTCACCCCCTCCGAGGCTGGGGCCATCATGCTAAGCGAGACGACGGTGGGCGGCTGGACCTGGACGAGTTTCTGGTTCTCGAACTGGTACTCCAGGGTGAAGCAGATGTCGTCCAGGTTGAGCACCTGGCCAGTGTCCTCGCTCAGTGTGGCTATCAGGGGCACCTCGCCCAGACTGGGTGTCAGGGACTCTGTGTGGTGGTATGTGATGGGTATGACCGTAATGGGCATGGGCGTGAGTTGAGTGGCGGGTAGGGTGAGGAGCTGGTGCATCTCCTCGTCCTCCGCCTCCTCGGACTTGGACTGTATGTGACTTTGTAGTGATGGATGTGTGATGGAGGTGGTGGACTGATTATCGTGGCTGAATAGTGCATTGTAGGTGGCTTCTGAGAGCTGGACATCGTCCTGCTCGAGCGTTAGCCCGAGATCCAGCACCTGTTGCTCGCCGCTGGCGGATTCTATGGATCCTGGTGCCCTGTAGAGGCTGTAGCTGTCCGAGTGGATGATCCCCAAGGCGCTCTCCGCCTCCAGTTTCGGGGCGAGCAGTTGAGACAGGGCTCCGCCACCAATCGCCCCGAACCCTCCATCAAAGTCGAGGGAAACGGATCCGGCGGAGGAGGGGGCTGGCGGAGATCCGGAGAGCGAGGTACGCGACGAGTTCGTATCGTAATCCCGGCTGTCTGATAAGGAATTGCTGGTATGGCAGCTGCGCTGGTAGTAGTGCTGCTCGATGGGCAGTTGTTGTTGCTGCTGCTGCTGCTGCTCGTTCATTTCGTATTATTATTTATTCGCACACCCACGCACACGTATGTACACCCAGGAACACCCGATAATGGCATATGCAGTTGGCTTCGCTTTTCGCTTTCCCGTTGGTGCCTGTTTGTCACTTATGGATATATGTACACTTGCATATATACGTTGCAAAATAATTAGAGATTTCTCATTAGTAGCGGTCGCGAGATCGAGAAGCACACCGTACAGCACAACAACAAACGATTGGTCGAGTGATTTAGATTCTAGATCAGTGTGGCCACGCTGCGGATACTTAATATTTCTCTCTACAGCCGTTTCTACACGAGCTTCTACATGTAGTGTGACCAACAAGTACTTCACATCGATGATCAATCCGAGTTGCCAAGCCTTTTTGAAATAAAAATAATGATAATTTTAAAACATTTGTAAGTCAATTTGTATATCAAGGTAAGGATATAATTCTTAAATACATTTGATACATTAATAACATTTAAAGTTCTTCATGCATTTGTAATTTATAAAAGCTCAGTTTTTATAATTTTTGTTTTCTACAGTTTTTAATACTAATCTAATAATAAGCTTTTATTTATCAAATGTTTAAACTTTTAAAACTACTATCCACGTGAATTATTTTGTGTTACTTTAAAGCAGCCATAAGCTCCTAAACTTTGCAAATATTTAGGGAAATGAATAAAGCGTTAACAAAATCATAGTTACCCCAAAAATCTACCCCACAATAAGCTTTTCCGCCACCGACCATGGCCCTCTCCACCATCTCTTTCGCTCCATTTCGAAAAGGTGGCAACCTCCGAACAGCGCATATATACAAAATTCATTGATTTTGTCAACGTAAAACACATAGCGTAGTGCATAGCAGCACATAGCAAAATAGCGGAGTGCGGATCGTAATTAACTGAATTAGAAACGCTGGTGGGGCATCTGCGACTGAAATTGCAATGCAAACGGTGTGAACGGTCGAAAAGGGGCCGCGTTGAAGTCGTACCTGCGTTGCCAATCAGAACGAACGCTGCTCCCAATCAGAAAAATACGGATACGGGTATACAAGGGGGGTGGGAGCGAAACAAAAACGAAACGAAAGGAAAGGAAAGCAAAAGGCGCAGCAAAACGAGTGCAGAATAGCAACAGGAAAGCGGAATATGCAATAGGCGGTGGGGCCAATCGGAAAATGACCAGCGTTGTGCCACTGATCACGGACTAACGGAGACGCATCCGGCCGTAAAATGCCCCGGAACACTTGCAGGCCAAGTGAATGCGCAGCTAACGGTGATCAGGATGAAGCTAACCCGGAGGCGAATGCCAATGCCAATGCCAACAATAACAACAATAGCACCATTGTCAAGCAGGAGTTGGAAGCAGCTCCTCCCGTTTGCCACCGGAAGTCGGAGCGCCGAAGAGTGGCCCGTGACATCTTTCTGGTATTTGAAGAGCAGTCCAGCCGGCGGCGGGGGAAGGGTGCCAAGGGCAAGAATACCCGGGCCAAGCAAAAGTTTGGACACTTGAAGGTGGCCAACACGCCACGGATTAGCAAGAATGTGCTACGCGAGATCAAAACAGAACCAAAGTGCAGTACGGCCGTGGAGCTGCCACCCCTCGCCGTTCCTCCAACTCCGCCTCTTGCTCCTATCCTATCTCCAGCTCCCGCTCCAGCACCTGTTCCCACTTCCACTCCTGCTCCCACTAACACTCCCACTCTCGCTCCTCTTCCATCAGTGCATCGTACGCCCGTAATCCCTCCTGTCCGGAATACAGAACCAGCCAAATCCTTGCCGCACACTGCTGCCGTGAAAATTGAAACCAAAACAACAGCTCCAGCACCAAGAAGAATCAGCCCAAAGCTCAGGGCCCAATCCAAAGTCCAGGAGGTGACGACAGTGCCGGAACCGCCGGCTGTCACTCCCACACCTGCACCAAATCCCACTCCAACTCCTGTTAGTGCTCCCCCACCCGAGGCCTCGCCCGCCACGCCCAGCGTCAATCCCATTTTCCTGTGGGTGAAGCAGGACGACACCCGGATCGTGGAGGTGCGATGCGAGGACTACGACAAGAGGAACCGGATACGCTTGACAAAGACTACGAACGGCTGGCGATCCATGCCGCGCACAGACGCTTCCTCGACCAGGATAGTGAAGTTCTTCCACGGCTCCACCGCCCCGCTGATGAAGGTGAAGCGAGAGCACCACCAGCACCAGGCCCAGGAGGCGGAAGAGGAGGAGCACCACGAGCAGCAAGAGAACCAGGTGGAGTTGGAGCAGCACGAGGAGGAGACACAGCCGGAGCAGCAACTGCCCGGCATTGCCCAGAATCTGCTGCACGACTGGGAGGACAGTGCCACCCAGCTGCCGGACGAGGTGGACGAGGAGGAGCAGGAGCAGGAACAGTTCGAAACCGGCCATCTGACCGCGGTTATCGAGGATGTGGTGGTGCTGCCACCGAGCCAGCAACCCGAATCACAGACCCCAGAGCCCACGCCCTGCTTCGACGGATTGCTGGACAGCGAGGAGACCAACGCCTCCACCAAGGCCACAAAGACCAACACTCCCACATATCAGAGCTCCACTCCCTCGCCCATGGAGCTGCAGCTGTGCCCCAAGACTGGCCTGTTCCTGCCCAAGGGCGATGTCGCCTTGGTGCAGGCCACCGCGGAGGCGTCTCCCGTCGAGACGGAGCAAGACAAGCCGCTGGCTGCTGGGGGACACGATTCTGTGGAGAGTCTCGACGCGAACACCAAGCATTTGAAGGATCTTCTGGACGATGCCGATGACTTGCTCCAGAACTGCAGCAGCGACAACGGGAGTAGTGGGGCCGACTTGCTAGACTCGCTGGTGAAGCGCAGCTGCGAGGACAATCTCGTCCAGGAGAGCAGCACAGGTGGCGAGGTGGCGAACAACCAGCAGAATTCCTCGTCCACGTCCGACCAACTGAGCTCCTTCTGTGTACCGGATCTCGGCAAGGACCTGCCCAGCATTCTCAACATGGACAGCGACGATGCCCCGAAGTGCTTGTCCTTCAACGAGGCCGGTGAGATCGAGGGCCTGAACGGGGAGCTTTTCCTGGGAATTGAAGCCTTTGAAAAGCAACAGGATGCAGGGGACAGGGAACCCCATCCGCCAACTCCGGCCACGGTGGAGCTGACCCAAACGCCCACTCCAACTCCCACACCAGAGAAGGAAAAAGAGCAGCCGGCGGGCGAAGCAAATCCCGAGGAGACGCCCAAGGATCTAAGCTATAAGAAGCGGGAGGAGGTGTGTCCACCATCGGAGTCTCGCAGCCAGTGTGCCGTGACCTCCAGCTCGGACATACTGAAGTCGCCGGAACGAGAACTGCAACTGCCGGCCAACTCCATACCGGCTGAAGTGGAGACCACGTCGGAGACTATCAAGAACCTCATCCTGGAGCAGTTCCTCAAACTGAACAGCAATCCCCAGCAGGCGGAGCCCATGGATCTAGGCAAGGTGGGACGCGAGGGCAAGCTGGAGACCGTGGTTATCGACGATGAGGAGGGGGAGGACTCCAGCCAGCCGCTGAAGAAACGCCCGAAAGCCAGCATTAAAATGGACAAGGATCCGGACGCACTGACCCAGCTGAAGATGCTGATCAGCAATCCACAGTGGAAGGTGCCTGATCCGATACTCGTGCCTAAAGATCGGCTCGGTGCTGTGCTGGCCTCTCCGGCCCGCGAAATTCCTCTGCTGCTAACCACCAGGCCGGAGCTAAGGCTGCCGGAGGCATTTGCCTACCCGGAGATCATACAGAATCCGAATATCCTGGTTGTGACCATGGAGCAGCTGGAGGCCATCCTTAAGACGGAGGCGGAGCAGACGGCAAAGATACCAAAGGATCCCGATCCGGTGGTAATGGTGCCCAGCAAGGCCCGAAGTCCCAGTCCGAAGCAATCACTACCAAAATCCGTGCCTATCCAGCCCAAGCCTCCTCCAGTGGCAGCAGTGCCTCCCGTGGCCCCCACTCCTCCATCTCCGGCGGACTCGAGTCTCTCAACGGATCTGAATGCCACCACCCTGGCGCTGCTCCAGCAGATGCTGTGGATGCCCTATTTCGGGCAGCTGTCGCAGGAATTCTTCAAGACCATGAAGGATCCCCTGGGCCTCCAGCGCAAGTTTATGAGCAATCTCCTTCCGCTGTACAACAGCCAGTTCGGATTGCAGCACCTGGACGAGCTGTACAAGCATTGCATGAAACAGAAGCCCGCGGAGGACCAACAGCCCAATGTGCCCACACCGGCGCCTCCCCCAGCGACAGCTCCTGCCCCTGCTCCTGTTCCGGCCACTCCCTCAACAACGGCAGCTGCACCCAATCCTTTCAACGGGTTCACCAATCCCGTTGAGATGGCACTAATGCAGAAGCTCTTGCAGCCACAGTTGCCGCAGTTCCTCAACTGGGAGGCCAACAAAGAGACGTCTTCCTCGTCGTCCAGCACATCGCATCACCACCAGGAGCACAAACGTCCCAGGCGGGAGCCGGAAGCGGACTTCAACAAATCCAAGCCGGCTCCAGTGGCAAACACCAGTACTCCTGTTCCGCCTTCAGCTGCTCCGGCAGCCACAGCTCCTGCCGCTGCCGCTACCGCTGCCCCTGCGCCTGCAGAGCACAAGCCCCGACTGACCATCAAATCACTTTCGAATCTTTTGGAGCCAGAGGCCAACGTGGTGCCCCTGCTCAACGTGCCGTTCGACAGGATGCGCAACCAGCCTTCCATGCACAAATCGGTTCCAGACCAGGCCAAGGAGTCTGGCACTGGACGCACGCTGCGATCCAGCAAGGCCTGTGTCACCTACAACCCCCTGGAGCAGGCCAAGCAACAGCAGATGCACACCACGGCCGGGTCGCAGCATCAGCGGAAACGCGGCAACATGCTGCCCCAGGATGTCCAGCAGCAGCATCTGGCCGAGGCGGCGGCGGCGGCAGCAGCAGCAGCCGGAGCTGGCGGAATGGACGCCAACTCCGCATTGTGGCATCCTCTGTTCGGCAGGTTGGTATTTCAAGTTTTCTCCCAAAATCAGTGTCCTTATACGTCCTTTCCATCCCTTGCAGCAATCCGAAGCAAGGCTACAACAGCCCCTGGCAGTGGACCACGGTGACGGCCACCGGCGAATGACAGTCAAGCCGGGCTCAGAAGGAGCCAGCACCTGCAACGGGACCGGTATCAGGATCAAGGACGGCCAGCTACGAGGAGCAGCAGCAGCAGCAGCAGCAGGATTATAACTACCATGCTGCTAAGCAGCAACAGCAACAACAGCAACAGCTGCAGCATCAGCAGCAGCAGCAGCAGCCTCAGCAACAGCAACCACAACTTCCAGCAGCCAACAATCAAAACCATAGCAACAATAGTAGCAACAAGTATTGTTATCCCACGGCGGCGGCCATGGAGAACATGTTCCAGAGCAATCAGATGGCGGCCGCCGCCGCTCGCGAATCGCTGCTGAATTCGTATCTGTATCAGAAGGATGGTGATTATATGTCGGAGCAGGGCTACTGGCAGCAGCATCAGCATCAACAGCAGCAGCAGCAACATCAACAACATCAGCAACAGCAGCAGCAGCAACATCAACAACATCAACAACAGCAACAGAAACACCTACAGCAACAGCAACAGCAGCAGCAGCAGCAGCAGCAATGGGGAGGTAACAGCAACCAGAGAGGAAGCAACTACGCCAACAACTATGCTGCTGCCGCCGCTGCCTCAATGTACATGCAACACTTCAATCCCTACATGCAACAGAAGGCGGCCCTGTTGGCGGAGAAGCTGCAGAACAGCACCGGGAGCAACAAGCACGGACGCTTTGGCGGCGACTACGGCTAGAGACGGGGGGGGAGGGGGACAGACTGCAGACCCGCCCAGACTGCAACACTTGCATATTAACATAATCGTTTAAGGCATATATGTATAACACTTGTGTGTAATATTAACTCTACAAGTACATATAGACATATATATATATAGAGGCATCGTATTGGCCGATTTACCGCCAGGAATTGGTAAAGGATAAATCATGATTTTCCTTTAATTTAATACACAGGAATAGTAACGACAAGGTAACCCGAAAGCAACAACAATAATTTATAAACAAGAAACAGAAACAGAAGAAATGAAAAAACAAAACAAAAAAACTTAAATTGAATTAGTAAAAATTTGTTATTGGTAGTTTGTTAAAAAAAAAAAGAAAAACGGCAAAAAGAAACACGAAAAGTAAAAAAAAAAGTAGTAGAGCGACAAAAAGCGGAAGGCGAAACAAAAAAAAACCTAATTATTGTATTATTGTTAACCAAAATCTATTATTATTATTATCTCAAGCTGCGTTATATTATTATTATTAACTCGTGTGTCTGTATATAGCGTTTTTATCTAGATGTATTACACTTAGTGAGCCCCTATCCCCAGATCCTTCTTATCCCACTATCCTTAATCGCCAGGACAATCCTTAACCCATAACCCTTAACCCTTAACCCCAATAACCAAAAAATCGAACCGAACCGAACCGAACCGCAGCGCTAAAAGGCAAACAACCAATTTTGTATTCATTCCGAAATGTGTTTTCTTTTTTGTTTTATTTTTTATAATAGTTATTACGCTGATTATTTATAAACACAATGGAGAGAACCCCGTATCTTGTGCAATCTAACCCTTATTTTCTAGATACAAACAAAAAAACAAAAACAAAAAGAATCACAAAAACTTATTACGCGAAAAATGGCAAAAAGCATGAACATGAAATTGAAAAATGGACAAAATAAAGAGAAACCCTTTTAGAGAATTTCGCTGATAATGGCAACAGAATAGCAAACCAAACGATCGTCTTCTTTTCTTTGTTCTTTCAGATCTTCCAGAATTCCAGGCCCCAGAGGCCCACTAATGGGTGAGTCAGAACAAGTGGTAAGTAATGAGGTAAGTATCTCAATTTCTTTTTTGTATAAATATAATTATATTTGATTTTCAAGTTCAGTGTATAATAGGCATATAAACGTTATGTTTTTTTTGTATAAATACGCAACTTTTTACTTACAAACAACATTATTGAATATTTTTGTTTTTTTTTTTTCTTTTTTTGTTTTTAAATGGTCAGTTAAGCCAGGCTTAAAGTAAGAGTTCCTCCTAAAGCATTTCAAATGCGCGCGTGCGAATGTTTTCATCTATATATCAGTGTACCATTTGTATCTGTGGAAGTGTGTGTGCCTGTGTGGTTCTTGGTTTCTTTGTTTCTGCCCATCATCATCTTCTTCTTTGTGCTCCCTGCCGATCTCCAGTCAAAGGTCAATCTACTCAATCTGATGGGCCGCCTCCTGCAGACGCGCCACCACGCCCTGGTAGAACTTAATCTGCTCGTTAATAAAGTTCTTCAGGGTCTGCTTCAGATGGGTGTCGCGCTCGCTCTTAAAATGCGTTAGCTCCGCCATCACAGAGTAGGTGACGATGTCTGTGCGCCGGTTGACTTCCTGCAGCTGGGGATTGCTCATCTTGCCCTCGTCGTGGGAGCGCTGGCATTCCTTGCGCTTCTGAATGACGTCCTTGTGCGTGGAGAAGATGTCCGGAAAGGAGTTCAAAACGCCCCTAAAATCCAATAAAATCCGATTTTTAGTCAAGAACTAATTATTTGAAATTATAATGAAGTCACCTGTAGATGTGAAGCCGATCGGAGAGTGGGATCCAGTCGTGTTTCGCCTGATCGCCGTAAGACTGTCCAATACCGATAAAGATGCCTCCGATGCGACCGACGCTGTCCGAGAGTGGGTTGGCGTTCCGGGTGGGTGCTCGCCTCTCGTCAATGGCCAATGCCTTCGCCAGGTCAGAGAGCCCATCACCGATGCGCTGGAATTCTTTTTTGCTCTGCGCCAGCGACCGCTTGGCCATGTCGTTGGAAATGTTGTTCAGATTGCGCACAGCCGCGTCCATGCTGTGGATGAACTGTATGCCGGTCTCCAGCGGTATCTCGATTACGGAGGGCAGTATATGCCTGTCCGGTGGAAAGATGGCCAGGCAGTAGTTTACCCCCATGTAGGGATCCCGTTCCGCCTTGCGCTTGCCCGACTTCCATATCTTTTCGTCTCGACACGTTAGGAAATGGTACCACACCTCGCACTTCGACATGACTGGGTGACGGCACACCCAGTCGACGAACTCCTGCAACTGGACACGCCGATGCTCCACGAATTGCTCCTCATACCGACCGGAGATCTGCTTGTCGGGCAGCGGCGGCACCGGGATCAGGGCGAACTTGTCCACCAGCCGCTCGTGCAACCAGTCGAAGTGTTTATAGCGACGCGACACCTAACGAAAGGGAAAACCAGATTAGATATGAGTAATTAATTATGGAATGTGTCACGGAGCGGTCAGGTTGCGAGGCAGCACAGAAGCAGAAAAAATCACGGCGTAGGCCATTGCCCAACAAAGAACAAAGGTGGCAGTGAAGCTTCTGCTAGTTCTCTTTATGGTTCAATAAAGAAAAGGAATTACATTTTTGTTGGATTATTGCGCTTAATTCTGCACATTTTCTGGCAGAATGGGGCCCAAGCCCAACTCATCCTCCTCCGACAGAGGGTAGCTGAAAACAAGCTACAAATTATCAACACAGAAATGTAATCATCACAGCCACGAATGGCGAGGGGGAGCTTTATCGTATTGTGTTGCTAATCACGGCGATAGCGGAGCCCACTTACGGATATGTTGTTGAAACTAGGCGTCAGCTGGTAGGCAATGAACGTCTTCATTCCTTTGAATTTGGACTCCTTCTTGGGACTAGCCACAACAACGGAGTAGGGAGACTGGTTTTTCGTCCATTGGTAGATGGTATCTTCAACCTGTGTAATGATTGCCTGTTCGCTTTCTGGAATCTTCTCCGTGGGGTTGGATAGCCCGAGTATATATGAGTCAGAGCTCTTGGCGAACATGCCCTTTTTCACCGTTCCCGAGCCACCGGCACCTGCGCCGGCCGCAGAAACCACCGATTGGGCGTCATCGTTGGGCGGCCCTGGCAGCGACTTGTGATCATAGTCCCCGAAACGAGCTGACGTCGCACCGGCAGCTGGTGCTTTTTGCGTTCCGTGTCCGATCTCCGAGTAGGTGTCGTTATCATCACTCCAGTCATCGTCATCGTCCCAATCTTCAGCCGTTTGGTCATAGCGTGGCGGTGGGGAAGTGGCAAAGGGATCAGGAACCTGGGGTACTGCTGCAGCTCCACTGGAGTTCAGCTTCTGGGCCTCGGCGGCGGACAGGACCTCAACGTAGGCGGCGGGAAATAGTCCAATCTGACCGCGGGCGTTCTTACCCTCCCACCATCCCTCGCCAACGTCACTGCGCGTCACCGAGAGAACCTCGCCCATGACGATCGACAACTCGGAGGAGCCCGGCTCGCCGCTGAAGTCGTACAGAGTCCGTACATACGACGTCATCTTTGTAGCTTCTTTCCACTTCCTGTTGCTGCTCTGCTTAGCTCCTTTGCGAAATTTCCGATCCCTTATACAGGGGGGCCATACAAACGAAGTAGAAAATAAGTCTGCCCTCAAAATCTGAATCACCAATTGGGCGCAGTGTGGCCAACTGTCATTAAATAGGCGTTAGCCAGATTTCTGCTCTGAATTTAATCCGTTGCTTTCAGCTGTTCGCTGTTTATTTAAAATCATTGGTGGGATTTCTTGCTTGTTTTATTAAAAATATATAAGTAATTCATTAAAATCTTTTCATTGATTTAAGATAATTTGTACGCTAGGAAAAGTAATTTGAATATGCAACAGTCATTGCCCTATTGTAATACATTACTTCCTGACACTTCCTGTATTTTAATAAAAATCTGCATAGGCTTTGAGTAAAATAAACTTTTTTTTCATTAAATCAGTTAATTTACTCTTTAAATCCGATTAAAAAAATGAAATTTTTTGTAAGCCAGGGCTGGCGTATCCATAACGGAATAAAAACACGGCACAGCTGTCAGGCGATGTATCGGGATTCGTTGAAATAGTCGAGTTGGCAGGGCTCTGCAAAGTGCATAAAAAAATCTGTCGTGTCGAAGATTATTCATTCTTCAATTGCGCGTTGCTTTAATTGTGGGTGAGCAGAAAAAAAAAACAGAGCCCGTCATTCGAGTCAATTGTGCAATACTGCAGGTCAATAGAATTTGCAGCAATATAATAATCTTCGCTTTGGTACCATTTTTTTACGCAGCAACAGCAGCCATAACACGTCGCACGCAAATCTCGCAGATACTTCATCTCTGGGAAATAAACAATATATATACATAAATATATATATATTCCGGACACCATGAATCGGCAGGCGAAATTCCTTATCTTGTGTCTGTTTGTGGGGCTCTTCTCCGCCAATTTGTGCGACGATGGTAAGAATTACATTGATTTGCAAAGAACATTCAATTATGTGTGTGTCCGTGTGGCCCAACAACATCGCTGTATGCGTTTGGGGCTTTTTTTTCTTTCTTTAAATGACAAACCCGTGGGGTAAATAATCGAATCGAATATCAATACCTGCCCAATTTATTCAATTTTTATGTGAGGCACTGGTCTAGCTGACTAAGAAGAAAATTTTACCAATCGCCATCCTGAAAGTGCTCTCCTGAGGGTGCACCCTTCTTTCTGTGCACTTTAAAATGAGGCAGTGCATACATATAATCAAATATATTTATCTTGAACTCTCTATTTGCTTCGGTGATGTCATGGCCAGAGTAAATTAACCAATGTAAAGCTTAAAAAAATATTATGTGCTCAAGACTGAAAGATAATTCAACAAACAGAAGGACCATCAGTCCAGAGGGGGTGTCCTTTTTCCTACCGTTTCTGTGGAAATTGATTGAGTTGGCTGACACAATTTCTGTTTATCACAATTTTTTGCAGTCACCACAACAACAACTACAACTACCGAAGGTACTACTATTCCGGTAACTGTTCCCGACGATAAGAACACCACGACACCGGCTACCACCACAACATCCTCAACCACTCCGGCTACCACTGTTCCAACGACACAGCCTACCACCACTAAACCCACAACCACTCCTACTACAACAACTACTACGACGCCGGCTACCACTACGACCACTACCACGGAAAAGACGACCACTCCAACCACCACAACAACAACAACAACTCCAGCTCCCAACTCTACGACTACCACACCACCGCCGCACACATCCACCACTCCGGCGCCGGAGCCTCAGCCGTGCCGCAGATTCGATGGATCTTCCTTTGTTGGGGGCATTGTCCTGACCCTTGGCCTGCTGGCCATCGGATTGGTGGCCTACAAATTCTACAAGGCTCACAACGACCGCAACTACCACACCCTTTGAGCCGCTACCGCGTTCACATCAGCCTTCAACGCGGCAGCCGGAGCGGCGGCGGCTGCAGCGGCCGGCAACAGTGCCGGAGGAACGGATCCAGATGTAGATGGGGATGCGGAACGAGTGCGGTTTGTGCAGCCTTCCATTCCGTTGCGCTCACCGCCGGCACAGCCGCCTCCGCCGCCACCATCATCCGCCAACTACAGCAACTCTAGCTCGAAATCAAACTCAAAATCGGGTAGTGGCAATGATGGGGGCGCCCGAGATCGGCTGCTGCACACGTAATTTTACACACTATTACAATATTATTACTATCCAAAGAGCCCCGAATCTTTTGAAATAACTTTCCGATAACCCTGACAGCTAAAAATATAGGAGCAGGCTCATGATTCATCTTACATTTCTTATCAGCTGCACATTAAATGAACTTGTATGTCTTTTATGAAAAAGAAAATATGCGAGGATATATCGTTTTTTTTTCCCAATATTATATATGAATCGCAAACACCAGTTTATCAGAAACTTGAGCGGATGTTAACGCCTTATAGCTATTAAAAAAAAAAAAAAAAAAAATGATCCAAGGGCGACAGAGAACAGAGAAATGTGAACATTATCCAAGAGAACCGAGATGGGCGCGAGGAGACCGAACAAATAACAGCAAATATGTGAGACTGCTTGATAGCGAGAAGTGAGTGGAACAGAATTGGAAACAGCATATATGAATAATAATTTAGTAATGCGGTGAATGATTTTTGCTGTTTCCGATATTCACAGAGAGCTACGAATGGAAAAATATATAAATTTTTATTGTATTTACACTATTTTGAATAACTAACAAAAAAAAAAACTCAATTCATTGTAGGAAATAAGGATAATTACAACCTAAACGAAAAACGAGCTAAGAAAACTAAATCGCGTTGCTAATTTTTTCATCATTGTATGCATTTTTTAATAATATTACGTTTCCCCCGTATTTGCGTCGCCCACTTATCGATTCTCCTTTGACCTGCACGGGGCTGGCTTGTTGTATTGCAAACAAGAAAAAAAAAAATCAATAAAGCGAGCACACGATGCACAGCAACAGGATAAGCGACTCATTCGTTGGTATGAAATTTAAATATAGATGGAGAGAGCTGTGCTAACCCCCCACGTTAAATACTTGCTGCATATGAGCAAAATGTTGAATATTTTGTACTAGGATTGAAACAAAACATATGAATAACCTTTATCTACCCGCTTACTGTTGGATAAATACACCTTTGAAGCTACAAATCGAACACAACCCGTCAAGTTTATGAACATGAACTCGGTGCACATGAAAAATCTCATAAATATATAAGATAAAATAACCAGTCTATGTATATCCAGTAAATCACTCAGCCGGCTTGCTAAATATATATATATATATATATATATATATATATATATATATATATATATATAAATATATCTATGTCTGTATATCGTGTACGATAATAAATATTTTAAAAATTAAGAGATCTCTTTCCAAAACAAATCATAATTAGTCAGAGAACATATTCCATATTTGGTTTTAAACGTAGGGGTCTTTATTAAAATTAGGGAACATTAATTATTGCTATTCTGCGCTTAGTTTTTTCATTTTTTTCGGTGTGTTGATTTTTTTGTTATCTCCGCCATCAGCCTTGCGTTTCGGATTGCTTTTCCGATTCGACTGGGTGTTCTTCTTTTTAGGGGACTCCCCTTTTTCTGTTTTTAAGTTCGTAGTATCTTTTTCCTTTTGTTTTTGTTTCTTTTGCGGGGACTTCCCATTCTCCGTTTTTTGTTTAAGTTTGAGTTTATCTTTCGGCTTGCGCTTGTTCTCAGTGTTGAAGCGGAGAATGAGTTCCGTGCCCGAAAGGCTCAACTTCTGTTTGACGGCCAGGCGTGCATCGTGCGAGGTTGGCAAGGTTACGGTCGCCGCACTGAACTCCCTGAACTTGCCCTTACCGGGTCGTATTTGAATGTCAACTGCGTCGGCGAACAGTTGGCGCACTTGCGCCACGGAACTTGTCTTCGGAAGGTTTGTAATAACAATGGATGTGGTGAAGGTTCCCTTCTTTTTCAGCAGTTTCGTAGCGCGCTTCATGCGCGACTTTGTGCGCTTGTTCTCCTCCGAAAGCTGCTTCTTCGTCACCAGTTCGTTGACAAACTCATCCGACTCGGTTTTCGGCAGGGAGACGAATAAGCCCTTGAACTTTGAATCATTTTGGATGGACGATTTAATATCCTCGTAGGCTTTGTCACGGTTCTCGGGGGATTCGAAGTCGACCAAACAGAAACGGGCATGTTTCTGGCGCGGTTTCGTGGATTTCACCACCAACGGATGAAGTGCCTTAACCTTCTTGTTGAACTCCTCCACATCCAGGGGTAGTTTTTGGGGAAAACGAACATATAGACGGGTGCCTTTCAGCTGTTCGTATTTGGCATGAATCTTCTCGTCGATCCGCTCTTCCCTGCTCTTGGGTGCAGCATTTTCCGGTGATTCCTCACCGGACTCGTCGTCGGAGTCTGTGTCCGTAGAACTGGCTGCCAAATCCAACTCGTCCTCTGTGTCCTCTTCCTGAAGTTCCTCCTCCTCCTCCACCCCAGATGCATCGGAGTCCTCAGCCTGCAGCTGGTCCTCCTCTGAGTCGCTTTCCACCTGTTTTTTCTTCATAATTTGTAGTTAAAAGTTGAATGTTTTTAATTCTTCTTCGCACGTGTAGCGCTAGTGTGACCTTTGCGTTTTAAGACAATAATCCTAAAAAATCAACAGCTGGAAATTCGTTCTTCAGCAAGTGGACACTCCTATTATTATTTACATTTTTATTCAGCATGGCTCAGGATCTGTGTTTTTGGAATGATTTTGAATTAAAAAAACCACCACTGGTAACCATTGAAGTGGAAAACACCGTTTTCGGTAGGTTTAAGTACATGAAAATTAAACCGCATTTCGAATACTAATATTTTTCGGTTTACAGCCAAAAATGTCTTTGTGGCTATCAACAAGTTCCTGCAACAGATGGGCGGCGAGGACTTTAAAGACTTTGATGAAACCGCAGCATTGGTTGGACGGTTAATGACTCGCAGAAAGAACTCATTCCGGAATATGCCTGGATTTCGAGCCATCTGTAAGCTAAACTCCGCTCTGTGCCGTCTACTACGTTTGGATTTGTACCGAGATCTGGAACAGTTCCGAGGATCCCTGCCGGATGCCTACGCAGAGGATATCGAAGGAGCTCTGCCAACCAAAAGCTGCTTTGAGTTTATCCTTGTGAGACTATTGGGATTTTACTATTTGCATAAACGCATCGGGGAGTGTTGTCTTAGGGCAGCCTCCTATTTCACAAAACTGCTGAGGAGCAACTTCTTCATGGACTTTACCACGCTACTGATTGCTGCGATCGCAAAAATCAAAAAACTGAGTGCTGATCAGGCTAGTCAGAGTGCGCAGCTTTACAACCAATTGAGGCTGCATCGCGACAGCTTTCCGGAGGTGAAAAGCCAAAAGTTTTTGCCTGGAAATCAAGAATTGCCAGAAAATCTGGAACCTATGAAAAGCCTACAAAGTGAAGCTAAGGAAGAAAAACCACTGTCTGTTCTCCTGAAGCCCAAAGAAGTGGTAACCCGTGTGCAAAAGTCAAAATCCGACGTTGGTATGGTTATTGCTAGGAAAGAGAGCACCAAGCCAAGCTTTAATGAAGATGCTCTGGCCACCGTGGAGGATGCTCAAAGATTTATTGCCCGAGAATCTAAGGCAAGGAAGCAGAATCCACTGCCGGAGGACTGCTTTACAGGAAAGATTTCCAAACACGAGTGGCTGGCCGCCCAAAAACTGTTTCATCAAAAACTGTCCAAGGATCCTGCTAAAGCTTTGAGTTTATTTCGTAAATTTGTTATTAGCAAAATTAAATAAATAAGTTAACGTCAAGAACAATAACTTAGATACAGGTCACAATTCCATCTGCCAACTGGAGTCGTTTCAGTGGCGCAATCTGTAAATTCCCACGGGACTGCAAATTGGAAGCCTAGAAAAAGAGTGGAAAATTTGGTAACTCCCTTTACGAACATAAGAAACATTTACGTACCTTTACAAACTTCTTGAAGTTCTTGTGGTCGGCGTATTTGCCTTCTGAATGCTGAAGTGTACCATCCACATCGTCTTGCGAGCGATGAGAAATATTAAGGTTACACATTTTAACCTGGATGCTATCCTTCATGGAAATTTCCCACTTCAAGTTGGCTTTGTTGTCATTCTCATCTTCATCCGGATCTTCTTTGATAGATTTCTCAAGTTTAACTTCGAGATCTTCGCCTCCATCCAAGCTGCCATTCGCTTCAGTTTTGATCGTCTGATGCAGCCTGCTGCCCGACAACCATCCACTGACGTCCACCTTTCTAGGCACCTCCTTTCGCCGTGGCACGACATACTTCGACACTGTCTTGCTTTCTATTTTTGACGGGAAGGGTTCAGTGAGTACAGAATCCTGATTTACTTCATTTACTGAGTTAAAGTTAAAAGAGCCATCATTGGAATCATTTTTAGTCTCCTCCTCTTGATTCTTCTTTTTCTTTTTGCTGCCAGCAAAATTAAAGAGATTTTCACCATCATCGCTGTCGCTTTCATTTAAGGGCTCCAGACGTAGACGCTTGCGTGGTTGGGTTTGAGATTGGAGCTGGGATTGCGAATTGGTGGGCTGGGTTTCCTGCGGTTGGGACTTTTCCAAAAAGTTGACAACACTTATCCTTGACCGTGTAGTGGACTTTGAAACAGTTTTTCCCTGATTGTTGGATTGGGAAGGCTCTTCAGGAGGTTTACTAAATGTAAACAGCTCATCATCATCTTGATCTGAAGCTACTGTAAGAACTGTTTTGGATTTCGATTTAGTTTTTTTATTCTGTGACGATTCATTCGTAATATTCTTCATTTCCAGCACTGCAGCTGTTTTTTCAGGCATTTTTTTCGTTATATTTACAGCTTCGGTGTTGGTTTTCAGGCGAGACGAAGACCGAGTCTCCCTCTTCTTTTCGATCTCTTTTCCTTTCTCTAAAGCATGACATTCTTCTTCATCCGATACGTCAACTGTTAATGGTTTGTTTTTATTAGTCAAGTTCCTCTTTTTTGGAGGAGGAGAACCTTCGTCATCCGAAGAGTCTACATATACTGCTCTGTTTATCTTAGTCAAGGGCCTTTTTGGAGCTGGCGGTGGTGGCTTTGCGGATTCCTCTTCATCAGAGGAATCGATCGTTACAGGATCTTTGTTTTGAATCTTTGGTTCTTCCTGAGTAATCGACCTGGCTCGTTTGACACTATTTTCCACCTCCTCATCCGAAGATTTCGAAATTGTGGCATGACATCGTTTTGCCTTTGATCTCTTTTCACTTTGAGCCTCTGACTCGTCCAGTTCATAGGCAACTGACTCTGGCACTACTAGTTCCGAGGTAAATGTAGGGATCGATTGACGCTCGCTTCGTTCCGTGTTCAGTGCCAGGATAGAGGAGTTGAATGCGAGGGAGGAAGTCATCGACTCCGTGGTTGGCATAGAGTCATTGGCTAATTTGTGCAGTGGATTGCAAAATTCAGCAATGGAACAGTGGATCAAAGCCATTCCGATTTCATACTCCTGGATAATCCTCAGTCCAGCTTGCTCCAGTGTTTCTATAAAAAAGGTAAATAAAATAAGCCTAATATAAGTTTTTGTTACCCACCTATAACAAAATTCACGGATTCTGTGGACTGAGACTGTGTTGACGGCACGTATTGGACTACTATCACATTCTTTTTGGTCAAAAATGATTTGCGCACCCCATTGTTTAGGTCCTTGCAGGTGGCTCCAGCTTTCTGTACCACTGATCCATAAGTTTCTATGTGTTTGCGATGCATAAAGATAAACGTTTTCCCAGCAAAGAGTCGGGTGCGCTCGGGCCTCCACCTGACATCCAAGTTGGGGGGCTGGTAGTCATCTGGCTGGGGCCATCCTTCCTTAACGTGAATACGTTGCGCCGCCTGCAACATATTCCGCCAGTAGGCGACTGTAACTATGGGCTTGTTCTCCAACATAGCGTGCAACAGCTTAACAGTGACTGAAGCTCCATTCATGGTAAGATGTGAGCATTCTGCCGTCCAGGCCGATGTTACAGCTCCCCCCAAAGGCCTCAGCAGCTCCGTCAGTTCCTGCACCTCATCTTGGCCCAAAGAGGAAGTAGTGGTTACAATCTTCAACTGGGTTACTTTCCAAATACTTGTGGTGCCACCAAATCGTACCCTTATTCCCACAGGTATGGGAACCAATTTATTTGGAGCCACTTTTTTCGCTTCATTGTTGTTGCCGGAGAAAATGTAGGTGCCGTATCGGGAGCCTTGATCCTCAATATTGAGACCAGCATCTTTACCCGACAGGTGGAATTTGACATGAGTGCGACTGACACTGAGGTCCTCCTTGATAATTAAATCTGTGTACTGACGACCAACGGTGTAAACAGATTTATTGGGCAGCAACACGAACTTTTCATTATCTGTGGGTCATATAGCATAGTTCAATGATGAAAGTGTCCAATAACATTATTTACAAAACTTGCCTTTTGTTAGGACGAACATAATTTAAATAAAATCACGAAATTATAAACATATAAAAGTATTTCAAGATGACCGTAGACAAGGCGGGCACATACCAGTTACAAAAATACTAACTTCCAATCGATAGTGGTTTTATTATCGATAGTTTCAATGCAAATGATTTTGTTTAGCGTCATTAAAAATTAATGGAATTCTAGTTTATTGAGAGGTACTATTTTTTAAAGCTTTACGAGTTAAAAAACATGTTTTGCTCCAAACAAACACATTTTCTTTCGAAATTGTTGAGTTATCGATAGGTATCGCATACGTAGCCCGATTGAGAGAGTAAGAAGAGGATTTCTGTCGCCGGTTTGTTTACAATTTTTGTTGAGGATAAAATTAAAAAATAACTGATTTATTATTAATTAATGTGAGTGGGAAGACCTTTAAAAATGGCACATCTAACCGGCACAAGAGTTAGCACTTTCAACGAGTGCTTCCTCAATGAAAATGAGCACGACTCGAACGCGGTGCTCATGGAACTGGACAAAGGATTACGGAGCGCCAAGCAGGGTATCCAGTGCGAGGCGATCGTCCGATTTCCTCGCCTCTTCGAGAAGTACCCGTTTCCCATTCTGATCAACTCTTCGTTCATCAAGCTCGCCGAGTTCTTTGTAAGCGGATCGAATCTTCTGCGCTTCTGGGTTTTGAGAGTCTGCCAGCAGAGCGAGAATCATCTAGACAAGATCCTTAACATTGACAACTTTGTGAGGCGCATCTTCATGGTAATGCACTCCAACGATCCCGTGGCACGAGCTCTACTCTTGCGGACTCTGGGCGCAGTTTCGCGTGTTATTCCCGAGAAGCAACAGGTCCACCACGCCATTCGAAGAGCCCTAGATAGCCACGATACCGTCGAGGTAGAAGCTGCGATATACGCCAGCAGTTGCTTCGCCGCTCAATCAAGCTCATTCGCTATTAGTATGTGCGCCAAGATCTCCGACATGATCGAGTCCCTGCAAGTTCCAGTTCCGATGAAGTTACTTCTAATCCCGGTGCTGCGGCACATGCATCACGATGCCAACACGGCAGCCTTAGTCAGTAAATTATGCATGGACCTGCTGCCCAAATATCCGGCTCAGAGCTTTGTTGTGGCCATTATAGACACTTTAACGCAACTATCTTCTCGAACTCTGGTGGGAGTTCCTGGGCAACTGGAGGTTCTGCTTGATTTTCTGCAGGATCTAAGGACTCCAGTGCGAATTCAAGTGCTAAGATCCTTTAACGAGTTAGCCGGAAAACAAAGTGTGCACGCCTGGCCAAAACCGGCTATTCAAGCGCTTATCGGACGATTTGGGGCCTGCACCAATTCCCAGGAGCAGTTTCTCTTCCTCTCAATTTTGTTGAAGCTAAGCGAGTGTCCCTTAACCTGCCAGCAGCTGCTTAGCGAGCATCGAGGGGCGCTTCTTAGGCTGTGCATTCAGTGCATTAGCAAGTTGGATGACTACACCACAGCCACGCAGGCCATGGCTGTTCTATCGGTGCTAGTAGCTTACGGGCTAAAAAAACGCGAGAATACCAACGAAGTTGAGGATATCCTTCATATTGTCAACCTTCATATGGAGGGTTTGCTGCTAAGTACAGCGCGCCGGGCAGAGTGTACGCGGGATCTGCGCAGGGTGCTCACTTACGGCATCAGAATCACTCAAGCGAATGCTGAATTCGGAACATCGTTCATCGAAATTGTGACCAATACCTTGGGCGATAAGGTGGTCTACCCGCCAGCTAATGCCGAGCTGATTTGCGAGGCTTTGGTGGGTCTGTGTGAACACTTTCAGTTGAGGAAGTATGCCTTTTCCACAACAGAAGGCTTAGTAGTCGATGAGAATGCCATGGATATAGACGAATTGCCGCCGCCAAAGGTAAACAAATTTCGAAAAATATTTATAAAGTGTATTTTTATATTCAATTATATATTTTGAAGGTTAATCCTATGTTGGCCCGGCTGCCGCTCATTCTGCACAAACTGAACACCATTATTGACCAGGAAAACTGCGATCAGCTACGGACTGTGGAGATTCTCAGCGCTCTGGTTTTCCAAACCACCATGGGCTGCTATCTTCCACAAAAAGTGGTCCAGTGCTTTGAAAAGTGCTTGGGCAGACTAAACTGCTGGACGCTATACAGGATCGCGCGAACGGCCAGTCGGTATGGTCACCACTATGTGGCTGCCCACATTTACACAAAGGTTTCCCAGATCGTAATCAGCGATCATATGCACTACTTTTTGCTGGCGCTCTCTCAGATCTCTCAAGCGGAGTGCATTTTAAACTACGGAATCGATTATGCGCAAATGAGGGAGAATTATGCACCGAAAGCAGCACCTGAACCTGTAATGCCGCTGATGAAGCGTCTGGAGGCAGCCAGCAATCTTTACCAACAGGCATTAGCTAGCTTGAGAGCATGTTCGTCGCCCCAGCACCCGTGCACCTTCCAGCTGGAGTATCTGAAGATCCGTGCTCAGTTTCTGCAAACTCTTCATCTGGCGGTTACTGTGAAGAATGCCCAAGTGATTGTCCCACCTCCGGCCATAGCTGGAAGCCTGGCTCAGAACTCTAGGGACTACCTGCAAAAGTTTGGACATGTTACAAACCAATTGCGCAAGTTGGTCAAAGCCCTGAAAGCCTGCGAGGAAACTTACGCCCGGCTCTACAAATCTTCATTTGATGCGGACCATGTGACTCTGGAGTTTTTAGAGGTTGCCGAGTTTCAATGCGCTCTCTTCGCCCACATAATCGAATCAATATGCTATGCCACACCTCCGGAACCTCCTGTTTTTCTGACCACAGGAGATCATCCGGAAACTCGCTATTTCGCGGCCAGTTGCCAGCGAATGGAGCAAATGCAAAAGAATCTGCCGCAGGAACCCGCCAACGCTAAAACAATAAGCAACCGGCACCTTGACGTCATTATAGCTCAGATTGAGATAATTACCAAGACACCTCTGTGTCTGCCTCGTTACTTCTTCCAGATACTGCAGTCGACGCAGATTAAGTTATCCGTAAGTCCGCAGCCTAGAAGCGCCACCGAGCCCGTAAATGTGCAATCTGGCAGTAATCTCGTGATCAAGGTGGAAGGAGTTCTCCAACATTTTAGCAAACAGAAAAAACACTTCCGACGAGTCGAGTCGGTGCAGCTGAGTCTTACCTCGCAGCTTATTACCCCTCCGCCAAGATCTGCCCAGGAGCTACCGAAGTCGGGAGCAAATGATACTGTAACGCTCAACCAGATTGTAAAGCCGCAGCGCGATTTCCTTTCCGGCAGCTTCCTGCTACCCATTTCCAGTGGCGGGCACTTCCAGGTTACCCTGGAGACTTTTGTGGTGGATGAGAACGGGATCACCTGGTGCACTGGACCCAAGTCGTCGATGATGGTACGCGTCTTGGAGGATCCCGCCAAGCAAACGGCTCCTGCCCCAAGTACCTCGCAAGCGGTTGGACAAACGAGGAGGTTCTAAACCATGTATTTAGGTTAGGTCAATATATTTCTAATAAACGATTGAACTCATTAAAATATTCAAATAAATAAATTTGTATTTTAAACTTTGCCGCTCATTGTCGATAGTTATGGGTCGTGCAATATGGCAGAAATATTTTCCAGTGCTGAAAAATTATTTTTCGCTTATCCATATGTTACCAACACTGTTTCCACCACATCACTAGTTTAATTTTTTTTTTTAATAATATTGGAATTTGTTTTAATTGCTCGTACATAATAACATCAGAATCGGGGCCACTATATATTAGCTTGGGTGGATAACAGCACTCCCTTTGGCAAGGATACCTGGAAAGCCGGAGACCCATCAAGTGCCTCACACAAAATAGAGAACAAGAGAAGTGACTTGAGATTATGAGCGAGGATGATTTCGAGGGGCGATGCGTTTTATGACCAGCGGACACCAGCCACGGCATGCAAGAAGAGCGGAGCAGCGTTGTAACGGACTCCCGGATGCTTTCCCACAGGCACTAGACCATCACGACATCACTTCAGATCAGATCCAGAGCAAGTGGTTCCGTTCCCCTCTCCTCCCTTCGAATCTAAACTCTTCGCCCTCGGAGACGAATGTAAATTTTAATTAAAATCAATTGAGAGCACACCCGAAAACACGCACCAAACTCAACTATACACCCGGAGGGCTCCGCTTGACAAGATTCCGCACTTAACCTGTTCGGGCGGTGGCGGTGGCTACGGCAACTGCAACGGCAGCGGCAAAGGAGACTGTGGTGCAATAAATGGACATAATTGGTCTAATTGGACAAAGAAGCAGCAGCCGCACCAGTGGGACAATAGGATGGCACAATTCACGCTGTGAGTATCTGTTTGTTATCGCTGCACCACGTCGCAAAGTGGAGCAGCCTGGAATTCAGTAGAGTCTGCCGTCAATGGAGCTTTGTTTATCTATTGGCGCGACGCTTCGGATTATGCAAGTGAAATCGGTAAACCACTAACACAATGATCATGAACATTACCATTCGTTTTCGGCACTTTGTAATGGCGGCTCAATTAGCTACAATAAACACAGTGCGCCGCCCAGCGACAGTACGCGTGTAGACTGTGATCACGTACCTCTGTGCTCCATAAACGATGTCCAGCTACGGTTTCTGGTACCCGATGACCTGACAGAGGTGAGTGGGCTGTCGATTACCCAGAAAGATCCAGCCGTGCTCTGTCCGTATCGTACTGATGAAGAAACCCAAAAGTTATTTGATCACCAGGGCACGGCTGTTCTTCACAGATTGCAATCTCTATCTACCGAAATTCGTTTCAGGTGCGCCAACTGTGCCAAGAATGGTTTCCAATCGACTATCCACTATCATGGTACGAGGATATTACCTCTAGCACGCGCTTCTTTGCGCTAGCAGCTGTTTATAATCTGGCCATAATTGGTTTAATCGTTGCCGAAATCAAACCGTATCGAAATGTTAATAAGGAGGTAATAGCCAATATGAGTGATAGTGATGAGTTGTACACCAGGCTGAGCGGTTTTCCCATGCAGGACAAGGGCATCCTGCCGGACTCGATGGGGCGCACCGCGGACGTTGGCTATATTCTGTCGCTGGGTGTGCATCGCTCACATCGGAGGAACGGGATTGGGTCGCTGTTGCTGGACGCGCTAATGAACCACCTGACGACGGCTGAGCGGCATTCGGTAAAGGCCATCTTCCTGCACACGCTGACCACCAACCAACCTGCCATATTTTTCTACGAGAAGAGAAGGTATCTGCTGACCCTCCTGGGGATGAACTAGCATAGCTTTTTCTTTAATCGTTTTGTCTATCATACATAACCTTTAACAATGTTGCGTGCGTTGAACCTATTAACTTCTGCTCCATTTTACCTTCCAGATTTACGCTGCACTCTTTCCTGCCCTATTACTACAATATTCGGGGCAAGGGCAAGGACGGTTTCACCTATGTGAACTATATAAACGGCGGCCACCCGCCCTGGACACTATTATATCCTTTTCAAAAATGCCTATCATGGGCTGCTTTGTTTATTTTTATTTTTTTGATTTCTCTATACTTTTGGTTGCCTTCTTAACTCTCTACTGCACAGATCACATCAAGCACTACGCTTCCAAGGTGCGGCACACGAGCAGCCTGTGCGCGTGGGTGGCCGGTCGGGTTCAGCAGGTTATACGCTGGTTCTACCATAAGCTGTTGACGCGTTTCAATTTCATCGATTGAACCAGGAATCGTTTCACAACCGGAAATCCTCCACTTCCTTTCGAGTCTATAACGATAGCAGTGTTAGCATTATGTCATTCTGTTACACATCTATATATATATGCATATGTATACACGCACCCACTCAGACACACCTTCATTATAAATGTTAGGCAACATCCGCAGAATCATTACGTTTTTATACAAAATGCGGAGAGAGAAAAGATCTAGCAAAGAACAACAACAAAATGATAAGTTGAAAGTTGTAAAATAATTCGATAAGTGTATTATTACGTTTAAAATGATATCTATCTGTTCACTGCTGTAAATAGTCATATGTTTTGTTTGAAATGCCGAGTGATTTTGAATTTTTTTATTTTGATTTTCTATTGAATGAGTGTGTATCCTTTTTTTATGTACGTTTTAAGTTCCACGCACAAGACAGTCATTTAGTTTAGCGACAACCTAAAACAAAGATGCTCATGCTTTAATCCCTAATTTATGAAATCCGCACGCAAAATAGCTTTGAACTGAGAACGAATACATGTTATATGAA
Source organism: Drosophila atripex (assembly GCA_035045925.1). NCBI lineage: Eukaryota > Metazoa > Arthropoda > Insecta > Diptera > Drosophilidae > Drosophila > Drosophila atripex. The sequence continues at coordinate 11,173,715 of JAWNOP010000012.1, read as the reverse complement.
AGCCAGTTAAAGAAAAGCCCGACCTAAAACATAAAGCCCTTTCAAAACACCTATGTTCGCTGTTTCTATAGTATTTTGTAAAAGTATTTTAATGCATATTGTTTCACAGCTAAATTTTATTATTTTAGGCACAATTTATCTAGCAAATTGTAATATTTTTTAATAAAAACTTGTAAAGTTAAAAAAATGTTCTTTTTACATGTTAAAAACGGATGGTTCTGATTTTTTTTGGTGCAAAAGTATCTTGAATTTTATAAATTATATTGACAAGAAAAGCTTGATTTTGGCGCTACAAAATTAAACTTTGGGCAGTGTTGTAAAACACTACTTTGTATATGTCACATTCAGTCGGTCTGGTAGCCCTGGTATCACTTGTCATTCGTAGATTACTATTGTGAACTGTCGATACGGGGGCAATTTAGTAGCATAAATTCGTCGCAACTGCCTGGAAAAATGTTCTCGAGAGCCGCTCTTCTCACAGGTAAGCTTAAAAGACAGTGAAAAAACTGCAAATCGACGGCTGCTTATACCCAGGGCTCAACTGATGCTTAAATTTGCGGTTCGCGACGCCCGTAAAAATTGTTACGGCATTGCAAAGTCGTGGGACATCGTGGTTTATGTAATCACCCACCGTATACGTCAAAAAGGCATAATTTTTGCAAATCCAAACAAAACAGCTAAAAGACAACTGAATGTGTTAGTTTTTTATGTGGAGAATCGTGGATTTATCCAATCGCGGCTAAGAAACATATTCCTAAACGTCATCCGACAGTGGCAAAGAATGAAAAATACTAATCGAGGTTTTTTGCTTTTGCAGCCCAGCGCCCCTTGACCGTGGCCGCCACCCGGTCGGCTGCTGCTGCCGCCGCTCAGCCCGCCGGTGGTGCCGTCGAACGCCGCCAGCGTCCAGAGCACCCTGGCAAGGTCCGCCTGGGCTTCATTCCTGAGGAGTGGTTCCAGTTCTTCTACAACAAGACCGGTGTCACCGGACCCTACACTTTCGGCGTGGGTCTGATCACCTACTTGTGCTCCAAGGAAATCTATGTCATGGAGCACGAATACTACAGCGGTCTGTCCCTTGGCATCATGGCCGTTATCGCCGTCAAGAAACTCGGCCCAGTGATCGCCAAGTGGGCTGATGGCGAAATCGATGTAAGTACTTGATGAAGACCACTTCCAATGTGGTTTTATATTTCCAATATGTTCAAGACGCTAATATCATTTCTAATTTAAAGAAAATCGAGGCTGAGTGGAAGGAGGGACGTGAGGCCGAGCTGAAGGTGCTGTCCGATGCCATTGAGGCCGAGAAGAAGGAGCAGTGGCGTGCTGATGGTGCCCTGCTGCTCATGGAGGCCAAGAAGGAGAACATTGCCTTGCAGCTGGAGGCCGCTTTCCGTGAGCGTGCCATGAACGTCTACTCTGAGGTGAAGCGCCGCCTGGACTACCAGGTGGAGTGCCGCCACGTCGAGCGCCGTTTGAACCAGAAGCACATGGTCAACTGGATCACCACCAACGTGCTGGCCAGCATCTCGCCCCAGCAGGAGAAGGAGACCCTCAACAAGTGCATTGCTGACCTGAGTGCTCTGGCCCTGCGTGTCAAGTCCGCTTAAACGACTCGAGTTTTAGTTGTTAAATTGTAAATTAAAACCCATTCGAGACGCAGCCAACCATATGGAATATGCCCGCAAGATGATAAATCGATCCAATATATCTTTGAACAATCTGTGTCTGAAAACATTATTTTGTCAAATTTTGCGTTCAATTTAAATTAATTTATTTTTAACATTAAGCTATAGCTTTGCGGCTACGCTGGATTTTTATAAATTACATTTATGGTATAACCTAGGGCCACAAAGTAAATGCTCAGAAACTTTAGTATCTTTTAGGCGGTTTCATATTGCTCCTGAACTTATGTTTAATTCAAATCCTCCAGTACCAGCAATTCAGTCTTGGGCTGCACTGACATCTTCCTCGTAGGCATCGGCCTCTACCTGCTCCCCCTGGTAAACGCCTAGGATGTTCAGTTTCCGCACTGCCTGCAGGTTTTGGATGCAGTGGTCCACCGAGGTCACTATGCAGAGAGGTCGTTCACCTTTGTAGTAGGCCGTGTTGTCCCGCAGATACACCACCTGCCTGGTGGCCAGCCAGTGCTGGAGCTTCACGAAGCAGGGACACTGCCAAGGATTGCCCTCAATGGCCACCCGCTTCAGGTTGGGAAAACTGACGTTTACCTTGGCCAGGAATGTTAGCCGGTTGTTGTCCACCAAAACTTCGGACACGCTGCTCAAGCTCTCCAGCACATCGATGGTGATCTCTTCCAGCTGGTTGTGACCCAGATGGAGCTTCTGTAGTCGTCGCATGGGCGCAAACATGCGCACGTCCAGGGATTTTAGTTCGTTGTGTCCCAGCGACAGATATTCCAAGAAAGGCAACGACGAGAAGGCCAGCGGATGCAGTCGCTTCAGGTGATTGCCATTCATGTTGAGCCTTCGCATGCGAAGCAGAGTGTTGGACCCAAAGATCTGCTCCTCCAGAAACTCCAGACTGTTGTACGACAAGTCAAGGGTGTCCAGATTCATAAGTGCCGCAAAGGTGTCGGGCTTGATCTCCAGAATGTCGTTGGACTGCAGATACAGTTTCCGGAGCGCTCCCAACCCCACAAAGTGGCCGGCACTCAGGCTGGCGATGCTGTTCCTGGACACATCCAGCATTTGCAGCCTGGCCAGAGCACGGAATTGGTTGTCAAACAGCAGCCGTATCCGATTCCCAGATAGATCCAACTGTTGCAGATGAAGCATGAAATTCTGGGCAGCCCCGAACACATTGGGACGCAGTGCATCCAGGGCATTGTGGGAGAGGTTGAGTACCCTTAGCTGGTTGAGGGGCTGAAAGGTTTCCTGGCCGATGGACAATAGTCGGTTGCCACTGAGCTGCAGTTCCAGGAGACCATGGAGACCACGAAAAGCGTTGACGTCGAGCTGTCGAGATGATGAGTTATTTTTAAAACTTTTCTAATAGTTTAAGATCATCACGGTCAATATAATTTCTAAAATGGATATTGGCGCGATTGGCAAACAATATGTCATAAAGTTAGTTGCGGGTGACTGACAGTTTAAACCTATTGTTGATCGGATCTAAACAAACATTGCAATGACAAAATCGTATCTAAGAGATACATCATCTAATATATTCAGCATTTTGCATTTTTACTTACCTGAGCTAGTGACTTACCTGAGCTAGTTGGTTGTCGTTGAGGATCAGTTGCTGCATCTGGGGGCATACACCGAATGTGGCGCCCACCAATCGATTGTGCCCCAGTTCCAGGCGATTGAGCAACGGCATGTGCGGCAGATCGCAGTCGGTGAGGCTGTTGTGTGAGAAATTTGCATAAATCAGCTTGCGAAGATTTATGAAAAAGTCCCGATCCAAAGTCACTATCTGATTGTGGCTGGCATCGAGTCGTTGGAGTGCTGACTCAGCCGCAAAGTGGTTTCCCTGGAGGTTGTCAAGCCCACAGCCGCTGAGATTCAGATATCGCAAATTGGGCAGAATCGAGAAACCGCTTCCGGTTAGGTTTATGGGAGCTGCATTGGTTAAGTCCAGCTCGACCAGGTTGGCCAAGTGATCGAGATACTCCCCTGAGAGGATAGCCCTTTAGGATGCTTGATCTTCTTTTGGGAAATAGGAGTTTGGGAATTGAACCGCCAAGCTGACCTCACCTGAGCCCACCTCCAGCTCTGTATTCTCGTTCCGGATGCTGAGTGTGTGCCAGTTCTCGGCCCCCAAATCCACTAGATCCTGCAGCGAGGCCACTTCAAGGCACTCGAAATTGCGCCATCCCCGGGGCTGGCAAAGATCTTGAGCTCTTGTGCTGGGTAGCCCCTTTGGGAAGAGCCACAGAAAGCAAGGCAACAGAACCCATTTGACTGTCAACGACATTCTTGGTCCAGAGATCAACAACAACTGAGGATTCTCACAGAACGGGAAACGAAAATGCAACGCAATCCAGTTTGCAAATATAGAGCCGGTTTTCGGAGGGCGGGACTGGGATGGATGGAGGGGCCGCACTTGACTGGGATGCAGGGGCTATAGGCTATAGCCACTCCACAGCTGACATGAGCCGGCTGAGTGGGATGAGTCGAAATCAAACAAAGTCTTGTTTATCTTTCTCTATCGATAGGTACTTTTTATAATTCTTTAATAGTGGTTTACATACAGCATGCGTTATATAATATTGGTTAATTAATCGACGATTATTGTGCTCTTCGCGAAGTAAAAATATTCCATCGTCCTTCTGCGGCAAGTGGTTTAGAAATATATATTCATATACTCGCATCATAGCTCATAAAATACGGACTACAGGAAAACTATCAAGTAAAATCAAGTAAAACTCACTAACTTAGACTAAAAACTTAGGCGGAAAAAACAATTAACAGCTCTATGATTATAAAATATTTAATAGATTATTACACTAACTGCACGATTATTGGTTGGATTTTTGTGCTTAGTATTTATTTGGAGGCTCTCGAAAATGCTCTTGGAAGCCAAAAACTAAGCCAGCAAAAGATTTGATTAAATTTAGATTAAGTTTATATTGAAGCATTGGATATACGTTACGATTATTGGGTATAAAGTACAATCCTTAGATGCAAATATTTTACTAAACTGTTCCAGAGCAAATGCATATGAAATCTGCTTATACATATTAGTTTTGTGTAGAACTTGTACTAGGCCTATTTTCACACTGCCCGGCTTACGGTTTCCGGTTCCGGTTCCGGTTGTTTCTTCATAGTTTTTGGAGCGATCTCAGAAGACTTGCGACGGCAAAATTAACAATATTGATTTGTTTTTTGCAAAAAAATACAAAAACAAACTGCTTTTTAGGCGATCCTGGGTAACTGGTACAGAAATCAGACTATAGTTACGGTTGGGTTTGTCATCTTGTTGCTGTTATATAACGGCTGATAATGCGCACTTGGCCCGTTTTTGACACTCTGACACCCGTTGGGATATCGCATCTTCACCCCGCTACCCGCCTGGTTGCCGCTCAAGGACGACGTGGACGAGGACGACGATGTTGATCCGGATGAGAGCGATCCCGTGGCTGACATATTTTGCAGGGGCAATGGATCACCTATTAGCGTTATCCTTACGGGCTTATAGGGAGTGGGCTGGGTGACTGAGGGTGGTGTCGTTGTTGTGTCCCAGCCGATGGAGGAGCGCCGCGGGGTATCCGGAAATGTGGCGGCCAACTGTTGGTTGTAATTGGTCAGCGTTGTGGATATGATGGTGTGCCGGCGGGTCTGGTTCAAGGCCGGACAATTGCCGTTTCCCGGAGGCAATTGCTTGCCCGGATTGCTCTGGTGGTGCCGGATTATTGTGGTGGCTGCCAGCGTAGAGTCGTGCAAGTGGAGCGTCGGAAAGTGCGTGGTATAACTGGTATATTCGGGCTTACTTCTGTGAACACAAATGAGTATTATTAGTTTTGCTTATAAAGATTATTTATATTTTTTTTTTTTTTTTTTAGCAACATGGGTTTGAAAGTCAACACAAGGCAGCTACTTGGCGAGGAGAAGATGGATCGGGAGTCTGTGTGGTATTAGAACTTCCCAGAGCTATTAATTAATTTAATCCATCTTCCCAACGTTTTCGGGCTTAGTGTTTAATTTGCATTACCTTGGGACTCTATTTAATTGCCGCATGCAATTAAAATGTTTCACAAACAGTGTTAAATTTTCAGTGACAAATTAGTAAAGTACTTAAGGCTCGAGCTAGTTACTTAGTTATCTTACGTAATACGTATATTAAGGCTTATTTATGTCTCATTTAAATGATTTTGCTAGGGATTATTAGTAAGTGAATGCTGGGTCGATCTTGGTCGATCATGTACAGGAATTGCAATTATCCATACAATTATAGCTTAGGTGTAGTATACATATAAGATTGATGGCACAGAGCACAATGATGGCTAGGATGAAATCACAAAATAGTACCTGTTGCTCCCCAAATTGTAGTCTAAATGGCAGTTATTGTGTCAAGATATAAGATAGGGCGTGTATAATATGTATATGTTAGTTCCAGGGTAGCATTTCAAAAGAGATTGTGTGTGGAAGAAAGAAATGTACATGGGTTAATAGGAGGGAAGCAGATAGCAATGGTTAAGGTCTATTGTTAGTCAAAATGCTAATGCCGCCTGTTGCACAGTAAGAAATAAGGTAGTAGTTACTCAAAATCAAATCATAACAACTTTAAGATGTTATCAAAAGAATTAATTATTTACTATGAAAGTGTATTGTGTTGAGAGGTGCTGGTTGAAGTGTTGCTGCTGCTCCTTGTGATGTTGTGGCAGATTTCAGCCTTTCAGCTCTGGCTACTGCAGAATCGGCCCTAATTAGACTGCTCCAATTGCAATTTGCTGCCATTAACGTCAAACGCCGGCAAAAAGTGGCCAACTGATTTGCATGCCAGCGGAGCGTGAAGTCAGCCAGCTGCAACCGATTCCAGCAGCAATTGCCCGCAGCCGCAGCAGCAGCACCAGCACCAGCAACTTGCAACGCCAACTTGCAACTTGCAACAACAAGAGGCGGCATCGTTTTGTATTAGTTTTGTTAGTTTCCTACTACGCGCAGCTGCGGTTGATGAAAAGATCACCAGTCCCCTCCCCCCCTCAACCAAACAAAAATCACAATTACAATGCAGTTAAAAAATAAGAGGCATTTCGGCCATAAGTATTTGGCCAAAATCGAATCGAACATGAAAGTCTGCCTACCTGGACAAACCCTCCGCACCAATGGCAAGTGGTCGTGTCTGTGAAAGTGGAATCGGAATTGAAATAGAAATGGTCGATAGTTTTCGGTTAGTCAATGTTGTGCAAACACATATCATTAACGATATATCATGGATATATGTATATATAATATCCGACCAATATGTACACGGACCCGGAGGCCCGACACTTACCCGCTCCGTTTGGGTGGCCATGCTGATGAGCTCCTTGGCCGGATCGCCACCGTTTCCATTGGCGATCGTATGCATTCGCTTCTCGGCCTCCAGCTGCTCGATGAGATCGCGCTGCAGGCGTATGGTGCGATCACGATCGTCCACTTGACCCTGTGTGAGGGGGAGACGGGTAGGAGGAGGGTAGATCCGAGATCAGTAAATGTCAGTTCACTCTTGTGGAGCGAGCCATAAAAGGTCACTAGTGGTTATATATATATGTATATATATCAAAGCCATCTAAGCCAGAGAGTGTGAAAAACATATCTAAGTAGTTGGCTTTGTAATCATGCCATGATTAAGGTTTATTTTCAACTTAAAAGCTTCTTTTCTTTTTCATGTTTCAATTAAAAATAGAAGCCAATTGTTCAAGCCTTGATCACAGCCCTTCTAATGTACAACAACTATAATTTCATATATATATTTTTTTGTTCTTGTATGATCTGTGTTCTGTGGCAAGTCAAAGTGCAAAATGTAACTCTTGGCATTTCAACACAAAACTATAGAGAAGTATTATCCATTGATGGAGATATGTTACATAAAGCATAAATATATAGAATGCTTTTTCATGGAATATAGTACATGCTACATAGGTATAAAATATAGTATAGTTTCCATGTATCTAATAAACATTAAAGAACAACAGCGAGAGTAAAAATGCAATTGGAAAGTCTTGTCCTGCTTGACCGAATCCATCGGTTTTATGGCCCAGTTTTTTTTTTATTCCCAGCTTAACGAGCAAACGAAATGCAAAAAACGTGCAATACCTGAAGGTAAACCACCTGTCTACGTAGATCCGATAGCTCCTGGAGCGGATCCTCCGTCGTCGACGATGTCAGGCTGGCCAGATCGATGTCATTCAGCTGCTTGCTGTCCAGCCCACAGGCGGCGAACAACTGGACGTTGTCGTTCTCGAATGGATTGAGCGTTTCCGTCTGCAATGAAAGCCATAAGCCATAAAGTCACAAGCCAGCCATTACTCACAATAGACCCTAAACTAATAAATAAATAAAAAAAAAAAGGAAAAGGAACCGAAGGCAACGTACCCGTTTCAAATCAAAATCTGGCTCCTAAGTGGTGTGCAAGTGAATGGTGTAGAGATGGGTGTGCCAAGGAAAGGTGCATTCGAAAGTAAAAATTATGATGATGTTAAGAAAAGTAATTTCAACTCATACTTTAAGATAAAAATATAAACATACTTTCTATTTGATTTATGGTCTTGTCTACTCACCTCTTGGAGGATGCGACGCAGTCGCAGCAACTGCTTCTTGAACTGCAGCACATCCTGGATCATGGCATTCCGGAAGGACTTGTCATACAACATCAGATCGTCCGACGAGCTGTGCAGCTCGCCCGCGCACCTCTGGCCAGCAGATCCTCCGGCTCCGACGCCCAGCTGGTGCTGCTGCAGAGGACGCTGGCGCGGCAAACTGGCCGTAGAGGCGGTGGAGGCCCGTGAGTTGGCCGTGCTCCTTTTGCGGGCAGCAGCGGCCGCCGAAGCTCCGCCGCTGTGGGAGGACCTCAGGCTGTTGTCTGAGTCGTTGCCTCCGAGCTGCTGATCCTGGAGACGGGAGCGGTTCAGCAATCTGGTGGCTCTGGCTGGCAATTGGGCGCTGGAATTAAAAAAAAAGAATAGCGATTAATAAGATGGTCCTTAAAGGATATTATTCAGTATGCCTGTGATATGTTTCCCTGGCCTGCGGGGCGCTGTTTGTCAAAAAGGGGGCATAATGCTGGTAGTGGTGGAGCGGGGGCCTCTGTTTGATGGCCATGGGCGAGCTGGTCCGCTGGCTGCTACCCAGGAATCGGTTCTCCGAGGTCTTCAGATCAGTGCGAACCCTTCGCACTCCACTGGTCGAGGCACTGCTCGCCTCCGACATCGTCCGGTCAAGTGCCAACTAATCGAATTTCTTTGGTCTTGACTCGGACCTTAATGGGGCTCCATGTTGTGGCTCTGTGATGCGGCAATGACACAATCGCGACATGCGCAGACCACCAACAGCTGAGCTGGGTGGAGACTTTGTAGAAATATTCGTGAATGGTGCGACCCCCAAGACACTGAACCGAATTAGGGGCTACTTTGTAAGAGTTCTAGAGGGCTGTTCGTGGCAAGATGGTTTAGTTTCAATTGGATACGATGGATAAGATGGATATAATAACCAAATTATTTCCCATAATTTTAATCCATTATTTTATTTTAAACGTATCCCTAATATTTCCCAAGTGCAGACTCATATCGGGGTTAGTTTTCCATTTATTTAGCCAACTTCAATTAACGCTCTTGCCAGGAAAGTGAAAAAAGTGGCATTGATTAGGGCCGGAGGATGAAGGAGGGATGATGGAGGGGACCCAGCCGGCAGTTGTCAATGAGCAATTAAGATGATTCAGGTGTGGGGACCACCTGATTCGTTGGGAGGCGAAAGGGAGGCAGTACATGGGGGTAACCTGCACGACATGAATGCTGGAAATAAATCCACAGAGACATGGCTGCCCGCCACAGACCCCTCAGCTCTTGACTCTTAACTCTCAGCTGGCTGGTGAAAGTCAACTGTTGCGTGTTGCAGTTGCCACAATCGGTGGAGGGGGAGGAGGGCGCTTACACATGCGCGCAATGTTCAAAAATTTTACGGCATAATTTAAACAAACTGTTGAAAAACATATCAAAAGCCAAGCCAGACAAAAGCGAAACAAAACAGATTCAATAGTCGGCGGTTGGCTCATTCGATTATTTACGGCTAAGGTATCCATAACCGAGACTGACCCCAGAGGTTAATGGCTAATGGTCTTCGGTATTAATACCCTTAATTATAACGATATTTCGGTTTGGTTTGGCTTGGTTGTTCATCTTCAATTTCCATTACGAAAACGAAATTAATTCAGGCATCGCACAGATTGGATTGAAGATTCGTGGGGGACTTTCTTTCGGCGATGATGGTACAACAATGGACTTAATTAGCCAAGTTCAGGTGGTTAAAGCCCAGCAGAAAGCAAAAGTAATTGCCACCTGGGAACCGGCACAGCGGTAATTTGAATATTTTTGCGATCTTGAATTTTATGGCGGGATGGCACGAAAAGTGTGCAAAATTTAGAGATCATCTAGATGAGCTGAGATGAAAGTACCGGGAATCGACAGAGAAGAGATATTTTTATTGTCTATGGTCCCCTTCTAATTTAACAGTTGAAAGTGCCTCTCAAGAGCCTTCTTTTTCTGGTTGATTTCGAGCCAAGATTGTCATGATTCTTTTATCGCAAATCCATATCTATTCACTCGACTGTTACCAAACAAAAAAGCAATTAAGTTTTACATTATGACCAAACAAAATACGCTTTCCCAAATCACATACTACTAACACACAAATTGTTGGACAAAAAAAAACATAACATATCTGTGAGTTTCGCACGCCAACTTTAGGCTATTTTGTTTTATGAATATGAATGCAGAAATCGGGCCTCCGAGAGACGCGCTGAAATCAAAACAATACAAAAAACTTTGCACAACTCTAGTCGACTTAACGTGGAAAAAAATGCATCCAAACTCAGCAGGGTGCAACGCCGGATATTTCGTACTCGCCAGTAAAAAAAAATTGAAATTGTCGGACGACAAAACGCCTGTCATTGCAACAGTTGCAGAAAATGGAATTTGCAACAAAATGTGTTAAAAACTTTATGACACAGGGGCTTTCCCAAAAAACTAGCTAGGAAAGGTAGAGAAGTTTCATAAACTTTCAGATTTCACTTATCAGATAGATCTAAAAACCTTTTAAACATAATTTGTTTTTTTTGTAATAGCATTATCATTTCCCTATAAACATCACATTTTTCTTTCTACCAAAATAAATCTTATTACCAAGAAATTTGGAAATACAATCAAGATATGTGCTATTCAACTAAAATTTATGTTTTCTACGTGAGGATCACATGAATATAAATCTCGACCGTAGATAAGGTTTTCCCCTTTTTTATTTTGGGTCAGAACCCCTTTTGGCTAACACACCTGTGTGGCAGCTACCACTTTTAGTAACTGATTAGTACAAATGTGTCTCATTTGTGGCTCTACACGCGCCACACTGCCAACGGCAACTGTCGCCAACCCGGCTTCCTCGAATGGTTGACGGCAACAGTTAGCTTGCAACAAACGACAATGACAAGCAATCACAATCAGATGGCCATCCGTGGCATGCACTCGAACGTCACTTCCCAACGGTACTTATCAATTTGTGCGGCAAAACGTCATTTGACAAAGCTATCTTTTCGGTTGCACATAGGTACTATACTATAGCACTACTATACTATGTACATATGTATGTTATTCATAGATATATCTCCCATATAGGAAAGGGAAATGGAAATGGAAAGACAGCAGCTTCATTAAAAGGGGCCTCCGTGAAAGGGGCGAGGAGAGAGCTGCAAGCCACGCAAGTAATGGTAATGGTAATGGTAATGGCCATAAAAAATAAAGAAATAACCAACATTCTCACACGGCCGCATCTGATGAGAATCCGGTGTGTATCTTGCATGCCACAGAGCTGAGAGTTCTTTCTACACAGTAACAAAAAACGATGATCATTTTTCATTTAGTTTTTCTCAAAACTATAGATATGTTTTCGAAAAATATTCCAAAAAAGTGTTAGGCTCTTATTTCTCAGCCAATAGATTCAAAAAAGTCTACCAATAAATTAACTCTAATTTATTTCCAGTGCACTTTGAACTGAGGATGATGATCAACGATGGTTAAGATCGGGATATGCCCAGAGACTTTGGATATGGGGTTGGGGTTTTTGGAGCTCTGGAGCTGGGGAGAGGCTTCTCAGCCAGACAGGTAGTAGATAGCCAGGTTGGTTCGAGCGTCGAAGGTAGGTAGTAGCCACAGTGGCGTTATCTGTATCTGTATTTGCACTCGATGGTATTCTGTTGCTGTTGTTGTTGTTTTTGTTGGTAGTGTTGTGTGGCAAACATTCTGTTGAATTATGCATGGCAATGGAGCTTGGGAGCCCGCACTCTCGTACTCTCGTATCCGTAACCAAAACCTGAACGCGTCGCAAATGCAACTGAACTTGAAGTGGCTGGAAAGCCATAAAAGGGGGCACCACCATCCGGCACACACACTCATCTTACTCTTTTTTTTTGTTTCTACCTTTTCAGGTGTGTGTTTGTGTGTGCCTGATATCTGTAATTGTTACGTTTATGGCATCAAATTCCAAAAGATTTTCCAAACGTTGCCTGCACATTTGCATGTGACACACTTTCGGCCCATTGTGTTGGGTCTTCCCTGCCCCCAACTCCCGTTTAAGCCCTTTTCTTTGCTGCCCGGTTGCATATCAAATTACGCAAGGCTAACAGCGGAAATCATCACCCACTTTGGCTACCACTCGGATAGGGTTTCGGGGCATTCGGTAGCTTCTGTTTGTCGGTCTTTGTTGGCCAGAAGAGATTGCCATTGAGTTCTCAATTAAAGGTAGATATCAGTTTTTGGGGACTTGAGTTGGGCAACTCTGGAAGAGGTTCTAGTAGGAGTTTCTGTCTTAGTCCCTAAACATTTTACATATTTTGGCAAAATATTGATTAAAAAAAAACCCAAGTTTCTTAACTCCCACCTCTCTTGTAGCTTTTGAAACTCACTTTAAATTGCAGGTCTAGGCCAAAAGCGTAAAAGTTTTGCCTCTTGGCCAAAATGCTCGTTTCATTGACACTTGTGCCCGCGGCGTGTCTTTTGTTATGAATGCTGGCCGTCCGTCAGCGTCGGCGTTGGAGCGCGTATCTGTATCTGCGGCAGTGCGAGTCGATGTATCTGTATCCGCCAGTGTATCTGTAATTGTGGCATGGAAGAGGCACCAGTGCGTATCACTGGAGGCGCTGACGACTGTCTGCGGTCGGTCAATGATTCTGCCTTTTTAGCTTTCGGTTATTAACAACGCAATTTAATTGCTAGTTGGATTAGGCAACACCTCCCACGCGTTCTTCGAACAAAACACCACTCTTGCACAATTAATGTTTCTTTTTGCCCTATATGGTGGGGTCTTTAATGAAACAGATATTGTAGATTGACAATATTTTGTATGAAATATGATATTGGTTTAATGTAATTTACGAATGTAATTTATTGTTTCGCCGACTGCCTTTTTGCCGCTCCACTTCGAAACCGAACCGCGCGCTTTGAGATCTTTGGAGTAACTCTTCGACTTGTTGGGCTCGAGTCTGGTTTTTTACCCGGTTCCATTTTGCCCGGTTCGTACCGGAGAACCGCTCTGAGAGAGTTGGAGCTATAATCGAAGTTGGAGCCATGGAGTGGCAATGGAACATTACAGTGGGTTAATGGGGTTTTTGGGGGGATCATAAAACCATTTAGATTAAATAGAATTGGAAGGCAGTCTTAGAAATCTCTTGATCTTAGAATGTTTTCATTAGTTTCTAAAAACCCATAAATTTAATCCCATTATTTAGCTAGAATTTATTAAAATATTACCTACAAGTTTCTCGATGTAGGCATAGTTTTTAGCCCACTGTATTTTGGTTGCTGTTGTTACCAATGTTTCCCTTTTCCCACTGTTTCAGTCAACAAAAGCTGTTAACAGCCAAGAGTGGCAAGAATGTGGCTGGCTGGTGGGCTGAAAGAGATTGTGGTGCTTCAGTGTCTGTATGTGTGTGTGTGTGGGGGGGTCTGTTAACAAAAGTTCTCAGCGGGCCAGAAGAGTGTGTGTGGCACTGCCGTTACGATACCAGGCTGAAAGAAAGAAGCCCTCCCCCGGCTTCTGGCCAACAAATCCAGGAATTTATGCAACCGAGAATGTTGAGATCTAGAGATCACAATACGACTTCAGGCCACAGCATTAAGAGAGCCAATAATGGCCAAGATTGAGTGGGCTTATTCAGCACTTTCTGTCGGGGTTTCCATGACTCATGCTACCTAGATGGTTGGCTGGCTGGCTGGATGGCTTGTTGGCGGGTTGGCTTGTTGGCTTGTTGGTTGGCCTCAAGGTCTTAAGCCACAAGTGCGGTTTTGCATGTGACCGGTGGTTTATCAACTAGTCGGTTTACACAGCTGTTGGCCTTCTAACGCCACTGCCTTTTTTCGGTTGCTGTTTTGTTGGCGAAAGGAAAGCCAATGTCCCGATCCCCACGCAGGCGCATCTACCCCATGGAGTGTGGCAGGTTAGGCCCCAACAACAACACTTTTGGCCTGCGGCATTTTGCAGTTATTTGGCTATTGGCATCGGAACAGGTTCACATACATACATACACATCATATGTATATATGTATATACGTTACGGGTTTCTGTATGTATTGGCAGACAATTGATTTTTCCTTTGCAATAAAAAGTTTTCCCAACTTTTGGTTAGAGCAAGAAAACCACTTTATGTGGATGTCGTGCCGTTGCCGGTTGTTGTTGTTATTATTTTTTGTTGTTATTGTTGTTGTTTTTATTGCTTTCAGTTGGCATGACAAAAGAATGCGGCACCAGCCATCAAGTCTCTGGCCAAAGTCAAAATGTTATCTTAACTACGACCACGATTTGGCCAAAAAGCCAGACCCAGTCTGGAGGTCTCACAGATAGTTAGAGTCACTATTACACTGTAAGCTACGATTTGGAGGGATTTATAGAGAGAATATACTTTGAAGAATTTAATATTTAAGGTTTAATAAAATCTCTAATTATATTTAAGGGTTTCACATCTCAAGAATCTCTAAAAACATAGATTCCATGAAAGGAAATGAAAAACTATGACAATAAGTTATTAATAAATAAAAATATTATTCTTAAAAATAACATTCATAAATTTAATATTAAAATCTAAAGTCATTTTCTTTCTCTGCCACAATGGGGCAGGCATAGACAATTGGAAAATGCCAAGTGCCGTTGCCTTTGGTCGCGTCTTTGGCTTTGGCTTCACCCAGAATGCAGAAGAGCCGCCACACAAAGTTGCTTGGCTGCCACATTTTGGGGCACGAATGTCTCTGCCCCTTGCTTCTCCCGTTGGCTCCAAGTCCCTGGCTTGCCGGCTACCAGGCAATTGGGACCGACAACGGGAATTTCGAATGGAGTAACCTTTGGCAACTGCACAAAAAAATTGTGTACTTGCACGCTTTGCCGGTTCCTTTCGGCCCAACCTGTCCCAATGATCTGTCTGTCTAATTTTGGGCTAATTTCAATTTCCATTTCCATTCCCATTTGGCCAGAAAGCGTAAAGGAAGGGGTGCGGTGCGGTATGGCGGAGGGGGATGCCAAAGCTCTGAGCTGGCTGAAGTAAATTGCATTTGATTAACCCCAGAGTGCCCTTAGGCAAACAAAAATACAATCAAACAAACAGGCCGGGGAACACGTGAGAGGCTTTTAGTGTTTGTTTTGGAAGCTGAATATTTCAAGATAGTCTGTAGACTGTATAAAGGGAATAATAAATTTTGGATTTTTATGGTTGGGGAAATAGATTTAAATTAATAATAAATAAGAATGAAATTATAGTATAATGTAATTTTGTATTAAATCTATAACTATCTACAATAGATTTATAATAATTATTTTTATAAAATTTTAAACTTTAATCTCCTAATATATTCCAGACAGAAATAATAAATAACCTCCTCTAACTTTCTAGTCTTTCTAGCACTAACTTGAGTAATCCATTTCCCTGCCGGCTGAAAAGAAAATTTATCTTTTCGACCAGAAGCCGGAGTGCCAAAGGCGGCTGCTGATTGATTTGCAGTGCCACAAGTGGTGGCAAGGTGCTGTGTGTGGGTGGCAGGGTGGAAGCCACTTAATAATATTCCACCAGCGGCTGGCCGGCTGCCAAGTGCAGAGATAATAAAACTGAATCAAAGGCGAACTCAAAGAGCCAACCGCCCACCGCATTTCTGACCCGGTGCATCCAATTCAATTAGATTCCAAGGGGTTCAGGGGTTGGGGGGGCGGGTGATTGTAGAGCAAAGTAGTAAAAAACCAATCACTTTTAAATTAATAAAAAAAAAATATGGTGAAACTTCACAGCATAGATTAATTGAATTGACCTCGCAATAGCCATAAAAATAGCTTTAAAATTCATTTCTACAGCAGGTACCGTCCATTTTGGAGAAATAATGATTTCATGAACTCACCTTATCCTTTCCCGAGGACCTCCGCGCTGCTTCCTGCCCCTCAACAGAGTATTCAGCTCCTTCATCACATCACTGCCCCGGCGCTCCAGTTCGGAGAGCAGTTCTGCCTCGGTCTCCGCCTGAATGGCGTCCATTTCCTGACCCCCATTGCCGATCCTGTGCAGATCGGAGCCACTGCGGCTCCTTCCATTGGCATTGGCCATGTGATCGATGGAGTCCAGGCTGCTGTTCACATCAAAGTCCATCATCAGGTCGTCGGAGCAAATGGACTCGCATGGGGAGAGGGTGTCCAAGGACTCGGCTCGGTCCATCACCGCCTTGCGAATCGAAGCCGGTGTCCTGAGGCTCAGCTCTATGGCCTGCTGGAGGGCAGTACGCGCCTTCGACTGACTCTTCAAGGATCGCAGGGATCCGGTATGGGTGTGGGTGTGCGTGAGCGTTTCCATCAGTGTGGGTGTGTCGGTGGCCATTTCCTGGGCCTCGCTGTTGCACAACAAGGCCGGCTGATCGGCGATCTCATCATCGATCAGGTTGCCGCAATCCGAGCCGAGGGATAGGGAGTGGGAGGCGTGAGTGGGCGTGCCGGGGGAGACGGGACTGCGAGTGCCTGTCCCTCCCGGCGGATCCATATCCAGCTCCAACACTGGCGATATATCGTCCAAGTCGATGACATCGATGTCCTTCTGCTGACGCTCCTCGTTCAGCTTGTGCTTCTGCATCTTTCCGCCGGCAGCCTCCTCGGAGTCCTCCGTGCTGCTGACCAGACTATCCGTGGGCGAAGTCTCGTCATCCAGGAGGAGGCAACTGCTACTGGCCAGTGCCAGCTCCGCAAACTTGGACTCGTTCAGGGCATTGTTGAAGGATCTGGGGCGATCGGGGACCACCACCTCGCGGTTATCCACCAGATGCATCTTGAGCAGCGGCTCCTGACCCACCTTGGGTGGAGTTTCCGTCATTGAAGCTGAAAATAGGAAAGTATTTATTAGAAAGGATTGAAAAGGATATCGAAAGGATTCACTTACAAATTGTGCTAAACTGCATGTCCGTGTTGATCATGCTAATGTCATCCAAGCCGAGCGACATGTCCTCCTCCTTGTCATTGTCCCTGGGGGGATGTTCCGGCTCCTGGGTGTAGTCGCTGCTGATGCTCATGCTCATGCTGCTGCAGTCGCGGGCGGCCAGGGACTCGCCCCCCTGATGCCGCCAGGTGGAGGCCACCGAGGACTGGCTCAGCTGTTTGGCACTCTTCTCCGAGGTGGAGGAGTCCAGGTACAGCTTCTCCTCGTCCACGCTCTCGCTCTCATCAGAGCCACTGGGCTTCGGCTTCATCACCACCTGCAGCACATCCTGCGATTCCCCGCCCGGGGTCTCCACCTGGCGTCGCTCGAAGGTCTCCCGACTGAGCACCGTGTTGGAACGCACTAGTCCCAGCAGTGGCAACGGAGTACTCTGACTGCCATCCGTGGGCAGCTTGGGCAGAGCCAGTGGCTCCACAAACGAGTTCGACTCACTCGAGGGCGGATCGTCCACGTCGCGCACCTCGAACGTGTGCCTGCCGCTCATCACCATCTTGAGGTTCCGGGGGCGACTGCGACTCCGCTTGGATCCCACCGAGCTGCCAGAGCTACTGTCCAGGGCCATGTCCATGCTGGCTATTCCGGAATCGGCACTGATCTCCCGGCTTCCCGAGAAGCCCCTGCGAGTGGAGTTGTTCGTCAGCTGCTTGACGCTCTTCTGGTCGAGATGCCGCGGCTGGGATTGGGGCTGGACGTGCACCGACGTAAGTGGATGCTGTCGGGAGGAGCTGGTGGCCGTGTCCTTGGCCCTGGCTCCCGTAGAGTGTGCAGGCACCGGAGATTGGACACTGCTGCTGGGTGTAGTGGGTGTGGTGGCAGTCAAGCTGATGGCCACCGGGTACTCTGGTCTGGGCAGGCTCACCGTCTGCAGGGTGAACTTGGCATAGCTGGCCGGAGTGGGTCGCGGTGTGGGGCGTACACTGTAAAGATGCTCCTATTGATTATCCTGCTGATTAGTAACTATTTGGAGGACTCACATGACATTGGCGTGCATGCTGGCCAGGTTGTTGTAGTTGTAGTGGCGCGGCTGCATGGCTCTCGACCCGGATCCGGGACCAATTCCGGACGACTCGTCCGCTATCTCGCCGAAGAACTGCCGCCTCTGGTACTCGATGGTGGTGTTCTGGTTCAGATTGAACGTCAGTGTCTTCGGTTGGGTTATTTTGGGACCATCTCCGTCGCCGGGACGTCCGGCATGTGCGCTCTTGGAGCGGCGTTTCACTGGCGGAGGGACAGAGAGATGAGTAAGTTTCCAGAGAAGTTCTCAGAGAACTCAACGGAGAACTCTGGAAGGGATACTTACGATTGCTCACCAGCACCGGACCGCTTCCCGCTCCTCCATTCCCGTTATTATTAATGTTGTTGTTGTTCTGGGAAGTATCCGTATCGGACTCCTCACTGCGCCCTGTCAGGCCGGTGGAAGCGGGGCGTGGCACTGCCCCTCGATAGCCGAAACGTGCCGCTGCCGCACCTGTGGTAGTGCCCGGCCCGGTCTTCTGGGCGGCGGCGCCTACTTTCTCAAAGTGAATCGGCGTGGCAGCTGTTTTTTGGGGCAGGAATTAAAAGGAATGCGTTGGCATGTCAGTTCGTTATTAGGATGGCCAAATTGTCGCCAAATTAAAAAGCCATAACACTTGGTCGGCCAAAATCATTTTTAGCAATGGGGGGGAAGAGGATCCCAAAGAAAATTGTAGGAAAAATTAAAAAAAATTGTATTTCTTAGATTTTATGGAGAATGAAGGTGAATCGATTCCCAAATCGGATAAGGTATTCCGCTCAAGAATCGGATGAAAATTGGCCAAGATATAGCCATCGCAGGAGGCCATATTGTCCTTCCATGGACTTTGCACAATTTTGAAGGGGATCCCCAGAAAATTTCACAAAAAATGTGAAAAATATTTTGTTCTGAGATTTTAATGCAGATTGATGGAGAATCGATCCACAAATCATTTAAGGTATTCCGCTCAAGAATCGGATGAAAATTGGCCAAGATATAGCCATCGCAGGAGGCCATATTGTCCTTCCATGGACTTTGCAGAATTTTGAAGGGGATCCCCCAGAAAATTTCACAAAAAATGTGAAAAATATTTCGTTCTGAGATTTTAATGCAGAATGATGGAGAATCGATCCACAAATCATTTAAGGTATTCCGCTCAAGAATCGGATGAAAATTGGCCAAGATATAGCCATCGCAGGGGGCCATATATAGGCTCCATGCACTTTCGAAGATTTTTGAAGGGGATCCCCCAGAAAATTTCACAAAAAATGTGAAAAATATTTTGTTCTGAGATTTTAATGCAGATTGATGGAGAATCGATCCACAAATCATTTAAGGTATTCCGCTCAAGAATCGGATGAAAATTGGCCAAGATATAGCCATCGCAGGAGGCCATATTGTCCTTCCATGGACTTTGCAGAATTTTGAAGGGGATCCCCCAGAAAATTTCACAAAAAATGTGAAAAATATTTTGTTCTGAGATTTTAATGCAGATTGATGGAGAATCGATCCACAAATCATTTAAGGTATTCCGCTCAAGAATCGGATGAAAATTGGCCAAGATATAGCCATCGCAGGAGGCCATATTGTCCTTCCATGGACTTTGCAGAATTTTGAAGGGGATCCCCCAGAAAATTTCACAAAAAATGTGAAAAATATTTCGTTCTGAGATTTTAATGCAGAATGATGGAGAATCGATCCACAAATCATTTAAGGTATTCCGCTCAAGAATCGGATGAAAATTGGCCAAGATATAGCCATCGCAGGGGGCCATATATAGGCTCCATGCACTTTCGAAGATTTTTGAAGGGGATCCCCCAGAAAATTTCACAAAAAATGTGAAAAATATTTTGTTCTGAGATTTTAATGCAGATTGATGGAGAATCGATCCACAAATCATTTAAGGTATTCCGCTCAAGAATCGGATGAAAATTGGCCAAGATATAGCCATCGCAGGAGGCCATATTGTCCTTCCATGGACTTTGCAGAATTTTGAAGGGGATCCCCCAGAAAATTTCACAAAAAATGTGAAAAATATTTCGTTCTGAGATTTTAATGCAGAATGATGGAGAATCGATCCACAAATCATTTAAGGTATTCCGCTCAAGAATCGGATGAAAATTGGCCAAGATATAGCCATCGCAGGGGGCCATATATAGGCTCCATGCACTTTCGAAGATTTTTGAAGGGGATCCCCCAGAAAATTTCACAAAAAATGTGAAAAATATTTTGTTCTGAGATTTTAATGCAGATTGATGGAGAATCGATCCACAAATCATTTAAGGTATTCCGCTCAAGAATCGGATGAAAATTGGCCAAGATATAGCCATCGCAGGAGGCCATATTGTCCTTCCATGGACTTTGCAGAATTTTGAAGGGGATCCCCCAGAAAATTTCACAAAAAATGTGAAAAATATTTCGTTCTGAGATTTTAATGCAGAATGATGGAGAATCGATCCACAAATCATTTAAGGTATTCCGCTCAAGAATCGGGTGAAAATTGGCCAAGATATAGCCATCGCAGGAGGCCATATTGTCCTTTCATGGACTTTGCAGAATTTTGAAGGGGATCCCCCAGAAAACTTCACAAAAAATGTGAAAAATATTTCGTTCTGAGATTTTAATGCAGAATAGTGGAGAATCGATCCACAAATCATTTAGGGTATTCCCCTCAAGAATCGGATGAAAATTGGCCAAGATATAGTCATCGCAGGTGGCCATATATAGGCTCCATGGGAAGGGGATCCCCCAGAAAATTTCACAAAATATGTGAAAAATATTTTGTTCTGAGATTTTAATGCAGATTGATGGAGAATCAATCTACAAATTTTTTAAGGTATTCCGCTTAAGAATCGGATACAAATTGGCAAAGATACAGCCATCGCAGGAGGCAATATTGTCCATCCATGGACTTTGCAGAATTTTGAAGGAGATACCCAGAAAATTTCACATAAAATATGAAAAATATTTTGTTCTTAGATTTGGATGAAGAATGATGGAGAATCGATCCACAAATCGTTTAAGGTATTCCGCTCAAGAATCGGATGGAAATTGGCCAGGATATAGTTATGGTTTCGGATCTTTAGGTGATAGTATCTTTTGACCAGTAAGTCAGAGTCTGCTCCTTGTTATCCACTTTGTTATCCTGTCAACTTGTCAGCTGTTTCCCCACTCTTTAGGAGAAAATAACCTCACCTGCATTGCCATTATCGTCCTTTGTGTCTGTCTGCGCGTTGCCTTTGTCGCCGCCGTCCAGGAGTTTCTTGAACTTCTTCGGGGTACCGTTGAGCTTTTTGCGGAAACCAAAAGACATGGCGGTGCCTTTGGTGTGCACTGTCTGATCCTGTGCCTCCGATCCGCTACCGTTTCCGTTTCCATTTCCGTTGCCATTGTGATGGCGGCGACTTGACTTGCTGCCGTGCTTCTTGCTCTCCGCCTGGCCCTAAGGACACAGAAGGAAAAAGGAGGTTGAATGGCGATTAGGATGAAAGCGAAACTTGGGATGAAAATCGGGTCAACACAGATGAGAGGCGCCCAAAGACAAAAGGGACCTCCCTGGGCCCTCAGGCAAGCTTAGACAATAGACGGCAACTAAACAACATGAGTCACTAGGAAAAATAATATACTTTTCTACAAAACGATGATTGCTATCTACAGAAGCAACAGCCATCTACTGGATATAATATATTCAGGATAATAATTATTGTAATACCATGATGACTGCCTCGACTTCCGCGTCAATTGCTGCGTCCTCCTCGACTGCTGAGCTCGGATCCTGTGCCTGTGCTTTCGGAGTGTCCCTCTCTAGCTGAGATTCGTTATCATTGAATTCCGTGGAGCGTGTGCTCGGCTCTTTGTTAACCAAAACGCTTTGTGTTGCCAGAGGCTGCCGATTATCCTGTACGCTACTCGGCGAATCGGCGACCTCCCCGAATTTCCCTATTGAGACAACGTCGACGGGGTTGTCGCATTCATCCATGTTGCAAGTTGTCGGCAGAGGTACTCGCTGCTCCGGCGAGTCTCCTCCGTCCGTTCGCTTCTTTCGACCCGGGACTGCGTCTTGGAATTGTTTTTTTTTAACAACAAAATATCCTGCCTAGGATGCCCGTCAGCTATGTTCATGACACGGCCGCCGAGTACAAAATTACGCCATTTATAATTGCACTTGAGCCTCGCACACACACACGCACTTAGGCGAACAGGTACAGGATACACACACAGATACTGGGTACACCCACACGGGGAGGTCCTTGAAAATGCTTAGATTGCTGGAAAAATCTTTTGCAGATTGCTCGCAATTTTCACGCCACAAGTTATGCAAACGTTTTGTATTCCACCTATTCTCCTTCGTTTTTTGATTGTCCTTTATTTTTTTATGTTTTATTTTGTAGTTAATTATGTTGTATTTTAAGTTTTGTTGGATATTTCCAAATTTCCAAACGGTTTTTCACTTCTGAAAGCACGGCATACGGAAAATTGAATGGCGAGCTGGGAAAATTCTCACAGAGCAAATGGGTTTATTGTGGTGGGTCTTGGACTCTATATTCTCTCGCTTTCTCTCCCCCGTCGGGCAATGGCTTGACCATAGCCGGGCAAGGGGAGAGAATCTCTCTTTGGCTCCGGACATGCGCCCAGCGATGAAAACAAGTGGCTGCCAGTGAAAATATTACAAAATTCAGGGGTGTCTGGTAGTGTTTCTAGCTGACGGCAGATGGCGTAACAACGAGCGGGGACACAAACCAAATGGGAAATTTGTGGGATGTTATGTAGAAATTTAAGAAAAGTTTTAGTTTTAAGAAAGTTTAACAAATTAATTATATCTTTATAAGGTTTTAATATTAAAAATTTACCAAGAATAATAAAATATTATTATTTTGTATACAAAACACCTTTATTTTTATTCAGATATTCACTAAATGTGACACTAAAGTAAAAAAAAGGATTTGTTGCACTATTTTTAGTAAAATTTCATAAGAGAATGTTTATAAATGCAACTACTCTACCTTCGTCCCTAGAAAACTTGTACAAATTATTAATCAAAGACCAGAAGTGTGAACCGAGTGAGGATTTTAGCTCTCATGTAAAATGCAGGTGTAATAAGCCCCCTGAGAGACTCCATTCAGGCAAAATATAATTCGGTTAAGGTCAATTGCTGGGGAAGAGAAGGAGGAAGGACTTTCAGTTGAGCATGAAAGATGATATTGTGGTAGATGGGGCACCTTTGAGATGAGTTGGTTTATTTATGCAGAAATTACCATGTAATAAGCCTTTGGAGAATACGAATATGCACATGTACGCCCTAAATGTTTAAGGACATGCGGGGAAAGTGGCTCCCAGAGGTGGCCCAAGGACGATGTAAATATTTGGGCTATTATACAGCTTTTGTCCCATAATATTATGTGAACAAAAAGTGAGTAATCTTGAAGATAGCCCCCTCCTGATTCGCTCTCCTTGGCAAACATTTTGCTATTCACTTTCATCAACAAAATCGGTAAACAATGAGTATTCATGTAGACAAAAGATACTCCGGCTGGGCCTGAGCCTCGACTGATTTTGTGTTGACCCAAAATCACTTCACATTTCAATTGAAATTCGCAACCGAGAATGCAATGTTTGTTTCGCAGTTTTATCCTCCTGGAGTCCCGATTGAGTTGTAAACATTTATCAATATTACTCACCGCCAGATAGTTGTTGCTCTGAATTTGTAATATTGGTTCTGGCCAGAGTCTGGCCTGATTCAGCTCCTCATCCTCCGCCTCTTCGTCTGAACCCCTTTCTGAGCTGATGGCCTGAAACAGTAGCTCCTGGAACAGAAACTCCTGGCAAGTGGAGTACTCCAAGTCGTCCAACGTCGTCAACGTATCCTTGGGGGCATCCTTGTAAAGAGACTCGGAGTCCACCACCTCATCCGGCTGTTGCCTTCGGCTTATGGTATAATAAAACGGCGCTGGCTCCGCATCCGGCGAGGATGATGACTTTGTGGCTGCTATGTATTCATTACTCGCTGTCAACTGTTGCCAGATTTTGTGCGCCTGGGCCAGATCTTGGTGGGACAGGGCGATTGTCAATACAGATTGATGATGCTCCCCGGCTGGGGACTCCAGATGGTGGTGGAGTTCGATGGGCGACTGCCGGGAGACGCACTTGCCCATGGCATCCTTGGTTTGGTTTACTTAGCAGTGGGGTTTTGTTTGCGATTATCCTTGAAAGAAAGTGGAGAATAGTTAAGCCTTTTCTTTAGAAGTCTCTGCCTTGTGGCTCTGCCTTGTTTAGACTGCAATTCATTGGAAGAATCAAATGAGTAGCTTGGACATAAGATCCGACCAGCATATCGAAATGGTGGGAGGTCGGTTAGCTTGCGGTTGGCGTGCAGGTAATGATACACCTAACCAGGCAACCCCCTAAGCCCACTTAGCCCTCTGCCAACCCCGAACCTGTGAAGCGAGTCCATTGCCATTGCATTATGCCGAGCTGCACGTTTTTTATTAAATTTTATTAGAGTGCCGCACATGCACACCACACGGATGCGGAGCAAAAAAAAAGAGCACCCCCCAGTCCAAACTTCTTTCAGTTTAGTCGGTACAGGAGGAAAAAGTGGGAAACAAAAATCCATAGAGGGGCAGCTAACAGGAGGAAAAAAGGAATATATATTCACGCAAATGTAAGCAGCCTTTGGGAGAAACTGAAGACCTGCATCCCAGTCACTATGCTCCCTCCTATGCTATCATCCCCTCGTCCTTGGAGCCGGCTTCGCGTAGCTTTATGGCGCATTTGCCGCATAACAAAATTTACACCCACCGGGAGACGAGGACGCGTCGGTGCACTCAATGGGCCGGAGTTGTGCCGTGCCCTTTGTGCCCGTGGCGTTCGCAGTCGCAGTCGTAGCCGACGCCGCGAATGGAGGCCATATCCACTAGGTCGGGGGCTTCGCCGCCACTCGATAATAGTGTTCCACCAATAATGAATTTAAGCTGGAAGTGGATTTCGCGTCAACCTGGGTCTCTGGGAGCTGGCTTATTTTGGCCACTAAAGGATGACGAAAGCGAGTGAGGATGGGCTTTAATTTTATCTTTAAAAAAAAAGTTAAAATTAAATGCTTTTAATAAACTGTCTTATTTTATTTTGTATCCTTTAAAAGGAGGTTTAAAAAATGTATTATTCATGAAACCTTTTTTTAAAATCTACAAATTGTTTCATAACTTTTATTGTGTCTTTGACTTTAAAGATTGTTGAATAAAGTAGCATTAATAAATGTGAGAGTTAATAAAAAATAGCAATAAAATGAATCTTTACCATTCTGTATCTGCATGTGAGTGAGAGTATCTCATGCCTGCAGAGTATCTCTGCTGAGGCCATGTCGGACAGATACTTTTGAGCCAACTCTGTTTATGCCTGCTTATGTCGTTTGGCTTACTTACATTTGCTGCGGCTTTGTGCTGCATAAATTTTCAGTGGCACGCCCCCACTGCCTTGGTCTCCGCCCACTCTGGCCCACGCAGTTGCAATGGTACTTCGTAAAAGCCAAAGCTGGAGGAGCTACTACGTGGCTCTTTTGTGCTAACTGCCAACTTTTATTTGCTGCCTTTTCACATAATGAGGCAATTTTGCAGTTTGTTTTGCGCGAGTTTTCACTTGTTACGCTTGCATTTAATAAGCCAAACAGGTAATGGCAGGTGCTTACGGTTGTAACGCGGCGCGTAGCTTGGACCTAATTCATCGCTTTGTATGCGCTCAGGATAAATCCCCGCAACAGATCCTGCCGGACGCATATGTAAATGGAGGCAGGACTCGCGCCCGCCCAGGTAATTATGCGCATAAATAACTCCAAGTGCTGCTCCGTCTTTAGACCATGGTTAAGTCCGATATGCCTCAGATACGGATACGGATGTGGCAGTGGCATCGGTTTTCGGGTTTTCCCTCGACATGGCATGCCTCATGCATAAGCATAACCCATTTGCCCATTTCGATTCGATGCGGCATGCAACAGCTGCTCGCTTACAACACTTCCAATTGCCAGCCATGGCTCTGGCGCCTCATGCATTTTAATTGTGTTTTCTCTTCCCAAAAACAAAAAAACCCAAAAAAGGATTCCCATTTTTTCACTGAAATGGATGCACATGAAGGAAGAGTGCCCCAAGGATAAAATATGTTTTGAAAGGCCTAGAAACGAAGATAAATTGCTAGATATTTTGGACGGACTCTCCCAATTTGTTGACGGAATATATAAATAAATAAATTTTTCATTATCCGTATCCTTTTTTCAATTCCATTGAAGTTTTGTAAGTCCATGAAGCCTCACAGGACTTCCAATTAAACTATTTTGTTCGGTGTGAATATGGGCGTGAATAAAATTCCAGCACATGCATCGGCATCGGGTCGCCGAAGGCCACCGCTGCAGAGGAGCTGTCGAGCAAGTTCCGCGGGTTCCGCGGGCCAAACTTTTGTGGCATGATTAAAACGAAACCTCACCAGACTTCAGCCGTCGTGCCGTGCCGAGCAGCGCCTGACAATTTTAATACAAACAAAAACTTTCATTCCTTGCAGCACTGACAGCTTCGGCTTCAGCTTCCCAGTCAACTCCGGCCGAAGAACACGGCCAAGTTGTAGTCGCAGGCGCCGCTTTTTGCCATTTCTGGCTTTTTCAACCCATCCCCTGGCATAACATCGTATCCCTTTTTTGGTAAACCTTCCGACCCATTAATGCAAATTGAGGGAGATACAAGTCGCACTGCTACAGGTGCCAAGTTCTCCGGTATCCGGGACTCGGATCCTGTGAGTTTCGGGCCAAAAAGTTTTCGCCAATTGACGCGGACGTTTGCGGCTGTTGTTCCGCCGAAAGCAATTGCATTTTGGTAATTGAACAAGTCAACGCTTAATTACAACTCACTACAGTTAAAACACCATAACTGTCTGCGGGATTCAGCTCCGGAATGGAAATGGAAATAAAAATGGAAATGTAGCGGCCAGAAGCGAAATAATTTCCATTTGAAATGCGCAAAAATGAGCAATTTCTCTTGGTGGGATGCCGCTGGCATTGTCGACCTTTTTTGGCCCAGATACATGTACATACGTTTTAATTGACGGCTCATTTTGTCTTGTGGGAGAAAATTCTGGGAAAACAATACATAACAACAGTTCAGCAGTTTATCGGTTAAAGTGAAGCATCCTGCTAAGTCCCCCTCTCGGGAGGCGGGATTTGGGACTCTGGACTCGCCGACAAAAAAATATCTCACAATGAAAAAGGCTTAAAGCAATAGCAGTCACCCGATTGGATGTGGAGGGGGGCCAGTGGATTGTTAAAAACTGATCTATATGCTTGGTTATTGAGCAACTTTGGCTGTGGCTGTCGATGGCTCAGAGCCTTCAGCGGAAAAATGTATGGCCAGCCAAACCAAACACTCCCCTCCGACCGTACTCCCAAAAAGATAGCAACGCAGTGGGACACTTGATAGGTTTTTTTGCGGCCCATGCCACGCCCCCTCCCCCTCCCCCTCTCCACACACACACTATTGGCCATAAATCAATTTTTCAAAAATGACACTGGGAAATGGAAAAAGTAAGCTCAAAGCCGGTCGAATATTGAAAGCGTCCGCTTGCCTCGAAATAAACCGATACTCTTCCATGAATTCTCGTACATCAATGTGCAAAATATATGCATGCATGCATGCATACATATCTTTATAGAACATCTATCTACCATATATATGTATATGTTAATAAAAAATGTATGTTTTGCCCTAGCATTTTTTGGGCATCCAAGCATTTCTAGTATTATTATATTTTTTTTTTACATCCTATCTCTCGTCGTGGCTTTGCAAATCTTTGCAGCTGGCGTTGAAAGTTTGTCATCATAAATTTTAATATTATTTTCCTACCGAACGCAACAGGACTTGGGCTTGCGACTCGGGCTGAAGCTGATTCTCGTCCTTGGAGCTGAGGCTGACTCTGGAGCTGAAGCTGGAACGGAAGTGTTTTCAATTCAAAACTTGGGAAAAAGAATCTGAATCCTTAGTACGACAAAATGGGGAAATGAGCACATTAATAGAGGTAGAGGTCCCTCCATCCCTTTCCATCCGCTGTTTATATCCTTGGGGACTTTTTTTTTTCGAAAAACTCACTGCAGCACACGTGGCGTATGCGCAATGCAGTTGCTCCTGGTTTCAGGCAGCAGGCTTCAGGTTGTGATTTAGTCGAAAAAAAAAAATGAAAACAACAAAAAATGAGAATCAAAGGCAACAGCTGGGCCCACCGGAAGCCCATATTCCCCAGCATGTGTGAACCGAATGTTGATGAGTGCCATATAGTGAATGCATATGAATGAATTACAGTGCCTCCGTAGCGCTTTCAGCTTCAGTTTTCGGATTTCGACTTTTCCGCCCCATAGCCGGGGTTCGGGTCGGGTTGGCTGGGCCAGGCCTTTGAAAGCCCTGGCTGAATGATTCAACCTGGCTTTGGCGGCAGCTGAATTGAATTCAAAAGATTGTTTGCATAGATGAGTGCATTTATGGGAGTCCTTTTTGGACCGATGACAGGGCAGGGAATTGACATTGATGGGTCCTCTGATACAGCAGTCTAATGACAAAAGTTGCCTCAATTATGCCAGCCGGAGGGCATTTTATTTTTGATTAATTAAAGGACTGCCTCTCAAGCTCATGCACTTTTGGCCTAAACTATCTCAGGCTGAAACTTTAATATTATTCTTCGGAATTACCCTGGAGCCTGGGCATTTTACTTAAAATTCATGGCACAACAATAGTTATTAGTTTGTCATTTTCATGCTCATGTTTTTCTCTTGATTAACTAAATTTGCAGCTTTACAATTTTGTTCAATATTTACCGAAAATTATTTAAGCATATTCAGTGCCAGCCCCGAGGCGAACAGAGTCCTTTGCAGGACGTGAACCGAATGCACAGGCTAAAGAATGAAAAGTTAAGCCTTTAAGTGAATGGGGCAGGGATCTTCCACATTCTACATAGCTGCAGCATTAATTGGTAGTCAATAGTGCAGGGATTATAATGCTGGGAACTGACTTCTATCCAACGGAGATAAAGCCAACTTGAACTGAATGGCTAATTGGGACAGAGTGGCCTGTATAGTAAATGCATTTGTCAGAGGGATTTTCGGCCATTTGGGGCCAGTATCCAAGGCAACCACAATGCCTACTACTTAATTATTACTTAGTCTTTATTAACTTGGCTTACAGCATACGCTTCAGCTGTCAGTATTGAAGGCACTGTGAGAAATTAAGACTTTAATTTATAAAACCTATTAAAAAAAATATATATGTAAAGTTAGTAGTTAGAGTCTTGACTTGCCTTGAAGTAAACTATAGAGCTTTGATATACAATATTATATTTGATTAATATTTTTTTAAGTGCCTCCTCTCACTCTCGTTTAAAGCCATCAACGGAGCGTGCAGTCGCGTTGCTGCAAAAGGGGGAGGGCTTCAGGGAGGCATTATTTCGAGGCCCGCTTTCGACCGCCGCGTAATTGCAAATTGTTGCCGTCGTCTTCGCCTGCGTTTGTTTGTCAATTTGCGTACTTAAAAAATTCTTTACATAAAAGTACACACCAACATCCACGCACAAGGCACACGGCACACACAACTCTTCGTCAGTGTAACGAGCCATATGTGTTGTGCACATAATAATTACGCAATTGGCAGGGACAGGGACAGGAACGGGGACAGAGCAGTCTCCTGGAGTTCGTCTTACGCCAGAGCGTGTCATCAAATTAGTTTTAATTATACATTATATTCGTTTTGCACACATTTCGGCATTAGCACGACGGAGCACTCACTCGAGAGGGACATTGGGGCGTATGGGTGATATTTGCCATGGCAATCGATTTGTATGCCCGGCAGCACGTTCTTGTTGGCAGTTGTTCTTGTTTAAACAATTACCCAGCTCATTGACTTTGGCCCAGGCCAAAGCCGAAGCCTACGGGGCACTACGCACTTGCAGGGCTTAGGCGGGGGGAAGTTGCTCCCAAAACCCGTCCCAGATATCTAATATGCATGGCACTTGGGGGAATGAAAGTACCTTCATGCGTCAAGTGATTTGTAACTCGAGTGGGAGAAAACTTTACATATATCCACATCACTTTGTCACTATAATTACAATACATAAAGGAGTACTGCACTCTTTTTTTTTTCTCTGTACTAGTAGTAACCACAACAGCGACACTTTGCGGTTGCTTTGACTTTTTGGGTTAGTTCTGGTTTCAGTTACAGCCACTGAGATTTGTCTCGCCTGCGAATTCCATTCCATTTTTTTCATCTGCTCCCTCACAACACTCACCTCTGGGCTCTTATCTTATCAGCGTGTGCAAATATGCTTGTGCTCCATACCGGGCGTAATTAATTTGAATTTCTCAAGTGCCTGTTGTATTTTCGGGGGCCCCTAGATTTGTCACATTAACACGAAGGTACATATACTATATATTTTAATTTTCACTTGCTGCTTTAGTTTTTGCTTCCAAGCAGTTATTACTTCACAGAGCGACCTTGAATTATGCGATCAGCTTGTATTTTTTTTTTTAATTTCAGTCAAGAGAGTCGCGTCATATTGCTATTAGCGTTTATTATTAATGGCCAAAAGCGTCGAAAGTAACTGACGGCGGTCTACGCATCAGACCCGAGCACCCAAGAATCTACGAGTCTACAAAGCTGCGATCGGAGTGTTAGAAAAGCTCGCTCTCGCTCTGGCTTTTCATGTTAGATGGGGCTTTTGGCTTGACAAAGAGAAGAATTCAGAAGAAAGAGCCGAGCCTGGTGAGTCACTAAAGATAGCCCTGCCTTGAGGGTAACTACCGGTACAGGTTGTAGTGACCAAGAAAAGTAAACGCAAATATATGCATACAGAGGGAGAAATGGGGAGTTACATAAATGCCCAGGACTAGCTTATGAAATGTTTCTCTCTTGCTCCCCATACCCCACAACAATGATTTTTAATTGAAATCAATCACATCCGCCCTTTAATACTATATTCCTTTGTCCATTGTCCTTTTTGTTTCCATATTCCTTTTTCTCCGTGTACAAATATCCAGGTGTAGGGCTATTAAAAAGCACTTTCTTATCAATGCAGGAAAAGGCAAACCGAATGAAGCCCCCCTGCATTCCAGGTGCAAAAGAAGGAAAACCGAACAATGACGGAAAACGTTGCCAACCAGCTCATCTTATAACCTCCTCGGTTGCCGCCGCCGTTGCCGTTTGCCCCGTTGCCCCGTTGCCCCAAAAACATCAACAAAGAGGATAGGCAACGCCATACGGGAGACTTCGAATGGCTTGGCTAAGCGTCAAGTGTCATAAAAAAGAATAGGAACAACTCTTGCAAGCCAAAATCCAAAGTGCAGGTTGCAGGGGTGCCGATGACAGGGGTCTCTTCTAGAGAATATGGTATTTTAACATTTGATTTTTGTTAGTTTAGAACTTTTCATATTAAAGTCCAACACTTTCGTTGAAAAACTTGTAAATTTCTCTACGATTTCCCCCCAAAAAACCCAAACTATTTCATTGTTAAGCCTCTGGCAGGACTTCTCGGCCATGTGGTCCTTTACACACCTCCAATACCGCATCGTGCCACTCCATTTGCAACACCCGCCTCCCCCCCAAGTGTTGCACCCGCTCACCACCCCTCTCCAGCTACCACCTCTACATGTATCCATTTTCGCTCATCTTTCAAAGGCGCTACCTAGTCTGTATTAGTGCGTGTGTTCATGTGTGTTGCCTTTTACTGTTATTGCGGCATATGGGTGGCTGCAAAGAAATACAAAAGAAAACATTTACAAAACTTCCATTTCCGTTTTATGCGGGGCAGTGGAAGATGGTGACAGAGGGGCTGTAGAAGTAGCAGCCATGCGGGGAAATTGAAAAAAGATAGTTTCACATAAACCCTTAGCCAAGCGGCCATTCGCCACTCGCCTCCCGACCCGTCACCCGTCACCCGCCACTAGTCTGCCACCAACCCCCTCCAAGTTGGCAACACAAATACAAACAACTAAGCTTGCAGCTTGAGCATTCCGCTGGGCTCCTTTCGGCGACGGAAGTGAGCATTGTTAAAGTTCTGCAGGTAAATCAAATGATAAAATGAAGTTATAGCTCCTAGTCCACTACAAGCGGCAAGAAGAAGAACAACAACAACAAGGACAACACGGATGGGGAAAGCAACAGTTTTGGGACAACGGAGCTTTTCACCTCGAACGCGACGCCTGCGCTCAATTTCTCACTCACTTTTGAGTGTTTTTGCGGTTTGTTTACCTTTTTCGGCTGAACCGTTACCTTCTGTTATCGTTTCCACCTCAACTGTGGCTTCTAGTACGAAGCTTTTTGGAACAAAGATCGTTTACTGTATTTTTGGATGGTGCTGAGTCCAACGCCAAAGAAATCCGTGCAGGAGTCAAAAAAAAAAAATAAATAAAAATCTGTTATCGTTGCTTGGTATACTTTTCGGTCTCGGCTCTCGTCGCATTATCGCTGCATACTTTTGGGCTGGCTTAACCCTTACGGTGCGTATGGGTGATATTGGGTCGCCAGCCAATGTTACTCATACGCACATTGTGTTCTCTTATCACATAATGACTTTTTAATAGTGCGAATGGAAGGACGGGCCTTTCGGCCTTAAACTTGACACTTTATTTATACCCCGCCTTTGGAAATATGCCTAGGGCTCATTCTATAAATTTTCCTCGCAGTCGCAAATTATCGCACTCGATCAAAATAGCTGTCAAATAGCCATAATTAATTTGTAGAAATGACAAAAATTTCGCACCACTTTTCAATCGGGCTTATGCATTTAATTAGCAATCTCTAGTGAATTGTAACAGTCAATAAAGGAAAAAAAAACGTTATTTTCACATTCAATCGAACTCTGACGTAGATACTTTGGAAAATGCCCAATTGGAAAGTCCAATTGGAACTCACACAAACATCTATGTACACCCATGTTAGGGTATACATTTATCAGTTACTCCACCACCTCACCCCAAAAATAAGAATGCCACACACCCATCCATTTGATGGCTGCGTTTAATCATTATTTGGCGCAATTGTTCGTCATAAATTTTGAAGTATAGATCCCGCAATCAAAATTATTCGAAATGTAGACGTGAGTAAAAATTATGGCCAGCCAGTCTGATACGTTGCACAGGTCCTCTTAGCCAACTTCTCTCTCCTCTTGGCCCTCTTAGCCATCCTCTAATTCAATGCAAATCAATCAATTAGAGCGTCGCAGCCAGTTAATTTGCATTGCGTGAATTGCTGGGCAAACATTGACATTATTGCGGACAGTGTGCTGTTTATTTTTAGATAAAAAATCAAAGGCAATGTTTATATTTAGATAAGGGACACGGGGTTGGGGGTCGTGGCCGGCAAGGGTTAAAATCAGTATCGCGAGAGGAGAGAGAGGCCGTGAGAAGAGAACGTGGATCGGGGTGGAGAGTCGCCATCAACAGCTGTTAAGGCGCCATCCGCTCTCCGGCGCTCTCTCGTTTCTATGGGCCTGCTGTTTCCGATCGGTTAAAACGTGCTGCACAAAAAAACTGTAAATCACTTGGAAACGTGCTGGCGGATAGAACTCAAGTTCAAGTTTTGCGGACTATACCGAATAGTCCACGACGAAAGTCATAAAAAGTATATAAAAAAAAAACCAAAAAAAACATAAAAAAGTAATACATAAAAAAAAAGGTTGAAATACCCCCCCACTCGGCTCACACATAGTTTGTTGTTGTTGTGTGGTTCCTTTCCTGCCAATTCGCGTTTTTCGCTGTTGTTTTTATCGTCCGTTCTGCTTCCATTCTGTGCGTGTTTGTGTTGCGCCATCCGCCTTGTGGTCGATTTGTTTGTTGTCACCCCCATCGATACTGAAAAAAAAAACAACAAAAACAAAATAAATAAATACAGAGCTAAATAAAAAAAAAACAAGGAAGACGCCGTAGAGATCGTCAAACCCTTTATGCTAATCATTGAGCAGCAGTTTCTGAGACGTGCAGTGGAAAATTTTCGACTCCGCTTGCGTTGAGAATTTCGTCATCAAGCTTCTGCTCCATTCCCCAGTGTATTGTTGTTCCTGTTGGCACCCAGTGGCCGAGTTAAAAGGTAAAAAGTAAAAATATCAAAAGACCACCTCAAGTACGTGTCAATTATAATATGAATCTCTGTCTGCCGCTGATTTCGATAATGCTGTTACTGCGTCTGGGGCTATTTTTGTGAAAAAGATCTTCAGAAATTGTGAATATTTTCATACTTTTTGTCGCAATTCCCAGCGACACCCAAGAATGAAAATTTACTGCACAGTAAAAAATAAAGAGAGAGGTTATTGACTAGTTTTTTGAACCTGTAATAAATTTTATTTATAAAGAATAAAAGTAAAAAAGTGTGTATATATTTATTTTTTATAAATTATATAATCTCTAAATTATATAGATAATAAAATATATAATCTATAGAATAATTTTTCTCAGTGCAAAAAAAAAAAAAAAAAAATTGCCGGCACATTTTCGCAGTTGGAAAAGTGTCAAAGAAAATGTGAAAATTCATTGCAAAGGCAAAACAATTACGGAACTAAAGACTTTTCATGCTGTTGGCCCAGAACTTCTGGCCCAACCCGATTTTCAATTACTGTCGGACAAATTATGAAGCGGTCCGGTCCAAAAGAGATGATAAATCAAGCCAGGCCTGGACTCCGGGAGCAACTGCAGCATGTGACTTTGGGCTACTTTCAAAACTCTGCTCTGGACAAAACTGGTTCTATTTTGGATCTTAGGCCCAGGGGCTATGTTTTTTAAAATTTTTTTTCGACTTGTTCTTTTTTTATTTGTTTTTTTTTTTTTTTTTTTTTGAATTTGTATTACCAACAGAACTAACACAGTTTCTGTTGT
Source organism: Drosophila atripex (assembly GCA_035045925.1). Lineage (NCBI taxonomy): Eukaryota > Metazoa > Arthropoda > Insecta > Diptera > Drosophilidae > Drosophila > Drosophila atripex. The sequence goes on along the minus strand of JAWNOP010000012.1, from coordinate 11,138,682 downwards.
AGCCGGCACGTTGTGCCACGTTCTCTTTCCCCGCGGCGCTTTATGCTAAGTTTGTCTGCTTTTTATGCAAATTTTTAGAAGCAACAACAGCAAACACACCAGCAGCGTTCAAAAGTACCAAAAAACTCTTCTTTAGGGGAATTTCTGCTATCAGCACTGAGTGTGCCACGGCGTTCTCTGGCTCCTGGCCCCTGCCTGCCACAACCATCCCCTATTCGACCCGAAACTGAAGGCACCCCGCTTGTCACACTCCCACCCCACCCCACCCACGGTTTTTTTGTTTTTTAGCCACTTGCACAGCACGTGAATTGTTTGCTGCACTTTGCCAAGTGCATTGGAAAAAAAGGATGTTAAAGTTTTCGAAAACATGACTTGGTTCAAAACATAGGTTTGAAAAAAATATTCTTCAAAAAGAGTTTCATATAAAATTTAAAAATCCAACAAAAAATTTATCAATGTTTGATTTCTGTATTAATATTGTTAGACACTTCACCTGTTAAGGATTTCAAAACCATAGTTTTTACTAAAATAAATGTTACATAAAATTCATTTAAATGCTAATTATGAAAATCATCAAAAAAAAAAGGTTTTTAAAGCTTAAATTTGTTTTGTTTTGTGACGAAATCTGTATATATTATTTAACTATTTTAAGGTTTTAAAAACCCAACTTCTTTGAAAGCATAGTTTTAGAATTTATATAACATAACACAACTTGTTTGGAAATTAAAATAAATATTCTTCAACAAATTTGATTTTAAAGTCAAATATCCATAAAAACAAAACACACATATGAAAGGTCACACTAGTTATTTGTAATAATTTGTGACGAAATCTGTACAATATTTTAATCGCAAACGTCATACTGATAAGCCAATGATAAGAGGTACTTTTGATATGATCCTGAAATGCCCAATCGATTACCGATATTGGCTTTGGGTTTTTTACTGTGTGGCAAATATTTGTAGATGGCACCCTCCCGGTTCCCATTTTAACCACGCCCCGCCAGCTCCTCCCTAGCGGTTGCAGCTGGTGAGTAATGGCTCAATAATTTGGCTTTCCCCAGAACACCACACCCCCCTAACCGTGGCCCGTCCAGTTTTTCGCAAAAGTTGTTGCTGCAGTCGCGACCCCCGATAAACACACAATGTTAACTAGAATTTGTTTATCTCCACTCGACTCTTGTACTTTTTGTTGTTGTTCTTCTTTTGTTTGTTTGTTGTTTTTCCACGCTACTCGCGGCCTGTTGTTCTTGGTATTGTTGCAGGGTTCTTGTCTGATATTTAACCAAAATGTATCATGACGCTTAAAGTTGGGCTTTATTGTTATTGCCGCCGTAGCAGTAATTGTGGCTTTACACTTTTGTTTACACAACTTGCGGCGAGGCTGTTGTTGTGTTTCGCGAATACTATTTATTGTTCCTCTGCACGGTTCACGGAATTTGCATCGGCCAGCAAATCGAAGTATTTAATAACAATAGTTGGCCATAAAGGAAGCAGGAACAGGGTGGCTCAGTGGGGGGAGTTGGGGCGCTAGGCAAACAAAGGGCGTAAATCGATTCCCAATGGAGTGTAAACTTCACGTTTCAGTCAACAGCGGCCAAGATTTTAGTAATTCAGTGGCATAAACAAATATTTAATTATTTCGGAATTGTTTTCTGGTGTGAAAAGTATCAACTGTCATTTTGTTTTTAGTTTTTGTTGAAAAAATAAATTATCAAAGCAATGCTAACACATGTATCAATTATAGAACAGAATCCCCTTTTTTTTTAATTATAAAACATGTTCTGTTTACATTTTGTAACATTAGTCACAAAGCTAAAATAAAAAGTCCCCTAAAATTATTCACAAGATGCAACACTCTCTTTAGATAAGGCCGACCATTTAGTCATGCCTTTTAGATACTCCTAACAATAAAAAAAAAACAAAAAACTCTCCGACATCTGTCACAAGAATTAATCATCGTTTCCCGAATGAACGAGTATATGAAATATATCTGAAATGTTGTTATTTCATTTCAAAATATCCGCGGAAATCTGTGATATTGATATAGTACTCTGGGGATATCGTATCAAAACAAAATAAGTTTATTTGCTGACTCGCATTCGGTTAAGAACCTTCAATGCCAACTGTGTCGGTTTCAGCTGAAAACGATATAATAAACCATAGGGAAAGCCATATGTATTTTTAAAACAGTTGACGAATATTTCTGGCCCGGTCGGTTGGCATAGGAGAGAGAGATCGTGATAGCCAAGTGCTTATCGGGAATAGAAATAGAAACGGCGGGGCGGGCACCAGCCATAGATTGGGGGTTACATGTTCTATTAGTCAACCCCAGCCCAAAGTCGATCCGACGATCGGTCTGGTCGTTACCAGAACGGCAATAGTCTAATTAGAGTTTCGTTTTCTGTTTTCTGTTTGCAGTTGGAATTGGTTTGTTTTAGCCTTATTCGTTTGATTTTATTATTTATTTATTTATATACAGTTGATTGTTTTTGTGTGGGCGGTGGAGCATTGCCAAACGGTTTCATTTCGTTTCAAATGTCGTGCGTTTGTTTGTTTTAATTGCCAATTGCAATCCAAGTGCTTTGAACCTTTGAACAATCGAACATTGCCGATCATAAATCCCTCATGGCCTGACAATATTTGTCACTCAAGTGGAAAGTGGAAGTAAGGTGGTTAACGAAAGTGTAAGACCCGGGCTTCTCTTATTATTTGGTGGTTGAGATACAAAACCACTTCAAAAAGACCTTTACTTTCTTTTTTTTTGCCGATAAGAGTCATTCCTCTTCCCGGAATAGTCTTGATAACTAAGCAGACTTTCTAGTTGAGACTACTCGATAGCCAAGATTACTAACCTATTCCAATAAATTTCAGTAAACTTTTTTCTCTAAAGTTGAAGTTCTCTAACTTTAAGTATCATTAATAGTTTTTAGCCATAAATTGCACGTCAAGTGGTCTTATAATTTGTCTAGAATCGGTGGAAAAATTATTTGTGAAACGAAAAGATTTATAGCGCCACTCAAGCAATGCGTTTCCAATTATCAAACATTTTAATGCACTCATGTACACTTAATATATGGACACACTCCAGAATAATTACCGTCGTGGACGGAATTCGAGGCAGATATTCTAGCGAGATATGAATATGGGTGGGTAGGCCATATCTCGAGTACTTTTTAACCTGACATTTTTACGTTCGAGTGGCTTTGCTACCGTATTGTGTCCGGCGATAAGTGGGCGGGAAGCAGGGCCACCCTTTTCCGGTCAGAGAGGGCACTGGAAAAAACTATTAATAGTTTGGATAGTAAAACTTTTAGTTAAACTTTTTCATCAGTTTCATAAACTAAAAAATGTTTTAAAATAACTACTAAAATATGAAACATTATTTAAAGAACTATATATTTTTTTTTTAGCTCTGTAGGACTCTGAATCGGTCGAGTGGTTTCAAGTTCAATGTCAGCTGCAGTTGCAGTTGCAGTGGCAATTCCAGTTGCAGCTGCCCCAGCCGTGTTGACTGTTGCAATTTGGCCTTAGAGACCAAATAAACCGGTTTGCAACTTGTTCGCCGAGGCAGCAGCAGCACGTGAATGCAAAAATCTCAGTGGTAACTGTAGCAGAAGTAGGTAGGACCAGCAGCTGACAAACCGCCAGAAACCGGTTGGAGCTGATTTCTTGATTGGGGTGGAAAACCGGAGTGATAAGATGCCTCGGCACGAGACTCTTTATTTCGCCAAAAAATAATAAAAAAAAAACCGATTGTTGGACCTAGCCCATTTTCAGCAATTGCATAATCGAGCTATTTAAAAACCGGGCCTTGTATCAGCCATCAGGGAAGGCGGCTAATTGACGTGTCTTGAAGCCAAATCAAATCAATTTTGGGCCCCGACACGTAATAGACAATTTGATAATTTATGAAGCCGCCAAACGGCGAATCCCATACATTACTGTCAATTGTTTTAATAAATTGGAGCGGAATCTGAATCGAAATCGAAATGAATGGCCAGCACCCACCACTCTGATAAGACTGCTCGCCTTAGATTGCCTTAGACTGTTTATCGTCTCTAAAAAAAGTGTAAAAAGCACGCATATGTATATAAATAAGAGGTATATAAACGTATATTCGTATACAAACAATAATTTAAATCAAAATTAAGTCCGACCGCCGTACGATCGATCGTTTGGCGTCATTTCGCCAGAGAACGCTAATGAACCCATAAAATTGATCACCACGTTAATTTTTGTACGCCCCCGCTGCCTCTGAAGACCCCCTTCTGCCAGACAGAGTTTTCGGGGGATTTAAAATGTAACACCTTGGGATTTTATGGGAACCTTTGAGTCTCTTCTAGCTGCCTCTAATTCTGATAACATGCAACTTCGACCTGCCATTGACTGCCGCTCGTCGTCTAACTGCCATAAAATGTGTAAATTTATTTGTTTTCCTCGGCTAGGTGCACTTTAACGTATCGAATTTGGTTAAAGTCACGCGATCCTCAATGGATCTTTTAAAAAAAATTGAAAAAATCAGCTGATGGGTAGCTCTATCACTGGGTTTCAATAAGGTTTGATTAAATTTTGGATTTGGAAACAGGTTATGACTTTTCTCGTTACAACCTCAATATATTTTAACCTCAATAAAAAAAATATCACTCGGGATATATCACTAAGTAATATTTATTTAAATTTTGGAAGTAAAAGCTGTAGAAAGTATACACAAGTAAGATTATACAACAATGTCTAAAAGATTACCCAATTTTTGGTATTTTCTGTTCTGTAGTTTAACTTTTACTTTAAAACTAAATAAATATACAAGATTTATGTGTGATGTGTAGTAGGTAATATATTACTCAGCTGATTAGTCGAATTCTATTATAAAAAACAAGCTAATTAGTTAAGTAAATATTTTCACAAACATTATTAAATCTAAGGATCAGTTAGGGAATTCAGTGAATGCAACGATAGACCCTGTTTACACTTTAAACACCGATAACCTTGAAAGAGCTTCCGCCTTCTCTTTTTTTTTTTAGCCATTTATCAAGTTGTGAAATCCTTTTATTAGTTAATAACCTTTACCGTAACACGCCACCGACTTTTATGCAGCGCTGTGGCAATATCAAGGATGACAAAAGCCAAAGTTTGGCTTCTTTGTTTGCCCAGAAACTTAACTTTAATCCGCGGCCTGTCGGTGACGGTGACGACGCCGGAGACGGAGACGGAGATGGCGACGAAGACGAAGGAGGCACATCAATTTTTTTATCGTGGACATATATGGCAAACAAGCCCGTGGAATATCCAAGGCACATGGCCGCTAGCTCCCTGCTAAATACCGCAAAGGAATAGTCACATTTTCTTACATAATCGAGGCGGCGAAGTGAAAATTTTCGCCCAACCAATGTAGGCGACTAAGTTAAGGCGCTGTGTCTAAGCACGAGACTCATGTTGGATTGTCTACGCGATATTGGCGATACGATACGAAGCTCAACCGCACACACACATACACATATATCCAGATACCCGCTTACACAGATACTTAGATACTCAGATACACAGATACTCAGCTACAGATACACGGCTACAAAATGCAAACAAATACTGAGGTAGCTGTTTTGTTTTTGGCTTTTGGGGGTGTTCGGGGTGCTCGTAGACGTACTTCGGCTCACATTCGAAACGTTCTTGGTGGCAGAAAGAAGCTCACATAAATCAGCGCATTCGCAGCCGCAACAGGTTCACACGGCAATCGTTCGCCACGGAGCTAGCCTCGCTCGTGTCCTGAATATCGCGTATCCGCCAGGTATCCGCCCGACCGCTGCTCGTTTTCGCCTTATTCGCGACATTTGCTGACGTGTAACCCCTAGTGCTAGTGCTCCGGTAGTGCTGTTTCTTAATTGAATTTAGTTGATGACAGTTGGGTTTTCGTCTTTTTTGCCGTGCGTCTTCAGTGCCACATCGCCTCCTCCTGCCTGCCACTCGACCAGTCTGGCGGCTCTACCCTGAAAGGTGCTTACTGAATTATTGAGGACCTGCGGACACGAAACATTTAACAGCTGCGGCCAGTTGAGTGTCCTGTGTGCTTGTTTTCCTTTATTTAGTATGATTGACTTGCCACGCCCTCAGCAAGCGAAGGGGCAGATATAAAAGTCGAGTGACTGAGCCGCTAATTAAAATAAATTTCTGGTTGAATTTCAAGCTAAATAGTTGGCAGAGTAGGTTACGAAAGCAGTGACAATATTGTGAGTTACAGTAGTTTAAAAATTGGCGTAATGTTGTGGGATTCAAAATTTATTCATTTAATTATTAAAAAAACATTTAAGAAGTCAATTGACAAACAATTTTAATTAAAATACAGTTTAGTTTGAATTTCAAGCTAAATAGTTGCCAGAGTAGGATATGACAAGATTCTTAGTAGCCTATTTAGATGTTATGTTTTTTACTTTTCATATTATGGTTAATAATATTATGCCTTTTTTTTCTCTCTGTTTAAATGATGATACACAAAATTGTAACCAAAATTGAAATGCAGATCGTCAAGTGAGTGATCATAAGATATAAAGGCATACCGCCCCGAGGCAGGCGTTGATTGCCACATTCACATTCTTGGCGGCAGCCTCCCTGCCCCTCTCCGCATAATAATTGAGTGTTTAAGTAACGAAAATTGATCACGAGCCGTCAACGAAAGTCGCGTGCTTCGGCGACCTCCTCCCCTTCTGGGGCACCCCCTTCTGGCAGCCCATCTATGCGTGTGGCGGCCATTTGACTTTAATTGAGTCGCGTCGAACCGTTTTTATTGCGTCCCTCTGGTAGTATTATGTCTATATTGATATTTTTGTGCGGCATCGCTTTCAATTGGCCTCCTTAGCAGTAGCAGCACCAGCACCAGCAACAGTCGAAATTGTTTATTAATGAAATTGCGCTCAAAGTGCTCGCTTCTCCTTTTTTTATTTTGTTTGTTTAATTTTGTGTTATTTTCGGTTACAGGGCGTTGAATTCGCTGCCCCGAATGCCGAGATTCTTGGAGCATCCACAGTGGCCGCAGCAAATCACCAAGCACACCTTCACCTCGATGCCCATCTACTACCTGATCATCAAATAGGAAACCTGAAACCATAAAAAAAATCTTCGGATTGGAAATAGAAGGACAAAACGTTAAAGGACAACTGTCAAGATGAGCTTCAGTTCGGCCAGCGGCAGGGAGAACAATGTCCGCAAACTCTCCTTCCTCGGATTCAATACCAAAAAGAAGGTGAGTAAGCCATTAAACGGACATTATATAATATTTGGCTATATAGATTTCGGCAATAAATAAGCGGGACTTAATGTCTTTCTGACTTGTGTCTGGAAAATTAATTAGGCAAATGTGGGGAATGAGCTCATACCCTGACGAGGGGGACTACTACTGATGATCCCGATACAACTTTTACCCCGTCAAGGTAGTAGTTCTCCAACGACAGTATACCTCTATAGTGTCTAGAAAAAAATCAACAAAAATTCATATATTTTTGTGCAAACAGTGGGCCGGTAGTTTTCCATTAAAAATCACTTTTTAAATGAATTATTTTTTTTTTTGCTATTGCTGTTGCCAATTTCTGAATAATTCATTCGCCAGCCGCGCGTAATGTCAAGTAATTGTTATTGATTTGTTTTTTTTTTTGTGCAGCTTTGCTGTTTACTTTTCTACACATTTCCGCAGTATGCTGTTTTATTATTATTTATTTTTGATTTTTTTGGGTTTGCCGGCATGCCCGCCAGCTACTGACTGACACAATTTAGAAACCAGTTTCCAGCAAATCGATTTCAGTTTCAGTTTCGATTTCGGTTTCGCTTTCGTGTGGCAGCGAGCGAGTACTCAGAGCACTAGATCAGATCGCCTAATCATGCATTCATTCATGCGAAAGTGCCCCACACGCGTTACAGTTAGCAGAAACATACAAAAATCAGCAATAACAAAAAGCAAGCTTGCTAGCTTTTGTGTTTTGTTTCTTTTTTTGCAAATATTACGTATACGCAGCGTTGACGACAAAAGGCAAAGGCAATTGCAAAGGCGACAAGTTGTCAGCTTAAAGGCTAAAGCTAAATGCGAAAACGCATTTTAATTGTGCAACTGTTTTGAAATATAATGTGTAACGGTAGCAGGAAGCTAGTTAGCAGTTAGCCATTCAAATGAAGGAACAACACACGCCCACTAATAGCAGAACACACACACACTCGCCGTACGCCGTACGCCGTACACACCGGAAATCGATATTCGTGGTCAAGGTTGCAATTCTGACATTGACAATGAAAAGTAACTGTAATGGCTGGCGATTCATTGACACCTGACCAGGTGAAAGCATCTATTAGCTGTAATAGTAACCTCAATTAACTTAATTGCACCATAAAGTATGCCATGATTTGGGAACAAAGAATTCAATTAGATATTTATAGAAACAATTAATTATATAACATACATGATAATAAAACACAATAAATTGATTTATTACTTGCAGTTTGCTTGCTTAGTTCAGGTTATCTGTCTACATACTCAGTCTATTAAATATTTATTACATATGACAGTCATTAATCAATTACGTCCTTTGTCAGCCATCCCCGAACATCTATCCTCTTGCATAATTCATCCCGCCCGAGTGTCCTATAATCTTGAAGAGCGCTGTGCAGGCGCATAACTCAATTAGCCGTTACAACTCAGCCGTTATCGCTAATTACCAAAAACCCACTCATACATACCGACAGGGCTAATAAGCCCTAATGGCCCACTGTTGAAAAGGCCATCAAGCAAATAGATTTTTGTGCATAGTTCCACAATATTCGCAAACTTTTTGGCGAAAAGCTTTTGGCACACAATCCCCAACAACCTCCCCATACCCATCCCGAATCCTTAATCATTTTCCATACAAAACACCAAGTGTTGGCCTTGAGCGGCCTTGACCATCATTCCCTAGGCGTGTTTGTGTGTGTGTGTGTGTCCTGTAAGGACGAAGCTTTGCCATTAATTATGCACTAGTTGGTTGGCCAGGACGGGCCCAAAAAAAAATGCTGAGCCAAGCTTTTCGGTCAGAAAGCTTTTTTGCGGGTGGCCCGAAAACTGCATTTCGATTTACGTCAGCGGGTGGCCAGGATGTGGCCGGAGGACCTGTGGGGTGCCAGGGGGGCGGGGCTGCGTAGTAAAGCACCCGTCGCAACGGCCCTGAAGAGCCAAAATCAGCTGAGCGTGGCCGAGGCGCTGCAGCGATGCCAGCTGAGCTGTGGAGCTCTAGAGCTGCGGAGCTATGCTACCGTTATACGCGCGCTTTCGCCCACGCATGCGCACTTGCCCCAAGTGGCAGGTAACATGTGTGTGCCGCAGCAGCACCAGCACCAGCACCATGGCCCATCATTTGCTGGGAAGCATTCCCAGACAACGGACCCCTAAAGTGCTGCTGGCTGCCGTGTTTTTGCTTCCGCCAGCCAAAAAAAATACAAGAAAATAGTTTCGCGGGTCAAAGTGCAACAGGCAGAAGCGTGAAAATTATTACGAAAGTATCGTTGATTAAAAGTTGGTGCTGAAAATAAATAGAGCAGAGGGAAAACCATCCGGAGTGCCCAAGGTAATGCCAAAACCAGTTGAACTCGCTTAGAACTTGATCCATAGAACGTGAATCGGAAGCCAGCGAAAACTTTGTCGAGAGCACACAACCTTGAAAAATGTTTCCAAAAGGCCCACTTGCACACACACACACAGCCTGTACAAAAAGGACTCATCGTCGTTGTCGTCCTTTCTCAAACACATACAGACAAATTTTCAAAAAATTTTTATTTCATTTTATTAGTTGTTTTTGGGTGCCTTGTGCCAAGTTATAGGCGAAAAGTTGGCAGCTGGGCACCAACAAGTGAGTTGGCCTTTTATGGGTTATGCCACTCGCACCCAAAAGGATACACAGATATGTACAACCCATACACCCGTACATCCGACGGAAATTTGTTTTTGGCCCATTTTGTTCCAGGGGTGTTGCATACTTTTTGGGGCAATAAAACGGCTCACCGACAACGGTGAGGACAAGGATACTGAAATGTTACCCCAAGCGACACAGGAGTCATCCGCAATGCACACACGTGTGTCTGCGGTCATGAATGTATGTATGTATGTACGTATATCCTGCGTATCCTGGGCGGTGTCTGTGTGTGCGCTTTCTTAAAAAAAACTCTCGCCCCAAAGCCCCCCTAATAATAACCGAGAATTCCATTTCGTTTTGCCGGATTGATGATTGACTGTTTCGACTGTCGGATGGGATTTTGCGGTTTCGTGTTACCAATTTGTCTGCATTATAAAAGCGTTTTGAATTATTTACCTTGTTCCATGCATTATTTATATGGAATATACACACTCTTACGCATACACACTCTCGAGACAGGACCCTCCAGCCTTGATTCAAGTTTTCTTTTCGCCAACTCTGGTTAGGTTTAATTTAAGTTCGAGAAACTTTCGTTTATATAATCTGGAAGGATGGTCGCCTGGCAGAAGCAAGTTTTTCCGGTTCGGTTGGGAAACCCATTAAGTGTGGAATTTCTATAAGGATTTTCTTCGCCGTGAGCCTGTGAAGTTTTTTAGCTCGTAATGGGGAGAAATTTCAATGCAGAAACCCTTTTATTAACCGGAATATTTTACGCCCGCTAGGCAATAAATAGAACAGGACCCACGCACACATACACACACATAGAGATAGAGAGGCTTACTATGCCACAAATTGACCTTGAAGTATGCAACACACTTTTGTGTGGCAAGCGAGAGAGAGAAAGAGAGAGAGAGATGGTGCGTTGTCAGCATGATTTCCCATCACAAGATTACATTTACGATGCCTTTAACGCCATGGCACCATTGCCTCCGCCCAATGACCAGTTTAACCTTTTGCACGTGCCCCCCTGCCACATGCCCCATGCGCCAGCTCCTCGTCCTTCTCCTACGGGTAGGATGTCCTGGCCCGTGTCCTGTGTCCCGGACGGTCTGCTTGTGCTGGCATTTCCGCTGCGGAATTCACATTAAATTAACACAGATACACAAAAAGCAAACCAACACACACACACCACTGCAAACGATGGCCGACAGTCAGACAAAGCGTTATAGAAGCATCGTTAATTTGTGCAAACAACAAGAAAAAAAGCATAAACAACTGCGTAGCACCAGCACCAGAAAAACAATACAACAAAATTCAGCCAAAATTATGCACAGGGCCATGGAAAAATTCGACAGCTGCAAACAAATAAAAAGTTGTATGTATACTTGCATAAATATATCCGAAAGTCAAAGGCGAAAATATTAAATTACACATTAAATGGGTTCTGTTTTCATTTCCCTTTTTCCACTTATTTTTCTACAAGAAAATTTTAATATTTAACTTCAATGCTATTTTTTTTTTCTTGCTTTTCTTCGGATTTGAAAACTCAAACAGTTTACCAATAAATACAAAAGTTACACGATATGTCCCAGCAGACAAACTTTTAATCTGCTACTTGGGCCCTGGGCAGAAAACTTATTCGCTTCACTGTGTGCGATGACAACAACAACAGCAAAAACAACAAGTACAACAACAACAATAGTTGACAACTCGCTAAATCTTAACAAGTTTCGCTTTAGCCGCAATTCGATTCAATTTGGCAAGTTTGACAAAAAGTTGCTTAGGCCCCGACCGACCACATAGCATAACTTGCTTATGACTCGTAAGTCACGTGCCGCCGCTCACTTGCCACTGAGTTGCCGCTGCTAGCCAGCTGCCTGCCACCGATGTCAAGTCACATCAGAAACACTCAGCCAACTCGGCGAACTGAACTCAAGTTGCTGCAACTCGATGAGAAGCGTGGAAGCAGCTCACATGCCACATGCACGCCTGCCCGCCCGCCTTTGTGGGCGAACTTTTGACGGCCGCTTTTGACAATTTGTGGCAGTTGATTAGGTACCAATACTCCTTGAATTTTGTATAATTTTATTATTATTATGATGGCACAGGTTGATTTTTATAGGGGAGATTTAGGTCCTTTTCTCAGGATGTAAGGCAGAGGGATCATGTTTTATCCAAAAGTGTGTTATTTAGAAATACCATTTTGATCCTAAAATAAATTATGTATTATTTGAAATAGTTTTTAGTGTTATTTAAAAAAAAACTTTACAATTTGTTAATAAATAATATTAAAAAGTAATGTTTTAAATCTTGTTAGAAGATTTCAATTGAAACTAATTATTGAAAATGATTGTTTGAAGCTTTAGAGACTCCTCCTTATTTATACCTTATTTAAAAGCACTTTATACCAAAAAAAAAACACAAAAATATTTTCCCAAAATATGTAATCTTATTTGCAATTTCGCTACTGGCTATGATCTCATTGGGTTTCTAATGCCTTGGCTAACTACTGTGTGCATTTGGGCTGTGACCCGAGCCGTGCATATTCATTTGGCTTGGGTCGGTGCTTGGGTCGGAACAGAAGCGCTAAGCAAACAACAACGAAAATTGACAGTTCAGACAGCTGGGAGGAGGCAGTAGTGGGCGTGGCTTATGGTGGGTGTTGCCTAGAGGAGGAGGAGGAGGAGGAGGAGGAGTAGGAGGTGGGCTAAACATACCATCGATTATTTTTGATAAGCGGCTGTGACATGCTGCATAAAGTGCGGCGCTCTGTTCGAGGCTTACCTGCGAGTGGGTGGCCTGGGTGGTTCTAGCTGGTTTTCGTAGCCACATAATGATGGGCATCAGGCTAATGGCCGAATGACAAAATACTTTTACTGCCGTTCTGTACACTCTTGTGTGTGTGTGGGTGTTTTTTTTTTTTTTGGTATCTGTAGATCAGCAATGCCAACAACTTCATTATTGTCTCAGCCAGCAGCATTAATATGAACGTCATTAGGGACAACGTAGTGTTTATCGATTAATTAACGTAACGTGGCGCGTTCCGCTTTGGCTTATCACACACACACAGCATACACACACACAGCATACACACATGCAAAACCTAAACACTTATACATTCGCACAAGGGTCAAACACACACATTCGTATGGTCGTTGGTCTTCCCTCGTCGGTGGACACATTGACGTTCCCACGTGCAGGCTCTCAGCGTTATTAAATTTTTTCTATTTATAAACTCAAACGGAAACTCTGTTTGCCTCTGTTCTGCCCAGGGCCCCGTACCCTTTTGCTTATCTGACCCTGGCTTATCAGGAAGTGAATTGTAATTGTCAAGGATACTCCGTCTATCCTGTTCTAGTCGCATGTATTCAAGTTGAATTAAATATTAAACAGTTGTCGTGGCGAGTCCTCAACGGGGGGCTGGAAATCGCATTTAGTTAATTCCATTTGCATTTAGGAGGTACATCTGAGCATACGATACTTTTCATGTTGACTCGGCAAACAAGGAAGCACTCACATAGTGCTATATATATGTACACATGTCCCTGCCACTCGAAAGAATACCTGGCCCTCTCCTGGTGTTGACAAACGTGGCCGGAAAATGTGCGAACATACAACCAGTCGAGGTGTTCATTAAAATGGGTGCAGTGGGATTTCTAATTTCTTGGCTTTCCGCCTCATACTTGATGGCAAAAGTTTGCTTTAATGGGGAAATTAGGAAAGTGCTTTAAAAGCCAAATAGACCCCAGCAATGGCAACCATATATATAAACTCAATTCCGTATAACCTTCCCCGTGATTCGCCTTACATTTCTGCTATCTGCTATTCTGTAATCTGATAGCCATCAACAATTGTGAATAATTGAGTTTGCGTTTTTCTTTTATTTCGGTTTTATTGCCAAATGGCGGCGATGATGAGTCTGGGATATTGATGTTAACGATTGTGTTTGCGGGAAGTGCGCACTGGGCTGAGTGCGGGCTGGGCTGCTCTTGGAGGCAATCAGTGCCTTCGTCACTATGGAAATCAATTGAGTTCGATTAAAACCAATTACCAACAACGCCCCAAAGCACTGGACTCAGTCTCTCACATCCTCAAGTGTCATCCACTCCCGAAACAGAAATACATTTTTGAAAATAGAATCTAATGTGTGGCATTCGCACTTGGTGGGAAATGATTAATGTTGGCAGCCAGAAGACTGGCCCATAACCACAACCGACCCCCTCACTTCGAGATCTTCGAGATGTCGAAACCGAATCGTGACGACGAACAATAATGCTCTGCGAGTCACATGACTTGTCTGACTTTGTTTTTCCTACAGATTCTTAATTGAAAAGTATTTGTGCTGGCTCTTGAGTCATGCCCAACGTGACCAAACGCATGAAAACAATTGAATAACGACAATTGGTCTCGTTTCTATATCTCTGCAGTCCGGCAATGAGGATCCCGACGAGGTGCTGCTGGACTCGGAAATGGAAAAGGTGTTTGCCGGCAACAAAGCGCGCAAGGAGAAGTTCGATGTAACCACTTTCCAGGACAACACCCAGTTACCCATAGGATCCCGAAAGAAGAATAGCAGTAAGTTTAGTCCACTGATTTCATAAGTACTATTATATAATCCTTGAAATCACATCACAGTTCGCACAAACGATCTGAATATCGAGGAGGATTCGGAGTACGAGAGCCAAACGGAGCCCCTGAACAATGCACAAAACTACGATGACATCCCGGAGGACTGTCCACTAGTCTCCGAGCGAGCCGGACACGGTGACCACTCGGACAACTCGGCGGACGAGAAGCGAGTCCAGTTTGGCGACAAGAAGAAGCTAGTCGTCACCCCGCCCAACCTGAGCTACGATGAACAGCCCACGGACCAATCGCACGAACGTAAACGCAGAAGAAGGTAAATATTATTTAAAATTATTTGTATTCTTTTCACTTTTAATCCCACAACAGAGAATCAATTCATTCGCAAAGTACAATGGGGCGTATACGTGATATGTTGTAATGACAACGATGCGTATGCGTAATTTTTTGCCTACATGTTTTTATTATTTGAATAGAAAGGTATTTAATTGTAAAATACAAAAAAGAGCAGACAAAAGAATCAATTGAATATTTTATTAAATAATTAACATGCTATTTTAGACCAAATTTTATTTACAACCTTTGTATTTCCTTTGTAGCCGCCATCAGTATTATAGACAGCGTAAATTCTCACATCAGGACAGCGTGGAACCCAAAAAGACTCTCGAGGAAAACGGTGATGCAGGTGCGCGTCGCATCTCTGTGCAGCCTGAGGACACGGCATTGGAGGTAGGATTCCTTGCTTGCTTCAGTCTTCAACCCCTCCCCCGCGCACTCCTCCCCTTTCCCACCCAACAACTAACATATAGTTTAGATCATCTAACTAAACCTGCTATTATATATTGTATCTCTCCAACTGTCACTGCTAACCCCGAACAAACGTATGGATAACTACGCACCTGTCGCACCTGTAGACAAATGGCCAAATGCCGACTAAACAGGTTGACCATCTTATCCTTGGCCGTGCCCTTAGTCCCAAAAAAACAAAAAAAAAAATCAAATAATTTTGTCAGCAATCCTAAGAACTTGAATAATCTGTAATTTTTTTCCGAAACATTATAGGAGGCTGATCTTAACGAGCTGAGATCACATCGTTCTGACGACCCGCGTGCCCTGAGACGCCACAAGATCCATCATTCATCCATCAAGCTGCGCGAGTTGCCACAAATAACTATTTCGCCCTTCACCAACAAGAAGCCCGAAGTGGATCACAGTCCCCATGAGGTATGTTTTAATGGACTTGAATAATCTAATAATTACTTAATGAAAATATCCTTCATGTAGATATTTGTGCAACTGGATGAGCTCACTGGCGTGGGCGAGGATCGTGAGTGGAAGGAGACGGCCCGCTGGATCAAGTATGAGGAGGATGTCGAGGAGGGGTCCGATCGCTGGGGCAAGCCCCATGTTGCCTCTCTCTCCTTCCACTCGCTGCTCAATTTGCGTCGCTGCCTGGAAACGGGCGTTGTCCTGCTCGACCTCAACGAGAAGGATCTGCCCGCCGTGGCCTATCGTGTGGTGGAGCAGGTTGGCTAATTTCTCTTCTAAAAGAATCCTTGTGGTAACCCTTCTTTAAAACCTTGACTTCCAGATGGTGATCGAGGACCTCATCGACATCAATGACAAGCCCTCGGTGATGAGGTCGCTGCTCCTGCGCCATCGCCATGTCAACGAACACCAGGGTGTGCTGCCTTTCACCAAGAGAAAGTACAACAGCTACACCAGCCTTCAGGTGAGTTGACTACTCCAGCTACTGTCCTCATCACCTGGTCTCGCTAACACATGTACTACTCATATTAATCATCGTGCCTGTTCGCTATAAATAATTGGCTTTCGGTGAAAATTGTGACAAAAGTTTGTTAATCCCCATATATGATCGTGATCATTTATTCTCTTGTCTATTTCTGCCATCTCATGACTCCACCTCACCAAAATAACAACAACATCAAACAATAAATCTCAAATCGACAAACAACAGCAACTTCTACCAAAATCGGTAATGAACAGCCAAATTGTATATATCCATGATCGTACAAAGATATCTTATAAATGCTGCTTTGTTTCCAAACGTTTGTGTATCTCTTGAATCTTTTTCTTTCTTGTGCGTTTACTGATGATTTCGTTTTGCCGCCAAAACAAAAATCACACACACACTCAACACACACACACACTTATTACACACTCTTGCACTTGATAACAAAAAAAAAACAAACAACAAAATACATTAGTTTCTTTGGATGGGGGCGGAGTCCTCGCAACAGCAACAACCGCAACAGCAACACCAGCAGTTGCAACAACAGTTCCAGCAGCAACAGCAATCCCGAAACCTGGCCAAGGCCAGGCGGAGCATATGCGTCACCTCCAGTGCCCCGCCCACGGCAGCGATGTTGAACTTGGCCACTGCCACAGCCGCGGCGGCGGCCATCGACCATCGACGCCACTCCACGATGTCCTACCTGGGTGTAATGACCTTAGACCCCGTTTAAAAAGTCCCTAACCTTTTGTTTTGTCTTCTGGCTGTTTGGATCAGAGAATAAAGTCTAATCGATGTGCGAAACAAAAACGGAATAGAATCCTGTTCATAGTCTAAGAATTGATAGAAATGTTTATTAGAAATAATTTAATTATTTTTAAGAAATTGCTTTTTATTTCTTAGAAGTCTCTAACACACATTGGCTCACACATTCTTTTATGAAACACAACTCTCTACCAACTTTAAAGGATTAATTAGAATCCTTTTGTTTATTTTCCTTATTTCTAGACCTTATTTAATAAATCAAAGAACCCTTTCTAATCATTCTCTGATCAAAACACTAAGGACTACCTCCTTAAAGGCCGCCGAAATGCGCTTATAGAAACCGCGATATTTCTTTTTAGCCAATCCACCATGTTAGCCACGTTCCGTAGCCCTTCTCCCCCCTTAGATCCACTGTTTTTATGTGTGCTCTCCACCTCCACCTCCACGATTGGCAAGTTCTCAATTGTGACTGTGATTGTGTTGTTCTTAGTCCTCTTACTAGCCCAGTTATACACGCCACTCTATAACTCCAGCCTAGACGCACTCGGTTCCACATTTATGGAATTCAATTTTTTTGGCATGACGCTACTAATGTCTTACCAGACTTTTGTTTCGCTTTGCATGTTCAGCTTGCTGTTTAATTGTTATGTTTTGCTAGAAAATGGAGTATCCTTTACTAAATCCGATGTCCTTTCACAGAACCTGTCCGGCACGGATGACAAGAAGATCAAGATCATGCCGGCCAGTGAGATCGGGGGCAGCAAGCGCAGCAATGAGCTCAAGATCGACATGAAGGACGACTTGTATTCCTCGTCGCAGGAGGATCTCAAGAAGCTGCAGAACGACACCATACTCAAGAGGATTCCCGCCGGAGCTGAAGCCACCACTGTGTTGGTAAGTTGAAAGATATTCTCTAATTATGATCAGCGAAAGTTAAATCCTGATTTTGTTTAAAGGTCGGTGCCGTGGAGTTTCTTGAGCAGCCCACCATTGCCTTTGTCCGTCTGTCGGAGGGTGTCCTGATGCCAACCCTGACCGAGGTCCCGGTCCCAGTGAGATTCATGTTTGTGCTGCTGGGCCCCCGGAACTTTGACCTGGACTACCATGAGGTGGGTCGCTCCATCTCCACCCTGATGGCCAACGAGCACTTCCACGCCATTGCCTACAAGGCCGACGATCGCAAGGATCTGCTCTCGGCCATTAATGAGTTCCTGGACGACTCGATTGTGCTGCCGCCGGGTAATTGGGATCGTCACGATCTGCTGCCCTTCGAGGAGCTGAAGGCCAAGAAGGACTGGATCCGAACGCGCAAGATCAAGGCCCTGCAGGTGAAGCGCGACAGTGAGATGATCAAGATCGGCAAGGACGAGGAGAAGGCGCTCCTGGAGAAGCAAACACTGGGCGCCATTGGCCTGGGTGCCGGGGGCGACGGCGGTGGCGGTGGAGGCGACGGTGGCTCGGATGACGAGGACGGGCGGAAAAAGAAGCGACCAAGTCCGCTGGAGAAAACCCACCGACTATGGGGTGGCCTTAGGAACGACCTTAAGCGGCGGATGCCCATGTACAAGAGCGACATCCTGGACGGGCTGAACACGGAGACCCTGGCGGCCACCATCTTCATGTACTTCGCCTGCCTGTCGACGGCCATCACCTTCGGTGGCCTCGTGTCGGCGAAGACGGACAGCTGGATCGGCATCTCGGAGACACTGATCTCGTGCTCCCTGGTGGGCATCATCTTCCACTGCCTCTCCTGCCAGCCGCTGGTGATAATTGGCACCACGGGACCCCTGCTGCTCTTCGACGAGGCTCTGATGGTCTTCTGCACCAACAACAACTTCGACTTCCTGTCCCTGAGAGTCTATGTGGGATGTTGGCTGATCGTCATAGCCCTGTTTGTGTCCGCCTTCGAGGGCAGTGTCTACGTTCGACTGCTCACCAGATTCACCCAGGAGATCTTCTCGGCGCTGATCACACTCATCTACATCGTGGAGACCATGATGAAGCTGGTGTCCATCTACGAGCAGAATCCCCTGCTGCCGGACTACAATCTCCCGCCACCGACGCTAGTGGGTCATGATGCCAACGCTACTTCCCAGGTCAATGCCACCGAGAGTGTCCTCAACGCCACCACAACGGCCATGCCCATGGGTCCTCCTGCCCTGCCCAAGAACCAACCCAATACCGCTCTCTTCTGCACCATCCTGACACTGGCCACGTTTGTGGTGGCCTACTACCTGAAACTCTTCCGCAACTCCCACTTCCTGGGACGCAATGCCCGTCGCGCTCTTGGAGATTTCGGCGTTCCCATTTCCATTGCCATCTTTGTGCTGGTGGACTACCTGGTGCCGGCTGTCTACACCGAAAAGCTGGTGGTGCCCGAGGGACTGTCGCCCAGCGATCCCTCCAAGCGTGGCTGGTACATCGGCTTCAATGCCACCTCCACCTGGATTCCCTTCGCCTGCATTGTGCCCGCCCTGCTCGTCTACATCCTCATCTTCATGGAGTCCCAGATCTCGGAGCTGATCGTGGACAAGCCGGATCGTGGCCTGAAGAAGGGCTCTGGTCTCCACTGGGACATTGTTCTGCTGTGCCTCCTGAACTGCGCCTGTGGATTGTTTGGCATGCCCTGGCATTGTGCGGCCACAGTGCGGTCCGTGACGCATGTCTCTTCGGTTACCATTATGTCGCGGTAAGTGAGCGAGTTGGTTTGTTAATTAGTCAGTATATCTTATCGAAAATCCTATATCTAACCAGCACACATGCTCCTGGTGAGTCGCCGAGGATCGTGGATGTGAAGGAGCAGCGCCTGTCCGGATTCTTTGTGTGTCTCATGATCGGGCTCTCTGTCCTGATGGCTCCGCTCCTGCGTCTGATTCCCATGGCCGTGCTTTTCGGAGTTTTCCTTTACATGGGCATAGCCTCCATGAGTGGAGTGCAGTTCTTTGAAAGGTTAGTGGTATAGATGATGGATTGTTTGATTGAATTTAATATTTTATTCTATTTAAAAAAAAAAAACAGAGTAAGGCTGTACTTTATGCCCGTGAAGCACTATCCACCAACGCCCTACGTGAAACGAGTGCGTCCCTGGAAGTTGCACCTGTTCACCACCATCCAGGTGCTGTGCCTGGTCCTACTTTGGACCGTGAAGTCTTCGAGGTTCTCGCTTGCCTTCCCCTTTTTCCTGATCATGATGGTGCCAATCAGACAACAACTAAATGCCCTCTACAAGCCCGAAGAAATGCAAGCGGTATGAGATATATTAATTAAATAAAATAACATTTTTTAAAATAATTTTATTATTAAATTTCCAGTTGGATGGTAGCGAGGCCAAGAACGACGAAGACGAGCCCGACTTCTACGAACAAACCAACTTACCAGCCTAGTTGAAAGCCGCCAGTGTCCAAGGGATTCGAAAGGATCGGATTGGGAGAAACATAATTAGTTTTAGATTGAAAGTATTAAAGCAAAGCCACGTTTTACGATGGCTCCAATTAACAAAATCACAACACGATTACGAAACAAAGCTAAGAGAATACAAATACACAAATAGTATAATATTTGTTGCTAAATTCTGGTGTAACGTTAACGAACTACCTGCAATTAGTATTTAGATAAAAAGCCACAAAATCATATATGTTTATATGTATATGAGATCTGAACCACCCGGCGCATATATCAATATATAAATATTTGTATAATATACAAGTAATGGTATATGCGGGGCCTGCGCCTTGTGATTGAAAACGGTTGAAGCTTAAGATGTATAACTTTCGCAGTGCCACACAATAGGGAAAAGAGCGAAATCGTGTACCTAAAGTTTAACAGAAATCAAGAGACGAATTGTAGATTACTAACCATTTTAGCCCGGGGTCAGGGTTAGTCTGGGATGAAAGAAAAAAAAACACACACACACACTAGGAATATTTTTGAAGGGGCAACGCGCAAAGTTAGACCGTGCCCCGGGCCATGGCAACAAATTACTTGATCAAATCTGGAAATCGTTACCTCTGAAAAACGACTTTGATCCATCCCACAAAATGAAATGAAAATGAAACTTTCACTCACAGATGAGAAACAAATTATTTATTTAGTTGGATTCTTGCGTGTATTATTAGCAATAATTGCAACTACTAATTATTAAATCGGATTAGTCCTATCATGAAATCGAAGCAATCCAAACATTAGGAAAGAAAGCTATACAAGAACACGGAAACTATGAGGAACTTGAAAACTATTTAGCTTCAACTGGCGTAGTGATAATTAGTGTCAAACACACACAAAACAAAACCTAAACTAAACTCCCCTCCTAAATCTGATTGGAGAAATCTAACGAACAATTATTTATACCTAAAGAAAAAATATTGTTGTGCGCACTTCTTATGGAGGGCTCACTTTTAAAGTGAATCCTCCCTAAAGTGACGCTGCCGCTGTAAGTTTGCCTTCTTTGTATTTGTAGTCAGGTAACCCCACCCAAACACACCCACCCACACACATACATAAGCACACCCACACACACATTGTACTTATACATGACTATATATATAAATCCCCATATACTATATAGTACGTTTCAAAGATTATTCGTTCGGAGCAGCAGCGAGCTGAGAGCCCAAAACTAAACTATTTTTATGTAACTTGTATCTATGAACTTGTACTTACTTCTAAGTAGTTGTTGTCTAGTATTGTTTATTCAAATTCAAATAAAAATTAAAAAATTATTGGATTTGTTTTCTTAAAATAACATTAAATGGACTTATTTTGGTTAGTGCCCACTTTTCATAAAATGAAAATAGAAAAATGTAAGCAACATTTTAGTCGTAATTTTATTTGGACAAAATCTAAAATTTTGACACACTTGTTTGTGAATATCTTGGTTATTTCGAAACAGATCGGAAAACGGAGTACCAATTATGAATCAGAGTTCCATCCCCCTTTGATCTTCACCAAGAGATCGAAAAACTGATCAAAAAAAAAAATCACTAAATTTTTGCCCAAAATCATGAGGGTACCCCTTAAAAAATTACGAAAAACGGGTCAAAAAATTTAGTTGGCCATGTTTTGATAGAAAATGGTGCTACTCGAAGTTCTTATTCCGGAAAGGTATGACATTCTTGGATCTGAGATATATTAACCGAGTTATACCCATTTTTCCATCGTGAAAATAGAAAAATGGGATTAACATTGTAGACGTTATTTTTTTGGCCAAAATCTAAAATTTTGACACACTTGTTTGTCAATATCTTAGTTATTTCGAAACAGATCGAAAAACGGAATACCATTTATGAATCAGAGTTCTATCCCCCTTAGATGTGCATAAAAAGATCGAAAAACTGATCCAACAAAAATTTGCCCCCATTTTTGGCCAAAATCCTTATGGTACAAAATTACGGAAAACGGGTCAAAATTTAGTTGGCCAGGTTTTGATAGAAAATGATGCTACTCGAAGTTCTTATTCCGGAAAGGTATGACATTCTTGGATCTGAGGAGTATTAGCCGAGTTATACCCATTTTTCCATCGTGAAAATAGAAAAATGGGATCAACATTTTAGCCGTTATTTTTTTTGGCCAAAATCTAAAATTTTGACATACTTGTTTGTCAATATCTTAGTTATTTCAAAACAGATCGAAAAACGGAATACCATTTATGAATCAGAGTTCTATCCCTCTTTAATTTGCATTAAAAGATCGAAAAAATGATCCAAAAAAAAATTGACCCAATTTTTGGCCAAAATCATGAGGGTACCCCTTAAAAAATTACGAAAAACGGGTCAAAATTTAGTTGGCCAGGTTTTGATAGAAAATGATGCTACTCGAAGTTCTTATTCCGGAAAGGTATGACATTCTTGGATCTGAGGAGTATTAGCCGAGTTATACCCATTTTTCCATCGTGAAAATAGAAAAATGGGATCAACATTTTAGCCGTTATTTTTTTTGGCCAAAATCTAAAATTTTGACATACTTGTTTGTCAATATCTTAGTTATTTCAAAACAGATCGAAAAACGGAATACCATTTATGAATCAGAGTTCTATCCCTCTTTAATTTGCATTAAAAGATCGAAAAAATGATACAAAAAAAATTTGACCTAATTTTTGGCCAAAATCATGAGGGTACCCCTTAAAAAATTACGAAAAACGGGTCAAAATTTAGTTGGCCAGGTTTTGATAGAAAATGGTGCTACTCGAAGTTCTAATGCCGGGAAGGTATGACATTATTGGATCTGAGGAGTATTAGCCGAATTATACCCATTTTTCCATCACGAAAACAGAAAAATGGGAGCAACATTTTAGCCGTTATTTTTTTTTTTTGGCCAAAATCTAAAATTTATTCATTTAATATCTTTGTTTTTTTGGTAACCGTTTAAGAATAAAATTGTCGAGTTGAATTTATGTGTTTAAATCATTGTTGAAAAGGCCACAGTGAAAATTCATTAATAATTTACTGTACAGCCTCTGAGGAGTTCTGCTTACGAAGAAATATTTTCTTTTGGGACTCTTATTCGGTACATCCAAATAATATCCTTGCAAAGGCTTTTCTAATTTTATTTGTACCCAACTGAACCCTTTCTAAGCCATTCCAATCGAATTAGCCAGTTCAAAGCCTTTCGCGTAGCTCAGTGTAAATGGTTCCTAGCAATTAAGCATACAAATTAGCTGAGTCAAACTTTCAGCCAACAAGTTGAAGAAATCTTAATTTTATTTCCGACGAGCCGGCGTTTTCACCTTTCCTGCCCTGCCCAGCCCTGCTGTCCAATCCAAAAAGGTTTGTCCCCCTCGGGTCTCAAACCGAAAACTCACTTTCTAGAATCCAGATGTTTTCCGCTCAAAGCTCGGAAGCCAAACTGCTCAAAAGTGGGGCCACTCGAAAGCTGTCCCAAAAAAGGACGTAACCCAACTCGACTCAAAGCGACTCAAAACAACATATTCCCAGCATAATGCCAGGCAGAGCAGTGATAACACAGTCCATGACGAGAGCCCATCGGCATCGGTTGGTGCGGTTTTTGGTCCTGCGGAACAATTCGCAAAAATTTGCGCATTTGACGAATCGAAAGTGACGTGAAAAGTTGGCGCGTTTTTATTGCCAGTTGGCCTGACGACTTGAGCTCGACGAAAAAAAATAAAATAAAATAAAAAAAAAATGGCTCATCATTCTGTACGGGCAAGTGAAATGAAATGTGCGCATCGCATCCGCTCGTCCCGGGTTTCATCATAACGTGACAACAATTTTGATTTGGCAGTGCGGCATTGGCTCCTTGGTATATGTGGTGTTTGAGTGGCTCTGCCATAACTAAATACGGGTTTATTGTGCTGCTGCTGCTGCTGCTCTTGCTGCTGCTGCCAGTTTGCTTTGTCATTTGGCCATTTTTTTTGCGTTTTGTGTTTTTGTTACAACCCCAATTCATTTGCCTTAATAAATGCAAATTCGAAAAGCTTGTCACCCGCACACTTGCAAACAAACAAACAGACACACACACACCCACACACATCTATATAGAATATAACCGACATAAGTATAAGCGGAGAAAAACAGACAAGGATCCTCCTGACTGACAGCGTGGTGTGTTTTTGCAAAAGAAAATTGCAACACAGAACAGCCAGCGAGCGCCGAAGGATATGCTACAGAAAAGCACGACGCCCGCAAGCGTTGCACATTACACATACGCCTTGTTGCACTCAAATTATGTAATATCACATTAGGCGAACCAGCTCCTCAACGACTTCGTCTCGTCCTTCGCTGGGGCACTCCGGGGCTTGCATATTGATAGTTATATTGGTTGAGCTTCTTAAGCGACAATCGAGTCTGGGGGACTCGAATGATAAATAGCTGCACTGGGGGAAAAAGTTGAAGATTTAAGTTCTAAACTGAATCTTGATAGCTCTCATAAATCACACTTGAGAAATATTCAAATCTTTATCTTCAAACGGCAGGATGCTTGAGGCGTTTATGGGAAATTAATGAGTCGGGGTCACAGGAGTCTTGGTAGAGACTCTTATTTAATTATTTTATTTAAAATCAATTTTTTTTTTATTACCATTTAGAAAATAAATTATAGATATTTCTCTCTGGGCTGATTTATATTATTTTTAATTGGATAGCAACGAAGCTGGGCTCCCTCTGCTCGTCCACTTGAAGACCGACATTTCGTTCTGTAAACACTAATTCGATTCCTGTGCAGAAATCAACCGGGAGTGAAGGGCGGGCATGCTGCTGGCACGCCACTCCCCTCTACGACTGCAGCGACTGGCGAATATCCGACTCGGCGGCCACCAGCGGGGCACGCACCTCGATGCCACGCACGGGCGCCCTGTCCAGATGCGGATTGAGATACTTGTACACCTCGCTGCGATTCAGATCGATTTTGCGCTCCGGCTTCTGGTACTTCATGAAGTTGACCCTGCGAAGGGAAGAGAGTGGGAGAGCGGGCGGCGGAGATGCCACCGTTAAATTGGAATTCGTTGGGGCGACTGCAACTGGGGAATGCACTGCATGGCACTGCTGACTCCCCGGTGAGTTTGAGTTGCTACGGAACTTGGGCATGGAGAATGGGAACGGGAACTGGATCGGGAATGGGAACGGGAACTGCAACGTATGCATGCAATGAACCGTACAACATAAGAAAACGTCCATTGTGACAACTTACTTTTGCATGGTCAGGCCGAGACCCTGGAGCTCCCTTGTTGACGAAGTCGGAAGCCATCGGAATGAGTGCCCAGAATCAGAATCAGAATCAGAGACAGGACCAGGTCCAGGTCCAGGTCCCGGACCGGAGTCGGAATAAGAATCGGAAGCGATTCCCCCATTGGTTAAGTACAAGACAAGGGCGGGCAAATATACACAGAGCAGACGGTCACGGGAAAAAGCCAAGGCAATTGCCAAAAAGCGACCAAAGAGAAGTTGTTAGCCTCATTAAAGAGTCGAGTAGCAAATTGTTACACAAGGAGAAATTTGTTCAGGTTTCCTAAATAAATATTATTATTTTATGATTACTATATACCTTATATAGAATGAAATAATCTAATATTTTTTAGTTATAAATTCAAATAATATGTGAATTTTAAGTTATTAGCTCATTTATAGAGGTTCTAATTAGGTTTTTGTTTCAAGATTAAACTGTAACCATTATACTTGAATTTCTCTTGGTGTAACTAGTTTGAGGCGAAGGATAACTAAAGGAAAACTTACCTGAAGCGCTGGCGTGTTATATGCTCGCCATTGAACAAACGATTCCAAAATGCAATCTACAACGAGAAGAAACTACAAAAAGCCAAAAAGAGAAAGCCAAAAGCAAAGGGCCAAGTCAGAGACTGGGCGGCAGGCGGCAGGCGGCAAGGCAGAAGGCAGCATGCATAAAAAACTTAACTGAAACGCACGTGGAAAAGTCAAATCAACTGCAGGCCTTGTGACAGAAGAGAGCTGAACAGAACCGGATAGACCGACTGACTGAAGGACAGACAAAAAGCCAAAAAGGACTGACTGACTGACTGACAGACGAGACGGGCAGACGTTACACAATGAAAACGGCAAAGACACAATGGTACGAAACTCGTAACTCGTAACGCTAACGATAATGCCAAACGATAATTATAATGAGAGTGCTGGGTGGCAAGGTGGCAAGGTGTTGCATCTGGGATCAGGGGGCAAGGACAAGGGAGGAATAGGACCAATCTCCAGGGTACTGTGATGGTGAATGGCGTCCGGGACTCCGGCTGTTCCATCAAATGAACCAAAAACTCTACCTGGAATCGTAGCCCAGCAACGGACTCTCGTATGGGCAGCTGCTAATGCGCAAATTTATGGTGCAATGGACGATGTTTGAGTCGAGGCGGGTGGCATGGAAAAGTGAAGAAAATGAATGCCAGAGATGAGCAACGTTATGGACATTTTTGTTGTTTTTCATTGTCAAGTGTCTACCACTGCACAGAGAGAAAATGTTGGCCAAATTGGCTTCTAGAATAGGGGGGAATATTTAAAAATAATATGTTTGCTATCAAAATTGATAATTTAAAGCGTTGGATTGCTAAATAAAATACAAA
The DNA here is from genome assembly GCA_035045925.1 of Drosophila atripex. Taxonomy (NCBI): domain Eukaryota; kingdom Metazoa; phylum Arthropoda; class Insecta; order Diptera; family Drosophilidae; genus Drosophila; species Drosophila atripex. The sequence goes on along the minus strand of JAWNOP010000012.1, from coordinate 11,111,685 downwards.
AAAACTACTTAATTTTCTTTAAACCTTCTCATTATCATATCGTTACGAAAGAAGAAATACATATGGTTTAAATAAATTATTTGATTATTACTATTAACTAATTTTTCAAAAAATTGTTGAAAAAGAAACCCAATATTTCAATGAAAATAATGGCTTCTAAATTATTAAAAACAAATTATTATTTTGTTATAATACAAAAAATTATTATTAAATACTAATGGATATCCCTTAGTGTGTATTTTGATTTTCCCAAAAACTCTAGTGCCTGTTTTCTATAGAAATATATGGAAATTTCGATTCTATGAATAATAATACGACTTTAAAGTTTAAACAGAATTAAGATAATCTTCGTCTAAATTTAACCCAATTCGCATACAAGATTAAAGCAATTTTAAGAAGTTTTTCCCCATAGTTTTACTCCCTTTAAAAATGCAAAAACCCTACATGACCCACCACACAGATAGTTAGATCTATTTTGATAGCAAAAATAATATTTACAAAAATATAGAAATGGGGCTATTGCTCAGCCGTTTTTTTTTCTTATTTTTCTCTCTGTCAGGAGTGTCGGGGGCTTTGTGTGTTTAGAACTATGACATGGTATGTGATGTGATGAGATGAGATGCGATGGCAGAAGTCTGACCACGGCAAACATGGTCAAACATTGCCAACTGGCCTCGAACGGGGGTCGAGTGATTCAGTTCAGGAGGGGTGGTGGGGGCTGGGTCATGAAGTGATGCCATGGCTCCCATGGGACCAGACCAGACCAGACCAGAGGGAAGGGAGGGCCTCTACCCACCCGAGAGTGCTGCCTGTGATGAGCTCCGCCTGGGCGCTCAGGGTCTCGGCTATGAACTCGTCGTTGTAGGCGTCCTTGGGGCGGTACCATCGCCGTCCGCCTGGGAGGACCAGCGGCCGCTCCGAGGATGGTACGAGGGGTCCGAAGGCGCGCTTCGACCGCCGGGGATTGTTTTTGCGCACCAAATGCTCCTCGAGCTCCTCGATGACATCGTGTTTCTGCCAACGCAAAAGCAAACACACGGCGAATGGATGGAAAAATGTACACCCACATCCACCCACACACACGACACAGGCGACAAGTGATGGACCATGGAAAAAGTAACCCGCAAATTGTGTACGTTGGTTCGGTGGGTCGGTGGGTGGGTGGGTCGATGGGGTGGTTGTAGATATTACAGAACGAGAAAGAGGAAAAGAGAAGAAAGAAAGTTGAAGTGCTTTCCACTTGGTGCCTACTAATTGTCTTTTGGTTTCTGCATTTTTCCCCTGCCGCTTCGAGGGCTTTTCAGAGGGCTTTATTCTTTTCAGAGAACTAACATAGACGAGATAGAAGCATCTTGGGTATTATGGGTATGGCCACTACAGCTACAAATAATTTGCTGTTGGCAATTTATCAAAATTTAAACTCGATTAAAGCTAACTAACTACGTTTGGAAGCGCACATTATGCTGCAAGTAGAAAAAGACAAAAACCAAATGGCATTTTAGTTAATTTGATTTGTGGACACACGGACGCGGGCCGAGAAGCTCCAGTTGCTTTCAGCCAGGATGCGATGGTATGGGGTCAGGAGGATGGTTAGGTGGCCAGAGGGTGGCGAGGGTGCGGGAGCGGGTGTGGGTGCGGGTACGGCATGGACAAGCTCAAAAGGATCTCGGGAGAAAAAAAAAAAGTCCCAACTTCGGAAGTGAACCGAATAGTTTGATGCCTTACAGAAACTGTTCGCAGGTCCTTTTTATGTTGTGTTTCAAAGAAACCTAGACTGACAGCCACAGTGAAAGAAAAACTACGGAATTTCTAATCCAATTTAAAGCCAAGAATAGAAGTAGAAACGGAATATATCCGGCCTAGCATCTAACCAAAGGTTGGGAGAATAATTTTTCTGCAACATTTCACATTAAAATGAGACTTTCGCATAATCCTTGTTTGCTCTAAATAGTTTCGCACCAGTTGCCGGTCCTGTGTGCTGGGTGTCCTGGGTGTCCTGGGTCCCAGGTAGTATTATTAATAGTGGTAGTGTGGCTGGGCCAGAAACAGACAGAAACGGACCTCAACTCGGGCCTCTAATGCCATTAAAACCAGCTAGACCCAACTCATGACAGCCTAATTACATTAACTGCCCTGCCAGGGATTTCGTTTCGTTTGGGGGCCGTGACTCCAAGGCCATGCCCGTAGCTCACCTTCTGCTTCTTGAAGCTCTGCTCCTCGGACAAGGCCTCCTTGTCGGCATCCTTATCCTTGGCCAAGTCAGCCCTGCGATTGTCGTCAGTTGAGCGCGAAATTTCCGCTACTTCCCGGTCATTGGCGTCGCATCTATCCTCATTACTCTCGCCATCTCCCAGTCCCAGTGGATTGTCCGGCCCAGATATGGATATGTTTTTGCCTGCAGGATATATGGCAGGAATGGGGTTATTCCCCATATACGCAAAAGTGCGCCATTAGAAAAATTTAATTACTGTCGACCTGGGCATAGTTTTTGCACCTGCATCCTCCGGTTTTGGTGCTCCCTCTGCATCATCGCCATTTTCACCTGGTTCTCCATCGATTTGCGGCTGGCTGCCATCCTTTTCTTGTCCCTGTAGCTGGTCCTGGTCCTGTCCCTGTCCCGGCTGTTGTTGTTGCAACTTGAATGTGGGCAGCAGGTCGGCCAGCTGCTTGGTCACCGCATCGAGGGTCGACTGTATGGTGGATGGCAGCGAGGAGAGGGCGGCCAGTTGTTTTTGTACATCTGCCAGTTGCCGTTCAAGAGCCATCTCCTCCTCGGTTTTGGGTGGAGTGGCAGCAGCCGGAGGGGTCGGAGCATCTTCAGTAGCCTCGGTTCCCGGCTCACCAGGTACAGATGCTTCAAGTGCTTCAGCTACTGCTTCTGCTTCAGCTTCAGCTTCAGCTTCCGCTTCGGCGACCTCCTTGAGGGCATCGGCCTTCTCTGGCTGTTCGTCCTCCGGCAGCTGCTCCAAATTCGGAACCTCACTGTCCGTAGGCAGCGGTTCCTCCTCCTTTTCGGGCTCCTCCTCCTGCTTCCCGTTTGATGGCTCTGTCACTGCCTGGTCCTGCGGCTCCTTGACCGCATTTTCCCCTTCCTTGGGTGGTGTAGCTTCCTTTGGCGCCGGTTTAGCTTCCGGCTGTCACATATATTGAGAAATTAACTTTCAATCCGGGGAAAGTTTAGCCAAGCACTTTCTCACCATTTGGTGAGGATTTTTTGTATAGTGCTGGCTTCGAAAGGCAGGGACACTTACCATGGGCGACTTGTCGCGGGGCGCGGACTTGACAATTGTCACTTTGTAGGCGTTGGCGGCGTGCTTCTCCGCCTCCAGTTGCTGCTTGCTCTTTGGAATTGGACGATTGGGCCGCTGCAGGAAGGTGGACCACTTTCGGTTCTCCTTGTCCTTCTCCAGCTTGGTCTTGGTCACCTCCTCGTTGATGGAGCGCAGGACGTCGCTGGACATGCAGACGCCCGGCTTGGGGAAGATCCTGTAGAAATTGACACTGTCATATGGAGGCGGTTAAAAAAAACAGAGCTCGCGAAGTCGGAAGGAAAGGCTGGGACTGGGCAAGGGCTCGATGGTATGACCGGAAACGAATGAAATTGAATGCAACGCACCCGAGGACATTGTGCTCCTTGAGCACCTCCGACTCGCCGGACAGCACGGCGGCAATTTCCTCCTCCACCAGCTTAATTTCCGCCTGTTCGGACAGTGCCGAGCACGGACGATCGGGCAAATCGGGTAAATAAAGACCCTCCTCTTCGGCAGCAAGAGCAGACGGAGGCTCTGGAGCCAAAGCCGCTCCAGGACCTGCAGCTGGTGCTTCATCGTCTTGGCTTTCTGCCGGCTGAGCAACTCCATTCTCGCGATTGTCTTCCGACTGCACTTCCGACACGGCCGAGCGACATTCCTCCGCGGCCGGACCAGGAATAGCTATGGAGGCGAACTCCGGGGGCGGCGGCAGGAGGAGCTCCGGTTCCGGGGCTCGGGCATTTGTGGCTTCCGTCAGCTGCAGCAGCGCTGGAGTCGGTGACGGTGAGGGCGATGGTAATAGTATTGGCGGTGACATGGTCATCGAACCCTCGCTGGTGGGGAAGCGCCTAAGGACCTCGTAAGAGTCCTCCTCGTTCTCCCTTAAATTAGATTAATCAGAGAATAAAAAATGGAGATAACGGGATAATTAACTTGGAATCATAAGGAGGTGATGGGTGACATTAGATTGGAGACATAAAACTAACTAGTCTCTAATTAAAAGTTAATCATGATCAGGAATATTTTATACAACTCTCTCAAGGCAAATAAAAAGCCAATTATTCGTTTTTACATTTTTGATGCAAAAAATAAAGTGTCCTTCTGCCAGGACATACAAAGGAATGTTGTTAGTCCGCTGGACTGTGATAAATGGTCCTCGGCGGCTCGGGCGATTTCAAAAGAAAGCCCAAAGGACCCGGAAGGATACTCACCGGTAGACGCCAAAGTAGAAGACACTGCCGCTGTTCATAATGAGGTGGTGGGCCTCGTCGTGGGTGAGGGGCATGGCGGCGGTGTCGTTGATACGGACAATGATGTCCTCCACCCGGAGTCCAGCCTCGTCAGCAATACTGCCCTCGGCCACCTAAAGTTTATGCACATGGTTAGTTTCAGATACGTACTAGCTGTAAGATTCAGATAGGAATTAAGATTCAGATACGGATGCGGACGGAGGATGGTGTGGCGAGGTCGAGATACTCGACGCACAATAGATACGATACGATAATGGGGAAATTTCTATTAGCCGTGGAAGAAGACGATGCCAGCGTCGCGTGCTAAGTGCATAAAAATAAAACTAGCGCCAAATGTCAACAAAACAAAGACCCAGACCCCCCTTCGCACACTCGCGCACACACACACACACACACACTGACAACAAAGGAACACAATGGCCTATGGTGGGGTGGGACAAGTGGGATCGGGGTGGGAAATTAAGTATTTCGAGGGGTGCTCGACAAGTTATGGCAACACATCAACAGCACTTCAAGTCAAATGACTTGGCGAAACACGTCTCTAATGATAACACTTGTATGAATAGGAACTTGGGAGTAAAATAGAAAAAGAAAACATATAAAATATTTTTTATTATTTAAATATTCTTTAGATCTGTCAGATATATCTATTCTTTTCATAATTTATTTATCAAAGATATAGAGTTATGTTAAGATTACCCATAAATTATAATTTTATTTTTCTCTTTCTATATATTTTTATTTACTTAAAAGATAATCAAAATCACTTGTCAACATAAGATTGATAGCAGAATAATCTATATATTTTTAAATAATTTCAATGGAACTCAAGCCAATTTTTACCAATTTTCTTCCTAAATCTAGCTCTTGGAATTTTTCAAATAAATTTAAGGATTGAGATCCAGAAACTTGAGAACTTGCTTGAGAAGCCAATAAAGTTAAAGGCATAGTTGAGGTGATTTGCCAACACTTTGCTGAACAAATAAAAGAGCATTGTTTCCACGTCGATTCTTTGGCGTGCTCAGTTATGTGAAAGTCGGGATCATAACCGGAAAGTCACGACACGGGATGCCAAGAGGACTTAGTAATGCAAATGCTGCCATAAGAGAGCACCCACAATGGCGGCAAAGTGCGAAAAGTGGTAAAGTGGCAAGAATGAGGGAATCCCCGGCAAAGACCCAAGATTTTATTTTGTTCCCCCCCCCTCGAAGGTTGTTCCGCCATGCACTTTTCCTGTGGCAGAGTCAATTTCCAACACAAAAAAATGGCTGGCAAAGCCAAACATACTCGACATTCGGAGAGGTAGCGAATATTTATAGAACACTGGCTTAGGGCTTACGTCGGATATGTTGAAAGGGAGGGGGAGAAAAGGAAAAAAACAGGGAAAATAAACATGGATATTTCAAAGATTTAGGATTTTTTTACTATTTGCCTTGTCAACATAGGACTTGTGTGAGTCGATGTAATGGGGAATCAAATATCCGTAACTTTAAATGGCATTTCAAGGTTTTGAATGGAATTTACAGAAATTATTGCTTTTAGTGAAAGCTGTTGTTAAACAATTCGAACTAAGAGGCTTCTTGGTATTATATCAGCCCTCAATGATATTTCAACTAATATGTCTAATTAACCGGCAATTACTGTCCAAATAAATCAAAAGCACCGCAAGTATGATTTATATTAGCAAACACAAAAAACCAATAATTTATTTAAGCCCTTTGAAAGCATATTTAATAATAAAAAAAAATGTAAATAGAAAAAAGAATCTAAACATTTAATAAACCCTCGTTTTTTGTGCATTTGCCAATTAAAAATGGCATTTGTTTTGGGTTTAGGCTCATGTCAACACAATGTTACACAAAATGCAAATTGTAAAATGCAATTTATGCAAAAGGCAACTGCAACTGCATTCGAAACACAATTAAAATTCGAATAAGTTCATTGCGGCTGCCATTATGTGGCTCATTAGCGGCATAAATGTACACGGGACTGCCGATTAGAAAAACAAAGGCAGGGGGCGAGGGCTGTGTCGGGGAGGAATTACTTTAATTAACTAATTTGCCCATTCGGCAAATCCAAACGGACAGAAGCACACTCACGCACAGCATTACGTAATTGGGTGGAAAATTTCGAAAAATAAAAAAGCACTCGAAAGCCTCACAATCTTTGCACAAATACACTAAACCATTGACCCGAGACCCCCGCCCAGGTGAGTGGCGGGGGGAGGGGGGGCGCAACAACAGGTGACTACCGACAGGTGAGCCCAGGGCACTATCTAGATTCTAGATCCGTTCAGATCGGGCCTAACCTTAACCACCGTCAATGGGTAGTCGTAGTCCGAACCGCCCACGAGTCGAAAGCCCCAGGGCACATTGTCGAAGCGGCACATCTTTATGTCGAGCACCATTTTCCAGGATCTCTTGATTTTCCCGAATTTCCCGATATGTTTATTTTCTTTGCTTTTCTTTTTTTTTTTGTGGCAAACTCCGCACGCTTTTCAGTGAAAAAGAGAGGGGAAACTTCTCGAGTGCAACGCTGGCAACCAACTGTTGCCCATCGGCAATCGCCCAGCGATCGAAGCGCTTTTTGCCACATTTGCCACACTGCCGCTTTCGGCATGCCACTGCCGCCCGGTGAAGCATACTTTCCACCTGCCCCTTGGCATGCTAATGAGGCTGCCACTCTGTCACTACCAACAACTGGCAACTGGCAACAACTAACAGCCTTCTTAATCGTAATCGCCATCGACAGCAGTCACTGCCTTTTAGCGTTAAAGTAACAGGTTGGCCCAAAGGGTTGGGCCATTAACGTCATTTTGGGGGCTGCTTACACTCGGAGAAATTGGGAGATAGGGAAAAAGAGTATGAAACTCTAAAAGATAGTAAACTATGGTTAACAATGACAAAGAAGGTAACAAAGCACAATCAACATGATTATGGGTTAGAAAGGGAATGATGGAGAAACTTCATAAAATTAAACAAGATAATAAAACATTATATTGATATTTTCATAAACTCCTAAGATATTCGTTATATTGTGTATTGTTTTTAATGATGATGGTTGGGTTGAAGATTTCAATCAGACTTGTAATAAGTATGTAGTTTCTTATTAGTTTCAATTTCAAATAAAAATTCCATTAAAAAAGGCTTTTAGGCTGTTTTCCAGTTTTATTTTCAAAAATTAAATGATATTTTATATCATGACTTCTTACGTATTTTATTATTAATTCCTCCGCAATTTTATTATTATTCTATCTTAATGATTACCTATTAGATTCTTCACATTTAAGTAAAAATTAGTGGAAAGTGCGTTGAGAACAGGGCTGGGAAACTCTACTCCTAAGAAAAAACAGGATTGTTGAAGTGTAGGGCTCCTGCAGTCGCGGAGTTGCAACCAAATGGGGGCCATTGAACTGCATCAAAAAATAGGTTGTATAAATAGAAGAGGCAGTTAGCTGAAATCTTCACAGAGTTTGAGAATGTTGGGCAAGGACAACGGCGCACTGGTTATCATAGTAGCCACGGTGTTGACCCTTCGAGGATGCGGTGGCCACCAGCTGCCGTCGGGCACCCACAAGCTCTGCGGTCCGGCACTGTCCGATGCCATGGCTGCGGTTTGTGACCAGGGCTACAACACCATGACCCCAAAGAGGGACGCAGAGGACAAGGAGGGCAGTGCAGCGATGGTCGTGTCAGGCTCACACTACTCCCTCAGTCCACTCCTGTCCAGCCTGTTCGGGTCGGAGGTTTTGATCAAGACCCGCCGCCTGCGAAGACACTTTCCGGGTGGCATTTACGATGAGTGCTGTTTGAACTCCTGCAGCTACCAGGAGTTGGCCGACTACTGCCTGCGGGTGCCCCAATGATGAGGCACTTAACCACATACACTCGCATACACACGTACACTCACTACTCACTTATGCATTCGTAATCCCAATTGTAATCCGATTCGTAATCAATTATTTATGCAGCAGCAACTCTGACTAATGAATAAAAGTAAACCGAGACAGTCAGCTAAATAACTTGTTAAGAAGCAGCCCAGAGAGCATTCAAAGCGAAAGTTCCTCCTTCCCAGGAGGCAACCTTGTCAAAGGGGAATTGTACACGTTGCCATGATGCTTTTGGCCCACTTGAGCTGGTTTTTGGCCTGTTTCAGCCTCGCCCAGGCGCGAATTGGTAAGTACAAAGGACTTGACTTTTAAAGAAAGGCTTAAGGACGGGGGGCTAAGGACTGGGGCTCCTAATTTGGTATTCATAAATGCAGGGCTTAGCATGGCCTGGCCTGTTTATACATAAATTGTTTAATTGGCTGACAGCAAACGCCCACAGAGAACACCCACTCTGCCCCAAACAGGCATTTGCATAAGTCAGCTTTGACATTGAACGAGTTTAGCAAGGCGTTTGAGGCGTCCTAGGGTCCTGTGTCCTGAACGCTGGGGCTGTGGACAGTGGTTGGGGTGGTTCCTCAACTCAACTCCCGAATGCACTCAACCTGTAGTAACGCATTTTGACATCCTGCCGTGTAACCCAGACCGAGACCCAATTTCCGAGCTGTATATAAGCCCGCTCTGCAGGACCAAAGAGCATCAGTTAGCATCCAGCAGCTTTCAGTACAAACATCCTTTGGATACACCACGGTCCCAGTCACCAAAAACAAAGCCATAAATATGTCCAAGGTACTTTCGCTCACGGTGCTCCTCATCCTGGCCTTCGTTGCCTCCGTTCACTCCTGGAATCCAACCGATAACGTGATGAGGTGCAGCTTCCAGCTGTCGGAAGCCTTGTCCCTGATCTGCAAAGAGTTCAACCCGATCATTCCCCGCAAGCGCAACATGCGTAAGTGTCTCTGGGTTGCCCTCCGAATCGGCCGCACTCTTACATTCATATCCCTTTAGCCGTCAGCGAAATGGATCCTCTGGATCCCATCCAATACGTGGAGGAGAAAGAGAGCGATTCCTCCGCCATGGACCTGCCCCAGTATTCGTTTGCCTCCCTGTACAGTGGACGATTCAATGGCGACGGTCCCATCAACTCCCTGTCGGCCCTCCACCGACGCACCCGCCAAGGAATCGTGGACCGGTGCTGCAGGACCAAGTGCCCCTACTCCGTTCTCAGCGAGTACTGCTCCGTCCCCCTGTAATGGATCCAACGGCTCATCCCGTAACGAATCTCCACTCCCCCGACCATTGACTCTCCCTGGATTTGGTTAGAAACCAACCATCCATGTGCATATATATTAATTACGATGGCGATTATCTATAGCTTGTTGCATGTTAACGTTTGTAAGAACGATCCAAATATATAGAATATATCCTGCTTTGGGCATTAGCAAACCAAACGATTCAAAATGTATCCTTTTATTTGATCTCCGGTCAAGATTTTGAAAGTTAGAACTCTTTCATTTTATTGTATAATATACTCAGATTATAGGGACATAACCGGTTTATATTTGAAACCTGGATATATTTGTCCTGGATTGGACTTAAGGTTTTTTTTCACCTCCAAACTCACCTCCAAAAATGGGCAAATCTATTACTTAAATGTCAAAATAATTTACCTTCTGAACTTACTGGTATAATTGTAATTGACACTTTGTTGAAATAGTTTTTATGGCCACTCTTTTAAATGGCAAAACTCAAAATTGCCAAACGGCTCGTCTTCGGGAATATATTCAATATTTGTAAACTCAAATTTTGAGATAATCTAGAAAACTAATTAATTCTCCGATGCTTTTGAGCATTATTTCTGCTAGTCGCGGAATATATAACCAAACTATTAAATACTGAAGGAAAATAGTCCACACACATATTTTCCACGGAATTTATTTATTTTTTACATCATGCATTTATTTATTTTTTACATGCTGGAGAACTTTCACTAAAAAACTATCAAATTTTACAGCTTATTGAGAATTATTTACCAAACATTACATACATATATATGTATCTTCCCTTGAAATCAGTTAATAATATATAAACATTCATAGATTGGATGCAGTAAGTACATAGAAAAATAAAAATATCAAGAAAGTGTGCCATAAAACATGGTACCAGCTCTTTCCACTTCATAAACTATCCATTTGATGTCAACCAAGTAATCTCCCACTGAAAATGGTAAAATATTGGTAAAATAATGATTTACCATTGCTCCAGTGAACTTGTCAAAAATGATGTCATGCTGTAAATATAACAATTTAACATAAAATCATATACTGCAATGATCAACCTACATCAAAAGGGCAAGTATGATTAATATTCGAGGCAGGCGAAATCATATCAAAAAAAAATTTAAGAACAGGATACGTTTTGGGACTTTTTAAAAACTTGCATGCGTTGATTGAGATGTTGTAGAGGAAGGGCTTGTAGCCATTAAAGCGCTTATAGAGACCCAATTTAACCTAGAAATATAAATTTTGATTTCAGTCATATTGTCATCTTATTCATATATTTACCGTAATATTCGTGAACGGAACTTGCTTGAAATAGTATCTTATAGACACGTACTTATAAGTTCGATTAATCGATTTTAAGTAGCAATGTCTGAAATTTCCGAAATTGGGGTCCGAAGCAGTGCATTTGACATTTGTAAATTCAAATTTCGCTTCGATCTAAAAATAATATTTTCCACTTTCAGTTTTTAGTACAAATAATTACTACTTTATTATTATTTCTTACTTCAATAAATAAGCACAAAATCGCAAGAAACCAAAACAGAAAACACCGATTACCTATCATAGTGCTGTAAGACTGAGCCATGACATGGCTCTACATTTTTTGAAATTTCATTGAAAATTTTATATCGATATAAATATATTGTTGATAAAAATCAAATATATTTTAATTAGCCTGCAAGTAAAATTACACATTTGGTCATTGACCATTAAATGACAAATAGAGTAATATAAATAACTACTATATAAAAAAGCCTATAAGCTGACATTAATTATATTTAGACTTAATTACTTTTTAAAAACTCATATTAAATAACTCCATGAATATCTTGTATAATAGGTATACAGTATTCTAGGTAATTATAGTAGGCATATAGTAGAATAATTTGAATAATAATTATAATTTTATATTTTTGTAAACTTCATCTGAATGGTTCCTAAACCTAAGTTTTTATAAATAGAAAAAAAGAAAGAAAAATGGTAATGTTTCCTAAAATAAACTAAGCAGGAGATCACTGTCAGGTGGATTGCGGTGTGTTGTTTTTAACTTTTTAAAATAACTTAATTCCAACAACAGATGAAACTTGCAGTTGAATATTTTAAACCCATTAAGTATAATTTATATCCCTATATAATATTTTAAATCCACAATGGAAGTCAGCCAAAAAACTTAATAAAAGAAAAAGTGCCCTAACAGAAAAGGTAAGAGCTTAATGAACTTTTTATCACCAGTTATCATATCAAATATATAATGTTACTCTGAAGAGGGATCTAGTTAATAAAATATCACCGCGGACGGCAGTCCGCTAGGTGGCGCGTAGCTTGTAGCTGGCGCGTAAAGACACTATTTATAGCCGAAGAATTCCATTTCTGTATGCTTGCAATCTTAATATGTAATATACCAAATGAAAGGTATTGTTTTCATTAGTGGGATTCTATCCAAACAAATATAGTTTGGCTTGGGAGAAATCTTTGTAAGTTTAAACCACTTTTTTTCACCTAATTGACGATAGGGAAGACATTGGTATCACCAGACAAAAGATTTTATATACACAGATTCTGCCCCAAAATACGCGTCGATTGGTAACCATCCCAATCCATTTCAATGGGAACAATAACAATAAACGATATAAACACGTGCCGGGTAAGAATATTTTAAATGTATAATTTTTTTCCATATATTGCATTTATTTATCACCAAAATGGACATCAGATATTTTTGGCGTGGCATGAGTGTTTTTTTTACCTCGTCAAAAGGTTTTTTTTTTAGAAACATAACTTTATTCTAAATTATACTTAAATTATACTGACATAAATCATTTAAAGTCGAGATAGAATCCACTAGGTCAAACAAATTTTTGGGCAATGGGATATTAATAGAAACGGATTTGAAATATATAACATTATTAAATGGGTTTAAGTGTTTATGTAAATATGTACATTTAAATGATACTTCCAATTTCATAAAAAGAATTTAAAGAGGTTTAAATGCATTTTAACTGTCCCAACAACCACCTTAGTATTTAAATCGTAAAAATAGAACTGACATCTGATTTTTACTAGGGTATAATGGAATTAAAATTTTTATTTTATTTTTTAATTATTTGACAGAAAATATATTGAAAAATATATAAGAATTCACACATAATACATTAAAAGTCTATTAATGATAATGATTTTCAAAATAAATCATTTTTAAATGATCAGTTCATGAATTCAAGATAAAAGGGCATAAATTTCAAAACGATTTGAAATTTATTTAGAAACTCTGAATATTCAAGCTAATTAAATCAGAGAATTTTTTATAATAAAAACAATGAAAATTAGTCTTCATAAATACAATAAGACTTCAAGACAATTAATAATTAACTGCAAAAAACGACAGTGAAAAATCAATGTAATGCCCATTTATGTACCAATCTACTTTGCCAATCTGCAGCAGTTTGATTACATCATTTATTTAATAATATCTATCCAGCGGATAGATTAGGGTCCTGTGTCGCGAACAGTGGGGCTGTGGACAGTGGTTGGGGTTGCTCCTTAACTCAACTCCCAAACTCACTCAACCTGTAGTAACGCATTTTGACATCCTGCCGTGTAACCCAGACCGAGACCCAATTTCCGAGCTGTATATAAGCCAGCTCTGCAGGACCAAAGAGCATCAGTTAGCATCCAGCAGCTTTCAGTACAAACATCCTTTAGATACACCACGGTCCCAGTCACCAAAAACAAAGCCATAAATATGTCCAAGGTACTTTCGCTCACGGTGCTCCTCATCCTGGCCTTCGTTGCCTCCGTTCACTCCTGGAATCCAACCGATAACGTGATGAGGTGCAGCTTCCAGCTGTCGGAAGCCTTGTCCCTGATCTGCAAAGAGTTCAACCCGATCATTCCCCGCAAGCGCAACATGCGTAAGTGTCTCTGGGTTGCCCTCCGAATCGGCCGCACTCTTACATTCATATCCCTTTAGCCGTCAGCGAAATGGATCCTCTGGATCCCATCCAATACGTGGAGGAGAAAGAGAGCGATTCCTCCGCCATGGACCTGCCCCAGTATTCGTTTGCCTCCCTGTACAGTGGACGATTCAATGGCGACGGTCCCATCAACTCCCTGTCGGCCCTCCACCGACGCACCCGCCAAGGAATCGTGGACCGGTGCTGCAGGACCAAGTGCCCCTACTCCGTTCTCAGCGAGTACTGCTCCGTCCCCCTGTAATGGATCCATCGGCTCATTCCGTAACGAATCTCCACTCCCCCGACCATTAACTCTCCCTGGATTTGGTTAGAAACCAACCATCCATGTGCATATATATTAATTACGATGGCGATTATCTATAGCTTGTTGCATGTTAACGTTTGTAAGAACGATCCAAATATATCTTGATTTGGGCATTAGCAAACCAAACGATTCAAAATGTATCCTTTTATTCCGGTAAAGATTTTGACCGGCTCTTTGTTTTTCGAAGGAAAAAGTTCTAACTTTAGAAAGTTAGAACTATTTTATTTCATTGTATAATATACTCACATATAGGGACATGACTGGTTTATATTTGTAAACGAGTCAGTTGAATCAAAATAAGATTTAACGACTGGATTGGACTTTAGGTTTATTTTCACCTCCAAATTCACCTCCAAATTCACCTCCAAAAATAGGCAAACCTTTAACTTAAATGATATACAAAAATTAACAAAATAATTGAACTTTTGAACTAACTGGTATAATTGTAATTGACATTTTAAATGGCAATACTCATAATTGCCAAACGGCACGTGTTCGGGAATATATTCAATATTTGTAAACTCAAATTTGGAGATAATCTAGAAAACTAATTAATTCTCCGATATTTTTGATCATTATAACTGATAGTTGCGGAATAGATAACCAACCTATTAAATACTGAAGGAAAATAGTCCACACACATATTTTCCACGGAATTTATTTGTTTTTTACGCGCTGGAGAACTTTTAATAAAAAACTATCAAATTTTACAGCATATTGAAAATTATTTTCCAAACATTACATACATATATAGGTATCTTCCCTTGAAGTCAGTTAATAATATATAAACATTCATAGATTGGATGCAGTAAGTACATAGAAAAATAAAAATATCAAGAAAGTGTGCCATAAAACATGGTAACAGCTCTTTCCACTCCATAAACTACCTATTTAAAATTGAACAAGTAATCTCCTTCTGAAAATGGTAAAATATTAGTTAAATAATGATTTACCGTTGCTACAGTCAACTTGTCCAAAATGATGTCATGCTGTAAATATAACATTTTAATATCAAATCATATACTGCAATGATCAACTCACATCATAGGGGCAAGGATGATCAAAATTAGAAGCGGAATAAATCATATCAAAGAAAAATTTAAGAACAGGATACGTTTTAGGACTTTTTAAAAACTGGCATGCGTTGATTGAGATGTTGTAGAGGAAGGGCTTGTAGCCATTAAAGCGCTTATAGAGCCCCAATTTAGCCTTCAAATATAAATGTTGATTTCGTAAAATGGCAAATAAAGTTATTAAAATAGCTTCTCTATTAAGAAAAAAGCTTATAAACTAACATAATTTTTGTTTAGATATATTTGCTTTTTAAAAGCTCAAATTGAATAATATAATGATTATCTCGGATAATAGGTATGTAGTACCTGACTACTTGAATAACTTTCTATTTTTGTAAACTTTTTTATATGTATGTTTTTATATGTATATAAAAAGAGAGAAAAGTGGAAATATTTCCTAAAATAAACTAAGCAGGAGATCACTGTCATGTGCTTTGGTTTTTATCAATTTGAAAATAGCTTAATTGATAAGTTAATAACAATTAATAATATTACTATAAAGAAGCTACATGATATGTAGAACATATGTATGTACATTTCAATCATACTTCCAATTTCATTAGGAGAAATGGGTTAGAATGCATTTGAACTGTCTCAACCATCTTATTGTATAACATCATGAATTTCAAATCTCAAATAAATACTATAGAGAACCTCATGACACAATTTTGATTATCATTAAAAAACGGTCACTCCTGGATTCCAAACGTCAAATTTTACAGTTCATTGATTATTATTTGCCAAACACATTCTTTCATATATCCCACTTATATAATAAAACATAAACATTCATAGATTGGTTTCAAGAAGTACATAGAAAAACCATACATATATCAAGACAGTGTGCCATACAATATAGTAACAGCTCTTTCCACTCCATAAACTACCCATTTGACGTCAATCATGTAATCTCCCTCTGAAAATGGTAAAATATTGGTAAAATAATGATTTACCGTTGCTACAGTCAACTTGTCCAAAATGATGTCATGCTGTAATAATAACAATTTAACATAAAATGATATACTGCAATGATCAACTTACATCATAGGGGCAAGGATGATTGAAATTCGAGTAGGGATAAATAATATAAAAAAAAAAATTTAAGAACAGGATACGTTTTGGGACTTTTTAAAAACTTGCATGCGTTGATTGAGATGTTGTAGAGGAAGGGCTTGTAGCCATTAAAGCGCTTATAGAGCCCCAATTTAACCTTCAAATAAAAATGTTGATTTCAATCATATTATCAATCATATTTACACATATTTACCGTAATATTCGTGTAGGGAACTTGCGTGGAATAGTATCTTATAGACACGTACTTATAAGTTCGATTAATCGATTTTAAGTAGCAATGTCTGAAATTTCCAAAATTGGGGTCCGAAGCAATGCATTTGACATTTGTAAATTCACATTTCGCTTCGATCTAAAAATAATATTTTTCACATTCAGCTTAAAGTACAAATAATTATTACTCTTTTATTATTTCATACTTCAATAAATAAGCACAAAACGACAAGAATCCAAAACAGAAAGCTCCGATTACCCATCATTGCGCGTTGAGACTCAGGATTCTATCTAACATGGCTTCTACACTTTTTGAAATTTCATTGAAAATTGTATATCGAAATAAATATAATCTTGATAAAAATCAAATATATTTTCATTAAACTGCAAGTACAATTTAAAATTTGGTCATAGACCATTTAATGCAAATCGAGTAATTTAAGTTACGTTTTAACACTCAAAGAAAAACCAAGAACAAATGAACTTGAAAGTCGAACAAGAATGACTTTATTCAATTCATCAAAAAAATTATTTATTTAAGTACGAATTTTTTTTCCTAAATATCGATTTTGAAAACGAAATTTCTGCACTTTAGCATGAAAAATTATTCTCGCAAAAAAAAATACTTAAATTAAAAAAATACATTTTTTTTATCATATCTCTCAATTTTTTATAAGATTTCTTCATTGATTTGAAAACGCCTGTCTTGTTTTAGGAATTTGTCAAATTTGGAACCCGTTTTTCTATAAGTGTACTAAAAAGCCTCCGAAAACAATAAAACCTAAATCGAAGTGTTAGCTTATATTAATTATATTCAGATTTAAATGTTTTCGGAATTTGTTATACTCATATACTTGTTAAATATATAATTATAAGCCTATAAATATATTTTTTGTGAGAGAATTAAAAAGAGTTTAAAAATCCATTTAAAGTTTCCCGAACATCTTTAAAAAATAGAACTGACATCACATTTTTACTGATTACAGAATATTATGGAAATATTATCTTTTTTTCTTTATGAGATTTTGAGATAAAATATATTAAAAACTATATAAAAATCTAAAATACATTAAAATTCAATTAATGATCATGATTTTCAATTCATACAAAAAATCAATTCAATTTGAAATTGTAAATAATCCATTCAGTAATTCTAGATAAATGTTTGGGGAACTTTTTTGAGTTTATTGAAGTTTTCTTTAATTCACTATTCGAGTAAATTAACATGGTTATTTTTTCTATAATAAAAATAAAGAAAATTAGTCCATAAATATATTTTAATTTAGTGTCCACTCTGCAGCCTGTAAGACAATAAATAATTAACTGCAAAGAACAACAGTGAAAAATCAATGTAATGCCCATTTAATTACCAATCAACTTTGCCAATCTGCAGCAGTTTGAATACATAATTTATATCCAGGCGATGTATTCAGGCCCTTTACACAAGCATACAAAAGTACAATCATGTATATATGCATATCGTCCCGTTTTCCGATTCATTTCGCGTATCTGTCTCTGATTTCCGATCATAAATTATGCGCATACATCCCCAACACATAATGCTATCCATACAATTATGTAAATTATCCGCTCCGGGGCATAAATAGTGAGTAGGCTTTTATCCAACGAGTTAACAACTAAGAGTACAAGGTTCATCCTTTATCCTGTTAGGGTCAGATCTTCCAGGGGTTCTTGGGTTTTGATTCACCGTCCAGGTCCGGCACAATAACGCAGCAACTCACTCGTGGAACATGACTTCCGGCAACACTCATCAAAGATTCCAAGACGCCGACGACGGGTTTTCATCAATTGATTGGAGCTCTCCCCCAGCATCTTCAACAGAAGGGAACTTTCCCCAAGTCCTTCGTCTTCAATGGCATTAAGTTGGGCTAGGTCTGTGAATTCAAGGATGAATAGGTTTTAGTTGAATTATTAGGTTCTTATTGAAATTTTATTAAGGTTTTAAATGATACTTCTCCGTTGTCTTAAACCCTTGTCTGGTTTTTCTTTATGAGCCCCCATTTCCTGCTTACCAAATGTTCGCTTAAACTTTTGATTATAGCCGTATTGGCAAATCCTATTCAAGGCTTCCGGTAGCTCCTGACCACACAGTATCATGTTGGCATGCACGTGGGCTATTCCTAAACACACTAGAACCAGGCTCCAGAACAGGATCCTTAGTCCCTGGTTCCGCTGCATCTTTTATTTTTGATTCTCGCTAATGCTCCTGGAGAAGATGCCCCTCAGGTGGTTCAATTAGAAGTGTTGGCCACCCACCGGCGTAGCCACTCTATATATATGTACCGTACATATATCCGATCCGAAACCGAATCAGGGAACTGCTCCCCGAAGTCTTCGTCATCGTCTGCCTTGTGTCGGGCTGTGTTAGCCGGAGTGTCAGTTAGCCGCGTCAACAACTAGTTTACTTTCACATTTTCACCTGTGCCCCCGGGATGTGGGTTGTTATTTATCCCCCGGTACTTAGTACCATATCGGAATTTTGATGTCTGCTTCTTGGGGTGCTCGACCCCCGGGGCCATTCTTACGCATATCAACTGGCGTTTGTTTACGTTCTCGACCCAAAAATTACGCATGGATCTGGATATCTGAAAAAACAAATACAAATTTGGGAATTTTTCTTGTCTATCTTTAAAAATATTTTTAAATACTATATTTTTTATCTGTAAGCTCATAAAATAATCGATTTCTTTATTAAACAACACAAAGTAGTCACTTTTAGAAACTTAAAAAACAAGTCACCAAAACAAGACTGTTTTTCATGTTATACTTCTCAGAGCTCTTATCGCAACTCTCCTTCTGGTAAATCAAAACACCCCAATCATACTTGTTTACCATAAAAAGAGTATCCTTTATCTTTTTCTCTCTTTGAAGTGCTTGAAAAAGGACCATACTTTGCACCTCCTGGGTTGGTCAGTTTCAGGTAGTTTCCTGTTTGCCAATCTTGACCAAAACTTATCTGTTACCAACTGATGATTACTAATTGGATATTGTTTACTTGTTTTTGCGGGTCAAGTCTCATCTTGATAAAAAATATACATACTTGACCTGAAAAGAATATGAAAATGAAACTGAAAACGAGTGTATTCATGGATCGTTTCTGGCCACATCATCGGTTGGCGTTGCTCCTTTTGTTTTTCTTATTAAAATCAGAACGTCATCTAATTAAAAATTCATAATTTTCATTATTCTTCTCGGAAAACAGGGGCAGTGCTCTTAAGGTGCTGCTGAATGGCAGCTGCCAGTGGGCGGCCGTGGGTGGTTGCTATGTGGGGGCTGGGTTGGCTGGCCTTCTGTTGAGAACCGGGGGAATCCCGCCTCACCCCGGTCTTTGTGGCACTGAGTGCACAGCTGGAATGCCAGGGGCCAAATTTAAGGGACTTGTGCTTTTGTTGCTGCTGCTGCTATTTGGTGAATAACTTTATTTGCTTCCACTAAGAATTTTACAATGAAATATTTTTGGGGAATATGATTACGTTTATATTTAGGGTTAAGTGTTAGTTTTAGAAAATCCGACGCCTTCCGGTTAGGTTGTCCTTGTGCTCTGCCGTTTGCCATTTGCCATTGCCACTCTCCTCCTTCTCCATCCTGCTGTACTTATCCTCCTTCCAGTCTCCACCATCTCTTCCTCGAACATCGTCCATCCTCTCAGGCACAATACTCGAGGATGTCGTCGTAGGTGCAGCCCTCCTTGCAACATTCGTGGGCAATGTTTCGCCGGTGGCGCCGCAATTTGCGTTCCTTGCCCTTCGACGGCGGCTGCTCATCTCCATCCTGCGTGTCCTTTTCCGTGTCCGTGCGCGTTTTCGTGTCCCGAAGCTTTCGCATCAAGGCCTGCATTCGGTTCTGTGGTTCTTTATTTTGGAGTTAGTCTCTACCAGGCTACATAGACACAAACGCTTTCAGGGCTAAAAGATACTTACGGTCGCTGCGCCTCATACGGCGCATAAAGCCGTTAACACAAATCATGTCCAAGGCCTCGGCCAAGGCTTCGCCGCACAGCTTCCGGCGTCCTTGCACAGGCTGCACCAGCTGCGACATGGCGGCCAGCAGGAGCACCAGCCCCAGGCCAATCCTGATCAGGCTCATTTTGGTAGCGTCTCTTCCAGCCACTTCTTGCCGTTTTCGATCTGTGTCCGATTTGTCCGCTAAAGTCGAACTTCGTAACTCCTTTTATAAGATTTTTCAGCCAGTCTTGACCGGTCAGTTCACATGCCAGTACTAATCGAAACTGATCTCCTTGCCAGGACGACAGCGAACTTGAAGCCTCGTTAATTGGCTGACTTTGTGACTTTTTCGGCTGCGAGTCAGGTAAAAATTATCCATCGGTCAGCTGCAGGGAATTCTGCCGGACGGACCCAGGTTTTTCTTTTCTACAGGACCCGGCCCTTGCCAGGCCCTACCCAATGGTGGCCTTTCCCGACCAGGAAATGCCCGACTTAGCCAGAGTCAAGATCTAATCTTGACCCTCCCCTTTGGGTGGTTTTGAATATCACCTAAAAATGGTCAGAATTTTGGTATTTTCTTAGCAATACATTTCGGAGTTAGATTCGGAATAGTTGCAACTATCTTTTAAATAATTTTAAAAGATTTTAAATACTATAACTAAAGACGTTTATTCTTAATTTTCCAGGCTACTTTTGGCATATTAGTGACCTGCATTTGGACACACTCTACTCCACCCAGGGTGACATCTACCGGAGCTGCTGGCAATTGGCCCGATCCGTGTCGGGAGTCACCTCGAATGCCATTTCCGAGCCGCCCGGCCCCTTCGGCCACTACAACTGCGACAGTCCTTGGAGCCTGGTCGAATCCGCCATCAAGACTATGAAGGCCAAGCAGGGCGACAATGTGGAGTTTGTCCTTTGGACCGGCGATGCTCTATCCCATTCCGCTCAGCCACTGTCGGAACAGAAACAGCACGAGATCCTGCGGAATATTACGGAAATGCTGGGACGCAGCTTCTCCTCGCAGTTTATATTTCCGGTGTTGGGACACGAAGACGGCAGTGGCAGCTACAGGCGACTGGGGGAGTTGTGGCGCCACTGGCTGCCTTCAGAGGCGCTGGTTACCTTCGAGCTGGGCGGCTACTATTCCATCGAACAGACCAAAAGTCGTCTGCGCATCGTTGCCCTCAACACGAACTTTATGCGATTGGATCCCGACCCAGATCCAAGGGCGTCCTTGAGCCTTCGATGGCCGGCGGAGTACTTTGCAGAGCCCAAGGCGTCCGTCAGCTCGAACTCCGCCCAGGATGAGGTGCTAGCGGAGCAGCAGTGGTTGTGGCTCGAAGAGGTCCTCACCAAGTCCAGGGACAAACAGGAAACGGTAATAGTCCATTATTATTTCTTATTAACATAACAATTATAAAATAATAATGTGCATAATTAAATTGATTTCTGATTTACTCAAATTTTGCTTTAAATTTTTTGCCAATTAAGCCACAAACTTCCCAGACACATCCCAGAATATTTAAACTTCATTGAAATACGATGCATTCGGTGCGATTTAATTTTATGTTTACAGCTCGTAAAGCCGTGGCTGGGGCTGGAATCTCCCTGAAATTAACGATAACATTTAAAATGAGTTTGCATATGTAATTATTAACTATATACGAATATACTATATACACAGATTAAATGAACGGCCATCGGGTGCCAGAAATTCAATAGCCAATTGCCCTTTGATTAATTATAATATTTAATTTGCTGGCGAAGGAATTAATTTCGTTCCACTTGCCGCATGCGAGATTAAAGCCACTGATATTTTTTATTGACCAGGTCTACATAGTGGGTCACATGCCGCCGGGCGTGGACGAACGTCATCTGGGCCCCCAGCACAACCAGATTATCTTCACGGAGCGAAACAATCGCCGCTACCTGGAGATGGTCCGGAAATTCGCTCCCGTCATCCAGGGACAGTTCTTCGGCCACCTGCACTCGGACACCTTCCGACTGATCTACGATGCCAAAGGTAACAGAAGTAACATATATCTGGTCTGTTAAAATCTAATCCATCTGCCCACCGATAACTCCCCAGGCATTCCCATATCGTGGCTCATGATTGCCCCCTCGATTGTGCCCCGGAAAGCAGGCATCGGGTCGTCCAACAATCCCGCCCTGCGCCTCTACAAGTTCGACACTGGTAGCGGCCAGGTGCTGGACTACACCCAGTTCTGGCTGGATCTGCCGCTGGCCAACCGAGCCCATGAGCCGCTCTGGCAGCCGGAGTACAATCTGACACACTACTACGCCCTGCCGGAGATCTCCGCCGGAGCGCTGCACAATTTCGCTGAGCGTTTTACGGGCACCGACCCCTCCTGGTTCACCAGGTAAGCGAGTAATCGGGTAAGCGGGTTTCATGATTGCCACCGAAAATCCTTTGAGCCCCGAGGGCTGCTTTTGTGTTTGGGTAGCTGGGAAATAGGTTTCCAAAGCCTGCCATCATAAACGCAAGAAATAGAAAAACAGGAAAAAATCAATAACTCCACTAATATCATTTTTTCACCTATTTGTGCCACATGTTTTATTAATACCTTGAAAAATATTCATGGAAGAATACTTCATGGAAGAAGAATTCATGGAAAAAAACTGCTGGTAGAAGAGTATTAATTTTTTAATCTTTGGTCCGTCATTTGTTTAAACAATAAATTCCCTTTGAGGCAAATGTGTTTGGAGCTAACATTTCATGCCCATATTTAATGCAGATTTAGATGTTTAATTAAGCAAGAATGGTGCATAATTTTTGGATTTTTAAATAGCTTAATTGGTTTGTCATCTGAAACCAACAGACTCAATTTGAACCGCATAAATTGCAATAAACTTATTGTTAACATATCAATTAAATAATCTGGATTGATTGATAAATCGTTGATTAATTCATTAATTAACGGAAAGTTTTCTTTTGATGAATAAATATTCAATTATCCCATTAGAAGTCCATGCAGTGAAAGGATTTCAGTGTTCAATGTGTATTTTTCCTTTGAGAGAATTTTTTGCATAGGCAGGCTTTCCATCAGACTCTCGCTAAGCACTTTCCCCGAGTCCAGACAGTGCCTGGAATATGTAAATCAATGTGAGACACTAACCTGGCCAGGAGCATTTATGAAAAGCCAAAGAAAACATGGAACCGAGAATGATACCTTTTTTCCCTCCGCTTCTCCCTATTTTCCAGATACCACCGCGCCAATGCCGTGCGATTTCAGTCCGGAACGGCCTGCCAGGGCCTCTGCATGCTCAATCATTACTGCGCCATCACGCGCCTGGACTACGACGAGTTCCGGCTCTGCCTGGAGAAGGAGCAGCTGCCGCTGCAGAGCCACGCCCCCCCAGCCCACACAGCTGCCGGATCCCGGCCATGGCTGTTGGCCGGGCTGGTGGTTTTTTATGGCCTGTGCAGGCGATGCAACAATTGCCACAACCAGCGAATTTAAGCGTTCTCGTTTAAGGGGAGCCATATCAGCGTGGGGATGAGCGGGCCCCTGGATGTCGGGGCACTCGGAAAAAATGGCCAAAATAATATGAACAAGTTTACATTTTCATAACCAATGTTTTTGTTTCGGAGTAAAGAGCAGAGTTTTAATATTCTTTAAACTCTACAGAAATCATTCGAAAGGGTACTAAAATATGAACTTGCCAAAAAAATAATCAAAAGAAAACTAAACTATAGTTGTCCAATGATACCATATCCCTTTCCCAGAAACTTCATAAAAATTAAACGAAATAAGTTGCAAACTTTCTAATCGTGATCCAGTCTAGCTTCAAATCAAAATGAGTTCTTGGAATAAGTATAATTGAAGAGTTTCTGGGATCGAGAAGTGCTATCATAAACTACTTTTGGCCACATTTTTTCCGCGTGTAGGTATGCTTAGGAATAGATGCTGCAAGATGGTAATGGGCATAGGATGGGGCATGAGGATGACTTGGAAATTCCTATATACAAGTATAGTGCTAATTTACTCTCAATTATGCTGCATGCGAGTCTGTATGCGTGCCATATCGTTTGTGTGTGTGATATGATTACTAAGAATCGTCTCTGCATATATATTTTTGCGGATATATATATATATATGCCTCTATGTAATATGAATATGTGTATGTGTATTGTACGAACTTGGATATGTATGTATATTATATTATATGTTTATCTGTATGTACTTATTGTATATGAAATAAACGAAAACTTTTTAATGTTAAACTCTTGTGTGTGTCTCTTGGCTTCTCAATAAATATTTAAGCAACAAATTGTGGCGTAAATAAATGTGTTAATTTGCGCAAACAAGTCAGCAGTTAAATAAAACGATTGCCGCCGGTCCTTCCAGTCCTGGCAGCAGTCCAGCCCCGTCGACTCGGTTACGAGGGTTCGGGCTCTTTTTTATGGCCAAGACTATTAAACGGCAGAAACCGCATCGCAGCCATATAAAAAAGTTGTTGCCAATGTCCGGGCCAAGAAAAATAAGACAGGCCAATACGTCTCACTATGTGCCGACGTGAATATGTATGGAAAGGATAACAAATGGCCCGAAAGGATGTTCCCGATTTTAATTTTCACTTAGATCCACACAAACATCATTGAATATTAATGACAAGTATACATTTTCATTGCTTCTTCAAGGGCACTGGCTTAGCGAGCTATAACTACAAAATAAAATAAAACACTTTCAAGGTTTTTACAAAAGGTATACGTTTAAAGTTTTTGCTTAATCCCGCCCCAAGGACTTTAAAGAGTTAGTTTCACATTTTAAAGTGTCCTCCAGGTCACCAGTTTTTATTTTTAATATTTTACAACCCGACCAAGGTAAATAACTGAAAAGTCAGGCACTTACCATCAAACATCTCAACCCTGTTTCCACAAAGTTTAGGCAAGTCACATAGTTCCCCAAAAAAGTTCCCATAAAGGTGCATACAAAGTCGTTATGGAAAATTTAAGTAGCTCCCTCGGGCACTTGGCGTGCCATGAAACCGACTCAGTTTTCCCATTAGACGACTCCGGATGGGTTACCCAGTGCAATTATATGCATAATAGATACCGCATATCTATCGGAAAAGTCAATCCAAATGCAAATGAATGCTCTGCCATCCTGATTTGAATTTGATTTGGGTGTTTCCAATTTATATAACTGAGAACATGCCGTCAATGGCAACTAAGATACCTTGTATCGGCTGCTGCTCGAGTCATTTCATAAGTAATGCATGAACGGCCAAAGATTGTTGCATGCCACAGTCCCCCGCCACCGAATTTGGAGCGCCCCTGCGGCATGCGTGACTCTGTGGTACGTGCTGGTCAAGTAAATTATAGGCCGCCGCCATTTGAGGCTGCCTGGCGGAATGGTGCCGACCATCCGGACTCTCCAAGCCACGGAGTTCAGGAGGCTAGGAGACCGACCCGGCTACGAGTTGTGCTGGAAAGCCCGCAGGGCGTACAAAGTGGTCGGCCGACAAGTCGTTGCATAATTTGAGGCGCCAGCAGGTGACAGTTTTAATGGAGTGGGTGTTGCTGTTGCTGTTGGCTTTTGGCCATTAAAAAATAGCCCAAAAACATGGTTGAATTTATCGCCACTTTTTTGGGTTGTTTGTTTATGCAAAGCGGAAGTAAAAATTAACATTTTGTATTCATGAAAATGGAAAGCCTTTTGGTGCAAATAATACTGTTAACCGCAGATTTGGCGATGCATAATTTAGGCCAAAATAATTATTCAAAAAATCTGCTTTCGTGGCTAGACCGTTGGCTTTCAAAGCAAGCCACTAAATTATAAATAAAATATGTATAATCTGATTTATCCTTAAATATTGTCCTGGTAAACTACTTACTTATCTGCTTGGCAAGAAACAGTACATAAAAATCATAAAAAGTATTGAAAAGTAAATGTATCTCTGTAGTTACATATTAAGAGCCAAATTGGCAACACTGGACAGGTGGATGGGGCAGACAGGTAACCAAGTGGCAAGTAACAGGTAACCCAAGTCCATCAAAGTTGCACTTGCAACCAACCATAGAGCCAAAGTGACAAACACAAGCCGGCACATGCCGAGACACCCGCAGTCATTAAAGTTTATTAAGAAACTCTGCCAACTCTTTTTCAATGTATATATGTTGTTGGTGGTGGGGCCTTGGTTTCTTCGGGGGACTATCTGCCTCTCCGGGGGCTAACGTTAGGAACTTCACCAGCAGGCGACGACAAAATGTTTTGGTTTTGTGGCTTTCGCAATTTGGCAAAGTTCGTTTCGGATTTTAACTTGAATTGGGGTTTGCCGGCATCGACTGGGGGCCGATCCTCCAGCCCCATGGCCCGCCGACCTGCCCCAGAGCTCTTCCATCTCTTCCATCATAACGCATCTGGCAGGAAGGGAGGAGGTGCAAAAGCCCCCAAGGACACACACAGCCGCACGGAACTTGGCAGCCGAAATAATACACACGACTAAGCAAATACTTGGGGAAATGCGTTCATATCGTCGACTCCCTACCATATTGTATCAGCAAACACACTTGTATTTTTCGCACTCGACGAAAAATATCTTTACAAATCGATTGAAATCAATAAGTATTGGGTTTCAATTTAAACGGAATATTATCATTAAGCTACTCGTATTTTGTTTCAATATTTATTTAATAAAAAGCTGTTGCTAATACTTTAACTTTAATCGATATACTCTTCTTTTTTTTAAGAAGTTCTGGTCCTGTTAATTAAATTAATCTATAGCTGCTTGGCTAAACCGTTTTATAATAAACATATTTAAATATTTTCGTATATACTTGAATATTTAAACCGAAAGTGTCATAGTTTTAAATTTAAAAATCTTCAATATTTCATCTAGTAAGCCCCATAAATCTTGTTAGTTGCCTTTTCGCTCCGTGTCTGAGTGTTTGCAGCTGATTTTTTTAGCTTTTTGCCTCACTTGGCCATGCATATGCGATACATTATAAACACTCACCTGTTCCACTCAGGCAGCAGGCAGCAGGTAGCTGGTACCTGGTCGCTGCTAGCTGGCAGCAGGCAGCAGAAAGCCAGCCAAGAGCAGCTGGCAAAAATGGCAGAGATGGCAGAGCGCATATGTATTTTTTGGGAGGGGTTATAAATATTTGCACATTATAGCAATATATACACTGAACTGCTCCGCTGCGCTTAGCAATGCCGATTCCGATTTGGATTCGGATTCCGCCAGCCAGCCTTCTACTATACTATAGTGTAGCGAAAACAATTTCAATTCTAATGTGCCATTAATCATTCACAAACATTAAACATATTATTTTTTGCTGGCTTTCTAGCGTGAAATACTAAAGCAGCAGGCAGCTTAGTTGCCTGTCAGGTGCTCGGGAACGGTGAGCTTTTTGTGCATTTGGTTTAAAATTTCGCTGACACGTGGGAGGCGGGTGGTAGGGGGTGGTGGCAGGCGGCAGGTGGCAGAAGGAGGCAGGAGAAGGGACAGGTGAGCGATGGCGAAAACACATTCAATGCACTAATTGTTGTGCTTGAGCGCACCGAAAGCTCATGAACTTGTTCGGATGAAATGTGCGGAGTGCACACAACAAAATAACAGCATTAAGTTGTTGATGCTTCAAATTTAACGTAGCACGTAGCACTTCAGCTCTGCTTTGCTCGGCTCTGCTCTTGATGGCAAAACAGAATTCCATTTCCAAAAATATATAAGCAGATAAAAACTAAAAATATATAAACACAAAACGAACGGCTGCCACAAACACAATGATTTTGAGTAAAATGAACAAATATCGACGACAGCTAGCAATTTAAATTGTTTTCTGTGGTTTCTCTTCGAAATTAAGACAACAAAAAAACAAGGAGCTGGGCTTTAACTGCAAAAAGTATGCTATGAAAAATATAAAAGTCTTAGTTCAAGGAAAACTAATAAAAATAAACAATTTATTCAAGGCAACACGGAGAAGAATTGTTTTCAAATGGCTTTTCCAAAAAGTCCAAAAATAAAACATGCATATAAAAATACTTTAGTATCTGTGTTTAGGCAAAGCCATACAACATACATAGTACATATACTATTTCGTTGTTTTCTTGTTAATTAGCTGGTTTAGCAGACTCTACATACATAGGTATGTGGGCTTGTGTGTTTGTGTGTTTGTTGGGGAGAATATTTATCGCTGTTCGAGCTGCTTGAAGTGTTTGTTGAATAGAAGAATACGTGATTAGCCCAATGGCCAGGGCTAATTTATAATCGTGTGTGGGCAGGGGCATCTACAGAGCACACTCTTACAGACTAGTGGCCTAGTGGGTGTCATCATCCTTCCCCACCCCACCATACCATACCATACCATACCATACCATACCATACCATACAATTTCATGGAAAATTCGTATTAAAAAGCATATGAGCAACTTTTGCTGCTTTTGCGAACTTTTTCGACGGCGACGGCACACCGACGGCACAGCGACTTTGCGGCAAGCGGCGAGCGTCGAGCGTCGAGCCACACACAGAACGTTGAGCGTTGCGTTGCGTTGAGCGGCGGGTAACAATAATAATTCGCACCGTGGTCGTGAACGTGGTCACCACACCAGACATCCGGCCATCCGACAATCCGACTTGTCCGAGTTTTTTCCCCACTTTACCCCAGTTTTCGAGTCCCCGGTACGACAGGTGTATCTCTAGTTCTCTATTCCTATATACGAGACTAACCATATGTGTGTGAGGTGTAATTTGTGGACTGTGGACAACGGCTGGCAAATTGAAAGCGAGGCGCCACCAAAAACCCAAAAATAAATGCCACAAAATGTGTCACCCATACATATCTGCAACTGCAAACAAAGAATATATATATATATGAACATATATAAATATATATATTTTTAAAACTCCGCAATGAAATGCATTGCTGAGCACCGCATCGCGTTTGTGCCATCAAATATTAATTAAATAAAACGCATTAAAGGAAAAACCGACCGATATGTGCACATTTTCATCCAGTTCTCTCGGCAACAAAAGCTAATTAGCATTTAAAGCACAATTAAAAAGTGAAGCCAAAAAGGCTGGCAAACGAAATCAACTTCAGCCGCGCAAAAGCCAAAAACCGTATAAACCAAAAAACCAAACCAAAAAAAAAATCACTTAGACATGAAAAAAAAATACAAAACTCTACTCTGCAAGTGAAACAATTAAATGACATTTTAAGCGCATTTCTTTGCCATATCCTCACCCCTATCCCGCACAACCAACCAGTTTCTTTGGCGTTTTTCTTTCTTTATTTTCATGAAAACACCAAATGGTGGCTGCTGACATAAAAAATCGAAGGAAACCCGACAGGACGGGGTGGGGAAATTTTGTTTGTGCCATAGAAATGGCATCTCGTTGGCGAGGACGTGGAAAAGCCAAAAATGAAAATCAAATAAATAAAAACTAAAACTCAAAAATAGAATATTAGAGACGTGCTCTGGGATGAGGCAGTAAAATTCTGTAAAAGCCAAGCGGAGATGGCCGAAATGAACTGCATATACACAATCTATAGATACAAATGTATCTATCCATCTTTTTGCTGGCGCTGTCTCCATCTCGTCGCTCATCGACGACGGCCAAATATTTTTTTATACTTAATTTTTTTCATCTGCTGCTGCTGTTGCTTCGATAGAAACTACTTTGACTTCTTGTTGTTGTTGGACGGCGCGGTATTGGTATGGGAATTGGTCTAAATATATGTGGCCAAAGCTACAGTGGCGTACGATTTAAGGCTTCCGCCCTGAATCACCTTTAAGGTGTCTTAATCATGGCACAAAAAAAAATCACAAAAAAAATTCCCTTTATTCCATTTAATCAGTCTTCATCCTTGTTTTGCTGCTTTTGAACTTTTTTAGCCCCGTTAATCCCATTGCTTTAATTCAAATTCTAGTCATCCGTTTGGTGATTCTGCTCTTTTGAAAAGTTGCCAAATGGTCTTTGCTGTATATTAATTTAATGGTATCTTTGTTATTAATTGGGTAATAAAAATCCATCCTTGTGTGCAAGTGCGTAAGCAGTTCCGCCTTATGATAGTAAATTTATTTTAATTAAATTAGATGAGCTTTGAAACATTTTTCCATCACGAAAATTAAAAAATTTTAGCAACTTTTTTTTAGATTTATTTTTTGGCCAAAATCTTAATCTCTTCATTCACTTTTTAGGGCATATTTCAACTATTTCGCAACCGATTCAAGAACCATTTATGAATCAGCACATAATTCCCCTTCGAACTTAATCGAAACCTCTTAAAATCAATCAAGACAAATTCGACTCATTTTTAACCCAAAGTCCTTATGGTACCCCTTAAAAAATTTCGAAAAACGGGTCAAAATTTAGTTGGCCAGGTTTTGATAGAAAATGGTTCTACTCGAAGTTATAATGGCGGGAAGGTATAACATTCTTGACTCTGACGAGTATTAGCCAAGTTATACATATTTTCCCATCATGAAAATAGAAAATTGGGATCAACATTTTAGCCGTTATTTTTTGTCCAAAATCTAGACTTTTAATACACTTTTTAGTGAATATTTAAACTATTTGGTAACCGATCGAAAAACGGAATACCATTTATGAATCAGAGTTCTATCCACCTTAGATTTGCATTAAAAGATCGAAAAAATGATCCAAAAAAAATTTTTCCCAATTTCGGGCCAAAATCATGAGGGTACCCCTTAAAAAATTTCGAAAAACGGGTCAAAATTTAGTTGGCCAGGTTTTGATCGAAAATGGTGCTACTCGAAGTTCTTATTCCGGAAAGGTATGACATTCTTGGATCTGAGGAGTATTAGCCGAGTTATACCCATTTTTCCATAGTGAAAATGGAAAAATGGGATCAACATTTTAGCCGTTATTTTTTTTGGCCAAAATCTAAAATTTTGACACACTTGTTTGTCAATATCTTAGTGATTTCAAAACCGATCGAAAAACGGAATACCATTTATGAATCAGAGTTCTATCCCTCTTTAATTTGCATTAAAAGATCGAAAAAATGATCCAAAAAAAATTTTTCCCAATTTCGGGCCAAAATCATGAGGGTACCCCTTAAAAAATTTCGAAAAACGGGTCAAAATTTAGTTGGCCACGTTTTGATAGAAAATGGTTCTACTCGAAGTTATAATGGCGGGAAGGTATAACATTCTTGACTCTGACGAGTATTAGCCAAGTTATACATATTTTCCCATCATGAAAATAGAAAATTGGGATCAACATTTTAGCCGCTATTTTTTGTCCAAAATCTAGACTTTTAATACACTTTTTAGTGAATATTTAAACTATTTGGTAACCGATCGAAAAACGGAATACCATTTATGAATCAGAGTTCTATCCCTCTTTAATTTGCATTAAAAGATCGAAAAAATGATCCAAAAAAAATTTGACCCAATTTTTGGCCAAAATCATGAGGGTACCCCTTAAAAAATTACAAAAAACGGGTCAAAATTTAGTTGGCCAGGTTTTGATAGAAAATTGTGATACTCGAAGTTCTTAAGCCGGGAAGGTATGACATTCTTTGATCTGAGGAGTATTAGCCGAGTTATACTCATTTTTCCATCGTGAAAATAGAAAAATGGGATAAACATTTTAGCCGTTATTTTTTTGTCAATATCTTACACTTATTTGTCAATATCTAAGTTATTTCGAAACAGATCGAAAAACGGAATACCATTTATGAATCAGAGTTCTATCCCTCTTTAATTTGCATTAAAAGATCGAAAAAATTATACAAAAAAAATTTGACCCAATTTTGGGCCAAAATCATGAGGGTACCCCTTAAAAAATTACAAAAAACGGGTCAAAATTTAGTTGGCCAGGTTTTGATAGAAAATTGTGCTACTCGAAGTTCTTAAGCCGGGAAGGTATAACATTCTTGGCTCTGACAAGTATTAGCCGAGTTATACCCATTTTTCCATAATGATAATGGAAAAATTGGAAAAACTTGATGTATATTTTTATTTAGTCAAAATCTTAACTTTTGTTATAAAACAACCCTAGTTTGAAAGCCAAACAAAAGTTAAAAAGCAAAAAGACCTAGAGGAAAGAATATTTAAAAATTTATACTTTTATTTCCTATCAACAATGCACTTTCTTCGGACCGCCAGTGTAACGCACAAAATCACTCTCAGATACAAGATACATTTGTCTATTCCCGTGGCCGGCTCTCTCTTTCTTTCTATCTTTTTTTTGGCTGGGATGCTGGGAAAGATGTGAAAATGTAGACTGATGAAAAAACAACAATAACAGAAAAAGCCCCGTCACCGATCGTTGCGTAAAGTTTCCTTTGTTGTTGTTGGAGAATTCGTTGCGTTGCGTTTGCGTTTTCCTTTGCGATTGCGTTAGAATTTCGGTTCTGTTTCTGTTTCAGTTTTAGTTTCAGTTTCAGTTCAAAACGCCGGTTGGCGGCGGACGCGCTCGCGCTCCTCAAAAAATCAAATCGGAAAACCGAACCCCCCAACAAGCGCACAAGCGCATTCCCTAATTTTGGCGGTGAAAGTGCAAATTGCAACAAAAATGCCTTAAAGCAGTGGGGTTGAGGGGGTCGGGGGTCATGCAGGGAGGAAGGACGAGGGCGTTCGCAATTTTGGATGGAACTTTTGGCAATTGGCTGGCGGTATTTCTGGATTTAGCAACGCCAAATTGTAACAGACGGTAAGCACCCACATTAAACGAAATAAATAAGAAGTATTTTAGCTCCCCCGGAGTGGGTAAGAGTGTGCTTGTGTTTACACTTAAGCAAGCTTATTTGTGGTATAAACATGTCGAAAATATTAGTGTACTTTCGGCCACAACCACCCACGCAAAGCATGAGCTGGAAATAAAATGAAATATTCAAGCCATTGAGAGCAAAGCAACTAAAACAAATCTAACACAATGCTGCTACCTGTTAATAATTAAATTAGTAAAAACAAAGCATTCAAAATCAACAACAGCAGGCGCCTAACTCCCATCTAGCTCTGGGGATTCGGCTTTGGGATTCACAATCCGTCAGATTCACAGATGCGTCGACACACAGAGATTTGCAAAAATACCTTACCTTGCCTCGAATCATCGCAAATTTAACAATATTTGCACCTGATTTCGATGCATATGTGCCAGGGGGTGGCAGTGTGTGTGCTCTCTCACAAAACAACCACACACGCTAACACCAAAATACCATCCAACCTAACCGAACCGAACCACACACACACCCACCCACCCACCTAGCAACCCACGCATACACTTATCCACCATTATAGTTTATATATAACCCATAGGTACGACATGGAGTCGGTCCGATGTACATACTTCGTATGCCAGCTCTGATAATGATGTCGATTTTGCTGCCAAAATAAAGACACTGAGAAATGAACAGCCAAGAAAATGTTAATAAGTTCTTATGGAAAGTTTAATACTCTTAATTTAGATTTAATTTGATTTATTGGAATGGAAACTCAATTCCATTTCGCTAGAAATTTCTTATGCCATTTAAAACTCAACTGAATCTGAATAATGAAAAGCTTCTAAGAAAACTCAATAAACTTTCCAACTAATAATTCAAAATTAGAAACTATAGATCTTCATTATTTTCAAACAGAAGTTGGGAGATTTATTTTTAAAATATATGAAAAGTTTATAAGAAAGTCTGAGCTATAATTTAAATACAAAGTTTTTGGTTTTTGGATTTTTAGATAAACTTTAGTCACAAATCAAATGTTCAACTATTTAAAGAACGATGGATAAATTCCAATTCTAAACAACATTCAAAAAATCTTCGCTTATAGAGTGTTGAATAAAATCCCATCAATCATATATATTTCCACAAAAATGTATATTTTTATATGCAGTATATGCATTAATCAATCTGACTGGATTAGATATATTTTTACCTGCAGGCACAATTAGCAGCTGCCTAAAAAATGCATATATATTGTATACTGTAGCTTCGAGGGGAAAATGGTGTGTCAACTAAACTGGTTGATTGACTAGCCTATTGTAAAAATATTGTTTTTAATATCCATCCTGTCGAATCTTTGCGTTTTCCGGCACTTTAAAGCTTAAATCAATTTGTTAATGCAATTGAAGCGGACAACCCTTGGCTTTTGCAACTCAATTTAAAATTAAATGTACGCATGTCCTCGGGCTGGTAATTCCGTTCGTTAGCAAACCACATACATCCACACATCCATCCTCGAATCGAAATTATTTCGAACCGAAAAAGAGTATCGAAATGGCCAGCAAAATGGTGGTATTTGAACCAAAAAAAAAAACAAAAAAAGGTTTGGCAATATGGCAGAGGGGTTATGTTTTGTGTGGCATACTCGCTACCTATACCTATACCTATACCTAAGGCTATAGTACCTTTACCCTTATACCCCCATCCCCCCTCTGTTACAAAAAACAAAACTCATCCCACACATACGCTCATTTCGCTTATTTTTTTGAAACATTATTTTTGTGAAAAATTTTTATGCAAATTCTCTTACAATTCCTGTGCTAAGTACACAGAATGCAGCACGCACCTGTTCGTGTGTGGGCGTGGATGGGTGGTGGATGTATGTGTGTGTGTGTGTGTGTGGCAGGATGGGGTAGTGGGCGGGCTTGTATGAGTTTTGCGTTAAACTTTAATTGGGACATCAAGTGGCAAGCTCTTGTTGCTGCAGGCAGGCTCTTTTCAGCTCCCGCTGCTGCTTCTGTTTCTGCTACCGCTCCCCTGCTGCTTTCCTGCCTTTTGTGTGTAATTTGCATAATATTTTATTAAATGTTGATTAATTTGTGCGATTCCTGGCCGAGGCCAAAATAAAAGGCATTGCGTGCTTACGGGGGCCCGAACGATATTGCCGCAACAGCTGCAGCTCAATTAAAAATCATAAAATGCGAACACAAACACAGAAATATGTACTTCATTACGATTATATCAAGTGTCTTTTATTGCATTTCTTCCCAGTCCATGCCCCGCCCAGTGCCCATGCTGAGCAGTCGAGATGACGCAAATCCAAATAATAATAATAATATCTTTTCCTCACACAGTTGCTAATTTTATTTGAGGTGACACACAAGGCGGGAATTTCAAAATATCGTAGAGCAGGCAAGAAAGGCAGACGGTCCGAGAGAATTAGAGAAAGAAAAACTGACTGCCTGAGTGTCTGTGTGTGGAAAAGTATGAGTACTACGCGTAAAAAAAATATAGAATAAATTGAGCACATTTCAATATTTTTGCCGTTGTCTTTGGTGCTATTTTTAGGCCAACACCAGAACAAAAAAAAAACAAAACACTTTGAAAATAATTTATCTATATATTTTTTTTTTGTTTTGCCCAGCAAGATGTGCTCAAATTAGTCTAAGATACATTTCTAAATGTGACAGTAGTGAGTGAGTGTCTCAGAAAAATTGAAAAAAATAAGTACTAAGCGGGAATCGCTCATAATTTTTCATATTTTTTTGAAAGCGAAATTCTAAAATTGTAGTTTGTTAGCAATAGCCATTCAATTGAAAAGTATTACTCAGTGTTATATTAAATAATTCCAGTGCATATCGAAATGTCTGGATATCTATACCTTATGTATTATATCACATTTGAATTGTTTTGTATATAAGCATTGACATTGAAGACTTATTTTTTTGTTGGGAAACTTTTCCAAGTCTCTAGACAAAGTTTTTGTTATGAATTTATAAATAGCAATGGAAATAAATGATACATATAAAAAAATAATATTGAATAAAAGTGCTGAGGCTTATAAAAATAAACATTGGCCATATTCTATATTAAATTTAACGAATATTTCAGCTTAAAACTTTCAACTCGCTTCTGTTTGAATTCAATTTTACTTCGCATTAATATCTCATTTAACTTAATTGTTCTTTTTCAATTACAGAACGAACAACGACCGACTATTAACGATTAAAATTAAGTCCAATTGAAGTAGGGGAAAGTGCTTAGGATTACCAGTATACTATTTTCCAACAACAACAAGAACAACAATAGAAGCAACAGCAACTTCTGAGCCATAAGCGGATAACAAGTGTTGTTAAAAATTTGTTTCCAAATATTTTTTATCAACAATATTTTTTGAAAAAACTTTTGAAGACACACCCGTGAAAGAAGCGAATAGCAAAGAAGAGAGCTTCCAGGCAAACAAAAGTCAACCAAGAAGGAAGTGAAAGCTAAAGTCAAGCTAAAAAGGAGAAAAAGGAACAAAACGAATTTGATACAGCAACAGGAAGAAGCAGTCCCAGAAAGAGATACAAAATGGCCGCCGTACAACGGAAACTGGTGCACAAGCAGTTCAACTCGCCCATGGGCCTCTATTCCCAGGAGAACGTGAAGGCCACGTTGGACCGCGAGCTGAAGGCCTTCGGCGCCGAGGGGTGAGTGAAAAATACACAAAGAGCCGAGGCAGATAGCAAAAGATAGAGATGAAAAAACGAGAGCTCCTCCATTGGTGTAGCGAAGTGAAATGATTATCATACATTTAAATGCATAATTTCATAAAATAGATGAAAGTACCCGACCGTGGGAATGTAGTCTGGAAAAGAGTAGAGCTTGGGGGGGATTGGCCGGCCCTTTGCATTTTCAAGGCTCAACTTATTACACTTTCTCGGCTTATGAAAGCGACTTCTAGTAGGAATTTAGTGTTTTTATAATATTATTTAAAAATTCGCATCTAATGGACTTTATTTATCAAGTCCCCTCGCCATATTTGAGCTAAAAGATATGGAATCAAAAATTAAGACTCATAATTCTAGCCTTTTAATATAAATACATACATGATATATGTGGTAAACTAAAATAATAATC
This sequence comes from Drosophila atripex, assembly GCA_035045925.1. Taxonomy (NCBI): domain Eukaryota; kingdom Metazoa; phylum Arthropoda; class Insecta; order Diptera; family Drosophilidae; genus Drosophila; species Drosophila atripex. Next base: position 11,074,635 of record JAWNOP010000012.1, on the reverse strand, counting down.
TAATTAAAAAAAGATTTAAATTTAAATACAAATTGATTTCACATGTTTTCTCTTCAATTCAAAAAAAATATTTCACATTAGTTATTTTAGAGTTTGATTTATATAAATTCCAACACTATGCGGAAATTAGCATAAACATCAAACCCAATCCGTTAATTTAACGCTGTTAGCTCGTGACTGCTTTAAGAAATCGTTAAACTTTCCAAACATTTTTTGGAAATTTTTCTCTAGTTCGTTGTATTTTTTCTGTTCCTCGTAGTAATTATTTTTGGTTACACTCATTTCATCTTCCAATTTATTTATTACATCAATTTTGGTAGCAATTAAATCCTCAAAAACTTTTTTTCCTCTAGCAATTCCACATATTTGCGACTATTTTTGATAACGTCATCTTGCAAAGTTGACAATTTCTCCTGCAGCTGTGAGTTCAGGTTATCTTTTTCTTGACATTTTTCGAAATATTTAAGTAATGGCTTTACAATTGGATAACACACTGATGCACATTGATCTTCCATTTCATCTGTCAGATAGCATGACTACGAAAATTGAATATAGTATAAGATTAAGATTTTCAAAAAAAAGATTATTACCTCAGTGTCAAGGGCAAGAGAATTCGAGATTAAATACAGAAACACCACTGTGAACAACATTTTTTTTAAATTTTTCATTAAAAATCGTTCGTCTTTAAGATCCACTAAATGAATTTCATCTGAAGCTTGGAAATACTTGGGTCTGGGTTTTTAAAGACAGCATCAAATCAATGTTTTTTAGAGAGAGAGATTTCTTATCAGATCAGTACTTAAAAAAATCCCATACAAAATTTTTGATTACTAAGGTTACTCTGGTTTAATTTTTTCATTGAATGTCTTGAAATAAATAAGCATATTTTCAGCTCCACTACAAAAAAGAAAGAACATTTTTAATCATTTATACACATACATAAATAGCATATTTTATTCAAAATTCAATGCAAATCAGACTTTCTATGGATTATAAATCATAACAAGAATAATAGTTTATATACGAAGTTGATATACCCTTGCTAATACTACATTTTTATATTCTAACTTTAATAACGCCAAAGTAGTGTCAGCTCCGATCAGATCCTTATAATATTTTTTTAGATCAGACAAGTTGGCCAAAAATTAAGTATGTAGAAAGTTTTAAACTTCCATCATTATAAAAAGTTATGTCTATCTAGTTATGTGATCTAACTAAAAAAAACTACACCCTCATGTAGGGTACAAGATAAAGGTATATATATTGACCTTTTGAAACTACTTTGATCCCAAAGACAAAAGATACTTTTTTGGCAATAAATACATTTCCAGAAAATGTTTTTTTAATAAAAACAAATATCTTGATTTTAATCCGAAAGTAATAAACATCAAAATAAAAGCCAAGCTTGAAAAAAATTTAAAAGGCCATAGGAGTGGCACAAACGAAACCTTTCAAGCAATTAATAAATGGGAATAAAGGGAAACTATTGCACATTCCAGAGAAAGAATATTTATTTCCAAATTGATTTTAGTCGAAGTTTGTGGATTTAAGTGCTTACAATTCATGATACTTTAAGATGCTAGGGGAAAAAGATACTCAGCTAATTAGATTATAAATTTATTGTTTCATCGGTTTATTTTGAAACGCCTAGAGTGAGCCTTCATCGTGCCAATTTTACTTGCTTGTTTTGTATCTGGTGGCGCGAAACAGGTGCACGAAGCACATTAAGTGGAGGCCTTGGGCGGGGAGGGGATTATAAAGGCTGTGGCAGGGGCGGGGCAAGCCCCTCACTTTGTGCAGTGCAGCGCGACTGCGACGTCGTCAGCAGCAGCAGAGACTGCAACTGCAACGCTGCCAATTTGCTGTCGCCAAAAAAACACACACATATGCCGCCAAGATGAGGACAAAAACAACATGAACGATTAAATGCTTTGACGTTTAATTGTAATTACCGAAAAGCTTTATAAAGCGCTGGCGAGACGCGTATCTGAAAGATGCTTTAGACTTGAATTTATTTGTAGCTGGTGCTGCTGCTGCTGTTGCCGCCGCCGCTACTACTAGTGGCGACAGCAGCAACAACATCTAAAACAAAAACATTAGCAGCATTATCTTTGCCATTGTTGTTTGTTGTTCAAATAAACCGGCCTCAGCGCACCTCACCGCACCTCGCGGCAGTACACCTTTGGGGGGGATCTGCTCTGGTGAGCAAAAACTTTAAGTGGCTTTCAGTTTAGTTATTCGGCGACTATGCGTGCGACAAAACGTGTGCAACAGCAACAGCAACTGAAACTGAAACTGAGTCGGGCAATTTAATTACCAAAAAACCGAAACCTAAACTAAAAACTTTCAAGCGCATTCGCGTTTTGCGTTCGTGTGCGTAACGTCTTAGCAAACTCCCCAGTTTCGATTTTGGGGGAGAAACTTTTCCTCAAAAAAAACCCAAAAAAAACAAAAAATCAGCTGAGCCAGCATAACACAAAATGTACGTGAATCGAGCAGAATATCCTTAAGATAGTCCCTCCTTTATATAACACCAGTCGAGCGTGTAGCACAGTGTGTTAGACAAAAAATAGATGAATGTATTAAGACGTCAGCAGGTCGATGAGATGAGTCACTTGCCAGCGTTAGTGCACTGATTCAATGCAACACAATCAGTCAGCCAAGCCAACAGCAACAAAAACAATGTCAACAAACAGGCGGCAGGCGTTCAGCCAAAAGTTGTGATGCATCTCTTGACTTTCTGCCCATCCCTGTGACTCACTCTATTAGGAAATCACTCAATTAATGCCTCACAGACCAAAAAAAACACACACACCACCCACCAAATTTAATTAAAAAATTGTCAAACATTTATCAGTTATCTTGCCACAAAGTGATTATTTTGGTCAAATATTTGAGGCAACACTCAATCAGATTTTCGATTTTATTTGGCTGCCAAATATTTGCATTTGGCAAACGAGACTCTCAGTATGTTTTCTATTAGTCGAAATTAATCAACTAATTAATGTTCCTGTCAATGAATAAATTTCTCTCCCACAAATCAATCAAAGAGTTCAATGTCAAATGCAATTGGTGAAAATTGGAAGATTAACAGAAATGTATCTTAAACACAGACGTGCTTATCTCCGGAGGGCCAATGCCTTAAATTCCTTATCTTGGAATTTGTCTCGTACATCTTCTTCTCAACTATTTCCGTTTGTTATCTCTGAAGAAGGCAGAAAACATTTCAGGGAGATTAAGATGATTGCAGAATATTTCAAGCATATTATAATTAAAGTTGAAACTTGGATAATTCCAACTCGTTAGCAACTTAAGACGAGTCGCAGCACCGTAAATTCGAAAGGAATTCACAAGTTCAAAAACAAAAGTGGAGCAAATAAAGGATTGTAAATAACTACATATAATTTGAGAATTAAAAGATCTGTTTTTGCTCAAAGCCCCACAGTTTTTCCAACCCACTTGCCTTGAATTTAATGAAAACATTTGCTTCTTTGTCTTGCAGCAGTGGGGCAATATATTAGCTTTATATAATTTATATGAAATTGTAACAGGAATATAAATATTTGTATAATCAGAGTAACTTGATAGGTACTAAGTTAGTTCCTCTATCTACGAACAGTAGCTTTCCAGGTGACTCCTGGTGCAAGGTCCGTGTGTGCAACATTCGTAGGCCACATTCCGCATAACGCGGCTATTTGGCATCACCAAGTTTTGGTTTGAAGCAAAGGTATCACTTTCATTATCCGTCAGGTGGTCCACATAATCAAATAGGTTCACTGAAACAGAAACATTAAATTTAAATTAGTACTATTAGCTTACTAGTAGTACTTACGAGTGTTCTGTGACTTTTTAATAATTTTATTGAATCTATTGCCGCAAATTTTTCGCAACTCATTGGTGAGTTGCTCCCCACATATTATCATTGGGACTTCCCTCTTGGTGGGAACACCTTCCAGCAGCGGAATCATCACCAGAAGCCAGGAGAGCAGCAACCAGATCATCTTTGTCCTTGAATTCGGCATGTTTCCTGTTAAACTCCTGGTCGAGATGTGATGCACATTTCCAGCCTTGGTGTCCTTTTATAAAGCCGCACGCATTGAAAAATCTTGTCAGGGTCGATTAGTGTCCTTGTCCTTGGTGCAAAGCTGTAGCTAATTTATGCTTAAAACAAAAATAATTCATTTTAGACAGGTGTGCATTGGCATGGCGTTAAACCTTTACGTAGGTGTTATAAATAATCTTCTAAAATAAGTCATAATGGTGGTTATTTTTTCAATAGAAATGATCATTTCAACCAACCTTTAGTTTCTTTTTTCTTTAGCTTCTCCTTAGCTTTAGAATATTTAAAAGAATAAATATTTGATATTTTTTTTTACAAATAAATTACTATTTACATATATATTTTTTTATTTTATAGATTTAAACATTGTTGAACAAATTGAATTTGAATATTTGATGGTTTCTAAACTTTTTTTTTTTAATTTTCTTTGTGTTTGATGTTAGCCTATTCACAAACCTTTCGTCATTGGGTGGAGAACCAAAATATAGTTGGTTTTTCTACCAACAAAATGTCATCTCTAACAAAGGCGCGCGTTCAGATTAGTTTTGAAATAAATAATTTGTTACTCAAATAAAATAAATTATAAAATATAACCCAATTTCTTAATATTTATAGGATTGAAATCGACGATCAAATTTCCAAGCCCCTGAACTTGGCCAACTCGGCCGTTCTGCGCGCCGTCGAAGAGGAAGAGCAGCAGGCCAAGAGCGGTAAGTTTTTGATTATCCTATGTCCTTTTGCCTGAGTGTGCGTGTATGTCCTCTAAAAGTATACACCTCCTCACACAATGGCTATAACATAAAGAAACCATGTAAGCAACATTCAACAATCAACTGAAACAACAAAACAATGCCCTTGTGCCCGTCCAGAACTTGTGTTACTTTGTTGAGAAATATCAAAATAAAATATATTGGCTTTGTCAACCCGAAAAGAATTTTATCCCTCCACCGAAAGACAGAGCCGCCGACGTCAGCGCGGCGAGGCGGATGCACTGCATCATACTTTGCACCAGCAGCTGCTGGACCAAATCAAGACACACTACCTCAGCCACCAGCAGGATGTGACCATCGACAGGGATACGGTCCTTAAAATCAACCGACTGGCTACCAAGAGGCATCTGCTAAAAAGGGACCACAGCTGGCCACCGGCTGAGCAGGCTCCAGCGGCCGCCAATCCGGAGCAAGCCCATGCAGCATCCTCCTACCCCTCGCACAGTATTGAGGCTTTGAGGGAGAAGTTCCAGAGTCCCACCATGATCATTGAGCCGACAGCCAAGGAGGTGCGGGAGCAGAGGCAAAGGGAGGGAGGGCAGTCGAAGGAGAGATCCAAGACTCCACAAAAGGTAACCGAGATCGCGGAGGTATTCCATCAAACACCAGTCGCCAAGGGCTTCTCCGCTCCCGAGACCAAGGCGGCGGATGTGGACTTGGGCCTGGTGGCCCCCCGGTGCGAGTACTACGAACAGCTGGCCCACAGGCGACCCACCACGCCCACCTTGCCCACACCCACTCCCTACCGGCCGCGGCCCAAGAGGCAGGCCTACTCCCTGGACCGAGGACGAAGTCGGAGACGAATAGCTGCTGCAGGAGTGGGTGCTCCGGAATTGCCGCCGCCGAAACCACGTTCCTCGAAACCGAAAGTGCAACGGCGATGCATCAAACTGGCCACCGAGGTGAAGATCTCCTACGGACACGAGGGCGACAGCGAGGGGGAGGAGGAGGCCGGCCCTAGGGAGGAGGTGGACTTGGAAACGGTGCCACTGCCACCACCGCCAGCTGCTGGGAATCTCAATCAGGCGAAGACAGGCCCAGACAGAGGTGTAATTGACAGTCTGGCGGCGGTTAAGCAGCAGCAGCAGATGGCTCTGGCCCTGGCCAGCAACGGGAGCATTAGCACCTTCGCCCAACCCAGCCCGGTAGCCACTCGCATTGTGCCCGTTCGCGTGGAAGCCTCGTCCGATCATCTGAAGCTGAGCGCCCAGCAGATCTACGACGACGCCTGCTCGTACTTGCAGGATAACCGCCGGCAGGAGATGGCGGAGGAGGAACCGACCTATGTAAGTGCCACCAGTGGGATTAAGTTGCTCCAGCGGCAGGGCAGTACACCTGGTACCCCTGCGACGCCTGCGACCCCACCACCGCCTCTAATGCGTGCCAAATCTGGCGAGGAATCGGTAAACAAAGCGAAGCAATCCAAGAGGCAGGGTGGAGTCTACAGCCTGGGTACGGAATCAGAGACAGAAACGGAGAAGCAACACGAGGCCCACGTGGAGATAGCCCAATTGGAGGCCAAGTACGCCCACATCCAGCAGTCCATAGCGGAGCATCTGCGTCAAATCGATGCTTACATGATAAATGCCAAGCAGGCGCTGGAGAGGAGTGTCCAAACCACGCCAGTGCCCACTCCCACACCACCGCCGCCACCACCACCACCTCCTCCTCCGGCGCCAGCCAGACCCATTAGCTCCGGCCACAACGAATCCTGGGACATCTTTGCCCATCGGCAGTCGCCCATTCTGACCATGGAGAGTCCCTTGCAGGCCATCCTCCGGCAGATATACACCCGGGCAGCTGGACTACCCCTTGGCGGAGCCAAAGAGGCAGCCCCTGTGGCAGAGCAGGAGGAGTCTCTTACCGAGAACGTGCCCATTGTGGAAAGAGCCCTGGAGGACCTCCACAAGATTGCCCAGGCTCTGGAGGGCAAGCCCAGGAAGGAGCAGGAGGAAGTGGACCAGATAGAGGTCCGGTCCACACCAGCTGCCATTCAGGCACAGCACGTAGTCATCGAGGACGATGATACGGAGTACAGGCACGTATCGGATGTAATTGCCAACTACGAGCAGTTGGCCAAAAAGGAGTTTGAGGAGTGGCAGGAGGAGCAAGTGGCGAGGAAGGAGTCGAAGGATGTTAAGCCGGAACTCAAGGAAAGTGAAAACAAGCTGCAGGCCAAACAGGATTTAAGGTCTAAGATGGAAGGCCAAAGAGAAGCAGAAGAGCCTGCGGACAAATCCGAAACGGATCATCTAGAACCATCCTGTGCCCACGAGTCCTTCTCTGCCGCCTGCTGTCCTGTTTGCGATGAGCTCCGCGGATCCCCCAACAACTGGGGTAAACTAACCAAGGCCGATCAGTGGAGGATTGCCAATTTGCACAACGAGCCTCTGGAGAACTACAAGGCCACCTATGAGGTTCGAAGTCCCTACATTTCCAGACAAATATCCTGGGAGGAGACCCAACCGGCTCCAGTGGAGAAGCTACAAAGGCAGCGGAGCTTTGTGGAGATTGTGACGACGCCGGCTTCGGATTCTCCTCCTGCAACGCCCACCCCGGCGCCGCCTCCACCGCCTCCGCCGCCACCGATGCCACCGGCTCGCCTGAAGCTCCAGGAACCGGAAGTCACCTGGGAGCGAAGTCGCTCGCCCAGTCCGCTCCCCTCGCGCAAATATCCAGCACCGCTCATAGAAGCCCCACAAAGGGCCAGTTCCCCATTTGGTCTCAATCCTGTGCCGGCCAAGGCCTCTCCATCATCGCCCGTCAATCTTCCCCAGAAATACAGCCATGTGCCACAACTGGAGGGTCACAATATAGGTCTACTGGTGAAGACAGCTACGGAGCCACTGCAGCAGAGCATGTCGGCCTCTTCCTCCTTGCTGGCGTCCACACCTCCGGCCACTCCCACGCGTCCTGTGGCACAGCCCTCGCCCTTTGACTTTCCCGCGCAGGATTCGGATGCGGACAAGTTCAGGTCGCTGGCTTCATTTGACGAAGTGCAGCAGCAACAGGGTAACAAGGACTTTAGCTTCAATCGATCCTTTGATAATGTGTCGCCACGCCCCTATCTGGGCATCGAAGGTGCGTGGAAACCCCGCCCCATTCTGTGTCTATATGTTCCTTGAAGTTTTAGTGTTTTTTTCCGTCAACTGTGATTTATTTTTTAACTTTAAACTATTTTTTTAAGAATATTAATGAATAGAGGTCCGATTATTCTAACCAGAAACTTGAAAAGAATATATTATTAATAAAAATATAATATTATTTGAGAAAAGTTCGATAGGAAATATGAAATCGTAGATATAAACCAATGGCATCATCTGCCACAAAATTAGCTTGGACGTTTTTTATTGTTGTAGGATTTCTATTTTCGAATTTTTATTGCTCACTTTCCTTGCGAACTTATGTCATAGACTTTCCCAGTCACGAGAATATTCGACTATATAGACTTTTAATGACAAACATCGGCGGAGATTTCACATTATAATGTCATAAATGGCACAGTGCGTATACTTAATATTACAAGCTGGCACAAAGTAGTGCCGAATCTTAATCTATTTTCAAGTAATTTATTTAAGAGTAAACAAGCTAAGAAAATCATAGATAGACGATAGAAGTGTCTATCTTTTGGCATTTACCAAATCACAAATATTACAATATATATAGAAGGATTATATTTGTCCGATTTTCTTCTATTTATCTGTGACGTTTGGCGGCCATCAGAATGAATTTGTTGCGTGGCTAACGAGCGCAGTGTACAATACGTATTATACCAAATAATTGTCTATATATCGTATAGAGTATATATTGTATATATTGTTTATATCGGATATGTGTTACAATTTTGCTAATCATTTTAATGAGCCAACTTTTGTCGTACACCTGTGAGAATACGTTTAAAAACAGATTTGTTTTAGTTCGCTGAAAATGACAGCCGTTTAAAATTAGCCTCCCATCTTGACTCACAAACTTTGTTAGCATATACGAGAGATATACATATATGGGCGGGACGAGTTTAGGGGCTGATGCTGCAAGATAGATGATAGATAGTTAGTTAGATGGGGCTGGGCCGTATCCGCAAGATGGATGGGTGTGCGCCCACTTGATTTGCGCGCCCAGGCATAACAAATCGCCATAACAATAAACACAAAATTGTATTCCGCAAGAGTCAACCTACTTGGTTGGATTATTGGCGATCGTTGTTTCATATAGAACTGGGCAGGGCGGCGGTGCCCGAAATATGCCAAGATCCGCAAATATGTCAGTGGCTATATATACTCATATATGTATATATCAACATATTTACGAGTATATGAATACACCCATATGTACATATGTATCTTGTGGCAGCCACCTTGAGATCGGCTGTGAGTGGGCAACATCATCCGCATTTCAAGGTGCGGCGCACAAATCACTAAAATCGAAGGTGTAAACAATGCGGAAAGTGGACCAAAAGTCCGACATTTTCGGCGGGGCATGCAGGGGGATAGTTCGTTGGTAAAAACCAAGACCAAGACCCTCGTTAGCAGACCCTCGGGCATACACTAGAGACTCGAGTCTTGGCTGGCCAGCTCCTTTCTCTCATTTCTATACTTGTATATCTTTTTTATCGCGCCTCTCAGCAGCACCCATCCCGCTAAACACTCAGAATCGAATGGGTGTTGCGAAAATGTGTGGGTTGAAACCCATACGCTGGCAAATTATTTTCTGTCTCTGTGTCTTGGCCATTTCTCGGGCTGGCTAACAATAATTTCCTCTGCATTTCTCTGGCTCCCCAGCTCACTTAGTAGCATACATCGAAGGCAAACATATCGCGAACGCGGCCAGCGCGAACGATCAACGAATTAGCAAATAGAAAATAGCCAATAGCCAATAGAAAATAGAAATTTAATTGGGCAAACGCACAATAAATCGAACCAAATCGAATTGAAAGAGGAAAAAGATAAAAGATTTGATTCCCGTGTTTTTTGTACCGAGCCGAAACAATTTTATTTCGAAATTTTCAACGATATCGATCCGAAAGATAAACGAAACGCGTGCCGTTCAGCAAAATTTGCCAAATAAAACTCGAATCTATTAAGGGATAATCCAAACAAGCCCAACAATCCGGTGGTGTTCCAAACAATCAGCCATTGAATCAATCTCCGATACCGAAACTGAAACCGAAACCGATTGAACCGAAATTGATTATTGCATCTCCGATCGGGATTATATAACGCTATTCTCAAACGATCGAAAGGGGGCGGCGTGAAGGCGGAATAGTCAAAAAATAGCCGCTAAAAAACAACATATAGATCCGTCTATATATGCGAGTATTTTGTTATTTTTGATATCTATACGAGAATATTTTTATTCTTACGCAAAGAGCCCGAGATCGGCCAGAGAGAAAGAGATAGCCAGAGCAATATATAATCATGGTCGCACAGTGGAAAATCATCAACGAGAACTACAAGAATCTGGAGGGTAAACACACAACCATTCTTTGATCCATTTTTAAAGACGCAAGCAACATGTTGCACTTCCCCCATCATTGCGAAATTCTTGGCATTATTTTTTTTTCTCAATTCCAAGTATTCAATGAATTCGCTTTGAGTCTCATAGCTTACAATAGATCACATAGTATACACTTCCTTTCCGATGAACCATAAGCTTTGAATAATTTCTTTAGTCAGCAGTCTCGGGGGTAGCAACCAGTAGCAACATGTTGCTGCAACATCCGAGGTGGCCGGGGGCATCTCCACCCATCGGCATCATCACCCCATGAGTAATTTCAAATTCTTGGCTTTTCGGTCTCAACCAGGTCTAATTTTAGACACAATGACAGCCGCATATGATTTGCAGAATCGTCCCGAATCTATATATATATACATATATACTCTACGCGTCTCCCTCGCTCCCTTGCTGGCGGGTATAATTTTAATTGGCTTAAATCATTTTCAAATTGTTTCGCCAGCACTGGCTAGGAAAATGTGCATTGCATTTCGCATTCGCGATGCAATCCGAACCAAGGCCATAATGACGCCCACATTTTGGCCGCATTTTGTTGAATGTTAAATGTTGTTTGCACGGCAGCTGCCGTTGCAGCAGCAGCTGCACCTACAGCCGCACAATACAAATTATAAAGAACAAATTCCCCGTATTTATGGCTCCCGTTTTTCTTTGCATTTCGTTTTCTTCGTCGATCAGGCTACAAGCGAGTGGCCTGGCCACCGGCCTCCGAGGAGCGGATCATCCGCGAGTTCACCCCCCAGCCGGCCACCCAGAGCCCGGCCCCGGGATCCGGAGGCTATTATCCGCAATCGGTCGCTGCCCCGCCCAGCCATGCTGCTGCAGCCCCACCCCAGGTAATTTTATGTTTAATATTTTTTCTTGTCCTGAAACTGTATATAGATAATATCGTGTCCTGTGTACATAAATCCCTTGGAGATCTTGTGTAAATATATAATTGTATCTGCCACTACTGGTTATGGATTTCATACTACATGTACATACTATACTATATATAATATAAACCCAATCTAAGGCCTCACATCCCGGCACATGCACACACACTCCTAACCAAACCACACTGACAACTTGCAGGGACCCATTTATAATAACGTCCAGCCGCGCACCACCCAACCACCATCAGCACCCCAGCAGTCGAGCTACCCGCCACAAAATGTCTACGGTAACCCACAGCCCACCGCCCCCACCTCTCAGTACCCCGATAGCTATCCATACCAGGCACAACAGCACCAGCCCCAGCAGCAGCAACCTGTCCAATACACACAGGCCCAGTTCGATAGGCAACGCTCGAGGGAGCCTGTCCAGGCTCCGGCTCCAGCTCTAGTGTCCGATTATGCCAATGCTAGTGCTAATGCGTATCCCGACTATCAGTCCAACTACCCGCAGCAGGAACCGCTGCAGGCCGGGAGCAATGTGGGCGGTGGCTGGAAGCATATCGGTGGCCCTCAACCCAAGAGCCACAGGGAGTTTACTGTCCCTGGATCGGGATCGGGAGTGGGATCCCTGCCACAGCAGCAGTACCAGCAGCAGCCAACCTACCAACAGCAGCAGGTACAGTCTTGGCCAGATTGAATCCATAACAGAACTTGGCTTTCGGCAAGATGCTACAAATTCCACTGCTGTTGTGCTCGGCTCTATCTCCTGCGACCTTTGAACCCTCTATTATTCCCTGATAACTCTTTTGGACATTAACTAAAAAAACATACATCCTCAAGTACTATTCTGGATCTTTACTAAATTTCAACGCAAAACACTTGTATCTGACTCAAACTGTTGCTTTTTGCAGTCACTAACTCTGTAAATTGGATGAATATTTGTATATTGGCTGTTTCGAAATAGTTTTGAAATAATTTTTGAAAAATGAAACATGAGACACTAGGCTTCTTTCGATGTCAGCCTTGGCTGTCAATCAAAATATTAATGTTGGTTTAATATTTTTAGAGAATATTTGTCTAACCAAAAAAATACTGTGATGAAAGAGTAACTAATTGATGTTTAATGTCAGAAAATAAGTAACTCCTGGCTTATGAAACTGCTTCTGCTTTCTATTCTATCTCTGCGACTTTCAGCTGTAATGTGTGCTACACTTTTCGACAAAGTCCTTTGCCGCCCAGCCACTAACCCAGTCACTAAAACTAAACTTCCCACCTCTAACTATGGTCTTCTGTCTATCTCTATTTCCAACATATATCTATCTCTATGTCAACATCGAATGTGAATGTGTTGTTTCGCACCCACCCGACAAATTCGACAAAAACAAACACCATCCATCTACAATAAAATAAAAACCCATTACCTGTGATCGCCCACCATGATCGCAAACATGCATGTTGGCACCACCACTGTACCACTGTACCACTGCACCACTGCACCACTGCACCACCGATCCACCGACTAGCAGCAGCAATACGGTGCTCCATCCTACGGTGGCTACCAGCAACAGCCTGCCCCACAGCAGCCAGCTCCACAGTGGCAGCAACAGCAGCAGCCGCAGGTGCCTCAGCAGCAATACCAGCCGCAACCACAGGCACAGGCACAGGCTCCCTACCAGCAGTCACAGTGGAACCAGCCACAACAGCAGCAGCAGCCATCGTACCAGAGCTCACCGTACCAGCAACAGCCATCCCAGCAGCAGCCTTCTTACTATCCCCAGCAAAACGGTGGCTCGACCTTTGCTCAACCACAATACAATTCTTATTCGCAGCCCCAGCAGCAGCAGCAGCAGCAGCAGCCCTATTCGCAGGATCAGCCTGATCTGCAGCAGCAGCCTGGTGCCTTCGCTGGCCAGGATAGCTACCGTGGCGCCAGCCCAGGGATCATCACCCTGCGCAAGGAGGCGCCCGTTACGCAGAAACCTGCGCCAGTTTATACTTCGCAGCCAGCCGCCGTCAGCTATCAGGGTAAGTGAAGGATATTTTTCTTAACTACTAAATAAATACTAAATAATCAACAATATATTTTCCGGTAATCCTTTAAAGGAGGCAGCAAATTGCGCGGAGATTTGAAATGGCCACCACCAGAATACAAGGAGGCCGCAGCTCGTGAGAACGAAGAGCGTCGCCTATTGGCGTTGGGCCCCGTCTGCCGTCCACGACGAGTCAACAGGGTAGGCTTACCAGACCGGAAATAAAAAACGATTTTAATTAATTAAAAATAATATCCCAAGCAGGACTATACTGGCTTCTTTGCCAAGCACCAGCTGAACAATGCCTATCCCAGCTACAAGGTGCCTCCCGGCACCCAGCACATGTTCGCCTAAGCTGGACAACAAAGATCACAAACAAAAAGAAAAAGAGCAACATAAATTCAATGGAACCCACTTCATAATAATACTTACAACGATCATGTATATGTTACTAAAACGAAACACTAACGAAACTATATATATACTATATATACAATTGTTATACTAATCCAAAATGAACACTAACGACGCCATATCTAGGAGCATATATATATTACGAAACGATTGCCAGGGGCGCAGAGCCCGTGATAGGTGAATGCAATACTACTAAACACTTGGGTCATCCCGCTCTCGATGAGTCATTCTAAAGTGAATGGGGTTAATGGATGCATTCTGATCATTGTACAGAGAGCACCCATTGCCGATAAATTTGATTATTGATTATGTTATGATGTGGCGAGTGCGGGAGCCCAAAATCCAGAAATGGATAACGAAATGTCTCTATATGCCTATACTATATACACATATTTGGAGCATGTGCATATAGTATGGTGAAGATAGCGGATCAGAAACTATATAAACATATATACTAAATCATAGCGTTAGATTCTAAGATGATTGTTAAACAGAAATTGTTAACTAGCAAATGAAACGGATTACGATGCGACCCACGACGGAAACTGATAATGAGATTGAACCTTGATTTAGATGTAAGCGCACTACTAAACTATTTATTCTGAGCCATATTCTATTTACCGCCGATTCTGTGGAGCCGTCACGCTTCAGAGATCCATTATAGCATTACTTTTTTCGATCTTGGGACGAACGAACCACCCACTAACTGTAAATTGTATAATGATCAGTTCCCTCGGATCCCCGAGACGAAAAACTTGATCTGCTGGGGATGGATCCTTGGAGAGTGGCGGCGAGCAGGAGTCGCGATGTTTATTATTGTTTGAGTTTGCATGCTTTTTGCTTTATTCTATATCTTTATGCATAAAATATAACCACACTATTGTTAAACAGCATATGAAAAAAAACTGTCAATTACCCCGAGATAACTGCATACATCATAGGTGATAAGTGATTAGACCGATAATAGATCTGTGAGCAAAAACACCAATCAGAAGAATTTGGAATCAACACGACCAAGAAGATCCCACCCACATCCAGAATTCTCCTCTCATGACCAAGGTGCGGTGCGATAGTCCGCCCACTGCCACCGGGCAACAATATGAGGATGCCGTTGCCTGCGATCAGAGCAGGCGCGGACTCTGCGCCCGCCTTGGGTCATGGGTCGGGATGTGGCCGGGGAGCGGATCGAGGAAGGGTCAAAAACTCTCAGACTTACAACAACTTACTATGACCAGCAATGTCAACAACTACACTACAATGTATGAACTAAAATGAAAAGAGGAATCTAAATAAACGAAAAGTTTTGAATACTCGCGACGAGAAGAACGAGATGCTAAGTGTTTTAACTGGGCTTGGCTTTCGGATTTTCTCTTTATTGAAACTTTCGCATTCGATGGCTTAAACTTAATAGTAATAATAATAATATTACATTAATAAATAACTAAAAGTAAGGCCAAATCAACTTGAACTTTAGTTACAACACGTTACTCATCATCATCCACTCTCGATAGACCCTCGATTTTGTGGCACTTGCATCCATTCAAATTAAATGCAAACGGAGCTGCGAACGGTAGACTAATATTATTTTTATGTGCATCCACAACGATATGAATTTAAACTCTAGTTTTTTGTTTTTATTTTTTGTTTCTGTTCAACTACATTTGCAACGGTACGCTACGGCTGAGACGCATACGATATTCATATTTTTGCTCTTTCGTACAATCAAACTCTCCGCACCAAGTACACATTTTAGGCGTAAAATCAATTAGCAACATTTAATTCAATGGATTCTTGGTGACAAACATTTGCGACGGCTTCTTCGGTTATGTTTTAGTTGGTTTAATTCAATTAATCACTTTAGTTACCAGCATCCACACCCTCTCACTCTGTTATATTGGTTTGGATTGTTGTCATTGGATGTCCGAATGAGCTGCCCGGCTGCGTCGTCTAGGTCTGGGTAAACACTTGTGATCGCTTGTTAGATGGGGGGGTGATGGTTTTGATATAACTCCTAGTTGTTTGATGGCTCCAGGTCCATATGGCTGGTGGCACTGGTTGACGGAGAGGCAGACGGTTGGGATTGGGTATTTGACTTTTTCGCGGAACTGCTCGAGAAGCGTCCGCTGGAGGTGGAAGCGCCCTGCGCCGAACCCGAGGGCCGGCTGTCTAAGCTCCTGGCATCAGTACTCTCCTCACCCTCGTCGTCATCGTCCTCCTCCTGTATCAGCTTGCGTGCCAGCTTGACAGCCTCGAACTCGCGGTAGTGTGCCTTGCGACGCCGCTCGAATTCGCGTCGACGTTCTATAACAAGAGTACCTATGATTAGTCACTGAAACTCGAGAGTCTCTTGAAATTAACGCTTACGTCGTTCCTCCTCACTCAGAGGCTGATCGTCGCCGGAAGACCCCTCGTCCTCAATACTTTCTGAAGACTGTTGTGTATTGGCCGCAATGCGTAGTCTAAACAATTATTTGTTTAATAACAAAAATCTATAAGCTAGATGTATCAGTCTCACTTCTCCACTAGCAGTTCTGTGTCCAGCTCGTCCCGGTTATCTTCATAGGCCTCCGTGTAGTTGTATGGAGTTTTGGGTTCATCGATTTTCATATGGCCATAGTCCTTGTCGGCCGGATGGAAGGTTTGCAGAACGTTAAGCTCATCAAACTTGGCACTTTTTCGAAAACTATTGAAGGGAAATATGATCAGAAAGTGTTCAGATTTTATGAAGTATTAACGCTACCTGGCCCCAGACTTGTCGAAACTGCGAGAGGTCTTCAATATTCCCTTGCAGGGCAACTGTGGACTGGGATTGTTCTGCATTCTGACAGGGCCTTCGACCGTTGACTGTGAATGCACAGATAGAAACTTGATTTAATTGCGAATTTGAATTAATTACGTCAGGGGATCTGCTGCTGGACAACCGGTGGACGGATGAATCACGACGGCAGTAACCGAACAGGCACTGAAATCGCGAGCTCCGCCAGATTAGAATGGCACAGGTCGCAGCGACACTTACGCCACCGTTGGCAAATCGTGCCCTTGGGGGGGTCGCCACCGCCACTGGTAAAGCCACCCACAGCCACTGCCACCACCACCCCCCGTCGCCCACCATCCGTTGACCACCGTCGTTGCATGTGGTCGTAGCAACGCCCTTTTGGCCATTCGCTCTTGTATCCTCCATTTGCTAATCCATAGACTTACTTGTTAGTGTTGCTATTCTTGCTGATTTCGCTTGGTTGTTAACTGCAATTGCAAATATATCTGCAATTGCACCTTAATTGCAATTTGCACCTCGAGCTCTCAGTTAGCAGCCAGCTGTTTCTTGTGGAAAAGCAAACAACGCAGGAAATGCAGCTCACTAAACTGATTACAATTTGGAAACGACGAATTTAGCTCGCAGCAATATAGGGGCCAATGCGTGTAATTTCGACTTGCACTTTCCTAATGCAAACAAATGGAATCCGGTAAATATTCTAACAATTTCGAGACTTGTCTAGGGCTGTCACAATTGCTGAAGCTATCGATGGTTGTTTCGCGGAAGGCGCAATCGATATTTAAGTTTTATTTCGTGCAATACATTGTTATTCAAAAGTTTAAATTCGGGCTTAATAATCTTCAGATTATCATTTTTAGGGATTAAAAATGGCCAATTACCCATTTTTTTGTACTAAATATAATCAATTTTATAAGTCTTATTGATGAATCAACTGATAGTGCTGCAAAAACAGCCGTCAATGTCCTTAACATTATACTGAAAATAATGCCAATACATTTTCATTCATGATTGTTTTAAAAATTTGTAATATAATTTAATTTGAAAATGAAAATATTTATATTATTTGAAATATCCAGCTATTGCTGATTTTAATTAAAGTTATCGATAGTCGTGAGCTCTAACCAAGGGAAAAGCTTCCATCGCCAAAAAGCTAGCTAATTTTCAGTTAGTTCTATTGTGGTAGCGAGAATTTAAAGTCAACTGAAGAAGAGTCATAAGGAACCTTAGAAGCAAAGCCGTAAAATGTTTAATGGTCAGCCCATAAAAGAGCCTACCGCATTATTCCAAAGCTACCTGGTGGCTTGAGCATTGTTTCGCTCGGTGTCGAACAATTTGCGCGTTAATTTTCGCAAAAATCAGATTTTTGAAACTTGATTGCAATCATCACCCCACATATGCAATTACATATATTGATTAAAAAGCAAACAAAAATTGTGAAAAATGTGAGGAAAATGGAGGATAAGAACACGGACCGAAGGCGCATAATCATCCGATCTGCCGCTGGGCTAGGTGTTCTCTCCCCATTGGCTGGTTGATGCTAAGTGCGACACATATGTGCGGCCCGCTTCATCATCATCCGATGTCTGATGTGTCCCACTATTGATTTCTTGGCAACCAAACAACCACCCACCCTTTCACAATGTGCCATCTTCCCTCTCGTGTTACTAACCCATTGGTCATTGTTTCTCTGTCAGGTTCATCGCATCCACATTAGCCACAAAGTAACCAAAACAATAGCCACGGTGCAAAGTTCAAGCAGCATCCACTAAGGTCTTGAGTCATGTCGTGGATGGCCTTTGGAGCCCTCGCCTCTGGCTTCGGTATTTCCCTCACAATCATTTCCTTGTTGTATAGTCTTCCATGTGTAGTCTTGTTTAGATTCAAAGATGCCAATCAATAAACGCTTATCTAAAGATTATTATTATTTTATTTTACAGTTCTTCAGCGCCTGCTGGGGGGCGACCAGCCGGCCAACAAGGTACTTGAAATCAAGAGCGAATCTCTGGGAACTTTGCAAGTTTTGGCGCGGGATGATGCCATGGTCCTCTTTGCTCCGCCCTACAACACCAACGAGAAGAGGGCTGTCTATGAAATCGTGCTGCAGAGACCCACCTCGGACTCCAACACCACGTCCTTCAGCTTGTACCGATCACCAGTGCAGTCGGAGGCCGAGGAGCGTTTTAATGCTTTCCGCCAAAGGTTACCCGTATTTGTCAGCATCGTTAAAGAAGTAACTAAAACTTGAATGGCTTTAAATACTGCATCCTATTCATATTTTGTATCTTTGCTTCATCTAGCACTACAACATAAACGGACTGCAGAAAGCCTGCGATGTCCTAGCTGATAATCCATCATGGACTCTGGCCCATTTGGTTGCCTACTTCAATCTGGTGGACTACATCAGCAATCCGAAAGTGCTGCAATGCATAGACCAAGCCGACCACACCTCCCTTATGTCACCCTTCCAACTGGCCATCAAGCAAGGCCACATGGAAATGGTCAAGGCTTTGCTGCCGCTGAGCAAGCTGGAGCACTTGGATATCAATAGTAATTCGGTGTTTCATTACGCCGCCAGCACCACCAAAGAAATTATTAACGTGAGTCAATCGCCTTATCTTCTTTTAGTTTTTATCAACATGGGACTTCCCCCTTCTCGGTTACAGCTCCTCACCGACAACAGCACTGTGAACCTAAACCACATTAACTCGGATGGTTACACACCGTTGCACATTGCCTGCGTTGGCGACAAGCCCGATTGCGTAAAGGCATTGCTATTGGCCGGGGCGGATGTCAATTTGAATGCGAAAAATATCGCCAAACTACACAAGACCTCCGCTCCCACCTCGGTGGCTTCATTCCTGAAGACTAACGTTAGCAAGTTGTACACGCAAGATATGAAATATGGAGGCACTCCCCTGCACTGGTGCTCCTCCCGGGAAACCCTCCACGCCCTCATAATGGAAGGTTGCGATGTAAACGCAACAAACTTTGAGGGACGCACCGCACTCCACGTGATGGTGGCCAGAAATCGGTTCGAGTGTGTCGTAACCCTGCTTGCCCACGACGCTGACATTGATGTCCTGGACCAGGAGGGTAATGCAGCCTTGCATATTGCCATTGAGAAGAAACTAGTACCTATTGTCCAGTGTTTGGTGGTTTTTGGATGCGACATTAACCTAAAGAACAAGGATGGCCGAACCCCACGTCATATGGTGGGCAATGATACGAGTGGCAACAAGGAGGACGAGATTCTGTACATACTACACTCCGTGGGCGCCAAACGCTGCACAGATACTGGATCCAAATGCCCGCCAGGCTGCAATGCTAAAGGCAACTACAACGGCATCCCTCCGGAAGCTCCGGAATCCGTGGAGCAACGCGAGCATATTGAAAACATGCTGGCCACCACTAGTCGGCAAGTCATGGGAGGATTGCTAGGCGCGGCGGCCAATGGGCTAATAGAGAAGCAACCAGCACCACAGTAAGTTATTAAATATTTAAAAAAATGTAACAAAATAATTAATTAATTTTCTCCAGAATGCCCGTTGTGGTGGACACTGAAAAGGAGATGAAAGGACAGAGCATCATGGACGCTTTATTGGGCATGTTTACCACCAAGGTTAATGCTGATGAAATGAAGAAGGATACCTCATCAGGCAGTTTGGCCAGCGCTACTGCCACCCCTCCTTCCGCTAGTCCCGAACAGCTTCCGTCCCCCACGTCGCCCATTGCCGCTGAGGTGGGGGACAAGCCATACGGTCGTGGTCGCCTTCTTTGCCTGGATGGCGGTGGTATTCGTGGCTTAGTATTAGTTCAGATGCTGCTCGAAATCGAGAAGCTATCTCGGACGCCCATTATTCATATGTTTGACTGGATTGCGGGTACCAGTACTGGTGGTATCTTGGCCTTGGGCTTGGGCTGCGGCAAGACCATGCGTCAGTGCATGGGCCTCTATTTGCGGATGAAGGAGCAATGTTTCGTTGGCTCGCGACCCTACAACAGCGAGTTCTTCGAATCCATCCTGAAGGACAACCTTGGCGAGTTCAACGTGATGACAGACATCAAGCATCCAAAGATCATGGTTACTGGAGTCATGGCCGACCGCAAACCTGTTGATTTGCATCTCTTCCGCAACTACACCAGCGCCAGTGACATTCTGGGCATAGTGACTTCAATCAGTAAGTAAAAACATACACACATTGTCAAATTTTAATGGAGAATTATGGAGAATTGATCAACGAATCATTTAGGGCATGCACTCGAAAAAGCGATCATTTTTGCCAAAGATGTGACTTTCAAAGGGAACCAAATAGCAACTCCATGAATTTTCAGAGGGTGTCCCCTAGATAATTTAACAAAAAATCTTAAAAAAATTAAGTCGTCATATTTATGGAGAGATTTATGGAGAATCGAACTACAAATCGATTAAGGTATTCCGCTCAAGAATCAGATGATTATTGGCGAAGATATAGCCATTGCAAGGGGCCATATAGTGGTTCCATGCACTTTCGAAGATTTTTGAAGGGGACCCCCTAGAAAATTTCACAAAAAATCCCAAAAATATTTCGTTCTTAGATTTTGATGTAGATTTATGAGAAATCGATCTACAAATCGATTAAGGTATACCGCTCAAAGATCAGATGATTATTGGCGAAGATATAGCCATCGCAAGGGGCCACATAGTGATTCCATGCACTTTCGAAGATTTTTGAAGGGGACCCCCTAGAAAATTTCACAAAAAATCCCAAAAATATTTCGTTCTTAGATTTTGATGTAGATTTATGAGAAATCGATCTACAAATCGATTAAGGTATACCGCTCAATTATCAGATGACTATTGGCCAAGATATAGCCATCGCAAGGGGCCATATAGTGGTTCCATGCACTTTCGAAGATTTTTGAAGGGGACCCCCTAGAAAATTTTACAAAAAATCTCAAAAATATTTCGTTTCTAGATTTTAATGTAGATTTATGGGAAATCGATCTACAAATCGATTAAGGTATTCCGCTCAAGGATCAGATGATTATTGGCGAAGATATAGCCATCGCAAGGGGCCATATAGTGGCTCCGTGCACTTTCGAAGATTTTTGAAGGGGACCCCCTAGAAAATTTCACAAAAAATCCCAAAAATATTTCGTTCTTAGATTTTGATGTAGATTTATGAGAAATCGATCTACAAATCGATTAAGCTATTCCGCTCAAGGATCAGATGATTATTGGCCAAGATATAACCATCGCAAGAGGCCATATAGTGGCTCCGTGCACTTTCGAAGATTTTTGAAGGGGACCCCCTAGAAAATTTCACAAAAAATGTAAAAAATATTTTGTTTCTAGATTTTGATGCAACTTTATGGAGAATCGATCGACAAATCGATAAAGGTATTCCGCTCAATTATCAGATGACTATTGGCCAAGATATAGCCATCGCAAGGGGCCATATAGTGGTTCCATGCACTTTCGAAGATTTTTGAAGGGGACCCCCTAGAAAATTTTACAAAAAATCTCAAAAATATTTCGTTTCTAGATTTTAATGTAGATTTATGGGAAATCGATCTACAAATCGATTAAGCTATTCCGCTCAAGGATCAGATGATTATTGGCCAAGATATAACCATCGCAAGAGGCCATATAGTGGCTCTGTGCACTTTCGAAGATTTTTGAAGGGGACCCCCTAGAAAATTTTACAAAAAATCTCAAAAATATTTCGTTTCTAGATTTTAATGTAGATTTATGGGAAATCGATCTACAAATCGATGAAGGTATTCCGCTCAAGGATCAGATGATTATTGGCGAAGATATAGCCATCGCAAGGGGCCATATAGTGGTTCCATGCACTTTCGAAGATTTTTAAAGGGGACCACCAAGAAAATTTCACAAAAAATCTCAAAAATATTTCGTTCCTAGATTTTGATGCAGATTTATGGAGAATCGATCTACAAATCGATTAAGGTATTTCGCTCAAGGATCAGATGATTATTGGCGAAGATATAGCCATCGCAAGGGGCCATATAGTGGTTCCATGCACTTTCGAAGATTTTTAAAGGGGACCCCCTAGAAAATTACACAAAAAATTTCAAAAATATTTCGTTCCTAGATTTTGATGCAGATTTATGGGAAATCGATCTACAAATCGATAAAGGTATTCCGCTCAAAAATCAGATGATTATTGGCCAAGATATAGCCATCGCAAGGGGCCATATAGTGGTTCCATGCACTTTCGAAGATTTTTGAAGGGGACCCCCTAGAAAATTTCACAAAAAATCTCAAAAATATTTCGTTCCTAGATTTTGATGCAGATTTATGGAGAATCGATCTACAAATCGATTAAGGTATTCCGCTCAAGAATCGGATTATTTTTGCCAATGATATAGCCTTCAATGGGGGCCATATAGTAGCTCCATGTAATTTTCTAATTGTAGGTTTACCAGAATATGTTATTAAAAGTAGACATTCGAATCTTCATATTTATAATGTATTTCGATTCTTTTTTAAGGTAACCGACGAATTCCCCCACCTCAGCCACAAGAACAACTGGTTTGGCGGGCCGCCCGCGCAACTGGAGCGGCTCCTTCGTATTTCCGTGCTTTTGGACGCTTCTTGGACGGTGGCCTGATTGCCAATAACCCGACACTGGATGCTATGACCGAAATCCACGAATACAACATGGCTTTGCGGAGCGTAGGTCGCGAGTCAGAGGCTATTCCCGTATCTGTAGTGGTGTCATTGGGAACGGGCCATATTCCTGTCACCGAACTGAAGGACATTGACGTTTTCCGTCCGGAAAGTATCTGGGATACAGCCAAACTGGCCTACGGAATATCAACCATTGGTAATAATATTATTTTTCTATATTCTGAGACTTTATTTATCCTATAATCCTAATTTTTAGGCAATCTATTAGTGGATCAAGCTACCTGTTCTGATGGAAGAGTTGTGGATCGCGCCAGGGCGTGGTGCAGCACCATTGGGATACCTTACTTCAGATTCAACCCGCAACTGAGCGAGGACATCGCTATGGATGAGAAGAACGACCAGAAACTTATCAACATGCTGTGGCACACCAAGGCGTACATGTACAACAACCGCAACAAGATCATAGAAATGATAAACTTCTTGAAATAGCGCGCAAGAAGGATTTAGATCGCATTGTTATTAACATGCCTCTTCTGAAATTTTTTTTTATCTTCTCGATGTACTTTAGCTTAGTTTACCGATTTTCCGATTTGTTCAGCACCCCTTTCGCGGTCTAAATCAGAGCTCCCCCCACACACCCCAAATTAACGAACTTCTCCCACCACACGTCTAGATGAAAATAGCGATTCTGTTGGTTTTCTTAATTTTGAGGCTTTTATCTCCCACGATTAACAAACTGTGTAAGCTTTCAGTGTGTTACTCATTTTTAGGTGGAATCTAACTAATGTTAATCTACAAATCATGTAATTTTGTGTGTTAAGTACCCTCCAATTTAATTGAGAGATGAATCATATGATAGATAATACATTCCGTGCCGCTTTGTTGGAAAATGCATATTTATAGCCGAGCACGAATTTTGAATAAAGTTTTTAAGTGTGTAAACCAGTTTTTAATTTAATTGGGTAAATTTTATGACCCAGAATGGGTTTAAGATTTCATTGATTGAAGGTTATTGATGTTTTTCATTAACAAAATTGAAATTATTTTTTTTATTTTTATAAAAACGTTTTTTCAAAATGAACTGAGAAACAATGTATTTTATAATTCGTAAAAAAAAAAATAAAAGATTCCTCAAAAAAAAGATTTGATCGTAAAATTGATTGTATTTATAAATTAATCTTAAATATTATTAAATAATATTTATTTTTACCAGGGCTGACAAATAAGGCTATCGATAAACATTTATCCAAGTATCGCACCCACTCATTGTCTTATCGATAGGGGGCAAAATGTAAACAGGAAAAAAATAGAGAAAAATACAAACAATACAGACAGGAAAATAAGCAGCGCGTGCCTGAACACAGATTTTTCATCAAAAAACTAAACCAAAGGGCAGCAAGAACAGGAGGAACAAAGAGAAACGGACGCACTTCAGATTCCCGAGGAGCAAATGGCCGCGGCCACCAACAGTGATTCCTCCAGCGGCGTGGATTCTGTGGATTCCAAGGAGGAGGTGGAAATGTCGCCTGCACCGTCGTCCATGGCCATTGTTAGGTCCAGCCCCATGCCGATGCCAGCGAGCGGAAGTGCCTCGAAGGGAATAATGATCACACCGCCGCCGCAGGTGATGCCCCCTACGCCCACCTCCTCGCCCAACACACACGGCGAATGGCCCCACATGCAATTCAACCTGAACCTAAACCTGAACCTGAACTCAAACTCCAGCACCAACGCATTCCAGCTGAGTAGAGACCGGGGCGAGCACTTTGCCCTGCCGCATCTGCCGCCCCTGCCACTGAACCAGAACTCATCCAACTCCAACAGCGAGTATCTGCCCAGTCTAATCCATCCGAGCACGCTTCCCTCCGGCAGCAAGAGCTTTAAGATGCGCCCCAGGATGCAACGGATGAAGCATTATTGCACTTACAGCAACATCCTCACCCAGTCAAATGGCCGCAAACTGCGCACCGCCGCCTCCACCTGCAACATAGAGCTGCTCAACCGGATCCTGGAGTCTGGGGCCAATCCCAATGCCGCCGATGAGTACAATCGCAGTCCGCTGCACCTTGCCGCCTGCCGCGGTTACATACCTATTGTCCAGCAGTTGCTCAAGTACGGAGCCAATCCCAATGTGGTTGATTCTCTGGGGAATACGCCACTTCATCTGGCCGTAATCTCGGCCAGTTCCAACAATTTCAATGTGGTGGTGGGTGTACTGCTGCAGGGTGGTGCCAGTGTCCATATGTACGACCGCAGCAATAAATCTCCGCTGGAGCTGGCCGAGGCAAAGCTGAGACTGCTGCGCAACAGATACGACCATCCCACTCCGGAGACGGCCAAGATACTGGAGGACATGTGTATGCTTACCACGTTGATTTTGCGTTATATGGTGAAGCAGCAGCGCGAGCTGGAGGACCTCTCGGCGCTGGAACAGCGCCTGCAGAACCTAAGCACCAGCGACCACCAGGAGGAGGTAGTCTCCCAGACCGCCGACGAGCTGCTTGCCAGCGTCGAGAGGTTGTCCATTAATAACAAGTAGATAAGGAGCGGACGAACGCCAAAGGACCCCAACCATAAAAAGGATACGGACTTGATAGCGTTCGATGAGTTGAGAAAAAGTTAGTTACCATAAATGGGTTTTAATATTTTTTTTTATTAATATGGATTCTTGTTTCAGTTTGTTTATCGTTTCCTAGTTTGGCTGCCGTTGAGCTGGAGTTGGGATCGGGAATGAAGCGGCCGGATAAGCTGATCACTTGGCTTAGATCCTGTCGGGCTGCGTGACACGACCAACGCTCTCAAACACACAAGCACACACACGACACACAACCACAACACATTGTTTCAAGCGATCTTTTTTATTAAGTATTTCATATAAGTTTCATTGTTTATGCAAACAAACATAATTACATTTTAAGCTTTACGTTTAGCGCGCCAAAACAAAATCAATTTATGTAATAAAGATTCAATCGCAACTCAAGTGAACACCTAACAAGCTGCTAAATTACATTTAATTAAATGACTATAAATGGAAATCGTTAAGTGTCTATTATAAACAATAACAAAAGCATAAGCGTGTAAACCTACACAGAACAATAAACGAAAATTCAAACGGCCATTGACTTAACCCAACCGTTGATTTGATTTTTTTTTTTTTGTATAAAGGATCTATGTTCTGAGTTTCTAAGATAAGGAAGTCAAACTACGCTTGGTTTCATAAATTTTCTATGCAATATATGTATTTAATATCTGGATATTTAACTAACATAAGCATATGATAGTTTTCGATCATAAATACACAATATTTTATGTTAAATATTGATGTCATAAGCCAGCTAATGCCCCATAAAGATTATATATTTAATGGATCGACGCCCGGGAAGTGAGCTGTGTTTTTCATTCAAAAGTCGAGCCCACTTTTTTAATAGTAACGGAAGCCAGACAAATGATCAAAACACTTCCCCGAACATAAATTTTTATGAATGGCCTAGAGCTGGGCGTAAAATAGCCAAAAACGAAAACAAACCCGTAAATTCATTCATTCGAATCGAAAATACTAGTTTTATCAAAAATACACCTTGCCCTCGGGGACAGGTGTTGAGGAGAAAGGAGAGGTGAGGGTAGGGGAGCAAAGTCGAGACCTCTTCTCCTTCCCACGTCGGTTACGATTCGTTGAGCCAAATGATGAACATACTATACATATTTCAAGTTGTCATTAGGCCCTCCACTTGGAGCACAGATCCCCGGCATACGGAAATAATGAAAAGGAGTGGGAGAAAAAGGCCACAACTGTATACACGACTGTGGACGGCAGTCCACGAGGTGACGAACTGCATGACTTGTCTTGCACGAGGAGACTCTATACATATATAGCCGAATCTCAATGAGATCATTTTGGTCCAAACAATTTGCAAAAATAATTTCGAATTACTAAATTGGTGCTGCTGGAGAAATTTTAGTCCCCAAATAGAATGTATTCGCATTCTACTCCTAAAGACGCGTCGATTGCAATCATTCCGATGTCATTTCTTTCAAAATTTATTAGGGAAAAAAGATTAAAGAATTTCCCAAATTAAGATGTTTGTACAATTCTCCAAATAAAGGTAGCGCCCGCGTTTTTTAAATATGTTTTATAGGTTTTTTAAATATATTTTTCACTTTATTTAAGATCAAATGTCAAAATCGCTCTTATTCGGCACGTGGAACAATAACAATAAGCGATATAAAAACATTATTTTGATATTTATTCGTCACCAAAATTTATATGAGGAGATTTTTGGCGTGGCAGGGGGGTTTGCCACCATTATTTTACCTCGTCAAGATGTTTTTTTTATTTGATATATAGTAGGTATGTATGTATATATGTCTCTCTATTTTTTGACCCAAACTACTTCCACTTATTGGCGGCAGTGGTGATAAGATACTCGGGCATGTGTGTAGTTGTTTTTGTTCTTGTTTTGATGTGTGTGGCTTTGGGAAGAAATGAAGAAAGGGCAGCAGAGCATATGCGGTAAACAAACAACGTCGCTGGTCCGGATGCCGTGTGAATTTCACATTTCACTGCCTTGCTTTTGTAATTTTAATATAGTTCGGCCGTCGCTTCCTCCGTCTGCGAGCCAGAACGCCTACACGATATGCGCTACAGTGTGGAGTGTAGGGTACTTTAGTTTGTCTTTTTTTTTATTTTTAAGGACTAGACATTTTTATTTAGAAAACTTTATATTTGGTCACTCTTCCTTTTTTTTTAAATATTGTTATGTATTTCTATAGCAGCTCATTGGGGTCTTCGGATATGCCCGAAACTTTCTCCCTCCCTTTGCGTCGCTTCCGCTCCGCTGGCTATGCAGGCGCCGCCCTGGTGCAACATGTGTTTGTTTTTGTTGGGCTGAAGGTGTCCGTTTGTCAGAGAGTGCGTTTTCATTCACAAAATTTTTGCCGCTCGAAAATTTCAACTTCATTACAGTTTCGACCACAACACCAGACAGTTGTAAGCGTCCGTGAATAAGTAAAAAGCAAAACTAATTCAAAAAAAATATTAAAATTAGAAAACTTTTAAATATATATTTTTAACGGAAACCAAAAAATAACAGTAATTGAGTGACTCGTAATTTAAACTTTTGAAAAATCTAAAGGCATTTGTGTTTTGTGAACGGTGAGGAGACAAACATATTTAAAACCTGACGGATATTTAAAGATAGTAACTTTGATATTTAATAAACTGTGCTATAAATCTAGTTTTTGAAATTCCTTCGCATCGGAAGACAGGGTGACCAGGAGATATGCATTTTATAGCTGGAATCGATAGACGAGACCGATATTTTGAAAATATCGATGACATTGATGCCAACATCGATGTTTGCCCACCTCTACTTTATTTTTAAAGAGACTTTTGTAAATTCCGGAGGTTGGTCGCGGACGCAGACATCGAGCTAAAGTCGACAAAAACCCGAGACAAGATATTCGAGACCAATTCAATTGCAATCAAATGAATCTAAATTCTTATCTGTTCGTGACACTAAAAATTACAATATAAAGTGAAAATAAATTACCAAGGCAAACAAAAAAAAACGCCCATAAAGTGATTAACGCTATCGCCAGGCAAAGGCCGATCATCGGAATTGTGCTACTCTCGTGCAACACTGTGGAAACATAAAATAGTTAATTCGAAATCGAGTTACAAGACCGGTGAAAAGTGTTGAAAATATTCTATTAGCAATTTGCCGCAATAAAATAAGTAAAATAATAAAAAAAAAATTGTTTCACGGACATCCGGAAACAAGCTGCCTGCTATGAAATCGAGTGCACGATGCTGCTGAAGAAAAAACGCTTGATGTGCGACCAGGGCGGCACCATCGAATCGCTCGCCGTCCCTGCAGTCGAGCCAAGCAGCAACAACAACAAAATGGCCGATACACGCGAAGTGCGCATTGAAGAGCAATTAAAAGTGAAAATTGGTATGTAAATTGGTGCGAAATCGATGGAAAACCGTTTCTATACTTAGATCAGTCCACCACGCGTCCGGGGGCAGTGAAATTGTCGCGAAAACCTCCGTTTCCAAGGTGCCTGGTGTGCTGGAATGTTGACAGCGTCGCTGTCGCCCAGCAGAGTCTCTCCTACAGAAAACAACATTAAAACGGGCCTACATTCTATGAAAATCTGTGTAGAGTGTAATAAAAAGTGGCTAAAATTATTAAGCATTGATGATTTGCCAGAAAAACAATGCTAAGAAGTAGAATATTTGTTTTTCTTTTTCAATAAATGCGCTCGGGCTTGCAAGTGTGCGTGTGTGTGTCACTGTGTGCATGTGTTTCTTATTTTTGTAATGTTTTGTCGAGGCTGCTGCACTGCAATTGCCTTTGTTGTTGCTGGCGATGCAGAAGCTATAGAAACTTGCCACCCGACTTTTGAGCCTGATGCCTGGCTGAATGTTACGGCATCCACCGCGCTTCCACCTTCTTCTGGCACCCCCCTCGGTTTGCATGCGCCCCCTTTTTGTGAATGAATCTGAAATCCCCCATGTGCTTGTGTGTGTGTGTGTGTGACGCTCCAGCGCATGCCCGCACACAAACACACACACAGACGCATATATACTCGTGGAGGCGAGAGATCCAGCAACAATGTGTGGGTTTTTTCATGAATGGAATTTTCGAATTCGGTGTACATTTCTCTCGGCTGTCTCGTCGAATGTCTGTTTTATGAATGATTATCAGCAAGTAGCAGAAGCAACAGCAGCGAAAATCCAAACAGCATCGATTAATGGCTTATATCGGCGAAAGGTCAAATGAATGAATGACACTTATCTTTCCTCCAGAGAGAGAGAGAGAGTGGATGCGAGGGAGATCTCACAAGAAGAAGAGCGGGATAGTGTACAACTTGCGGTTGTTTTTTTTTACTTCGATGTTTTTACATTTCCTGTTTTGCCTTTTTTTGTCGCCTTCTTGTTTTCGTTTTTTTTTTTTGTTTTTCGTAAAATGTGAAACCCAGTAATACAGAATAAAAAAAAAAATCTTGTAAAAAAAGGTCACACCTGCACACGCACACCTATGTATACCTCTTTGAATCTCATTTTCCACCCAAACAACCATTTCAATCTCGCAACTCATAATCAGCTTTTGCTCTCAGCCTCTGCCTCAGCCTGGCCATAAATTATATGCAAAGCTGCACCAACATTGTAGCCGCTTTTGATTTCCGTTTCCCATCGCCCTAGAGTTTCTTTTCCCCCCCCTCCTCTTCTTCTTCTTCTTCTGGTAGTCTGGTGTGATGATGCGGTTGGGGGTTCTTCTGCGAAACTCTTGCTTTTCTCGTTTCTCCTTTTTTTTCTGGTCTTTGCACGCTTCAATTGTTTTCGCATGCGCATGTGTCTTTGTCGGTTTCACCCTTTCCACTTCCTCTTGTGATCCGTCAGCTTTAAGCCCGCTTTCTGCTAGGGGCTTCTGCAGGGCTCCCTGCGAAAATATTTCTTAAAATGTATTAAACACGTGTTGGGTTTCGATTATCTTATCATCCTTGTGTTGTCCTCACGTTTGGCACCCTTTTGCCCTGCTTTCCGGCAAGAGACATGCTGAAACATGTTTTTTTTTACCCATAACATCTTTAATAGAGATGCTCTACTTGCCGATAGTATCTAATTAAATCTATTTATTGATTTCCTGTCATCTCTCACTTTTCCTTTAAAATTCTTGATTATCCATTGAATGGAGAATGAAAGTTATCCGCTTCCTATAATCATCATCATCGATTATGGCACCATTATAGTACATTAGCTCTGTCACCCCTTTGCCTTTCTTCGCTCTGGGAGGCATTTTAGATGGATATATTGTTCATATTCCACTTCATTATGCTTTGCATGCTTAATAATAATACTTCCAGTTTCAATTACACGCTCTATTGTTGTGAGCTTTCCATTTTGTCGGCTGTCGACTGTCGGCTGTTGCGATTTCTACACGAAACCTCTACCTTCGTAATACTTTTCCATTTAATTAAAATGTTGAGCGCATAACCTAAATTTCGTTTTCTACGAGACCCGAGCAGAATGAGGCATGAGTGTATGACGAGTGCAGCAATGGGTGGGTGGAGAGTGGGTGAGTCACCTCACACGATCTTCTCTTGATTTCCCCATCAATTCATGCCGGAATATCAATATGACACTTTTTACATGACGAATGGCTTGGCTCCAAGTCTAGAAGACCACACGCCGTCCAGATTTCGTTGAACTTGAGCGGTGGAGTGGAGGGAGGTTATAGAGGCCACTAGTTAACATGGATTCTCGGGTCTGATCTGTTTTGTGGACAAGCACCACAATGACAACAACAATAAATAGTTTGGCCAAAAAAGGTAATTAATTAAAAGCCGGTTGTGTCTTGTACGGCCAAGTCTCGGTCCGACCCGGCCACCAAAACTGGTTGCAATTGAAGCAACACAAGGTTTCTAGTTGGTTCTAGCTTGAGATCTGAGCTGATTTATGTTTTTGCTAAGAATATGACACATTTTCTTCATGTGTATGTGAGGTTTGTCGACAATTATCGGGTTTGTCGGGTCGTATCTTGAAATCATTTTTCTAACAATTAAAGCGGAATATTTTCATTCGAAACTCTGGCCAGCAATGTTAATTAGCTGTTGAGGAAGGATTAGTTTTTTAACTCCACTGTGCTACAGTGGAAGTGAACTGCAAAGCTATGAACAATTTTATGTAATTAGTGCATTACTAAAATAGCAGGTTATTCAGGTCGGGCAGTCTCCTTGCAACATCCACGTTGATGACTCTGCCTCAGATGATTGACCAGCCACCAGTGGCAGCCAAGCTATACTTGCTTCAGATGGAGTTTTATGACTTGACGCTTGACCTCTTCGCAGTCACTTTGATGTTGTTGACTCCGGATCGGCGTCGGGGTCGGGGTCGGGGTCAGAGGCATCTGCGGAACCCCCTACTCCAATCCCTCCCCACCTCTCCCAGTGCCTTGTACCATTGTGGCGCTTCTTGGGAGCGCCTTCTCTTCCATCTCGTAATTTGTAATTAAAATGAATTCTGTTTTTATTTCAGTTTTCGGGGTCTGATGTGGTGGTGTTATTAATTTTGAGCCACAATTTGTGCGCTTCGCTGGCTCGTTTCAAGTGTCGTTTGTCCCTTGTTCCCTGCGGTTTCTGTTCTTCTTGAAAGGTAGAGCCCATAATACCACACAGCGGAAATGTCAGAGGCCAAGAATGGTTGGGTTTTATGTTGGGTTTTGGAGACAAGTTTTTAATGGGAGAGGTTTTCTACAGGGGACCAACTAAGTTAAGTAATGAGGCATAAGATGAGTTCCCCTTGGGAAGTACTACCTCTGAGGCCCCATTGAAACCCACTTCCAACCAAGGTTATTGAAACGAAATGGTGTGTGGGCTTTTAAACAAAGTTTATTTATCATTTATTTCACTTTTATGGCACAAAGTCAGGCACAAGTTTTTGTCTCTAATGATCGGCATTTGTTGTTTTATTTATTTTATTTTATTTTTTTTTAGTAATAGTAATAGGCGTCTGCCCAATTTGGCCATTTTTTTAAAATGGAAGTCGTGCAATGGCTGAGTGATGTGTGCAATTGAAGGTTAAAATGGGAAATTGGCTAACACGATAGCCAGAGGAGGATAAGGCGATCGAAGGGGATTACTGAGCTCTCGACATGAACTTACCACTAAGTTTTTACAATATTGTAATAATATTGCTAATAAATAAACACCATAGCAAGCAGAAGCCACACAAAAGCAGGAGAGATCATCATGAGAAGCGTAATCAGACCGGAAATCGATCAGCACGTACCGAGAAACGAGCGAGGGAAGAAACAGGTTTTCGATCTCGGGACTCTTCGGCTGCATCTCCAAATGAATAAAATGCAATGGCCTGGCATTATTACTAAATAGACAGAGTCTTAAGGCCTCACTGGCTTAGCACCTAACCTAACCTGTTTTCCTCCGCAACCTGAAGCTAATTGCACGAGACACGTTAGGAGGCCCTTTCGTTCGGGGTTTAATGGCCAAAGGAAGTGACAGTGGCAGTGGCAGCGGAAAAGGAAGTGCATTTAAAGGGATATGAAAGCTATAGAAACAAGGCTATAGAGTGCAAGGAAGGGCCTTTACTCTCTCCTCCCACCTTTAAAGCCAAAAGTCCGGCACAGGAAGCTGCCGCTTAAACACACAACATAGAGTACTACCAGAATACTATACTGACAGGGAGATCTGTCTGTGGAAATCTCCCTTCCGTTGGCGAGAAGCGAAAAAAAAAATACAGAATTTATCTCTATTTCCGTTCCTTTGCATAAATGACTGCTGGCTTGCTTTTTGTTTCATTCGCTTTTTTTTTTTTAGAATTTATTACAGAGCGCTGTCTGCTTCCTTCTTTACGGGTTTTCCTTTTCAGTTTTTATTTTTTTTGTGCTTTTTGCAGAGGCACAAGCACTCTTGGAGTAATCGCCTCATTAATTCGCACGCGTTTCAAGCTGCACTGAATTTATTTGCATATTCTGCTGCAGAAAAGCAAAAGCCAGCTGAAAAAAAAAACAAAGCCAGAGGTAAAAAAGCAACAGTAGAGGTAAAAAAAAAGTCAAAAACAGTTGCACAAAATAGCAAAGGCATAGGCAAAAGCAGAATTAGACACTAAAAAGCAAAATCAGACTCGAAAAAGCAAAGAAAATTTAATTTTCCTTCCAAGTCGAGAGGGAAATCACGAAAATATCAGCAATGGAAAATGGGATCGTGTCGTAATTTTTTGGCTCCAAGGCAAATGTCAATGCTGTAGAGGAAGGCGGTGCCAGTCTTCAGAAGTTTTTTCAGAACTTTTCTTGGCGGGGCATGGGGCATGGGGATTGTGGCATGTGGCATATGGATGGTGGTTCTATTTTGAGGAGATCAGATCCCCCAGACACGTTGAAAGAAACATGCCGCATGTTGGCATGTTGGATAACCAATATAAGCAATAATATGCATTAGCCTTCGAATAAACATTTCTTTTTTTTTTCGATAAATGATTAATCTGGTTTTGTAATTTCAAAAATGCCAGCTACTTCCGTTCTCATGAAGAGAGAGAGGGAGCGGAAAAAAGATACCAAAATATTCCTCCAACTTCCGCTTGACTTTGCATGCATAAGCCCCCCCGATCCAGTAGCCCTAGCCCCTCGGTGGTTCACTGAGCTCCGGTTCCGTTTATCGTGTTTGGCATATGTAAGATGATATATGCCCGATGGTAGGGGAGCAATACAGCTCCCCATTTCTCAATCCGTTTGAAGGTCGGATATCGGACGGTTCACAGAAGCTAGCAGCCATAGGGGGCTCGTTTCGAAATCATTTTGCAATTCCATTATCGCTCACTCTCCGTTTTTCTGATTTTTGCTTCTATGTAGTGAGTAAGCTGGATCTTCCTCCGATTATGTCATTAAGTTTTAGAAATCTCCGATAGTCTAGCTCGTAAAACCTATTAAAAATAAAAAACAATTTAAATAGCGCCCAATGACGTAGTACAGGCCATAAAAAATGTTGCTTGGGGTTTCCCCGCAGCTTCTCTCCAACGCTCTCTCTCCAAATCTCACAGCTACTACAGTGTTTTCATGAATGAACTTATCTTTTTTTTTTTTTTTGCTATGCTTTTTGCTTTTTCTTCCCCCGAAAGTCACTTTTAAAATGTTGTTTTTTCTTGCTTTGCTTTGCATATAAAATGTGCTTTTGATGGCTTGGTCCGAGTATTTCATTCATTCATAAAAAAAACAAGCAGAAAGGCAGAATAAAAACTAACAAATTCCTTTGTTATCAGGGTTTTCTTATAGCCGCGAGGGAGAGAGAGAGTGTGAGAGCGAAAGTCATGAGTATGGGTGATTGTGAAAAGTGCCGTTGTTTTGCCAACACGGAGATAGAAACTCACAAGCACGCACACAATCGCATAGCCCCATTGATAGTCGAGGGCTGATAGCTCACGAAAGAGATATATGTATACATATATAGGAGGCATGGGGTATAGTATAGTTGGCCCACCTAGGCCGCTCAGCTGTGTCAACAAGGGGGCGGACAGGAGAGGGATATACAGTTGAACTTCCGTAACTGAGAGTTTTTTTTTGGGAGGAAATAGAAATGGTATTCGTAGTGGTTCCATTATTTCGATCCTGAACCCATATGAACTATAATGCCTCATATGATTCAGCTGAAACTTGACAGAAGCATGTATTTGGAAGTAACTTGTTCATTGGTAACCCATATCTGAAACTGTTTATGGAGTCTGTTGAGTCATAGAGGGTTCCGCAATATACATACGCACATGTCTGGTGGTGCGGTGCGGTGGTGTGCGTGCACTTATTATATTTCCGCTCGGCGCCCGCTAATTTCTTACTTGCCTGGTGGTGGGCAGGAGGAGCTAGCTGGCACCTTCACCCTTCCGCCTGTCCGCTTATCAAGGCTAGTCGAGCGCCAGCCATTGTTGCCGGCCAGGTGGTGGTGGAGCATCTATAATAGACTGCGGCCCCCTCGCACAGGAAGTCACGTTCGCGTTGCACCTTTTTCGGAATTCAAAGAGCCCGCTGCAGTGCCTCGTGTTGTAATGGAAGTCAAGGCCGGACGACCTAATTGGGGGGATGCCTTATTGATATATGACTATCTTTTAGTGACTTATATTAACATCTTTCTCTCTCTGTACTATTTCCAGGCGAGGCAAAGAATCTGAGCAGCCGCAATGCGGCCAACACCAGCTGCAGCACACAGGGCACCCGCGATGTCTATTGCACCATCGCCCTCGACCAGGAGGAGATCTGGCGCACACCCACCATCGAACGCACACTGAATCCCTTCTTCGGGGAGGAGCACCAGTTCAAGATACCGCGTCGCTTCCGCTTCCTGTGCGTCTACGTGTGGGACCGGGACATGAAGCAGGACAAGCCCATTGGCAAGATAGCGATTAAGCGCGAGGAGCTCCACATGTACAACAACAAGGACCATTGGTTCTCCCTGAGGCCAGTGGACTCGGATTCAGAGGTCCAGGGCATGGTCAACGTGGAGGTGACCTTCGAGGAGGCCTCGGCACAACCACAAGCAGAAACCATTGAACTGGGCCACCACACACTGCCACACAACCAGATGCACCACCACCACCAGCAGCGGGCGCACCTCAACGACTACAAGGAGAACAGCGAGCTGAGCATCATCCGCACCTCCACCGGCAACAGTGGCCACCGCTCGGCTGGCGTGACGCTCAAGACGCGAGCAGCAGGCCTTTTCGGCCACGTTCATCATTCGCCCCCACATCCTTCGCAGTGGATGAAACCACATCCACCAACCACTATATTCCCGTGTACGGATCATCTGGCCAACTCGAAGACGTCGCAGCCGAGGATCGAGGGAGTGACCATCCGAGTGCCGGCCTGCGTGGATCTGGCCAAGAAGCAGGGCACCTGCGACCCGTTCGTGGTGTGCACAGCCCACTACAGCAACAAGCAACAGGTGACCCGGAGCACCAAGCAGCGGAAGAAAACGGTGGACCCGGAGTTCGACGAGACCATGTACTTCGATCTGCACATCGACGCGGAGGCCGGCAGCACGAACACAACGGGCAGCAAGAAGAGTAACAGCTCACTGGAGTCCTCTGGCAACAAGGGGTACTCCATCTATCCCCAGGGTGGGGCGGATCTGGTGGAAATTGTGATAAGCCTGTGGCACGACGCGCACGGCGCCATGGCGGACAAAGTGTTCCTGGGGGAGGTGAGGCTGCCGATGCTGAACAAACAGGAGCAGCAGGCGGTCCCGTCGTCGGCCTGGTACTACCTCCAGCCGAGGTCCATCACTCACAGCTGCCGCTCGCTGAACGCCACGCCCCGATCCTGCGCGACACCACCCGGAACGCGGCTAAGTGTCGACTCCACCATTGGATCGCTGCGCTTGAACCTCAACTACACCGCCGATCACGTCTTCCCGCTGGCCACCTACGATGATCTGCTGAACCTGCTCCTAGAGTCGGTGGTCCAGCGACCCATCACACTGTCGGCGGTATCCATACTGGGAGAACTGGTGTCCGGGAAGACGGAGGTGGCCCAGCCGCTGGTCCGTCTCTTCACGCACACGGAGCACATAGCGCCCATCATCAAGGCGCTGGCGGATCACGAGATCTCCCACCTCACCGATCCCACAACGATCTTTCGGGGCAACACCCTGGTCTCCAAGATGATGGACGAGGCCATGAGGCTATCCGGCCTCCACTACCTCCACCAGACGCTGCGACCGGTGCTCGCCCAGATCGTGTCGGAGAAGAAGCCCTGCGAGATTGACCCCAGTAAGGTTAAGGATCGCTCCGCGGTGGACACGAACCTGCACAACCTGAAGGACTACGTGGAGCGGGTCTTCGAAGCGATAACGAAGAGTGCCAACCTCTGCCCCAAGGTGCTGTGCCAGATCTTCCACGAGCTGCGGGAGTGTGCGGGGGAGCGGTTTCCCAGCAACCGGGAGGTTCGCTACTCGGTGGTCTCCGGCTTCATCTTCCTGCGCTTCTTTGCGCCGGCCATCCTGGGGCCCAAGCTCTTCGACCTGACCACCGAACGATTGGTAAGGAGGCTCCCTTAAAGCTCTAAGGATTCTTGCTAATATTTGTCCCTTAATCCCCATTAGGACGCGCAGACGAATCGCACCCTGACCCTGATCTCCAAGACGATCCAATCGCTGGGCAACCTGGTCAGCTCCCGATCATCGCAGCAGCCCTGCAAGGAGGAGTACACCGGCGAGCTGTACAAGAAGTTCTGCACGGAGCAGCATGTGGAAGCGGTGAAGCACTTCCTGGAGGTGATATCGACGCCGCCGCCGAGCCAAACGGCCAGTGGCGTTCATCCGGCGGCGGCGGCGGCCACACCCCTTAAACCAGTATTACTTAAAGAGGGGTAAGATATCCGAATGATATCCTGAGTAGCTAGCTAATATCGATTGGTGGACTGTACAATGTGCTCCCTCTATATACCCTATATGTTCTATAGATTCGGCATATCCCACCCAAAACATTTGGTTAATTACGCTTTGTTTCTAATACCGAAACTTTCTTTATCTTTCTCTTCTTTTCCGCGCGCTGCTTTTACAAAAAAAAAAAAATCCAAAAAAAAATACAAATAAAAAATATGAAATAAAAAAATCAAAAATCCATCACACCCATCACCATCACCAACCACCAATACCATCTCCCCATTACACATTAAAAACCAATACTAACGTCTAGCGAGGGGTAAGAGAAACTACATCTCCTGTTCTTGTTTTCGAAAGGATTCCTCCGGAAGAGATTCCTCCCGAAGAGATTCCCTCCTTTCGAGATCAAGAACAGAGAGACTTACATGAGATTAGAATTTGGTTTGTCGAGAAAGGGCTGTGTTGCTAAGATCCCCGCTTTCTATGCTTTCGTTCCGACAGCCTGATGACCAAGTACCCCACCAGCCCCAAGCGATTCCGGCGACAGTTCAAGCAGCGATACTTCCGGCTAACCACCCACTCGCTCGGCTATGCCAAGTCGAAGGGGAAGCAACCCATCTGTGATATACCGCTCCAGGAGATCGTCAGCGTGGAGCAGCTGAAGGACAAGAGTTTCAAGATGCAGAACTGTTTTAAGGTGAGTGAGGCCCTACTTTCAAGACTAGTGGCTCCCAATCAGGGAGCCCATCTCTCCTCCTCCCGGCTGAGTGAAAACCAAATAACAGTTGCCTAGCAAAACTTTCACTAAATGACAAGTTGCTGCAATTAAAAATAATTAGCATTATTATGCTGGCAGTTTCATTGTTTTTTTTTTATGGTAAAAACAAAAAAAGGGAAATTTCAAAACCTAGAAAAGAAGAGAATGAATCCCCCATCGTGGGTGCCGCAACTCTTCTCTCTTTTTGTTTGTTTTTTTTTTCATCTCAAGTGTAGTGTGGGAATTGTCTCAGCCGGATTTCGCTTAGGTGCGATTGTTTTGCAATTGCGGCAAAATGCGCACAGAATTTATGTTAAT
This sequence comes from Drosophila atripex, assembly GCA_035045925.1. Classification (NCBI taxonomy): domain Eukaryota; kingdom Metazoa; phylum Arthropoda; class Insecta; order Diptera; family Drosophilidae; genus Drosophila; species Drosophila atripex. The sequence continues at coordinate 11,035,604 of JAWNOP010000012.1, read as the reverse complement.
TGCACAAAGATGAGAGGAGGCTTTGGACGCTTTATTTGACTTTTCCTTTTTGGACTCCACTACTTGCAGATCGTGTGCAACGACCGGTCGCTCATTGTGCAGACAACGAACTGTGTGGAGGAGCGCGAGTGGTTCGACCTGCTCCATAAAATATGTTTAATGAACTCGGACCGGATGCGCTATTTCCATCCCTCGGCCTTCGTCGCCGGCTTCTACAGTTGCTGCAGCAGCTCCGACGAGAACTCACCCGGCTGCAAGAAGGTCTCCGACAAGGAGATGGACTACTTCCAGATGGACTTGGTGACGGCATTGGATCCCCCACTCGATCTGCAGCGCATCCACACGCTGATCATGTCCAACATGAGTGTGCTGGAGTCGCTGCTGGATCCGCTCACCTACCATCAACACCTCCAGCAGCCGCAGCACCAGCAACACAATCCATTAGTGCCACTGGCCACCGAGCTGCAGAAGCACTCGCCGCAGGCCTTTGCCGAGTTCAAGCGGACGATCGAGAAGCTGCGGGAGAAGGCGTACGCCATCGATCGGGATCACAGGGACTACAAGCAGGGCATCACCAGACAGCTGAAGTACGGCAGCAAGCAGGTGCCCATCGGCGACGACAACTATTGGCACATGATGCGAGCAGCGGGCCAGCTGAACCAGCAACACCATCAGCAGCAGCAGCAACAACAGCAGCAACAGCAGCAGCAGCAACTGCAACAGTTCCAGCCACAGCCTGTCCTTCCACAAATGCAAAATGTCCGAGCCTATCCCTATCAAGCGGCCACCAGCAACATGAACGCCTACTTTCTCCACAACCTCCAGCACCAGCAACAACGACTGCAGTCCCACCAGCACCAGCAGCAGCAGCAACAGCTGCAGCACCAACAGCAACCGGCACAGTTCCAGCCACTCCGGAGCCACCAGCTGCAGCGGCACAACAACAACCTGAACAACAACAACTGCGGCAACGTGTCCTCGTCGAGTCCTTCGTCGACCACCTCCAGTGTGGTGGCTGCCCCGCCGAGCAGCACCTCCTCGTCGCAGCCGGCCCAGCCGATTTATTAGCGTCCAAGGCTGTGCGTATTCGCGTTGCCGCGGGCCATCATCACGACCAGGTGAAGGGGGCTGGCTGGCTGGATTGGAATACGCAACGAGTGGCAGCTTACTAAGAGCGGATAATACAAACAGGATGTGCTTACTAGGCTCTGTTTAAAATTTTTTTTTTTTATAATTTGTACGTCGTTGTTAAGAGAAGGTCTAGATTAAGTTTTTTAATTAACGCCCGATTTTTATACACAAGATTTTTACCGAAACAGCAACAGAAACAAGCAAAACAACAAAGAAAGAGAAATCTAAATATTTTTAAGTCTATTTATTTTTTGTACGTGCTAACATTTATTTATACACATGAGAAAATCCAAAAGGGAGGTCCTTAAAGAAGGTCCTTCGTACTCGCGGGAGAAGGAACCGGAAACTGATAACTCGTTAAGCCTTTTAACTAAAAAAAACTAAAAGCTCCGAAATTGCGAAGATTTTTTAAGCCTAGCCTTAGTTGAAAACGAGAGTAGCGAAATGAAACGTTGTAAATAGCAATCGGTAATATATATATTATATATTTAACTCTATATATATATGTATATGCGTAATATTAACTACATTATACCAGTTATTTTAGGCGTAGCAGAAATTTCTTTAAAACAAAACAAAACTAATCTTAGGGGTGTTGCCCAGAGGCGATGCGAACAAAAAGCAAATAATTCTAACAAAATGTGAACGCTATTTACAAACAAGAGAAAAAGAAACCTACTTGCATACAAAATACATCCAACATGTATATTTTACTTTATATAACTGTCATACAGCTATTAATTTAAAAAAAAAAATGAAAACAAAAAGCATTGTTAAGAACAAATTTACTTCCATTTTGCATACCTATACACATCCACACGTACATAAGATATATTTATTAAATGCATTTAATTTCATGTTAAATTTAAACAAACAAAAAAATGAGAAAGAAAAACTTGTTGACGCCAAACACTATTTGGTTTAGCTTCGACTTCCACCGATTTGTTTCCAAAGCTCTTCCAATATTAATTACACATATATAGAATTTATGTTAAATATTATTAAAATTTTTGCCATATTTAGTTCTTTCATGTTCATGTTCATTATCTTTTATCTTTTCATTATCTTTTACAATTTGCATTAAAAATGTCTTCCTCCGCGCTTTTGTATTCTAATTGCCTTTTGTTTATGCATTCCAATATTTTTGTGCATTTCTTAATTCTAATTTTTGCATGATATATATGTATATATAAAGACGAAAGGATGGAATCCGATTGGAGAAGCATATTTAATGTTTCCGTAATATTATATTAATCTGTTTGCAGTTAATACCGATCTTTGGTTCATTTATAATTTCAGTTGCATTTTAAGCGCATAATTTTGATTTAATTATTACCATGCCTAGCTCCTAAGTTGTTGGTACAAAGAATCGAAAATATATAATACAAAACTTCTAGATATATTTTCTAGTGGAAAATAAAGCGTATTGCCAATGGACTTTTATTTTGTTTATTTGTTTTTTATTACCTTTTCTTTGTTTTTAAATTACTTTTTTTTTTTTTTGAAACCCCTTCCCTATAGAGTACCTCATCCTCGTGCTTTAGGAATATCTGACATACTGTTGTGATATCTTATGATATGGTAATTAGTCGTCTTTGGAACGTGTCTGTTAGTTTAATAATGCATATTTACAACACAGTTATAGTATGTTAAAGCTGTTAATTAATTTTATTCGAATTGTGAAAATTAATCGAGAAGCAATCTTTTCCAAAAAAAAATTACAAATTTGGCAAACGCCATCTGCGATTTTTAAAAATAATTTTATATTAATTTGTCCCTAAAAGAAACATCCCCAAAATCATTATCAAGCATTCCATGGGTGGCATTCGAGAGTCCTCAGACGGCACAAAATACGGATCGAAGGAATCTCGAAAACGATTGGTTTCGAAAACCTGTACAACAGTGACGATCAATGGAATCCCTATTTTTTGTAAACAATTCTTTTGAAACCGACTTTTATGTATAAATAAATGTATAGTTGCATATTTTGAATCTATTTTTAATGTGTTTTAATTTTTTAATGGGATTTTATGATTAAAAAAGGGGGTTTCAGAATTCAATATTTTGAACCGCCAAAAATATGAAACTACTTGTCTTTACAATAAAGAAAGTTTTTAGAATTCCTGAGTTTAAAATTGAATATAATGCATATGTTTTTATATAAAAAGTGTCTAAAACTGTAAGGAGACATTAATTTGCAATTTAACGAATATTAATAGACTACCCCTCTAAAAAAAATAAGCTTCTGAAGTAAAATTTTTATAATAATTATAATAAATAGTTTATAAATTTAAAATTAGGTTAAAATAGTTAATATAATAGATAATAATAGTTGTAATACTATTAGAGTTTATTATAATAGAAGGTTTATAAATTTGAAATTGGGTATTTTATAGAGTGCCTAGTATTTTTTGTATCGCCTGGCAACCCTAGAAAAAGTAGCGTCACTGGTATGTTTCACTTGGTAGGCTACGGGCACACCGCCAGAACTAGACATTGGTGAAAATTTACTTGGCATCTGAAACCGGAGTAAAAACTAAAAAAATAAAAGCATCAGAGCATTTTTTGTAACTTTGAAGAGTTGCTTTCGACCAGGTAAGTTCCCCCCCATATATTTTCCGCCGCTTTCCGAAGAAACAGCAACCGTGGAACAAGTGTGAAAACGAGTCGCAGCGCCGCCATCTTCTTTTGTGTATGTGTGGTACAAAAAAAAGAGAAAGAAAGAAAAACGCCAACTGAAAAAATCAAAAATCGGATCGAAGGCTCGAAATATAATTATCTTGTTAATTAATTATTGTTGTTGTTGCTGCTCCTGTATATTGGCTCGTTTTTTTGTAAGAGAATTGGTTCGTAAATTTTGCCCTCTTCCCTGTTTTCTTTTTATTCCACTTTTTGAGGTATCTCGCGTGTGTGTGTCCGCCGTCGTCGTGGGTGCCGCTGCTACCGCTGCCGCGATATATAATTTATATATATATATATACCATCGATATACAATTCGAGACGTATATACGCCGTTGACGCTGACGCTGACGCTGCCGCCGCCGCCGTCGCGTTGAATAAGATATTCCGGGAGTCCCCATATTGCAAGTAAAAGAAAGAACCGTGGACGACCACGCAGGTGAAAGCGTTGCCGCCATGCCCGGAGCCGGCACGTTCAAGCTGTTCATCGGTAACCTTGACGAGAAGACTCAGGCCACCGAGCTGCGGGCACTGTTCGAGAAGTACGGCACGGTCGTTGAGTGCGACGTGGTGAAGAATTATGGGTTCGTTCATATGGAAACGGAGCAGCAGGGTCGCGACGCCATCCAGAATCTGAACGGTTACGTGTTGAATGACAATGCCATCAAGGTGGAGGCGGCCAAGAGTCGTCGGGCGCCGAACACCCCAACGACGAAAATCTTCGTTGGAAATCTGACGGATAAAACGCGGGCGCCGGAGGTGCGGGAATTGTTCCAAAAGTATGGCACCGTCGTCGAATGCGACATTGTCCGCAATTATGGATTCGTCCATCTGGACTGTGTCGGCGATGTTCAAGATGCTATCAAGGAGCTGAACGGTCGTGTCGTTGACGGCCAGCCGCTCAAAGTGCAAGTGTCTACGAGTCGTGTTCGCCCAAAGCCGGGCATGGGCGATCCGGAGCAGTGTTATCGTTGCGGCCGTTCCGGTCATTGGTCGAAAGAGTGTCCGCGCCTCTATGGCAGCGCCGGAGGCGGACGCGAGCCCCCGTCGCCGCTCAGTGCTGGTGGCTACAGGGACCGTATGTACGGTCGCGATCCGTATCCGCCGCCACCACCTCCGCCGCCGTTCCTGCGTGACCGCATCATGGATGGCTTTAGGGTAAATGCAGCAACCAAAGTTCCTCCAGTGACTTAACCAGTGCCCCTCCCGGCACCTATCCCCGCCAACTCAACCCACTGACAAATAAACTAATTGGAATTCTTTTCTGGTTTCCACAGGACTATGATTACTATGACCGGCGCTTCGAGGATTCCCGGGATCTGTACGAGCGCCGCTACCAGACGTCGCGTATGCGGGATTTCGTCCCACCGCCGCCGATTTCGCGGCGCGAGCCCATGCCCCTGCCGCCCCCCCTGAGCGGCAGCCTGCGCTCCTGCAGCGTTACCCGAGGATATGATACGATGTTCAGTCGTCGCTCGCCGCCACCGCCGCGAAGCAGTAACGGAATGAGTCGTTATGGGTAGGGAACTCGAATCTTTCAATTTCTGTAATACCAATGACATGATTATCCTCCCTTACCAAGCTCCCCAACACCACACGGCTATGAGGACTTCAGCCGGGACTCGTTCGATGAACGGATGATCTCGTCGCGAGGAATGCGTGGTCCCTCGCCTCCGGGTCGCCGATATGCGCCCTACTGAGATGAGTTTTACTATCACGGCAGCAGCTGAGTGGCGGTCGCATATCCCATGACCATGACTATGTCACCGTTCCACCCGCTCTACCTACACTCGAGGACTGGTGCCGCCGCGGACTGCTGTTGGCTCCTCTGCTGGCCGCCAGCGTCGGCCTATCATCACCACTACCAGCAACTGCTGCTGCCAGCACTTTCACAACTGTGGCTGCCGCCTTGGTAACCCACAGCTCGTATTACTATAAGCCCCTCCTCCCCCGCCACATACACTATAATTCGTAAACTTAAACTATAAAAAATCAGAACTTGTAGTAGCATCCTCTTAAAAAAAAATGCATAGCTCTGCCGCAAGACTAGACAACGACGATGTGTGCTCCTTTAACCACTCACTCTTCCTCCCACTCTGCGATTCGTTTTGTCGGCAGGACATTTTCAAAACTGTTTACCAATAAAAAGCATAAAAGGTCGTAAATATGCAAAAATATACAGATATTCTATTGATTTTAGGTTTCGGAACTGAGAACAAGATACTTTCTGGGTGGGGGCAGAATTGCAACGATGTCTAACAGATGGGAGCTATGCTTTCGAGGTGGTCAAGGACTCCATCTCCGGTGGATCAGATATTTTTCCTCCGTTTTTCTTCAGTTCTAGCAGCTCCACAGGCGATACTCTCTCGAAGGTGGGCGGAATAAGCAGGCGACTGCAGAATATAATAGTTATAGAGGGGGAATGCCACAATGAAAGAGAGTAATGCCACTTACTTGCTGCACTGCAGCCAGAACATGGAGACAAGCATCATAAACGAGGTTACCCCGAAGGTCCAGTTGGTTCCCAGCCGGGTGTAGATGGAGCCAACGAACACAGGTCCGAGCACTCGCGACAGGCAACCGGAGCCCGTCATCCAGCCCATCCAGACGCCCTGCGGTCGCGGTCCCAGCACCTTCGAGAAGATGGTCTGGATGAGGGTCACTCCAATTGGATATCCCACCGAGGTGAGGGCGAAGCCAATTATGAACTGGGTGAGCGTGAGAGCCGGGAGCTCGCCACACCACTTCTGGGAGGGCGGACAGCCCAGGTATATGGGATCATCGGCACTCAGGTTAAGGCTGGCGTTGAACGGCTGGGCCAGCTTTGGAGGATCCGGGCCCCACGGTACGAAGAGTATCCGTCCCAGGAACATCAGCGAGAACCCGCCCCAGATGAGGACATAGCGCTCCTCGAGCAACTTGCACATGGGCTCGATCAACACGAAGGTGATGAGGGAGACGATGGCGGCCACTGTCATCATGATGCCCATGTACCAGAGGGCCTCGTCGTTGGACCACGCGAACATGTCCATGGTCAGCGAGGTGCCCAGACTGGAAGAATGGACTTCAATCTTTGGATGAATATTAATCTCAGATTCAACTCACGTTTCCAGCAACACGAAGTTGAAGACCAAGACGAAGAAGGCGACGATCAAGGTCCAGGCGGAGAGGTAGTTGGGCTTGATGCCCTTCCAGGTTTCCCGTTCAGAGGTTCCTCCCTGCATGACCATCACCTCCCTGGCGGCTATTTTGTGCTCCTTTCAAGGATACTCCTTTAGTTGGGAAGTCTATTAAATTAGAAGGTATTGGTGTCTCACCTGGAACATAAACGGCAGGAATAGCATAAAGTTGCTGATGCTCATCACCACGTTGATCCATCCGGATGCAGTGTACATGTTGAAGTGCATAAGGCCGCCCAGCCAAATGTGGCCCACGTCGCCCAGCGGAGTCACTGCCGCCTGGAGAGTGGGACCGATGATGAAGCCCAGCACCTGGGCCAGGGACACCATGGAAACGGCATGTGTCCGCTCGCTGATGCGCGTGGCAGCGGACAAATAGGACCGGCACAGAGCTATATTCGCGGAGCTGACTCCAATGAGGAACCGGGCGCCCAGCATCCAGTACTTGACGTTGTCAGGACGCAGCTCCAGGGAGGAATACAGTCCGCTGGCGAAAGTGAAGAGCGCCAGCGAAACGAGCAGGGGGAGTCTGATGGTGCCCAGTCTATTGCCCCACCAGCCGAAGATCGGGCTGAAGATCATCTGGCCCAGGGGATTGGCGGCCACAATCAGACCCATGAACTCCTTGCCCGCATCGGGATCTAACTGGGAAAAGTTCCAAGATAATAAATCGGCGGAAAGGATATATCCTTATTGAATATATACCTTTTTTAGAAACGGCCAAATGCCGGTGAGGATGATACTGAATCCTAGGGACATCAGGAACATGGTGAAGTAAATGATGCGGACGGAGCGCCAGCGCTGCTTGTACTCCTCCAGGGTCTCGAGGCCATCGTCCACGTCCTCGGGCAGTCTTTTGGTTTCCAGGCGGGTGAACATTCGCCTCGCACGCTCCATGGTGGTCTGTGTTGGTCGATCGGTGGTCTAGTAGCTTTTTAGTAATACAATCTTTGGACTTTTCTCTTTATTTTACCGCCACAGTCATTCTAGAATTAAATTAAAATCGTGTTTACTTAAGGGGCTGTATATTGTTGTTGTAAAAATAAGTAGAAGTAGTTTTCGGGGTTTTGAATAAAGATTTGGGAATGGGTTGCTGGGCGGAGCAAAAAAAAAAAAAATCATATATAAGATATATAGAAAATATATAAAAAATATGAAAAAAAAAAAAAAAAAAAAATAATATTTTCTACAACAGTATTATTTATATTTAAAAATAAAAGCATTGAGGAATTTTGAATGTAAAACGATTACTCCTCTTATTAGAAATTATATAAAAAGATTTAGTATAAAGACTGGAAACACATCATGGACTAATGGACTAATTGTAGCTATGAAGTATTTTTTCCATTTCAAATTTTTATTATAGAAGTTTTAAAGTTTAAACATTTCTTAACATTATATAATATTTTTAGTTAAAATTTTTTATATATTATAATATTAAATATTCATAAAATAGTTAAAAGTTTATTAACTTTATGGAATGGAATCTTAAAGGACTAGTCATATAACATATAACCTTGGTGCGAAATCAAATCTATGTAGAACTTTACGATTTAGGGCCGTACTGGTTACTGGACATCTGGAAGTCAAGGGGATTATCTTATAGCCGAAATAATGACTATATAGAAGATATAGTAATCTCCCGAATTACCAAAACAAAATGAAAACAGTTGGCCCAAGTTGTCAAAGTAATTATTGAAGATAAAGGCAATCCGTTGAGGAGATTGTTGCCCGGCGACTTTATAGTGGTACTATAGAGATACTATATATATATACATATATAGTATGGTATGTGGGTGTGTGGCATTTAGTCAAAGTCACTATCACTGTGAGTTTTTGCTTTTGTTTTTACGGCGATAAGGAGTCCCATTGGCGAACTGCCATTTTATTACATCGGCTGGTTTATCGAAAAAAAAACAAAACTGGCACCTTGATTACGTTTTTTTTTTTTGTTCAGAGAGGGTATAGCTGAGTGGGCCGGGAACTATTAAACACGCTTAGATGCAAACAAATCCAACAAGTGTTTCTGTTTCAGAGAGTACTTGTGATTAGCTCTGCCAATCAATCAATATATGTCGAATAAATAATTTGTTTGGATCGCACTCGCGCCTTCCTAAATCACATTCAGATTCAATATTTTTCCAATTGATGCACACGACAGCTAATTTGTTTTTTTTTTCTTTTCCAGAAGAGTGAGATTCCATTTCTTGTTCTCCAAACACACACTCACACACACACACATATAAAATCTATAGATACAAGATACTAGATACAAAAAAAGCGACCGTTGATCTCTGCCTTGAAGGCGACATTGTTGTTTAATTTTTTCGATTTTCAATTAGATTTATATGTTTAGCCCACGTACGTAAATTTACTTTTTTGTTTTTTAAAAGAGACACTTGTGTGTAAATAATGAGATGCATGTATGGATTGTTTTTGTTTTCTTTGGGGAACGGGGACAGTCGCCATCGTTTGTTGTTATCCGCTCTCCCTCTCTCTCTGTGTTTTTTTTTTTGTCTTTATTTAGTTGTATTTTTGTTAATAATAAGTTGCAGCTGCCTCGCTCTGGCAGTTAGCAAAACAAAGGACCCCATGCACAGTTTTTTTCCCTTTGTTTTTTTACGCACTTTGTGGGGCACTTCACGGTCGTTGCACTTTTAACCAATTTTTTTTTCGAACAACACTCCGGGAACAACTACTTGTTGCCGCCAAGCAGCTAAAACCTATAATGAATTCCGAGTTGGATTGTTGGCAACAAGTCGGGGGAGACTTGAAAACCGAAGAGCTACAATGAACGAGATACAGATTAAAAGTTAACGCCTGAAAGTATGCCAAGAGTACTGATCAGTTTTTTAACATTTTTAGAACAGTTTCTTCTTTATCCGGTTATCTGCACGCTCTTATCCGTTATCTATTTACCCGGTTGCCACTTAGGGGTTCGTTTTCAAGAGCACGAATGGGCTAGAATAAAGCAATAATCTTGCCGACCGAGGATTTAAATAGTTTGGATAACATAATATTGAAATAAATAGAGAAAAACGTTTGGCAGACTGAATATAAATCGGAATTTTGTGGAGTTACACCAAGTTTGTGGAGACTTTAAAATCCAAAAATCTCCAATGGCATAACAGATAGTGCCTGAAAGTATGCTAAATTTCAAAGCCAAGTTCAAAAACATTTAGAACAGTTTTGTAATTTTGTATTTGTTTTTTATTTTCAACATTTTTGCATACTTTGGATGGTCCAATAGACTATTGGAAATTAAGTAATGAACATTTATTGTTTAATATCCCAAAAATGACTTAAAAATACACAACAAAAAGTATCATAAAATGAATAAATTTTAAATCGGGGAGGTTCTCCTCTAGATATTTTGCCTGGCCTGCAGTCGCCTCAGACGCTGTTGGCGCAGCCACGGAAACAAGCCCCCTGGTTGGACTGAAAATGGAGCCACCGGAGCTAAAGCTGCTGGAGCAGCCAGGGTGACTGCTTCCGGAAGTATCTCGTTTCGTCGAGCATCCCGAGAGCTGGTTTTCGATCTCCTTGGAACTCGCTCTTCATCGTCGGACTCCTTCGGCAAAGCCTCGTTCATTATGTTGAGGCTGAAGATATCCTCACCCGGAGTATCGGAGGAGAGGTGGTTGACTGTGTCCTGGAGAACTCTGGGAATACGTTCCACAACCTGCAGGGCATCACGGAGGGGCCGGATCTCACGTTCTGGTTCTCGCTTCGTCTGTTGCTTGGAAATCTGGCTCTTGGTCATCCTGCGGGAGGAAGAGCTCTTCCTGTTCTTGGGGGAACTTTGTTTCTTGTTCAGCGGAGCGGGACGAATCAAATGAGGAACACCCTGCTCCAGGAACCATGGCTCCCTACGCAACAGGGGAGTCAGAGAGGCAGGCTCCTCAGCTTCCGTCTGTCGCTTAAACCCAGCAGGCTTGGATTGCCTTTGAGCCCGGGTTCCTAAGGGGGAGGGACGCACCAGGGAGCCGGCAAAGTCATTGAACCATTCCATGTGTTCCACGGACCGTTTGTTTCTGGCACGATCCACCTCCGACGCCTTGGACACTGCCTCCAGAGCGTTGGGAGTCGACTGGCTAGAACCTTTTTTGGCCGGCTTGTAGATTGTGATGTTGGAGCGACGGTTTCGGGGCAGCTGACTGGATGAGGAGGCACTCCTGGCCACCACCTCGTGCTTCTGCTCGAACTGCTGGGCATTGCGGACGAATCGATTGCTACTCGGCCCCTGGATAAGGATGTCGAAGGGGCTGTTCATCAGCTTGGCGTTAACCTGCATGGTGCGGATGCACTCCGTGTCCGAGTTGTCATCGTTGCACTCGCAGAGGCACTCCTCGCCGCAATAGAATCCCAGGCAGCCGCAGTGCTCGCAGAGTGCCTTGCAATTCCGTTCGTGCTTCGCTTCCGTGAGAGGATTAGCTTTCCGGGGTGCGGATGTTGTGTCCACAGCATTGGGGGATCCGGTAGTCATGACCGTGGAGTTATCGGGCTCAGCACTGGCCATCTGTAGCTGAACGATGGCCAGCCATACCAGTATTAGTGCCACTGTCCAAAGGTAGAACCTGCTATTTTCCGGCATCTTGGTGGTGGGTGCTCCGACTTCGACTTGCTTGTGGTTGGGCACTGATGGTGTTCACCCGGTTTTATAACGCTGACCAGGTGAAATTGTAGATGTTCGTGCCTGACAGTTTCTTTTCGATTTTAATTCGCCAGAATTTTCGCTGAGCTTGTGTGATCTTGAGACATTTTCCAATTGGGTGCGGCTCTTTCTAAAGTTCTATGAGCTGATTGGAATCGTTTTTTTTGGCACACTTTGGCGTGCCAAGGCCGAATTCTCGCACTTGAACTTGTCCAAAGAGAGTAAACGTATAACAAGTATTGCAAGAAAAACAAACATGAATGATAATTTCATTTTTGATTGGCCAGAAAAGACCGAGAACCTCTGTTTAAATTGTTTTCTAAAATCCATAACACGACACAACTTTGTCTACAGAGTTTATTACAAAAGAAACCAACTAACGAAACATCAACATCGACCCACAAGACGGTGGCGATTAGCGGCGCTTGCCCTTACCCTTTTTGCCGCCACCACCGCCGCCGCTATTGTTTCCAGAGCCACTGGACTGCGGTTGGGATTGCTGGTGGAAGGAGTCGCCCGATTTATTCTGGCGCGTCTTCAGCTGTGGGATCTTGCTGGCAATATGGATCATAATGGATTCACGCGAGGGAAAGTCGTTGTTGTAGAGAGTGCCATCGGCATTCCTGAGCTGGACGCGCACCCGACCACGGTACTGGAGCTCGCTGCTCTTCTCGCGGCAGTACTTCATGTTCTCCACGAGGAACTGCAGATTGGTCACCGACAGCACGTCCCGGATCTCGATGTAGGTGGGGTTTTCTACGCAGTTCTCTTTGGGTAGCCGGCGTCCCTCCTGGCGCGTCTTTTTGCTGTTGATGTAGGCGGGATAAATACAGATCCACCTGCAGGAAAAACAATAATAAAATCCATGAGGGGCGAACTTTGTTTTTCTGTTGTTGTTTTTGCATGTCTACCGCTCCATATCGCTGTGTTTCATGTTCGGATGCCAGTTGGCTCGAGTCGGTACTGCAGCCGCCATATCCGCAAAGATTTCGTAGTCGGTTCTATTGAAATTGTTTACAATTTACAGAAAAATTAACTAGAAAGTTTATTTTCCACGCAGGCAACCTGACCTGAATTAGGGATGGACAAATGGTTGAATAATCGATAACAATAGTTCGGTATCAGCTATAAACATCGATAACACAAACGGGCGCCCATCTCTAGAAAGCCCAACAACTACAAATGCATGCCGCAGAGGAACTTCAATAACATTCTGTTTTTGGACCCACGGTGCGGTGTTTTGGTGCGCGGTCTCACGGTGTAGGTGTTATTGCCTTTTGAGTTAATCGAGAAAGACGTCGTCGGGAGGCTCCGCAAAGCAATTCTAGTCACGCGTGTGGCGGTAAACAAAAAGCACGCTACCTCACCCCGCCCAACGGCAACAACCGCCCACTCCTCCTGTACAACAACACTAGCTGGGCAAGGCTATCCCACAACAACAACAACAATGGAAGAACTAAACAGCATACTACAAAAAACCAAAGATAAATCAACGCAAAAGGAGCAGGATGAGGTACTTATCCCACGGCTTAATCCTTCCGGACCCCTGAACTTTGGCATTTTGAAAGTTGTCGCGCTAACCAGCTTCTCGTTCTTCTCCCTCCTCCTTCTTGTTCATCAACTTCCTGCGCCCACTTTTTTTGGGGCTTTATTTACATGTGGCCCATACGCACCACTGCTCCCATCTTGGCCCCACCATCCAGATTCTGCTGCAGCCCTTCACATACATACAACAGATTCCTGGGAAGCAATTCCGCTCCGAGCTGGCCTTGGCCTTCAATCACTGGTTGCTCATACCGGCCGAGAAGCTGGCGCAGATCGGGGACATTGTACAGATGCTGCACAATTCGAGCCTGCTGTGAGTATATTGAGTGTACATATTAATCTATAGTTTCAGATGTTTTAGTCGCACACTCCCCAAAAACCCATGACAAATCAATTATATTTTGGCAATAAGGAGCGGCCCTCTTAATTAGTCTCTAATTCGTGTTAATTTTTAAACGATTTCAGAAGTAATTTAGTATGAATAAACACTCATTTAGTCATAGTCTCATTTATAATAACTTATAACTTAAAGTTTAAGAAACTATCAATTACATGCTATTTTTAGAACTATTTAGTTCAATTAGCAAATAGTTAAGGAATTCATTGAAATCCTGTATATATAACCTGTCCATATTGCACGCCAACTAATCATGAGTGGCGTGTTTTAATTCCCAGTATTGACCTTTGGCTGCCTGCGTTTTTCGGTTCTGCACTGTGTGGCTTTGTTTACCTCTTGTTTGCTGCTCGACCCTCCTCCTACACCTCCACCCCGGACACCCCGCATGCTTTGCTTCCTTTCTTGCCAGCTTGCCATCTATTTGTATACATTTTGTTTATTTGCTTTTGTTTGGAATGGATTCCAGCTAGATGCCTAATCGAGTGTGAACTTTTTTTTTTTTTTTTTTTGTTGGGGAAGTGGCATGGTGGCGATGGTGATGAGTTCACTTCGCTCCAAGAGTTTTTGGAAGAGAAGCTCTTATCATCGGCAGTTCATTTCCATAAGGCCATCATACATAGGAGCGCACATATCTGGCGGGCACTGACTTATCAGGGGGAATGAGTCACACACCTCTGGCGACCTGATTTGGATCCATTTTGGATAATGTTCTCGCCCATTTGTTGGCTCCCCAAATCAATTCCGAAATTTCATCATGAGCCCGCAGCTTTTCATTTTTGTTTACAATTGAATTTCTTTGCATTTCATTGCTCGAAACGAAATTGCATAAATTATTTAGATTTTTCTCGAGAGGAAGGCCGGGTTGGGCCATCCCAACGATCCCAACGAGAGATGCCACAATTAAACTTTGAACCCAGCCAATTGAAGTGTCTGCCGCTTTTCAATTAAAGTATGTGCCTGGGGATTTGTGTCTCAGCCCCATATCACTGGCGGGCGGTCGGTCGGTCGTTCGGGCAGTTAGAGCCAGATGACTTCTTCAAGGCTCTTGCCAGGACACTCAATCAGGCATTCCGGCTAATCCCGGCCTCCCGGCCACCGCCCGAAGCGGCCCACCTGTCGCCTTGCCTTCTCAAAGCCAAACACTCACAAATGGCCTTAATTCTGCTTAAAATCCCCAACTATTGTTCCGAGACAGTACTCCCACCGCCCCACCCCATGCCAAGTGGCCTGTGTTCTTGGCGTCCTATTTTCTTTTTAATGCATTTTCATATCGGCAGAAACTTAGTTTTTTACAACCAAGCCATACCAGCAGTTCCTCCGTCCGTCATTCATGTACTTATGCCCATTGTCAGTTAGTCAGCCGACAAGCATTGTCACAACTCTTGCCACGCAGTCCGCCCACTGTTTTTTCCTCGCCAGTAGTCAGGCCATGCCATGCCAGGGAGCCTCCATCCCAGGCTACTATCCTACGACATCATCATACCCCATCTCTTTGTGCGTTGTCGCTTCAACGCCCAGGCTGCCATCCAATCCCATTCCATTCCATTCCATCCCATCCTCGTCTTCATCCTCATCCCATACCAATGGCTTTGCCAGCAAACATTTTTTAATTACGCAAATGTTGGGCTGCCCAGCTCGTTTTACCCGCCGGGCATTGTAGTTATTGAAGCGATGGTTGGCGGCCTTAAAGCGGGGCTTAAATTTATACAAACATCTATTATGGGCCCAGCGTATGGGCATAAATATGTACATATGGGAGTTGGAGGCCGCCAGTAGGGGGGACACCAGTTTCAGTTCCAGTTCCAGGCGGGGTGCCCAACGAGGTGTTACTTTATTTTATGTACCAGAAAGTGTTAAAAATAGTTGGTTTAGTAGTAGTTATCACTATCCTGTAGTTGTTCTAACTAGAAGCCTAGGATCTAAGCTATACAGACTTGCAACTGCCTTGGACACTCACAGCTCTTCTATATGTGTTCTTGATACTAACTTGCAGCATTGATGATATTGAAGACAATTCGATACTTCGCAGAGGTGTGCCGGTGGCGCATTCCATTTACGGTGTGGCCAGCACGATAAATGCGGCCAACTATGCCTTGTTCCTGGCCCTGGAGAAGGTCCAACAGCTGGGACACCCAGAGGTGGGATCATCAGGTCACATTCCTAGTGACCACTCAACTGATAACTCGTCTAATCTTTGACAGGCCACCAAAGTCTATACGGAGCAGTTGCTGGAACTGCATCGGGGTCAGGGTATGGAGATCTACTGGCGCGACAGCTTCACCTGCCCCTCGGAATCCGACTACAAGCTGATGACAGTGCGGAAAACTGGGGGCCTGTTCATGCTGGCCATTCGATTGATGCAGCTGTTCAGCACCAACAAGGAAGACTACTCCAAGCTGACGGCCATTCTGGGTCTATACTTTCAGATACGCGACGACTACTGTAATCTCAGCTTGAAGGAGGTAACAAGACTGGCAGGATTTATCTAAAAAAAGAAAACTAATGACCTGTTTCCTCTGCAGTATACGGAGAACAAGAGTTTCGCCGAGGATCTGACGGAGGGCAAGTTCGGCTTCCCGGTAATCCATGCGGTGCGCACCCAAAAGCAGGATAAACAGGTTCTACGTAAGTCCACCTAGTCGGCTCTGACCTAAGCACTCCCCCTCATCGCCCAGTATATCCACAGACATATTACGCCAGCGCACGCACGACATTGAGGTCAAGAAGTACTGCATCAGCCTGCTGGAAAAGCTGGGTAGCTTCCAGTATACACGCAAGGTGCTGGAGACCCTCGACGCAGAAGCCCGAGCAGAGGTGAGTGGTGTGGTTAGCACTCCTATCCCCTGCATCTAATGGCGTGCCATTTTCAACCTATTTAGGTGGCCCGACTTGGCAGCAATCCTTACATGGACCGGCTGCTGAACAAGCTACTCTCGTGGAAGACCAGCGACAGCGCCAGCATCACCCAGTCCAACCAGATCAATCACAACAACGTGTCCCGGACCAGCCCCAACCAGAACACGCTCAATTGCAATTAGCAGCCAAAGAGGCAAAAGAGGGAGCAATTGTGAATTGTGATTGCCAACGGCAGAGCCCGAACCAGAGCCTCTTTTGCCGCCAACCCGATATGGAGGAGTCAGCAGCCCCAGCAGCATCTTCAGAATCATCACCAGGCCAGCAGCCAGGCGACGAGTACCGCCTGCCTTACTGCTTCCCTGCTGCGATTTCTGCAGAAACTTAAAATATTTTGATAAAGATTTGTGTTTCCCTTGGCGCCACGTTATTATTTGAAACTCATATACCAAACGAAGGAAGGATTGTTATGGGAGAAAAATAGATATGGAATTGGAATGGGATGAGATGACCAAGAGCAGCCTTACACAAAATTGTTAAGCCAAAAGTAAAGAGTTATAAGCCAAGCTTATAGCAGCGAGCTAGCACCAGAGCCATAGCACAGCTTTCCATGAATTTGTTTATGTTTTTTTTAGTTTAAACGTTTAATTTAGTTTGATCGATTAGTAGTATCCCTTCCTCCCTGTGTCCAGCAAATC
Source organism: Drosophila atripex (assembly GCA_035045925.1). Classification (NCBI taxonomy): domain Eukaryota; kingdom Metazoa; phylum Arthropoda; class Insecta; order Diptera; family Drosophilidae; genus Drosophila; species Drosophila atripex. The sequence continues at coordinate 11,018,468 of JAWNOP010000012.1, read as the reverse complement.
TCACACAGAGGCATTCACTTAATTATAGGATAAATGCAATTTTTTAGACTCTCGTATTTCTAAGTGTGTTTCGTATTCGTAACTCGATGGATTGATTCTTGAAGCAATTTTTTCGATTTCTATGTGTCGTTTTTTCAACTTGAACTCACACTCGAAACAAAATGTGCACTTCCTTTATCGACGTTGTTCCATTTTAATTGTTATACAACCTGCAATTCGTATACATACGTACGTACTATTAACGACAAATTGTTAACGTTTTATGCAACAACTACACAAAAAACAAACTAAAAAAATATTGCAAATAATTATAATGATGCACTGCACAGCAGATTTTTGCACATTGCACCACCTAAAGTATATATTATATATGAATATATATATATTTTTATTGTAGTTATACACTTGAAACCGAAAACTAAAACTTGAAACTGAGCAAAAAGCGTGGGAGGATTAACTAAATTGCTGAAGAGATAATGAAACAAATTGTAAACTATGCAAACATTTTATGGTAGGAAGGACATCTAATAGCTGCTAACTAATGCCAGCGCACCTAACATTTTGCCCATATACCATTACTGGAGTAAAACATTGAAATATATGTACATTGTATTTAAATAAATATTTATGCAAAGTTGTCAACTGAACAGCGGTTGCCTTTAGATGAATTTATTTGGATATGGATTAAGTTAGTTTAAAAATGATTTTAACTTTTAGCTTAGAATACGGACACTTCGTAAACCACATTGGGAGTAACTAAAATCATACTTAATTATATACAGAAAACGTTTAAACAAGAAGAGACTAAACATCCTGCTCTATCATATCCATTAGCTGCAGAAACTCCTGCGACTCGGCTTCCACCTCGTTATCCTGTTCTATGTACTCCTCGAATTCCTCATCCTCCTGCAAATACAAAGTTATAGTTTTAGTAAAATGAAAGAATTGTGCAGGAAACCGCCGAACCAACCTCGAAACCAAAGCAGTTGGATGCACTTATGTTTTCGGTTCCACCTGGCTCTTGCTTCACCATCACTTCCTCGGCGCCGTTTATCAACTCCACCACCATCATCTGGCCATCGTCGTTCTGCAGCTGCACGGTAAAGTCCGAGTTGTCCCGCTCCTCCTTGATGTGAAATGTGTTGGTGTTTTTCTGCGACCGCAGTCGCTTGTTGATGATCACCGGTTTCTTTTTGTAAGTAGCTGGTTTCGGGGCGTCCTTGTTAATTATCACCGGTTGTGCCTTGGGAACGGTCTTCCTAGGCTGCGGCTCTGGCTGGGGCTCCTCATCGTCTTCAATTTCGGCCAGGTCGTAGCAATCCTCCTCCAGGTCCAGCACCGTAGAATCATCATTCCTATTGATTAGCGTGCCATCCGGTCGGAGTCGAAGGTCTCTGCCCAGCTTCAGTCGTTGCTTGAGTTCGCGAGCATTCACAGTGTCGTCGTGCATCTCCATGTGCCGGATGAGATTTCCCTTGTGGGTGAATGTTCGGATGCAGCTCGGACATTTGTGGAGTTTGTCGCGCGGCTTAGGTGGCTGGTAGTTATCATCGTGCACGAGATTCACGTGACGGCGCAGCAGCTGCCGCTGGCGGAATGTCTGCGGGCAGAAGTCGCACGTGAAGGGCTTCTCGTCCAGATGGACGAGCATGTGCGAGTCCAGATGCCGTTTGTTCACCGACGCGTAGGGACAGAAATCGCAGCGGTAACATTTCTCGCCCTCGTGCGACTTGACGTGCAGCTTGTACTGATAGCGATCGGTCAGTTCCTGGCCACACCGCCGACACTTGATCGGTTTGGTGGCCGTGTGCATGTGCTTGATGTGGATACGGAGGTCGGCCTTGCGGCCGCACGTGGTGGGGCAGTAGGTGCACTGGAAGGAGGGCTTGTCCACCACCGTGTGGATGAGTTTGTGCGACTTGAGGGAGTTGGACTGCGTGAACCGGGACTTGCAGATGTCGCACTGATACTTTCGCTCGCCCGTATGGACCACCATGTGCCGCTTCAGCTTGAACATGTCCTGGGAGGCATAGGTGCAGTCCGGGCACTGGTAGGGACGCTCGCCCGTGTGGCAGGTCATGTGGCGGCGCAGCTTGGTCAGCTCCACGCTGGCGTAATTGCACTCGGTGCACTTGTGCGGCTTCTCTTTGGTGTGCTTGTAGCGAGTGTGCCGGATCAGCTCGCCACTCGTCGTGAATGCGCTTTCGCAGAACTTGCACTTGTGCGGCTTGGTGCCGGTGTGCGTGTTCATGTGATTAACAAGGCCAGCCTTGGTGCGGAAGGCCCGCTCGCAGATGGAGCACTTAAAGGCGGGCTCCTCGTCGTGACCCCGGCAGTGGCGAATGATCAGGAACCGCTTGTTCGACGTGTAGGGACACTTGGAGCAGGTGTACGTGGTCCCGTCATCGCCCTTCTTTTGGAACGTGGCCGCTTTGAGGCTCAATTGCGTGTCCGCGAATACAAAGACCTGCTTCGTGGAGTCTTCTTCCGTCTTTGGTACCGAACCTTCATCACCGAAGTCGAAAACCTCGTCCACGTTCACATGATCTATGTCATCGACGACAGAAGCCTCCACCGCATAGTCCTCCAAGTTACTGACAACGTTGTTGATATCGGGGTCATCGACCAGTTCCTCCAGCTCTCTCTGCAGGTCGGTGGACTCGTCCTTTGATGCTTTAGAATTAAGTTTAGTCCTGCCTCTCGTGGTGACGCGGCTCGGTTCTGCAGCTTCTACCTGGCTAGCTGCTGCCTCTGCCGTTGCCTTCGTTGCAGATCGGGCTGGTCGAACGCTGATGGGAGCGACCTTGCTGGGGGTGCCTTTTGGCGGTGAAGTGGCGGGACGCAGATTGATTGCTGGAAAGGGGTAGGTTGGTATAAATTATTCATAACAGCTTCCCCGCATTAATGCTTACTCTTGTTTGTGGATTTTCCCGCCTGCTTCAGCTTGGCCTTCTTGTCGGCCGCTTCCTTCAGTTTCTTCTGCAGCGCCTTCTGGATCTTTGGCGTCGTCTTGATGTAGCAGTTGCCCTCGTCGTCTATGAAGTACTTGTCCTCATCGAACTCCTCCTCTTCTTCGGCCTCATCTTCCTCGACTTCTTCAATTAAATTTTGGCCGGCGTCCTCCTCCTCGATGGCTTCCAATATCTTGTCCATTACCTTGTCATCGCTGCCGCCCTCGACCTCCTGGGGAATGCTGTTGAGGAAGGTCTGCCGATCTTCGGGCTCCTCAACTTTGCGCGCCTTCCTAGGCATGTCTGTTCAATGTTGTGGGGTGCCAATTAGTTTGAGAAATACACTTTTAAACGCCAGTTTGTGGTGGCGACACTCAGCGGACTAAAATTTCTTGAAGTGGAGCCGTCTTGTGCGTTTTAACTCTTTAATAGCTCACGTTGATTGACTATCCATCACCGAAATGCCTATTAACATGCCTGATGGTGCGTCGGCATCTGCTATATCACATTTCTTTACTTACCAAAGTCTGTTTTGTTGATAATTTAACTTTAGTGCAAGGAACTGCCGTCAGAGACGCCCTGGAGCCTAGCGATGTAAAATATTTTCAATAAAAGATGGCGGCCTAGCATCTTTTTCGCCACTATTATCGATATATCGTGGCTAAGACTTCCATCACTATAACAAAATATCCCGCCTAATAATTTTTAAAAATACTTTGCTCTAAAAAAACTTTGTTCTTAATAAAATAACGTTTTAATTGATTAACATTAACTATACTTTAATTTTTTTGAAAGCATTAAGCTTTAGAACGAATTTTTTTACAACAAAACATTTTTTTTGTTTCAGACTTTGACTGAAAATTCCCCGATTCATTAGCTCAAGTAAATTTATTTTTGTATGCAAATTGTCTATTTATAAACTGAATTTATCAATAAATAATGAAAATCTCTCCACGTGGCATATTCCAATAAAACTGGACGTTTTTCACAATAAATCCTCCAGAAAAACAACAACAGATCAAGGTGTCATAAGCGTGTTTAAATAACGTATAAAAGGACATTCAAAATGCATTTATAGGCCTGTATTATCGGGGTGAACGTCCTTGCGAAGCGGAGAGATTTCGTCAAACATCTCAGGCAAAGCAAAACAGCTGGGAGTAGAGGATCAAATTAATGTACAGAATAGTTGACATGGCGATGAGCGCTGCCAGACGGTATCATTTCTTCTTGGCATCCTTCAGACCGGCGCCGGCGTTGAATTTGAAGAATATAATGTCGCCGTCCTCTACAGTGTAGTTGCGTCCCTGCTGGCGGTACTTTCCGGCCGCCTTGGCGTTCGCCTCGCTGCCCTCCGCCTTGAAGTCCTCGAAGTGCATGACCTCGGCCATGATGAAGCCCTTTTCGAAGTCAGTGTGGATGCGTCCAGCAGCTTGGGGGGCCTTTGTTCCCTTTTGTACGGTCCAGGCCTTAACTTCATCCGATCCAGCGGTGAAGAAGTACTCCAGCTGCAGGCCCTTGTACCCTGTAACAATGATCTTGTCCAGCTGGCTCTTGCACTTGGTCTCAGTCTCGTACGCCTTACGCTCCAGATCATCCTTCTCGCTCAGCTCCTGCTCGAAGGCGCCGGAGAAGGGGATAAGCAGGGCTCCTGGGTCGTTCTTGTCGATCCACTCCTTGATCTTGGGCAGCCACTTGTTCTTCTTGCGGATGAAGTCTTTGTCGGAGAGATTCACCAAGTAGATGACTGGCTTAGAAGTCAGGAACAGATACTTGTTCAATGTCTCGATGTCATGGGCATTCCAGTCCTCGAAACGCAGCTGGCGTTTCTGGTCGACCAAGACCTCTTTGATCTTCAGCATAGAGTCGTACTCGGGCTTGAGCTTCTTGTCGCCGCCGCGGGCCACCACCTTCTCTAGCTTGTCCAGAGCCTGGTGCAGTTTCTCCTCGTCCTTGAGGCGCAGCTCCTCGCAGATAATTTCCAGATCGCGCACAGGGTCCACCTCGCCCTCCACGTGTGTCACATCTGGGTCCTCGAAGGCGCGGCACAAGTGAAAGATAGCGTCGCAAGCGCTGATGTGCGAAAGGAAATCGTTGCCCAGACCCTGACCTTCGGCGGCGCCCTTTACCAGACCGGCGATGTCCACTACATTCAGGTAGGCGGGCACCACACTAGCGGGCTTGTGGAAGTCCACCAGGAAGTCGAAGCGGTCATCGGGCACCGGTACACGGCTCTCGTTGGGCTTGATGGTGCAGAAGGGGAAATTCTCAGCGGGGGCAGCGCTCTGGGTTAAAACGTTGAAAAAGGTTGACTTTCCCACGTTGGGTACGCCGACAATTCCGATGCGGAGATTTGTGCCAATGCGCCCGATGAGGGGCTTGCGCTCCGGTTCGTCGTGCTTCTTTGGTGGCATCTTGATTTTTCAACTTTTGTGACCACTTGGCAAATGCACCTTAAATTAAAAATATGAATCTCGGGCTGTTAGGTTAGGTTAATGAATGGTCGTTTTCCAACATTTCCGATATGAGTAGTTCTCCAACACTTTTATTAGTGTCTAGCGCCATCTATGGTTGACTAAGGAGCCCTTTTTTTAAACATTATTTTCCAATACATTTTTTAAAATTTGTTAAATTTTTGTTAACCTATGTATAAAAAAAGCAGATTTGATTATAAAATTATTTTATTTTTAAACTTATAAAAGGCTTGTAAAAGATTCATCTTACACTTTGTAGGTACATTTTTTTGGACGGACTTGGTATGTACACAAAAAAGAATTATTAAGGCACAGTCACTATATAAATATGGATAATAGCCTTCGTTAAAATATTACAATTATTTGTCTGGCTCTGAAGGCTTCGCGGACGGATCTCATTTATGCTTAAAAATATTTGGAATGTAAAACGTCGATATGTTTCTCTTTGTGCTGGAGATTCTTGTACATAAAGATTTTAGTGAGTCTATTGATTTAGAGCATTGCAACTAAAGAGGCTGCCAGGAGCAGACCTACGGATAGTGCCACCTGCGAGGCACCGGCATAGCAATCTGTGATGCGACGGGCTCGCATAAAGTCGCTGCCTAAATACGAGTCGTAGCTCCGCTTATTAGGCGGAATTACCTGCAACTGGCGCGTGGCATCCTGGAAGATCAGATCGTAGTGTCCGATCGGGGATGAGAACATGCTAAAGCTGAACGCATCCACGTCCTTGCGGCCATACAGCTGCTGGGCATAAGTCAGCAAATTGATATAGGCATTCATTTGGGTCTCGTTGAAGCTAACGCCTCCGCGGGTCACGACAGCATTGGCCTTCACCTTGCCCAGATTGCAGCGCTTGTAATCCTGAATCTCGGCTCGGGTTCCGTCCGTACACAGCAGTTCGAAGTCATCGTTGAGGGTGTTTCTCGCCCACCATTCCTTGCGCTTGCCGCCGGTGCTTTCCATCACGGTGGTGTGCTTCATAAAGGCAACATGTCCGCCACCTTCAACAAGGCACCGGAATGCACCGGTGTGTCCGTAATAGTCTTCGGAAGCATCGCGTCTGCAGTACCTGTAGCTCGTTCCATGGCACAGATCACACATGCTGTCGTAGGGCACTCCGGTGTTGTACTCGCTGCTAATCGCACCCGGCACACAGGACTTGGTGAAGTACTCGGCGGCAGCTCGAACAGAGTCGCATCCGTAGGGACGAATCCAGCCGTTGGAAATGAACAGAGCCATCGGATAAGTCCAGCCGGCGGCGGTATTGATGCCTGTGTGGCAGGTATTCTTTCCCTTCAGGTAGGTCAGCTCAGTGTCAGGGTCCTCCTCCTTGGCCACCGCCACAACATAGTACTCTGGCATACCCAGATTGTACACCTCCGACATGAAAGGAATCAAGTCGTAGTTGAGTCCACCTGTGTATACATCTCCGGCGTCAAAGACAGCAATGTCTGCTTTTCCAGCTTGGATGAACTGCATGCAGTTGATGTGGGAGTGCATTTTCTTGCAAATAAGTTCGGGTTTAAGCAGATGTGCTTTCAGGGCGATCTGAAAGGAAATTCTTACTATAATGATCTTAATTTGTCTTCCCTAACTTACCCTCATCTTGATACATTTATCGAGCTCGGGTTCGGAGGTCACGCAAAGAGTCATCGCTGGAACTGGACACTCGCGAATTCCATAAATAAAGTTGATACCATTTCCTAAATACTTGGTGAACGACTGGTCGTCTTCGGGAATGACTGTAAGGGCTCTGCTGGAGTCCTAAGAATGTACAAATGGTTTAGAACCTAAGCTTTAAATACTTTTAAAATTAAAAATTAATGTTTTGTTACCTGAAACAACAAATTGGGCTTGCCATATCGTTTCGATTCAAAAATTCGGAACTTCTCATAGAGTATGGAGGTGTTGGTGCCGTCCTGCGGATTGTGGTCTGCGGAGAAACTGCTGTCCAGACGTTCGTTGCGATACTGATCGTACTGGTTTTGACTTCTGTAGGGATTGTTAATGTCGTATTGGTTATTGTATTGATCGTAAGCTCCACTTTGTCGTTGATCATTATAGTTATTGCGGTCGTAGTTGTTAAATCCTTGAAGTCCTTGTGCTCCCGGCCTACTCTGATCTTCGCGGATGCCATCGGAGTACAACTCGGCGATACGTTTCAGGAACTGTTGGTACTGTTTCCGGTCACTAAAACTGCGTGCTGAGGATGTGACGATGGCATCTGCTGGCACTTGTCCCCAATTACATTGGCGGTAGTCGTTCAAGGGCGCACGGCGACCATCTCGACAGAACAGTTCAAAGGTATCAGGTGCTATGTTTTCTATAAAAAAAAATAATTTTATTTCAAAAAAGGATCCGCGGGATACCTAGATTATAGGTACTTACTGAACTCGGTGGTCTGCAGCATTTCTGTAACCGTGGAATGACGCAAAAAGGCAACATCTCCTTTTTCCAAAAGACATCTAAAGGCACCTTCATATCCAAAATAAGGATCAGCAGAGGAACAGCGACCACCAGGAATCTTTCCAGTACAAAGAGAGCAGAGCCTGGATGAAAGTTCAAATTTAAATTTGAATTTATGAATAATGCCTTAAGAGGAAAAGTTACTTGTCAGAATTGTCGCCAATAGGATTGTGTTTGTCTGATAGCGAATACACGGCACAGGAACTGTTAAAATAGTTGGCTGCGGTTTTCACCTGGTTGTTGCAGTCCACAACTTCCATTCCACCTTCTCTTTGGAGCTGAAATTCAATTTTAATTAAAGTTTAATGAAATTTGAGTTTTTAAAGAGTTTCTCAAAAAATTCTTTACATAAAAAAACATAATGAATTCCTACCGTATGAATGGGTACAATCCAACCAGCTAGACTTCCCACCCAAGGAAAACAGGCCCGCTTGCCTCTCAGCCCGTGCATACTGCTGACATCCTGTAGGGATCCCTTCTTAATAACCGCCACCGATTGGTAGTCCGAAAATCCGCCCTCCAACTTCTCCTGCATGATGGGAATAAGGGAGTTGTACCGTCCTGCTGTGAACACATCTCCAGCATCCAGCGACGTAATGTGGGCCTTCTCGCGATCGATGTGATGGATACACTCATCAGCGCTGTACGCCCTGAAGCAGGTAAGATTTAGGAAGGCTTCGTCGAAGAGGGCCCGATCGCGTTCGACGGCCACCGTCAGGTTCTGGCACTTGTACTGCTCCTCCAAGCTCTTCGTGCACCAAATTATGTGGCTAGTCTTGTGTTCATTATAATGATGTTGTGCTGGAATCCAAGAAACCATAATTTAAGTCATGCCAACGCCCTAGCTTGTTTAGAGAGTTTTAATCGACCAAACCTTACCGTTAGCGAGGGTAAAACATAAAGCGCCGACTAGAGCCACAAAAACGAGGTCTCTAGCCATTTCAGCGAACTATTAACTTATCTAAAAAGGGCCAGGCCAATATAAAATAATTACTCAAACAATACACCACACCCAAGCCCAGCTTAAGACACATCAACAGTGTAACCGTAGGATTAAAATCCAAACATACTAGATTTGTCCACTGAAAATACTGACAGGTGGATACAGTGGGCTCTTGCTACTTTGTAAATTGTCAAATATCATCTTTTTAATGTAAAGTCATCAGCTAAATTAGCAAATAAAATAACATCTTCTTTCTAATCTAATTGCGTATATTTTAATTCAAATAAAAGGTTTCGCTTTTTCCAGTACTAACTTTAAATACTACAAGCCCATAAGTAAGACCTTTTTGTGGTGTATTTTAGTGTCATCTGCCGAACCAGGTGTTTTGTGTTTTATAATAACAACAGAGAAATTATATTAAATTGTTAAATATTTCAGCTAAATGGCAGTCCTACGTGGATGGAGATTCGTGGCCTTTGTGTCCTGCATTGTGGGCGCCGTGGGACTGACTCTGTACCCCGTAGTCGTGGATCCCATGCTGAACACCGAGAAATACAAATCCCTCCAGGAATACAGCAAAATAAAGAGAGATGAGCTGCAACACATCAAAGTGAAGTAGTAAAGGATCCCCAACTATAATTCGTTAATTGTTTACTTAGAAACTATAATGTTCTGCTTAAATGCCAATTCTACCAGGCATTCATATATTTGTACATACATATGTATATTTGGTGCCGCATAAATATATATATATAGAGACTGTCATTAAGCAGTGTTTATTATAGTTTTTGTAGGATTGTTAATAGTTTTGAAGAATAGACAAAAGTTTTATGTATTTGTAGTTATTTACATTTTTAAAATAATTATGAGCGTAATTCAAACTTGCGAACTAGTTCGCCGCCGGTCCGAAGCTTTAGGGAATTTCTCATCATATCGTTGCCGCTTACAAGGTTCTTTATCTCAAAAACAATACGTGGTCGTGTTTGGATAAGAATTCTTTGAAAATCAATCAAATGCGAAATGGCCACCGCAACACTCAAACGTGACGAAATCCTCCTGCTTTTCGATGTGGACGGGACTCTGACGATGCCCAGGTCCGTTGTGACTCCAGAATTCGAAGATTTCTTTTACTCGAAGGTTAAGCCCCGGGCCACCATTGGAATCGTTGGAGGCTCCGATCTGGAAAAGATGTTTGAGCAGCTCAATGGCCAGAAAATCCTAAACGAGTTCGATTTCATCTTTCCTGAAAACGGCCTGGTCCAGATCGAGAACGGCAAGGAGGTGGGAAAGCAGAATATCATCGCTCACCTTGGAGAGAAGACGTTGCAGCGCTTCATCAACTTTGTCCTGCGATACCTCTCCGAACTGGAACTGCCTATTAAAAGGGGAACCTTCATAGAGTTCCGGAACGGCATGATGAACGTGTGCCCAATTGGACGACAGTGCTCCCGGGAGGAGCGCAACATGTTCGCCGCCTACGACATCGAACACAAGGTGCGGGAAAAAATGATTGCCGACCTGAAGAAGGAGTTTGCCGAAGTGGATCTTACGTACTCCATTGGAGGTCAGATCAGTTTCGATGTCTTCCCCCATGGATGGGACAAAACCTACTCCCTACGACACATTGAAGCCAATTTCAAGTTCAAGGAAATCCACTTTTTCGGTGACAAAACTGAGAAGGGCGGCAATGATCACGAGATCTACATCGATCCAAGGACCATTGGCCATAAGGTGAACACTCCCGACGATACGCAGCGCATCCTCACAGAGATCCTGAAGCTTTAAGGCGCCCTCGAACAATCCAAAGTTTTGATAAAATTCCATTTTGTATATATGTATGTTAACCAAATTTAAAATATAAAGTCATTTAAAACAACTCAAAATTCAATCAGTGTCCATATCCGAGTCTTCGGAGCTATCCTCGTCCAGGCTGCTGGCCTCCTCATCGGAACTGCTGGTGTCGCTATCGTCCCACTCGTGGGCCTTCAGACTGTTGGGGATTATCACCTTCCATTCCAGCTTGTGCAAATCCAGAGAGTAGAAATCGTTGTAGGTCAACTGCTTGTCATCTTCCTCGAAGATTCCGCCAAACAGATACAGAATTCCCTTGCAGATGCAGAGACCGGGGTTCATCCTAGCAGATGGAACGTTTGTGGGCTTGGCTTTCGGGAAGAGACTAGGTATATTGGACACGTAAGGCGTACTGGCACTTGAGGAAGGGCCGCCCACGGTGACTGTAAAAATTCCATCAGACGTGGTCGTCACTGGCTTGGCTGCCGCCGACATTTCCACGTCATTTATGGCTTCAGTATTCTTCTTCTCGGCCGGGCTGTTCTTCGTGGGGATTTCCTGTAAACGCCACGCTTGGGACGTCAAATCGAAGGCCAACAGCTCATCGCCAAACTGGCCCTGGACATTTTCATCATCCTCGTCGACATCCATGACGCCTCCGAAGCAATATGCCTTTCCGTTGGCTCCCACGGTGAAGCCGACACTGCTGCGAGGCTTCGGACGGTATCCACCGGGCTTCACGGCAGCCCATTTATATTTATTATCCGCATCGCCGGAGTTTTCTGGATAAATATATAAGAAATGTCTTAGCAAGGGTACTTTGAGATTGGAGCTTTCAAAACCTACTATCTTGGCTCAAAACAAACATATCCGTATGGGTTACTCCGCGGTCAACCTCCTTCTTCATCGAAGCTCGGGAGTATCCGCCCCAGACAAAGATTTTGCCATCGGGAGCAGCAGCAATACAGCATCCGGATCGTGCAGGTGGAACAACAACACCACTAATCTCTACCTTGAGCCACTGGTAGGTCTCCAGGGAGAAGATATGAATATCGTTGTAATAATTGTACGACTGGTTGTTATCGAGGAAGCCACCGAAGATGAAGAGACGCTTCTTTGAGACGGTCATTCGATGTCCACTGCGGGCGCTGGGCCCATTTGGCGCCGATATCTTCTCCCACTTTCGGGATTTTAAGGATAATTTCCATAGGTCCTTGTAGTGATGGAACTGTAGCTGGGAGGGACTGGCGTGCTCTCCTCCAAAGAGCTGAAGTGGTAATACATTCGTTAATAAGATAATGGGGTAAGAAAGAGGCAAGACATCACCCAAAGTTCTCCGCCATTGCTGGCTACTGCCACCATTTGGTGACCACTTCTCGGAGTGGGTCCGGAGGGAGACTTTAGTTCCCTCCACTCTCCTGACTTGATATTGTAGAAATACAGATCGTTGTATATCGTAGTCTTGGAACCGGTGTATAGTTCTCCGCCAAACATGATTAGTTCCTCCTTTTCCGGATGGGCAACTAGGGTGAAGTTGGAGCGAGGTGTTGGGGCCGGGCAAGCATTCTCTGTTATGGTGGCCACCTTTCCCTCCTTGGTCTCCAGCATATGAATAATGTCGGCAATATTCGCCTATATAAAAACTGTTTTTATAAATGGTATCAGTTGGAGATAATTCACATTCTTACTTCTCCAAGTTTCTCCAACATTTTCTTTTGTTTTGCGGCCAGTTTCTTATCCGTTTTCATGGCAGTCTTCTCGGCTCCCTTGCCCTTCTTCTTGTTCTTGTCCTTTTTGCCCATTTTATGTAGTTTATTTCTGTTAAAGTTTCAATCAACAAACAATTTTTGCCGCACGTGTGTTCGTATCAATGGAGAAGAGGAAGAGCTGTATTTTGAATGGAACTTGTTGAGTTCCAAACGCAATTATGAGAAATTCCTAACGCCTTTTTGAAAAACTGAGCGGAAAATTCAAATTTGAAAATGTTTATATATATATTAACTATATATATATATCTATAAAGGCATTATGTTTCATACTATTTTTCAATAAACTTTATTTTTTAACATGTCATCAAAAAACATAAAAATATAAAAAAATTTAATTTTGAAAACTTATAAAATGTTAATATAAACTAAAAAATGCTTCAAATGTAAATTATGATTAATATATGAGTTAGTTTGATAAAACGCAAATACTTTTCCGATTATATGGTCAATGTTGTAAGTTTTAGCCTTCAAGTTAGGCGATTGTATGAATATATTTAGGAATTACGATTGTGATGGATTGCTGCTCGATGATCCACGCAAGTTTACCGACCAACTGGAATCGAAACCGCAGGCCGAGTCCGAATCGGAGTCCACCACAAATGATGGATCAATTCCCTTGGGGGCACGCACCTGATTCGGGGTGGTGGGCATGCTGCTGTATCCACCGTTTAGGTTCGAGCTTGAGTGCGAGGAGCAAATGGAGTCACGGGGCGAATCGGTGGCATTGGAGGCATATGAGGATCGCTTCGAGGACTTGTTGCGCTTGCTAATATAATCCACCGATTTGGGTGGCGGCATCAGTTCCTCGGATCGCTGGGTTATATTATCAGCCGATCCCCACGATTTGTGGACACCGTCGTAGATGTTCCGGTTATTGGGTACGCTCGCCCTCGACGGGACCACCCCGTTCGATCCGTAGGGTGTGCTCATCGCTGCCCTCTGATTCGGATGCCGATTCCGTGTCGTACCAGCGTGATAATGATGACGCTGATGAGGGACTCGGTGAGACCGATGGTGAGGGCGACTTGCTGCTCCCGTTCCCCCGCCATTGCCGTAGCCCATCGGTGCTACCCCACTGCCATTGCCCACTCCCAAGAAATTGCTGAACGCCTCGGTTGTCTTCTTTACCCGGACATTCAGTGAACCAATCCGTAGGAAGCCCAAATCTTTTTCGACTAAAAAATAACAAAGAAAATGGTAGCAGATTTAATTGAAGAGTATGCTTTGAATATTTATTATTTTAACTTACTGGTATGCTTTTTGCGAGCCTTGATTTCTGTAAATTAACCGAGAATGAAAATGATAATTATAATATATTCAAATCAAAAAGAAAATTATCAAATGATCATGCGAGAACATAAAAATTTGGATAAAACGTATGATTCAGGCAATGAGAAAAAATTTGTATATAAAAATCATAAAAAAACTTACCGAAAGCTATGAAAAACAGGATTTTGCAACTCAAATTTTTTGGAAAATAAAATTGAAACAAAAACTTGCGGCTACCGGATTACATAAAGCATATATATTTACAGATAAAGAAATAGAACAAAGAATTTGAAACTATATAGATGTTTTCGGTTAAGCTAGTGAGGATATCAAACGAGGTTTTAATCAACACAAATGGTTTGGAAATAATCAATATCGTTAATTCTATCAACCTGCCTCCAGGTACCGTTGAGTCCGCCGTTGAATCGCATCGCTTGAATCTCTGCATGCAGCAAAAATTGAAAATAGATAGAGGTTCCCATTTTTTAATTAATTACTAAATTATTTAATAGTTTTTAAACTCTATATTGTTGATTGATGGGAAAATATGTATGAAATTGAGGGCGAACTGTATTATTTTCAAAAGCGCATTCCACTTAATGATTTGAACAAATTTTTAAAAAGATTTGTAAGTTTAAAGAAGATTACTGAAGTTTGCTGAAACATGCCTGGAGTTTTCAAGTCATTCCCTTATTTCTATAAACAATTTTCATTGCAATTAGTATTATGTGCAATAGTTTTTATTCGGCAAATAAACATGCAATTTACTTTTAGGTATATACATAATAAATGGGTTAATATAGAACCCATCGTAAATATATTAAAAAATACGGCCATGCTCCCATACTTAGAAATTAGTAGTGTTCTTTTTTAAAGAATTTTCATTTTTTACAGATTACAGATATATAATGTATAGGTTTCATGATTAAAGTGTTTACAAATATTATAGATAAGCCCAGCCATTGCATTTTAATAATATTAAATATTAGCACACTTTTTTTTTTGGAGTTATACAATCAAATAACAAGCGATAGTAACCAATTAGCCATGCTGGGGAGGTTGGGGGTTAGTAAAAACATCTTTAGATGTAGGACGACGACTGCCACCGGCAGTGGATCGCAAGGTTTTGCGGAGAAAGCTCTCTTTGCGCCGAGTGGAGGCATTGCGGAAGGGCAACGGCTGCCCCTTCAGTTCACAGGGCACCAGGTCCGAGTCCTCCGACTTTGGCCTGAACAGCCCCTCGAGTGCCGGGGTGCCACCCGCCGGTTTGGGGGGCCTGCGCTGCACCATCAGCGACTGGGTTCGTACCACCGCCCCACCTCCACTCGAGCCACCGCTAACGGTGGCGTAGCGCAGCTGAGAGCGTTTCTTGCCGCGGGTTAGTGCGCTGCCCAGAGTCCCTCCGGTGAACAGCCCTCCACCGCCTCCGACTGGTGTCTCAAAGAGCTCCATTTGGTAGTTGTTGTTCACCTCGATACTCTGGAAATGTTTAAGATACTCACTGCTGCACGTGGATGCCGAAACACTGGAGCGCTGGCGACTGTAATCCAGCGGCTTGTTGCCACTCCAGTCCATTATGTCACGGTTGGCCTCTGGTAAAAAAATAATATATATTTACAAATCAATATTTTGTAATTTATATTGAAACTCAATGTTGGTTGGCTCGAAATAAGTGGTTCGTGGTTCGACTTTTCCTACTTTTATAATTTATAATTTAATACTTACTGTATGTGTTCCAAAGCAATTCAAATATGTTATCTCTGCCAAATTGTGTGGCCAAGTGAAGTGGAGTATATCCCTAAAATAAAAATTATGTAAAAAATATGTGGTTATTGATTCAGATTTATGGGGAATCGATCTACAAAATATTTTCGAGGCTATCCGCTCAAGTATCAGATGATTATTGGCGAAGATATAGACATCGCAAGGGGCCATATAGCGGCTCATTGGCCATTCGAAGATTTTTGAAGGGGATCCTCCAGAAAATTTCACAAAAAAATCAAAAAATATTTTGTTTCTAGATTTTGATGCAGATTTATGGGGAATTGATCTACAAATCGATAAAGGTATTCCGCTCTAGAATCAGATGATTATTGGCGAAGATATAGCCATCGCAAGGGGCCATATAGCGGCTCCATTGCCCATTCGAAGATTTTTGAAGGGGATCCTCCAGAAAATTTCATAAAAAATTCAAAAAATATTTTGTTTCTAGATTTTGATGCAGATTTATGGGGAATCGATCCACAAATCGATAAAGGTATTCCGCTCAAGAATCAAATGATTATTGGCGAAGATATAGCCATCGCAAGGGGCCATATAGCGGCTCCATTGCCCATTCGAAGATTTTTGAAGGGGATCCTCCAGAAAATGTCACAAAAAATTCAAAAAATATTTTGTTTCTAGATTTTGATGCAGATTTATGGGGAATCGATCCACAAATCGATGAAGGTATTCCGCTCAAGAATCAGATGATTTTTGGCGAAGATATAGCCATCGCAAGAGGCCATATAGCGGCTCCATTGCCCATTCGAAGATTTTTGAAGGGGATCCTCCAGAAAATTTCACAAAAAATTCAAAAAATATTTTGTTTCTAGATTTTGATGCAGATTTATGGGGAATCGATCCACAAATCGATGAAGGTATTCCGCTCAAGAATCAGATGATTATTGGCGAAGATATAGCCATCGCAAGGGGCCATATAGCGGCTCCATTGCCCATTCGAAGATTTTTGAAGGGGATCCTCCAGAAAATTTCATAAAAAATTCAAAAAATATTTTGTTTCTAGATTTTGATGCAGATTTATGGGGAATCGATCCACAAATCGATAAAGGTATTCCGCTCAAGAATCAAATGATTATTGGCGAAGATATAGCCATCGCAAGGGGCCATATAGCGGCTCCATTGCCCATTCGAAGATTTTTGAAGGGGATCCTCCAGAAAATGTCACAAAAAATTCAAAAAATATTTTGTTTCTAGATTTTGATGCAGATTTATGGGGAATCGATCCACAAATCGATGAAGGTATTCCGCTCAAGAATCAGATGATTTTTGGCGAAGATATAGCCATCGCAAGAGGCCATATAGCGGCTCCATTGCCCATTCGAAGATTTTTGAAGGGGATCCTCCAGAAAATTTCACAAAAAATTCAAAAAATATTTTGTTTCTAGATTTTGATGCAGATTTATGGGGTATCGATCCACAAATCGATGAAGGTATTCCGCTCAAGAATCAGATGATTTTTGGCGAAGATATAGCCATCGCAAGAGGCCATATAGCGGCTCCATTGCCCATTCGAAGATTTTTGAAGGGGATCCTCCAGAAAATTTCACAAAAAATTCAAAAAATATTTTGTTTCTAGATTTTGATGCAGATTTATGGGGTATCGATCTACAAATCGATAAAGGTATTCCGCTCTAGAATCAGATGATTATTGGCGAAGATATAGCCATCGCAAGAGGCCATATAGCGGCTTCATTGCCCATTCGAAGATTTTTGAAGGGGATCCTCCAGAAAATTTCACAAAAAATTCAAAAAATATTTTGTTTCTAGATTTTGATGCAGATTTATGGGGAATCGATCCACAAATCGATGAAGGTATTCCGCTCAAGAATCAGATGATTTTTGGCGAAGATATAGCCATCGCAAGAGGCCATATAGCGGCTCCATTGCCCATTCGAAGATTTTTGAAGGGGATCCTCCAGAAAATTTCACAAAAAATTCAAAAAATATTTTGTTTCTAGATTTTGATGCAGATTTATGGGGTATCGATCCACAAATCGATGAAGATATTCCGCTCAAGAATCAGATGATTTTTGGCGAAGATATAGCCATCGCAAGAGGCCATATAGCGGCTCCATTGCCCATTCGAAGATTTTTGAAGGGGATCCTCCAGAAAATTTCACAAAAAATTCAAAAAATATTTTGTTTCTAGATTTTGATGCAGATTTATGGGGTATCGATCTACAAATCGATAAAGGTATTCCGCTCTAGAATCAGATGATTATTGGCGAAGATATAGCCATCGCAAGAGGCCATATAGCGGCTCCATTGCCCATTCGAAGATTTTTGAAGGGGATCCTCCAGAAAATTTCACAAAAAATTCAAAAAATATTTTGTTTCTAGATTTTGATGCAGATTTATGGGGTATCGATCTACAAATCGATAAAGGTATTCCGCTCTAGAATCAGATGATTATTGGCGAAGATATAGCCATCGCAAGAGGCCATATAGCGGCTCCATTGCCCATTCGAAGATTTTTGAAGGGGATCCTCCAGAAAATTTCACAAAAAATTCAAAAAATATTTTGTTTCTAGATTTTGATGCAGATTTATGGGGTATCGATCCACAAATCGATGAAGGTATTCCGCTCAAGAATCAGATGATTTTTGGCGAAGATATAGCCATCGCAAGAGGCCATATAGCGGCTCCATTGCCCATTCGAAGATTTTTGAAGGGGATCCTCCAGAAAATTTCACAAAAAATTCAAAAAATATTTTGTTTCTAGATTTTGATGCAGATTTATGGGGTATCGATCTACAAATCGATAAAGGTATTCCGCTCTAGAATCAGATGATTATTGGCGAAGATATAGCCATCGCAAGAGGCCATATAGCGGCTCCATTGCCCATTCGAAGATTTTTGAAGGGGATCCTCCAGAAAATTTCACAAAAAATTCAAAAAATATTTTGTTTCTAGATTTTGATGCAGATTTATGGGGTATCGATCTACAAATCGATAAAGGTATTCCGCTCTAGAATCAGATGATTATTGGCGAAGATATAGCCATCGCAAGAGGCCATATAGCGGCTCCATTGCCCATTCGAAGATTTTTGAAGGGGATCCTCCAGAAAATTTCACAAAAAATTCAAAAAATATTTTGTTTCTAGATTTTGATGCAGATTTATGGGGTATCGATCTACAAATCGATAAAGGTATTCCGCTCTAGAATCAGATGATTATTGGCGAAGATATAGCCATCGCAAGAGGCCATATAGCGGCTCCATTGCCCATTCGAAGATTTTTGAAGGGGATCCTCCAGAAAATTTCACAAAAAATTCAAAAAATATTTTGTTTCTAGATTTTGATGCAGATTTATGGGGTATCGATCTACAAATCGATAAAGGTATTCCGCTCTAGAATCAGATGATTATTGGCGAAGATATAGCCATCGCAAGAGGCCATATAGCGGCTCCATTGCCCATTCGAAGATTTTTGAAGGGGATCCTCCAGAAAATTTCACAAAAAATTCAAAAAATATTTTGTTTCTAGATTTTGATGCAGATTTATGGGGTATCGATCTACAAATCGATAAAGGTATTCCGCTCTAGAATCAGATGATTATTGGCGAAGATATAGCCATCGCAAGAGGCCATATAGCGGCTCCATTGCCCATTCGAAGATTTTTGAAGGGGATCCTCCAGAAAATTTCACAAAAAATTCAAAAAATATTTTGTTTCTAGATTTTGATGCAGATTTATGGGGTATCGATCCACAAATCGATGAAGGTATTCCGCTCAAGAATCAGATGATTTTTGGCGAAGATATAGCCATCGCAAGAGGCCATATAGCGGCTCCATTGCCCATTCGAAGATTTTTGAAGGGGATCCTCCAGAAAATTTCACAAAAAATTCAAAAAATATTTTGTTTCTAGATTTTGATGCAGATTTATGGGGTATCGATCTACAAATCGATAAAGGTATTCCGCTCTAGAATCAGATGATTATTGGCGAAGATATAGCCATCGCAAGAGGCCATATAGCGGCTCCATTGCCCATTCGAAGATTTTTGAAGGGGATCCTCCAGAAAATTTCACAAAAAATTCAAAAAATATTTTGTTTCTAGATTTTGATGCAGATTTATGGGGTATCGATCTACAAATCGATAAAGGTATTCCGCTCTAGAATCAGATGATTATTGGCGAAGATATAGCCATCGCAAGAGGCCATATAGCGGCTCCATTGCCCATTCGAAGATTTTTGAAGGGGATCCTCCAGAAAATTTCACAAAAAATTCAAAAAATATTTTGTTTCTAGATTTTGATGCAGATTTATGGGGTATCGATCTACAAATCGATAAAGGTATTCCGCTCTAGAATCAGATGATTATTGGCGAAGATATAGCCATCGCAAGAGGCCATATAGCGGCTCCATTGCCCATTCGAAGATTTTTGAAGGGGATCCTCCAGAAAATTTCACAAAAAATTCAAAAAATATTTTGTTTCTAGATTTTGATGCAGATTTATGGGGTATCGATCCACAAATCGATGAAGGTATTCCGCTCAAGAATCAGATGATTTTTGGCGAAGATATAGCCATCGCAAGAGGCCATATAGCGGCTCCATTGCCCATTCGAAGATTTTTGAAGGGGATCCTCCAGAAAATTTCACAAAAAATTCAAAAAATATTTTGTTTCTAGATTTTGATGCAGATTTATGGGGTATCGATCTACAAATCGATAAAGGTATTCCGCTCTAGAATCAGATGATTATTGGCGAAGATATAGCCATCGCAAGAGGCCATATAGCGGCTCCATTGCCCATTCGAAGATTTTTGAAGGGGATCCTCCAGAAAATTTCACAAAAAATTCAAAAAATATTTTGTTTCTAGATTTTGATGCAGATTTATGGGGTATCGATCTACAAATCGATAAAGGTATTCCGCTCTAGAATCAGATGATTATTGGCGAAGATATAGCCATCGCAAGAGGCCATATAGCGGCTCCATTGCCCATTCAAAGATTTTTGAAAAATCTGATTTTTGGCTCCAATGATTTTTGAAATTTTGAAAATCCAGAAAATTTCACAAAAAATTAAAAAAATATTTTGTTTCTAGATTTTAATGCAGATTTATGGGGAATCGATCCACAAATCGATAAAGGTATTCCGCTCAAGAATCAGATGATTATTGGCAAAGATATAGCCATCGCAAGAGGCCATATAGCGGCTCCATTGCCCATTCGAAGATTTTTGAAGGGGATCCTTCAGAAAATTAAAAAAAAAATCCAAAAAATATTTTGTTTTTAGATTTTGATGCAGATTTATGGGGAATCGATCCAAGAATCAAATGATTATTGGCGAAGATATAGCCATCGCAAGGGGCCATATAGCGGCTCCATTGCCCATTCGAAGATTTTTGATGAGGATCCTCCAGAAAATTTCACAAAATATTTTAAAAAATATTTTGTTCCTAGATATTGATGCAGATTTATGGGGAATCGATCTACAAATTGATTAAGGTATTTCGCTCAAGCATTTGATGGTTATTGGAAAAGATATGGTGTTCGTTGTGGGCTATGATCTCCGTTTCCTGCATTCTTCATAATTTTCGAAAACTGAAGGAGAATATTAGAAGGAATTTCTGCAAAGGATTAAAAAGGGTGTGTAATTGAGACCAATAAGATTTTATGGATATCCTTAGAGATCTAAGAAAAGGGGGTTATTTGGTAAAAACGTCTCTTTGAGATGGTACACTTCCGTGTAGCCCGGATCGAATCCGGAGGATTGTGATTGACAATTCACTTTGTTTCAAATGTGAATGTGACATTTGAACACATTTGAGTGAATTTAATTTCGCAGGAACAAAGCACCGTTCAATTTTAAAATTTGTAAACTCGAATGCACAAGCGAAAGGATTGTAAAGCGGAGGTGACAGGCTGGTGAGGCCCAATTGGATATACTCGTCATGATTTGTCACAGCCGGCCCAGTCAGCCAGGCAGCTCCGTCTCCAATCCTCCAGAGAAGGGTTGAGTTACGCGAATGCCGTGACATGTGACGCACATTTCCGCGCGACTGGGACAAGCCAATAAGTTGCTTGTTTCGTATATTATGCGAAATTGTTCAATAGATTAACATATTCACTTACCCCATTCTGAAGAGTCAACAGTTGGCGGAAAAGGGAGCACATGACAAAAAAAAATATATATATATTAAAATCATTCAGTTGACACGTTTTAATCTTGGCTTACAGTTCTGGCGTTAACATCGGCCTTATGGGTTCCGGCAATTAGCTTAACCACGTCTTCATTACCATGTTTGGCGGCCCAGTGCAGAGCAGTCTGAAAATAAACAAATAAAAACTTATTAGCTATTAATCTGTTTTTTTTTTCCTTTTTGTTTTTTAAATGAATCACTAGGGTTAAGCGATTAGTTAGAGCAACATGCAACAGTAGCCCCGCTAACAAGTCGGTCACCCAATCGCGATGCAGATGCCCCAGTTCGGAAACTATTTGTTCCGCCATCAATTGGTTGTTGGATCGCCAAAAACCGAGGACTCCTCCAGCTACTGATGCTCCCATAGCTGTTGCTGCTGTTTTTGGGACACTACAGCGACGGCAGCCACGTATCCGAGATTCAGCGATATAAATAAATTGGCCAGCCACCGCTGAATGCCTGTTGCCTCAATTATTTTCATGTTAACATAATAATTTAGTATGGCAAAACGATTCGCCGGGTCGCGATAAGCCCCGGACCTGGATACCTGGGATGGTACTGGCGGCTGGCGGTTGGATCGGCGGTAGATTGCCGGCAGATCTCGGCCAGATCGCCACCAGTGCAACGGCGGTGCATGTCTGATTTTCTATAGAATTGTTTGCCGCCGCACTGCAGCAGCCCACGTATGTGTATCTCCCATGTGTTGACAATGAAGACGGTCACTTTCTGGCCCGGTTCGGTTCGAACAAATAGAGTTTCAGTCAATTCCCATAGTCTGCCCCGAACGGGGCGATCGGTATGTAATTCTTTTCAAGGGAAATTTGTTTCGTGTCTCCCGTTTAAGATGCGCGATCCAGCTCCAGCTCCAGCTCTTGCTCCAGCTCCTGCTCCACCGGTCGCTGACGTAGTTATTGCTGTCGATGCATCTTAATCTGCCCAGTCTGGCATTTAATCTCGTCCATTGTCTTTTTTCGCAAACCAATGATCACGGCCGGGAGCTGACTGCTTCAGTTTCAGCATCAACTTGAGGCTGGTGGTTGAGCGTCCAAGGCGATCGATCGATCGATGGAATGTGGTCATAATTTGGTTAGTCTTAACTATTCAATTAGTGCATTTTTTTTTATCAGTTGGATAAAAACAATTATACCAATCCCTCAATAGAATCAATTAAAAGTTAAACATATACAGGTTTGCCAGACTGAAGCCTCCTATGCTCAATTTCTTTGCCAAAATGATCTTTAACCTTTCGGCTTATGGGTTTTAATTGTTTTAAGGTTCGCGTCTCTAAGGCCCGATATCGATGGAGGCATTGTTCATGGATTATCGCCTTGTTAGCAGGCAGTCAGGCAGATGCTTAAAACTGAAGTGCTGCGACCGGTTTTGGGCTTACAAATCGTCTCACGCGCAGTTTCGATGCGGAATGGACCAACTTCAGCTCCATCCAACTCCCAATCCCTACTCCATGCCAACGCCGAGCGATTTTAGCCATTTGGGGAAGTTGGCCGCTACAGTGTCTGAGCCTTTTTACATATGGCACGTTGTCCGTCTGCACGTTTAAATTTATTGTCCATTCCATTAATGGTGGCAAGGGACAGGAATTTTGTGTCTTTGAAAGTGAAATGCCATAAATTCTTGTGTCTCGTTCAGCTGTGGCATTGTATTGGCACACCGCAAGCAAACAGAGCGATTTGCTTCTCCTCCGGATCTGCCTGCCATCTCATCATCCCTTCTTCCACCGTCTCCTGATCCGTTGTCGTGGAATCCTTGCGTCGTCGCACCAATATCCAATGGCCACAAATTCCAGGAGCACAGAGATTCCGATACCTAGATCGTGCGACATTTAACCGTGTTGCTGATCCGTTATGGTTGCAAGATCGTAAAAGGATGCTCAAGGTGTTTTTCCTCCGGCATTTATGGTATCGAAGTATATATTAAACATGGTCTTTAGGTACGTGTATGCCATGCCAAGATATGTTTAAGGGAATACATTCAAAAGGTTAAGCCTCAAGAAACTAAGTGTTCTAATATTAACTTAATAAATAAATTAATAATATTGTTTTCGGTACTCACATACTGTTCTCCCAGATATCCATTGTTGAACATGAAAGAAACACAAAGAGAACCATTAATAAGCATAAATTCTTGAGAATTAATTCCGAAAAGCGCACACAAACTCAAACCCGCCACTCCCTCAAAAAAAAAGGACATTAATTGGCAGGATTTGGCTAAGGCCAGTGGTAAGTGCATATTACAAGTGCCATTTTCGCTTAACAAGTTAATAACACATTGAGCCCGGCCTGGAGGCTTCAACGGCAATTACAACCCTTCATTTCATTTTTCTGGCAGATGGATATCTCCGCCGTTGTCCTGCAACGAAACGGCGACTAGTCATACCAGCGATCGAGTGTCCTTGTGTGTCCTGTGCGAGAGCCCCGATGCCCCTAATGGTGGCAACTATGTATGATAATGAGGGTCGGGATAGCGCGGAATGCGGGCCCAACCGATCGAGTTGACCAGGGGCCCAGGACCAGGACCTGCCCAGGATGTAATGGGGATGTTAGGCCGATGTTCGTTTAGCGCCAAAAGTCGAGCGCCTGCGACGTTTCGGCTGTCTGTCTGTCTGTCTGTCTGACAGTTCGGTAGTACCGCTTTCATTTCGGCCCGACATGCCCGACGCTCGAAGGCGTTTTGATCGAAATTCGATATTGCGCTGATAAGCGGCGAATTGCTTGACAGACCCTGCAAACAAGCACGCTGCTGTAACCCAGAAGCTGTCATTTTGATGAATCGCCAGGACACGAAAACTGTCATGTTTAACATGGCTACTCTGGTTATAATTAAGACTCCCCCCTCACCCGATACACCGCCAGGTTCTCGGCTCCTATTCCGAGTGCAATTACCCCTCCGATCAGAGTCAGCGATCGGCCGGTCAGCAGCACATTGCTCTGGAGATTACTCGCCAAATTAATTTATCATTAAAGGTGCACTCGCACCAGTTCCGACCTCGTGTCATGACCCCAACAATCTTGAAATAATGATGAAAAGTCAGGCATTAACGAGAGTTTAATTTGTGTTTGTTTTCCAGACTAGAGTTACATATTACCGTGTTCTTGTATACTTACGCCCTATTTCCATTTCCGATCCGCAAATGTCACCAGTACAAGGTTGTTAATTACCCAGAAAGAGAAACATTCAAAGAGAAAGTAATTAATATCAGAAGTTCTAAGGGCACTTTCAGGATTTATGGTTCAATCTATTAATATTTGAATAATTGCAAGCCAAATTGAGGATAACAATTTGACCCTACTCCTACTTAAGGCTTCAATTACACTATCAACTGGACATATCATATTCGTATCTGAAAGGTGTATGAGTTCCCAGGGTGATCACAAAACCAGTGAACAATCTATTGGGACATAATTGTGAAACAGAAACAATTATTTTCTATTTATGTACGGGCAGTAGCAAGCAGTAGCCTTTCCCCTGACCTGGTCCGGTCCGATATGGGGAGGGAGGCCTCCAAATCAATACCATTTCGGCCAATATGGACAAGTCGGCCTAATTGCCACGCAATTCCGAATAGAATAGCCAAACAAACTCTACAAGCAAGACAACAATAATCACCCGTCATGATAAAATAAAAACATAAACAACAATAATAATAACGAGAGTTAAAGTCTTCACAGTGTTTTCTGTTATTATTTTTTTCCTTTTTCCTTTTTTTTTTTTATCAAAGGCAAACAATCTAAATGATATATTAAGCGCAAAGCAAATAACGCTCTTTTTGTCGTCACCATGTCCTTTCTCTTTCGCTCGCAAGTTAAGTTCTCCAATTATGCGGATTATTAATTTAACTGGGTCGTTGTCGGTTCCCCATCTACCCTCGTCCTTCTCCGGATCCGTCTCCGTCTCCACCGTCCAGTGGCTAGTGGTTACTGGTCAGTGGACAGTGGCCACTGGTCCGTGGGCCGATCGCTGACCACTTGTCGTTTCACAAGTTGTCAAAACTTGTCATTTAACCGACAATGAGCCTTGTTTGCTTTAATCGTGGTTATTATGCGTGCGGCTGACTTAGCCGCTCCCTCGGAATTATTAATGATGCGTCGACCGCTTTGGCAGGTGCTCTTTCCTGGCGACTGCCGGCCTTCTCCGAGAGTGTCTCTAATTAGTACACTTGGCGAAAATAAGGGGCAGAAACAACAAAGGGAGTAGTCTATACCCTATGTACTGCTCCTGCCACCTCTCTACCCTGTTTTCTTATAAAGATTACTAATTGTTATTATTTTATTTAAATAAATCGATCATCTAAATATTTCATCGTATTTGAGACTCTTTTAAGATTTACTTTCTACTATTTTTCTATATTTTAAAAACAATACCTTTTATAAGTAAACAATATTTTTTAGAGTATTTTATATAAACCTTCTTATAACTTAACCAATAAAAATTGTATAAATTGTTTCTCTCAAGCAGAAATACTGACGCGTTTCGACTGCCAAAGCACTTTAGAACTCTAAGCCAAATTAATTCGAGGTTGGATAATCCTGTTATTGGCGCATTGCTGCCATGATTTATACATCACACCGAGTGTGTCCAGTGGCTTGAATGTCCAATTAATTCTCACCGGACCTAATTTATTCGTAATACTCCCAATGTGAGTCGGGACCCTTCCTTTAATTGGTTTTATAACAGCAGGGTGGCTCATTTGTCAATGTGGCAATCAATAAATTCGCGAACAGGTGGAAACTCATAACTGCGACACCGGGCTTAGGTTCGCTTCTCTCTCTTTTTTTTTTTCCTGAATCAACCAAACCGCTTCCAGTAGTCCTCAGGCCTGGCGATGAGGGTTCGTTTTTCTCCTAAATAAAAAATTGACGAGATCCTCGTCTCCACCAACAGGTGATCTCGAATGTAGGCTGTTTTGTTATTAAGTTGTTAAGCTAAATTATTGTTTTTTCCATTTTTATGAATTTATTGTGTTGAGTGCTTTTCAGCCATTGGCGACATTTAACAGCTCATGCATTTATATTGTCCGACACAGGACCTATTAACGACATATCATGGCTATTACAAAATACCTCAAACTAAACCCATCAAAGTGCCTAAAAGGGTGCAGTGTCTATGGGAATTTCAACAATTTTCCTCAAAGTTATCTAAAATCTAAAAAATATATTTTATATATTTTAATATTCTAAGGCTCCTGTTTTGGGGTCAACATCTTAACCGCAAGAAGCATGTTCAGTTTACACGAATAAAGGATGGTAATTGCAAAATATACCCCTATACCATATATTAAGTGGCAATGAAAACACACCCTTGACATGAAATGAGAGCGTGCTGCAAAATAAGATAGGGAATTTAGAAATAAACAGGTTTATTTCAGGACAAATTGAAAGTCCTTGAGACCAGAGAGGTCCAACAGAGGAAAGAGAAGCGGAAATGTGTGAATGGTTTTGTTTTATAACGTGAAAATGGTTTGTATCAAGATGGTACGTGGGATTACATTTATATTTCCCATAAACCTTTATGGGTGTCCTTGTTTGTTCTGCACTTACCGTGGCTGGATCCTGAAAGTAAAAGAGAAGAAATATATTAATGATTTTGTCGATTACTGGGCTTCTGATGAACTAGAAATGTCACAGCGACAATTAAGATGTGAGGCAAGACAACTTGAAATAAAATATATAAATAATTAAATACGCAATGGCCCCGGAATCGGGAATCGATTCAGAATCGGATCGATAGCTGATTTAATTGTTTGACTAATTGAGAGATTTTTTACTGCTGGCGTTTCCGAACCCCCAAGACGCCAGAGAACCCCCCGAACTACGAGCGTATCCGCAGCATTATTTGCTCCATTTGGCACTCGGTTAACTTAATGACTTGATTTGCCGCAGACTGATGAGGTGCGGCTGATTAGCAGGCACTGGGGCAGGGACAGGGAAAAGCCACTGTCCACTGGCCACTGGCTACTGGTTACTCCACAGCTACATCCAGAGAGACAGGGGCATCCAGTACGTGCAGCAACGCTGCCAACATCCTGGCAATCCAACCGTCGATCGTCTGATCGGCGACAATGACTTGCCATATATGCACTATATACGATACCGGGGCGGCGGGCAGAAACAAACAAAAACTGAAGGAAAAAAGCCTTAAATTTCATGCAGAATTAATTAACCGCGGTGGCGGTGGTGGCGGGACAGTGGCTTCTGCAGTTTGCTCATTTCGTGTCGCCGCCGCCCAAGTAGCATAGTGGTTTTTGTGTCTCCTGACTGCCGACTCCCAACTCCAATCTCCAACTGCAAGTCCAATCCCCCCCGGCTTTCCGGCTGCGACTCTCCGATATTTGATGACCGAGGAGACAACGCTGGAGTCGGAACACACAGAAACGCTCGACGAGAGCGGTCTGGAATTTCATTGAGAAACGTGCCCTGTACGCTGAGGTCGTGTCCCCGGCGCTTTGTCATGAGCATCTCCGCTCGCCAATCTTCCCAAGATGCACAAGGAGAATTAGTTCTGGATAACTAGTAATGATAACTCTAAAATTTGTATCATTAAAGTATAGCATTACAGTAAGATTCTTAGCTCCCCTTTTATCGTTTTTTAAAATAATAATTCTAGGAAAATGATATCCTTCTGAAACCAGTTTCTTTCAGTGCATGTCGGTATGCATATGTCGACTGCCTGTTGGCCTGTGAATCTATGTTGTGGCGCCATTAGCTGCCCCGTGTCGCAATTTAATTACAAGCCCCCACCATTTGGGGACATCGTTGAGATTTATGCAAAGAATATGGACTAAGTAAGCACATACGCATCAGGAATATTTTGTACATAGGAAATGGGAATGGGAATGGGAATGGGAGCAGGAACAGGCGCAGGAGTAGGAGCTGGACCAGAAGCAATATCATCACATCATGATGCAGTTGCATTTCCTCGGGGACTCGTCGCTTTTTTGATGCACAACTCAATTTGGCCGCGCCGATCGACTGGCAATGATGCGAGCAGTTAGGCTTTATTGCTGACTTCCAAAGGGCCATGGCCTATTCAAAGATATTAAGGCAAAAGCACTTGTTGCCATCAGGCCAGGCAGCTTCTTTAAAATCGAATCACGTCTGGCCAATTTTTGGGGCTGACTCGAAAAGCTGATGGTGGTAACTGAAATCAGAAAACCGCCAAAACCCAAATGCTTGAAGCTTGAAGCTTGAAGCTCGATGCCTGAAGCCTGAAGCCCCAAATACAGACACCAGTCTTGGAAAATTTTAACTCCCTTGTAGGCGATTAAGTTAAATGCCACTAAACTAATTTAATAGCGATTCTGATGAGTGCATTGCATTGCAGGGGGAAGCCCATTCAATGGAGTGGCCCTTTCATGAAACTTGCACCACATTCTCGCTGTTAAACATCTTGTCCTTCCTGGCCTTTGTGGTCCTGGTCCTGGTCCTGGTTGTCTTCCTGGCACGTACGCGATCTCTGGAAAAATAAATACACTCTACGACGACGCCGGGCAGATTGCTTTTCTATATGCAATATGGAATTTAATTTGCGCTGACCCAAACATGTAATAACAATGCAATTTCATGTGCAATTTTCCATCGCCCAGCCCAGTAAATCAAAGTGAGTATTTAATAAAGCTCCCAAGCCCCAAGCTACAGGTCTCTGGTCATTTTCTCAGGCCACAGGGCATACTTCTCCATTTCTCCGGCGGCAGTGACGGCAGTGGCGGCATTGGCGGCATTGGCGGCGGCGACGACGCGACGACAGACCTTTAGATGCCCAAACAAATGCAGATTCAGATACAGATACTCCATCCGAGAGATGGAGATGAAAAGATGCAGATACTAACCGGACATGAACGTCTCGTTATGCAAAATGCCCACAATACCGGACCACCAAATCCTGGGCAGTTAAGAGTTTATGGGTACCTATGATCGGTATGGAAGGATGGATGGATGGAATGGGATGGGATGGGATGGGATGGGTTGGTATGAATGGATGGCGCTTAGCGGGGGCAACCTGTTGCGAGTTTCGGGGGGGCGCCCCATGGATTCGGGGCATCGTAAACCCGAGACACACATTCGAGATGATTAATTTAAGCACTTTTACGAGGCCGGTTCATGGCGCTCCTGATTTATTGGCATCGGTGCCAGTGCGAGGACGCTGCTTTACGATTGGCCTCCAAATGGGCAACCCAATCATAAAATCGGTGGGGGGAAATGCTAAATGCTTCCATTCGGGAATTGTAAATGTTAAAAATCCCAATTTCAATGCCGATCCCTTTTTGCCTATTGGCCGCCGGGTGGTGGTGGGCGTTGGAAAGTAACTGAGTTTGCATTGGAGTATGTATGTAGGACTGGGTACTGGGTACTGGGTAGTGCCCATTGATTTAACTGAAGTTGTCCCCTTCTAACGATCCGATCGCGAAACATGGCCAATGAGGATGAGAGCCATGAGATCCGCCATCCGCCATCCGCCGGCCGTCTGGACGTCCCAGGTTCGTGTCTGGCAGCTGGCGCATGTTGCCATCAGACGCATTTACTATTTTGCATAAATCATAATGTAATCTGCATCTGGAAATGAAAACAAACCGAAGCTAAGGCGATCCGAGGCGAGGCGATGCGATGCGATGCGAAGCCAAGTCAAGCGAAAATGTCCAAGCGTTTATAATTAACTGCGCGGCCAGAAACCGAAGACATTTGCAGGCGACATGCCGGGCCCAGTTGCAGGACCTCTGGCTCTCTGCTCCTCCAGATCCAACTCCTCCAAATCCAACCAGCATATTGCTGCTTGCTGTTTGGTGTTTGCTGGTACTGGTACTGGTACTGGAACTGGACCTGGTATTGGTACTGGTACTCCTCGTACTGCTGAGCTGCTGAGCTTCAGCGCGAGTTTCTGAATGAAGCCTGCAGCTCCCCGGCAATCATGGATGTGTATATACTCCTACAGCCAAATCAGTGGTGTTTGTGCACTTGGAGAAAGTTTCGGGGATAACTAATTAGGGATTTAATTCAAGACTTCTAGAACATTTTAAATGGTATAAGAGCTATTTAATCCTATCAGATCTTCTAGAAAATGTTTAACAATCTACAGATCTCCAAGAAATTCACCTTTTAAACTATATTATACATATTATTCCCATTTCAGTTTCAAGTTATAGTAGACCATATCTTATCTAAACTATTTTGAAAAAATTTAGAAAATACATCCTCTATAAAAAAATTCTCCAAGTGCCCATCTTTCGGCACAGGCGGTCGCTTGCTCTGAGATTCTGGCCCGAAGAGGGCCACAGAACCCTGAAAATGGCGACGAAGTTGGAGGAGGATGGAAGCTGGAGGAGTCGGAGTCGCAGTCCAAGTCGACTACGCAGGCAAATGAATAACCCTCACCTCATGCGCAATCGCGAAATCGCGAAATCTACGCAGCGCGCGGTCATCGGGCGCCTGCCAAAACTACGGAAAATAATTTATGCCCCAGTGGACGGACCGCGGCAACACATTGGCGCAACATGCTCCGCGTCGGAGGCAGCAAGGGGAGCACAGCACAGCACAGCACAGCAGAAGGCAAAAAAAGCAAACAGCAGAAAAAGCAAAACAGCAAACTGCTCGATCAGCGGGTCGGATGTTAGCCGCAGCCACAGCCGGCAAAAATTATAAATTAATGAAATTTATGCACAATAAAATTGCAAGCGAAATTATTGATGCAGTCGTTCACGCTTTAAATGCACCCTAAATCAAAAAACGCCTGAAAATTATTAATATGGCCAGCGAACATGCAGCCAGACAATCAGATGGCGCTAGTCTGGGCCAGGAAGGCCGGAAAAAAAGGCGGCTATATGTTTGTGGTTATGTCCGTGTACTGTGTACACACAGGTATAAGCGCCGGATATGTTAATCGGTGGAACATGCACCTCCTCCAGCCACTCTCCGGCCATTACGGGGCCGTTTAGTCCGATTTGTGGCGGGGTTCTATCTTGTTTTTCCTATCAGGGAACATGCGGATACTACGGCTTTAAAATGGAGCTGCTCTGGGGAATAAAAAAAAGGATATATGGAGGCTGTTTAAAATGCTTATTAAATTCAGATAAACTATAAATTAAAACGCTACTTAGCAAACCTATATTTTAAATACGCACTTGACTCTTTTTTTAAACATTTTCATTTGTCAGGAAATATGTAAATTAGGCTGAAAACTACAGCATAAAATAAATTGTCAAATTACAAACATCAGATAGATTTCACACTGAATTTAAATTTAACCCAAAAGGGCCTTCTTTTTTTTTTTTTTATTAATTTACAGAGAAAATTTTTGTTAAAGCGAAAACAGCTTTATCTTATCGCTGGTTTTGGTTTTGGGTTTCCTTATAAACGACTAAATGGAAATACTTATTATTCCACGAACTATGGGTATGTAAATTCTGCTTCTCACATGCGTCTCACCCAACAACCAACCCCCAACCCCAGGCCACAATCTTTAGGGGCTTCAGGTCCCACAGTGGTGGATCTGTGGTGGACACAGCGATTTCGTAACTTACGCAGAAATCTTCAGGTTCGAGGCTTCGAGGTCCGAGATTCGTGTGTTCAAGACAGGTAGCGCTCTATTGGGCTTATATCAGGCGGGCTAAAAAATTAGTTCCTCAACGATGACAAATTAGACGTCATTAAGAATGAGCGGGCCACTGTGACCTCATCTCATCCTTTTCCCTTTCTGGGAAATCAAAATACAAAATAAAAAATAAAACGAAAATGAAAAGAAAACGTCGCACCGCGGAACGTGCAACAAATGGGCATCCTAGGCCTCAGTCGGTGCCGCAACCGCAGCGCGTGGAACTGTTACTCCACATTATTTATGATAATCTCGATTCTGTGGCAGGCCCCAGACCTCACCTCAGACCCCAAGCCCCAAACTCCAAACCCAAGATCTGAGATCCCAGATCCCCAGATCCCAGGGCTTTAGTTCGGTTCGAGGTGAGCCAGTCCGTCAGGTCAGCCGGCAGGCCGGTCTGCCACTGGCGTTGCGCATGCGAACACATCAACATCAAAATCACAACATCGGGCACTGCGTGTGGCCCCCAAGACGGGCTTCCCATTCTGGATTTGAATCCGAATCTGGTCTGGATTCGTTCGCTTACCTGTTGCCAGCTCGCCGTGGCGATGGCTGTGGCGGTGGCGGAGACTCCAGATTAATGCGAAGTGACATGTTTAAGTAAAAGATCCAGAAGCTTATCCGATAATGGCCACCATATTTATTAAATGGCGTATTTAATTTGAGCCACTGAACATGGGGCCTACACGGCGAAAAAGCTACTTAGCCAGAAGGAATGTGTTATCTAACAATGTGATATAATATCAGCACTTTGAGTTAAACAGAATCTTTCAGTTAACATATTTAGGATGTCTTTTATGATCATTTTTTTTTTTTTTTTGAGTGTCCGCGATCGGCTAGGTCGCGGGCATAATTAACCCAAAAACGTGGCAGCCTCTTTAATTATTCTAGGCATAGGGCATATAGCTGGCACAGGACTTGCGACCCGAGACCCACAACAGGCTCACGAGAGGCTCAGACTTTTGGCGGCCGGCCAGACGACACGATTACCCTTAAATAGGGCCCCACAATAATCATTTGTTTCGTTCCCTAACAATGCAGTATCGATAGCGGGGCCAACGCAGAAGAACGAAGGAGCCACCGAAGGAGCCACTGTCTCCGATGCCGCCACCGCCGCCACCGCCACCGCCGCCCGATACTGCAACCACGTTATTGTGGCCACCACCGACGACGACGTTCTGCTGCTTCGGCTGCTGGCCTTGTCGTTTCCGCTCCTGCTGCAACTTCTGGTTGCAAGTTTTTTTGAGACAACACGAAGATTAGCATGCGTGACTAACAGAATTTTGTTATTCGCGGCCAGCCTGGCTCCTTTAATCCTTGTCCCTCCTCTGGCTCTGAGTCGTGCTGGCAGCGGGTTCTGTCCACGACTCCGTAATCGTTTGTTAATTTTGCTAATTAATTATTGAATTCTCGATAAGCGGCCATTGAGTAATTGGCGAATGCTTAAATAAAGCCACCGAGATTATAGCCAGTGCTAATGATTACCGGAAAGTGAATGAATTCCTCTCGGTGCTTAATTAAAACCAAATCTGGAAGGCTTCTCGAGGGGTTCTCTTTCTGAAAGTCATATTTGAAGTCCTTAGCATAGTTTTGCCTTTTTAAGTTTTAAGTTTTGATTTTTTTTTGGTTTTTTTTTTGGGGGCAGTTGAACCTTTTTCTGTTTGACAAGCAATTGCACTCAGCCGAAAAAATGTACCACGGGTCTTGTGCCGAGGTTTCTCCTTTGGAGAGCAGAGGTTTCTCAGCCTCGATCGCATGTATATCTTTTCTTTTTTTTTTTTTATGTTTTTTAAGCCCAACTCCAGTTCCAATCTTAAGCCTGGAAGAGTCGCATCCTTCTCCACAGCCACCTTCACCTCCATCTCCACCTCCACGTCCTCATCATCAGCACTCCATCTGCATTCGTCCCGTTTCGCACAAAGTTTAGGTTGGTAATTTATGATGTCGCTATCGCAGCAGCATCAGTCCCAGGATTTTAGGTAACGTGCGAGCCCCGGAGAGGACTTCGTGGACTGGGTGCGGGTGAAGGAAAAACTACAACTATTATCAGAAGTTTTATGTAAATTTTTAAGCATGTTGCCTGCCTGGCAGCCATAGTGCCATTTCTAACATCTTGGGTCGGCAGCACAGCAACTGCCACAAGTTGCGAAATGTAATCTTTTGTCATCATGTTTGACAGGAACGGTTGTCGCCCCACGCATCCCAATCCGCATCAGCCTCAGCATCAGCATCCGCATCCAGCACACCTGTTCGGGTTCTCTCATTAATTATGCACAAGTCCCTGTTCGATGCCAACACCCTCTTCTGGAGTGGGTCTGCCGCATGTTCTCCACTCGGTAGTGTTTAAAACTATTTAATAATTGTGAGGGATTAGATTTTGGAAATATTTCCATATAACAGTGGGTGGGGATGGCTTGTACGTATAGCCTAGCACTTCCTGCTCATTACGATGTGAGAAATATAACTTTATTTTACGATCCCTTGAATAATTACCATCCATTTGTACTTTTTCAATTCATTTGACGCGTTCCAGCCTAGCGAATTAATTACTTTTTGGCCACAACGCGGGACTAGGCCTAAAGTAGCCCGGGCCGAGCCGTTCTCTGGCCATGTTGGCCTTTGAAACGATTGGGGGCAATAAATAATTGTTTATTTTTTATCTCCCAGAAGTAAAAGGGAGAAAATCAACAAACAAACAAGCAAAACCAATATGGGCGGTCCGATGGGCGGTCAGCGATTTTTGTACTGGGTTTACACTACACGGCGGACAGCGGACAACGGACAGTGGACAGTGGACAGCGGACGGAGGATGGAGGACGGAGGACAGAGAACCGCGGACTGCGGCGAGTCAATTTGAAAAATCGATTAAATTCGAATAAATGTTGGCGAATGGGCTAAGTCGGATTTAAAAACTCATAACAACCAGGCAACACCTCCTTTTGTGTGTGTGTGAGGTGGTGGGGTACTGGCAGGCAACAAACTGGGGGAACAATGTGTGGGGTACTTCCCAGCCGCCGGCGATTTCAGATCGGTGGCGGAGGACCAGGGCGGAATGTGGTATTATTCATATTTATTTTTGCACAATTTATGACCCGACGAACCCACTGGCCGTACGTATTGACAAATTTGCAGGGCCCTCTGGTGCTGACAGGCTATCCGGAATGAAAATGGGACTTGGTATTGGAGATATTGCAGGATGGTGGATGGTGGATGGTGGACGGTGGATGAAGTATGGAGGATCGGGAATCGGTAGCTGGCGCTAGTACATGGAACGGTGGCACTGCCCGCGACAGGAACACGGATTCTCCCAAGGCGAAAGCTAATCAATATACATACATGGGATCGGCGTTGATTGCTTTGCCGAAGCTCACACACATGGCGAGATAATGGCACTGGGAAAAAGGGGATTCGAGTTCTAAAACGGACAAAGGATCTACATATCTTAGAGGGGAGAGAGATGACTCCAAATCACATACTTTGTTAAGGAAATTGAAGTATTTTTAATCTCCAATCTCTCGAAGATTCATTCTCAGTGTAGATCGACCCGCACACACGATCTCCGGGCAGCTCTTGCCATTAAACGTGACAAGTTGCATGTCCAAATAAAGCAGCAATGACCTCCATCAAACCGATATCGCAGATCCCACCACTTCGACTCCCATCCCCAATCCTTGGCCATCAAAATGGGGCGTAATAATCAAAAGGATCGTGTTTAATAAAATGCAAAGCGTTTCCGATCGCATTCGCATTCGATTGTAATCAGTTTTTGAGGAACAATGGAGCTACTGGAGATGCCAGTCAGCGAGTCAGTCGGCCCGGCAGGCAGTCAGTCAGTCAGTTAGTCAGTCAATCAGGAATCTGAATCCATCATCCAACAGAAGGCAGTCCTCCGAGCTGGTCCTCCACAAGGCCTACAGGCGATTGTCTGGCGGACTCGGATGCGGACTCCTCTTGGTGGTTAACATGGCGCCTGAGTTTGTCGTTTTGGGAATTGTCAGCCGGGGATCATCAGTCGGCCGCTGGAAGATGATTGTCAATGACTTTGACGCTCTCCCAAGCCATTGTTCTTTGTTCTTTTTTCTGTTTCTGATTCTGATTCTGGCCTGGCCTGGCCCGGCCTGGCGACGGCGGCAAATGGATGTCTCTGGCCGGCTCATGAAATGTCAATCAAGTCATAGAAATCGCATCGCCAGTGGTTCGCTGATTGACTATGCCAAAGTAGGAGCATCCAGGTCCCGATCCTGGGCCCAATCTCAATCCCAGTCGAATCCACTCCAAAACAATTCAATTGAGGCAGCAAATAAATCACGTAGAATGGACTTTACCTCAATGATCGTGGACCTGGATTGTTTTTTTTGTTTCTTTTTTTTTCAAGCCTGTGACAGATCTCTGGTGGGTTGAAAAAAAAAAACCGCACGGTCCTGGACCGAGGTTCTGGATTTTATTTTAGTTTTTTTCCCCTTTTTTTCTGTGGTTTGTTCTGTATTTTTTTGGTTTTTGGTTTTGGACCAATGGAACTTTCGTAGCAGTTATCTGGGAAGTTTTTCGAATGTCGCTAATTTGACGACTGCACGATTGCATCAAGTCGCCGGCGAGCACAGGACTTCAGTTGTGGCTTCGGGCCTTCATCCTCTGGACGAACTCCCGCCGATGCATTTACAGATAAGCCTCAATTTCGTTTTTGCTGACACTTTACCGGCGGGCCAGGCCAGGCCGGGCCGATCCGAGCCGAGCAGAGTTTCACGTTTTCGAGACATGTCGCCGATTTTGGGATGGCACAAAAATAAAAATTCCTGTCCCCCAGTCACGGAGCTAAACACGCCAAACTCCCGCCCCTCCTCCTTTGCCTTTCATCCTGTGTGTGTTTTTGTGGCCAGGAACTCCTTAATGGTCATAACCATTTCGATGGCTGGTTGGCAATGCGAACCACATTGGTCATAACCGCACATAAATCGCTTACTCTTACATCCAATTAAGTTCCATCTCATTGAGGAGTAAAGGGTATAGCCCATTCGGTTGGCATACAATGCAAAAAAAAAAAAAAAAAGAAAAAAACGAAAGCCAAGAACGCAGCCTCCATCGGTAATTGTGAATGACAATAATTGCGGAGACAATCGGCAGGCCGGGACCGTGTAGAGGTGATTTTGGCCACATTCTGCCCAGGAGACGTCCGTTGGAACGTGCAAGATGTTGGCGCCAACAGCGCCACCCAATAATGCCACAGAGATAATAATAAAGACGAATTCCTGGTGCGGATCATGGGTCTGGGAGTGTCCACTGGGGTGACAGTTGGAAAGCGTTTACTTCGGGGAGGGACAGTCTACAAGTTTGACAATTTTTTCGAGTTTTTTTTTCAGATTCTATTTTCGAACAAAGTTCTCTAATAAGTCCTACAATAAATAAACACCCAATTAAAATCATAAAACCATTGCAATCAAATAAAAACAAAAGTCCTGGAACAAGAAAAGCTCATGACCCAAATCAGAATGCAACTTCAAAGACCATTTACGACAACGACAATTAAATGAAGTTTTATGTCGGAATGGTATCACCTCCAAAGTGATGGCCGGATGACACGCCCGGGGCAACTGGTCTCTTTCCCAGAAGGGAAATCCTTTCGCATGTCAACTGACAATATTTCCACCACTCCTGTTTGCCGCTTGCCGCTTGCCGATGACGGCGACATCGAGTGAACTCTAAACTGCAGAATAACTAAATATAATGCCAGGCAAGAAGTGCCCGACTTTTCGGGGCACAATCGCCGCCATTCAGGGAAATATTTTGATGACATTTATGCGTCCACCGGCGGCAGAGACGACACAGAGCTCTAATTAAATTTAATAGCTGCACAGCGACATAAAATTGAGCCACCAACGTGGCCAACCAGAAGGCCTGCCCCTGGCCGGACGGGATTGAGTTATATACGGGCTGGAACTGTGGCAGTCAGTCGTAAACACATTTGATTTGATTTCTGGAAAGGCTTCTTCACTGGGCGGATTGTTGATTGAATTGTCACCTCAATTTAATGATGCACACACACACTCAGCCAACTGCCAGGGTCTTGTTCCACTGACGATACTGAAAAGTATCTTTCACACAAGCCGCCGCCCGTTCGTCGCTCAGTTTGATGTTTCCCATCCAGGGGGAAATAATATCATCATGTGGCACTCGGTGAAGGCGCCACCAACGCTGCTGACAAACACTTTATATGTATATATATAGGATATATATCCAAATAAATCCACTGCAGTGTTCCGCACAGGGACTGTCAAAGGTGTCAGACGTTTTATTGCCTTTGCGGACGACCTGTTGAAAAGTTCATGGTCATGATGTGCGGTGACTTTCTGGACTGACTTTGAAGATAGTTCTTAGATCTTTTCGTTTTTGCAGACATTCGATCGGGGTAAGTAACTATTATTGTAGTGGGATAATCTGAAATACAAACTATCTTAGAGTTTAAGCAAAAGGTATACGCTTATTTTGAAAGAGAAACTCAACAGAAAGGTCAGACACATTAGGTTGGAACTCAGATCATGGGTGAACATAACCGATGAACGGGTTGAGGGGCTTGTCCAGTCACTTGAGGTTGTTTCGTATCCCAAGTTTAATTAAATTTCTGGCATACGACATCAGCAATCAAGCCGACTGGTGGAATGGCAACGTGGCAGAGCACCGTCACCATTGGCTTAGATGCACAGTCATGGACATGACTCTGTGTAAACGGACATGCACATTTGAATTTGGTTAAATAGTCCACCTGGGCCGTCCAATCCAGAGTGGCTAATGTTTTTGGATCAGATCGGATGGGATGGGCGTCGCAGGACTATGACTGGGATATGGAAATGGGACTTGCTATGGCATGGGCATGGGCATAAGGGGAATGGCATGAGTTGATGGAATGCCCTTGTATTCGTGCCGACACACAAAACACGAGAATATGGCAGCAGTCTGTACGCCAGCCGCCTGGTGCTGCTAATATGTAGTAGCGGCTTATAAAATGTTACAAGTTTTGTATTAATTAAAAACTTTGGCTTGTGTGTACTTTGCCTCCGCAGCTCTTAACACAAATAAATTTTTAGTCCGGTAGAGCTCCTTTTTGCCCATTCAGGTGCTATTCGGGTGGGTTGAACTTTCCCGGCGCAGGTTTTCGGTCTATTGTTTTTGGGTCCCCCACTCCCTATCTAGCACGACTACAGCCACGTCCATGTCCAGTCCACATCCACGTCTGATTTTGGGGCCGGACGATGGGACCGCCCCAAAAAGACAAGCATGCACCGTTTTGCAATTTAAGCTTGTCGTCGCTGCTGGTGTGCGTCCCTTTCATTCGGTCAGCCATGCATCCCCAGCCAACCCCTTCTACCATTTCTACCATGGCTATATCCACATCCACATCCACATCCACTGCCACTACCACTACCACTACCACTTTCATCCATCCATCAACGTGTTTGACCTAGCCGGCAATTCGGTTTGACATGCGGGTAAATTGAATTTTCCTTGTTTCGCATTTGTTTCGACTTGTTTCTTTTTTGATTTTGGACCGTTGTACGAATTATTTATTCAAATTAAAAATATTCCTTTATTTTTTTGTTTTTTTTTCATTTTTATTCCACCATGTTTGCGCCACCGATGACTGGGGAATATTTATTTGGTTGCTCTTGGGCGGCCCTCTTGGGAGATCACTCCACCCATTTATTAACAAACACCGTCGGTACATATGTAAATGGTGGGCATGCCAGGTATGTAGCTACATAATCCTGTTAGCATACAAGTGTAACTGAATCCATCTGCATAAACTTTGTCGGCTTGTACAGATTTCACTTAGAATATATCGGGGGTTTACTAACAAAAAGTTTCTGTCGAATGCCAAATAGGGAGATAGTTGTGCTTTAAAGTTAACCAATAAGGGAGAACCTTTATTCCGTTTCACAAATTCCATACCAAAAATTCGTAAAATACATCATTAGAAATTACACCCATTTAATTACCCAATAATATGCCACTTTTCGGGCATCCACTTTTTGCACATTTTTCAGAACAGCCAGAAATACTGAATCATTTATAATTTCTCGGATGAAGAGTCCTCGGGATGAGGCATTAGGTTAAGTGGCAATCGCGCTCTGATTTATGGCTATTTCCGTCTCGTTGCAATTTCAGTGATTCAAGGAATTGGTAGCGCCGCAAATGAGCTGCCAGTTGGCAGTTGCTCATATGTACATACATATATCCGTACATGCAGAAAGCGGCCTCCGGCGTGCTGGCTCATTAATTGATTGCACTTATGGCCCCAAAAGATTTGCATGGCGTTCTCGTGTGCGGAGTGCGGAATTCATTATTTCCGGGAACAGTGCATTTGTACGGCAATTAGTCCGCTCGAGAACATAATACGCCACGCCTTTCTACGGGGCTTCGGCCCAACAGGGTTCGGGGGGCTGCAGGGTCTTGGGCGTTGGGGCCCATGTTCCTCTGCGGACGGCATAAATCATCTGGCAACGGGGCCGACGCCCCAGTATCAGAATCAGCCCTGGATATATGTGCGTATATGGGACATAAATACCCGGGGCTGGTCCCAAAACGCTGTCTAATTGAGAGACATCTCGGCTACCGAGCAGGGCGACCAGAAATCTGGCGTATCGTATTGAGTTCTCACAGACCCGGGGACCGGGGACTCGGTCCTCAGAAAACTGTCGCGAGCGAAACAATTTTTCCATGTCTCATTTGCGGCGACCCCTCGAGAATTGGGGCTTTGCATTTTCCCCCAAAATTTGAGTGGGGTCGTACGCATGTCATAAATATAATGTAAAAAACTGGTCTATATCTGATGAACTAGGGAGTACCGATTTCTTATACTATACTATGGACATAATGGAATATAATAAAATTAAAATGGGTCTAAATATTACAATACAATACTTACACAAGTTACAATACTTTTAAAACTAATTATTATAACTCAGATAAGTATAAGGCCAAATACTTGAAATCCTAGTTCCTTAAATTCTATTCCCGAAGACTAATCATACCCAGCATTACCTCTAAATATTTTGGAAACCCACTTCTTGTTTTTTTATTATTTATGATCCTTTAATTCCATAGATCTCTAACGCAATAAGTTATGGGGCGATCTGATTTAGTGCCAAAACATTTTTGATTGCCGACAATTAACAATTTTTAAAATCAGTCCAGGTAATAACTCAAAAACCACCTCTGTTATGGGCAACTTTAGAATAGAAATATAAATTTAAAAAATCTGTCTAATGAGTTTTTTTTGGGATGAAATAAGGTTAATAAAAATAGATGGTTATGGTCGGTGGTTGAAAGAATTTCAATGGAAACAATAGGGAATGGAAAGTATCTATGTTTCATTTCTGGTATAGGTGTAAAATTGTTCTTAATTATGTTTATAGTTTTTTTTTTCCAAAGAGTCTTGATTTCAAAATTAAGCAATTAAGTACAGCAAGTGCCTGTGAAAGAATTAAATTGAGAAAAATGGAAATTGCTTGTCTTGTGTCTGACAGGCTTGCTCCTGGCTCGCTTTTTCCTGTTTCTGCCATCATTCGTCAGTGGCTCTTGGGCTCCACATCTACTTATATCTATATACTGCTATAAGTATATGTATTTAGATCTATGTCTATATCTTGTGGCCTATGTCGGACGGAGTCGCGCTCACGCCCACTTCTTAACATGCGCTACAAGTGCTAAAAATGCTGAAAACATATTTCACAATTAATTGTCGCCTTGCGCCTCGCTATGCGACAACCGCCCCTCCGTCCGGGGCCACCTCCTCCTCAGCCCCGATATGCGCCTCCCCTCAAGCACGCCCCCGTGCCACGTCCCTCGGCTGTCGTTATTATATTTTCCTCGCATTTTTAAGTGTTGTTCGACATGGCAAAAACAGCGCGTTGCTGCTTAATTTGTCGTAATTAATGCTTATGAATAGTTTGTACTTGTCGTATTTGTTAGAGCCACATCCCGAGATTTCGTTGCCACAGCCACCAAATGCCAACTGCCAGCGTAGGTGGGCAGTATACTACGTACAACAATAAAAAAATTAAGATTAGCTTACCTGGAGCTTAACGAGCTCGGGATGATCGTTGGCCAGCTTGGCCAACTCCTGGTAATTAGCCTTCGCCATCGAGACGATCCACTCCTTGGCCTTGGGGTGCGACAGGGAGACTTCGGGCGAATCCTTTTCCTCGATTAATTGCTGGAAGACACAGAAAGCGGAGAGGACTCTGTGAGAATGGGGCATAAATTAATTATGCATGTTTCTGCCACTTTGTCTACGACGCGGAGTGTGGGGGCGGGCCTTGGTGTTAACAAAAAACAAAAAAATAAAACATTGGCACGAAGCGGGAATAAAACATAGAAAGCCCATTGAGAGCATTAACGCCAACACAGTCCGCCGCCTCCCGGAATATACGATTCTAATTTACCCACTCGCACCACACACACACACACACACGCACACACACTCACACTCCTCACCCACTGGATAGGTTGCCCCACAATTCTTGTGTGTGTGGCATCCGATGGATGTGCATATGGATATGGATTTATGCCAAGGGGTAGGGTAGATGCACTTGGGGAAATTGGTATTTTTAAGATAAGGGTTTTTATTTAAACCTTATGATTTAATAATATTTAATTAACTATCTCCTCTTCCTATAGAATTATTATTTAATAATTAAAAGAGTAAACTAGTATTCTGTATATAGTCTGCCTATGTCTATACTATCTCTTTGGTTTAAACTTTAAACTTTAATTAAGTTATAAATAATTTCCCCATGTGTAAAATATAAGATGACTTCTGTTGGGGGTTGGGGATGGTGTGTGGTGTATGGTGTATGGTGTATGGTGTATGAGTATACATATGTGGCGAGGGTGCAGACACGGGCGTAAAAGCTAGATGGTAATTATGCTCACGCATTCGACGGCGCCATAGGAGCATAGTCCTCGGCATCGCCATCGCCATCGCCACCGCCACCGCCTTCGCCATTGCCATGTTTCTTCACTAATTATGAAGGTAATAATTTTTATTTATTAGGCGTGTGCTTGAGGCAGAAAGTGCGATGGGTTTGGGCTTTCCTTTAGCTCTCCAGGATCTCCCCCCTCCACGCGCGAAAATAAGAAAAGTTGTTGGGAGTTGTTTTTTTGGTTCGGTGATTTACAAGAACACACACACTTTTTAGACTCCAGGAGGCGGGCGACACTTTTTTGGCCCACTCGAAAAACTCTGGCGCTGATAATGAGCCCTCTAATGATTCGGCGGATGGTAGATGGTGAATGGTATGGTGGTTGGGGGTTCTGGCAGCAGCCGGAGGACAAAGAGGCGGAGGTACGTATCTCCGAACACATGTGCCCGCGACAATAATAACAGCAGCCGACATGTGTGCCTCATATTTACGAGTGCGTGCAACACATTTTCGGCAACTAATTATCCATTCGCGTAATGTTCGCGGGACTAACAAGCCAGCAAGAGCCAAAGAAAGGCTAGCCCCCGGAATTCCCAGTTAGCATTCCTACCTGAACAACATCACCCACTCTAGGGCTTTATTAGGCCGGGCCCTAACATTACATAGCTAATAAATACGCCAACATTTGAATGCCGCATTTAGCCGCAGGATGTGCAGGACGCGTGCCACCGCCACCAACCAGGATTCCACGATTCCTTCCCTTCTAGCCCACTCATATTTACACGCCACTTGACTCCCGGAGTGCTCACGTTTTTCCAATTATTCGCGGGCGGGTGGGTATCTGGGTAACTGTGGTGTTCTCCAGGTGGGGGAAGTCGCCATTTGCAAATGCCGAGTCGTCGAGCATTATGGCATTTTGTCGAGTCTGGCAGCCGAGCAGGTAAGCAGGCGACAGGCGTATCAGAAACAGGAGCAGGAACAGCACCAGAACATCACAAAACAGTACAAACATTGAGACGCAGGGCCCCTGGCAAAGTGGCCATGTCAATGCTAAACAAAAGAGTCGAACCCAAAACAAAGCCCCAACCATCCCAACTCCATCGAAAACAACTGAACCGCCCACTGTACACTGTAAAGGATATTGGAATGGTTTACGATCAAGGATACAGGGATATTGTAGTCACGTGTCTCTTAAAAACACTCCAAATTTAAGGAGTTTAGGTCAGGGAACTTGCTATTCTCTCTATTAGAATAGATAATACT
This sequence comes from Drosophila atripex, assembly GCA_035045925.1. NCBI lineage: Eukaryota > Metazoa > Arthropoda > Insecta > Diptera > Drosophilidae > Drosophila > Drosophila atripex. The sequence continues at coordinate 10,974,099 of JAWNOP010000012.1, read as the reverse complement.
AATATTATCGGTATATGTTTCAATATAAAACAGAATAATATAAGTATACTTTTTCCCACTGCAGCCACCCTTAGGTCCCCTGATTCAAAAGGTATGTTGCCTTTTTATGGCTTTGGCACTGCCCGTTGGAGCAGAAATGTAAAAAAAGAAGGCAAAAACCCAGAGAAGCTCGGACTCGAAGCTCCAACTTTTGAGTCCAGAGTCCGGACTGGGACTTGGGGGTTGTGAGCCGAGCACCGGTTGCCCTTGTCTATTCCCCAGTCCAGTCCAGTCCAGTCCAGTTGTGTCCTGGCCCTGGTCCACTCCAGGAACCACACTCTCCCCAATCGCTTGTTTGTTGGCCAGTTTTCTTATGTCCCGTGTCCCTTTATGCCCGATATTATATCACACAGTTGGCCGTTGTCCTTTCTGTCTGGATCTGGGATGTGGAGTGAAAGAATGAATGGAGTAGGTGGGTGGTGGGTGGTGGGTCCGGGCCATGTCCCTTCAGTGTTTACGTTTGCCCGGCGAGTCTTACCTTTGGACCGATGCCACAAAATGGTCGTGTTTGCCATTGCCAGGGTTCTCGGGACTCATGGCCCTGCTCCGTCCGTCCGTTTTGTCAAGTTTTCCAGTGAAAAGGAGTGGTGACTGCATGTCCTCGATGTGGCCTCGAAAAATGGGCAAAACGGGTGGAAATTGTTGCTGTTGTAAATTTAACCGCTTCGGGACACAGTCCGTTGTTGTTTAACAGCAATAACAACTTTTGGTTTGTTTCCTTACATTTTTAATTGGGTCCTTTGTGGCTGGCATGGCCGTGATGAGAATGGCTTTGCCTAACTAATTTCTATTGCTGCTTATTGGCTATGTTAACATGTTTCACCAACTTGTTTTATGCAAAGGGTTTCGTCGCCACGGGTTCGTTTCTACCCGTGCCACGCCCCCTTTGGCCTCGGGCCCCACAGGCAGCTTGCCCTCCGCCCCCGAAGTCTCTACCCTTCCGGATGTGGGTCGGATGGCAGTTTTATATGCATTCTGGGACACAAGGTGGCTCCTATTTTAATAAGAATATATGCGGTTTGTTTGATGCTGCAGCAGGGTTGGATTTTCCTTTAAAAAGGATATACATTTTTCCAGATGTCAGGGGGTTTAAATTAGAGTCGCAGGGCAAAGGCTTTGGTTTAAATTACTTTTGATAGTGGACAGTACAGCTTTCTCATCTCCCAACCTCTTCACTGAGTTTACTTTAACTTTCCTGTTTTCATCAATCAAAATGGCTTAAAACCTTCCACCAATATTAGTTATTAGTTATTTAAATAACGATAGAAATTCCATTTAAAATTAGCTAGTTGTTGGGGCGAAAATTAATCAATCCTTCAACTCCGGACATCGGTGCTGAGTGAGCGAAGAAAATGCAAAATCATCGAGCTAATTAAAAACGATCGAATCGAATTTAATTGATCAGCTAGCTGGGACGCCTAGACGCCGAAATTTCACGGTTCGTCATGATGGATCTACTACTCCACTTGCCTCCCCAGTTGGGCCACAAAAAATCCCATGAATTAGTCTCCACCGAACGGTCTAACTCCTTGAAATTCCTATGAAAATGATGCGCCACTTTCTTTTCGGTTCGCGATGATTAGTTATTTTTTCTGAAATGGGCATCCCATATCCATCAAACCTATCCCAATACTGGTTAACAACTGAATTTTAATAATTGCGTGAAGACGGTTGGCGCCATCCGAGATGATGGTTGTTGGCCTTGTTAGCGAATCAATTTGTTAACAAGCTGTAAGAGCTAACAGAACTACAAATACTTTCTTTATTCTTTCTTCAGTATCAGTATCAAGTGAGTGATGGCCCTTCTTTTTAATGAATTCATGTTGCAAACAAATTAATAATGACTGGTGGGAAAGTAACTCTTTTTTAAGGTCCTTTCTTTTAAGTATATATGCTATTTATATTCAAGATTCCATGTCCATTTGATTTAGTACTTCCTCCATCCATATCCCTTCTCGAATACGGAAACATGAAATACGTGAGAAAATCAAAGTTGCGGGGCAGTGATGCTCCGAAACATATTCGAATCCTAGTATGGATTTTTCCATGTTCGATTGTCTGTACAAATAGGCACTTAAGTTCGCTTCTAGATGTTTTAGTGGGATTTTATAGCATCTGACGTGCCGTGCGTGGCCGAGCCGTTGACAATCTCAGTTTGACGTAAATCCACTGCTGCAGAGAATCATGAGGGATGAGATGAGATGGTATGGTATGGTGTGGTATCATCCGTCGCGCAGACAGATTCGGATGATTTATGCACTGGGGATATTTCGTCTTCAACTCTAAATGGCGTGATTGACGGGCCTAAGTGGTTGACAGTTGTCTGACAAGTCGGCCCAATTGCACTACTATAGCTCTTGTAACATTAACTAAGGAACGATTTCTCCGTAACGCTTGACAAATTCCCGTGCCACATGCTTCCGAGATTGATATTTCCAAATTAGAATCTTGAACAGAACACGCTACAAATTATATATGTATGGATATTTAAGTGAATATTGAAATGGGAACTATTTTCTATTTGATTTTCGAGTGGGTTTGTTTTTTTTTTTTTTTAAATATTAGATCTTTTATAAAGTTCAAAGACAAAAAAATAAAATAAATTGATCCATTACCTTTCTCAAATCTTGTATTCTTTTTAAGAAATCCATCTTATGAGCCCATCCCCGAAGAACCTTAAAATGTAACTAAACTCTATGATTCGTCCGACCTACAATACTTTTCGCGATAAAAATATACAAAAACCACCAAATATAAAAACAACACAAAGCATATAAGTCTATCAACATCTTATTTGGTAGAAATATATGTAAGATGACGAATTCATTGTGGTTGTTTCGATAAGATCCCCATTTGCGAAATTTCTTTGTGTGTAGACGGAGCCCGCTTGCAGTTATTGGTCAGAATATTTCTCACGTAACTCATTTTGGGCTCGACCCTGATATGTGTACCAACACATAATAGGCTTTTGGGGTATCAAAAAAAGCAAAAAACAGGAGAAAAACAAAATAAAGAATGAAAAACGGCCAGGCCAGTCCAGTCGTTCGGAATTGCAGTCGGGGCGGGCGGCCTAAGTGCCCGCGCGAGAAGTGTCGTCATGGCCAGTTGATGGAACAAAGTTACTAAACACATCGGAGTACATGTGTCCGCACATGTACGTACACATGTCGGGCATCAGCTCCTCCGCTCTATCCGCACACTCTCTCTCTCTCTCCGGATTGGAAATTCGAATGGGCGCTGCGACAAAGCCGTATGGTTATAGTGCCGGGAACGGGAACTGGGACGGGACACACAGAACAGAAAAACGATGCAGGCGCATGTAGTTTTATGAGACTTACATTTATATTGTGCACTAATAAAATTAATGGATTTATTCAATTCGAGCCAGCCGTGCTGGTGGCAACATTCGTGACAAGGCTCTGGGAACAGAAACAGAGACTGACATGTCAGCCAGTCGGCTGACCAGCCATCCAGACCGTCCATCCAGTCGGCCACCAGCAGTTCCACTTGAGGTGGCTCAAGCCCCTGGAACAGTAATTGCCAGGGGCTGCCGCAGCCAAACTGATCTAATCTGACCCTGATTTGTAGCGGAATTACAGAAAGTTATTTGTTTACTAACTAAATTATGAAAATGCTCTGCATATGTCTCCATAATTAATCACAACTAAGCTGGGCACAAAAAATTGCATTCTTTGATTGTCTCTGGCGCAATCTTCCCACTGAGGTGCAGGAAATGCAACAAATTGTAGCAAAAAACGAGAAAAGGAAATTAGCTATTGGGTGAAGGTGAAGTTGTTATACTCTTTTGCATGTTTTCCATATATTTTATTAAGGAAAGTATTAGCAATAACCTGAATAAAGCTGAAAGAAAGGACACACTTAATGATACGAATTTGATGTACATGAGGTTCTTAAAACTAAATACAAAAACCAAATTATACAATTTTGAACTGGAAAAAAGACACCAAAACTGCACCCGCATGTTGCTACTACCTTGATGCCGAGTCCCAACCGGTTTGGGTGGGACTGCACTCACCTTCTCTGGCTTCTTCTTGGCTGGCGGCGATATTATTTTGGCCTCTTCTTCGGATGCCATCCGGTTGAACTTTCGCGTGGCCTCCTTAACGCTGATAATGGCATTCTCCGCTGCGTCCGTCTCGGGCGTGGTGCTTTCCGTCTTCTCTCCGGCGGAGCTGCTGTCCGTAGAGGCGCCCGAGGAGAAGGAGAAACGTGGTATGTTTTCCTTATTGGCCGTTTCGTCCACGGAGTTCGAACGAGAGGCGCTAGTGGGTGGCGGTCTGGCGGGCTCCTCCGGTTCTGGTTGCTTCTCCAGTCGCTTGGGATCAATGCGCTGAATAGCTGCAGCAAACTCTTGGACACAATCCTTGTAGTTCTCCTGGTGCTCCTCGCTCACAGTGAGTCCAGTGACGGGAGCAGCTGCCATGGGAGAGGTGACCATGGGCGGTGGCTTGTAGGGAGGTGGCTGCCTCAGGGGGGAGGCCGAGAAGCTGGCCTCCAGGTTCAGGGACGCCCCGCCAGGACTGGATGGCTCTGCGGAATTCGCTGCGGCGGCCACAGCCCGCTCCACTGCGTCTTCGGTGGGACATTCGTTCACATATTTTTTTCGCAGAATCAGAAACTTCTGGCCGTTTTCGTTTTTGATCGTGGAGAGCAGCGTCACATAGGTCTTGAACCGCTTGCGAGCCTCATCTGCGAAAGGGACACAAATCCGCACATTAAGGGTAAAGTTTGTTTGCTAATCGCATTCAACAGGTTCCTAAACTCCAAGACAAATAATAATATGACTCACTTTGCGTTTGCGGATGCGTGAGAAATTTCTTGAAGTGCTTCACTAGGGCATGGTTTGTGACTTTGCAGTCATTCGCCAGCATGTAATTTCGTATCTCGGCGATGGACAACTCTTTTGGCAGTTCCATGGCACTCTTTACCGCACTTTAACTAACTTTTAAACGCGAAAATTAAAAAAACACAACAGTCCCAAACACAAACAAAAACACTCTACCAGGGAAACGAATTATCAGCTGTTTTCAGCCCTGGCGGCTAGCGGAAAAAAGCTGAATGCTTCGGCAGGCTGACTCAGCTCTGGTTGGTATACATTTTACTGGCTATTTGGAATCAGAGGTTTAGAAGGTATTTAATTTATATTTTTAAATAAATAATACTGTTTATAAGCGTAGTAAATGCTATATATGTCTTAATAAATTATATCTTAAATCTGTATTTATTTTTAAAACTATTTTTATTATCATGATTTTGAAGGATAATAAAGGCAACTAGTTCGAACATAGACTTGTTTTCCTTCTTTTGAAATATATTTATAATTAAAAGGAACATAAAAAGCTTTTTTTATTTAAAAAGAAAATGTATATATAAATATTATATAAACTAGTAGTCAGTTATATATGTAGGTATAAATTTTTTGTGTTTCTAATGACTTCTTTTAGTTATTCCTTCTAAAACTGATTCGAAAGATGATTTGAAAACAACATCAATTTATTAAGGGCTACATATATAACTAATATAATGTAGTTTTTTGTTTAATGATAGAATATAATGTAGTTTTGCCTTTAATCGGCAAATATATTTGTTTTAAATTTGATGTCTTCCTTGTGAGAGACACCTACAATTTAAATCAAAAATTGTAATCCAATGGCATGTTAACTTTCAACGAAAATTGGAAGGTGATTTGCATAAGATTCCCTAGATCTGGAATCCGTTTTCTGTTCCTGAAGCTTCATTATGCAAAAGTAATATTTAAAACAGGCCCGAATTAATTCCTGAGACACTGCCACATGGAAATGTAGGAGGCAGGAGGCGGGACAGGGAGGAAACTCACTTCTCCGGCGGGGAGCTCACTTTGGCAGCAAGTGTGGCAGCTTAAAAGGAGTATCTGGGCCAGGCCGGGGTGTGAGTTGATTTCCTTCCCAATTGGCCAAATGGCATCGACTGAGTCTATCTGTTATGTGTGTGTGGCAATTTGTTGAATCGACGTCATTTATCATCCGCACGGAGAGATTCTATCTGCCATCCGAGAGGAAGCCACAGCAGCCACTGCTCACAATGCTCGATGACAGTGACAATGGCGCATCTGGGTACACAGATTGGGATTGTATCTTTCACTTGCATTTCAAGATGCAAATGTCAAGATGTGTTGTAGTCTGCAAGCCCATTCTCCCCCAAAGGGAATTCTTCAATGGTGCCACAGATGCGTCCTAATTTTTACGACAATTGCAAAGGATATGCTCACATTTTGGCATATAAGGGAAGCTATATCTTAAAAAATGTCTTATTTAATTACCAGTTGAAAGCTTAGCTAAGAGCTGTTTGAATTTTTTAACAAATTTCATCAAGTAGGCCATGAAAAAAAACTGCTAAAAATTTTTAGGGCCTGCAACAGAACGTTCACTCTTCAATCAGTTCGTCAGACGCTGTGTAGGAAAGAGCGCAGCTATTAAAATATTTTTTCTTAAAATTGTTTAATTTTATTTTTATTATTTTTATTTATAAGTTCAAAGAGTGTATTAAAATGCGTCAATAATTTTTCAATTAACGATTTTATTTAACCAATTTTAAATTTCTGATTGATTATATATCTGGGTTTTCACTCATGGTCACTACTTAAGTGCTTTCTGATAATGTTTTTCCTTTATTTAATTAATTTAATTTTTTATTTAATTTATTTGCTTTATTATTTTTTATAACAATTGCGACGGCTTTGTCTTCTTTGGCGGCTGTGTCTTCTTCTTTATTTTATTTATAGGCCTTCATTTTATTTTATTCTATTATAACCAATTATTATAAACGATTAGATTTAACCGATTTTTATTTTCTGATTGATTATAATTTCTTGGGATTCATTAGGAAGCTCATGTTTGACGTGTTCCCAATAATGCTTTTTCTTTTTTTTATTATTAATTTTTAAGTCTGATTTGTTTTTCAACGTTCTCTTTTCGTTCGGCGTTTCTTTCGTCATCTTTCTTCTGGTCATCATATTTATAAAGCCTTAATTTAATTTTAATTTCTATTATATTATCGCATTATTCGCAAGTTATCAATATTTTCGGATTGAAGCGATTTTTTTTATTATTTCTGATTAAAATTCTTGGTTCTTAATCAGTCTAATAAGACTTTTTCCTTTTTTATTCAACTTTATTATTTAATAAAAGTTTTTAAAGCTGAATTTTTTATTATCCTATGATTTGGCATTCACCAAGGATGGTGGATAGAAACTTTCTTTTATTTTTTCAGCTTTAATTTAATTTTATATTATGTTCATTAACGTATTTTAACTGACTTTTATTTTCTGATTGAGTATAATTTCTAGTTTTCTTCAAAACATTCTTTTAAGAAGGACATGGTTCTCCTTGATTAGTTTTTCTTCACAGAATTTTCTATTTTGTAATCGTTGATTTTTTTTGTTTAATACCAAGCTATAGTATTAAAATCAAATGGGATCTTGAAATGGAGATTATATTTGCGATTAATTATTTTTTCCATTTAATTAAGATTTCTAATGTTTCGGAATTATCCGAGATATCTGAATTAACTTGAAGCAACGACTATTTCTCCTGGGAATTGGAAAACATTCCAGTCGCAAAGTAAGCGAGAAATTGCTCGTTTGTGCGATCAGAGCTATGTTTGGCATTTGCAGCCGGATTATGCAATTGTCACCGATTGCGTTGCAAAGTGGCGCCTGATAAGCGTCGCAAATTAAATTATATGCCGTATGAAGTGCGAGCACCAGGGCCTGTTACTTGGCCAGAGGCAGAGCCAGAGCCAGAGGCTGGGGCTCTGCAATGCCACAATTCTTCAGCACGACACCCGGCGATGCTGCAACAGCCATCCCGACAGCCACTTTTTTGAGAGATCTCTCCTCCTCGAGCTGGAGTTGGCATTGGTGCGGGCGAGGATTGGCAGCAGCCATCTTGTAACTTGGATGCCAGTCGTCCCCCCTTGGCCGACCACTACCATGGGCCCACTTGTTGTACACCGGTTGGCGTCAGTGTCGACTGTTGCAGACAGCGATCGACGGCGAACGATCGTCGATAGTTGCGACTTGGAACGTTTGTCTTGTCATGGGATGAGTCTGGGATGGGGGCTGGAATGGGTCGGACTAGGATGGATGCTGCTCCTGCTCCTACTGACGCTGCTGCTGCTGATGCTGCTGCTATGGCATAATTGGCAATTGGGGAATGGGAAATGGCTGGGGGAATGGGACTCGGAATGGGCATGAGAATGGCATTGGGCTCACTCGCTTTTATGACTTTTTCTTTTGCCAACTGGCAGCTCCACTTGAAAAATGATTGGGAAGACATTTGCACTCTTTCTAGATGAAGACTTAGATTTAGAATTAGACTTAATCGAAAACATTTAAAAGACATTTCTTTATTTAATATATTATTTAGTATTAGTTATTCCATATAACTATATTTTATTCCTAATAAGTTTTTTATTTCCTCTTATTTTAATTACCTTTTCCTATTCTATTAAGTTAGATTCCTCCAAATTCCGCCAAGTGTGCCAAACTAATGCCTCCTGTCTATCTGGCCCGGTCACATCGAAGTCGTGGCCGGATTGAGTCTGTTTTTGTGTTTCGGCTTAGCCAAGACTCCCTTCATTTCCTAAGCTGCGATTTTATTTATTTCTCCCGATTCCCTCGGTTTCCTCCTGACCCCTGGAGAGTGGCGCCTAAAATTACACGAGACTTTCGAACTGGGCGGCTGTCATTGCGGATTGCTCATCGGGATCGGATCGGAGATTTATTGTGACCGGGAAATGTCGGCTTGTCGGAGAAGTCAAATAAATGCTAGAGAGCGAAAGAGGGAGAGAGTGTGGCGACTTGTGGCTGCCATAAGCCCGAAAACCCGGAGCAGATGTCCGCGTTTCCACAAGTGCGGGATGGCTGCCTTTCTGGCGAATCCTGGGCAGCCTTTTAAGCACTCTGACAGTCATTATTGAACCATTACCAAATGAGCATTGCGCATTATAAATGAGCACATAAAACATAAACGTTGTCGCCGAGCCCAAGAGCCGATTACTGCAATTTAACACCCCCACTCTGGTGTCCTTGTTTCCTCCACCTCCCTTCATCCATATCCTTCCTGCCCAGATCGTCATATGTTGGTATATTTCCGGCGAAGAGCGACGGGCTCGGGAATTTGCTCATATGCTATAGATGCTGAGTGGTTCGGTGGTACGGCTATGATGGTGCTGGGAACTGCGGTCAAATGCTTTAACTCGCACCGGGATTTCAGGATTTCGTCCGATTTGCTCCCTTGGCTAAGCCCCGACTCCCAAGTGGGATTATGTCACTTTCCCGGTGACATTTGCATTTTGATTGACAAACTCATTTAGAGTGTGCAGTTCGATTGCCGCCCTGGTCCTTCGTCCTTTGTCCTTGTCCGTCGACGAGTGTGTTTGCTGAATGCTTACGAGATTTTCAATTACACTTATTTCCAGCGGCATGAAACGGTATTTAAATGCTTTGATTTCAATTATTTGCCAGTTTTTTTTAGGGGTGAAGAGTTTATTAAATTTAAGCTCTTAATAAGTATTAACAGGCCTATTAAATGAAAGAGGTTTTTGAGTTTTAGGGAAAAGTTTTAGGGTATTAATTATGGAGAATATTCTTAAATATGTGCTAGGAGCATAGGAATTAGGAGTAGTTTAAGAGCTATGGTACCAGGAACTATGGTAACACCCAAACAGTAAGTTCCCATCAATATGGTCCATGTTTGGGAGAGCATCGGATGTTAACATCGTCCTAATAAAAGGGTACATGCCTACTATAGTGGGCACTCTATATATGTACTATATAATTTCTAGAATTGGGATGGATATACTTAAATCTAAAACGTGAAATCTATGAGGCAAGTACCGAATAATGAGTAGAACTCAATTACGAGTGTGGTACGAGTACCGATATATTCATGTGACAATTTTTAATGTTTTGTGACAACCATTAAAGTCGAGCCCGCTGAAAATGACAACAATAAGGCAGAAACGAAAACGGCGCGGCGTCGGGAAAAAGGGAAAGGTTTCATGGCTTGGAAATGCGTAGCGTATCCTGACCCTTCATTCTGTCCCGGATCTCCGAAACCCGGTCCTGTGCAACCACCCCTCCTCCCAGAAACAACTCGACAGGCGTCAGCGGCGAGTGTTGTGACAGTTTTGCCGGCGAATAATAAAAATAAAAATATATTTCATTTTCAATGGGTTCTCGGGGCTGTGTTGGGACGGACGGGGGGTTCATCTGGAATCATTGCGATTGCCATTTTCTGGCTATTTTGAAATTGATATATGCATAAACCGCAGTGACAGATGTTGCAATTAAAACGGCATAAAACGCTCGAGGAGGGAGAGTGGTGCCGAATGGGAAAAAAAAGGGATCTGGCCAACCACCACCATGCGAGTTGTATCCACGAGATATATACTATATCGAGTGGCGTGAAAGTGCGCGCTGTCAGCCTGACAGTCCGACAGCTCAATTGTCAAAATAGGTTTTAAGTGCCGGCGAGCGATTTGTAAGCGAAGTGCACTTCTTCTTGACACCATTGGTGTGGCTGTGGCCGTGGCGTTGGTAGTGTCATTCCCATTGCCAATTCCGAAAACTCCACTACCAATTTCAATTCCTATCCCAATTCCGGGCTTGACTCTCAGGTCTCAGGGCTCTCAGGGCTCAGAGGGTGGTCAATGTTGGCGGCCGCAAATGGAAACGCCCCATGTGGTTGCCACTCGTCGTCTGGCGTATACCATCATGCTGACCCATTGATTGATTGCATTTGGGCCGCCACAGCCCCATCTATAGCTATATGGGTATAGCTATGGCTATAGCTACTGCCACGCCCCCCACAGCCTCTCGTTCGGCTGCTGCTGATGCTGATGCCCAGCGATTGCAAAAGCGCCACTCGTAAAACGCGCAACACAGCAAATATTGTACTTAACACCCGGAGGGGCACTTGCCCCGGACTCGGTTGATGCACTCCCAAAAAATGAGTGTTTAAATCTTATTAAACAATATTTTAGTTTTAGTATTATAGAAACTGTGGTTTCTAGGGCATAGGTTTTTGTGTTATTACAATTTATTACAAAAATTATACTACATATTTAAAAAATATATACATTTTTAGGGGTTTTTAGCTATGCATTAGTAAGTCCAGTTGGGAAATAGTTTATTGACTTTAAAGAGAATTTCATGGACTATACGATGTGGTTTAAAAGTTACTTTTTAATGTATGTTTGTTTTAAAGACTCTTTTAAAAGGACACTTAGAGTTTAATTTATTATCCAAAAATATGTACATTTTTGTATACTTTTCTTTTAATATAAACTTCTTATGAACTACCTTGACTTTCAATATTTTTGGCAAGTGTTTTTGGGTTACTCTGCTGCTGGGTTTCGCCTTTGGCCTCGCCATGACTTGGCTTCCCTTGGAATTAATTCACGTTTGCGCTTGGCAGGGGCAACAGCTTTGGTCATTTGTTGCTTTTGAGCTAACACGTTGCTCTCATTTCCCCGCCGATGCTCAGCCGCGGTGGGTGGTGACACCACCCCCTCCCACTCCCCATTCCACAGCACACTTTCCCAGTCGTCCCAGTCATCCGATGGCACGGCATCTCATACCACACCCACTGCACCACCACCACGTGGATCGTTTTTCTTTTTTCCCTGCCCACATCCGTGCATACATATATATCTTGTGCTGTGAGAGGTGAGGACACGCCCAGACCTTATGGCGCAATTCCAGCGTGTAAGTCGCACTTTTTCGGTTTTATAGGTTAATTTGCTTTTATGACATTATCATAAAAATAAACCAAAACAAAAACGACAGGAAAAAATACAATAAACAAGCTTGCCAACACACGAGAGCGCGTTCGCGACACCCGCAACATCATTTGAGGTTTACCTCATCGTGTGCCATCCGCAGTGGTCCGCTCGGCGAGGACCATTTCCGGGATCCGGAATGCGTGTCCTGGGCATGCTGCGCATTAGTGCAGTTCCCAGCGAGTCCTTCGTCCTGCTGCCACAATCGTAAAAAAAGAGATCATAAAGCGGAAGTCCAAATATGTTAGTGGGCATTAATAGGGCAACTTTTTCCAAAAACTTTTCACATCCAACGGCGAAGGGAGCACTTTTATGTGTCAATTGGTAATCGGTTTGGCTTTTTCACCCGCAAAGCTTGAAACCTTTTTAAAGTTTATTAAATTTTAGACCCTAAACTTTATGATACGAAATGAAAGCCATAGAAAAATCACCATGAGTTTTAAGACCCTGGGAAAAGTGTAAAAATCGCATCCCTCAAGGTATCAGCAGTTCGGCAGTCCATTTCATAAATAAAATTTGAGTAATTAAAATATTCATAATGCATTATTAAAATATCTTAAATTTGTAGTTATTTTTAGCTGTCTATGGCAATTAAAATTTAATTGGATTTTAATTTGTGAGCCATTTGATATGAAAAATATGCAAAAAATATATCATGAACCGCAGCAGCAGCTGGGCACTGAACTACTTGGAAAGTTTTCAAATTGTTAAAAACATTTCATTTCGACACTCTCCTATATTTAGCTATTGTTAAATGGGAATTTATTTAAAGACAGCCCTTCATAGAACTCTGAGCATAAATATATACATATATCTAAAAATGAATTTCAAACATATTCCTGTTAATTGCAACTGGTATCGCCTGATATTTGATTCCGCCCCGACCAGGTCCGGCAAGATTAATCACATAGGATCGATAATGGGAGTTAACTTTCGCGCAATTCAGCGATAATGGTAATGGCGGGCGATAAATACGGCACCGAGTGGCAAAGAATTCGTTGATCGGTGATTAACGCTTTTGTGTCACCACTTAAGGAAGAACCACCAGCCCAGCAGCAGACACCATCGCCGCCAGAGTCTCGGCTGCAACCTTGTTGGCATTTTTCGTGGCGATCGTGGAGCTGCAAGAGACAAACACACAGAATACAAAAAAAAAAAAAGAACAATCCCAGAACAGAACCGAGAAGTCAGTCGAGTTGGAGTACTCGAAAGGTAAACAAACAAATGACTAGCCAAACAAAACAAATGGGCGTTGCCCCAGAGCCGTTGGGTTGAGTGGAAATCGAGAATGGTATTATATTCGTGCGGTTATTGTATCTCGTGTCTGGTAGTTCCATTTCATTTTGGCTTTCTTTTGTTTGGCGGCCTCGCACCTGTCCATTAAACGCATACGGCCGAAGGCAGCCAAGCGTTCTGATTGGCGGTTCTCTGACTCTGACTGGAAGCGCGTACTGCGAGATACAGTATCTTCCCCTCACGGTGGGAATTGTGTGTTGCTCTGAGAGCGATGCCACCACCACCATCTCAGTTGGCTGTGAGAGGGCGTTGCTGTTTTCGCTTCCAGTCAGTCCACCCAAGGCGAGCGGCATTCTTGGCCCGAAACGGAGACGACGACGGCTTTTATGGGAAGTATCTTTGTCCCATTCTGGCAGCAACTGCAGCGGAATGCGATGCAGCAATAACAGCAACAGCAACACTAGCAACAGCAACATGAGCACATGAGCAACAGCAACGGCATTCGTTTGGACCTCGCAACCAGTTCGTGTTCGAACGTACTATAAGGTGCACACATTTCTGTGGAGCGTGTGCTTCGCCTTTTTCGAATCTGCCGTCGATACTTTTCGTGTTGCGAGTGTTGCAACTTGCCCGAGTCTTGCTTAGCCGTTGCCGTCGCCGCCGTCACGTTTTACGTTTTTGTGTTGGCCAAGAAACCAGAAGAAGCAAAAAATAGAGTTGACCCTTTGTTTACGCTTTTGGCTGTGTGACAGATACTCCCTGCAATCCTTGAGATACTTTCCCCGTTTTGGCCTAATGCCGAGTCGGGCTTATCGGTCGGTTGCTGTGTTGCCTGCTGTTGCCGGTGACTGTGAACATACGTAATCGAAGCTGAGCTGTTTGCCAAATAAGCACTTCAGTTGACATTTAATGTAGGAGCTATATCCTTCAAGGCGAGAGTGAGTGCGAGAGAGAGAGAGTGAGTGTGTGAGAGGGAGAAAGCACGAGAGAAAGAGTGTTTTTTGATCAAGAGTTATATCCTGGGATATGGCTGCCTATACGCAATTTGGATACGGAGGCTTTCCGTCGGCCTCTCAGGTGGGTTTCTTATCTAATAAGTTGAAAATGTTTTGTACTATAAGGATTATTTTAGGATATAGAAAGAATAGAACCTTATTATCTTATGTATATTGCGTAAATCGTCCTCTTTTCCGATAATATTATGCCTAAAATAGCTTATCTTTGAAATTTCTGAATTCTAAGATCAGAACTCGATATTGGAGAGACATTATTAGGAGAAAAAAAATGTTAACTAAGTAATTTAAGTAACTGAATTTTTAAAATTATACCCTTTTATAAAACGTATACCTTTCTTTAAAGTTTCCTGCCTCAGAAAAAGTTATCAGTCTTACTTGATCTTCCTGTCCAAACCAACAGAAAATAACCTTTTTAGTCTTTGGTTTTGGCGCTTTTTAAATTGTCAATTTTTTACGAAAAATCCTTCATATTTATGACATTCAAGTGGCGAGGAAAAAAAGCTTTAATAAATCGTAAACTTAAGAAAAAACAATCACAGAACACAAGGGTTCTTGATCGTTTTTTGGTTCAATCCATCAATAAACTCATATTTTACCTCAGGGCAGGTGCAAGGCTAACAAACAAGAGGCTTCTATTTGATGGGTTTGGGCATCAGTTCATTTTAAACGCAACTATATTTAAGCCTAACCCGCTAAACTTGAATTTCCCAGGCTATAATTGCCTGGCATCCAGCGAGATTCCTTGAGAAACGCGACGCCTTTTCCCATTTCGGACCACACGAGTCCAATTAAGTAAAATCGAAAAAAGAGAAAACTCAACGCAAAAAAGTAAAAAGCAAAAACCTAAAGAAGCAAGATCCCAAAAGCGAAAAAAGTCCAAGTCCAGCAATCAAAAGGAGAAGGCCATGGCAATGGGAGGTGCCGATGGAAGCACGCTCAGGTGAAACTGTTGAAAAGTCAATAAAATTCAATTGCGACGATCGTAAATCATAAAATTCATAACCGTAAAGTGACAGCTGAGGGCAGGCCCTGGGAATGCGTTTGGTGGCTACGTGAGCTGCATCTCGGCGATGGCTCTCCGATCGGAGATCCCAGATATGTGGTCTTTCCATCCAGCGGAGGTCTCCTCCTCAGCTCTCAGCTCTCAGCTCACAGCACACAGCCACGATCGATTGTGTCGGACCAATGACTTTGGGGGCCACACTGATCTACTTTACATTGTGTGCCGGTGCAGTGGAGGAGCAAGCCGGAGTCAAGCCACGCAGCAGTCTCTTCTCTTCTCCAAGTGGCGCTTGCAGTCTTACGCTATCAACTTGGTCATCTGCCCGAAAACGGGGGGGCGGGGTGGCTGCGGCGGAGGAGGAGGATGCGGGAGGATGGCTGGTGGGATCCAGGAGCCTCTGAGATACAAGCTGCGATTAGATCGCTGCGTTTGCGATTCACAGAAATTTCTCGGACTGGGACTGGGGACTTTGACTTGGACTGAGACTGGTACTGGTAGTGGGATTCACCAATGGAATTGGTATTAGTGAGATGCTGAAAAAGCAAAAGCACACATGCCCGGCAGATCTTATCTGGCCACTGTCGCCTGCCAGTCGTCGTCGTCTGCAAATGCAACTGCAACTGCCATTGCAACTGCAACTGGAAACAGTCAAAGCAAACGTGGCCAATTCACATGACCATGGCCCAGTGGACTCCACTGGCGCTTCCTCGCATCTCCAGCGGAAAGCGGAGTCCCTGGTCCCTGGTCCCTGGTCCTGGTCTCATGAATAATTCAGAAGCCAGATTCCTGGGCGCAGGCGCATAGAGCTCCCTATATGGTGTCGCCTATCAGATCAGTTGTCATAATTCTCATATTCTTCGCCAGCGAAAGAGAGATGGAGGAGCCCAGTCTGGGAACGGAGAATCGAAGAAGGTTCCTCCAACATTCCCATACCATCTGAAATGTATTTACTTTTTTTTTTTTTACTAATTAAAATCACGCGGCACAAAAAACATAAAAACCAAGAAAAGAAAACGCCTGAATCATTCATTCATTTGTAAAATTTTGATAAATGGTTTTGGCCTTTTCGTTTTTCCATGAATGTCTCCCTATATAGTATGGCCTCGAATTTCTACTACTTATAAATTTGTAGCATGACTTAATATTTTCCTTTATTAATTACGTGGCCTTCTACTGGTTTTTTCACCTGTAGATTCTAAGCATTCCCGAAACTGTCTGAATGCTGAAAAAAGCTGAAATCGATCGCATCCGATAATTATAAAATAATATGCATGTGCAGCGATTTCGGTTGAATCAAAAAGGGTTTCTCCTCCTTCTGGGTTCTATTGTCAGATTATGTTAATGGCGCGGAATAATTATGCCTTTTCGGCGGGACGCTCGGCGGGCATTTAATTTTGCCCAGAATTTTGCGCCACAGAAGCCGTGTAAGCCGGGCTCAAAATTGTTGCCAAGATATGACCTTTGGGGGGCTCTGGTATTTCGATCAATTTGTTGCCTGTCTATCAGGATTCGAGGTGCCTCAGTTTCGTCAGGTTGTCCGGCCTGTCCAGGCTATCCAAGCTGTCCGGGTTCCTGGTTGCAGGCATTCAACTTAATTATAGGTCGAAAAGAAATTGAAGGCATCCCAGCACAAGTTTGCTCGTTTCGCAGATTGCCCGGGGTAATTTTCAGAAGCCTTCGCCAGCATGTACCCCGACTCCATCTCCACCGATATACATCTTGGATGGGTCTCTGGCGTAGTCCCTGGCGGAGTCGCAGTCTGGGCCAGCCGACCTATAGGCGTTGGCTGCCACACCCTCATTGATTTCTGGCATTTTTAATGTCCCAGCCAACCAGTCTTGGGCTTGGCTTGGTGCATTTTGCATATTAATTGCCAGGTGACTGGCGCATGCCATAGGCGAAGCTGGCCAGGCTGGGGATGGAGGCACCATCCGAAAAAAGATGGAGGCCATCAAGGCCTGGATCCCCTCCAACTCCAAGCACTTGAAATCGATTTGCTGGGTAATTGATGTGGCCGCCATTGCCGAACACTGCCGATCAGAAGCTGAGGAATCCAATCCAGATTAAGGGAACCTAATCGCCGCAGGATTATTATGAATCCCATACAGCTTCTGTGCTCCTCGGCCGGCGGCACAGATTGTGTGTTAACACCATATTCGCTTACATGTTATCGATGCATCTTGTAATGGGCCTTCTGTCGATTTTTCGAATTAAATTCGCAATTATCCAGTGATTCTCCTGGCGGATTTGGTGTCTTCGGGAGGCCGATATGGGCTGGGCAAACAACATGGCCGGACATCAATATTTATGAAGCCTCCAGTAGTCCTCCGGACTTGTGGTCCGAAGCTGTGGAAAATTAGCCATTATGTATGTGTACGTGCGTTTCCTGTCTTCGATGGGGGATGGTGGTGGAGGTGCATCTTCTTTCAGACTGGTTTTCGCCTTTTTCTGCTAAAGTTGACAACTAGTTTATCGCCAGGATACTCATAAGATCTGGATTATATTATGGGTTTCTTGTTTTTTAATTTCTCTACCTGCTTTTGATAAAAACTACTCAATAGTACCCATTACCAATTTAATTTGGGTTCCAATTCCCGTCAAATTACTTTCAGATAAACACTATCAGTTTGGGTTTGAAAATGAAAAATATTTTCCCTCCAAATCTCTTTCCACTCGAGGCTTCCTGGAAGCCCAAGTGTGGACTATTTATCGCGTTTCATATCTCTTCTAAGGTGTTCGAAATGACCCTTCTGGAGTTTGAAGTTGAGGGTCTTCGCTGTTTGAAATGAAAATGAAAATGGTCCCTTGATTAACATGCATTAGTTATGTAAACCAGTGGCAGTACGCGGTTATATATCCATTAAGATCAGCGCTTAGGAGTATTGCCTTAAGTGCCTTAAGAGAGAAACAAATTCAAGTAGTTTGATTATCTCCACCATAATTTATTGTATAATTTATGAACAAAGTAATCTTTTTTATTTGAGGGAACAGAAAACTTTATTTTAAACAGATTTTTGCAATACTTTTGTTTATCTTTATTTTCCCCTGTGTAATCTTAATTTAATCATAAAATGAGGGACAGCACTGCTGAATTTGTGTTTCAATTTGCGATCCGAAAAAGGGAAACCTTCTCTGACCCTTTCCATGTTCCGATCTTGCAGCTCCTGCCCCCGAACGCCCAGCCGACGGAGGACACTTCCGCGAACGTGAACGACGCCTCGCTGGTGATGACAAACGCCCCGGCGATGAGCCCCGCGGGTGGTGCGGACTGTCAGTCCGCCAGCCAGGCAACCGCTGGAGGAGGCGGCGGGAGCAGAGGCGATGGCTCCTCGGGGGCCCTCAGTCCCAATGCGCTTTCCCAGAACTCCAATACTGGGGCGGTGGCCACGGGGGTGGTGCCGGGCGGCGCTGGAGTATCCTCGACCGGAGCCGTGACCGTGCCTGGAGCTGATCTGGCCACCGGTGGCTCCCTGGACGGCAGTGGTGTGGGCACAACACCCTCGGCCGGCGGCGGCTCCTGCTGCGAGAACGGGCGACCCATTATGACCGACCCGGTGTCCGGGCAGACAGTCTGCTCCTGCCAGTACGACTCCGCCCGCCTCGCCCTCTCCAGCTACTCGCGCCTGCCGGCGGCCAGTGTCGGAGTCTATGGGACGCCCTACCCCTCCACCGACCAGAATCCCTACCAGAGCATCGGAGTGGACAGCTCTGCATTTTATTCGCCACTGGTAAGTGTCAAGCCCAATGAAGGGCAAACATTTCAAATCAATTTGTTTATATTAAAGTTTGAAGAGTTGTGAACAATTCGACTTCTTGAAATCAAAAAAATAAGACTCCAAAGATTGGAATTAAAAGGTTTCAAAAATTAAAAATCAGTAATCAAAAAGTTAAAAATAAAAACAAATGAGGAAAGAAGTCAGGTACATACAGGAGAGAGGGATAAGAATGACGAGGAATGTCTCCAAGATTACATGGTTTCCAGGAAAGACAGACCAAAAACCCATGGCAAAAAATTGATAAAAATAAATCAGAACAGCAAACATTAATTAGAAAAAATAAAATTAATCAGAACTTCGTAATGAACATATACAAGTCAGGATATATCTCATTAAAAAAAGATTCCCGTACAAAAAATGAATGAAAATGCCAAATCAGAAAGGCAAGACTTCGGGATTTCAGCTCGCAGCCAAGAGCGCATGGCACAAAGCCACCGTTTTTAATTTAATAAAATAAACAATAAAATAATTTAAGATGGATATAATTGTTTAAAGATATAAGAAAAGCAGAATAAAGCAATACATACGTCCAATAGTTGCCATTAGAAAAAAAAATAAAAGAAGAAAATAAGAGGCACAGCCCATAAAGCAGGAACTGGAGATTCCCAGCCTTCTTTTACTGGCGTGTAGAAACCATATTACCAAAATATAAAAAATTTAAATTCTTTTCTCATTTTGAAAATAAAGTAATAAGAAAAGAAATTAAAAAAAAAAATCAAAATAAATATGTTGATGAAAGTTTAGCTCCGTTCCGCTTCGGAGCTGAAGGAGTTCTGACTAAACGAAAGACCCACAACCACCTTCCCCAAAACTAAGGTTTTCCAAAGCCTACTTTGGCTTTATAACATTTTTATCATTTGTCCTTTGGTCGCACCGAAAAGCCTAGTAGATTGGCTTTCGATTTATTTATCGATATATTGCGAATGATTCCTTATCGGATAAGAAAATTCAAAAAGGCGTTCAAAACCTGAAAGTTTCTAGACATCTAATTGCCTTGTTAGAAAGGTTATTCCGAAAATAAATTATTTATACATTTTATTTAATTAAATGAGTAAGAATTTTGTTCAGTGTTAGGGCCAAGAAAGATAGCCATGAGCCATGGTCCAAGAGGGCTAAATGGATTATCTCAACGTATGACTTTAATTGTGTAGTCAGTGGCTTTTGTCCGCAGCTTAGGAGGGAGACACATCGACAACGACAATGAAACGACAACTTTGCAACAACAACAATATCAAAAACAACAACAACAAAAACAACGATGGCTTGTCAATGCAGTCGACTAAATCGAATTATCATTATGGCTGACTGAAGCTCAGTCAAACCTCATTTGGCTCCGTATCGGGGGCTTAGTTTCCCTTAGTCCCCATAGTACCCCCCTATTGGACCCCTTGGAGCCCCTTGTAGACTCTCTTCTATCTCTGTCTAACCATCTACCTAATTCATAAGACCGCTTACCCCGATGGATTCCCTGCCCTCGTCGGTCGACTGCCGACTTCCATTGCGATATTCGATACTTTGCATAAAGAAAGGCAAAATCATTGGAAACAAAACATATTGCCCCATGGCCTCAATTACACTCCACTCTCTTGTGCAGCCGTGTATGTGTGGGCTAATCAAGCTTATGGGCCAGCCTGAATATGTATCTGTATCTATGTATCCCTGTATCTGTGTATCTGAGCTTGGTGTATCTGCAAAGTCTCTAAGTGACCGCTGAAATGTACACGAGCACAGCATGACTGAAGCAAAACACACGCTGTCTTTGCCTTTGGCCTGGCTTTGGCTTTTGCTTTTGGCCCGATTGAAAGGCAAACACAGCACACACACACTGCCAAACATATCAAATTGGCAACAATATGTATAACAACAATGTGGACAGTATTTAGCCTTGGCAAATAACTTACTGTTGGAGATGAATTGGCAAAAATGAATCAACTGGAAGTGGCCCATAAAAAAAAGGCAGACAAGTGTTTTCAAAGGACATTGGGATAAATGTTTTCATTAACTCGGAGGATAAATTAATCGATTATATATCGATTTAGATTTTGTAGTGGCTTTTAGGAGGTTGATCTTCTATACTTACTTATTATTAAATCTGAAGAGCCAATAGTTGAGATAATATTTAAATTCTACATAAATATTTTACACAGGACATTGGGATAAATGTTTTTGTAAACTCAGAGAATAAATTAGTCGATTGAAATTTTTTAGTGGCTTTTGATCAGTTAAATTTGTGTACCGATCTGTTAATTTATTTTAATTGTGACTCCCAAAGGCAAAAGGAAATACTCCTCATAAACATATAAGATACTCTTCCCGCCCTCTTATAAATTAAATCACACATTTCATAAATTGTTTATAATTTAGAGAAATCTGAAAACACTTGTCCGACTTTGTCAACAATATTTCCCCAATGTTTACGAGCCCTGTAATAAGTACATTAGTTTGAATGATCTAATTAATATGAACAAAGACACAGTCTAATCAACTTGGGCGGCACTGCCCGGGTCTACTTCAAAAGAAAAACCCTCCTCGAGGAGGGAAACCCCCCGGGAGAGAAGGGGCCTACCAGGGAGGCCAGGGTAGAGGAAAAGCAAATGGGGCGGAGACGGTCGCGGCAGCCACCAAAGTGTCATGTTAAATTGTTATTTACAACAACAGGAAATTCATTCCTCTTGGCAGCCACTTTTTTTCTGGCTTTTTGCCTCGTTTTCATTTTTTTTTTCGTCGTTTCTGGCGGGGCACCTGACCGACTGTCTTCTTTATCGGGTGCCTGCCTCACGAAGCGCATACTTTTAATTAAGAAAATATCTCAGAACGCTCGATAAGATGTCGTTGCTCAATTTCGATGTGAGGAGGTGTTAATACTCGGGATACGGCATACCGAATACGGTGTACGGGAGGGAGCCTCCGCCTCTAGCGGAATCAAAATCTCATTCACACCTGACATTTTGGCCTGGGCATTGGCACGTCATTCCGATTGGTAAATAAATCAGGGCTAGGGCTTATACTATATGCCACATGTGTAGATCGGAATCCCGAATACCTGTTCAAAACGACATTTTGATAAATATATTTGTCACTCGACAGCGGCGGCGGCGGTGGCGGTGGCGGTCTGTTTACCGAGAAGCAGCAATTTGAAGGGGCGGGGTGAAAAATTAATAAACAACGGCATACATGATGTTAAGCAATTAAAAATGTTAATACCGTTTCATAAATCACAAAGACCACAAAAGCCCGGATTCGACAGGGCCAACCAGATTGGGCCGCCGCACCATACGCTCCATTCGGCGATCTGGCCAATAGTTGTCGCTCATAAATCCGGCTGTCATTTTCCGAGGGCATAAATCGCAGCATGCCACAGCCAGGCAGAGCCACCAACCACTTCCAATCGAATCTCCAACCGAATCTGAATCTCAAACCGTCGAATTGATATTAAAATTCAAAGTGTCAGCCCGAAAAGCCAGCTTTCATACTCATACCCGACCATAATAACAATAATCGGCGCTCTGGCTTAGATAATTTTGTCGATTTTCGGAAAGTTGTTGACTTAAATTATGTATTTTTTGTATCGATCGGTGTATCTGTCTGTAAAATATGGCCATCTTTGGCATTTGGCTTGTTTCACTGCGAAATATGCTGCCAAATTATAAATTCCATGTTAACAAAATTGTCAACTCTGGAAACTGTGGGAAAATGCTTTGTTCGCCGATTTGGCCAACACTTTTTGTGTTCTTGTGTGCGACAAACAAACAAACTAATAACTTAATTCTCACTCATCGTTGAATTCTTAATCGTTTCAGAGCAATCCGTACGGCCTGAAGGACACCGGAGCGGGCCCAGAAATGGGTGCCTGGACATCGGCAGGACTCCAGCCCACGACGGGGTACTATTCCTACGATCCCATGTCGGCCTATGGGTAAGAATATTCTACCATTTAATTCAATTAATTATTTAAGGAAAAGGCGGGAAAAAAGTAGACCCTCGGATAATAATTAATTGCCCTGACCTGGCCCGGTGGCTGATGGCATGATGGGAAATAAATAGAAAGCCTTTTAGGCCAATTTAAATACATGAGCCTGCGTATCAAATGCAATCGCTCGCCCATAATTAATTACAAAATATTTGCGAGTACTTGAAATTGATTTGAATTTAATTGCTTGCGGCGGCTGCGTTTTGCTCCGCCTCCTCCTCCTGCGTCGATTCTGGAGCTTTTCCACCGATTTCCCCCCATAGCCTGGGGGAGGAACTCCCAGAGTGCTCCCTGGAGGGACAGGCAGGCGATAATAAAATTTGAATTGTTCGAAACTGTATGAGAGCGCGAAATTATTTATTTATGATTGCTGCAAAATAATAGCAGTTAATTGCACGCCACAGCGCACAGCACATACCATTCAGAGAGTTTTTTATATAAATAAATGCGAAATGCACTGGAAAAAATATACATCTTATTTTCCAGGCGGTTCAATGAATTAACCTAGTATAACCTAGTCTAGCAGTACCTTTTTCTCTGTGCCCATGTGCGTGATATACCAGAGTAAGCTTTTTAATCATCTCACATTAAATAAATATTTTATTATATGCACATTTTTTGAGCCGTGTAGGTGTACATACATTAACATTAAAAGTATGTACACACGTGGGTGCATACATACATACCTACATACATACATACATACATAAGTGCGTAATCACATAGAGAGAGCGAGTGGCACGTCGGAGGAGGACGCTGGAGGAGGCAGGTCCCCACCAGTTCGATTCCGAATCCGAATCAGAAACAGAATCAGGGGGAAGAGCGCCGCAAAGTGGCAGAGTGGCAAGCTGGCTGAGTGGCATGCAACGGCTGCGGCTTCCCGTTGGACGGTTCCTTATGGTTTGGGTTTTTGGACCCGGCTTGCGTGCGGAAAGCCCATGAAATCGAGCTGGCTGGCGGTATTGAGGGATTGGGGGATTGGGGGACTGAGGGACTGAGGACTGGGCCTGCAGCCAAGTGAATGAATGAGTGAGTGAGTTGTAAGCGATGCATGTGAGCGGTGGGCTGAGAGGGGGTTGAAAGGGGTGAGAGGGGCCAGGAGGGAGGGAGGAGGTGTGAGCCGCAAATGAACGCCATGTTGGCCGCCATATTGAGCGGCATTACATACGCACATACGTGCCAATATATCAGTGTGTGTGTGTGTGTGTGTGTGTGTGTGTGTGCGTATTTGTGTGGGTTTGTGTCACTGTAAGTGTACATTTAGCCAAAAAAGTAAAAGAGGTTAATTTAATATTTATTTTCCTAAATTATATGTGGATTTTTAGAAGATTATCTTAACATCCAAGGTCCAAGGGTCCAAGATAAAAATAATCATACTTTTCCACCAAGATTATGTTTATGAAACCTATCGCTCTTGCGACATAAACTAATCCTTCCTAAAAATTTGATGGAAATTACATCCATTTTCATTTTTAAAGATACTCTGTAAGGAACTATCTTGTATATATTTTAATTTCTTATCATAATTTTTTCCCTGTGCATTTGTATATATATTAACAAGTTGACAAACATTTAAGAGCGAAACGATTGCGCTTTGTTTTGTTCATCGTCGCAAATTGGGCGGGGGGAGTGGGGAAAACTCTACGGGAGCTGGAGGCGGAGGGCCATCCAAGAGGTGGAAAATCCAACTGACTGACTGAGTGACTGTCCGTCTGTAGCGTCTCACCGGCAGAAGGGGGACTGGGGGGGGTGGCAGCGACAGCCATCGTAATTACCGACTGACAGGCATGCCCGTGTCTGCTCACGGGAGCCAATGTCATTTGGTGGCATTATTTGTTTGAAATGTGTGCTCGCCGCTGTAAATCGCAACTCGGAGATAATGGCCGTCGTAATTGGTGGCTCCCAAACCAAATTGCATGTGTTCATATAAAAGCTAAAAATGTAAATGTATGTAAGCCGGTCTAAAACTAATAAGCGGCTGAATAGCCGACCACATACCACGAGTGGATGTGGCCACATAGCCGTATCCGTCGTTTTAGCCATCGGTCGTGTATTTGTGTGAACAAGAATGTGATTTGTTAACAAGATTATGGCCCGCTAGCAAGCACTATACATACATACATACATATATATGTATTATACATATAGTCATCTAGGCCCACTAGCGCTACTAAAAGCCAAATAATTTTTTTTTATTTTTCTTTTTTTTTTGTTTACGAGTTATGCCGAAAGAACGCAGACACATGTATATACAGATTGTAGTCGCGGGCACTGCAATTATATGGCGAATGCCGAGTACGAAAATAGGATGCGTGCCAATTACGGACAAATTGATGTTTGTTAGCTTGTAAAACATAACAGCACAAAAAGCCCACAAAGCGTATCACTCGGATCCGTCGAAACGGTCGAATCCGTCCAGCTACCGACCTACGCGATAATTATATAGTCGTTCGTTCGTCCGATGTTCGGGTTACGTGGCTTAAATTACGGGCTTCACAACCTCCAGTCACGGTCATTGGACAAATCTGATTTCTATGCTATATATATTTTTTTTTTGTTGTTACAAGGGGGATAAAGTGTACTATTTAAATCAAAATATCTTTAAAAACCTAATAATTCATAGAATAATGGGCTAATATCTCTTAAAATCTTACTATCAATCTGTCGACATAATTATGAGCTATTCTGCTACAAAAAAAAAAAATCCAATAAAATGGTTCGACAAGGAGAAAGGACTCGGAATTTGCATTCCACGGACAGTCGTCCTTTATCTTGTTGTAAAATTCACCGCACAAACTGTTGATTGTGGCTCCATAAAAATCCCCACGAAAAGCAACCAAAAATACAAAATACAAAAAAAGTAAAGAAACCAAAAAAGCGAAAAAATAAAAAACCGAGTCGACGGGAGGACCAAAAATGGTTGGGGACTCGAAAGGGAACGGATGAGCCGGATGTCCAGCGGAGTACGCATGGGTTGGGACTTAATTTAGCTAGGAAGTGCTCAGGGCAGAGGACTCAACACTGGATTCAGGACTTTCCCCCAACGATGAGGCCATAGACCATTATTGCGAAAAGGACTCGCAAGAGGGGGGTGGCTGGTTGGGTGGATGGGTGGTTGTGGGCTCACAGCCACAGCCTCTGGTGGGTTAAAAAATGCGATAAGTGCACTGCTGGAGTTTCGTACTGGAAGTGGATCGCCCGGTTGCACCCACTTGTCGTCCTCGTTATTGCCGGAGACGCTCTTTTTGTGGCCGTGCCCTGTTTCACAACTATGTTTTACAATATTTTGACGTTGTATTACAGCTAGGGACCAGGGACCAGGGACCAGGGATGATGCATAGGTCCTGGGCCAGGGACTCTGGGGTCTGGGGTCTGGGCCGTGGTGTATGTAGGATAGTAGGAAAACATCAATTTGAGTTTTCCGCATTTTTAATGAATTTCCATGTTTTATGTCCGTGCCGCCAAAGTTTCTGTTCTCTTTTGAAAGGACTAAGCAATTAGTTCCAGGGCAATGTAACAAATTAAAATACTGCTGTTTCAGGTTCTTAAAGGTACTTGTCTAATAGGTTTTTTATTTTTTGCTATCTTTATAGCTATGGAGCCAGTTATGATCTCGCAGCTCGTCGTAAAAACGCCACACGGGAGTCCACGGCCACCCTGAAAGCCTGGCTGAACGAACACAAGAAGAACCCCTATCCCACGAAGGGGGAGAAGATCATGCTGGCCATTATTACCAAGATGACGCTCACCCAGGTCTCCACCTGGTTCGCCAATGCCCGGCGTCGCCTGAAGAAGGAGAACAAGATGACCTGGGAGCCCAAGAATCGCACCGACGACGATGACGACGCCTTGGTGTCCGACGACGAGAAGGACAAGGAGGACATGGAGCCGAGCAAGGGCAACCAGGGCGGCAGCTTGGCCAAAGGTAAGGGTTTGGGAAAGGATTCTGGCTCTCTCCTTTGGTTTTACAGCCGGCTGTTTTCTGCTCTTAATTGTTTCCTCAGATGAGACCAAAGAGGAGGAGGACGCCGTCGACGAGGACCAGAAGTGCTTGGGCCAGGCCAATATTCTGCGAGCCGGCTTCGGCTACCCCTCGGGTGGGGGTGGAGGTGGAGGCTACCACGGTGGTGGTGGCAGTGGATCTGCAGGTGGCTACCACCCTTACCACCAACAGCATCCCGCTTACTACCAGCCCGGGCAGCAGGGGATAATGCCGACGCCGTTCCACGGGGGCGGTGGCGAGGCAGGCGGGGCCAAGTTGCACGCGGCAAGTGAGCACGGGGATCCAAAAAACCAGCTAGGCCGGGACTGTGGCGTGCCGATTCCAGCTACCAAGCCCAAGATCTGGAGTCTGGCCGACACAGTTGGCTGCAAGACCCCGCCGCCGGCCTACATGGGTCACCAGGGGGGTCATCCAGGGGGAATGCCGCTGCAGCAGCACCAACCGTATCCACCGGTTCAGATGCAACCAGAGCTGGTCCAGGGAATGGGACCGCAGCAGTCGCAGCAGCAGCAGGTGGGTCAGCCGCAGCACCACCACCACCTCTTCAATGGGGCCGCGGCGGGGCATCCCTACCTGAGACCGCACACCACGGCGTACGGGGGTTTTCTAGGGGCTACGACACAGCAGCTGCATACTACGAGCAACAGCAACAGCAGCAGCAGCAACAGCAGCACCACCAGCAACAACTGTACTCCCTACAGCAGCAGTATGCCGCGGCAGGAGCAGCAGGTGGCCAACAGCAGAGGGAGCGCGAACGGGAACGGGAGCGTGAGCGTGAGCGGGAACGGGAGCGGTACACCTACCATCCATACTACGGCAAGTTCGGAACGATACCAGCTCCATCAGCTGCAGCGGCAGGCACATCCGAGTCAGCGGGCGATGGGGTTTCCCGAAGCCCAACCCGATACTCCACCCCAAACTCCGCCGAATATGAAGGTCCTGAGCGGAGCTTTGAGTCTCCTGCCTACCATCGCTTCTCAAGCCCCTATGACCGCTACCTGTCGCAGCAGTAGCACTAATGCCTTCGGCTACTTCTCGGCCAGACTGGGGGAGTACTCGCCCCGGGACGACTACAGCAGCGGGAACAGCAGCAGCAGTAGCTCCTCCTCGCCCCATCCGCACCAGGAGGCCATGTTCAAGCCGCTCTTCAGGAAGTTTGCCAACTAAACTGTCTGGACTAAAAAATCAAGATATATATATTGAAATCATAATTAAGGGCCCAGTGGGATTGTGCAAGCATGTTCGATGACTAATGATGGATTGTGTAATATTAATCGTATACCGCATCAAAAACCTAATTAATAGAGATAACTTCAAGTTTCATTCGAGTTATGCATCATCGTATTTAGAGTACCAGATCAAATGTTTCTCTTCAAAACGCAATTTAAGCTTAGGTTTAAATACTAAACTAGCGCAATAAGATTGTAAACTGTGATACGTTTTTCATTGTCTAACAGACTTTACACTAAACACTTTGTCTCTATGAACACATAATCTAAATAATTTTAAAATTCGTTTAATAAAATTCTTTATAATCATGAAAGTGTTCATTTTTATTGAAAATGGGATATTTCTTTCTACAGGATAATATAAAATGCAGATAAGCTACACATTCCAGTGACACATATGACAGCTAACACATTAAACTGACTTTTGCCAAAAATAAACAGCTATATTTATTTGTTAATTACTTTCTCATACCCTCAAATGATTATTGATTTTTAATTTATTTGCGATATTTCGTTTTTTCCACTGGATTTTGCCGCTAATTACCTTTTTTGCGACAACTACAGTGGGCTTTTGGATAAAAAATTATGACATTAAAACCAGTGCTATTAATCGATTAAAAATGCAATAAATACACATTTCTTTCGCAAAATTGGCTGGGGATAAAACATGACATACAACTAACATAAATGGGTTGAGTGGCACTTGGTTATTCTGTTCCCTTCACAAATCGTAAATAATACTTGGAAGGACAATATGTCCACCAGCGATGGCTATATATTAGCCAATTTCCACCCGATTCTTAAGCGGAAAACCTTAAATGATTTGTAGATCGATTTTCTATCATTTTGCATCAAAATCTGAGATCAAAAATTTTTTAAGACTTTTATGAAAATTTCTGCGGGTGTCCTCTTTAAAAATCGTAAGTAATACATCGAAGGACAATTTGGCCCACAGGGATGGCTATATCTTGGCCAATTTCCATCCGATTCTTGAGCGGAATACCTTTAACGATTTGTAGATCGATTCTCCACCATTCTGCATCAAAATCTGAGAACGAAATATTTTAAAGATTTTTTGTGAAATTTTCTGGGGGCTCCCCTTCAAAACTGTGAAAAATGCATGGAAGGACAATTTGGCCCATAGCAATGGCTATATCTTTGCCAATTTCCACCCGATTCTTGAGAGGAACACCTTAAACGATTTGTAGATGGATCCTACACGATTCTGCATCAAAATCCAAGAACGAAATATTTTTTAGATTTTTTGTGAAATTTTCAGGGGGCTCCCCTTCAAAACTGTGAAAAATGCATGGAAAGACAATTTGGACCACAGCGATGGCTATATCTTGGCCAATTTCCACCCGATTCTTGAGCGGAATACCTTAATCGATTTCTAGGTGGATTCTCCACCATTCTGCATCAAAATCTGAGAACGAAATATTTTTTAAATTTTTTATGAAATTTTCTGGGGGCTCCCCTTCAAAACTGTGAAAAATGCATGGAAGGACAATTTGGCCCACAGCGATGGCTATATCTTGGCCAATTTCCAACCGATTCTTGAGCGGAATACCTTAATCGATTTCTAGATCGATTCTCCACCATTCTGCATCAAAATCTGAGAACGAAATATTTTTTAGATTTTTTGGGAAATTTTCTGGGGGCTCCCCTTCGAAACTGTGAAAAATGCATGGAAGAACAATTTGGGCCACAGCAATGGCTATATCTTTGCCAATTTCCACCCGATTCTTGAGCGGAATACCTTAAATGATTTGTAGATCGATTCTCCACCATTTTGCATTAATATCTGAGAACGAAATATTTTTTAGATTTTTTGGGAAATTTTCTGGGGGCTCCCCTTCGAAACTGTGAAAAATGCATGGAAGAACAATTTGGGCCACAGCGATGGCTATATCTTTGCCAATTTCCACCCGATTCATGAGCGGAATACCTAATTCGATTTCTAGATCGATTCTCCACCATTCTGCATCAAAATCTGAGAACGAAATATTTTTTAGATTTTTTGGGAAATTTTCTGGGGGCTCCCCTTCGAAACTGTGAAAAATGCATGGAAGAACAATTTGGGCCACAGCAATGGCTATATCTTTGCCAATTTCCACCCGATTCTTGAGCGGAATACCTTAAATGATTTGTAGATCGATTCTCCACCATTTTGCATTAATATCTGAGAACGAAATATTTTTTAGATTTTTTGGGAAATTTTCTGGGGGCTCCCCTTCGAAACTGTGAAAAATGCATGGAAGAACAATTTGGGCCACAGCGATGGCTATATCTTTGCCAATTTCCACCCGATTCATGAGCGGAATACCTAATTCGATTTCTAGATCGATTCTCCACCATTCTGCATCAAAATCTGAGAACGAAATATTTTTTAATTTTTTTATGAAATTTTCTGGGGGCTCCCCTTCAAAACTGTGCAAAATGCATGGAAGGACAATTTGGCCACAGCGATGGCTATATCTTTGCCAATTTCCACCCGATTCTTGAGCGGAATACCTTAATCGATTTCTAGATCGATTCTCCACCATTCTGCATCAAAATCTGAGAACGAAATATTTTTTAATTTTTTTATGAAATTTTCTGGGGGCTCCCCTTCAAAACTGTGAAAAATGCATGGAAGGACAATTTGGCCCCCAGCGAGGACTATATCTTGGCCAAATTCGATTCGATTCTTGAGCGGAGTACCTTAAACCATTTGTTATCTGTGCACCTTACCATTTGTAGATGGATTCTCCACGATTCTGCATCAAAATCCAAGTTAGAAATATTTTTTAGATTATTTGACATTTTCTGGGGGCTCCCCTTTAAACTGTGCATAATGCATGGAAGAACAATATGGCCCCCACGGATAGCTTTGTATATCTTGCTGGCCAATTTCCATCCGATTCTTGAAAACTTAAAGATGAACCTTTATATTAACTTCTGGCTTTTCAGTAGAGATGGTTTAAGGAAACAAATCATCCAATATCGTTCAAAATTCAAGGCTCTTACCTTAAATAGGCCCAGACTTTGGCAAACAAGTTTGTATATTTATTTGTCCATCGGTATGTTGTGCAGAATTGTCGCGCAAATTGTCAAATATGCGCGACATGGAAGCCGAAACAAACTTGGCATCTTTGGGCCTGTTCGGTGTACAAGGGAAGTTGGCGTTTATGGGGAAAACAATTTGTAACGACTATCGCCGCTTGATAAATTAACATTTAGCAGTGGCTCGATTATGCAACAAATTGCCAATTCAATTGAAATTGACAGTCGACAGTCGATAGACGACCGCCGCCAGACGACAGTCGGCGGTCGAGGAAGGTAAACTAAACGTAAGTTGCGATGCTGCGACTGCCGCCGTTCTCGTATTTGTAAGTACAGGTGATTAATTTGGTTTTGTTTGACACACTTTACATATGTGGAATGGTGGAGAATGGGCCCACGTGGATGGGATGTATCTGGTACTAGTAAGTGCCACATGTGGCGAGTGGCGCTCACCAATGCGGCCAAGCTAATTTCTTGAACGGTTACTCAGTGGATCTATGGTGCCATCAGCGGGACATTAGTTCCGTTCCCATAGTTTAGTTTCGCTTTATGGGTTGTTTTACAATGCTAAATGACCGCCGTGGACCGGGGCATTAAATTTCCCATTACCAATCAGTAAGCCGGTTAAATTAATCGTATCTGAGAGTCAGAGATGAGAGATCCTTTTGCATGTGAAGCGATCTCGTTTATGGGCCATAAACCATGGGATCCCCGGATCGGTTCGGTGGCTGAGATGCTGTCACAGCCACTCGATATTCCCGGTATTGTTTCGGATCAGCATGGATTGGATCTTGGCCGTCGTTCGGTCTTGGTTTTGGTCACCAGCGGCGAGGATATACGACAGTTAACTTATCTTGCATCCACTTAACGTCTTGCGGCCATAAATCAATCCTATGGCCGAAATGCTCGATGGCAGCCAGCAGGCGAATTAATCACTTTGAAAATTGTTACCCATTTGGAAACTTGTCGCATTTGCTTTCCAGCCTCGATCTCGACTCGTCGTCATCGTCGTCGTCGTTTCCAAGTATGCTTGCCAGCCAAGTGTGCCTTGTGTGTGGGCAATCCTTCAACACCATGTGAAAATCATGGTAATTTATTATTGACAGTCGCAGTAGTAGGTACGAGTCGTATTTGTGATTAGTTGTGTGCCCAAATCCCAGATGAGAGATCTCTTTCCGGGGATTTGAGTGGTCATCCCCATCCCCATCCATGGCCAAATGAAGGGGGCATCTCTTACACTAATGCCTCGAAAAGAAGTGAATGGCACATTAATATCTTTCTTTGTTGAAAGTGTCGAAAACGTTAAACGACAAAGTTGATTTAGGACCACACAAAAAACTAGTGTGGCAATCATTTTTAATGCCCAGCCTTGACAAGAATTAATAAAAATTAATTGGCTATATTATAGACTTTTCTTGCAGTAGTAATATTATAAGGCATAGGCATGAGTTTTATTTATTTATTTTCATTGCTAATGGCTCTCTGCGTCAGTAAACAATGTTCGTGCTTCTTACGCATATACAATGGAAAACATAAACCAAAATGCTAATCTTCAGACGCTTTCCCTCATCTTTAAGCCAAGTTAGATACTTGAAAGCTGCTCAAGCAATTAGTTGCACTCATCTCTATTGACCCGGAACTGGTTGTTCAGGATATTTTATTAAATTTTCACAAATTTTCATATTAATCGCAAATATTCACACTCAATTATAAAATACCAAAGAACACAAATTTGCCCCAGGAATAATGAAGGGATGGCAAATTCCTTGAGATGCCTTGAACATTCTGCTGGGAAAGACAGCTCCTTCCAGAGTCCCCTTCCTCGAAAGGAATGGGGATCTTTTTCGGTGGTGGGCCAAGCCGAGAGTGCCAAGATGCTACAAGAATGCAAAGTGTCATTTAGTGAAACAAGACGAGAACAAATACATAGCATCCTGGCAGACACTGGCGAGGATGTGTGTGGGTGGGGGGCCAAGGCAAGCATTCTGAAGGCATCCAACCCCGAAACTGCGACCCCCAGGACTCAATCCTTTGCTTCTACTTGGAGCAGTGCAGCGCATCCTTAACCACGCAGCTTACTTACGCAGCTTCTATAAATTATAGCTGCCGCTTGTCATGTACGGAAATCCTTGTGTCAGTGCAGCCGAAATGCCAGGATCCGGGACTCCCAGCGCCGAGCTGCAGGCAGGCCTCACCAGTTTCTGCCTCTGACAGTGGCAGGCTGGGCGATACGTTTGTTTTCAACAAGATTAGAAATACGTTGCTACGCACAAAAGCCTCAGGAACAATTCAAGCAGACACATCTCGCAACTATAACAATTAATATCCTGAAATTGCATCGTGACATGAGTGTGTAGTCCTGTCTATTCCGGCTGCTGTTGCTTATGCCTGTGCCGTTGCTGTTGCCATTGGAAGGCATTTGCACACGAGGGCGTATACTTGATGGCTGTATGCTAATTTCCCTAATGCCGTTCTCGAGATGGAGGGCGATTGTGTGTGAGTTATAGACTTGGCTCAATGAGCAGCCCCAGAAGACATTCGGTTCTGGCCAAGACCGTGGAGTAGAGAGTGTTTTAAAGGGAGTTCATACAGAGTGTAGTCCTGAGGAAATGATTTAATTAAATGAAATTAATTTTCAGGGTTTTTATTTGGGAGGAAATGAAGTGATTGCAAGTTAATAGTTACTATGATTATAGACAACTATTTATAGGGATGCCTGATGAACTTTTATATAAAAACTTCATATTTATTTAAATTTTGTCAATGGAGTGTCTCCATAATTGATTACAGCCAGCCAGAGAAATTTCATCATCATCTATTACCAGCCACACGCCTCGGCTTAAAGTCATATTTAATGGACATATATTGTGGGCAATCAATCATGTCCATACCTATGTTGGTCGCTTGTCCCACAAACTTAAAGAAATGGAGAATTAAACTACAAGCAAAGAAATCCAAACAGAGAAACAAAAAACTGAAAGCGCCCACAACATGTGGGACCAATGGGCACCTCCGTGAGGGCAACTGATTATTCCCGACACTCGAGTATACAAATGTATATTTAGACAACTGCCGGTTGATAAGACAAGCTAAAATAATTATGACCATTAGAGCACATTAGGCCCTGGTGTTGGGATGTGTCACCGGACTCGGACACCTTGTGGGATAAATAGTTTTGGGGTTTTTTAATATTGAAAATTTTAAGGAGTGTTTTCGGCCATACTTGTTATAGAGCAGAAACATTTAAAGGGAAGAAAATATAAAAGATTCAAATGAAGACTACAACACCCTTGAGTTCCGCAAAGTTAAAACCTATATTTAAAATTTAAAAGTATATAAAATCTCTACACATTAACAAGGAAAATAGTTAATTATGCGGGCCAAGAAAAGAATGTATATTTTATTAATGAAATAGAATTTTTCACATCTTAATGAGATGACTTTGAAGCTCGCCTCTCTCGAAAAATGTCGCCACATCGTCTGCAGCGGTGTTTTTCCTGGGAATTACCCTACCTCTTGGGTACACCTATGTGTGTCCATCTTAAGTATGTCTCTCTGATTCCTAGAGCAGGTATTTAAGATCCACTATCGAATTTCAGCGGTCGAATCTTCTTGGCGGTCTAATTAACATGACAAAGAAATGTCACGTGTGGAAATTTATGGACAGCACTATATGGCTGGGCTGCAAGGTTGCAGATGGCCAGATGATAATATTTACGATGCCGTTTGATTGGTATACCAATCGATTTCCTTGCCGCCAATATTTCAACGGTCTCGGGTTCGGTCCCGATTCGGTTTCGAACCGGGAAACCTTCAGGGAAACCTAGAGAGTCGCAGTGCCTGCAACTCTGCACTCGGGCACTCAGAGATTCAATTCCGCTGTCATTAAAACAGCTAATTTTATTATACGGCTGACATTTACTATCTACAGGTTTGTCGCCGTTCTCCAAAAGATATCCCAGCCCTCGAGCCCGCAGACAGTCCGGGACTCGACTCGAAAAGCTTCGATTCTTCTTTATTTTTTTTCTGTTTTTTTGTGGTTTTTTATTCAACTTATCTTGTTCGGCTGTGTGTTGTGTTCATCCATGATTTGTATTATACACGATGTTTGAAATAAATTTAAATTGTGTTACCGATTGTTTTTAAAGGGGTCCCCAGATTATGCGTTTTGTTAGACGATTTCTCTTATCTTAATGCGGCCGGCCCATGGCGGAGACAGAATGTCTGGGCGATCCGCCAAAGGAACTGAGAACAGAACTGGGCGATTCTACAATATACGCACGTATATGTATATCGAGGCATTGTTTAATGGAATTTTCTTGTAATGCCTTTCTGAAATTGGTTTTTAAAGTGCGGGCCCAACATTTAATTTGTTTGTTAATAGTTTCGAAATGTGTGCGACTGCACCCTTCTGCAATGGTGACCAAGGTCCGAGCCCAGCACCTCCATCTGTATCTGTATCTGTATCTGTATCTGCAAATGCATTTGTATCTCCATAGTGCATCTGCATTCTGCGTGGAATATCTGCCCATAATATAGCCTGTTGTTGCTTAAATCGGGCGTAAGCGAATCAATTCTCATTTTAATTTATTGACACGAACACAAGCGCCATTGCACGGCAATGGACACGGACAGTGGACGGCGGACAGTGGACAGTGGACAGCAGGCAGCGGACACGGACAACGCCTGGCCAGAGTTCAGAGTATGGAATCCAGAGTCCGGGTCTCGAGGCAGGCTCACGACTCCCAGTCTCACACCCACTACATTGTGCCCGGCAACATTGCACCAATTATACAATAACTCGACTACAATGCAATTTGCATTGTGCTGCAAATTGGAACTCCGATGTCCGGCCAAGAAAGGCGGCACAAGCGATGCGCATTTAATAAATGCGCATACGCCCAGTGGTCAGGGCTCCGGGGATCCGGGGATCCGGGGCTCCGGACACTGGGCTCCATGGATGCCACCGGATGCCTTGTGCCCGCCCTGCGGCTGGCCGCCAAATACGTACATTAACTGCAGACCGAATACAACTCTGCCAATAAACTCCTCCTCCTCCTCCACCTCCCAGACGCTAGTCCTCCACTGAACTCGTAACACATAATTATTTATTGAGTTTGCGTACGCCCGTATAATTTTATTCACCCATTTGAGTGCCTTTCAGAGCAGACACTGCCTCCGCAGGTCCTCTGGGCGGATTGGTGGCATTATTTAATTTGATCTGACACTTAAATGGATCAGAATTAATTTTGAGTGCGAGTGTTTAACCGCGAATACTTAAAAAAAGAGTGGTATTTTGGGGGTTATCATAGAGAGGAGGTTGGATAGAAGGTTGGGCTAGTTAGGTTATATAAGGCCAGGTATCTTGTGCATAATTCCGATGCATTTCCACACCAGTGACATGAAAAATTGTTAAGCAATAATTGGCAGCAACATCGCTCGACTGAAAAACAACCAAATGACAATTGCCTTAAGTTAATTAACGACTTTATTTGAACGTAATTTTTCATAAAAAATATGTATAAAGATTGACAGAGAAAAACTGCGGAATCGGTGGAAAATACTTAAATACATTATGCCGGCTAAGTGGGTCGTCGATGGCTCCTGACTTTGCGACTAATCATCGTTAATGCCCGAGACGTTTGCCCGAAGCCTGCAGCCTGAAGACTGAAGACTGAAGTCGGAGCTGCATAATTGATGATTGCTTTTAAAATGCGCCGACATGCGACTGTTGTCACCAGAGGAAAACAATTTTTTACAAGCAAAGCATTTACACTTGCCCGCAATTAGTTTACGATGCTAATGCTGGCAGCCGGTCGGGCATTGTTTCAATTTGTTTTAATCGATTCGCGTTAATTTTCAAATCCCGTATGGCGTTTGGCTACACGAATTATTGACACTAACATGCACCTACATACCTTCAAGAAATCTAATCATTTTTCTATACATTTTTTTTTTTTGTCATTTTATGGTGAGAAAGGGATTAATCAGATATTGACATTTCGATCAGATCAGATCAGTTCTAGTGTTGGTTTCAATCAATTTCAGTTTGCAATCTGGTTGGCAATGACACTTGACAACTTGATTGTTAATAATTTGTTATAGATATGGTTAATGATTAAGTTGTTAGTCATTTTAGAATAATTTTATAGCATTATGAGATTCAAGTATGGTCCTAAACTCCTTAATAATCCCCCATTAAATCCCACATACCTACAATCCTTTATTTTTATTCCTCAGCAGTCGGATAAATGTTCGCTTAAAATAAATGAAAGCACACTCGTTAGCCCGGGGAAATGAAAACTTTCTGGAATGAAGAGAAAACTAGTGCACAACATGGAACAACTGACATCCCTCGGTGGCGATGTTCGGAAAATGCACAACACGGGATGATGCACTAATTACTGATGCTGCTGCTGCTGCTGCCAAGTTGAAATGAGGAGATCCACGATTGGGGCATAATGGTTGTGGGGGCATGGGGTTAGGATGGGGTGTGAGGACAGTGGTGTGTTCGTAAAGTGCCTGTCAAGGTGCGTCAACGGACATAAATACACACTCGCGCGCCACATACGCATATTTCAATGACGCACTCTGCGATTTGCAAACTAATCCGCAATTTATTACGACCCTGCCAGCCCTGGCGACAGGTATTTGCGTACGGAACTCATGTACTCCGGGGGTACTCCGAGGAGATGCCTCACTTGCCTCCATTGCAGTTGGCCTTAACTTATGTTGGCCCGGGCCGGCGACTCGTCAAAATGATTTATTTTTGATAAATTGCCACGGCCTCCGCTCCACACACTAGATGCAGCAACATCGAGGCAATTTTGCAAATGATTTACACGGAATGACACGGAATTTAATTTCGAAATTCGCAAATGTTGTTCACATTGGGTGGCAAACATGAATCTCTCACTTTTCGCAAAGGGCGTCGGCGATTCCCTTGGCTCCGTTTCCATTTCCTCGGAAAGGGATAAGTCGACATTATTTATAATAGTGCTATCATAGTCAATCCGTCATACAGGTCTGCGGCCCATCCACATATAATTGTCTATTTATAGTTTTATTGGCGCAAATGGTAGTGTTAAATACACTAAAGAAGCTGTCAAATAAATTAACTTGGCGATGCTTTTATTTTAGGAGATATGGCTTCAGAAGTATTCTACTTACTTCTTATGGCTGATAAATTAAAATAATGTTACAGACAGAGGTCTTCTCGGCAAAGTTTTGGTAATTATCGTCGGTAAAAACTTTTCTTAATTTGCCGAACTTTGTATATCCTTGAACTCGATTTGCTTCAGTGGAGTATCTACAGGTACGTACTTAAAAGCGTGTTTGCCAATCCCACTGCAGGGACCGAACTTGGCAACATCCGACCGAGGTGGTTGAGGAAACTTTTCTTGTCGAGAGCTGCAAGGACACGGACAAAATTGCAGTCAATTAAGCAAAAGAAAAGTTGTGTAATATAGATTTATTTTTATTTGGTCCTAAAAATAATGAAAGGTGTTTTATGGTTACAATTATTAAGCTCTAAAATAAGTACTTTTAGTTTCAACTGTCTGAACCCACTACTTAACCCATTTATTTTAATTTAAAGACCTCGATAGAGCCAAGTGCTAACACTTCCGGACGTGCTAATCATTCCAAATAGCCCCGATTCCCCATTTAGATCGGTCATGCCGTCGCAGTGCATGTGGCAGTGTCAGTCGTGACGCATGCCACGCCGGACAGACAGCTGTCCATACAAAGCATCCACTTATAATTGCCGTGGGTATATAGTCCCTGATTCCTAGTTCCTGCTATTCCCATTACCCCCCGTCGGATCTTGGAGTTATCACGTGCTGGGCTGGGTAGTGTCAGGGCTTGGCACCGATAATTCTGGAGCGGATGGCACTCCAGGCCCGAGAAACCAATTGGAAAACTAGAAATCACGTCAATTGTTGCGACAATCAATCGTGACTGCGGACGGGATGTGTCAAAATGCCGACAAAAGGGAACGCACGCGTAAAGAATTCGGAGGAAAGGGTCCCTTGCTGTCCCGGGCCGCTCGATGGGTCTATGGATCGGATCGGTTTCCGAATCGACTTTCCACTTTGCCGGCAATGGGCGGGCGATCGGCAATCGACAACCGACAACCGGCACTTGAACACCACAAAGAGAACCGATTTGTTGATTTGTTTTCGAAAAGTGAGTAAATAAGTATGTTTCCATTTATGAATGTTTGGAGAATGTTGGCTTTTGTTCTGTTTGATCAGCAATTTCATTTTCGAGTGCTCGATAAGATTTCCAGGTGCTGATATCTTATCAGAAGAGACTGGTGCGATAAAGCCCACCACCACGCTGATTGGCGAGTGGTGAGTGGTTCCACCTTTCCCCCATATTTCGAGTAACAAAAATAAAATGGAGAATTGTTCGGCCATATAGCTGGAGGATTATTGCAATTTGTAACAGAATCTTTAGTGTTGAGACATGAAGCATGGCTCCCCTCGGAGTCGTGTCCTGAATTTTCCCCAAAAACATCTATACAGAAAACTACAAAACACAAACACAATGAGGCAAACAAAAACAAATTCATTTAGAGCAATTTGCATGGAGTCCTTTTTGTGCTTGTTCCGGTGACTTTATCGTTTATCGTTTTGCGAAAAGGATTTTATTATTATATTCACCAGGAAAGGATAGTCTCTATGCGAGCGTGTGTGTGTGTGTGTGTCTGTGTGCTTTTTGATTCAAGAAGATTTTTCGCCGAGAGATGATATCTCTGTGTGTGTGTGTGTGTATCTGTGTGAGCCACATACTGAAAAGCG
This sequence comes from Drosophila atripex, assembly GCA_035045925.1. Taxonomy (NCBI): domain Eukaryota; kingdom Metazoa; phylum Arthropoda; class Insecta; order Diptera; family Drosophilidae; genus Drosophila; species Drosophila atripex. The sequence continues at coordinate 10,934,134 of JAWNOP010000012.1, read as the reverse complement.
ACAATTTCATGTCCAAATGCTTTCCAGGTGACATGAAACAACACTTAAGTAAGAAGCCGTCCGGGGGGATGGCCGGGCAGGAGTGCCTGCAACTCTCTCAATCGGCCAGCTGTGCGGCAGGATTCTACCACCCACCTACCCACCTCCCTCTCAAAACACACACACACACACACATTCGGAGCACACATTAGCAGTTAAATTTGTACTCACACACAGCCATACAGATACCAAGTGTGTGAGTGAACCAACGCACCTGGCGTCGAAGAATAATATCTCTTAACGCCAAAATCTACATTTAAATTGTTTTCAATATAATCTGCATGTCCTGTCCACCGAGTGAGGAATGTTCGAGTTTGTGTCGCACACTAAATGAATCAGGAGCTCAGACAATGGGAGTCCTGGGATCAGGACCAACTCACAGGCAGGTAAGAGGTTTCAAGGAGTTGCGACATGTGCCCAAGTTCGCATAAGGATATGAGATAGTTCTCTTATTCGGACAATTGAATTGTATCTGTAGCTGCCACCTCTGGAACATCTGATTCCCTAAGCAAGAAACTGAAATCCTTCTAAATCAACTGGGTTACACCCAGGATCTATGAAGTGGGTGTAGAATTTCCTGGCGCCGTCGAGAGCATCCAAAAACCCAGCCGACTATAACAAAAATGATCATGAATTCTGGGCAGGCTGCCACTTTTTTTCCTTTTTCCAAAAATACTTGAATTTACATACGAGTACATTTGTAAGTACCCCAGAATCTTGAAGAAAAGAAAAAAACTAAAGGACACATGTTCGTTTCTTCTTAACTTTGAGATGCGCTCACATTTATAATAAATGGCAGCGCGTTAACACCCCAAAACATCAAAATACTCATTTTACAGAAATTCCCCAAAAATTGTTTCCTCCGGCCCCTCTCTTTCCATTAATTAGAAAGTACTTGAGAGCGGAGGACTCCTCGAGTGGACGCGAGTGCCACGCCCACACCCTCGGCTCGGAATGGAAAGGGATTGTTTGTTTATTTTTTTCCCCATTTCGGTGTCTTGTTACGATTAGCTAGTGCCAATTAGTTGGGATTTTTCATGGAGGGCCCTCTAAGCGTTCTAGTATTTAAAATAATCAATTGGGACAATTTTCGTGTCTTGTAGCTTATTTATAAAACACGGATGAATTAATTAGAGGGATTTCTTTGGGATAAAAATAGGAAAATGAATTCATTAGATGGAATAATAATCTAATTATTTTACGTTTACTTTTTATTTAAGGCTTAAAAATAGTATTGCAAGTTATGATCAATAGTTTTTGAAATTAAGAAACTTTTATCAAGAAACTTTTTAATATTAGCCTTAAAATTATAATCGTTTTCTCTATAATTAATTATTTAATACCAAATACTAACTAAAATACTTAGACCACACTCTGGCCTAAAATCCAATTGGGAAGGAAGCCTTTCGATCGTGGTCCGCCATGAAATCGCTTCCAACGGAGCTCGAGGGGTAGGATGCCAGAACGAGAGAGCCGTCAGTTCGAGCCACTTTCCAGTGCTGGGAGATGGGCGGGCTCGAACCGAAAAAGAGGAAAGCAAAACCCACATCCCCTGCGGAACCGCTTGTGAAAGTGGCTTCCATCTCTCTTTCCTTCTAGATTCCAATACAGAGGAGGGAGGGTGACAGAAACAGTGGAGTGCTCCCTGTCTGATTGGAATGCTGGCCAATGGGAAGGTCGTCTGGCGGGCGCTCTCTTGGCAGCTGCAACTTGAACCCCTCGAACCAGGCACTGTCTCGCTCGCACCGGTCTGGTGTACTCTTTCCAGCACGGCCGCGTTGCTCGCCGGGTCACCAAACAACAGTTTCTTTCGAAACGCGAATAGGTGCGCATCTTCGCATCCAATACACCGGTGAGACCCGCCGACGCGCCGAGCAAAAGTCGAAAAAGCCGAAAAACCCGATACCCAGTCTTGGCCAAGTCATCGGCCAGCCGCCCGTCACCGTTGAGATCCCGCTGACAGGTTGTGGAACCCGTTTTTAAGATCGGATCGGTTTTTGGTCGGATAGGCAACCGCCGCTAAAAAAAATATCAAATAAAAGTGCGTGCAATAATTGAAAATTAAAAAAAAAAATAATAACTTAAAGACAAGCAATGAAAAAGCCTTAAAAATGAGATAAAATATTAAACGATAAACCAAAGGAGAAATTAAGAAAAGACATGCTATATAAAAAATTAATTTAAAACCAAGAAAACATGGACTAGACTGAAATAGAGATCCTGAAGTGTTCTTCGCCTAAAAAACCTGAGGGAGATCAGTGGGATGTCAGTGTAGATTTGTTCATCAGCCGGAAATCTGTTTGCGACAAACACTTGAAGCCAATTGGGTTGTTGTTTGCGGTGTTTGCTCACAAGCCGGGCCGCCAAAGAGTCACAGAGTCAGAGTCAGAGTCAATAAAAAAAAATCAAGAAAAAAAACGGATAACAGGGAGAGCAAAAAAAAAATATAAAAGTAAAGTCACACAAAACAAACAAAACATTTTCCGGCTCCGGCGACATTAACAGAACTGCTCGACATCGACAATTTGTTTTATCAATTTTCAACAAGGCTAGCATCAGCAACAACAACATCGACAACAGCAACAACAGCAACAACAACAACAATAGCGAAACACCCAACAAGCCAACAAACAACAAAAGCGCCCAGAGTGCTTAGCCGTCGAGCACGCACGCCAAATCCTCCCAGTCCTCCCAGTCCACCCCCGCGACAATCTCCCCTCGGTAAACCCACCCCCGTGATAACCCCTTTTGGAGGCCAACATCCTGGCAGCATCCTGGCAGTGCCACCCAAAAGAGCCAAACAGTAAAACAGCGGACGCCCCACAGTGAGGCCAGGCACACAGTGAACTCTGCCTGCTGCCGCTTTTTATTTTCACGAGCCAGCAGCACAAAGGGCGAGACAATGGCTGCATATGCGCAGTTTGGATACGCTGGCTACCCGACGGCAAACCAGGTAAGTCTTCCCCCAGGTAGGGGCTAGCCCCCGACACCTTGTAGGACTTCTATCTGATTAGGGATAAGTGTTAATTCGAATTTGTGAAAATTAATGATTTGTTTTAAAGGGCAGAGGTTCGATAGTCGAGATCTATTCAGTCTGGTATTAGAAAAGGGTTTGTTTTTTTGGGAATAGTTATTTTTTTTATAAAGGTGGAATATATTATGTTCTACAATTTGCATAATAGTAGTACTATGTCTAAATAATGTTTGTTTATAAAAATATATACATAAAATGGCATAAAAATGGCATGATTTGTAAACTAAAATATTCTTAAAATAAATATAATGTCATAATGTTTTCTCTAATCACCATTTTTAAATTTTTTAAGTATGTAGAGAAAATATTATATTAATTTCAAGAAAATTTTGATTTTATTTTGGAACCTAAAGAAATATATTTAATAACCAAGGTTGTAAACATCTTAAATCACATAAGACCTAAAAACAATAATATACATCTTACTTTTTCAAGTATATATTTATTATATTTTGATTAACAACTCAGTCATTTCAATAAACAGCCACAACTTAATCATTTCCATTTCAATATGTGCCGCAGAACATGAAATTTATGAAGACATTAAGAACCAGTAGAATTAGTCTCAGTTTGAAATAATATTTGGCACATTTCAGAGACCTCTGAGATAATTTTCGCAAACCAGAAAGTGAGTGAGTCAGGCCACTGATTTTTTGGCATGTGCGAGGAAGAGATCTTTAATAATTGTCGGTGCTGGGCGAAAATAACTTTAAAATTTACATTTTAAGCCACTTGGGGCAGGGAGCACTGGCAGGGAGGTACGACACATGAATATTCAAGCAGTTTTGGCACCGGCACCGGTTGGGCTCCTGGATCGGATCCATTATGGCCGCCGCCAAGAAATGTTTCACAATTTAGGACAGCCGTCACCGCCATCGCCATCGTCTTGCAACTGCAATCTGCAGCACCTAGAGGTCTGGTCATAATTACCCTATAGGCCGAGAGGCCCAAGTAATTCAAATTAGTTGGCCGGAGCTTTTTCGGGTTTGAGGAACAACACTTGGCCAGGAAGGAAGAAGCACAGGCCCTTGAAGGCTGTGTAATTCCTTGTTCAACGACTGCTACTGTGGTCTAATGCATCAATGGCCTAGACTTGCGAGATGCCTGTGCTTCTACATACATACATATATCTTCCGGCCAGCGGGGTCTGTGTCCTGCCGTATAAGCCATGTCTGGTGGCATGAATTTATGCTAATGAAGCCGTCGGAGTGGCGCACCATTTATTATAATATGCAAACTGGCCAAATTACAATAATTAAAATAATGAACGCTCAGATTATCGACTATAATTATGGCTCTGGGCTGCTCGCAGATGTGCAGGAAAGCCACTGGGATTTTGTCAACATTTAAGCCTCATTTGCATTTGGTTTTCGGTAAACCGAACATGAAGCCATTTAGTTGCCAACTAACTCGAATTAAAGACTGGTCCAAGAGACTAAAAATCAATGCACTGCCAGTGCATTAATTTAATTTTAATTTCAACGCCAAGACAGCATTCCGAAGATGATGGAATGGACAAAAAATGTCAACGCTGGCAAGGCAATATATGAATTTAATCAACGGCTGTCAGTCTCCGGGCCCCAGAAGACCAGAACCTCGCGCATTCTTGGCTTCCCATGTGAGCTGTTCACGCATTTCATGCCAAAATAACTCAAATTCTAAGGATCCGGCAGAACAAAAAAAAAAACACTCTTAAACGGGAGGCAATGCGTCGCGACAATGTCCTTTGGTCGAAATGATGCGAGAAAAAACTAATATTTCGCAGTGTGCATTCCATAATTGATTTATGAATTTTTAATGCAAACACCGAGACTGCAGACGGCAGAGTTGGGAAAGAGTTGTTCCAACTACTGGTTGGCTGCCGAACTTAATTCAATAAAAGGAAGCAAGGATGCCCGGGCAGAAAAACAAAGCAACTTATTCGCATTAGTGCAAAAAACGCACTCTTTCAGGACAGGCCCAGGCCCAGGGTCTTCTTGTCAGTACAGAGAGAGAAATCATGATGGGTTTTTAAATAAGTTTTTATGAAAATGTCAGGCTATTTAGATTGTTTGCTATTAATATTGTCAGAAGCTATTAAGATGTTTTAAATAAATATTTGTAAAATTCTTTAACAATTTCTTAAGGTGTACCTTTAAGAATGGGTATCTGTATGAATATGGCGTACTCGTTTGGCAACGCAATCCTGCGGATGAATGTGAGAATATGCCAAATCCAAGAGCCAGTTGCCAGAGGAGTTGGTTTTTGCGAAATGCGAACATGTGTTTGTTTTTAGGGACTTGTGGACTTGGGGTCTCTTGGCTGACTTGCTTATTGTTTTGGGTGGGTGGAGGAGAAAGACAGAGAGAGAGAAAGCCAGTACTGGCGTCAAGGACCTACCCATCGATGGCTTTTGTTTCCCGGTCGGCTGTTAGGAGTGTTGGAACGAGAAACGAGAAATCCATAAACGCATTGCATCTCTGCGGTAGCTGCAGCGAAACGGCAGCACAGCAGCACCAATAACCAAAACAAAAGTACAATGACGGTGGGGCAGGAGCATCCTCTTTGTCTTGCGTGGTGGAGAGCACCCGGTACGTGGAGTCTGGTGGGCATCGGGTAGGCGGATTCGTGAGCTTTAACATAAATCATAAAATTAATAACCGTAAAGTGACGGCACCAGTTTTCCCAACATCTTTTCGACTGTGGTGCGGGTGGCATCGTCTTCGGCCTCCGATATGGAGATGGAAATGGATATGGCTATGGATGGGATGGTGGGCACTTCAAAGGCAGAGACAGAGACTTACAGAGTGTCCATCCGAGTCGAATTCAACCGAAATCCAGCTGTTTTTGCTGATTTTCGCATGCCGCTCGTTGCAAGGTTGACTTGCCACTTTGAACTCTGGCCGTGGAGCATAGAAATCTGGCCTAGTCGATGGCCTTCATCTGGAAAACATATCTCCGCCTCATTAAGTTGGGAGTGTGTTGGCTCACGCCCAGATTATATCGTACATCATTTATTCGAGTAAACAAAGGCGGGCAACATCATTTATGGTTTATAAAACTGTTTACGATACTCGGCCTTTATGGCTTCACCTGAAGAGGCTTTGAAGTTCCCACAGGGCAGCTTATCTCCAAAATGGCCATAAACTAATTACATTTATTAGCCAGTGGTTAAAAATATAATCTTTGAATAATATTTTAATGATTTTAAACACATTTATGGTTTGTTTGTTTCTTCACAAAACACCAAAACCCTCAGAAAACCATCAATTATATCCCCCAGAAGTAAGATAAATGGCTGATAGAGCGTGTTTATGAAATATCTCTTTGTGGCACCTCCTGGAATATCCTTTATTAAACTGCCCGCAACCTGACACCATCAGCCAGTCATAAAAAGAGCGCACAACTTAAAGCCAACATTTAGCCTGCCAACAAGAGCTGCCAACAAGTTTCAGCATTTCCGCCGAATAGAAACCCAAACCAAATCACAAGAGTCCAGCCCGAAGCCCAGCCCCAAAGCCATGTCCAAGAAGGTGGGTTCTGTGGACTGGACTTATCCTATCTGCAGTCACCTTGCGATAAACTTGGTTGCACTTCCTGCAAGCCTCAAAGATTTCGCAGCCGGTCGCAGCCAGAGTGGGTGAGTGGGAACCATTAAAAATAAACTGACTTGCGTGCCGATAATAAGCACAGCTCGGTGGCTGCCATTCCCTCCAAGCTCTGAGCTCCGAGCTCCAAGCCCAACCAGTTCAGGCCACTAAAGTTGCAGGTCCCTGTCGTCGAAGTTGCCGTCGTCGCCGATATGTGTTTTTTATGGGCGGCCACAAAAACTGAAATTGATGTTCGAATCGCATAAAAAAATAAAGAATAATAAGAAATGAGCGCAGCGCGCCCAGCGTTTTGTCCATTACCGGAGACAGTCCATGCCGACCACTCGACCACCGACCACCACTCAGATTCATTCAGAATTCATTAGATTTCATTCATGAAAACACCTTCATTATGCAATAATTTCAGCTGGTTTTTTGGCCTCCATCGGTGTATAGTGTGTGGTGTGGTGTGGTATGGTGTGCGAAATTGCCCCTCGATTAGATAGCCACTCCGGGCCATCCAGTAGGTGTTGGCGAATCAGCTCGTTTAGCCTGGAATTACCATTATTATTTAAATCATATGGGCAGGAGTGTGCAGTAGCCGCGATAGGGCGGAGAAATGGTTGGCCAAACGGAGGCAGGACACCAAGAGATTGTTAGTTGGAAGCGCGTGAAACTGAACCTGACAGGCGGGCTCTTCGGCATAAATTCTATTTACACTTTGAGGACGACTTGGGGATGAGGAAGATGTCTCCAATTCGACGCGGTATATGGGATATACGGAGGGCCTACCTCTGCCTACCTGCCTGCCCAGCGTCCCTCATCATTTGATTGCCCTTTTTTTTTTTATTTGGTTGTGTGTTTGTTTGTTGGGCCGCGACCGTGCCCAAAACCGCTCGATCGATCGGTCCACTGATACACTCCGGCTGTGGATGACCCGAGAAGAACCCTCTTCAAAGAATCCCCGATGCCCGATGCCCGATCCCCAGCCCTCCTCCAAGAGGCAATCCCGATGCTCAGCCCTGGACGAAGCGGTATCTGGAATCTGACTGTGATAAATTGAAAATTAATGAAGTGAAAATAGATGGAACGGATCGCAAAATGCGCCAGGCCAATAAAATATTTTGACATTCGGAGTTATCATCTTAATCTGCTTTGTTGATTTCGACCTGGTCGGCAGGGACATGCCTTTGCGCTTACCTCTCCTTGGCTCCTCTGGCCAGTGTCTTTGGGTTTCTTCAACCTTCGATTCTTCTGGCTCATTCTTGGCAGAAGGTTCTTCTGCAAAACTCACCTGTTCTGGCACTGAAAAAAATGATATCAGTTAATAAGTTAAATAGTTAAATTTAACTTAACATTTTTAGATAATATTCTGGTAGAATTTTTTCTGAAAACATCAACATTTTCAATATCTTAACTCTAGTTTTCGTTCAGTGTAATTTTTCATCTACCGCAAAAATGTTTGAAGTTTAATTTCTTTCTCGGATCCTGCTAAAATGTGCTCTTTATTTATATTATTTTTCCATCGGCATCTTTGCAGCTGACTACCGCCAACACGGACAGCCAGAGCGGCCATGGCGGAGGCTCGCCCCTGTCCGGCACCAACGAGGCCTCGCTCAGTCCCTCGGGCGGCTCGACGGCCACCGGCCTGACCGCCGGTCCCTTGAGTCCAGGTGCTGTCTCGCAGTCCTCGCACCATGCGGGTCACAAAGGTCACATCCCCACCACGCCGACAGAGGACGCTGTGGGCGCGAGCGGAGGCGGGGGCGACCTGCCAGGTGGCGGAGGACCTACCGCCCAGGATCTGCCCGGCCGCGGAGGATCCTGCTGCGAAAACGGACGACCCATCATTACGGATCCGGTGTCGGGACAGACAGTCTGCTCCTGCCAGTACGATCCCACCCGCCTGGCCATCGGCGGCTACTCCCGGATGGCCCTGCCCTCCGCCGGCGTGGGCGTCTACGGAGGACCCTACCCGTCGAACGACCAGAATCCCTATCCCAGCATCGGAGTGGACAACTCGGCGTTCTACGCACCACTGGTAAGCAGCCGATCCGGCCGAATCCGGTTGTTGGCCTGGCTAATTGGCTTTGGGCAGCCAACGGAAGTCCGCAGTCGCAAATGCGAGGCGACAGCCCGACCAGATATCGCCATGTAGCCCGTCAGCTCGTTAGGCTCGTCGTCGGCTTGTAACTGCCGCGATTACCTGGGGGGCTGACAGATCCAGACTCCGAGCCCGACTTACAAGAGCTCCCTGAGCGGAGATCTGGAAAGAGAATGAGTATTAAAGTAATCCCTCTTCTTGCAGAGCAATCCCTACGGCATTAAGGACTCTAGTCCCAGCACTGAGATGAGCGCCTGGACGTCGGCGAGCCTGCAATCGACCACTGGCTACTACTCCTATGATCCCACTCTGGCGGCCTATGGGTAAGGGAGTTCTTAGATTAATATTAAGAAGCTTAGTATTTGGGGATATTGGGACTAGACTTTGAGAGATGATCAATAATATAATATTTCTTAAGCCTTAAGGAAGTGGGAGTATTAAGACTAGTATGGAGATTCTTTATAAGATTTTTGATCCATTTGAAGATGATATATATTATATGTTATCCTAAGCCTCCTACAACAAAGCAATTAAAGTTATTTAACTTGTAGCTGCGGCTCTCCCTGAACCAATATACAAATGGGGTAACTTAAGTGGGCTTAAAACGTAGCCATGGGACAAAAACTTTCTAGTCTCGGTCGTCGTCGTCATCGTCGTCGTCGTCTGCTGGGTTTCTTTTTTATTTCAGCTTTTTATTTATCGCTTAAAAGGGTATGTCTGGCTTAGAGTTTCAGCCCCGAGGCGAGGTTCTCCAGCCAAACAGAACTGAAAGAAACGAAATGGAATCCGCTTTTGCCATTTTCTGTTGACCTGCGAGAGGAAGTTGCAAATGCATTCCGCAATCCCCCATGGGGAACACGATAGGCAACACTCTTATCAGCGAGGAATAGCTCAGCTATCAGTATTGGTCTTTAAGGTGTGTGGGATTGTCTGTTTACCCGGGCAGGTGATAACGAGCCGGAACATCATTGTTTCCTTAAGCAAACTCATTAGTGGCCAATGATTGGATAGGGATGTGGCCATAGACTAGACCCTTATTGATTCTAGATGTTTGATTTTTGAAATATCCAAACAGGTATGGACCCAACTATGATCTCGCCGCCAGGCGGAAAAACGCCACTCGGGAGTCCACGGCCACCTTGAAGGCCTGGCTAAGCGAGCACAAGAAGAACCCCTACCCGACCAAGGGCGAGAAGATAATGCTGGCCATCATCACCAAGATGACCCTCACCCAGGTGTCCACCTGGTTTGCGAATGCCCGGCGTCGCCTGAAAAAGGAGAACAAGATGACCTGGGAGCCAAAGAATAAGACCGAGGACGACGATGACGGTCTCATGTCCGACGACGAGAAGGAGAAGGATTCCGCAGATGCAAGTGGCAAATTGTCCTCTGATGGCTTCGGTGAGTCCTGCCCCCCAATTAGTACTCGACGGCAGCGATCTGTTTTGTAATTTCTTAAGCCCCCGGTATATTGTTTTCTAAACGCCTTGGCCGGCGCCCATCGATACGAACGCCTTTCGGCTGGACTGGGCCCGGCTTTCTGGCTGGGTGGCTGGGTGGCTGGGTGGCTGGCCCGCCTTCTTGCCAGATTTGTGGCACTGGGCTTTTAAGTACAATTTATGTGGCGAAGCGAATGTTATGCAACGTTCGTCTGCCCCTGCCTCTGTCCGTTTGTCCGTCTGTCCGTCGTCCGTTTATTTGTCTGACTGCTTAGGCGACATCCTCCCCGGAAGTTGACAGCACATTGTTGGCAAAGTGGCCTTGCGCCCGCACTCCCAATCTTATTTTACACTGAAACCAACGACCAACTCTAAAGAGGAAGTAAACAAATACACAAGAATGGAAGTTGCAACATTTTCCTCAGTGCATTCGTACTCCAAAGTGGCCTTGTTCGAGTTGGCGACACATAGAAGTGGTGGGGGAACTTGGTCTATAGTTGGCGGAAACTCGAGTATTTTGCCGCTGAAAGCTTTCTCCGCTGGCTGTGAGGGTTGCACGCATCAACGCCCACCAACAATTTCAAGGGTTTTTGCCACAGTCAGCTCCGGCTACGGCTATGACTCCGTCTCTGGCTCCGGCTCCGGCTGAAGCTCCGGCTACAGCTGCCAGCTGCCAAGTTCCACCTCCAGAAGTGCCAAGTTTCGCAGTCCTCTAAGAACTTGTCTGCTTCCTGCCTGCGACTTGAAATTAATTAAATTTATTTTGTGTCCTTCTCGTCCTCACGCTCTTCCTTTCTCTCTCTCTCTCTTGTCTCTTTCTAATCGCTAGATCCTGGCAATCAACTTATCAAAACGGAGCTGGGCAAGACGGAAAAGGACATTGCGGATGGTGACCAGAAACTGGATCTCGACAGGGAGCCGCACAACCTGGTGGCCATGCGAGGTCTGGCACCGTATGCCACGCCTCCCGGTGGCCATCCCAGCATGCACGGGGCCTACGGGTCGTATGCGCAATCTCAGAACACGCATACGCACCCACAGCCGCATCCGCAGCAGCTGCACCACCAACAGCAACAGCAGCAGCCACAGCACCACCATGCCATGCAGGACCCACCCTACTACCATCCCGGCTACGGGCAGGAGGAGTCCGGGGGAGACTTTACGGCCCAAAAAAACCCCCTGAGCAGAGACTGTGGCATCCCAGTTCCGGCGAGCAAGCCCAAGATCTGGAGCGTGGCCGACACAGCCGCCTGCAAGACGCCTCCGCCCTCCGCGGCATATCTCGGCCAGAACTTCTACCCCCCATCGGTGGAGCAGCATCATCTCACCCAGCAGCAGCAGCAGCAGCAACAGCAGCATCAGCTGCAGCTGCAACAGCATCCATCGCAGCAGCAGCATCAGCAGCCGCACCACCCCCACCACCACCTGCATACGATGGAGCTCAGTTCGCCGCTGAGTATGATGAGCAGCTACGCCGGCGGATCGCCATATTCGCGGATACCTACGGCGTACACCGAGGCCATGGGCATGCACCTGCCTGGGGGCATGAGCACCAGCAGCAGCAGCTCCTCCGGATCCGGCAAACTGCCCACCCCTATCAGCATTCACCCGGCGGCCCAGCGGGTGGGGTTTCCCGAGATCCAGCCCGATACCCCGCCCCAAACGCCGCCCACTATGAAGCAGCAGTTGAACAGCAGCAGCGGGAGCAACAGCAGCAGCAGCAGCAGCAACCACAGTTCCTCGGTGGCTTCCATGGTCAACATTTTGTACAGTAACGAGGGTGGTGTTGGTGGCAGCTACGGTGGTTATTTGACCGAAAGTCGTTCTGGTTCATAATTTTCATTAAGGACATAGGACCTAGGGCATGATGACCTTGACTCACTTACTAGAGAGACGGATAGCAGAGACAGATACTAGAGACAGATACTAGATACAGATACCAGATACCAAATACAAAAGCGAAACTACTTACACATTTTTGATGGCGGGACAAGTGCAAGTTGGCGGGCAAGGCCGCGATTACGATTACGATTACGATAGCGATAACTACACTAATTATTTTGCAATAAATGTAGCTTAAGTACGGCAATAAAAATTTATTTCCTACCATATCATAAATTATTTCGCTTTATAACTTTAATTAGCATATTTACACTCTACCGCTGGAATTTTCAGCGCACGTCGTCCCTCCCAGGGGGCGGTGGGACGGGTTAGGACGGTGGGTGGGAGGGTGGTGTGTTCTCGAGACGCACACACTGTGTTTGTCGTACTGGTGTCTGGGGTTGAGTCACCACGACGTCTCCGGGTTTAATGACTCGAAATAAACGCACACGGCACATCCAAACCCATTCATCTTGCCGTGTGTATGGTGTGTGTGTGTGTCTGTGTGTGCGAGAGATACTCTTGGTGGCATACCACCAATAATAATGCCAACAGTCAGTCGTACTACTACTCCACAGAGCCACCAACTTATAAATCACCCGAACTTTTGTCTTAGCCTCGTACTCAAAACAGAAAACAATAACACTTCCTACCTTAAGTGCTTAATCCACACAACTTAATAATTTTAAATAGAAGATCCGCTCCGGCTCCATCTCCGGCATAGAAGTTAGGAAACTTTCAAGTTGTATTTGTGCTAATATCCGGCAATTAGACAAGCGGAGCGTTAGTTTCCCAAATCCCAGAGCAGGAACTAATTAAGCCCTTCGACTCTATATATATATACTTGGAATATATGTACGTATAATCGGCCAAATAATTAATCCGTGCAAAACATAAATAGTTACTTTAGTTTAGACTCTAAACAACATGTAATTACGTATTTTAGCCTAACTCGTTCTGATAAATTTGTAGTGAAATTTAAGTATCTGTGATATATGCATATAAACACCCACATACACACATCTATACGTACTAAATATATAAATATTTACAAGCAATTAGCAGTGGCATTTTAGTTAGTTCACACATATTTCTTCAAACACAAAATGCAAAAACTCACACCCACTGGTTCTGTCTGCGACTGGTTCAAGACACTTTTAATGGCGTACATTTTGTAATTGTAAATAGTATCTATTTATGTAAATTTGAGAAATTTATTAATAAATAAAGTTGATTAATATCATTGAGACTTGAGTATGTTATTTACTTTTCTTCGACTTACAAATGGTTTAAATTCTTTGAAAAAACTAGTTTTTAAAGATGTTTTTGGGAAATGATTAAAGTGATATCGTTTATTTCTTCTATATAGTATTTGCTTTACGAAAATAAAACAGAAGTACATATATTTTATTTTTATTATTTTCAAAGATCTGATACCCCTTTTTTTCATAAAAACCTCTGTATAGGATTATAAATGGTTTATAAAAGTGTGTGCCCCGACCCACTGAACCTAATTAATCGCAGGGAACATGGGAGCGGTCGCATTTTTCGAAGAAATATATATATATATAGATATAGATACATTCAATCACGGGCCTCATGTGTGTGTCGTGTGTCACATCTATAAATGAAAATAATAAATCGTCGGTGTCGCATTATAATTATCGACCTACCCATAACAGCTCAGCGCTGGAATGCCACGGATTCGGACAATTCCAGGCACTGTAATACAGATTGACAGTTGATCCCTTTGGACAAACAATGCACTATAATGATCACAAAAAATATATACACTCAGATATGAAAACAGTTGAGGATAGAGCTACCTGTGCGTAACCAACTGAGAAAAACAACAACTTCATTTTATCAGATTGTACACATCATGTGAGACATGCGCCTAATTAGTGTGACTTCTTGGACAAGTTTTATGAATACTTTAGAAATTCTATAAAGGGATCTCTAAAAAGGGGTTACTAATAGAGAGAATGAAAGGAATTGGAGCAGTGGATACAAACTGAAATCAAATGCAAATCCCATGCCTCCTACTGTCCTACACAAAAGCCCATTAAATCGCCAACGGGGTATTCACTTTTTGAAAAGCACAATTAGATAAATTTTCGGGTATTTTCAAATTAGTCGCCTGAATCATGGGCAGCATCTGCAGTCAATTGCAGGCCGGGATGCAACGGCTGCTGCAGTCCAGATCATAATGAGTCGGTGCAGGAGGACCGGGTGGCGGTCAGATTTGGCTTTTTGGTGGAAAACGACAACATTAATTTACCGCTTGGATCTGCGAGAGGCAAGCATACCGGGCTGGGTCTGGGCCACATTTTAAATTAACCCGAAACATGTTTAGGGGTTTTCCGCACAATTGCCTCTTCGGTGCAATGTGGCAAAAAGGATTTGGTGCGGGCTGCATAAAGGAGTGCAACAGCATCTGATGCCCATTCGGGGGTTGTTGCAATTGAAAAGTCGGCAACAATAGAAATTAAATTTGTATTAAAGCAAAAAAAAAGTGATATCCTTGTCTGAGAGCCGTGCTTGCAAAATAAAATAAAATTCTCATTATCCGCATAATTTGTTTGCCCAAAAGTTGTTCCCACAAGCAAATACAATTAATTTTAAATTAAAATAATAATAAAACATTGTCTGGCTGGTTATATTGATATATATTATAACGGCTCGTGTTCAGACCTTTTTGTAAAACAAAGAAACTTGTCGCGTTTCAGTTGACAAGACCACATTTGTGTTGTGGGCGTGTGCAGCGGCGAATCCGGGAGATCTGGGGCCTGGAACATGAACAGGTCGGTCTATTGGGGGCTTCAGGACGCACACGTAGAACATTATTCGGCTACAAAATGGCCAAAACAACAAACCGCTATAATTTACCATATTTTATGGCTGCGCCGTGGCAATAAAATCGCCAACAAGGCCAATAACTCATTCTAGAGCGCTGGCGCTGCAGGGCGGCTGGGGTAGTTGGGTAGTTGGAAGTTGCCCCCGTCGCCGGTTACACGGGACACCATTGCCCCCTTGACTCTCCCCCACTTTTATTGCAACTTCCGCGGTTGCACAACCCAACAACAAAAACAACAAGAAACTCCCGCTTGCATTTGGTTGGCTTTTAAACGGATGAATGCGCCCGCTGATGGAGCCACTACTATCCACCACTGCCACCAACTAACAAAAAAAAAATTCCAAATAGCCCAGCATTTGGGCCAGCAGCTCTAATTTGTATTCCCCACCCACCACCACCCGGGGCAAGTATTTTCAAAATTTATCTATGCAGAAACGTGCATTGATGGGCTGCATGTTTATTGCCCGCCTGTCGTCGTTTTGCACTTTGCCGATGGTGGACGGTGGAAAAAAATATACCCCAACTGCAGACCCATCCCAGACCCGACTGGACAATTGGCAATGAGCCCTGCTGCAGCCCTTGGCCACTGGCTATTTAATTAATATATTGTATATTTTCCAATTGAATTCCACCCAGCCCCACTCGGCGGGGCCTTGGGCCCTCTATTTGGAGCGTGTAAAAATAAAATGAAAACATTTTGTGGCTTTTGCCCAAAGGACGAGTGTTGTCATATTTTTTTTTTAACCAACCGATACACGTAAAATAAAAATATAATGGGTAAAAAATAAATATAGGTGTTAAGAAATTTGTATAAAAATATATAAACTAGAATATATCCTTGAACTCTATTTATAGGAACAGTACAACCCTGTTATTTAAATAATGTTTAAAATTTTTTAAATAACTTTACTTTAAATAAATCTTTAAAATTTTTAAAATTTTTTTTACATATTTTTTAAATAAATTATACAATTTTTATAAATTTTAAGTAAGAGCTGAAAAGAGGGTAGAATAGTTAAAAATTCACGCTGATAAAACGCGATTGTTGAGGTCTAGAGGCAGCAGATGCCTCTGCTGAAGCTGCGGTTGTTGTTATTGTCGTTGACCGCAAACCGTCTAGACCAAACCGTGTATATCCTGCCGGACAAGGACACCAGGGGAAGGGGGAGCTGAGCTTTCGAGCTCCGACAGACCAAGAACCGTGCGTGCCGTGTCTTTTAAATTTTTGCATCCGACCGATATAGACCAGTAATGAAGGATACCAAACAGGCCCTATAAGACTTAGTATATATATAGCAATTGGAATGGTCCCCAGAGTGTCCGATGTTGGAATAATTTAAATATTTAATTAACACATTCCGTCGGCCTGGCGACGCCATCCTCGCGCGTGTGTGTGCAATTAATGCAGGAATAGGCGCAATTAAGTTTGTCGCCGTCCGCTCCGAGCCGGGATTTGTTGTTGCCAGAGGGCTTATCTCGTGATTCCGATCGAGCTTTAACCCAGGAATCAGGCTCGTCGAGATTCTCAGCTTGCAGCAGCTACGCAACTTGCTCTTCCAACGGAGACGGCGGCGGCGGCAGCCCCCAAAGATTTATCTGCATCCGGTGTCCAGTTACCAGTTGCCAAGTTTGCCAAGTTGCCGAGGTGCCGAGTCGCCAGTTGCCAAGTTGCAAGTTACCAGTTGCCGGGATGCCCATTCCACGGACATTCGGTTTGAATGATGCGCATCTTGGTCATTTTGGAAGTAAATTTGTGTGCAAATGGGCTTTTTATTTGGCTCATGTTTCTTTCAGCGATGGCTGTCTGACTAACCAACCAGCCATCGAGCCATCGAGTCAGTGAGCCAGTAAGCCAGCTAGTCAGCCAGCCTGCCAGCATACACCAGCCGGTGTATCTGTATCTTTGGGATACCTGCGCCAAAGATCGCATTCAAGCTCGTACGCTGTACGACATGAGCAGTTGCGGAAATTCGCCATCGTGGAGATCAAGGACCGAAAGTGATGATAGGATACTCATAGGTTTTTAGCTTGTTCAGTGGTCATAAATATTCCTATTCCGGTGGGAAAGAGCTTAAGGAATTTCTTTCCTTTTGAAACACGTTCTTGTTTATAGATTGGCTATTCCGCTGCCGATTCAAGAACGGAATATCATTTTTTAATCACAACTTTGAATTCCTTTCAATCTGCATTGAACGTTTTGAAAAATAAAGCAAAAAATATGTGGACCAATTTTTGGCGAAATTCAAAACCCTTAAAAAATTTTCGAAAATTGGGTCAAAATTTTGGTTGCGGGAGTTTTGTTGGAAATGGTTCTGCTCAAAGTTCTAAGATCAGGAAGGTATAACAATCCAGGATCCTCCAATTATTAGCCGAGCTATGCACATTTTTAATTTTAAAAAACATAAAAAAAGGAACATCGCTTGTGAAATTTTTTATTTGGTAAAAATCAAACTTTTTGATACACTTTTTAATGAATCTTAACTATTTCTAAACCGATCGGAAAAGGGAATACCATTTATGAATCACAAATCTATTCCCCTTCAATCTGCGTCAAAATATTGGAAAAAGCAGACAATCAAAATTTTCACCAATTTTTTGTCAAAATCATGATGTTACCCCTTTGAAAAATTTCGAAAAATGGGTAAAAAATTAAGTTGTCAGGTTTTGATTGAGAACAAAGCTACTCGAAGTTCCAAAACCGGGAAGGTATGACATTCCTGAATCTGCCAGGTATTAGCCGGCCTATGAACATTTTTCTTGCAAGAAAGTTATAAAATTTGAACAACTTATCGATATTTTTTTATTGTCTAAAAATCTGATATTTTGGTACACTTTTTACTGGATATTTTATCTGTTTCCCAAGCGATCGAAAATCGGAATACCATTAATGAATCAGGGTACTATTCCCCATCACTCTGCATTAAAATATCAAAAAAAGTAGGCAACAAAAATTTCGACCAATTTTTGGACAAAATCATGATGTTACCCCTTTGAAAAATTTCGAAAAATGGGTAAAAAATTAAGTTGTCAGGTTTTGATTGAGAACGAAGCTACTCGAAGTTCCAAAACCGGGAAGGTATGACATTCCTGAATCTGCCAGGTATTAGCCGGCCTATGAACATTTTTCTTGCAAGAAAGTTCAAAAATTTTAGCCACTTATAGATATTTTTTTATTTTACCAAAATCTGATAAATTTATACACTTTTTAGCGAATATTTTATTCAGTTTACAACTGATCGAAAATCGGAATACCATTAATGAATCAGGGTACTATTCCCCATAAATCTGCATTAAAATATCAAAAAAAGTAGGCAACAAAAATTTCGACCAATTTTTGGTCAAAATCATGATGTTAAAAAATTTGAAAAATTTCGAAAAATGGGTCAAAATTTAGTTGGCCAGGTTTTGATGGAGGATGGTAGTACTGGAAGAGCTGAGATCGGGAAGGTATAACATTCGCCATTCGGTTTAGCCGATTATTAGCCGAGTTATTGAATTTCCGACATACATAAGTAACTATTTTATAAGTACTGTTCCATATGGAGATGAATCTTATACATACATATATGTATAAAGGTACATATATGTATATAAGATACAAGTAGAAACAATTGAACTGGTAAAGGGTATATGAGCCTTTCCTCTGCTCGAAGAAAGCCTTCTTTATTTGTTAAAACATTAATTTTTGCCAAGCTTGTATGCAATTCAAAAATGAATGCCATATTTTGGCATTACGCCGTAACACCTGAAAGGATTTCTGATCCTTACACAAAGGACGTGGACACGACTAGTCCCGATAGAGGAAACAAAAAAGCCCGGCACGCTGAAAGGACAACGCCTGAAAGTTGGTAAGGGAAAAGTCATTTGCTTGCTCGTCCGACAAGATGTTTGTTCGTTCGGCAAAATAAAGTACACACTGTCTGGTCCGGCTGGCAAAAGGGTGACAATGGAATGGGGAGTGTGGGGGGAGGGATATGGGCCCAGTTGAGCTACCAGGGACATTTGGGATAACATGCGAACACGGCATATTTGCCGGGATACAAAACGCCAAACGCTGTCTTCCAACCACTCAGCCACTAGGTAATGAATGGATGCGCATGCATGACATGGATGCAATTTTCGGCAAAGAACAGGCTAGGCCCCTTTTTGGGTCTGCATCTCGCCTGATTATATCGTGTTCTGCGCAGCCATATCCCATAGCCCAAGCCCACACCGATTCCCATACCCTGTTCCCGAAATCTCATTCTCAGTCCAACGCCCAGTTCTAATATATGGGTGTTCACATGGCCACGGACATGCACTTCTACACGGTGGAAATTCTATTAAGAAGTGCGTGCTTGATAGATTATTAGTTTTAAAAGTATAATTATTAAATTAATATATAATTATCCCAATTTCCTAAAATATATCTAACTCGTGGGATCACTTTTGGGCCTGTGGGTAAGTCCTTCAAAGGAAAGTGTTCTGCCTTTCGATCAGCAGTCTCTTATTTGGCTATCTGGCGATTTCTATCCTATTTTTAAATTGGATCAAAGGAACTGTGAACGAGGAAGGGGGGTGGGACTAATCCACCTCCAGCCACCCACTCACTGTACATTCTCCCCCATTTTCCCAACCATGTGCACTAATTAAAACCTAGGAAAATCGTAACCTAAAAATACCAAGGCCTCCGAAAGCATTTTGGCCATATTCGTATTTGGCGGCTGGCCGAGGGGCGGAGCGATTTCCCCGCCGCGTTGCCACAGTTCCAGTTGGGATTCCGCCCACCACCCTCCGCCGGCCACCTGCCGCCCACCGCCCCGCTCGGCAGTGCCCCGTCGTGGTCCGTCAGCTGGAAAGAGCAGTGCCAAGCAACCGGGCAGCTACCTGTCCCTGTTCCGCCGGCAGGAGAAACCCGTTTTCCACTGCACATGCGCGCACCGTGGGATTTTGTGGTAATGCAACCCCCGCTCGCTCTCCGGCCTTGGCTCTTTCGCCGGGCCTCTCTCTCTCGCATTTGCAACAAGCTCTTGGCCAAAAGCGAACATGCAACACCAACTAGTATGCGCTCGAACTCGGTAATGCTCACATCATGGGCGAGAGTGGATCCGGATGGCCCGGAACAGGTTGCCTCGCAAGTGGGGTGGCAGTGGGCGGCTGGCGGTGGGTGGCTGCCAGTGGGTGGCTTGTGGGTGAGCCCCAAGCAAGTCACAGTGTGTTTTTTCGGCCCTAAAAGTGCGTGCCCCTGATTGGGCGTAGGGGATACCCCGCCTCCGCCTCCGCCCGGGCCCGGATCCGGAACCGACATCAACAAATGCCACACGGCAGCAACAACACATGTGCCGGCGTACGCCCGAAACTATTTCGCCAGTGCCAAAGTTTACTGTCACGTGCTTGTCAACATCTTGGGCTGTTTTATAACGCCCTGACCCCCGGGCAACCGTGAAGCTTTACAAGTGACCCCGGCCCTGTGGACTTTGCACCCGTCAGCGTCGTCGTCGAAGTCGTCTCCCCAGCACTTCTTGGCCCGGCCAACGGCAATATGCCCACAAGCCACTGCAAACTGCTAAAAAATACATGTTAAGAGCCACTTTCAGGTAAATAATGTTTCTATTTTTGCTAGGCACTTTAAGTTTTAGGATAGTATACTAAATAGTTCGTTTTTAGATATCATTTATATATTTTTGGCTTTGTCTAGTTTTTTGATAGATACCTAAAAAGTATTCATAAATCATGAGAAATATTCAAAAAAATCAAAATTCCTCCTCCTTATAAATTGTTAAGCGAGTGGAGTTCAAGTTTATGGGACAAGATTGAATCATTTTTAAATAATCTCTAAATTAATGTACTATACTTGTTAGGAATAAGAAGCTAAGATTTCAATTTAATAAATATTTTTAAAGGCTTTTCAAATCAAAGTATTCATTAACCGTAGAATCTTCTATCAAGACTATTAAAGCAAAAATAATTATTCACTAACCTTTATTTCTGTTAATTTTTTTTAATCACAACATATTTTGAATCAATATTTTTTTTAATTTTTATGTTTTTAGTAAGAATAGTAAGACTTTAAGCTCTCAAATAATATTAAAAGACTTCAAATGACAATATTAAATACAAGAAAAGTCATTTGTTTATACGATTTTTTCCCAAGAAAAACTTTATAAAAAATTTTTTAATACAATTTTTTTTTTTTTACCAAATTCTTATTTTATAGTTCATATTTATATTTCACCAATCAGAGGCGCTGGACCATTGAACTGTAGCGTTTGTTTTTATTAATTTTTTGCAAGTTGCCAAGTAAAGAAACGCCATGCAATGGTTTTTAAGGAAAAATAACGAAAAGAAGCTAACGCTGGGCTACTAAGAGTTTTCTCCTGAGCTTGTTATTTTCATTTTTTATTCGTATGATGAAAAGCCACGCAACTATGTTCGTCGCGTGTCTGGGACCATAAACAGAAATTGTTTCGCAAAACGCCTCCGTCGCTTTGGCCGGGCACCATCGACATTGCAAAATAAACCTGCAACAGTACAGAAAAAAAATTATCATGAGCCAAATAATCATATTCATAAATATGCTTGCACTCCCCACTCCCCGATAAAGCCCTCCTGTTACGGCCAGGTCCATAGAGTGTAGAGGGCCCAGAACTCTGGCTGGGCAGCTATTCATCAGCGCATCATGTTTAAGCGTTCGTGGCGTCGATGATACAACCGATAAGAGACCAATTTCGCAATTGCGGCGCTGGAATTTTTAATTAGTTGAAGAAAGCCGCAGCCGGCTTTTCAGTGGCAGCCAGTAGTGGCAGTCGTCAACTAGCCACTCTAGTGGCTAACTCTAGTGGCTCTTGTTATGGCCAAAAGGCAGAGAACGAAACAATATCCTCTGAAGCGCACACGAAACGCAAGCAAAAATTTGCATACCGTTCCCGGGCCAGTTTGAAGGTCCCGAGTACGGTCATAAAATGTATTAAACTAAAGTATGTGTTAAGTGCACATGTCACAGGTCGATTTCAGCATAGTGTTATGATTTATCTACTTTTTGTTTGTTTTGTGAGGTTTTGGCTTTGTTTTTGGGGCTTAAGCCTGGGTTAACAACTCATAAATATTGACTAGTTGGGGTTAGTGCGAGGTGGCTTGATTGTTTTGTCTTTTGACACGAGTGTTTGTCGATTATATTTAGTTGCAGTTTATATTCAATAATACTATTAACTAAGGAAAATACACCATTGATTTCTGGTAGAACAAAAATGTTATTGATTGATTTGATTATAGATAGGAGGATTTAAAATTTAATTTTCTAAAATTATGAAATGTTTAACAAAGCATTTTTTCTTCGAATGTATTATAAAACTACGATTTAAGAACAATTATTAATATTAAGATTTACAAAATACCTTCTACAATCTACACGAAAAAAAAAACAATTATAATTATCAGTTTTGTTTTGTTGTTTTTTGGGCAAAAAAGTATTTTGTTTGCTTTTATGCATAAAAAAATGTTGAAATCCATCGTTTTCGTGTTTAGACCTTTAGCATACTACCACCTTGGCTGGCTAGACTTTGTATGCGGTTAGGAAAAATTGGCGGTTGCCAGCGCAGTTTGGAATAATTAAAAACAATTCAATTCGCAATTTGCACCATAATAAAATAAATTACATATTCATTTATGCAGAATATAACCGCTAAACTGCAACTGCAACTGCAACTGCAACAGCAGCACCGCAGATCGTCAGCGGCAACTGCATCGGCGACGGTGACGGCCAGTTTGCCACATGCAACCGGATTGCACTTGGGTGCAGTGGAGCAAGAAGTTGGACCTACACGAAAAAAAAGGGTCGTTGCCTGCTTTCGTCTGTGAGAATTGCGATGTGTTGCCAAGTCGATTGATTGTTTCCAAAAATGAATTTAACATATCGGAGTGCCTCCAGCCCGTAGCCCCGAAGTCTGTGCTATTTGTTCTGGGTCAATTTCCACATTCCTAGGCATAAAATGCGAGAGCCCCTTTGAATATTCATGGCCTCCAGTCTAGGATCGTGTCTACTTTCTAAGCATGCGACTGCTTCTCGCGTTCGACTAAGATAGAATTTGTTTCATTTTGATGGCATGCCGGCCTGAATATATTCCATCTGCCAGCCGGCCTGAGAGACTTTTCAGCGAAATGAATTTTTATTTTAATGAAGACCGCAACGGCACGCACATTTCGCTGCGAAACCTTGTTATGGTTGTAAATTATTGCCAAAGATTGCAAATTTTCCATTTTCAGCTAACACAAGTTATTAATGCTTTCAGACCATTCTCATCATTAAATGAGACAGGATAGGGGAGGGCCTCCGTTGAGATTGCATCTTAATATAGGTCATTATGAAATCTATTAATATTATAAATATAATTCTAATTATTTCCTTAGCCCGCTGAAAGGTATAGAGGCTCCTCGCCAAAACCCTTACTTGAAAATTAATTTCGAAACTCACGAATTCAGGTTAGGGTCTTGAGGTCTTCTTGGCCAAAACCGTCCAGCTATGAAAAGACCAAAAGACCAGCGATTAGCAGCAGGGGAACAGGTTTGCTTTATTGTTTTTAGGGGTCGCTTTTAGCGAGAGCCACCGCTACAGTGTGTATTTAGCGTTCGTGCTGGCGATTAAGCTGTTCATTCGCTTGGCACGCTTTTTCCTGCAAATCGCCCCCTTCGACTGCTATTAAAAAATGCCAGCCTCCAACGGCAGGAAGCAAGTGAAATGTTTTCTACCTAAATTCTTATATAATGTCTTCATTATTCTGTCTACCGAGTGACATATTTTTTCCACAATACCTTAATAAATATTTAAAATACACACAATTGTTGCAAAAATCGATTAGAAGTTGGCATTGCAGGTGTGCGAACTGTTAAGTAGCTTTAAACAACCTGCTTTAAAAATGGGATTTCCGGTAGTCGATTTCAGTTAACACTCCGGTGTCTGATGTCTGATTTGTGGCAGGTGGGTAGGGTTGGGCCCGCAAAGGTCTGGCGCTTACGGATGAAGAACGGTGATTTTATAAAAAAAAAAAACAAAAAAAGTACAAAAATATATGTGAGTGCTTTCATTGATGTTGGTTTATCGGCGGTGGCATGCCCCGGCCTTTTTTACATTGTATGCTGGCCATGAAGTCCAACCTTTTATTTAAATGTTAACAATAAAAATGAATTTGCATTTATTGATTTTTCGGCCCAGGAGGTGTATTGTTCATTGTGGTGTAGTGATCACATTTTTTTTGGTTTTTTTTTTGTTTTTGGTGGAAAAAAGTCTGTATCGGTATGGATACCTTTAATAAGCCTGTTAGATGTCTTGGCAAGTTGGCTAAAATAATACGCCACCACAGACGCAATAAAGTGAGCCACACAGGCCAGAGATATCCTGCAGTAGCCGTTTGTTAAGCCTTTGTCTAGCAGCCATTTTAAGTGCCATAAAAAACTCCAAAAGTTGTAGGAACAATGTAGACAGCGTGTTTTCATTTTATGCGAATTAAGCTGCCACTTGAACAACTTTGCGACTGAACTGAACTGAACTGAACTGGACTGGACCGCCGAGACCGACACGGCCAAAAACAACGACGACGTCACTGACAACGAAGAACACACACATGCCCCTAAAGGAGGCACATCAGCAGTTGCATGCCACACGAGTGTTGGGTACACATATATAATATGTTAAAAACTATGGACAGAGTTTTTATTACATTTTTAATAAATTTTAAAGGAATTTTTAACAATGGTTTAGATTTAAAATCTTAGATAACAAATTCATTAAAAATATATTTTTGTTTTAAAGTTTTTTAATTTCTAAAATATTTTATATAATAATATAAACTAACCACCAAAATATTATTCAAATGTCCTCCACTTAAAACGTCAAATATTACAGCATACTTTTAGGATGATGGCAGGACACAGCCTAGCCGCATTTCCTACAGGGCACAAAGGACATCCTCGTCTACATCAAGCGAGAGCGCCCACAAGGGATACAGTTGTTAACGTGGCCAAGAAGCAGCGCCGTCTATGGCGACGACGGTGGCAAAAACACAAACATGGCAACCGAGTGTCGTGAAGGCTGTGCCATAGAGGAGGTGGAAGGACAAAGGACGAAGGACCAACAGCGCAGGACGCCAGAAGTTTAAAGGAGCAGTAGCATGAGCACTTTATGTGCATATAATGTCCACTCACACAGGGACACTATTCAAGTGGAGGAGTGTCGTCGGGGCGCTGGCGGGGAATTGTTAATATTGTCTGGGCCTGTAAGCAGCATTTACATGCTGGCCGACACCACGTACTACATACGTCCGGGTTGATGGACGGTCTCCGGCTCGTCCTGGATGATGCAGGCCTTAAGTAGGCTCATCCCCGTTCCTTTCTTGGCTGCCAGACATTGTTTTAAAAATATGTACATGCATGCATTTTGCAGATGTTGAATTAACTGACGAAACCGAAAGCTTTCATTAAAAGAGGAGGCTGGAGACTGGATGCTGGTCATGGATGGAGGGGTGAGTACTAACCATCTAGGCTAGTAAATGACACAGACATGTGGCACATAGAGGGTGTAGGCTTTAGCCAAAAAATAGAGTTCTCCTTCCGCTAGAAAAGTTACAAAAAATGGCTTTAATTTGAGGAAAAATATTTAAAAAAAAAAAAAAGAAGGTCCTTGAAGTCAACTCTCATCTGTAAAGATTTAAAAGGAGGAATTTATCTTGGTACCAATTGATGCCAAAAGCCCACACCCGAAATCAATTGGACACGGAGGGTATTGAGTCCTTTGGCATAAAAAATAATGATGCGAAAGTAAATGAGATGCTTTTCAATTCAAATGGCATGGGTTGCATGTGAAATGATACGCACATGCGAAGGTATACACAAATCCAAATCCATGTGGATGGATCTGGCATAGAACGAGTACATAGTATCCCTGAATGTAACACACATGGATGGCTCTCGCTCATTTACCGCCTACTGTCGCCGGGAGTCATTCGTCAGTCAATCCGCCGTTTGGCGAACACACATCCTCCCATCCATATCCAGATACGTATTCGGATTCGTATCCGTATCCATTCCGTCCGTGGGGCATGTGCGCCAAACCAGCGCACATTCGTCAGAATTTGCATTTCAATTCGAATGTCAGGATGACGGAGCGTCGAATTTGGGTGGCAGTGGCAGTGGCAGTGGCAGTGGCGGGGGATGGCAGGCGGATTGCTGCGGTAGCGGTGGCATCGGAATGAAAATAAATCACGCTGCTTTACCGCATAGAAGAGATGTGGATGTGAAGGTGGAGGAGGAGGTGGATGGGGGTGGATGTGGGTCTGGGGAACGCACCACAAGAGCAAAACAGAGCCACCATTAAACCAAAACACTGCCCGGAGGGGGGCGTTCACTCGGGGGAGGAACTCATTTATTCGCATTTTTTCTTTTCGTTTTTTTTTTTTGTTTGTTGTTGTTGCGAAAATGAATGTGGAAACTTTTCCGCCATCATTTTGAGTGATGTCAATTAGATTGATTTGATCAGCGAAAATATGTGATTTATCAGACAGCAACAGCGGCTGGGCGGCCCCAGGATATTCGTCTCATCCTCGTCCTCCCGGTCCCTCTGCATGTGAAGTCCCTACTCGTTTGAGTTTATTCCTCCCCCAGATGCCAGAAGCCAGAAGCCCAGACTACGGTGCGTATGAATACCTAATGTGGCACACACACACCCATACATCACTTGTTTGTACATCCAATGTTCATCTACTTCATCAATCAGCCATCAAACTAGTTTTGAAGTCTTGGTCTGTTTTGGGGGAAAGCGTAGGGAAAATGCCAGACAGGCTCTTTAAGGGTCAGTTTCGGGATTATTTAAATGGAGGATTTGCCTAATAATATTACTCATATTTAAATAGATTTTTATAATTTATCATTTACCATCTAGTAAATGAAGTAATTCAAACTCTTGGTTGTACTTTAAACTTTAGAGTTATGGCTTACCTTTAACAATTTCATTTCGAGCCTTAAACTAAACATTTAAATTTTAAACCCCCATACAACACCCAACATTTATTAGATATTCTTCAAAAATCCAAGTCACTCCACTGGCTATTAAGTGTTTTGTTTGAACGCCCAACTGAATCGCCAAATTAGCCAAACTAAACCAACAAACGCTCACATCAAAGCCAATAACTCGTGTAGTATTCCCCCCGATGTTATTATGACCATAATGAGGGGATATTTGATTAACCGCTCTCCCTCGGTGTGCTTGGCATGACTCGGTGTGGGAATATCGTAATATAATAATGTATCCGGCTGGCAGGCGAATCACCATCACTTGGCCAACAAACAAAGGCGGCACGTTACTAGCAACGCCTACAATATTAATAAACCATTGGGCGCCGTCGCACAAAGCAAATAAAATAAATCAAATCGGGGGAACAAAAAGAAAGCCAGCAAGCAAGCAAATCGCAATCTGAACGAATAAACGAAGCAAGTGTGTAATGTTTTGGCCCAAAAGGGGGCGATGGTGAAGTCCCCATTTTGGCAGCCGAAATTTATGCGCACTCTTGGCCCAGCCGCTCCCACGCAATGTTCCAATGGGGTTGTGATTGTTTCGAAAGGGGGAGGGGGTCTGTGGGGTTAAAAGGATACTCGCCTCGGCTCCATACGCGGCAGAATCAGTGGAGCAGGTCCTGCGGTTTCTAGGGGGTTGGCTACATGTGTCAATAACTCATTTTCAAATGGAAATAACATCGAATAAAATTCGCGCTTCCTTTCGGGACATTCCCGGGACTTTCCTGCCACCGCCATGTGTGTGTGTGTCAATCCATTTGTTTCTCCTTTGGTCGCGGCTTGGTGGGATCGGTTCTGTTTTTTGGGCAGGGGTTTGGGCCATGGCCCATGGTGACTGATGAAATATCGTGACAAGCAGTATAAAAGCTATTAAAGTCGAGTGTAGATGGCGCTACTTGAATTTGTCAAAATGTCTTTCTACGCGCAGCCGGCACACAAAATACACACGCCTATAGCCAAAGTCCTTGCAGGAATCACCCTCATCGACCTTTCCTCCCCCTCTCCTCACTCCCCACTCCTCTATGGGCCATACACCCACCCACATACCAACACACACACACACACACACATACGTCATGGGAACGGGTGAAACTTTGATTGATGCCGTTGTGTCACGCAGGCGCGCATGTGGCTAATGGGCGGTCGCTGGCATAAAAAACACTCGATTTTGGTGTGTCAAGGGGCAGGGTAGGATGGGGGGCTGCCACGAGGAGGACATGGGGCATGGGGAGCACAGGGAAACCTCGCAAATCAATTGAGTGATGTTGCCAATTTGGGCATTGTTGGTCTGGGCCACAGATTTGTTGAGCTATCTTAATCGAACTCCAGATACTTGCTAACTGCAACTGCCAGAGAAACTGCACAAAAAATAATAATAGAGGCTATCAGATAATAATAATTAAATATTATACTAAATAAGATTAAAAGAAATGCTTAGTTTCAAGTTCATAAAAACGAAAATTTAGTTTGGGTAGCATCTTTAAAGATGTCTTCTATATGGCTTTTATATTTATAATTTTTCACAAATTTAATAAATCATGTATGATCTTAGCTAACTCTTTATAATATTTTATAATTTTAAAACATTTTTTTTACTGTAGTTCCCTGCTGTTGTTCAAGTGGCCTCCACAAATAAACGCGCGCCCCAAATGCATCAAAGTAACGAGCTCAAGCTGCGCACCACAGCTGGTCCTGGTCAAAAGTGGATTGTCCAAGACGACGGTGGTGGCTGGAGCTGGGCACTGGTACTCAAATATCCACTCAAACGCCCTACAAGCGACTGTGGCGCCTGCAGTTGTGATATATGAAATTAAGTTAATAAAGCAGTGAAATATCGTCAGTGAATGAAACGCGATTCGCGAGACGCGATCAGCGGGCGCTAGGCGACTGCTGCGTCTCCATAAATTGTGGCACTTTGGGGGTCACCCAGCTCCGAAGCCAGCTCCGGCTATAAATGTGGCATCCTGGCAACACCTGAGGTGTTCGTTGCCTTAGTTTAGTCACAGATTGTTGGCTCTGAGCATGACGTTGAAGTTTATGAAAATTCACAAAAGTTAATTCGCAATTAAGCCATAACAGTTTAAAGGCAATGAAGGCCTTAAATTCCTGGCCATCTTAATAAGAAATTCCTTTAAGAGCTGTCGATTTGAATTTGGAGTGGACATAAACCGATTTTGTGGGTGGATTTTGTGTGTGTCTCTGCCCCAAAGCTCCGATGATGGCATTGTCCCGCCATTGTTCACCGAAGCCCCATTGTCTGGGCTAAATTAAGCAAACTTCGCATGGGTGCCGGGCATAGTTTCGCCCCAAATCAATTCACCCGTACTAGTAGCTCCGGATTCCGAGTCCACCTTATCTCCAAACTCCACACGCCCATCCCCCTCGCGAAAGGATTCCGAAAGACTCATCGCATAGACCTTGGAAGCACCCTGCCTCGTCGGTTTTAACTTTTCACTCTAAGCCTGTCAGGCAGCCAGCCCAGCCTGCTAGCCTGCTAGCCGCCCCAACCAGGACGCAATAAATTACGTTAAAGAACGCCAGATCCAGAAATTTGCATTCCACACCACACACACACACACACACGCAGCCACCCCTTTTCTCCCCCTCCCCAGTTGGGAAGCGGCACACGCATCATCATAATTAATAAGAGACAATTTGACAATGGCCCTTTAGCGTTAACAGCGATATTACTTTCGGCAGCCAAGTGAGCAGCCGCCGGAAAGGACACCCAGGCACACACACTCTCCGCCGGATGGAACACACCCCCTTGCCATTTTGCGCCAAATTAAATTCAACCTCAATTGAGGGGTTAATTTCTATCACCAGGCAAACAAAAACAAAAACGCCCAGCCCGCAGACACTACGTGGGGTGGCCCTTCACAGAAATGGGGGAGTAGATGGGCGGAAGGGGTGTATGGTGGGTGGTTGGGTGGCTGAGTGGGTGGCAGGGGGTTGGCCCATTATCTGCATCGAGTTCCACATAGAAAATCATTACGGCATTCGCACCATGAGACGTATTCAATTTGAGTGTCGCTGAGCTCTTTATTACGTTAGTGTGAAAGTCGCGTGCACCAAAAGCCCAATAGTACACAGAGAGAAATGATAAAGATTTAAAATATTAGTCTCTTTTTGAATTATTTAAATTTTAATCTAGTCTTTTAAAGGATGTATAGTCAGTCTCACAATTTTATTAACATTTTAGTCCAAGGATCTAACAGAAAGAAGTAAGATGGATGTTTTTTCAAAGAATTAAGTGAAAGAAAATTAATATTAAATTTGAAATGAAATATAAGTAATATGAATTTAATTAAAATGAATAATACGCAATAATCATTTGTATATTTTTATAAAGAATCATATTTTAAACCCATATGCATTCATAAGATGGGATACTTTCCATTAGTCTTTACTTTAAAAAATAAATTTCTTGCTCTGCATGATCCTGTGGCATCCCATCGCATCCCCTCGGGGCACCACCCTCCCCCAACCCCTTTGCCCTTTGGCATTCATTCACGGTGCGTAAGTCACAGCAACAACAATAACAGAGAGCCGGCGCTCGGTGGAGGAAGTGGAAGTAAATTGAAAGCATGCTGCGAGCCGTTCTGCCACCCCCTCGCCCGTAACCCTTCAATTGGCATTGCCACAGTGCCACACGAAATCCATTAGCAGGCAGCGTGCGGCGAGGAGCAAAAAGCCAAGCCGAGCCAGGCCAAGGCAGAAACGGTGACCATGAGGCTTTTATGCACGGAGCGTCCTGTTTCGTTTTTGGTTAACCATGGGCATTCCACTCTCGACTCAACTCGACTCGACTCGAGTCGACTCGTCGCCACCATGCCCCCGATCCTTGCACCATCTATGGCTTTCAATCTCGACGAGACTCATAAACATATGCGCCTCACGTCGTTTGGCGTGAATTTAATGTGGCGGCGGTAGACGACGACGACACCCCCAGGCAGGCAGGCACAAGTCTACAGGACTCCGGTACACGAGCTCCGAGGACTACGGAGTAAGGACCATGGACCAACGGACTGCAGACAGACGGTTAGCCGTTCTTTGATGAGGTTACTGACTTTGGCGAATTAACTCCCACAGTGGCCCGAGCTCCTGGGGTCGCCGGCGAACCGGAAACCACTGCATTTTGTTTGGCCCGAAAACCGGGGTGGCACGCTTCAACGCCTCGGAAAATCTCAGGGGACACTTTAGCAGCACAATGCAGCATTTAGATAAACCGAGACTTTAGAGAGCCCTTTTCGACTTTCGCCGGGAATAAATGTAAATATTCGCAGGGGGCTGGGTGGGGGAAATTAAGAGGTAGAAAGTCAGGAGTCTGACTCTGGAGAGGAAATCAATCCTTCGTCGCGAGGGTGCGTACTTGTATCCGGATTAGTTAAATACTTTTAGAGGACTACCAAGTGTTTATTATTTTTTTCTGGTTAGATTTAAGAGAATATAGCTTGAAATATTTATTTTTAAATAAATAACTAATAACTTATTAGAAATATAACACTCTCAGCAACCAAATATAGTTTCTACATAGTATATAGATTACGATTATCAATCAAAATCACAGGAAAGCACTCGGACCCCTTGAAGGATTTATTAAGCCAACATATGCCACTAAGCGGGCTGTTATTTTGGCCACATTTCACCGGATTCCGGATTCCGGATTCCGGGCCCCCTCCCTGATCTAATCAAACAATCAAACAGAAATAATCGGGCATATCAAAGCTCCACTACACAAGTGCCCCCTCGACAGAAAAAAGAACGAAAAACCAATTGGGGCGATGGCTCACCGATGCTATAGCTGCCATAAATTTTATTTATTTATGTGGGCACCGTTTTGTTTTCCGCTCTCGGGGCGCTCCGGGACGGAGTAGTATATCGGCCCGAAAATCGACCATGAATATCAATGGGGGAATTGTGCGTCATCGGCACGCGCCGGCTTCATCCGATACAGTGACTGTGGCTTAGTCGTCGTCCTTTCGCCAGGACTCGAACGAGGTGGATGGGTAGCTGGGGCGGGCTATTGATATTGTTTTTATCAGCCAGACGAGGGACCTGGTCTGGAAAGACCTGGTCGCGAGCCTTAAGCACTTGTGCTCCTGATGCGTATTTAATTTTATTTTACTTTGGGATTTCGCTCACCAAAGGGGAAGTAAATCACGGCTATGTTCGGGGGTCCCTTTTCGGAGGGATGGTCGATCCTGATGGACTATTGCCGATACTACCGACACTATCGAGCAGCATATGTGCGAGTGTGTGTGTGTGTGAGTTTTTTTTTTGCCGGCTTACACTTGTCCTGGCAGGAAGAAAACGGTACATGGAAAAAATGACGGCTCTCGGAGTGTTGATGGTTCGCCTTTGCCGGCACACACCGAAGATAAATGAGTGTCTACCCCGGGCTATCAGCAGTGGCTTTCGTATTAAATTCATGAAAGTTAAGTGCTTGGTAATTGATGTTATAAAATATTTATGACAGACAGCCCAAACGGCACTCGAGATCCAGGTTGAGGTCCATGTCCATGGAATTTGGCAAGGTGGGGAGCGGACTATACCTTTTGCGACGACTGATGGCCAAAGTTAGATTTGTCTCTAATTGACATTAATTATTTAAAAGGACGTTGTCGTGCGAAACCTTCGACCAAAGTGCCGCTTTTTGCCCTCAGAGCTGCTCCAAAAAGTCCGGAACTCAAATAAGTTCAGCAATTGGCACAAGTCCTGTGCTAGCTGGCAACAAAAAGTTTCCTCAGCAATGGGAATCAAGAGCGGAAAGTTTGGTTTCAATGTACCATACACTGATAGAAATAGAATGGAGACTTTAAGATGATTAATATTTAATGAATTCTTATTTGAAGAACGTTTTATAACTCATAAGAGTCTAAAGGATATCCTTAAAGCTATGCTTAGATTTTGCCAAAAATAGAAAAAGTAATACTATTCAAAATCATGTCTGAGTACTTCTCGTATTTGTGAAACTTTTTCCTCTAAAACCTCTGAGTGCTCTGACTTGAGGACTTTTTAACTTGGCTCACTTGACCGGACAAAAACAGTTGGCCAAGATATAATGATGCCACTACGTCGGCGGCCGCTCTGTGTTTGCTTTAGCCGGTTGCCTGAGTCCTGGATCTCCTGTTGGTCCTGCCCTGTGGTCCGTAGACCACTGCCCAGACCTGCTGAGGCTGCTGTCTTTGATGTGGGCCTGGATGATGAATTATATTTGACATCTATGTGCTTGGACCCCCTCTCTTGGAGTAATAGCACGTGTGTATGCCGGCACATTGATACGTAGAGGGCCAGGATAGTGGGCTCGGGTGTGAGAACTCATACTTATACTCACACGAGTACCCATGTGCATGCGCAGCACCCGAAATACACCCGCACTTGGATATGTTTATTTTACTGTCAAAACATTAAAGTAAACTCCCGCCAAAGCCGCCACCGTCGACATTCGGGGTTGATTGTTATCAAGGGGCGGTGTCGACAGACTCGTACCCCGTGTGGCACGTTTATGGTCGCCCGGCGAGGGTGGAAAAGCCACACACACACTGCACTTGGTCCTTGGCAGACAGGTCTATTTGCATATGTTGACGGCATACTCCAGCAGATCCTGCTGGATTTCGTCCTGCTTAACGGCCATGGGTGGCATGCCTTTTTGACAACTCATAACAATCACTCATCATAAACAAAGTCCGGCCTCAAATGCAAATGATGCTGGCTTTTAAGTCACATTCCTGCCACAATAACAAAAAAAGGGCACCCAGCACACACGTTAAAGATCACACTCTTGTCAGGTGAATCGTCTACTTGAGACGGAATCAGAGGGATTCTGGGTTAATGACTTGCCAATTAGTTAATTAGTGGAGTCCTGCTGCGTGGCTCTGTCGGTTATCCTTTTGATTCCCACTTCGGCCACTTCGGCCACTTCAGCCATTTATCTATGCAAGCCTGGACCGGGGCCCGGGAGCATCTTGTGGTCAATTAAAACAGTCCGCAAAATAATTGCCAAGAAATTTATTCGCTTCATTAACTTGTTCGGAGAGTGAACGACAGACGGCCAAGTTAGGCACGAAGTCAGCCAGAAAATTAAGTGAAATAATTAAATCTCAATCGGGATCTATTAGAGATTTGTGTAGCCTTTTGGCTACCATTGGCTTCGGTCCACGGCCCTTGTCAGCAGCTCTGGAAGGGATGAACTGGCAAATATAAATCCTCGCCAGGACGGCAGCTAATCTCCCAGCGAGGGGCTAGCCTCGATGGGGTTGAAAGGGCGGAAATTTCGGCCTTTGAAAGTGCAACAAATGGCAAGGGGTGTTGGGGCAGTCCGGGCAGTCCGGGCAGGACTGACAACAGGACCATTTATCACCCACGCAGCATCTTTCATAATCAGGCTGCCGGAGCGGGCCGGTCCGGGCCAAAATGCAAATGACTCAGTGTAGTGTATGCATAAAGGACCCAACCGCGGCTTTTAATTTACAACGTCCTACGGACCACATGCACATGTGTATCTGTATCTGTATTTGTATCTGTGGCAGTAGAATGTATCTGTATGGCCATGTGTCTGGGGCCGAGAAGAGACCGAACCGAGTGGGTCTGAGTCGCCACAGCCGCCATCTTCGCTACAATGCCAGACAAAAGGTCGACACGTTCCCATTCCGACCGACTTAATTAATTTATGCACTCATGGTCGGTCGAAATGCACCGGCAAAGGCCCTGGGTCTCCATGAGGGAAGGGCAGGGAACCGGACAACAGGGAATAGGGGACAGGGACCAGGGTCCAGGGATGGCCAGTTTAGTCGGTCGGTCTTCAGCCAAAGGTGGACGACTGGACATCATTTCTCTCTCCCGGGGCTCTTCTTGAAAACCCGCCTAATTTTAAAATTAATGAGCGGCATCTTGATGGCCGATGGCAGCGATAAGGCCCATGATTTTGACTGTCTCTGAAATCCAACGAGCCCACATCCCGAACCTCAACCTCAGCCCCATCCCCATCCCAATCCACGTCCATTTCCAGATCCTCCGGCCCCTTGGATCGCAGCTTAAGTAAATCACGTGTTTATTGGCACTTCACTTACGACACCGTCACCAGAAAGTATAAGAGAACCCCGAGTCCGAACACCGAACCGGGGTCCAGAAAAAAAAGAAAACGAAAACGAAAACGAAAACTAAAATGGCATCACTCTATAGGGCCTGCACTCTACATATATTGGCCCGATCGGTCCAGCCGGCCAACGTCATTAATTAGCTGGCCGTGAAGTGTGGGTAACGAATGGAAACCGACGTGTTTATTTGGTTTGGATGCCCGTTCAACAGGCCAAATGTATTGGGGCTTCATTTAGGAGTTCTTTTGTTTTTCAAAACTTTTGCCGCTCGCTACAGTAAAGTCACCAAAAGAAAGAAAATAACCAAAGGTCTAGGTACAGGAGTGACAGGTGTAGGTCAAGGATATCCAATAGAATTTACAAAGTTGGATTTTAGATAAATATATTGCGAAATAGGAAAAATATACTTTTAAACAAGTGATTTAAAATACAATAACATCTATCTGGAAGCTATAAGAACTGCCACCGAAACTTATGTTAATATATTTATGTTATTAGTATATCATAAATGCACATCCCACCTATAGAGTACCCACTGTAGTCACCTCTTTGTGTCATTTATTTTGTTTGACCGGAAACTCTTTATCTTACGGTTAATCTTCTTGATATTTCAGATGTGGAAAAGCCCGAATGCCGATGCATTCTTGATTCCCAACATTAAGACAAAATAAACTTGATTTTGGTATAAAATTGATTCATTCATTTTCGATCCATTGAGTAAGATTCTTATCCGATGGATGAGCCGGGCCCAGCATCATCACTTCCACTTCCAAAGTGTGCACATCCAACAGGTAGTCCAACCAGACAAACTGTCTCCACAAGGCAGAAGTGTCTCTTTCTTATTACCTTTTGTTGGCCCTTTTCGAATGAGTTACAAAAATACATTTGCTTAAAGATGCATACTATATTTTGTTTTACAAAAGATTTTTTAAATTAATACAATTTTCTTCCAGATAGCCCGAAAACAAATATGACTTGGAGGGACAGTGGAAGGACTTCAAAATTTACATTAAATCCTCAAAGAATATACATGGTTTGTTTATCGTCGGATTATATTATGTTGTTATCACTTAGAATACATATTAATAAAAGTATCTTTTTTACAGATAATCTACTTAACTTCCGAGTGATGGTTTGCGATGGACCTTAAACAAGCAACGAAGAAGCAGCTATACCTATAAGATTACCCATTAGATTTTCCCACCAGAATTGTATCTTCATGTCACACACTACTTTCCAACTACATGTCATACTCTTTAACAAAATAGAACACCTCCACTATCTTAGAATGTTTCCACTAAAAAAACAACAAAGATATGTATTTAAAAAAAGTGGTTGGTTGCCTGAGATTAAGTTACATTTTACTCACATGTGTGACAGAAATATTTGTGTTTGCCAAGCCAAATATTATATCATAGACCAAAAGGGTTGAAGGCTTTAAATGACACTTAATCGCATTCTTTTTTTCCATTTAAAAAGTAAAATTTTTTATTTCCCACTCACTCAAGTTACAATGTTAATATTTCAATATCTGCACATATGATACCAAAGCCAAAATAGATATGATTCTTTAAGAAATTGTCAATATTGTACCGACTTAAGTGCTTAGAAATATGATATATGCTTTATATGAATGATTTAATAGAAGCGTGAGAATGAAATTCAAACTCTGTTGCTTATGGTTAAAATTATTAAAAAATGATTACTTATCGTACTGCTAAAGCATAATAATTTTTGTCACATTTATTTTCTTACAAATCTTTACCTACGAAATAATTATGATATTGGTCAATACTATTGATCTTTCAATGTTACAAAAAGTATTATATGCAAATTAAAAGTTATGATTAAATCGCTATATTGAAAATTTGTTTAATATTATCAATAATTCCAAATAATGCTTTTGAAGTTCATGAAAATTATATTCCTTTTCATTATCTGCTTAATAATAGCACTCTGAATACTTTTAAATTTAAAATTTACTCACGTGCGGGGATGCTTTGTGTTTTTTATTATGTTACAAATTTTTAAATTTACAAAACAATAAAAAAAAATGTAAAATTTTTGCAATAAACAGATCGGCCATGATCCATGCATAAAACCGCCATTGAACAGACAGCAATGCCGCCATTTCTTTTTCAGCCATAAAGTATGCTACAGTTTTTGTGACTTATTTTGTGAAGCATACTTATACGTTTAATTATCACCTGATGGACATACTTTCTCAACTGATATTTGTATGTTGTGTATGTAACATAATTAATAATTTATAAATATAGTTAATTTTAAATAAGAATATTTAAAATTTATATGAAAGATTTAATGAAGCTGTTATACATAATATTGATAAACGATCCGTGACAGAATATTTTGACATATATGGCGTAGGGATACTTAAGTTCCATTAGAACTTTTGTTATAAAATGCTTGAAAGCAAATAACTGGGTCAAAATATAAATAAATTTATGGAAATTTGTAAAACAAAAAAGTATTGAAAATTCTGCATTATAAAAAATATGAATGGTCATTAAAAATAGCTGAAAAGTTAATCACATTTAAAAATTGTATGAATTCCTTATTTTCTAAACATTTTAATGGAATTCCTTATACCCCATCATTGAAAATGTTATTTAGTTTATTATACATACAATTTGTTAAAGACCTGTGCTTAATCACCTTTATATGGCTTATAAATTTGATTCGATTCTTGCGAATCGATTCGAGTATCCAAAAGCCATGGCAAAGGACGGCTGC
Organism: Drosophila atripex; assembly: GCA_035045925.1. Classification (NCBI taxonomy): domain Eukaryota; kingdom Metazoa; phylum Arthropoda; class Insecta; order Diptera; family Drosophilidae; genus Drosophila; species Drosophila atripex. The sequence continues at coordinate 10,896,319 of JAWNOP010000012.1, read as the reverse complement.
GAATATACATTTTTATTGTTTTCCGCTTACTACCTGAATACGAATTAGCATTGGTACCATCCCCAAACCCATCTCCATCTCCATCCAGAGCCAGAGCCAGAGCCAGAGCCAGAGCCAGGGCCAGCATATGCGAAAGTAATGTCTTGAGCAGTCGCCAGATCGTGCCCCATAAATCATGCCAAATGTGAGTTCTCGGGCATAGAAAGTCAAAGCCAACTGCCATCACTTAAAGTCATTCAAGCATTTATTTATGTCAAAACATTGTCCGCTAACTCCGAAGGAGGGAAGCCTGGTGGGAAGGGACGGGACCAGTTGACCAGTCGAATGTATAACTCAATTAAAGGCGGCTGTGTGCTCACCTAACAGCGGGGTGTCGTCGCATTAGCCACTCCTCCCGATAAACATACACATATCCATAACCATCCTACCTACCTACCTACCTTACTTTTCTCGGGTAGGGATTTTGGCCTGAATGGAGGCTAGAGAATAATGCTCCTGCGGCGATCGGGGTCATTGCGGTTTTCGGGACCGTCTGCCCCGATCCTCGAATCTGCAGGATGAGATAACCCTGCGAGTGTCTCCAGTCTGCATAGATGTCATTAGAGATCTATTCGATCCTGAATGAACCCAAAGGCATCCAGCCTCCAGGGCAACCAGCAGACCTTGTCTTTATTATCTCCCTAGTTTCGGTTATAATGGAATCGAGATGGTGGGGGTGGTGGCGTTTCTGTGTGGCCCGCATCCGCAATCGGATCGTATACTTTTTGCCCACGACCGACCTCCAAGGGCACTGGACATGATTTTCGTTTAACGAGAACAATGTTCTTGCAATTTCTTTGCCACGGCCACACCGTAGTTGCTTCGTTGGCGAGCGCCTTTATTTCGGGCCAGTTTCTGGGGGATCTGGAGGAGGAGGAGAGGCAGCAGGAACCGGATGGGAGGCACAACAACTACACGATAGCAGGATCGTGCAAAACTACAGCGACGGGTTGGCAGGTGGCGCCGGCGCCGATTTGAATTTGAATATGAAAGCAGAAGAGTTGGCTTAAAAGAAGCATTAATATGTACTAAAGTATACAGTTCCATACAAGGGGACGAGAAAAGCTTTTTAAAGGGATTATTTCCCAAAAACTCCACGATAAAACCTTCCCAGGACATTTTCGTAAATTTCGTCCCACTCCCACATGGAGGGTCCCTCTCCAGCAAATTTTACAAACAACCTACTCAAGGTATGCCACTCAAGAATCAGATGATCAATAGCGAAGATATAGACACCTAAAGAGGCCATAAAGCGGCTCGATCTACGTTTAAGGTATTCCGCTCAAGAGTCAAATGATTATTGGACAAAATATAGTCATCGGTAATGTCCATATAGAGGCACCATGTACTTTGGGGATTCCCCAGAAAATTTCACAAAAAGTCGAAAACATATGTTTTTCATTTTGATGCAGATTTGTGGAGTATTAATCACATACAAATCATTAAAGGTATTCCGTTCGAGAATCGGATGACTATTGGACAAGATATAGACATCGCAAGGAACCATATTCGGCTCATTGCTCATTCCAAGATTTTTGAAGGTGGTCCTTTTTTTTTGAAAAAAATTCAAAAAATATTTTGTGTCTAGATTTTGGTGCAGATTTGTGGGGAATCGATCTACAAATCGATTAAGGTATTCCTCTCAAGAATCAGATGATTGTTGGCCAAGATATTGCCATCGCAAAGGGCCATATTGCGGCTCATTGGCCATTCGAAGATTTTTGAAGGGGATCCTCCAGAAAATTTCAAAAAAAAATGCAAAAAATATTTTGTTTTAGATTTTGATGCGGATTTATGGGAAATCGATCTACAAATCGATTAAGGTATTCCGCTCAAGAATCTGATGATTATTGGCGATGATATAGCCACCACTATGGGTTATATAGGGGCTCCATATACTTTGAAGGGGATCCTCAGAAAATTTCCAAAAAATCTAAAAAATATTACGTTTGTTGATTTTTATGCAGATTTGTAGAGAATTGATATACAAATCGTTAAAGGTACTCCGCTAAAGAATCGCATTAAAATTGGCCAAGATATAGCAATCGCTAGAGTTCATATAGGAGCTCCATGCACCTTGAGGGGGATCCCCCAGAAATTTTACAATAAATTTAAAAAATATGTTGTTCTTAGATTTTGATGCAGATTTATGAGGACTCGATCAAGAAATCGTTTAAAGTATTCCGCTTAAGAATCAGATGATTATTGGCAAAGATATAGCCATCACAAGGGCCCATGTAGTGACTTATTATCCTCTAAGAAATTGTACAAAAAAATTAAAAGAAAAAGAATGTTTTTAGATTTTAATGTTAATTTGTGTAGAACCAGTACACGAATCGTTTTAGGTATTCCGCTCAAGAATCGGAGTATAATTGCCAAAGATATAGCCTTCTCTGGGGACGTTCTCTGAATCCTAATATTAGCTTCCATCTGGGTGCATTTTGATAAGCTCCTTCTTGACGAACAAATGTTCAAACACACTTCCTTAAATGACAGCATAAATATCTATCCAAAAAGATAAAGATTAAGAGCAGCCGCTTGTAGAGTCACGCCCCCCAAATGAGAACAGTGGCGTAGTTAATATGTAATCCCCGACACGTGGGGTAAATTATGTTCCTTGAAGAGCTGCCATTTGGATGAGTGTCGACTTGGACACTCCCCACAATCAGCGATATCCTCGAATTGGGGTTGAAAAGGGCGAATGGTATTTTATTTCCGTTTCTTTAATTTGATTAACATTACAAAAGAATGGTCGTGACAATATACTTGCATACTTTTGGGATTAGGAATCCACACTCCAGATTAAACCCTTGAACATGGAGAATTTAGTACTAAGATCACATTACATTTACCTGTTTTTAAATCGTATACCCCCACCACTTGATCTCTGGGTCTGGGAAAAGGTACACAACCCATAAATATTTTTATGTAACCTAGATCCTAAACAGCCATGACGAAATCTAACGTTGCCACGGAGATTCATTGTGAAACTGGCGCCATTCAACGTGGTCTCTGCTCGCTGTCCTTTACCGCTTTTTGATAATTGCTTCTTATCGGCGAGACAGTTGTGAATGACAATTTTTTTCAGTCTTTTCGGGACAATGGCTCGGTTGTGGGTCGTCGTTGTCAGCGGGGGTTGGAGCTGTGATTCTGTATATGGTTATAATTGCCCCGGACAGGCAGGGATTACACAGGACCGGTCAGGTCAACCTGTCGGGTCCGAGGAACAAGCCCCTGCCTCTGGGTATCTGTTACACAGCGTAATGATCGCAATGTCGCACAAGTATCTTTAAGATACACTCGATATTTCAGAATGAACTACCTGCCCGCCGTCCGTCTGGTGTCTTCTGTCTTCTGTCCGCTGTCTTCTGTCGTCGAGTCAACAGCAAAAGGGCTAGTTAATCTCTGCCGACCTCGATAACATTTTAGTGCTCAATTTTGATTCTACGCCCTTTGTGGTTTGGGTCTTTACAACTGTTTATGCCTTTTATGATTTTGTCGTGGCCGTTTCTGATTCGATTCCTTTTGGGGCTTGGTCCGGTCCGGTCCGGTTCGGTCGGTGTCACTGTGTTTGTGTCTGAACTGAGTTCAGGTCCTGCCGGCAATGCCTTTACCTTTGCCTTTTCCTTTTCAGTTTCACCTTCACCGTCAGTCCCCAAGCAGTTATGGCTGTAATTTAATATCCTAGCTGGCCCGTTTGCATTGGACTTTTATTTAATCATGACAGCCGACCGACTTACTCGGAGACACAGTGGTTATCGACGATGGCTATTGGCGTTACGCCCAGTCGGTGTTTCACACTTTTGCCCTTGGTCGTGTTTAAGCCCACTGTTTCGGCTTGTTGGCTTGTTGACTTGTTGGCCATATCCAGATACCAGATTTAAGCCCCAGTGCGTGCACGCGGCCATTAAGGTTTCGGGTCCACCACTCGCTCTCTGATTTCCTAAATGTCCAAAAAGGAGTGGAGTGGAGTATAGTGGAGTGAGGTGGAGCACCTTCCCATTCGGCGCTCATTTAAATATTTTATCATCGCCGCACTGGGAAAGACACTAAAGAGAATTTTATATCTTTTCGGTTCGCTACGTTTTTATCACTCGAATGAACAAAAACATTTGTTACCAATCAGAGTTCTTAATTTTACGGCCTGTGTTTGCGACAAAAGTGCCGCATCTCCTCCACCTTTCCAGACTCCCAGAGTCCGGATCGTTTGTCGGCTTTGTCGCAGAAATTAGCCGCGTATTCCTTTAGAGCTTGTATGTGCCCCACAGTATCTTAATTGGCTTTGATGCTGCGATGGCTTTTCATAAACGTCACCGCACCGGACACCGTTCACATCCATAAAGATGGAACGCCTCGCCGGAAACTTCACTTCGCCGGTCGCTGAAAAAGTAAAGGAAAAACAAACACGTGTGATTAAAAGATAGCTAAATTATTTTAAAGCTCATTTACTTATTGTACACATACTGCGGTGTCTCAGGTTACCCGGGCATGTGCCTTTCGTGTCGTTAAGTATCTTGGGGTAGGCATTAGTGTCTGAAAATGGCAGGAAAAAAGTGTTTATAAAGTATGATTTTTTGGTTTTTTTTTATATCAAAATTGCCTCCTTAAACCTTCAGTTGGCAGTAAAAACAAACATTTAAATTATTTATGAGGGTTTTGTCTCCTTTTTGGGTAAATAAATAGATGCAGGCGCATACAAAGAGAAATTGCAACAATTGACAAATTGTGGCATATAAATTTCCCCACTGAACCGGAGAAATGTCACATGTCCCTGTCCCTGTCCCTGTCCCGTGGATGATATGTAGAGCGTTGCCTTTGTCTTAAAAAATTATTGTATGTTAACTAGCCGAAGAATCGATCGTCCAAGGGGTCCAAGGGGTCCGAGAGGGACCACAACATAATTTATTCATACGTCAAACGAGGTCTTGCGCACATTTAAATGCGAGCATTTCCAAATATAATATATATACACGATATACACGGAGTACGCTGTCCAGTGCGATGTCAAATGAGAATAATGAGGATGAGGGGGATAGAGCCCGGACGTTCGGTGGAGTGACCCTTCGTAACGCAAATAAAAGTCAGCATATTGGGAAAATTTCACGGTCTTTTGGCCGCCAGCTAACCAACTGGCCAAGGGCTAATTTATAGACCGATTCGGTGGGTGTTTGTCCGTTTGTCCGTGTGTCCGTGTGTCCGTTTGTTTGTTTATCTCCCCATCCCTTACAGTATCATTTCAGATTCAATTTATGTGCGTGGGGGGGGTGGCGAGCAGTGGAGGTGGATATGGATGTGATGGAGGTGGGGTGGGAAGTGGTCTGGAGTGCCAGGTAAATTGAAAAATGGACATTTGTAGTTTGATACCCATTTGGAAAAAAGGACAAGAGTCGTGCTATCTTTACGGCCATGAGCCGTAGGCCTGCAAGTGGTTGATCAGGGTCGACTTTTTGGCTTAGATAAGCTGCTGCCACTGTCGCTGTGTTTCTGTTTCTGTTTCTGTTTCTGTTTCAGTTTATGTTTTTACTTTGTCCTCCTCCCCGGTTGATATCTAATAAAGTGACAGACGGCAAGCAGGGGTTAAAGTTATCCTGCCATGGGGGTTGTTTCTGTTTTACAGTTCGGTTCATGTCCTCGTATTTTGTTGGTGCGGCTGCTGGTTTTTTCGACATGCAGATGTGACGAGCGCGGATTTGTTTCGTATATCTTTTCAGCGTCAAGCAACAAGGACAACTTGATTTTCCTATTTTCGTTTTTTTTCGCTTTGGTGTCAACGCGATGCGCTTTTCGGGAGGAATCCTTTTAGCGCGAGTGCATTTGACACTTTGTACTTGATGGATTACGTTAATTATTGATTAAATGGGCTTGTACTTGTCAGGGACAAAGTAAAATCCATTATGTATTTTGAATATAGACCCGCGCCCGGGGCAAAATTAGATTTAAATTTTTTTGTTCGGAATTTATAATTTGACATGAACGGTCGCGGGTTTGATGGATGCTTTGGGACATGCCGCTGCCACAGCCGCCGCAGCCTCCGCAGCCGCCACAGCATCCGCCGCCAAAGGCGCTGAAGAGGGTCCCTCAACTGGACTGTTTGGGATACTTACTTGCCAACAGTGACATTCCGCTGCTGTGCCACCAAGCGCCAGATACAGATACACACACACACACACACTAGCACAGCCTGCGACACTCGCCTGTAAATGGGATGCATCTGAAAGAACGCCGGACACGCACTGAAAGATTGAGATTGAGGAGATAACAGGCGGCGGGCTCTTTGGGAGATGCCGCGTCGTTATTTTTCGGTTGTCGCTGCTCCATCTGCTCTGATTAATTCCCTCTGATGAAATGCCGCTGCATCCAGCTCTCCGCTCTTACCAATTTTTCAAATTAGGCCCACAGAGGAGAGTGCTTTGATTTATCGGCATTCCGAAGACAGCGCCGCCATTTTGTGGCATCCATGGTAGGAGCAGCTTGCCAAGTTTTTGCGCGTAATGCACTTTGAGCTTTAGAGCCTGAGCTTTTTCGGCTACTTCGCAAGCTTTCCGCTTAGCAATGCACGGCTCCGATAGCTCGCTTCTTCCCTGGCTGCACATTCCTGGGAAAATCGGGTAATTTATCCACTCGCCTCCGTGACTTTTCTCTCGCCTCTGTCCCAGAAAACTCATCCACCGAAGCACAAGCTAAAAATTCCCTTTGAACGCCACAAATTTCCCACTATTTACCCCGATGGCCTCAAAAGTACCACAAAAGTAGTATTTTGGCTCCGCCTCTTAAAAAATGGCTGCCCCTTTATCTGAGGCCATTGCCGCATGCGAGCGAGCAAGATGGCAGATGTGTTATGTATGCCCGGCGAGTTTAGAAGCTCGAGCATATGAGCATGGGCGGAGCACCCAGGGAGAAAAGGGATCCTTAAAGGATTTTAATATTTGCCTAAAAATAATCTTGATACTATAAGGTATTTGTGTTACGTCGCATATCAATACGAAGAATATAATATAAGTGATATTATATCCCAAAATAGTATCTTATGTTTATAGAAATAAGTTGGAAATTGTTAATATTTTTTGTTCCTAAAACTTACAAATAAAATATAAAAAAAATATGGGATAAAGTACTATATTCTATAAAATAAAGATTTTTGTGCTCTATTTGTTCGATTATTTTATTCGCTCGCTTTCCCCTCAAACGAACACCAATACACCGGAGAGTGGCATGCCTCTATACTGGTTTTTCCTTTTCTTTTTTTTTTTATTTCTTGCCGCTTGTGGCATTTGTTTTTTGCTTGCCACTCCGCTGGTAATCCGTGCAAAACTTTAATTGGTGTTTGGCACTTCTAATGGATCCTGGGAGTGTATCAGGCCCGAATCGTAGCACTAACAGAAAGAGACATTTGTATACACTCGAAATCGCTTGAAACACATGTAAATGTGTGTGCCCGCAGCCGGGGGTTAAACGCTGCGAAGGCCCAACGCCATTATTGATCTGCGATATGTGTCACTTTCCGTTTGCAGATTTTGCAGGACCCTCTCCAGATGATATTTGGAAAGCTAAGCTCGGGGAGGATTCTGTCAAATCAATGTTTTGCGTGTGTCCTTTGAACTTTAATGCGTGAATCTATTTGAATACATTTTAGGATAAGGTTTCAGAGAAGTGACTCTGAAGTCCTTTTTGTGTGTTTTATACAATGAAGAAAATCCTTTGAAGGTGTTGTATATCTTATTTTTCTAATTGAATTTGTTTCTCTTAACTTAACTGAAATACTTTTACTTAATGAATCTTTAGATTTGCAGAGTTTTATAGGGGTATTTGAAGGGGGCCTTAAGCTTCCTAGTAAATTTAAAAATATCTTACAAAAATTAAAACATAAAAATAGAATTTATTGTTCAACCGATTAAATACTTTTTAAGCATTTTTATTATAAAAAGATTTGAAAGAACTACATATATGATAAAAAAAAAAGAGGACGCAATGAAACTACCATGGAAAACAGAAAAAGCATCGATGAAACAGATATTGATTAAAGCCTGCTCAACTCCAAATCCTTAAACAACCACATACATACTTTATTTTTAAAATTAATTACACGCCACAACAATCGATTTTTCTTGTGTCTTGTTCCTAAATAAAGTTGACTTGTTCGGCGAGAAAACTAAAATTAGAATCTAATTGTTGGATTTCAAAGCGAAAACAAATTGTCTGCGTCGCGCGCTCGGGATGTTGGATAATTCATTTTTATTAAGGAGAGCTGTCACTTAAAGAGGGCAGAGTCTTATCAAAATGTATTGATGTTCCAGGAGGGGAAGATAAATTTGTTGTGAATATTGCTGACGACAGCTTGCTGGGAAGACTTTTCGGCCGTTTGATGTTTGGGCTTTGACAAGTTAATTTTAAAGAAAGAGACAAATTATTTAAAATAAAAGTGTGTCATTGGAAAATTCTTGAAAATATTTGATAATTCAATTCTGGATAAACTAAACTTTTAGTTAAATTCCACTGAAATCGGATTAATTATCCACAAGCTCTAGTCTCTAAATTTCGGATTAGGCACTCTATGAACTTTGTTGCACTTGTATAATTATGTACACGTGTTCCGGCAGGTGTGGTCCTTCGAAATGTTTACATGCTACGCACACAACCTGCGACATGTGACCGAAAAGTAAATCCTTGTCACACCAACACCCCGACACTCTGATGGAACAGTGGTAAATCAGAACTAATTTGAAAGCCCTGCTCATCCAAGCTCCGCCCAACCGGCCATGGCTAAATCCAACTGAATAGACTGAATAGACAGACACCTCGCACCTTCCACACCACCCCGGGGGAAAACACGCTTCGAAGACTGCTATTTAAAGTTTCAAATTTCGGACATTTGTCCGTCACGACCCCGAGTGACCGGCAACACCGGTGCACCGGTGGTTGAACGGCCAAGTCACACACACACACAGGCTCACCTGCAAGGACAACGGACACACCCGTTTTGCGACCGAGGGATATGGATAGATGTATGGCATGTCGGCAGACAACCGGGCCTAAGACATCGCCGTGCTCGGAGCCAGGACGATGACAACGAAAGTCCTTGTAGTTAGCAGAATGTAGTTTGTTTGACATCTATTTAAAAGTTTAATCGGATGAGTGTAGTCCGTGCGGTTAGGCTGACCAAAACACAGTGTATTACATAGTCACTGACTTTCCGCATCGCCATCAAGCCACCGCCAGGTGAGCCAAAGGACAGGTGTTGCAATTTGGGGCAAGGACCAAGGATGAGATGTCCGCCAGTCGACAGTTCTTTCAACATTAATTAGCGTTGATTCGATAGGCATTAACCAAAAAATACAGTAGAGAGACCAAGAACTAGGTTTAAAATAGCTCCAAGGAGAAAATATGTGAGAAATAGACGGACATTATGTCGTATTTATTTCGAGTGTAGCAGTGTCTCGACAGGAGGCCAAGTGGGTGGGTGTGTCTGTTGACGGCTTAAGGGTTTGATCAGCCGCCTGTCGCCAGAGCCACTTCATGCTCGATCCGGCGACCTATCTGTCCATCGCATTTTAATTGCCATATTCTGTCCGAGCGCCTCTGATAGTCGGCCGGCCTGATAGTCGATAGCCCAATTATGTACACAGCAGCAAAGTCGGGCCAAAGGCAGTTAGCTACCAACAACTATTGTCTCATCCGGCCAACTGACCACGGCTATGACTACGGCTACGACTCCGGCTATGGCTACGGTTATCTATCCATCCAAGCGGTAAGTAATTGTAGGCAAATATTTGTGTTTGCTCTTTGCCGCTATCGGAGAGCGGTAACTTGAAATGCACGAATTTGACACTCTGGCCAAGTATCGGAGGCAAGGGGAGCGGTGAGGAGCCACCACATAGCCCACTATCAATGGCCACAAAAGCCATTCAAGTCACTGCCTTAGCCCACTCCCCCTACTTGCGATGCGAAACTTTTAATTAAATGCCTAATAGATGTTTGTCACTTTTGTGCGCCGATTAATAGTTCGATTTTATTCGGTCTCGTGATCTTCCGTGTCATGTCCATACGGTTGCCAATTAATTTCCATTCGAGTGGCAATCGATTCCAACACCAGAGTTAGAACCACAAATCCGGCCGTAGACTTTCCAATTTTCGGAGTTTCGACTTTCTGCACTTTGAACGCCGGGCCTCAGCGGCTTTTCTTTGAACCCGATAAGCCGGCGCCTACGGTTCTTGTTTATTAAATTAAATATATACTAATATCGGGGGAAATATGAATGCATAAGCAGATAAATTTAATTTCCTCAGGCTCATTGATTCTATCAAAAAAAAAAGGGAGCGCTTTAATTAATTGAAAAAAGTGCAGAAAACTCGGGCATATTTGGATACGGCCGGAAGCCTTTCAAGTAATTATCTGACCAGACAATTGTCCTAGTTGTTTAATAAATACTCTATATTGATAATATATGAGTATCTAACAAAGAAAAAAAAAAGAGTTTAAGCCTTTTATCAAGTACTGCCAAAATTGATAAACACGTTTTAAAATGAATATTATTTAAACCTTTTTTTGTGCAAATGGAAATAGTGTTTACTCAATTTCCGCTTCTCGCCCATTAATGCCTATATGGATTTTTTGGATTTTTTATTTTGTTTCGATTAAAGCCCGATATCAGCGTTTTTGGTGTTATGGTGTTTATATACATTTGCATGTGTGTACCCTCGTACATAGTCAATGGCCCGACCGGGCCCGGCTTTATAACTTGATCAATTAACTTTGCTGACACCGTCAACTGGGTAGCAGAAAGTTCAGCAGCGCTGAGTTTTCATTCAGAAAGAAATGCAGTTTTTGTTTTTTCCAAAAATGAGTATGTTTGCTGCTGCTGTGAATTAATTCCGATGACGCAGATGAATTTTCGGGGGTTGGCATGTGGGCATGCCAAAAATTATGAAAATTATTCAGCTGTTCCAAAAAAGGTTATTTTGGCGATGGGGAAATGAAATGTTCTTACATTGTATATTCAAGTTTTTAGGCAAGAGTGTTATAGAGTGTTTGATTTTCAATAATATATACTTGGGAAAATGTTATAGTGATTTTAGTGATTCTTATTTGGTTGAGCAGTTAGGAAATTAATATGATTAGGTCTTAAGGTATATAAATTTGGTAGCCTTACAAAAAAAATATCCTCAAAAAACACCAATATCTTATCTCCAATAAAAAGTAAAAATTAAATCAAAAAGTTAAAAAGTTCAATGAACAAAACATGCATTCTTAGGAACCTTCCTAATAAGCCTTGTATTCCTATTCTATTCTATTTAAAATGCGCAATGTTCTGTGTTGTTCTCGAGTAGCTAATTAAAATACTGGTGTTGTTCCACAAAGTGTTTCCTAAGTACAGTACATGTCGCTTTGTTTTCGCCTTTGTAATTCTGCGATCACGACCTTCAAAGGGGCGAGCTAATTTCTCTGATACTATTACGCGGGCAGGGACGGGCCGGGCTGTGCCTGCTATATGCAAATCAAATGGAAATTGTAATTAAACGAAAGTTCTGTGATTTGCACACACACTCTGGGGGGTCGGACTGGACCCCACGCTACTCGGTAACCGAAGGAACAACAACATGCAACTGCAAACAAGAACAACACAAACAAATAAAGAAGCAATAAAGGCGGGAGAGCGGTCTGAAATATGATCGACGCGAATGTAAGTGCAGCGATTGCATTTCTCTCGGTACGATCACTGTGCCCTGCCCTGCTCTGCCCTGCAATGCACTGCAATGTAGTCAAAAGTGTGCATATTTTTTTGTTGTTCTTTGGTGGTCCCAATAGTCCATCCGGTCGGACGGATGGCACGGATGGGACGGACTACTCCCCAACCGCGGCCGGACTGTTACCAAAGCGTTGTCGACGCCCCAGTCGCCAATGCTGTCTACATTGGATTTCCGGCGTGGTGTAAGAATGCCTTCAATGGCTTTTGATTTTGATTTTGCTTTTGCTTTCTGCTTATGCCTACTATATCTTCATATATGCCCGTATCTATATGGGCGATGGGTTACATCGGATCATGCTTAATTGGCAAAATATGATTCATGGCGTTTTGCACTTTCGTCGGTTTGTTTTTGGCTTTGCCCCGCAACCGTTGCAACCCATCCCAACCATTGCAACCGTTGCACTTTTTTGCATTTTGTCGCCTATAAACAATTAACGAATACGTTTCATAACCCGCCATCGCCGCCCGCCAATGTTCTCGCTGCATGAGTTATATCTTCTGGCCCCAAAATAGAGCCCCGCGTCGGATTGTCGGAGGCCCCCTGGCAACCGATTTTTAAACGCTTCGGCAGCCGGTCGCGACTTGGCCGCCAATTAAGAGCCAACTGCAATTGTCGCCTATTAAATCGTCCTGCGGCTCTGCGATTGGGTGTACCAATCTCATAAATACGTCATGTTCAATTACGAGGCGTTAATTGAAAGTAATGAACATTTATCGATAATGGGCCGATTGGACGCGGAAATGGCACTTTGCAGCGACGAAAGCCCACCTATAAACCATTCACTTAAAAATAAGTAGTTTGGCATTATATTCGTCTGTCAGCAGGATAAAGTCCAAGAGTATGGATGGGGTTTCAAAAGACATATAGGTTCTTAGACTTCTATATTTTGTATAAAAAGTAGACCTAATAGATTCAAGTTCTATTACCTTGACCTTAGTAACTCAGCATAAACTTACTCTCTAAGATTTCCAAAATTTCTAATTAAATTCCTAATTTGATTTCCGGAAAGTTTAATCTTTAACGCCTCAAAGATTTCCCTAAACAAAAAGCAACCAATTTGTCAAAGAAAACTCAACTCAACTCAATTGAAAAATCGATAGAACATAAGCCATTAAGCGAGGAAACCTAAGGCCAAGACTGCCTCTTAATTACTTAATTATTTATTTATTTTTCTCGTATATGGATTAAATAGTTGTTCGGTCGTAATTCAACACAATCATCACTCAATGAAGTTGTGTACTCTTTAATGGAAGCGCTTTAAGCTGGCCAACGTCCCAAAAAACGAATTGTGTTTGTGTTTTCCGTGGCTGAGTGGAGGAAATAATACATAAATATGCATGAGACTTGAGTGGGTCTGCGGTACGGTACGGCTTTTAGCTAACATTTTTCGAAACTTTTACGTTTGGATTCTTAATTCAACAAAACACGCAAAGTTAATAAATTTCAAAGTGAATATGTTTTCACCATCATGCATTTAGTCTGCTTTTGCGCCCCGAATGTTGGGCGTCTGCTGGTCGTCACAGTTGCCTTGGACCTTGTTTCTTTTTGTTTTTGTTGTGGCGGTAAGCACACAACACACACACACACACAACAGAGTGGGTGACGGAGGAGCTGGGAGCTGGAGAAGCGGCACCAGAAGGCTCCCCACCAAGCCACCAAAGAAAACGGAATGGAAATGTTGCTTGCGGCGTGGCTACATTGTTTGCAACTACAAGTAATTAATTTTACCACTACAAGGTTTTAATGACTTCTAAAAAGTTTTTAGCATTGCTGGATAATCCAGGCCGAGTCGGGCCGGGCAGGGCCGGGCCAGGCCAAAGTCAGGCCAAGTCAAGGATGACTTTCTCTAGACCATAGTCTGAGAAGGGGAGTGAGTAGGTTTGTCAGGGCGTGTGGGGGCGTGCCGACAAAGCCTCCGACTATTGTGCTACAAGTTTGTAAAAACAAGTGAGCCCGAGTAGCTCTCACTATGCTAAATAGGCCTGCCAAGGACCAAGGACCATAGCACACAGCTGGCTGCCTGTTTATGGCCCGGTGTCGTCATGTCCATGTCCCTGGCGAACCGCAAGGGCAAGTCTCGGACCATAGTCCAGGTCCAATATCAGGAGCAGGAGCAACGGCAGCAGGAGCTGAAACAGCAGCCTCCGGCCAGAGATTGAGTCACGGTCTGGACACAATGTGCGGTTTTTGGTTTGTTGATATAATTTGAATTTTATGGTGTAATTACGGTCATAAATGTATTTGCCGTTTAATGGAGCCCAGCATCGGACTGCTTGTGTGTGTCCAAAAGTGCACTGATAAAAGATTTAGGGGATTTGGAGAAATATTTTAAATAACTTATATAGATGTATAGTAGATGGTAGTTTTTCCTCTAAAATGAATAGGTTTTCAACAGTCTATCCTCTATTTTATTTTGAATATGTTAGATATTATTACCGACTCTTTTCTTCCTGTGCTGCAATGGTGTGTTGGCCACCCAGAAAAACAATGTTGCCGGAAAGCAGAGAGCCTTTTGTTGACTGCCAACTATAAAGTGATAAAACCGTGAAGACATCCTCCTGATATATGCAATGTGGACGGAGACGAGGCCTGTTGCTGTTGATGGTGATGGCCTGGAGGTCTGAGGCGCCGTGAGTGCATTTAATTTGCATTTATTGGATATTAGCACGTCTGGCTCCTCATCTCGATTGCAAGTGCAAGACGCCGCAGAAACAAAATGATGTGGTAATCTATATAAAGGCCTTGCCTGCATCCGTACACTTAATAAGCAAACGTGGCTAACAATGTAGCCGAGTGGCGGCGGCCGAGAAGGGAGGTTGGCATTCTAAAGGGGTTGAATATCGCGGTGTGCAAAACTTTAAATACAATACGCTAATGGCATGGCATTGTGCCGGGATTGAATCCGAATCCGAATCTGGATGGGATTGGGATTGGGATTGGGTTTGGAGTCGTTCGCTTTTTGGTTTCCCAGCGCTTTTGTTTCTCGACGAGCATGACAAAAGTGGCGACAGTTCGCCAGCCAAGAGGAGGTTGAACAAAAAATCGCTTGGAAAAAAACAAAACATACTCACTCACAGAGCAGAGCAAACAGAACACACTGAATTATAAACATTTTAAATTGAAATAACGTGTCGCAATTTTTTGTCGCTCCTTGCTGCTGTGGCAACTGAAACAAAAAGAGCAACAACAACAGCAGCAGGAGGCAAGAGCCGAGGCATCGAGACTTCAAAAACGTCGTTAACGCTTACCTACCGCGCATTCTGCAATCAAATACGATTGATCTCACACTCGGGTCCGCAGTGGGTCTGTATCTGTATCCGTTTCTGTTTCTGTTTTCTGGGCTCGGAGTTCTGGGCTCTGTGCCAGGGCCTGGTCTGAGGTTGGTCTGGAGAGGCAGCTGGAGCATCACCATCAACAACAGCAGTGACAATGGCGACAGCAAAACAACAGCAGCAACAGCAACAGCAACCCGAAAGCAAAGAGCCAACAGCACGGAAAGGATGGCAACAGAATGGCCCAGACCAGGCGGACACAGCCCGGACAGACGGACAGACGGACAGTCGCAGGAAGTGAGTTCGGGGGCCCTCATTTCGGCCCGGTCCTCCTCCGGCAACACCACCACCAGCACCACCTCCAATCTGCCACCACCACTACGCGTGTCGCCAAGTCGGTGGCATGGCATAGGTGGCAATGACAATCGCGACCGGATGCTTCAAATCAGATATTGTTTTACTTTGCGCCTTCATTCAGAATTTCGAATTTCGATTGTCAGCGTGTCGTCTGAGTCTTTTCTGTTTTTCCTTCCTTTTTTTTTTTATTTTTTTGCCACCAATTCTTGGCTTTAACTTGGCTTTTGTCTCGTCGAAATATTTAAGCAGCGGCTGGCAAGCAGGCGGCAATGGCAATCACCGTATTGCAATGCGAGCAGCGTTAAGGCTTAAATAAATGTGTCTCGATTGGGACGGTGATATTTATCCTGCTTCTGTTTCTTTTCTCTGTTTGTTTTCTTTTTTTTTTTTGTATTTGCTGCCTGGAGCCTGTAGCTTTGGCTTTTGCTCAATGAAGCTCGTAGATCTAATCGCTGCGAGTTGCCACCAAAGGGGCCACAATAAATGCGGCGTGCAGGCGACAAATTCATGGCTCATCCCAGAGGTCCTACACCTGGATAAAATTTGGGGACTAATTGGGGGATCTTAGAGTGATTAATTATTATTCTCTTCCCTATCCCGGAGAAGGCCTTAAAATTCCTCTTGCATTTAAACTTCTTTAAATGGTTTAAATGATACTACCTTGAATATTTCTCTGACTGCAGGTACAGGGCAAAGGCATGTCCCCCTGGAATAGAATTCAGAGACAAGCAATCCCCTTCAATCAACGGAATTCCTCACAATATAAATGGAGGCGATTTTGGAAGGTAATGGCTGTGTGAGGTCCAGAACGGACACTTTCAGCCGCTTTCACCAGGGAATCTGCGCGAGGCGCATCTGAGTGTTTGATTACTGTCTCAATTGAGGCTAAGACGCTTGTTGCCAGAAACGAAATGTAAGTAAAAAATACGAGGAGAAACCACCGGCAACTTCCGCTTGTCCGCTCAAAGACCAACGGCTTTGCCTTTCATTCATGAAGCCCCCAAATCCCACCGGGAAAATAAGGAGTCGAGACACGAAATCACACAAAAAGTGCGGTATGTGTGGCGGCGGTACACAAAACCTGTCTCGATGTTAACACCGCCAACTGGGAACTGGGAGATGGGAGATGTGAGCTGTGAGCTGTGAGCTGTGAGCTGGATCGGGACCAGAAGGACTAAAGACCAAGGCGAATGCTCTAGTGTTAAGGCCAAAAGGGAAGTGTCAGCGAGCCAAATTGACAGGCAAAGGCAGAGTAAACGATTTTGGAGATTTGTCATTGATAAGTCGTCCAGGCCCAGTCGGCCCAGAGAGTGGCGAAAAGGGATGCCAAATGCCAAATGCCAAATGCGGGCTTTTTCGCAGAAATACGTTACCCGCAAAACCCTCAACCTGAACCTGAACAAGAACCTGGTGCTGAAGCTGAAACCGGACGGAAGGATGGAATCTGTCCCTTCTCTGTGTGTGTGTGGCTCTCCAGCTCTCAGCGGTTGACTTCTGGCGTGCAGAGCAAATTAATTCACACCTTGCCAATCCATTGTTGGAGGACAAGACATATATATGCAAATTGTTTCTTACGAATTAAGCCTGCCCATCATGGTATGTACTGTCTTGTGTGTATGTTCACCCAAATGCCCCGAACCTCGAGTGCCACAGGCGGACCAACTCAATACGATATTAATTTGGTAGGCAAAGCTATGGCTTTGTCTAATAAATTACAAACAAAATATGCTCATGTCTTCGTGAGTCGACAGAAAGTGGCACAGACAGAAGTGGTCGCTGGCCGGTCATCCGGCCTCAAAAACCGAATGGAAATCGAACAACGAGCCATTGGTACACTATAATAATATTATGTCAGGGCGGAGGGAGTCTACCGTCTACTACCAATTTCCAATTCCCAATTCCCAAGTCCGCATCCGCACCTATCGATGGCGGCCTTTCAGATACTTAGATACCCAGATACTTGGATAGACCCTCCTCGTGTCGAGACACGAACGAGTATTCAATGTTTGTGTGGGGTCAAAGAAATAATTAATTTAAAATTCCCGAAGCGCACGCCGAAACGACACATTGAAAGCTCTTTAAGTCCCAAATTACGAGCATTGTACCAGAAACAAATGAGAAAGACTCACGACAATATTTCTGACACATTTGCTGTTTGTAATGCGATTGTTAACTGCGTGCGACGACAACCAAACAACCAAAATCAGACGCAATACGGATCGCCCGATCTATCGATGGGGGAGTATCGGGTATTTTCATATTTGAATGCCCCTCTTCATATGCGCAACGTGTCGTCTTTAGCTAGTCAGTTGTCCGATTCCCAGTTCTCTCCACTACCCAAAAAAAAAAAACAGAAAAAAAATAAATAAATACAAAAATGTAAACCCCCCCATTCCCATTCCCATTCCCAAGCCATACCCATACCCTTTCCGAAGAAACACGGCAAACATATTTTGTTACCAAACAAGACCTTCTCCCGAATCGAACCAGACAGTAATGGGCAAGTCGCAATGATAAAAGGTGTCACACCTGGCGGAAAACCCCTTTTGATATTCGTATTTGCACAAGGTTTTGGTCAAGAAATGACAAAGTTACAAAGCTAACCATTTACAGGCACTTACAGTGAGTAATTCCTATAATTGTAGGGGTTTATTTATTACTAAATTGGATAGAAAATGAGGTGCTTGAGCATTAGCTTCCTTTTTAGCAAACTATACTCCCATTTTTTATACCAAAACCCTTGGTATAAAATATAAAAGTGTTTCCTAAAAATATAGTGTCATTTTCTGCTTATTTATTTTCGCGACATATCATATTTTAAAGAGTTTATATTCAATTAAGCCAATTGGCATTGAATGGCCAACATTGTTAGCTGATTAGATCTAAACGCAGATCGTAAATCATTTGGAGGAGCCGGGCAAGAGCCCTTGAAGTACCGCTTCTGCATCGTTGAAGTGGCAGACAGGTGCGGAAAATTACTTTTTATATGCTCGTTTTAGTGGCTTATTATGACAAAA
Organism: Drosophila atripex; assembly: GCA_035045925.1. NCBI lineage: Eukaryota > Metazoa > Arthropoda > Insecta > Diptera > Drosophilidae > Drosophila > Drosophila atripex. The sequence continues at coordinate 10,877,889 of JAWNOP010000012.1, read as the reverse complement.
CAAAACTCTAACCCAAATATCAGTTGGCCGGCAGTAGCAGGGAAGCGGCATTGCTCATGCGCGGCGACGTTCGTGCCCCTTCCTGCAGAGGCACTAACTAGCGTTTGAGAAAAGCGATAAAGGCGCAGACAAAAAACGCTATTAACATCATAAAACTACTATAAAAAAAAAAAAAACTGAACAAACAAAAGTAAGAAGCGAAGGCAAAACGAAAACAGCAACCGCTATGTGCACAACATAAATCATCAAATTGTTAGGAAGATCCATTATGGGCCATTACGAACACCAGCGCCGACACCCGAGCACCTGAGTGAAAGAAAGGTGGCAGTGCCAGCAGCAGCAGCAGCGTTATTAAAATGCCGTTTTGCTTAATTTTATTTTATTGTTTTTTAAGGAATTTCAGCCACGAAAATAGCAGTCAAATGAGCGCGCGAACTGCCGTTTTGCCGTCTTTCGAATCGGGTGGTCCCGTCCACAAATTGAAAGGGTCGGGTTGAAAGAAACACTCATACTTACGTATTGGGGGTATGAATAAAACAAAAATAAATAAATAAAACCGTGGAAGGAGCCCTGCAAATGCCCGGTAGCTTAGCCTAACGAAGACCATTCCGAGGTGAGCAAACTAAAATTTATTAATGTGCCTGAGATACGCTGAAGATATGCGTTGTCCATCCAGTCGGTCGGTCGGCTTGTCGATCGTTTCCTTGGAAGTGGAAATGAGTAATTTTTTCAATTTTGCTTTTCACTTAGATTGGTGGCCTTGATAGGGCTCCCAGTGGCGGGGGAGACCTTTAATGTTCCTGGCAAGGATGGTCAAAAATTAATAAAACGGAAGGATCTTGTAGATACGCATAATGAGCTGCAGATGACAGGGCATATCATCACTGACATCAGGATAACACACTTCCGAAAGTGCGTATCTCTCCATCTGAATTTTTATGGACTTTCTGGGGAAAGTTAAAAGGTAGCTGGATATGATGATATACACACGTTACTTGTTTAATGTTTAAACTTCAAATCAAAGGTCGTAGACCTGTAATATGAATCAAACTACTGCCCATGACGACCGCTTGATATACTCCATACGTTGGCTGGCATTTCCAAAATAGGGCTTGTCGCGTCGGGTTTTTTCTTTGAAAACAAATTAGGCAGTGTCGGTAGCTCCAAACGCACTTATCGGATGCCCATCTATGTCAAGAATCCCAATCCCAATCCCAATCCCAATCCGAATCCATTCCATCTCAGCCCATTCCTCCGCCCCACCCGACGACACAATGTCTGACGGCTTCTTGGGTTTCTTCGTCGGTGGTTAGAAGAATTATAGATAAATGATCAGAAGATTGTTAAATGCTGTTCAAGCAGCTTAGGAATTTGTTTGATGAGAGATTGATATCGCAGTGCAAGAGTTACGTACTCGGATCCGTTGAATTGTTGTCTTGGGGACTTTTTTTCCTTTTTTCCGCCAACAGATCCCCAGACATTTGTGAATCCTCCTTTTTTTTCGTATAAAAGATGGCTCAGCACTAATGAACAATGAGTGTATCTGCATACCTAAGAACCTGAAGTAGAAAACATGTTCATTCCAATCCGTATCCTATATACTCTTACAGTTTAATTTTAGCTTTTCTTGTTACATTCTTATCGTAGTAGATATGTGTAATGATGGGTGAAACAAATAAATAGACAATTGAAACAACATTTTCGATATTTTTTATTTTGTCAAAAGCGAACCCTTTTCTATATTTTTTTATGGATATCTTAACTATTTCGAATGTGATCGAAAAACATAATACCATTTATAAATCAGACCCATTCGACCCATACCCATTCGATATAAATCAAAAATCGATCAAATCAAATATGGGCAAGTAAAAAATTACGAAAAATGGGTCAAAATTTTGTTGGTCAGGTTTTGATAGAAAATGGTTCTACTCGAAGCTCTAATGCAGGGAAGGTATAACATTCTTGGATCTGAGGAGTATTAGCCGAGTTATACACATTATGCCATCGTCAAAATAGAAAAATGGAATCTGCATTTTAGCCGTTATTTTTTTTTGGCCAAAATCTAAAATTTTGACTCACTTGTTTGTCAATATCTTAGTTATTTAGAAACAGATCGAAAAAAGGTATACCATTTATGAATCACAGTTCTATCCCTCTTTAATCTGCATTAAAAGATCGAAAAAATAAAACATAAAAAATTTGACCCAATTTTTGGCCAAAATCATGAGGGTACCCCTTAAAAAATTACGAAAAACGCGTCAAAATTTTGTTGGCCAGGATTTGATCGAAAATTATGCTTCTCAAAGTTCTAAGACTGGGAAGGTATAACATTCCCCAATCTGACAAGTATTAGCCGAGTTATACACATTCTTCCATAATGAAAATATAAATTTTAATCAATATTTTAGCCATTATTTTATTTTCCCAAAATCTTTACTTTTGATACACTTTTTATTGAATATCTTAACTATTTCTTCAACAATCGAACAACGGAATACCATTTATGACTCACAGTTTTATCCCTCTTTAATTTGCATTAAAAGATCGAAAAAATAATACAAAAAAAATTTGACTCAATTTTTGACCAAAATCATGAGGGTACCCCTTAAAAAATTACGAAAAACGGGTCAAAATTTAGTTATCCAGGTATTGATAGAAAATGGTGCTACTCGAAGTTCTTATTCCGGGAAGGTATGACATTCTTGGATTTGAGGAGTATTAGCCGAGTTATACCCATTTTTCCATCGTGAAAATAGAAAAATGGGATCAACATTTTAGCCGTTATTTTTTTGGCCAAAATCTAAAATTTTGACACACTTGATTGTCAATATCTTAGTTATTTCGAAACAGATCGAAAAACGGTATACCATTTATGAATCAGAGTTCTATCCCCCTTTGATCTGCATCAAAAGATCAAAAAAATTACGAAAAACGGGTGAAAATTTTTGTTCCCAGATTTTGGTTTAGAATGAAACTACTCCAAGTTCTGAGGTATGGCTTTCGGTGATCGAATAAGAATTAGCCAAGCTATGGCTAGTTGCCAAAGTTAATCTGAGCGTATACATGACTACTTTGAAAAAACAAAGTAGGATCCTGGAAAGGAATTGCCATACTCAGTATCCTGTAAAATCGTTGGCTTGAAGATCCTCACAGGGGAGGTCCAGGATCCGGCTGGACTATGCAATATCCGCTGGCGTAGATCACAACGAAACACCAGTATCCGGTTTCGGAGGAAACAATAAAGAAGTAGTCCTTATGGTGCACCTGACATCCTTGACCGCAGAGAACTCCGAAAAAATGAAGTTTAGAAGTAAATAAATACAATTAGGTTTTTTTAAGTTATAAACTAAAGTTGGTCTAGATATTCATTTATTACAAATTTGTCAATTATAATACTGTTTATACTCCTTTTTAATAGAGTATACAAATACTGTCGTAGGTAACTTATCCTTTTAGAGGTGGTCGTTTGGTTGGACCCTTTTTCGAAATCTTTTCAAGCATCGTTTGTTTCGACTCACATTCTTAAGATATTTCAAGGGAAGATAGTTTTCGAAACATGAACTCATGAATTTAAGATTCATTTTGATTGTGTCCGTGGAATGTTTGTTCGAAAATAGCAAACTTGGACAAAACAATACAATTTCTCATAAGATTGTGACAATGTTTTATATCAACTTGAATATTTTTATGGTCAACAGCATAAATTTGCTATCTTTAGCCACCAACGAATAATTATAAAACTCAGATATGTACATATATTATTCTCCCCACCCACGCAAAAATGCATTCCCCCAACTGATTACCTAAAAAATAAATAATAATTATTTAGCGAATGTTTCTGAGTCAGTCCATTATATGCAGATGTGCCAATGGGTGTGCAAATCCAAATGGCAAACAAATTGAAAATGGGAAACGAAAATAATGGACGTTGTTGTGCAACACACATTTATGCATACATATGTATTTCATTTAAACGTGTGTAGTGTGTGGTGTACATGGTATGCAAATTTTGGGCTTGATTTGATTAGGTAACCCCGCGAGTAGAACATCGACGATCGTCATTCGCATTAATATTCTTAGTTTGCTATTTAAATGAGTGGTGTGTGGATGAGTGGCTGGTATATGGTGTGGCATAGTGGGACAGTGGCAGTGTGGCAGTGTGGCAGTGTGGCATTATGGCGTGTGTATGGGTGTTTCTGGGTGTTTTGCATAGTTTTGCTCCCCATTGGCAATTCATGAACATGACAACTGCAACTGTCCATTCCAGAGCCGCAGTATTCGGTGTTCAGTGTTCTGTGTTCAGTGAGTATGTGCGGGCGTGCTTGTACATACATCTATGGGAACACATGTCAACATTCCAGGAACACATGTACTATGTACATGTACACTCTCACCCACACACACACACACACATACACACACAGACTCGCATCTATCCCACACATAGATGGCATCTGCGCTTGGGAGGCTGCGGGGGCGTGGCAAATGGGCGACAAGTGGGTGGGTGGTCGCAATTAATTAATTGCCTTTTGTGCTATTTGCGCAACTGCAATTAAAACACTTGCTCGAAAATGCTCGCTATCTGTATCTTTATCGCCATAATTACGCGTGTTTCTGGTAGCACAAAGAAAATAATCATTTATTTTATAGTCGAAACTTAAAAGCACTGAAAAGAAATTAGATACTTTACTTTAAATCATGATTGATTCTAAAAGTACAAAACTTTTAGTTTTATTGATTATTTTAAGTTTTAAGAAGAAAAAGTGTCTTTTTATCTGTAAAATAAATAATTAAGTGATGGACATATTCAAGATATCAAATCTATATCTTGAATGATTCATTTGCACTTTCTATGAGATACTTTTCCATCTTAAACCTATCTCTTGATAACACTTACAATGACCCATATTCTTAGGCCACTTTCTTCGGCCATTTCTTGCGGTGCAGGTGCGTGTGTGTTGGTGCGGGAATCGGAACTGCGTCGGACACACAAACGCAGCGCCAGAGGTCGCCACTCTACATAAATAGTTTGTGACCTTTCGCTTGTTTTACAAACAAGCTCCAAACAGCTGGCGTCGACGCTCGCCCGTTTCGCGCCTCAATGTCACACGTTTCGTCGGTGGGCCCCAGTGGGGGGAGAAGGGGCTTCCGAGTGGCGGGGCGGGCGAGTGCAGTCGGCCTGGGTGGGGGAGCGTACTACCCCCTGCTGGTGCTGCACCGCCTCCGATTGGGTCTGCAGTGCTTGGAATTGCAAATTGGCAACGGCGCGCCGCACTGCCTCACTGCCGCATTGCCAAGCCCGAGCCCGAGCCCGAGCCCGAGCCCATTTTAATTGTTTACATTTTGTTTTGTTTCAGCACTTATTATTATTAATTTCACTGGCACTCGCCACTAACTGGCCTCCTCCTCCGCCTCCTCCTCCTCTACCCTGCCCTGCGTCGCCGGGCCCCGCACTGAAAACCCATTTCCGTCCTCGCCTCTCTGGCCGCCAACACCCCGCGGGGTGCATGCTTTTGGGGTTTTGATTTTTAGTTTCTTTTTGTGGGCGGCAGTGTTATTGACTTTTGCAAATGCTGCAGAAATGAATGCAGAGCCAAGCACCTCGCGAAACTCACAGTGGGAGCCCTTCGCATCTTTGGGGCCGGCAATAAACAAGTTTGTTTATGGAAGCATGTTACTAAACGTCGACCGAGAGATATACTCTTTCTGCATACTCTTTAAATAAAGTTTACCAAAATTGTTACAAAAAAGTCGGATACTTTTTGGATAAGTTTCTTCCGCTTATTACTTAGTAAAAAAAAACCATTGCCTATTTACCGGGGCTGGAGATGCTGAAGGACATCAAGACATCTTATGCAGTACTTCCAAAGAATTATTACTCATAACTTCCCAAAGTTCACTCTTTAAAATAAATCAGATAATTCCGATTTATGTGTTTTGCAAAATTAATACCTTGACGCCAAAAATTTATTAATGTGCCAGTCTTGTAAAGAGGCCTCCCCAAAATCGTGGTGCATGGGCTATGCCATCTATTGTATCATAATGGGATTCTTCTCCCTCTGCTCAAATTTCTATGGAATGCTCTTCTACACCTACATTGTTCTGCAGCCAAAGTATTCGACTCTAAACCTGGTCCATGTCGCGAACAGTACGACCCAGCATTATGTGCTGGATGTCAAAGACTCAAGTATCGATATTCGTCCTTTGGAATATGTAGCTCTAACGATCGGTTGCGTATATTTTCTATTTGAAATACTTTATATTCTGGCAGGATCTTTTATGCTTGTGGGCGTTATAAAGGTAAGGTAGACTTTGAGTAAATTAAACAAGTAATACTTTATGAATCTAGGATCGACAAGAGTTGTTCTTCGCTGGGAAGACTTTCAGTTACTTTTGGCCTATTTTTTATTTTTACTTAATATTTCCGATGAGTAAGTATTATTAAGTAGTTTAAATACTAACTGAAAAATTCTTATTCCAGCCATTCATATCATAGCCATAACAAAAATAAGAAAGCATATTAAAAGGCAGTGGCCCTAGAATTACAAAATTTTAGAGTGTTGTGTGAAGTTAATAAAATTAAGACAAAGTGTGTTTAAAAAAAAAAACTTTTTTAGGATGAGTTTATAAGTTAAATATTCCACCACTCCCCTCTTAAAATATTTATTTTTTAAGGGCATGCAAACTTTGTATTACAAAGTTCAGTGAGGGTAGACTTTCCTATCAACGTATGGCCTGTTCCGCTGGGAGACGACACTGCTGGAGGCGATGTCACTGATTCCATATCTGCTCAATTTAGCGCCGGTGCACGCGAGTGGCTCCCCAGACCCGATACTCCGGACTTGCCATGCAGATCCATGATCCGTGAGTCGAGGCAAGTTGAGTCGCCTCCAGATTGGCGGCACGAACCGCCTGGAACGGCATAGAGCTGTTCCAGCCACTGTTCCATGGAATGGCTTGAACGTCTACCGTTACCAATAGTGCATACTGTGAGCCCCATGCATTTCTCCAAGCCGTTCCGTGTATCACACACAATTCCATGTGAATCCAAGTGATAACTGTGCTTTCGCCGTGTTCGAGTCGCAGCTAAAAGTGATAATTGCCAGCTCATTATCAGCGTTTTGCGTGAGCAATTCGAGCCGGGCCAGAAGATGCAGTGCATCCATCCACCACCGCCCGGCAGACACGTCTGCTGCATGCCCATAATGTACATTATGCATTAGCACTTGCATATATTTCACATTTGCGATTTCTGACTTTTTATGGTTGTGGCACAAAAACATGGTCTAAACACTTGTTCTTCGGCTCCCTAATTAATTTAGTGGCCTAGGCTGGTGGTGGACGGCCTGAATTAATGGGCTTAAATACGATAAGATTAATGTTTAATTAAATATAATTAAAAGGTTAATATGGCTGTATTATTCTAAGAATAGAAGCTGTATAATAACTGAGGCATGTACCATCTAAAATATACAAATCCTCCATTAAAGAGAAATGTCAATGGAAACACTTCTATATTCCTGAAATATGTCGGTTCCCAGTCTAACGAATATTTATTTGTATACCCGTTACGCTCTTTCAACCACCGGAAGTAACCTTTTAGGGTCGAGGATCACTTCCAGCACTTCCCCGGCCCGCAATCAATTAGGAACTAAAATGCAGATCGAGGCATGTGGGTGAGAGAGAGAGTGCCTTTTGCGGGGTTAACTGGGAACATTATTTCCGCACTAATACCGCTCCCAATCGAATGCCCATGCGCACAGGCCCCGGAGATTTAAATGGCCGGGAGGGGGATCAAGGGTAGAGCTGGTATCTCCATACGTGCCGACAGGCCGACAGCTCAGATTTGGAGGAAAAACATGTGTAGGTAACTGCTCAAATCGCTTGTAGTGCCACTGCGGGCCAAACCCCAGCGCCGGGCTGCATGCGAATTAGAAATTAATTCACCAATGAATGGCTTCTGAATACTTTACCATGCCTACTCCCCTCCCATGTGACATGTGGCAGTCACTGAAGTAGCGAAACTGCAACTGCCAACTTCCAAGGGAAAATTATAAACCGAAACTGCAACACCTTTGAGGTGTTAAGAAATCGTTTGGTTGAAAGGTCTTTGAGCTGTTCCTGTTTGTGGGCGCATTCCTGGAGCTTTTCTTCCATAAATTTCCGAACATTCTTCGAGCGTTCCCACGGCATATGGAGCATCCAGCCGCTGCGGCAATTATTCACGTTCGGCCGGAATGGCCCTAGGGACCTTTGGACCCATGGACCTATGGACCTATGGACTGTATAAATCAACCGGCAAACCCCAGTCAACCGTTTGGCAATTAACAATTTTAACTTCTATTAGCCCTAACAATGTTACCAATGTTACCTACCGGTGGCAGTGCCGCTGCAGTAGCATCCGCGGAAGCAGACGTACTTGGTTGCACCTTCCTCCATAACACCTTGTTGCACTGTTGTTACGCAGTAATTTTATGACTTTTCTCGGAACAAAGTCGTACAAAACGGCAGCAATGCTGCTGCAAACTGTTTAAATAAGAAATGCTCTGCATGGTAACCATCAGGCGATAATAGTTTGTACATAAATTTAACTTTTTTCTTCTATTTCTTTTTTTTAAAGGAAGACAGAAGTTTCAGTGCCTTAATGATTGTATTTTATATTTGTTTTTTTTTTTAGGCTAAATAGTACATTTAATATTAAAGACTCTTACTGCATTCCAATCTCTCTCATTAAATGGCAATATGCATTCACAATTTCTGATGTCGATAAGCTCTATTGAGCTGGCAGCTTTCATTTTCCTGGCCAGTGGCCACGATTGATCTTTGGCCGGGCTTTGTTTGGCCGTTAATTTGCTTGTACTCGTAGTCGTACTCATACCCATACCCATATCCATGTCCATATCCATATCCATACTGGAGGGAATTTGCATGGCTATTGTGCGTGCTTACTCATACCCCTGCTCCAGAGGGTGGACCAGGAGGAGAGGTGGTGGGTGGCGGGTCGGTCGTGCGTCATGGGACACTTGCTAAAGAGTACTATAGAGTATGTAGCCTGCATAAATATGCCGCACCTGCGCCTACATGCCAAAGTCAGAGTGCCGGCAGCAGATATGGCAAGCCGAAGAAGGCGTTTTTTAATTGCGACGACATGCGCCGACTGCCAATGGGCCTTGTCGTCACCTGTGCGATGGTTCGATTTGTCCGATCGCCCGATAGCTATATGACGCTGTCGCCACCAGTGCCTGGTGCCTGGTGCCTGGGGCCGGGTGCCTGCCACACCACCACCCGTGGCAGTTGCACGCAAAAAACGAGCGGCCTGTGCCATGCCAGTGCCTTTGCGTTAATCCTCAATTCTGGCTTTGAATTCAATTAAATATTCGCAATAAGGTGAACCTCGATGCTGTGTAAGGTTATAATACAAAAGTCGGGGAAATAAAGGGTTATGGTCAGGCAACATTACTCATACGCCATGTTGGCCAAAAAGCAAGTATGTTTTCTTTACGGTTTTCAATTATTTTAAACATGAAAAATATGATTAAAATATAGATTTTCGTATAGACTTTTATATATTATTTTGTAACTCTTAACTCTTTATTTAATAAACAATCTAAAGTCCATCCAAAACAGTAATCGGGGACTTTGTCCTTCCTATTCGTACACCTTCGATGGAATGTAGTAGAGCACTGCGTAAGACCATTCATTCCAAGCCATTGTCAGCCAAAGGCTCACATTTCGACCACTGTCGCCAGTTTGACAGGCGAGTGTGATTAGCCAGAGACGATGACGTTTGTGATTGTTTTGACAAGAGTCCAAGTCCGTTTGGAGAGCAACTAGCCAACTAACCAACGGGCCTCAAAGTCGGCATAAATCGAAGCGCAGATGCCCCGATGCCCGATGTGCGATTAGGGAAATTGTGTGAGAAACAACTCCAAATATTTGCATTGGCCGGGACCCTCGCGGCTCCATTATGACATTCGACACTGTGCTGTTTGCGCACATTTAACGGATTGCTGGCTTTGCGGATGCGTTTCGGCAAACAAACAAAATGAATCCATCTAGCGATCGTGGCTGCTGCATCTGCAACGGAAAAATATCTGTGCAAATAGAAATCGATGGATGGCAGCTCTTCAGATGTTGAGATCCTGAGATCTTCAGATCTCCGTATCGGTTCCGAGTCGTTGAGTGACAAGTGTCCAAACAACAACCGTCAGCGGTGTTTGGTGTCCCGCATCTCGGCGATACTGCATCCATCAGATAGTTTGCCGAGTGTATTTGCATTTGGCTTGCCTAGTCGGCGATTTGCATGGCCGTGGCGTGTTTTCCCGGCTAATGCCTCGGATTTGGACTTAAGCTGCTTGCTGAACAGGGACGGGAACAGAAACAGAAACCAAAAACCCCAAACCCAAATGCAAACGCAAATCCAAAGAGCCAACAGACGCCGCCGGTTTGTTTAGTGCGCGTGCGCGTGTTCACTGTACATGGCTCTCTGTGGTCGTGCATGGCGCAGGCACCAGTTCCTGAGGGGTTCACTGTAAGAAAAATATTAATAAAAACTAGGCAAATTATGGCCACGACAATTCTGGCTATATTGAAGTACTTTATTAGGTGCAATCTTATATCCCATCATTCATACATCACCCATACATTTGATATTCAAAATATTTCCTTTAATAACCATCCATAATTTTTCTTCCGGTGCCTTCCCATCCATTGGCTATCGAGCTGGAGGAACTGCAGCTGAGTTGCAGTTGCAGTTGCAGCCACAACCGCTGATCCGCGGCACTGGCAAAAGGAATGCCTGAAATGTTTAGGCCAAGTTGGGATTACTGGCGTCCAAACATCGGTGAAGATCAAAGAGAGGCGGACATTTGATGGTAATTGCCGCTAAACGATTTTCAATGTTAGCTTGTAGAAACGTTAACATTTTAAATTTGTGTTATATACTCACGGACATGCGTATGTTAATACCCCCGACATCTACACACTGGTACACCCATGCGTGTGTCGTCGTCGCATTCGGCGGGATCGCCTTGGTCTCTCATTAGTGGAATGCGATGGTCCTGTTTATGGGGAAAGGCTGGTGTGCTGGTGATTCTGTATCCTCGCAACCTGGCCAGGTTTAATGCACCTGAAAAGGTGAGACCTCCGCTTGATTGGGGCGGGCGATTCACATGAGTTTTGTCCCATTATTTTGCATAATTTATTTCGGATCGTTTGGTTAATGGCATTTGATATCCATTTTAATAACCAATCGATCGATGGGAAAAGGTGTTTTATTGCAGCTACAGAAAAGTTAAATAAGTTTAATTAATCGAATTGTGTCCCGAGTTCATAGATCTTACAAAACACTTGAAAGGAATTTCCGTAATAACCTTGATCGTTGACTCCGCGAAGAGGAGAACATGAATGGATAAAAGAGTCATCGGTGGAGTGCCATCCGAGATAGACTCGTACCTACATTAATAGAACAATATTGATGACTGAGACTTTTCCTCTTTTCGAGGAGTAGAATTCGAATCAAAATCAGCTCATTACGGAGGCTAATGTAAGCACAACAAAGCCATTCTGACGAGATTTATTCAGCAGCTTTAAGTGGTTTCGGTTGCCGGAGGAATCGGTTGGAGGATTGGTAGGAGGATGATGCAGCGCTAATGACCACGATTTCAACAAAAAATCCGAACCCGAATCGGAGCTGCATTCGGATATGGTTGCAGTCAAAAGAGATATTAACAAAAAGACTAGTACTCTACTCGCACAAAGTTTCTTTGAAAAAGAATATTCAATTGGAGGCCGAAACATGCGAAGTAGCAGAGGGTATGTGGTGGGGGTGTTGTAGGGAAGGTCGAGGTGGAGCGGTGTGAAAAGGCTTTCATTTCAAACGCAAACAATCGCGCTGAGTAGGAATTGAAATTAATTTCATGTATCATCATTAATCAAAACACTCGCTGGCAGCGGGCAAAGTGCCTTGTGAGCTGATATGCCGAGGGTTTCCTTACACATTCATACACTCATACCCATACTCATATCTCTGTCTCTTTGGCCATAACGATATTCATTCTGCGATTGGTGGGGCATCGAGGACGGGGGCATTCCCCGAGCCCAACTAATCAGCATGCAAAGAAAACAACATTAAGAGTCAACAACAACGTCTGAACTCTCAACACAATTATGAGAACTGACGTTGCAAGAGTTTCATGTTTAATGGCAAGTCACTTTCAGCGCCCCAGTTCAGTCATTGTCATTCATTCGAACAGATGAACTGGCGTTGAATCTGGAGCTGCTTTCAAGATTCGGCTGAGGACGTGGCTACACTTGGATATACCCATAAATACACACACACACACACACACACCTCTATTTTACATACATATCTCTCTCCTCTAACGATGTTTTCTTTGGAAAGTTAGGAGCCGTTTCCAGTAGTTCAATTACAACTTCACCCCACTTATGGTGTTTTGTTCGTGGCCCGAAGCTCGACGCTCGAAGCTCTGCTGCCAGCAATTATAATCCAAATATCTCTAATGTCTCATCTGGCGGGTATGGGTGAAACTCTCAAATCATTTACATATTGGCATATGGAGTACCTTGAGGTACTGTTTTGAAAGGCTATTTCCTTTCTAAGAAATGTAATTATTAGGTATTTTAAGAGGTGACTTTCATAAAGAAGTCATAGATCCTTAAAAAGGTTTCAATAATATTAATGTCGATGTTATATTTAAGACACTCTATATATATATTAAAACTCGAATATCTGAAAAATTCTATATGTATTTCTTGGCACAATAAGTCTACTAATGACACCTCCAATCCATAAACAGATTATTCAGTAGTTCATTTTGTTCGTAGCCCCTGGCACTATATTGCCAACAATTATAATCCAAATATCGCCCGGGTGAACAGCGGGTGAAACTCTTGAATCATTTGCATATTCGCTTACACATTTCTCATTTAAATTTGTTCGGTTATGAATAATATACATGTGTTATTTTTGAAAACCAGTGGCAGCCGAAATGCTTAATTTACGCCTATTTATTTTGTCCCCATGTTTTTTGTGTCCCCGATCGATCGATCCGTATAAAATACATTATGCCCCAAAAACAACAACACCACCAGCTCGACACTGATATGAGCAGCAACAACGGGCTGATGTTGTCGATGTTGTTGTCGTTTTGGTTGCCTTTTGTCTGGCTTGGGACTCTGTAGCATTTGTGTAGGCTGTGTAGGTTGATGCTGACAATTTTGGGAACGGCTTCGGCTACGGATACGGCTATGGCTTCAGTTTCGGTTTTTGGCCGTTAACAAAACATGACATTTAATAATACGTGTACAATACAAACATACATAAGTGTTATCGCTGACTAAAAAGCTTTTTGTTGCTACTCAATACGATACTGCTGTTGTTGTTCTATCTGTGTTTCGATGTCATTTTTGGTATCGGATTTTGGTATGTCGGTCTCCGAATTCATAGCCCAAGTTTTATTTGAACCGCTGCCGTTCTCTGCTGGCCGGGCGAAAGGTCTGAGGTATCTGAGGCCAATACAAATGGCTCGCCATATACGTTTTTATTCGCGTTTTATCATTATTATTAATAATGTATGTTGATTCGGATCGGAGCGCGCAAACGTGTGCATGTTCGTTTATTTAGTGGTGTGTCTAATGGCTAGTAACTGCCCCCTTTATCTTCCTCCAGATAGATATTCAAATTTGGTTTTTGTGTTTTAACCAAGCCGCTGCCCCCGGCTTTCTGTCCTAACAAGATTCCATTCGTAGCCAATATGCATAATTTGGTTATAACGAGAAAATATTAGCACTCTTTTGTCGGACATTTAAATAAATAAATATATATTTTTTTCGGAGTGATAATTATTTGGATTTCCTATTATTCAAAGTCAGTTGGAAGTAGTTTTTTGACTAGAATTTTTTTAAATATTTTATATACATATTAAAAGACCATAGAAAGTGCTTCTAGAATTTATCCCAGTGCATTATCGACCCTCTGCCAATAGCTTATAAATAGAAGTAATACCCACATATGTACCACCACTCGTATATGGCTTAGAAAGGATGGAAATTCGCTGTCACTGGGAAAAATCGAGTGGCAGGGGAAAATGCATCCATCGAGCCCGGTGGTCGAAACATATGCAATATCGCAGAGGAAATGCAGTCCTGGGGATGCCGTATCACTCGCATCCTGCCATTTATTTGTCCTTATTTACCAAACTCTCCTGGCAGGACCAGAACCATTGGGGGGTTGGGCTGTGCAGTAGGGTTTTCGTTATTGGGAGCGTTGCCGCATCATGGCCGCGCTGACAATGAGAGTTGAATAGCCGACTCTCTACCCTACCTCCCTGCCAGCTCTTGTGCAGTTATTTATTTTTCAAGTTCCTGTGCACAGGGAATCCCTGAATGTGTCTGTCTGCCTGTGTGTGTGTGTGTGTGTGTACTCGCCTGTGTCAATACAGGCAAGGACAACAATGCCGCTCAGTTCCGACAGTCGTCATCCTGTCAAAACAAAGTGTGATTATTGATAATTTATGATGTCACGGATTTTTCCGGTCTTGGAATTATTATTTTATTGTCTTGCTAGGGCCATATTTTTTCTGCTCTTAATGTTGAACGTATTTTTGGCTGAATCTGTCTTTGGCTGATCCCTGACTGCCAGCCTCTAATATATTCCAAATGATTTTCCAAATACTCGCCGAGTGACAGTTTTTCTTTGTGAAAGCTAAATGTGAAAGGTTATTGATTTGATTTCTGTATCATCTCAGAAATTATTAAACATCTCTAACTATTAAATGATTATACAACCAAATATTTATTATCCTTAAAAATTACCCATCAGCTTAAGTTATTGGATATTCTGCGGTTAACTCCGGTAATGCCATCATCGCCTTTTCCTCTTGCGATGCAACATCTCGGACATCTGTGCAACCTGACGACTACCACTGCCGAAGAAGGTCCTTGCATAAGCCATTATCCTTCGAACACGACCCCTCTCGGGTCACTTAATGGCTGCGCATGCGCAAAACCGCAACGGCGCGTCCTAAATAAATATTTGCACAGAGTTTCGGTTTAGCCCATAGCTGCTAATGCGGTGTTTGTTAAACGATTGTTTTGCCAGGGACTTAGTGGTTGCCACACAGTGGTTATTGTGTGGGAAATCTGTGTTTGTGCCTAGCGCTTAAATATATTGACGTAGTAGGCACGAAAATGCCAATGTAAACACGCCTTTAAATAGGTATAGCCCAGTACCCAGTAAATGGCAACCGGAAGCATTTCGGGCTGATGTGTGATCATCACTTAGCCATTACTTAACCAGCCCAAAAAAGTGTCACTGTTTACTGAAATGGTTATATAACCGTATGTGCTAATTTTATGGTCGATCAATAGACACTGCAGCGCACTAAAGGAAATGGTCTGAAAAATATACAAAAGATGGTCTGCAAGAATGTGAATCTTAAACATAAATGGTAAAAAGAGCTATTATCTTTATACATATTTTAGGAAATTATATGTTCGATTATTTAAATTTTAAAAACCTTTTTCTACAGTGCATAATGTTCAATAAAAGTACAGACTTCCACCTCCATTTATGCAGTGCCCGCATGCGCTCCTCTGGTCTTCAATTTCAATTTCAATTTAGTCGGATCGGATGCCGTAAACGCCATAATTTGTTCTGAAGCAAGTTGCGTCAGTAAATCCAAATATGTCGAACCTCCTCTTTCGCTCTTGCGGGTTCTGAAAATCGCCCCGGATCGCCCGGAATCGAGGAGCGTGGGGCACGCGACTTAACGCGCGAGGCTCTTGCCCCGGCTTATTAGGTTAATTACGAGTTTTTGATTGGTAAATTAAGGCTGTGCACCCGGGGCGGGCATTGGTGCTGTGCGTTGTTGGGTTTTATTTCTGTTTGCCGGAAAGCTTGGTCCCCGGATCGTAATGCGGCACGCGGCAACCCGCTGCTCCGCTGCTCGTGGCACCCAGGCCAGCCAAGCCAGCCAAGCCAGCCGACAGGCAAACAGCCATTTCGAAATCAGTTCTTAACTGAATGCCTCAATTCAAATGCGTAAATAATTAATTTGGAAGCCATTTAAGAGCTGCGGTGAATGGCTGAATATCCGAAAGTCTGGGTGTCTGCGACTCTGGCGGCGGAGCCATTGACGCCCTCGGGTATCTCGTGGATTCAGATAAACCACCCGCCGAGTCTCATAATTTTTTGTCCCCCGCACTCCGAACCACCATGAATTCCAAGATGGGCCTGGCACAGGCTAAAGAATTCTTTTTATGTCTCTGTTGGGGAGTTTAATATTTAATCCTTTCCCTCTTTATTAGTCAGATGCAGGTGTTTCCACAGTAGCTATATGGGTATCTTTTTTTTTTTTAAAAAGGTAACAAAAGACAGGTGAAAATCAGAAGTCAAAATAGTTTACAGAAGTAGCGCCTTCCATTATTTATGATTCATGTTTAATTAGCAATTTATGTCAAACAAATGAGTAGACCTCCTTTTTATCAAAGTTTTGTTTTCGCCAAAGAGTAGTGCCAAGTATCTTTGGTACATTTTCCTAAATTGACACAGATAGGGCTTCCAGGTATTTTTATGGTACGTCGGTAAACAGAAAGCTGTGTACATTAGTACCGCTCCCATATTGCAATGAGCTATTCAATTTGCTATCAGACAGCCTTTCGCTTACATCTGCAAAAAGTAATCTATAATTTTAATGTATGGCATTGAGAGAGCCGAGATATCAGCCGTGTCATTATCAGTGGTGATAATGAATACACAATTACCGCCGCAACGCGGTCAGCAAATAATCGTAATCGTTCCCCAGTTCCCCTCCCGAAAAGTAAACAAACAAAAAAACAGAAAATACTAATAAATTTACGCAACACCATTCGGATATTAGAGTATTTGAATATGGCGGCCATAACTTTGTTACCCCAAACCAGCCATTAAGGACTCGGATCAGTCACGTACTCTGACATAGGTAACGCATATGTACCTTGGCACTTGCGTCAGATATAAAAAACCAACAAAAAAACCAGAAACAGAAAAAATTGGTAACAAAGAACAGTAACTAGTGACAGCGGAGCCATACCGCCCCAATTGTCAGCAGATAACATTGGCAATTTATGTACCTGCCTGGTATTTTCATTGTAATAACAAAAGTTTGGTGTTGGTATAAATGGAACGGATAACCGCATACCAACTCCCCACATATTGGCACAGGAAAAAACCCCTATTTATCACCGAAAGGTTAAGTAACTCCAAACAAGTTAATAAAGCATATTTTTCGCAGTGCATTGAGCAATTCAAAAAGGTAGAAAATTATTTTGTTTTGAGAAACCCGTTTATGTCAAAACGATTGCCAAGAAATTGCCAAGACAGAAGACGCTACTGGGCTATAATTTGAGTGTCTAGGTCGCATTTATCTCACATCACATCGCATCGCAAAAGGCCAGAAAAAAGGAAAGGCCCAAGTTGCAATTACACCTTGGCACTTGGCTCCTACCTGAATTCACGCACGCCCCCAACAAAAAGCCGGCCGAGCACGCAATGATGAAATAAATCAAACAAAATAATTGCTTTTGTTTCAACACCAAGAATACACAGTCTTTATTCGGGGGCTGGGGCATCGGTTGTCGCACCTGTTCAATAGTATAACGGCTGTAGCCAAGAAGCCACCAAACTACCAACTTATGTTACCAACTTGGAGCAAATGCAAAAAGACCCCAGCCAGACCCAAAACGCAAACGTAAATTTACGACACGCAACTTGTTTTGAGCTGCGGGTGAACTCGTGTTCTCCGTCAGCCCCAAAGACGTTTCCCCGACATCCAGACATGCCAGAACTGTCCTCCTGGCCTCCGGATCTCCAGCTCCTCCTCTGCCATCCTGCCACTTGATAAGTGCAGTGTGGAAAATTAACAGCACCTGCGCCTTCGCCTGGGTCTGCTCTTGCGACTTTGCGGCAAGGCGGCTACGACAAGGAGTCAGGATCTTTGGCCCACCTTCTGCAGAAGGCAATCCATTTCGCATTCTAATTGAAAATCAGTCTCAGAACTACAATTAAAATGGGGAAAGTAATGCCCTGATGAGGAAAGTCATTTTAAAGGGTCTCAAAATAAATAATTACCAAATTAATTTATAACTGTTTACTTATTCTTTTTCAAAAATTGCGAAGTCCATGCAAGAAACGAGCATCGGCCCATTAATAAGCAAAGACTGGCCAGGAAGGTCAATATGGATTCCATCGAAAGCTATATCTCGACCAATTCCTATCCGATTCTTCAGTGGAATACCTTCAACAATTTCTATATTGATTCTCCATCATTCTGCACCAAAATCTAGCATTAAATTATTTTTTTGATTTTTCATCAAATTTTCTGGAGGGTCCCCTTGAAAAGTCATAAAAATGCAGGGAGGCACTATTTGGCTCCCAAAGAAGGCTATATCTTGGCCAATTTCCATCCGATTCTCCAGCGGAATACCTTAAACGATTTGTAGATCAATTCTGCGTCAATCTGCATCAAAATCTAAAAGTAAATTATTTTTTGGATTTTTCATCACATTTTCTGGAGGGTCCCCTTGAAAATCCATAAAAATGCAGGGAGCCACTATATGGCCCCCCACGAAGGCTATATCTTGGCCAATTTCCATCCGATTCTCCAGCGGAATACCTTAAACGATTTGTAGATCAATTCTGCGTCAATCTGCATCAAAATCTAAAAGTAAATTATTTTTTGGATTTTTCATCACATTTTCTGGAGGGTCCCCTTGAAAATCCATAAAAATGCAGGGAGCCACTATATGGCCCCCACGAAGGCTATATCTTGGCCAATTTCCATCCGATTCTCCAGCGGAATACCTTAAACGATTTGTAGATCAATTCTGCGTCAATCTGCATCAAAATCTAAAAGTAAATTATTTTTTGGATTTTTCATCACATTTTCTGGAGGGTCCCCTTGAAAATCCATAAAAATGCAGGGAGCCACTATATGGCCCCCCACGAAGGCTATATCTTGGCCAATTTCCATCCGATTCTCCAGCGGAATACCTTAAACGATTTGTAGATCGATTCTGCGTCAAAGTGCATCAAAATCCAAGAACAAATTATTTTTTATATTTTTTATCAAATTTTCTGGAGGGTCCCTTTGAAAATTCATAAAAATGGTGGGAGCCCCTATATGGCCCCCCACGAAGGCTATATCTTGGCCAATTTCCATCCGATACTTGATCGGAATACCTTAATCGATTTCTATATCAATTCTCAATCATTATGCATTAAAATCTATCAACAAATTATTTGTTACATTTTCCATCAAATTTTCTAGGGTATCCCCTTCGATGGTTATATCTCGACCTATTTCCATCCGATTCTTAAACGGAAGCGTATTGCAATTGTATTCTAAATCATTAACATTGAGTATTTTCTTTAATAAAACGGTTAAACCGTAATTATCTTTTAGAAAGTATTTTATAAACCTTGAAGCTTGCTCCCTAGAAACAAAATAAAGATTAATAAAACAAAAATACCGGAAAAACGAATTAAGCCCAAGACTACCACATTTTCTGATCCACATTTGTAATAAAACATAAGCTATGTAGGTTTTAGGGTAAAAACGACAAGCGGAACGAGGCGAGGAGGGGATCGTCGCTAGGCATAATGGTCGGCCATTATTTAACTGAAATCCTCAAATTGTGAGTTTCGCAGCCACTCGTACATTCACAACAAATTCGAACCAGTCTACCCTCCTATTTATTATGCCATACCCTAAAAACATACCCCACCCTGTCGATCATTGGCGAGCAATTTCATTATTATGGTCGCCCAGCGGGAGTTTATAGAGCGGGAATACGAATATGTATAACACTTTTGAGTTTCCGAAAAACTGCAATATCGGGGTGGGAAGATGATAAGACATATGTATACAGCGGGGTGGTGGCTTTCGGCGGGGGTTGTTCCGCCCAAGCCAATTTGTATGTAACTCATTTTATGTATTTACAAAATATTGCATGGTCATTATTTCAAATATGGGAGAGTTACCTATATACGGATGTAGGGTGTTTTCCAGATCCATATTTACTGATCCGTATATAACGCCACACCTTAAAACGTACAAAATAAAAAGCCCTTATTTAGAAATAAAATCTAGATAAAAGCATCTCCTTAATTCTTTATAAAGCGGATTAAGTTTTGCCATACTTTCCCCCACAATTATTAATAGACCCAATAGAGCCTGGGGCTGTCGTTAATGCGACATCGTTGCAAACATTACCAAGCATCCTTCGTTCGCATCCTTACATCCTGTGACAGTTGCAACCCAGAACGCAGAACCCATTCAGAATCTGCTGCACTCATTCCTGTTTGCTTCGATTTGAGGAAAGGCAATGCGTTCCGGATTTGGAAATGCGATTGGCTTCGTCACGTCAAGGATTGCCGCAGGATATATAGGCGTCGTTGGCATTGTTGACGTTAGTTAACAGTGCTGTTCAATTTTTCCGCACTAATTAGATTAAAGAAGTAGGCACACACCGGTACACCGAGGGTATCGAGGTGATGAATTCACCGAAAAAAAAATCAAAGAAAATGCATTGGAGCAAACGGAGAGGCATAAAAAGGCAAATCGTGAGTTGGGCGGAATTCCTGTATCGGCAGCCGGCGATAAAAAGGTCAAAACAACTGCCAAATACTTTAATCCTATTAAGGACATAATTCAACTATAGCAGAGAGAGACACATGTTGCCGGCGCAGACGACAGGAAGGATAAAGAGCTGTGAGATTGTCCTTTTTTCGCTGTCTACACGATTGGATGTGACTTCAAAATAAAATATAAAAAAAGGGAAACTGGTGGGAATAAGCCTGATATCGGGTAGACTAATGCATTGCATTTTTTGATTTTAGATATTTGTTTTTGAGTTTATAACACATTTTTGACAAAACTTATCAAACCTCCCAAAAGTGTGATATTATTTTTAGACTTTCATTTTAGGATGAATATGAATTTAAAATTTCTATAAATTCCTATAAATTTTCCCAGCTGGATTATTGATTATGAAAACCTGCCACTAATGCCATGATTATCGCGGACAGTCAAAGTGTCAGCCCACGTTGTTCCCACTGATCGCAGATTAAAAATTTTTGCTCATTTCATGGGTTTTCACCCGGGCCCGGGCCTCGGCCCAGCCAATATCCGAGTTTTTCCCATTTTTCCATACAAAATCCACTCGTCCTTTGTGCCGACGTCCTGTCGTCCATTATTCGGCCGTCGCCTGTCACCGTCACTTCCTTTTGTCCTGCAATTGTTTGTTTTCATCCGTTTAATAATTGCAATGTTGCCGGTGATGTCTCTTTTGCCAGCCTGGCCCATTCTAATTTCCATCTGTCGTTCGATGGGGACTGAGGAATCAGGACTCGGGATTCGAAAATCCGAATCTGCAGGACCTCTAAAGGTGTTGGAAGGATGGACACAGTTTGTTTTGCCGATTGTCTGCAGTTAATTCGAAATCCGCTTACCGTTGGCCATATTTGCGCATTCGCCGAGTTAATACTTAAATTTGCAACTTTTTAATTATTGTAAGCGGATTCCCTTTTTCGGGACAGTTGTTTTGAATCGGAAACAGATCCTTTCACTTGTCACCAGGATTTCAGGAATTCTTTTACCTTTCAGCACCTGACGCGCAGACAATAAGAGTCTACTCTTTTACTTTTATTATTTCTTCGATTTATTTACAATTTAAAGCATTTAATTTCAAGTAGAAAATACTTTTCAGACTCCCACCCCACACAACTCCATCATATTTTTTGTTTTTGAAGCAACAGCAGTCGCAGCATAATATGTAATAAGCTAAGATAATGGCGTATTGTTAGAAACTTTTTTAATATAAATATGCACACATGCCGATGTTCTGGGTACTGGCGCATCCTGCGCAGATCCCTGCGTCTCTTGCGGGCAGGACTGCGTTATTGTTAATCATTAAACAAAAAGTGAGACGAGACAAAAATTCAGAACGGCAGCATAATTAAACTCAGCTCTTGCCTGAAATTAAAATAGAAAAGCGCCAAAAAGTTGGCTGACAAAGGCACGGCAAAAATAATACAAATAAAAAGATGGGAATATATGTAGAATATATGCGAGTATTCTGGCGGAGAGACTGCGGCAAAAATGTGAACAAAACCAAAAATATTTTAATGACAAAACCAAATGTTCGCAAACAAAGCCAGCATGCAACCGAGCCTCCCATTCCGGGCCCGAATCGGTATCCTAAATCCCGATTCCAGAGCAAGCCACCATGCTGAACCACCGGAGTGGGAACACAGAACAGAAAAGGCCAGAGACGACCCATTATGTGTGCTCGCCCCGTAATTATTTGCATAAAAATATATATGCAGAGGTCTAAACAAAACAGTTTAGCAATCAATTATGAAAACACGTTAAATAGCCAAGTGCGAGGCCGAATGTGAATGTGCGAGGCGGATGGGTGGGAAGGGGTTCTCCAAACATGAGCATCTGATACAGAGGCTGCCCTGCGGAGAATGGGTGTTACGGGAGGGCACTTTCCGCACTCGAAGCCAAAGACAGACGTTCGGCAGATGCCATTGTCGCCCCGTTTCGGCTCGGCACTGTTTACTCTGGGAAGCAGGCCCACCAATGCGCAGATTCACACTTACGCACCTCCACCGTACAGTGTGTACTTACTCAGCTGCGACACCTAGACCATACAGCCAGCTATACATGAAATGCGGCGATAAGTGAAGGCAAATAGCCGAGGTGATGGTGCTTGTTTGCCGGGCCAACAAACAAAAGCAACGCCTTGGGAGAATGTGCTGTGCCACCAATCAGATTTGGAAGGGTTAAGCCCGGACTTGAATGCCATTAAAACTTCATTAGATGGTGACCTTTTTTTGGTATCTTAAGAACCAACATAAATTCATTTTAATTTGCTGACAACTGTGTTTAATATATTCTTTTCAGAAGATATATTTTTATATTAAGGCCTTTGCCATCTAGAGCCTCTCTTAATAAATAATATTTTATGCTTCTGATAAATATCTTGGCATCACAAATATCCAATATAACACACAATGGAGGTGTCGAAAGTCCACTCTCTGGTACATTTAAGACTGTAAATTACTTTTCCATATGAAACTCGCATTAGATGGGCTTGTGAGTTGTGAGTACTTTTTCTACCGTATTATTTCCATTTCGCG
This sequence comes from Drosophila atripex, assembly GCA_035045925.1. NCBI lineage: Eukaryota > Metazoa > Arthropoda > Insecta > Diptera > Drosophilidae > Drosophila > Drosophila atripex. The sequence goes on along the minus strand of JAWNOP010000012.1, from coordinate 10,854,680 downwards.
CAAAGCCCAATCAAAAACCCAGCCACGATTTATGGTTCTACATAAATTCAGGGAATATTTTGTTTGACTTTTGGGATGGGGGAGAGACTACTACCCACCGCAGTTAATCCGATTATGAAACGCCGCGTTTTCGGTGGCCTCCGCCAGACGGGCAATGGCGATTGTACGACGATGTGAACGATAGTGTGATATCCATGGCAATATTTTGCATTGCAGATACGAACGAGCTGCGAGAGCCATTCACCTGGCTAGAAAATACGCCTTTTAAGATTCCGGCCTTACCCCCAAAACAAATCAGCAAAAGTCATCGTGTTAAGGATATGTGTTAAGTGAAATGGGCTTTAAAATTCGGGCATTAAATGGCCCAAGTTTCAGGCCCAAATAAACGTCCGCCCTTCCCGCCATCACTCGGCAGTCAACGAGTCGTCTGAATCCTTGGCTCAAGTTGAGTTGTTATGCTTCAGTTGAGTGTTGGCAAATATTTAACGTAGTATAAATATCTCTGTCTCCCCTCGAAGAGCACAAAAAAATTATATATATACTCCATCTTTCGGGTATTGTTATCTGCCGGGTGGAAGAGGGTGGAAAAGTCCTCTCGGCCTTGTGTATAACACAGAAAAAATCTAATTTTCCAACTTTTTACGACAGTCGCTTGCCAGTTCTGCGGCAATTTCATAAATATTTTCCGCTTCTTTGCGTTTGCATACTTTGTATGCAAAAAAACATGCCATCATCAGAACATTATCCCGCCGCGTGTAAATGAAATTCTCCTTGTCTGCCCGGTCTCCGGCCTCCACTGGTGAGTGAACCCCTCATCTCTTTGGCCAAAAAAAGTGAGAAAAACGACTACGATTGTGGTGGCAGGAACCAAAGTAACAGAAGCGAAAATGGGGGAGCATCGCGAACGTCTCTTCGAGGGTTGTTGACTTATATCATTTATCATAAGGAATTAGGTTCAAGCTTGTTATTAATATTAGACTGGCTACACCACCACCCACCCCCTCGTCCCCCCAGCTGCCCCCTCGGAAGCCACCCGTTGGCGTGAAGCCGTTAACGTGCGAGAGCGTTAATAAAGTTCATAAAATAAACAAAGTCGGGCCAGCCATCCATTCAGGCAGCCATCCAGTCAGCCAGCCAGTCAGCCAGCCAGTCAGCCAGCCAGTCAACATGTGAAATTAAAATCTTTGCCTCTGTCAATTGCTTGGAGGAGTGTTGCTCGGAGTCTATTAAAAAGTAAATCTTCCACTTTATCGCCTGGCGAGTGCTGGAGCTTCGACAGATCCCATTATGCTATTCCTTTTTATTGGTTTATGAGAGGCCGCGATATTGTCAATCCCGCGCAATTGTTGTCTTAGCTTGACTTCATAAAAGTTTCCAAATGGGTTCTAAAGAAGGTTTGGGAGAAGGTTTACTGATTGATATGGAATGGTATTCCTGCAGAAACCATAAATCAGCAACTAATTAACTAAACTTTCCTAAGTTTAGATATCCTAACACATCATACTTGAATTTCCTATAAAAATATTATCTCTTCAATAATTTAATTTGATAGATAAACCTTTTACTCGTAGGGCTTCTTACCCATTCAATAGATATGAAGTCTCTAGAAAAGATAAACCTTATCTATAATAACTCTTATATAATTATCATTTTCCATCAAATTAGATTAAATATTTATATTTTAGTAATGATAAAAATGATACACAGAAGAACCTTGAGTTCCATGAATAGATCAATAAAATGTGGTATCTCTAAAATGCCTGAAAAAGTCTAAAGGTTCCTACATCTTGTAACATCCATTACAAAATGCACCCCCAAGAGGTCAAAAGCCCTACCTAGATGTGCTGGCCACTTACCGTGTTGCGTAATACCTTTCTGGTTGAGGAGTCGATAACTGGATAACTGGATGAAGCATGCGATGCTCCGACATTGCTGCAAAATCCCTCATAATTCCGCGCATCCCTCGGATACAGTGCCTTGCAGATCCCGAATGCATGGCGGCGGCGGTGAGTGAAAAGTAGAAAAGTGGAAAAAACGCGGCGGTACGGTTCGGCGTGCAAAAGCCTCGAACCTCAAAAACCGAGCTAGTATATAGCCGGGAATTGCTTCCCCTAGGAGCGGCTTTATTTCCCATTTTCCTGTTCCCCATTTCCACACCCACTACCCGACTACCCCACTACCCCACTCCCACCCATTTTCCAAGCATTTTCCATTCCGTTTTTCGCTGACCGTAAGCCACGCCCTGTGCATGTTGAAGCGAGTGCAACAACACGAACAACAACTGTTAGATACGAGCGAAAAAGTCGAATGAAAGAGCCAAGATAAACACTTAAGCCTAACAAAAAACGATAAAACAGCCACGAGGAAAAGTTGCAAAAGGTAACAATCTATGTAGAATGTTTTATGGCCCCCGAAAAGCAGTCGCCAGAGGTGGGCCTCCGAGGGCGGTTGGTGCCCAGCCATCCACACATGTCCAATATTCTCTTAACGCGATAAAAATGAAGTAGCAACATTGAAATCTGGCCCGGAAGGGGAGCTACTGGCTTTTTGGATTTTTCCTTCTTTTGTCCAAGAGCGAGAGGTGGCAACAGACGGGCAAAAAACACTAAAACATCAGCTACATTTTGTTCGTTCTCTCTTCTTCGGCCCCCGCCCCCAGTGAGTCCTTGGCCGGATAGAGGATGTGGGGTCTCCTCACACAAATAGATACAATATTTCTGTATCTATGCGATGGCTAACCACAGTCCCCCCGGCATATCCCTTTCACGAATACTTCTCCCTGCACGCGCCCATAAACGAATAAAAAGATAGCGTGGTTAAACGCGCTTATTTCGGTTTATGATTAAATTTATTACGTGTACATCCAACCACAGCCCGACCAAAAATAGCCAAACAAAATAGCAACAAAAACAAAATGGGTCGCCAACGGGGGAAAGAAACTTTTTATATATTTTTGGTGGTGGGGGCGGAAGGGAAAGGTCTCTTTCAAATTTAATTAAGTTACCGCCTCAGAGGCCTAAGACCAAAAAAAAACCAAAAAAAAAAAAAAAAAACAGAACAAAAAGGAATCTTAAAGTTTGATCTAATTGGTCATTCTTTTAAGCTTAACCCTTATTATTTTTGATGAGCAACGCTCTTTCTAATTAGGCTGGCGAAATTGATTCTGACGAGGAAAAAGTCCCAAGTGGCATGTAGTACGTGCTGCAATATTCGCCCTCTCGCTCGGCGAGGGCGTGCGAGCGAGATGGTGCTGCAGCTGTAGCTGTCGCCGTGAAAAAGTATCTTTTTATCTGTATTTCTACGATTGCCAGCAGGGATGTGGCTGCGGATGTGGCTGTAACTGTGTGTGCCAATCGAACCCTGCTCGGGAATAAAGCTGGCTGGCGCTAGCTCTGGCGCTCGTGCTTACTCGCTCTCCTCCGAGAAAACAAAAAAAACAAAAAAAAACTCCCCACCAACAACAACAAAAACAGAAGAAAAAAAAAAACAAAGAAAGAAAAAACAAACACACAGACCCAGACCACCCCCTTTACCCCCACATAGTATCTGAAAGATACGAATGTATCTCGTCCTCTCTGTCGTGTCTTCGGTCTTCTCCTGGTGTACCTTTTCGTACTTTTTCGTCGAAGCTGGCGAGGCTGGTGCCTCGTTTATTTATGATTATCTGTGTACAACTTGTTCCGTGTTCATCGCATGTCGATGATGGCTGTATAGAGAGCATCGGTATCTATCTGGTTTTGTTTTTGCTACACTCCAACCCGAGCATTAAAAATCCCTTGCCCCGTTCAGGGTGCATGCTGCCATTGCCTCCTCGGCACAACCCCATCATGCCACAGATGCGAATGCCCAGATACTGCGACGAAGAACACACCTTTGTGAAGCTTTTGTCTTCTGTTCTCCGTACTGCTGCAGATGGTTGTTCATTAATGGCTGGTTGGTCGGTTAGCTGGTTGGCTGCCACTTGGCCCACTTGCAACGTGCAACATCTCGGATTGCAGCGTGTCATCGTTAAGAAAGTAAGCGGCGCAATCGTTGCTCCTCCCCTCAGTAGTTCAGTTTGTGGTCTTTTTTTACATCTATTTCAGAAATGGGGTTTCCTTTTTAATTATTCTAGCTTCTTATAAATATTTTTTCCTTTTAAGAATTATTATCCAATAAATGAATACGTTTTTTTACATTGCTTTAAAATGATATTACTAAAAATATCCCAATACCCTTAACCACAAACAAAAACTCCTGTCTAGTCGCGAAGTAAACACCCAAACTACACTCCTTTTTCCAGACTTTATTGAATCCCAAAAAAATATCGGTCCTTATTACAAGTTGCCAGAGCTCTTGAGTAAACCGCCTTGAAGAAAATCAATCAAAAACATTGTACGAAGAGACAAAATCCACAGCAGCAGACGCACAGGCATAACCGCAGGCTCAACTCAAGGGAACTCCCCGCGATAAGTCCTGCGAGTCCTTGGAGGCTCAAAGAGGACGAGAAGGCAATAAAATGCCATCCGAAAGATGGGGGGGAAAACGAATCAATACTCTCGAGGGGCCCGACAACGACCGCAACTACTAGAGCCACATACTACATACTATACGCCCCAAAAAGCCCGCCGAGTCAAAGCGATTACACCGGAGCGGAGCACACAAACACCTTTTCATTTGTATCTATTAGATTAAAATTCATGTCGACGTACGCACTCTGCCGCTCACTCCGCAACACGCGCTTGGCTTGTCCGCGCTCGCAGATACAAAGATACATAGATACCACACACCGGAGGAGGAAAGTCTTGGCATCGAGAGCTCACAATCATCATTGGCCTGGCCTGTAACACTCACACACACTCAGATACAACACAACCTGAGCTCTGCAACGAAAAGATACATGGTGGAGTGCCGTGTGAGGGGTAACGGACCAGACGCATCCCAAAGATACAGATACGAAGCTCAGCGAAGCGAAGCGAAGCCACCGCTGCCATCAATACAAGCTGAACAACTACAAATACAACTAAAACACACAGATACTCGAACTTCTGCTGTTGCTGCTGCTGCTGTTGCTGTTGCTGCTGTTGTTGCTGCTGCTGCTGCCGATGTTGCTGCTGCTCTGTGGCAACAAGCAAAGTACAAAGGATACAAATATATCTCGTGTTCGAAATATAAAAATCGTTAAACAAAGACTGACGTTGTTTCTGGATTTGGATCGACTGCGACTAACGACTGCGGTGCCAGGAGGAGTTGCGGAGATGGCCACCAAACCCCCCATGGGGCAGGGTGGTGCAAGGGGGGGGAACCGGTGGCTTTGGCATCATCTTGCCCTCCCTTTTTTGCTTGCGGCCATTTGGGGCAGCTTTACCGTGCACTGCCACTTTTTCTCCATCTCTCTGTCTATCTCTCTCTTTCTCTGTTCCACTCGACCATCTTCCGTTCTCTGTCTTGCTCTTTCTGGGCTCTTAGCGCCAGTAAGCGGAGTGTTCCCGCCTCGAAAAAGGTTGGTGGCCCAATGCCCCCCATGTCCCCCTGGCAACCTCCTGGCTTCTCGCACACAGCCAGCCACCCCCCTTTTTCCGACCCCTCAGTTTTCCCATCGGAGTTGCCAAGTTGCCGCTGCGGTTGCGAGACTTGTCGTCCTCCCGAACAGAAGGCGACGGCAATTTTGTAGGCGCGCCAATGGGTTAACGTGATCTGAATTTGTTGCTCGCGAGCCAATTAATGTCGCTCCGAATTAAAAAGAAGCCTCTGATGGCAGATACAGATACGGATCGTAAAAGTAACTCAAACTGGGTTACCCCGGAAAATATGTACAGATCTGCTTATTTCGAATTTAATAAGAGCGCCGCGGGCAAAGTTAAGGGAGTGGAATAAGAGATGGCATTTAATACAATATATTAATTTTTAGTTAGACACTATAAGTAATAATTTTCAATTCCCTTGGTAAATTATTTTCCTTTTTATCATTCCATTGACAATTATTAGATGGTAAAGTTTCAAAAACATGTTTTTTTGAAATTATGTTTGAAAAAAGTCAAAATACTTACAAAATTATTTATTTAATTCAAACAATTCTATAATTAAAAATAGAATCTATCTTATTATCCAAATAGAATCTATTTTTTTGTTAGGTATTAAAATAATAAGTAATTTTTTATGAAAAGTTGATATATAATTACAAAAATTATACCTTTTCTTTATAGAATTTAACTAAAAATAGAATAATATTTGGAGTACATTTATTTCAAACCCATAATCCAACTACCATCATTAGTATCACTACAAACTTTACCAACTCATCAGCAAAAAAAATGAGAAAAAACCATAGAGGTTAAAGATTACTTTATTTAGTACAAAAAAATGGATTCCGGACAACTTACCATGGTTAGTAAAACTATTATTTTTGGCACTGCCAGACCATTAATTTCCATGAAAAGCGACAGACCATCTTTGGCGAAAAGCAAACACTTAATAAATGACTATCGAGGAACGAATCGTTAATGTCGGGCAATGGCGGAAAGGATAAAGCTACAGTAACTTCATTTAAATGTTGTAAGAATTTGTTTACTGCGTGTGCGACACAGGGCTCAGTGGTGGGTGGGATGTGGGTCGAAGGGAATGTGGAAGGGAGGTCCTCCTGCCAAAAGGACGATGAGGTGGATACACCGATTGCCAGGAACAACAAAGTAGCTTTAGAATGTACTTAGTACACATACAGATACATATGTATCACATAAACGCCACACAGTGGCTGCGCCATCTCACTCTAGCAGCTGCCGTCACTCCTCTCGAGTGGCGTTTCAATTAATTAGAAAAAGTTAAAGAAACGCCACGGCAAGAGCCAACAAAAAATACAAAAACAAAAAAAAAAGGAAAAAAAAAAACTAATACCTACATAATAAAATGTAAGAGCGTATGTTGTAGTAGCAGCAACAGCAACAGCAACATCAGCAGCAGCAGCAGAAGCGACGGCAGCAACACAGCAGCTGCGGTGGCGTTTTGGTGGAGCAGCGCGAAAGATGCCACCAATCCAGCCAAAGCGGTCAGTTGGGGAAAGCCGGGTGAGGGGGCCAAAAGGGGATGGGGGGAGGAGATGGGGGGTTTCGACGGATGGATGATAAAACATTACCCAGCGTTGGCCCAACCTCTCTTTTCACTTCACGAGTTTCGTTCATGTTCATCAGGCTTTTCTTTCTTTTTTTTTTTTTTTATTCAACGCCGAGGCAGCAGCGTAAACACTTTGCGACGTTCATGCTACTCCTGTTGTTGCTGTTGTTGCTTATGTTGTTGTTGTGTTGTTTATGGCAACAACTACACGTAGCAACACCCACGGCAGCCACAGCAGAAGTAGCAGGCCGCAGCAAAAGCAGCAGCAGCAGCAGCAGCAACGTAGCAGCAGCAGCAGCAGCAACAACAGCAAGTAGCAGCATTGCAACAGCAACATCAGCAGCAGCAGCAGCAGCAGCAACAGCAACAACAGTGCCTACAAATACATACATCGGCATTTACAACAACACGCAATAACAGCCATTTTTCTAGTTGTTAAGTTAATTTTTTCATGTTCTGCTGCTCCGAGTTGCCGTCGTTGTCGTTGTCGTTGTCGTTGCTGCTGCTCCATAGATAGACTCCATAGATCGCTCCATCTCACTTCAACACGGCCAACACACACGGGCAGCCAACGCCAGCAAACGGGTAATGTTGCTGCTGCCGCCTCGGCCACGAATCGCATTCACCGGCAATTGTTGTCGTCCCGTTCTGGCCCGCCACCAAACTGCCAGATACTTTATTTATGGTCACAGTGCTCAGATACTTTTTTTTTTTTTTGATTTTTTTGGTTGTGTTGCTGCCGTTGCTGTTGTGGCTGCTGCTGCTGCTGCTGTTGCTGCTCGTGGTGGTGGTGCTGCTGCCTCTACCTCACTCCCATGACGCAACCGGTTCTCGTGCCACACCGTCTCACTCGCACTCGCAACACCAATTGCCACACACAGCCCCAGCGCCAGCCCACTTATAATGATAATCATTATTGCCGTTGTTCGTTTCTCTGGTCGTGCTCCTCGTCGTCCGCCTCGTTTGCTACTTTTTGTTTTTCCACCTCTCAGATACATTTACAGATACATTTACAGATACAGATACAGATACATGTGCAGGCAGGGCAAATACGGCAACACAGATACGCACCACCACCACCACCGCCATCCATGTGGCGGCAAAGAGAACGCACTAACACCAATGTGGCAAGAGTAAAAATAAGGGGCGCAAAACCCGTTTGGCTCTCTCGCTCTCACGCACACCACCAACTATTTGTATCTGTGTGGCGATGTATCTATGTATCGGTGTGTGCCGTACGCTCGTACCGTGGTTGTTGTTGCTGCTTGGCGCTGTTTTCGATTGTCGGTTGTCGTGTAATTCCCATTTGTCGTACACTTTGTAGTTGCTCAAGAAACTCATGTTAGTCTACTTTTGACTGTTACGCAGATTGTTCGTATCGTTCGTGTGTCCGCTTGAGCCGCAACGCCGCACTGTGGAATTGGAATTGGTATTTGGATTGGGATTGGGATTGTGTTCTCTGCCCGCCGTCGCCGTTGCCGTTGCCGTCGCAGTCGCCGCTGCAGATTCCCAGATTCAGAATCAGATTCAGATACATCCGCACAGCCGCACAGGCACACAGATTTTTCAATTCGATTCCGATTCCGAATCATTCGTGCTCGAGTCGGTACGAGAACGCCTTCGTTCGAGAACGTCTGCCCTTTTTTTTGGGGCCATCGCCATCGCCATCGCTAATCCTCCGGATAGCTCTCCCTTCTATCCTGCAACTCTCTCCGGTTGTGTTACGTTTCGATCGCCCCTCGTCGCGGATGCTAGCCCGTAAAAAAGAAACCGTAGTGCTAACAGCGCCTGGCGATCGTCCGGGCCACGTTCCTCAGCCGTCGGCAAGTGCATGTTCTAAAAAATAATACAAAATAATATGAAATAAAACACACTCACACTCGAAACTCTGCGATCAAGAAAAACAAGTGCTAACTAAAGATTTGGATTCCACATATAACTGCTACTGCGGATCACTTTCGGATTAATTGATTGTGCGCGAGTTTCCAACCAAAACAACAAACACCTCCGGAACCGTCACCATCGCCATCTCCATCACCATCACCACCTCCTCTCCAGCATCAGCTTCAGCTTCACCCACTGTGTCACTCTGTCGATCGGATCGTAACTTTAAGATTTGCTTTATAGTTTTAGTTAAAAGCAAAAATTAATATTAAATGACAGTGCACAGTAATGAAACCGGTATCAGTTTAGTAATGGTGCGTATTTCAATTTGTTTCTAATCGTACTCATCGCTCGCAAATATTTATGACTTGTTAAACGTGAAAAACACGGATTGTATCCGATGTTAATGACTGAGTTTAGCTTGATTGGCGTTCGCCGGTGGATAGTTACAATTAGATAGCACTCCCAGTTATTTTTATGCAAACTCAGTTGGCTAACTCGTTTTGCAGTGCACTTGTTGATCGAGTCTCGAAATCGACATTAAGATCATCAGAAATAAATCAGTGCAATTATACGAGTATACACGTTTTACCCCCCAAGATCCCCAGATCCGTAGATCCCCAGATCCGCAGATCCCCTTCGAGACAAGTAGAAACACACAGAACGGTGTGGGGATTAGTCTTTGGGTTCGCGATTCGCGATTCGCGGTTCGAATGCCTTAACAATCTGATTTGGCAAACGGAAGACATGGAGTTAAAAATAAACCAAAGAGAAGATGTTCGGATCGATGGGTTGTCTGCTTTGAAAATGTCAGGAGCACAGTTGCTACATCTATTCGCAAATTGCGGCTGCCAATTCGCCAAAAATCCCATTGGGCAATGTCTTTTGGTTGTTAACTAAGCACAGCAAGGTCATTGTAGTCGCATGGTATTCCACTCCGTCCTTATCCCGGTCTCTGGGATCCCAAGTACAAGTTTTTGGTTAGGGTCTTGGTTGGTATTGTCCCTTATTGGAAATTTGATCCATTGGCTCTTCAGCCCAAATGTAATCAATTCAGAGTCACTCAACACATGAAAGCATATACACACTTGACTTTGGAATTCAAGATATAAACAATGCACCAACTTTTGGGGGGAAGAGCTAACATAAACAGGGCCAATATTGGGGAGCAGTGTGGAGCAGGGTATGGTTTTTATAAACTTCTCCTAACTTGACGGATGAATAATGTGTAAATTAATTATATTCAAAGTTTGAATCAAATGATCTAATTTCATAATTCTTGGAAATCATTCGAATTATAATGTCACAAATTAACCATTCCACCCACTGACCCTAGTGGTTCTAAATATTTCTTCCAAGAAATCTTCAACTTTCTAGACTTTCTAGAGGTCTATATGGATGTTATTCCATATTCTGCCGCTTCCAGCCAAATATATATAGAGTTATTGGATCGTACGAGTAAATATGTACACGGTAGGACCCTAGTCGGAGAGATAGCCGGATAATCATCGGCGGCTGATTCAAAGAGCCGACTGATAAGCCGGAACCGAAGCAGCAGTAGATCCATCCATCCAGGCAACACCGGGAATTAATTTTTAATCGCATAGGGCCACTTGAGTTGTCACTTGATGAAAGCACGAGACGATGGCCCCGAACATCAATACATTTTCAGGAGGGGGGCATTGGTGGATATGCAACAGCGGCGGCAGCAGCGGCGGCGGTATCAATCACGACGACCGTACGTACATGTTGCAGCTCTGTGACCGGCGGCCTGCGATAAAAATCGTATCTTACGCCTCGGATCATTTGTAAAATGTTAAACGGGAAGAGCAACGCGGAGAAAATACAAGAGAAAAAGTAAAAAAAATAAAATAAAAAAAAAAAAGAAGTTAAGTTAACACGGGCAACCAAAGAGGCAGCGCGATAAACAAACCTGAAACTTGTTTGTCTCTACATGTCGCATATATGCGAATGTGTACGTTGCTCTTGTGCCCTCCTGTTGTTGCTGTTGCACTGTTGCAGTTGTTGCTGTTGTTTGCTGTTGCAGTTGGCTGACTAAAAGTGTTGACAAAAGTGCGCGATAGGCTTATGCACACAAACATACACTGCATATATATATATATATGTATATGTGTATATATTCAAGAGCTCCTCCGATCCAGGCAGTCATTGGACAACTTACAATCAAATTGCTCTTAGGCCGTTGCCGTTGTCGATGTTGCAGTTGTTGCTGTTGTTGCTGTTGCTGTTGCTGTTGCCGCTGTCGTCGTTGGCAGCAATCGGCTGTGTAATTTAAATCAATGTTGTCAATCGAAAACATGATTTGTTGGTAATGGCGGCCCCACTTTGAAGATAGAAAAAAGGGGAAAGGAGCCGGAGGCGTCTCTGGTTGGGGAGTTTCATTTTATTGACTGAGACAGCAGAAGGGTTCGGGTTCGGGTTGGGATCGGAATCGGGGAATCGGGGAATCGGAATCCCAACTTGAAGGGCCCACAGCCCACGGCTCTACCCTGGTGAAGAGTCGCGCTTATCGCGCTGATAAGGGGGCAACGTTTTTAATTAAGTTTTAGTGCCAGTTGGTAGCTCGGTACAGTAGACCATCTATTGAGCATTTTTTCGTCCCAACCATCCCATCACTTCCCCTTTTTTTTTTTATATATATTTTTTATCCATCCAACTGAAGAAGCAGCGCTTTAATGGTCCGCCATAAACCCAAGAAATGGATTGGAAAAGACCACAAAGTGAAATATTTGTGCATCGTTTTTAAATTAGTTTCGTTTTTATACTTTTTGGTAAACAATGCTTATTAATGTTTATGATGTTTGTTGTGTTTTGTTGCGGGAGTTGAATTGATTTTTATGACTATTATTCCTCTTAGCCAACACATTAATCAATTAAGTTTATAAACAAGAGGAGCAGGATTCCTTATTGGCCGCAAAAGAAAAGGATAATTGGGGCTATTAGCTTGAACTTTTCAAAGGTTCTCTTTTTGGATTATTTTTTTTAAACAACCTTCTTCAACTGCTTTTGTTTCAGAATGCCGTTTCAACTCACCTTGCCACCTCGTCGCCCAACACGCCTCCAATCAACGCTCCACAGAGTCCGCCCTCGACGCTGCCCACGCTCGCCTGCCCCGCCGCCCAGCCACTCAGTGCCCCCGGAATCGGTGTCGGTCTAGGAGGCGTCTCCGGACCCGGACACAGCGGCATCAGCATGGTTACGTCGACAGTGCCGCCGGGTGCTCGCTCCACATCGCCGTGCGGGCCGGTTGCCGGTCTTCCCGCCGGCCTGCCAGTTGTCGGTGCTCCGCCTCCGGGTCCACACTCGTCCGCCCCGGGAGCGGCGCCGGCGCCTGGCTCGGGAAATCCCCCGCCCAACCGCTGCTGTGATACGGGTCGCACCATCTACACGGATCCGGTCAGCGGCCAGACGATCTGCTCCTGCCAGTATGACATGCTCAGCTACCAGCGACTAGCGGCCGCCGGAGGCGTTCCGCTCGGCGTCTATCCGGAGGGCATGTCCGCCTACCTCTCCGGCATAGCGGCGGACCAGCCGCCGTTCTACGCCAATCCGGTAAGTTACAAGAAATACGTTTTAAATAATTTTAAATTTATGTTAAATTTTTTGTTTATATTCCTGAAAAAAAATATATAAGAACTGGAATTGAAACAAATTGTGAGAAAAAAACTATTCCCCAGAAAGTAACAGACAAGCTATTAAAAATAGATTGATTTCATCTAAATTCTTGAAAGGATATTATTTTCGACAGTGTACCAAAAAGCCTGTTCATAAGTCATATGTCCCAAACAATGGCGCAATAAATTTGTGAATTTGTCCAGTCGCGGACCGGGAGACCACCTTGGAAGTCAGATTCCGATTCAGAGTCGGAGTCGGAGTCAGAGTCAGAGTCGCGTCGTCATTTGATCGTGTCCCCTTGGCCCTTGGAGTCTATGCTTCCGAACTTGTGCCAGGGCCTACAGCAGAGCCTCGCTTGGAGCGATTTGTCAGGCCTGTGGGGCCACGCGGGTCCCACTGCCGGCGGTACTTAGGGCTTTAAGCCTATGCCTGACCTTTCGCTTGTCGGTGCACCTTTTGGCGATTTTTCAGCCACATTGTTGCGAAACATTATTGCGGCTTAAGACTCGATTTGCAGAGTCAGAGCCAGTCAGTGCCAGAGCCAGAGCCAGAAACTGATTGTGAGGTTCCTGTCCTCCTGTCCGAATTTGTGGACACAATGGCCCACGGCACGTCTTGCTCACCACATGTCCGGCGCTTCGCCGCCGGCCCTTTGTTCACCGGCACTGCTCTTCTAATAGCATCATGTAATTTGCCTTTGTTTGCCAACAATTCTATTCTGGCTGCAATGTACCAGGAGACCACATGCGGAGCCCAGGAACTGGAAACTGGACCCGGGACCCGGTACCCTACACCCAGGACACCCAGTGTCTCTGGCATGTGTTGTCAGTTGTTGCAGTTCCGTAGAATATTCTTGGTTTCCAGTCAATCGAATTGAAATTGTAAATATTTTTGGAAATTTATGTTAACTGTGACAGATGCAATTTAATGGCTATCTTGTGCCTAATTGTTTTTTAAAACTCTAAAAATTTGTCCCAAATTTTTTAATTGCTTTATCCGGGGAATTATAAAGGCCCTAATAATATGTTTGAATTAATCGGCAAACCGTTTGGTAGGCACTTCTGTTCCTTCTCCGGCCGGGGCCCCAAATACAAACAGCGCCCATTAAATATGATCCGATAAAATGTCGCATTCAAAAGTGAACACATTAATTTATTTGCTTACAAGCCAAAAAGAAAAAAGTCTTTTAAAAGCTGACGATGACGGCACCACCGGCCCTCTCCGACCCTCGCCCCAAAGAACCAGAAGCAGAGCCCGAAACGAGCTGACGACTGTGAAATTGAAACTGAGAGTTTAATGAATGGCCCGTCGAGTATTTAGAATGGCTACTGAAGATCAAGCAAAATTAAAAATCGCCATCCGAAAAGTGTGTGCCTCTGCTATAAACACTCTGCGATTGAAAAGAAATCCATTTTTTCCACATTTTTTGTTGTTGCCCAATTTTTATAAAAGCTAAGCTTATAATCGCCGTAAAGTGATTTAAGCTCAATCGATGTCCAGCAATGGTGTTTCGACTAATCAAACATATACCTAATAAAATATTTCAGATGCTGATTTGCATATGAACTGGTTTAGTTTGAGGTGAACACAAATATCGGTGTAATAAAATTAGAAAACCAACCGGTCGTATACCAGTAGCTGTGATTTCGTATAAATTTAGCCATTGTCTGCCCAAAAATGAACAGAAAAAAATCGGAAAAAATAGCCGCATCGGAAGGCATCGATCAGTGATCCCAATCGAGATCGAAGCACTCACAATCTGTGTGCTGACACAGCAATTTAATAGGAAAACAATTTGATGGAAGTGTCATGTGGCACACACACGCGGCACTTGAGATTCTATGATCCAAAGAGGATTTACACGTAGCGTTTAAAAGACAAAACAGGTCGCGGGTCGCGGGTCGCGGGTCGTGGCATCTGCTAAATAAATCATCTGGGGTCGTAATTAGTCACTTCAACTTGTACCGCCGGCGCTAAACTGAAGCGATTCCTCTTTAAGGCATTGAGTTATATATATGTGTATCTTCTAGATATATTGCCGTAGTATAGTTGTAAAAGTGTCTGCTCAATGCGGTGGATTCATTACTTTGACACGAGCTGTCAAGCGGCTGTCAGTTTGCCGCATCGCGGGAATATATTTCCCATTCCCCATTACCATTTCTCATTCCGCATTTTTACCCAAAAACTCCAAATGTGACTCCGGCTCTAAGGTGGATGATGATGATGAGGATGAGTCCCGGCCTGCCTTGGCCTGGCCCGGTGGTGCAACCGCCGCCGCACAGAGGCATCGCTGTCATTTCAAATGGCAAGATACATTTGAAGAGCACCGCCCGCTAACAAATAGGCCGGGCCCAGGCCGCGCCCGGTGTTTTTCATCCGTTTTTCCATCTTGTTGTCGGTAGTGCTGTTGCTGTGCCTTTGGGGGCGTCGATTTGCCTCGCCGCCTCGTACCTTATTAATAAATTTGTCAACACGCAAGTGACAGGCTGTCATTCTGTCCGCCCTCCAAGTGTCCCGGTCCCGTGCCCATATCCCATTCCCAGGCCGCTTCATTCATCCGTTCATCTATTTATCCGTAAGTCCAAAATTGACTGCGTCCTCGACGCATATGTTGCATCCTGCACAGCCACTGAGACTCGGATAAATTAATTTTGTTAATTGTTCAACGACGCCCTTAATTTAAAAGGGATCACTTATCACTCACGGAACAGGGAAAATGTTTCAATTGTTAACTCGATAAGGAGCAAGGACCCTATCTAGTTTGTAGAATAGAATTTTTTCAAGTTTTCTAATGAGTCTAAGGCTCTTTAAACTTTACCGAAAACTTCTATGAAATAGTCTGCCTTTCAAATGAGTGCCCCAAAGTCCTTTGTGGGGGAATGGGTGTTTTTGGGCACTTGACGCTTTCGGGCAAGTAGCCAAAATGGTATATTGACTTTTCCCCAGTTTAAGTGCCGCAACATCATCAACGACAACAATGCAAGCATGAAATTTCACACTCGACAACATAGTCGCTATGGGTTTTGCTGCCGAACAGCAACAAAAGACTCGAAATGTGCGGTGTATACGCTCTCCATATCCTGTGGGAGCTACAAAAACTTTTGCCGCTGGCAAGTTTTCTACAAAATGTAGCAGAAAGCAACTACAAATCGGGGCCCATACATACTACATACTCTGTCTGTATATAGAAGCTATCCCCCCTCCCCCTCAACGAGGACTGAAAACAACCCCTCAGATACAGATTCAGGGGAATACAGACTCCCGACTGCCCCGAATCCTGGGCACATCCTGGGCTCCTTGGAACCGGGCTACATGCACTGATTTGTCAACTTTCAAAATGTCGAAGTGTTGTCGTGTTGTTCTCGGGGGTTGCTGGCTCTAATGGCAAGGTGTCGGGTGGGTGGCTGGGTGGATGGGTGGCTTAGTGGGTGGTGTCATGACTTGGCCTGGGCAAAGTACTAAATACATTTACTGCTAGCACCAATCTCATTGTTGTTGCCGTAAGTGTTGTGGAAAGTTTTTGTGTTGCTGCCGTTGTTGTTTGGCTTTTTGGCAAAGTTGAAAATGTTCGTTAACAGTAAATTTTGCACTCTTATACACAAACACACACTCGCTAACACACAAAGCCAAAAAGGAAGTGTGCCCGAGTGTGGGTATTGAGTATTTTGTTCGGGCATGGGTCTGAAAGCCCGAAAGCCTGATGGCCTGAAAGCCTGAATGGGGCTGCCCTGCCTGCCTACAACAAACAAATTAGCAGTCATGGCAACGCATACGAACAACGTACAAACAAACAGGCAACACGACCAGCAGCAACATCACCAGCAACCTCAGAGCCGTACAACTTTATAAGCAAGTTGTGAAAAAAAGTGTCATCGGGCTGTGAGCTCCAGATTTTATAAAAAAAAAAAAATATATATATATATAAAAAAATACGAGGAGAAGCCAATGGATACACAGGAAAAAACAAAGTCTAAATTCAGGATAACAGGAGTCAAACATAAAATATATAATTAGTAGATATTTTTTCTTGTGTAGATTAACTTGCCTAGGACATGGCACATTCTTTGGCGCAACTTAAACTCCACGCTGTCGTCAATTTCAATTTCAATTTCGATTTCGATTCCGATTCCGACTTCAATTCCAAATACTCGTACGAATCCGATTCCATTCATTCTTCGCTGTACAGGCGGGAATGCGGCGGGCAAACGTGCGTTTATTTTTAAATCGAAGCAGCAATTAATTAACTCGACCCGTCATTACGCGCATCGCTCAAATCGTGGCGCATCAAGGCGACAGACCACAGGAGCCGGTGCCGGTGGCGGTGCCGGTGCAGTAGCCGTAGCCGTAGCCGTAGCCCCTCTTTATCCGGATGGCAATGCCCATTGACGTTTTGGCGTGAAGGGTACACAGTCGCAGAATTTCCTTAGTAATGAAGACAAAGTCCCAGTCCCCAGTCCCCAGTCTCCATGCTCATTCCCATTTTAATTTGAATTATTTAATTTGCCCGCAAAGGCAGACGTTGGGCCTGATGAGCAAATAAGTAAATGGCAAACCGCACTTTCCGATGCGTGAAACGACGCACTCTGGTCGGTTGTCGGATCAGACATCTCCTAACCACTTCAGATGCTTGTGGCAAGTAGCCACCACTGGCCGGTGGCCACTCATTCATGTTGCCTCCGTGGGCGGGGAAAGTTTCTGAAGCTTATCCCTCAAAAGAAAACCATAGATCTTGTCAAATATTTGATTTTTATTGCATTCCAGATTAATGGAAACATATTTATTTGACAAACTTAATACTTATTATGAATTGGATTCATTTTAAATTTATTACTCGACTACTCAAGGAATCCACTTATCGGTTAAACAAATCTGTTCATTAGGTTTTGAGTTTTATGATTTATGAACGAATCACGTCACTGTTGTATGGTTTCATGGGAAGACCGCAAGTGATTTCCTTGTGTCTCGAAGAACTTTGTAGTACAGAGTTCACCGAGGGGGGTCACATTTAATTTAATACTTAAATGGTAGAAACAAGCCTTTGTGACAAAACTACAACAAACATTTGGCAAATGCATAAGCATTGCTGGCGAGGAACAAGCCATCTATCCGCATTATACGATCTGCGTTACAACGCTTTTACAATTGCCGTTGTCGTCGCCAATGGTAATGCAATATTTAACTTCAAAACTAGTTGCATCTGTGCGGTGGCTGTTGCTGTTGCTGCTGTTGATGTTGCTGTTGCTGCTGTTGATGTTGCTGCTATAAGTGCTGCAACTGTTGCCTGTTGCAGTATTGGTAATAATAAACGCAGACGCAAACATGTCGAATGTTGTTAATATTAACCACCGCCAGCGCAAATCCCGTGAGTTGAATCGATTCGAGCGTGAGGTGCTGCCGTTCAAATAGTTGCCTGCTACTGTTGCATCCTCTCGGAAAGAGATACTTTTGCTGGTAGCCGGCTGGCAACAATTTATTATATGCGCTTTACCCGCATGAACATGGCCTCTACACGCACTCCGAAAGCTGCAAACACGCACGACACAGATTTTTTTGTTTAGCGGCTGGGATCGGATCGGCATCGGGATCCGGGATCCGGGCAAACTTGGGCAACCTGGGCAACTTGAATCCACCTCCTCGACTTTTGGCCAATTCCTGTGATAGCCGGGCGTGATTGTTGTAAAGGTTGTAAAACGTAAACCGGTTTCGATCCCTCGATTCCGACGATCCATTGAGAAATAGGAGCGGGCTGTGTAATTTAATATAGTCTGTCCCGAAAACGCTGTCCATGTTCGGCTAACTGACTTCTGCAATCGTCCAGGGGTCGGCAAAGCCTTCTTTGGCCACTGAAAGAAAACTTTTTAGCCGAAATATTGCTTAAATATTATTCCTTGATTTTGTTAGCTAAATATGCTTGGGGTTTTTCAAAGTGCTGGGACCTGTCAAAGGGCCTTGGCCCTGGAAAAGATCTGTGGCTGTTGCTGTTTATCAGTCTATCGCCGCTGTACTCGCACTCACCACATGCTGCGCACAAACGAGTCGAGTTCGAAAGAGTCCCCGGAGAAGGAGGAACCTTTTTGGCCAGACTGCGATTGCAACTTCTACTCCTACTCCAAGTCAATGGTCGATGGTCGGCGATAGCGATGTTGCAACATCAACAGCAACAGCAAGAGCAACATTTTCGTGTTGGCGACATAAAAATATTTCCGCTTTGCCAGACACTCGTCGCGCCAACCAGACAATAGATTCTGGGATTCTGGGACCTGCATTCGGCTATCCGTATCCTGTCGTTGTCCTGCGGTGCCATGTAGATCCCTATCGGGCTGGTTCTTATTGATTTCGCATCTTGTTTTCGTGCCCCCGCTGCTTAGTCATAACTGCGGAGGTGTACTACTTTCCCAGCTGATGGCTATATATGTATTTAGTACACATGATAAGTTCCTTAGTTAGTATTTTAGTTAGTTTATATGTACAGCATATGTATCTTAGCTGTCACACAGCTGCTGCTGTCGATCGATCCGCCATTATCGCTTCAACAGCTGGCAAATGTCGCATTGAATTGCGACAAGACAAAAGTAGATAATTGTCGTGTTAAACTTAATCGGAGCTCTATATATAAATATATATACATTACATGGCAGTCCCACGCCTATCAGTGCCAAAGTCTGTGTTCCTAAATGTTTTCTGTGATTTCTATCAACTGTCTAATGACGGTACTGACTGTCATGTCACCATAAAGCTACATAGTGCTTTGCGATTAAAAAGACAACCTCGGAAAACTCCCCGAATATATAGAAATAGAACAATGCAAAGGCGATCGCCGCTCTAAAGTCACTGTCAGAGTGTCACGACTTGGTCACATGTTATATAGACTGTATATAGACTGATGCTGGCTTATCACACAGCTCCTAGACAGTGGGTCACAAATGTATTTAAAATATTCAAAAATATATTTCATTGCTGGATGGAAATGAGTATTTCATATTTCATATTAAACAGTTCAGAGGTAGTATTCTGGGAATTGAAAATATTTTTATTACAGTAGCACACTGTGCTGATAACAATGTGACATCTCAAGCCATCCATCGGCACAAATATGTTGTTTAAATGATTTGTTTAACATGATTTTTTATAATTTTGGTTCAAGGTCTGGCCCATTGCGCCCCGGGGTTAAATCTAAAAAAAAAAATTCGTCTGGAGACGTGTCTAAAAATATATAATTAATATTCTTTCACTGTCTCGTTTCAGGCTGGCATCGATTTGAAGGAGAACCTGGTGGCCGGAGCAACACCCTGGCCATATCCCTCGATGTATCATCCGTATGATGCGGCCTTCGCCGGCTATCCGTTCAACAGGTGAGAGGCTTAGTCATATGTATAGTGTAGTATCTGTATCTGAATCCGACAGATATTTCCCCCACCTTTACCATTCCAATAAACCAAACTCAGATGGTGGTCCGCTGAAAGGCGTTGATCGAACGTGAGTTGCAAGCAATTTTTGATCAAGAATGGACATTGAGTGTTGAGTGTTGAGTATTGAGGTTTTGCAGGCAGGCTGGCTGGCTGGCAGGCAGGTGCGTGCAGGTGCATTCAAATGCCGTTTTCGGAAAAGTGCGTTCGAATAGTAAAAGTCTGGCATATTGGCACGCAGGCGCAGTGGCATTCGAAATTCGAATTTCCCCTGCATCGGCAATTCATGCGCTTGTAATTGATCGTATGCACGTCGGCGGTGGCCGCTTCCGCCGATCGAAACGCACCTAAAAACTACAGAAACAACAAATAAGCGACAGAAACTGCATTCGGTAGCTGAAGTGACATAAATTTCCAAACACAATTGCCGGTTAAACAATCGACAACATCCCGTCACGTCAACTCACGTTCGGACAGGTACAACGCTATGCCCATTGTTTTCACTGTAATTGACACTCATAACAAAATTTGATAGTTGACTCATGCATCGGCTACTGTTTTTTTTTTTCTTTCTCTGTTTATTGTTTATTGTTTGATGGCTGTTGTTTCTTGTATTTGTTGTCTATCAACCGTATTCGCCATAAATCAATTTTGAGTTATTTCGCGATGACGTGCTGCAAGCTGCTGGCAAAGCTGGCCGTAAAGCTGGCGAATTTAATTCAAAATTCAAAAGGAATATTCGCGCGTAATGCTACTCCGCCTCAGGCCCCAGGCCCCAGGCCCCAGCTCCAGGGCCCCACCCTTCAAATACTTTAAAACAATTTAAGCAACAGTGGGGGCGTTGTTGTCGTCACCAATCATTTACAGTGAGCTGATAGGAAAATTAAAAAAATATATTCAGCTGTCAGGTGATCAAAGGCAGAGTGCCTGTCTGCGCAGGTGTTTCGCACTCGGCGACACTTTGCATTCGAAACTTAAATTAATTAATGCAGCGTACGCCGCGTCCGACCGCGAAAAGAGCAACCGCATCCATTGGCACACATCCACATCCCCCACATACATACATCTACATATATACAATCTTCATCCGAATGGCATTATACTCCTCTACACTATGGAGTCGATAGCATCCAGTTGACATCGTTGTCATCATCCTCTCGGTCCGGGTCGGGCAGCTGTCTGAAAACTACAAATGAGACAGCTACACATGTATGCGATTTCTCTCCCCCGACGGTGTTTTCCATTGCCTACACAGTAAAAAATAAAATTTATAAAAATTTAAGGTTTGTAAGGTTTGTGGGATATGTCAAAAATATCATATGTATAGTTGGGCGATTAATTGCAAACTCTTTATAGAAGAGCCAGCCATTAAGCCACTACATTTTTTTGTCAGTGTAAATAAATGTTTCTGTATATATATATCTATATATTCAACGTCCCTATATTCAACGCGATGTATATATGGCAATATACTAAAAACGTTCATGTTAACTGCCCACAAAAAGCGATAAAGGACAGTTGTTGTCCACGCAGTGGCATGCAGCAACATTCGGGCATTCGGGCATCGACCATCGACCATCGATGGGGAAATGCATTCAAAAAGAGAGTAATGGGAGTGGGGACGCCGGGTAGGATACAGGGATTCCGGGATATGGAGGGGACGAGAGTCCATGTGTCAGACCGCAAACTGCAGAGGCATACATGCCGGTGACCGGCCCAGGGGAGGTAGCATGCAAATGCGTTTATGATGAACAAATTTAACGCAGAACAAAGCCATGGCCGCCCACTACTGAGCGGTTTAACAAATTGTTGCAACAATTGTT
Organism: Drosophila atripex; assembly: GCA_035045925.1. Classification (NCBI taxonomy): domain Eukaryota; kingdom Metazoa; phylum Arthropoda; class Insecta; order Diptera; family Drosophilidae; genus Drosophila; species Drosophila atripex. Next base: position 10,832,842 of record JAWNOP010000012.1, on the reverse strand, counting down.
TGTTGGCTGCAACAAAACATTCCCCTCTCGGTGGCGCATATTTAAAGAGCTTGAACGGCAAAACGACCTGGCAACAGCTGGGGCATGCATTCCATTCTGGCCTTAATCACCTGCCGGCAATTCACAGAAAGGGCAATCGTCCTCCATCGTCCATCGTCCATCGTCCATCGTGGGTTGTCCGTTCAGGGTTTCACAGTTCCTTATCGTGCCAAATGATGTCCGCACCAAGCTCTAACCGTTTGTAATTTGAAAATTTCTTTCAGCTACGGCATGGATTTGAACGGAGCCAGGAGAAAGAACGCCACCCGCGAGACCACGTCCACACTGAAGGCCTGGCTGAATGAGCACAAGAAGAACCCCTACCCCACCAAGGGCGAGAAAATAATGCTGGCCATTATCACCAAGATGACGCTGACGCAGGTGTCCACGTGGTTCGCCAATGCGAGAAGAAGACTGAAAAAGGAGAACAAGATGACCTGGGAGCCAAGGAACCGGGTCGATGACGACGATGCCAACATCGACGACGACGACGACAAGAACACGGAGGACAATGATCTGCTAGGTAAGCTACAAAATGATCTGAATTATAATTTTTAAAATGTTTCAAAAAATAAATTTAATCCAATGCTCCTGATGTAACCGTTCCAACAAAATATTTCCATCATAATACAAATGATTAATTTTATATTCCGATTTCTCTCCACTTGCAGATGCCAAGGACTCGGGGGTGGGCTCCACGGACGACAAGGACCGTTCGGGCCGCCTGGGTGACATGCTGGCGGATCGGCCGGGAGAGAGCAATAACAGCGAGTGGTCCGAGTCGCGGCCCGGTTCGCCCAATGGATCTCCCGATCTGTACGACAGACCCGGTAGCATGCCGCCGGGCGCACACCCGCTCTTCCACCCCGCCGCACTGCACCACCACTTCCGACCGCCGGCCGGCTCGCCGCCGGACATCGCCGCCTATCACCACCATCAACAACAGTTGCTGCAACAGCACCAGCAGGCGCAGCAGAACTCGCTGCAAACGGCGGTGGGCGGTACGGCGAAGCCTCGCATCTGGTCCCTAGCCGATATGGCCTCCAAGGACAGCAAGGACTCTAGCTCGGGGGCCACCAAGGAGAGCCTTGCGGCAGAGCTGCCACCCACGCATCCCGGATTCTACGGTCATCCCGGCCAGCAGCCGTCCCCTGGCAAGATCCTGTCGCCTTTGGCTGCCAGGATACCGAACTATGCTCCCTATGTGCGCCCGGACTTATACCGTGGATTTTATGGACCAGCAGCAGCGCATTTGAGTGCACCGACGCAGGAGTTCCTGGAGCACCAGAGGACCTTCGGTGCCAGTCTGGCGGCGCACAACGGACCGCTCGGAATGAATCCGCTCCTATGGAAAGCGGCGGTGTCTGGAGCCGCCAATGGTCCACACTTTGCCCCCCTCAGCTTGACGACAACGGGCGGCGGCAGTGGCGGACCCGGTGGTGTTGCACCCCCGGGTCAGGTGGCCCCACCCCCGGTGGCCTCGCCCTCCGCCTCCAGCTCATCCTCTTCAATGGGCTGCGATGTGGTGCACATACCGACCACGAGCGGCCAGTCAGCGGCCCAGCACATGATGGGTCCAATCTCCAGCAACTCCACCGCCTCCTCGTCCAGCTCCCACTCCGGCAAAATCTCGCCCGGGGTGAATGTAACCTCGCTGAGTGCAAAGCCATGACATCCATCGGCTTCCCCGGACCCGACGGACCAGGCTGATTCAATGGCAGCCGCCGCAGCTGCCGCCAACTCCCCCATATCCGCCTTCCGCTCGCTGATCGCCTTCCGGGAGCAGCAGAAGCTGACGCTCCTGCGGCCGTAGTCACTGAACCCAATCCGATTTTGGTTCCGATTCCCGGGCTTGAAAGGTATATATTTACACTTTCGGACAATAATTTACAATGTGATTATTCGGTATTTTGATTAACGCCGCTTATACCAAATAGCAAGCAAAAAAAGTAAACCAGCTGAAACGCAGCGGTTCCTTTGGCACGGGTCCCTCCCATTCAAAAAGTATAATAATAATAAAAATAAATAAACACAAGGAAAAAAAAACAAAAAATACGACGAAATATATATACATATGTACATGTATAAACGTAAATAGAGAAAAAATCGACAAAAAAAAAATGTCGGAAATAAAAAAACGATAACCCAAACCGCTGCCCCAGACGTTGTGCAATTTTGTGGAGAAGAAAATCCAAAAACCATTTGAAGATACGTTAATTTAATTGAATACAACTTATGCAATCAGAGCTTATAGGATGTAAATTCGAAAGATATAGCAGGGGCGACATCAATGAATAACACATAACATACTATCCGACCAGAAAAATAACTAAATACGGCAATACCGTAACACCCGCTAAATTATAGAAGCACAGTTCTTTGACAGCATTGCGAACAACCTTGATAATTCAATAATAACCCATTACTTTTCCATAAGCTGTATGTATATTTTTTTCAAAACAATGTTGAGTTAGCGGTTACACCCTAATCATAGCCCTAATCAAGGACCCTTAGACATATCAGTCCATGTTTGTATCCCCCTATATAGACACTCATCCTTCCGCAGAATGCCCCAAAACCCAAGCCAAATGTACACGAGCAATCATTGATTTAGCTGTTATTGTTTTTATCGTCTTAAGTTATCAATTGGTTCCTGTCGTTTATAAATTTAATTTATTTTACATCGTGTGTGTACCATAATTTTGAGTGTAATTATTTCATAAGCTAGAGATCCATGTATTCGCTGTACTTTATGCACAAGTTGTAAGTATGTAAGCTCGCGTAATTGTAGCGCCCTAAGCGTAGTGTAAATTAGTAAAACTGTATATACTTATAATTAAAGAACGATAATGAGACACATTAAACAAAAGCCACAATTATTGGTATAAATAAAATATTATTCATTTTTTATTATTTGCGGCGGAAGTATGTATTTTTTCAGGTTAAATAGAAAAGCTAAATCCCGGCCTAATAAACGGCTACAGTCAAGTTCCCCAACTAAATAAATCACAGTACTCAGGTCAATTCAAATATAATATTTTATTCGTTCGTATTTTTTTATAGAAAAAAATATTCTGCCAATTGGAGATTTTACAACACCTCTTCAACAACGGTCATATTTTTCGCTCTATCATACCTGGACATGTCAAACATGTTTTCTATTTGATCTACAGCAAAATCTTTCATCACTTCCTTAGCAACTTCTATAGCCACTTTCTTAGCCGCTCTCTTAAAACCCCTGAACACCCTACCCACTTTCCCATACCCTCTTCTTCTTCCTCCTCGACAACATCTACGTCTCAGAAATAATTTCGATGTCTTTGAAATAATCGAGGTAATCAACCCTCTCGGCCTGATGGGACTTTTCATTTGGGAGCGTATACTGGCCGCAAGATCCTTTAAATATGTCCCAGTGACGTCCGCCCGATTTTCCACGCCAACCAGCCTACAATCTTCTACAGGCTCGGATTCGTTGCAAAGATTCGGGAAAGCTCCATCCACTCCTTCTGAGCAATATTCCCCAGACAAACCATTAAACGAATAGAGGGCCTCGTCAGCTTTTGGAGCGCAGCTGTAGAGGCAAGTCATCCATTGGTGCGTCCAGCCTTCTTTTTGGGACACGGCTACGGCGCAACCCATATGGCTGCTTGCACCCACCATCATTCTCCGGAAGTGACTCACCTCTCCGCTAAAATCAACACAAGAATAATGCCATCATTTTCCATATATTCGCAAGGATACCTACTTATTTTCAGAGGATCCATCAACCACATTAAGCACACCTGCGTATTTGTTTTGATCAAACCATGTGTACATTTGCGATTTAACAACCATGAAGACATTCTGATCCTTTTTAAACTTGTTGTAAGCTGATTGGAAGCCGGGATCTTTAAATTCAGAGGTGGAGAAGCACTCCTTGGGGGTATGAAGGGAGCAGCGTTTTACCAAAAAGCTGGCTACCTCCTCTAATCTCGGATCCCACCGCAGCTTAAGCATAGCTCCGGATCCGGGAATTCTGTTCACCATTCCGGAAGCTACCACGTTTCGGAAAATATTATGCTTATTAACAATATACATTCTCAATTTTGTTGACATAGGGTATAATTTCAAGTCCTTTCCGCAATTGGGCATTTGTATCTGCAAGAAAGTAAATTATGGATTTCCTTTGAATTACTTTGAAACTTACTTGTGTATTTTGGCAGCCAATGTGCGGCAACTCCATATTGTCTGGACAGGTTTTCATACGGCAAAATAGATTTTTATTCACATCAGTTGTTTGAACGGAATAATTTCCGTGAATCGTGGTTACCAGCAAAACAAAAATAAACGCAATTACCGCTCCCATTAAAATACATCCTTCGAATTTCATGTTTCTTTTAGAACTAAACTTTTCAATTCAGAAAATTTGGTGAATTGGTCATAGTACATGGTATGAAATCTAAATAAAAATTTGATTAAACGCTTCTGAAACTTGTCAACCAATATAAAATAAAGTCATATATTTCATAGTTCTTATCTTCACAAAGCCCCATGGTGTTTAAACTAAAGGAAACCCACAAAACAAATTATAATTAGACAATAAAAGAAAGCTAACTTCGGAGGGGACTGAAGTTGATATACCCTTGCAGTAGTAAGGAACTTCCTTAATAAGCCAATTTTCTAGGAAAAAAAAATATTGGAAAAAGGCCCAATCAGCTTTAAAAAAACCAAGTTCAGTTATATGGCACCAATAGGAAATAGTCGGATGATCCTTATGAAATTTGCTAGATCGGATTAGTTTGTCGAAAATCAAATCCACAAATTTTCGGTTTAATTTTAATTTATGGAATCGATGAAATGAGTATTCTATGAAGTAGGCCGCTGTGGTGATTGGGCTTACCAGGTGGGACCAGGTGCGATCTCGGTAATGGAATCGGTACTGGTAGTCTTAGTATCCTTTCCATTGAGGAGAATTTCGTCAATGGAATGAAACTTTTTTTTACTTTCATATGTACATACATTTTTATCGACAAATAAAAATTTCCATTTCAAAGAAGTGGAGCTTTAGTGAAGAAACAATTTTAAAAATGACTGTACCATGTGCTTCATAAACTAACTCTTGCTGATAATTATTACTTTACTCGTCGTTATACCATGGCTATTTCTACAAAAAAAAACCCATTGATCCCTTAAATCCCCCGTATTAAGTCGGGAGTGGCGAAGCGGCATAAACCTGTACTTCTTTTATCCATTTAATAGTATAATCGGCGGTCTCTCTCTTCCTCGCCATCTGTACAAATCAAATATAATATTTTATTTGTTCGTATTCGTGTGTATTTATTTTTAGGCAATTTATAGAGCAAAATATTCAGCCAATTGGGGATTTTACTACAACGCTTTAGCAACGGTCTTATTTTTTGCATTTCCAATTTGCCTGTTTATGTCAAGAGCGTCTTCTATTTTCTCTACAGCGAAATCTGTTATCACTTGCTTAGCCACATCAATAGCCACTTCCTTAGCCGCTCTCTTAAAACCCCTAAACAGCTTAGAAAATTTTTTAGACCCTTTTTTTTTTCGACGTCTTCGACAGCAATTATGTTTCCGCTCAAACGATTTCATTGACTTTGAAAAAATCGAGGAAAAAAAACCTCTTGGACTGATGGGACTTTGCATTTGGGAGCGTATACTGGCCGCAAGGTCCTTTAAATGTGTCCCAGTGACGTCCGCCCGATTTTCCACGCCAACCAGCCTACAATCTTCTACAGGCTCGGATTCGTTGCAAAGATTCGGGAAAGCTCCATCCACTCCTTCTGAGCAATATTCCCCAGACAAACCATTAAACGAATAGAGAGCCTCGTCAGCTTTTGGAGCGCAGCTGTAGAGGCAAGTCATCCATTGGTGCGTCCAGCCTTCTTTTTGGGACACGGCTACGGCGCAACCCATATGGCTGCTGGCACCCACCATCATTCTCTGGAAGTGGCTCACATCTCCGCTAAAATCAACACAAGAATAATTCCATCATTTTCCATATATTCGCAAGGATACCTACTTATTTTCAGAGGATCCATCAACCACATTAAGCACACCTGCGTATTTGTTTTGATCAAACCATGTGTACATTTGCGATTTAACAACCATGAAGACATTCTGATCCTTTTTAAACTTGTTGTAAACTGATTGGAAGCCGGGATCTTTAAATTCAGAGGTGGAGAAGCACTCCTTGGGGGTATGAAGGGAGCAGCGTTTTACCAAAAAACTGGCTACCTCCTCTAATCTCGGATCCCACCGCAGCTTAAGCATGGCTCCGGATCCGGGAATTCTGTTCACCATTCCGGAAGCTACCAAGTTTCGGAAAATATTATGCTTATTAACAATATACATTCTCAATTTTGTTGACATAGGGTATAATTTCAAGTCCTTCCCGCAATTGGGTATTTGTATCTGCAAGAAAGTAAATTATGGATTTCCTTTGAATTATTTCGAAACTTACTTGTGTATTTTTGCAGCCAATGTGCGGAAACTCCATATTGTCTGGACAGTTTTTCAAACGGCAAAATAGATTTTTATTCACATCAGTTGTATGAACGGAATAATTTCCGTGAATCGTGGTTACCAGCAAAACAAAAATAAACGCAATTACCGCTCCCATTAAAATACATCTTTCGAATTTCATATTTCTTTCAGAACTAAACTGCTCAATCCATGTAATATTATAGTGAATTGGTCATAGTGTGTAATAATGTTAAAAATTAGATTAAACGCTTATCCAATACGCTTATTATAGGAATTTATACGCAACAAAAGTTCAAAGAATTTATGAAAAATAACTTTTTTATTTATTCGCGTGAATGTACATATGTGGTAGAAGCAATCATCTCCGACCCCATAATGTACATATATCCATGATCAGCATGAACAGCCGAGTCGATATAGTCATATCCGTCTGTACGTATGAACGAGTGGATCTCAGAGACTATATAAGTCCTATAAAATTCCGCACGACAATTTTACAATTTTTGCCACGCCCCCTTTCGCCCCCAAAAATAAGATCTTGATGTAGCGCTAGCTCAGAAGTTTTTTTTATTTAAGACGCCTCGTCAAGGGGTTTTTTTATTCGATTTACTATATAACAGTATTGAACAGTGGTGACTGATATCGCTGGTTGAGGTTGAGGTACCAATCGACGCGTATTTTGGAGCAAAATATGTGTATATAAAAATATTTTGTCTGGTGACACCAATATTTTTACTATATCCAATTTAGTGAATCAAATCAATGTTTGGATAAAATCCCTCTAATGAAAACAACACCTTTCCTTTGGTATACACTCAGTCAGATTGAACGCTCTTATATTATTAGATATATTCTTAGATATTATATTTGGCTGGATTGTCAGAAACATACATACATATCTAATAATAATTTGGGATTAACAAAAAATTTCAGGAAACGAAACTTTCGCATATATAAATGCGTCTATATCTAGTTGAGCAATAAAATAATGTTTTTGTTTCTTTTTCATAAATTAAAACTACGCAATATTAGAATTGTTTATAAGTACTTTTTTTAAAAGATAGCCTTTAGCGAAGCATCAATTTTAAATTTTTTTGTATTTGATGAAGCAAAATTTGAAAGAATTTATGAAAAATGACTTTTGCATGATCTTCATCAACTAACTCTGGTTGATCCTATTTACTTCACTCAATCGGTTATACAATCGGTATCTTCACAAAAACAACCCATTGACCCCTTCCATCCCCCATACTAAGTCGGGAGTGGCGACTTTTTTTATCCATTTAATGGTATAACCGGAGGTCTCTTCTCCCTCACCATTTTGTCTAAATGAGCTTTTCCGTTTTTAAGAATTGCAGGAATAATCTCATCAGCCGGTAGGCCATATTTCACCAAGAACAGGCACCACCATCAACGATAGCTGCCACCATCGACCAAAAAATGTCGAAATTATAAAAACCAAAACACAGACTAGTGTCTAAATCCAAAAACCAGTAGTGTAAATTAGTAAATCTGTATATACTTATAATTAAAAAACGATAATGAGACACATTAAACAAAAGCCACAATTATTGGTATAAATAAAATATTATTTATTTTTTATAATTTGCGGTGGAAGTATGTATTTTTTAAAGATAAATAGAAAAGCTTAATGATTAAACGGCTACAGTCAAGTTCCGAAACTAAATAAATAACGGTACTCTGTACATATATAATAAAATATTTAACTCGTTCGTATTTGTATGTATTTATTTGTAGGGAATTTATAGGTATATTGGACTAATGATTGTAGAAATCTTCTTCCTTGTAATGTTTTTGGGATTTTTAACCAAATCAATTGCAACAAGTGTTTTATTTTTATATTTTTCATAAACATGTTCGGCAATTTTGGTGCCAACCTCAACAATCTTTTTAGCCCCATTCTTAACCGCTTCCTTAATCACTTCCTTAAGTCTATCCTTAGCTGCATCCTTAGCCACTTTCTTAACCTCCTTAACGACATTCTTAGACATTTTCTTAACCTCCTTAGCCACATTATTAGCCACTTTCTTAACCTCCTTAGCCACATTCTTAACCATTTTCTTAACCACCTTAATCACTTTCTTCTCTTTTTTTCACAAAATTCGTACTTTTTTCTTTGGCAATAAGAACATATTTCTTTACCTTTGAAAACAACGAGGAAAACCACGATCTTGCCTTAATTACACTCTTCATTTGGGAGCGTATCCTGGCCGCAAGGTCCTTCAAATGTGTCCTAGAGGCATCAGTGCTATTTTCCACGCCAACCAGCCTACAATCTTCTACAGGCTCGGATTCGTTGCAAAGATTCGGGAAAGCTCCATCCACTCCTTCTGAGCAATATTCCCCAGACAAACCATTAAACGAATAGAGGGCCTCGTCAGCTTTTGGAGCGCAGCTGTAGAGGCAAGTCATCCATTGGTGCGTCCAGCCTTCTTTTTGGGACACGGCTACGGCGCAACCCATATGGCTGCTTGCACCCACCATCATTCTCCGGAAGTGACTCACCTCTCCGCTAAAATCAACACAAGAATAATTTCATTATTTTTCCATATTTTTCGTAAGGATACCAACTTGTTTTTAGAGGATCCATTAACCACATTAAGCACATTTGCGTGTTTGTGTTGATCAAACCACGTGTACATTTGCGATTTAATAACCATGAAGGCATTCTGATTCTTTTTAAACTTGTTGTAAACTGATTGGAAGCCGGGATCATTAAATTCAGATGTGGAGAAGCACTCCTTGGGGGTATGAAGGGAGCAGCGTTTTACCAAAAAGCTGGCTACCTCCTCTAATCTCGGATCCCACCGCAGCTTAAGCATGGCTCCGGATCCGGGAATTCTGTTCAACATTCCGGAAGCTACCAAGTTTCGGAAAATATTATGCTGATGAACAATATACATTCTCAATTTTGTTGACATAGGGTATAGTTTCACATCCTTCCCGCAACTGGGCATTTGTATCTGCAAGAAAGTAAATTATGGATTTCCTTTGAATTATTTCGAAACTTACTTGTGTATTTTGGCAGCCAATGTGCGGCAACTCCATATTGTGTGGACAGTTCTTCAGACGGCAAAATCGGTTTTTATGCACATCAGAATTATGAACGGAATAATTTCCATGAATCGTAGCTACGAGAAAAACAAAAATAAACGCAATTACCGCTCCCGTAAAAATACAACTTTCCAATTTCATGTTTCTTTCAGAACTAAACTCCTCAATCCATGTAATGTAGTGAATTGGTCATAGCGTATAGTATGGCGTCTAATTAAATTCTAGCCTAAACACTTCTACAACCTGATGATTAATATAACATAACATAAATCGTTTTTGTTGTGATTTTAAGTTTTGAAAATACATTTTCTATCATTTTATCGAACGTGTTTTTCATGATTATTTTCCGTGCTCTAAAAATGGGAAAGTCAAGTTTCTATGTCGGTGTTATTGCACTCAATATGTGACAAACACACAACTGGGCTATCTTTGGATAATTTAGTCACTCAATTGTATATGTTTTGATATGGTTATTTAAATTCAAGTGTGACTGATAATATTTTGTACAGAATCGGTCCATAAATCATTATAGTCTTCGAACGAAATCTTATTTAAATATCGTATTTAAGCAGCAGATATATTTATATAGTATCACAAAAATTATAGCAATGTGGTGTAACTTTACATTAACTATTTAAAAAAATGGCCTAATCTTTTATTTACGAAAATATTTTACGTAATATAAGAAAAATCGAAACCTAATTTCCAGTGCGTTGGATTGAGTTTGGAATTGGCTTTGGTTCCGCGAAGGCCATTCTTATGGAGCCGAAGGAATACAAGTAGCGTAATCCGCTGTATTGTATAGAAAAAAACCAGTAGCATACCAAAGGGGAGCCCAAATTTTTAAGCCGACATCTGTTTTTATGGCATAGATTATTAATTCACGGGTAGAGCGCTTTTTGGCTCTTGTGATGCTGCATTGTCGCCTCGAACAAAAGCCTTGATCGAAAGTATCAAATCGGTATTGTCAGCGCCGTTAAAACTCAATCGTCATTGGAAATTGGAACGGATTTTGGCTGTCAGCTTAAATCAATTGAGTCGCATCTTATAGTTTTAAGAGTGGAATGATTTAATTATTCTAGAGAAGCGAGCCGCAGCTCCACCGTAATTTACATCTGAAAATGAAATGAAAAATAACTTTCTTCCCAACAAATTGTTTATTCTCATCCAGCTTAGGGAAATTCCAATATTGTGGCAGTGACCTGATATCTAATCGGTTTACAGAATTCTCACTGCCCCCGATCCATATGTGTGTGGGTATATATATATACATCTCCATTTCCCCAATTTTTTTTGGAGAAACTGTTGAAATTCAAAAACTCACGGCCTTTATGCTTTTCCAGCTTAAGCTTGTTTTCTATTGTTTACGGAAAATTTGTTTAAACGTGAACAGCCTACAGAAATGAACGTCAAAGCTTCAAAAATATAATTAAAGTTGAAAAGAGCTTCAAAATGAATAAAACAATTTTAGACACGGTATTCTGAATTTAACAAATAATACCATGGTGTAAATTATAGCTTTGCTTTAGTTGAAACTGAGACGTTGATATGTTTTTGAAAAACTGGCCGAAATCCGCAATTATGCTAATTTTGGCAGACACACTTAACATAAGAACATGTGTTTCGAGCATTTAGCACATTGCCTTTTTACCTTTGGCGTACTACGAGGAATATACCGACTGCTTTTGTTTGGAGATGAAGAGTCAGTGCTTGAACCCAGCCAGGTCCGATCTGGCAAACAAATAAAATGATAATAACATGTTATTATGCAGACAACGATCACACTGGAACACTGAAAACAGTGAAACACTGAGACCTAAAACAATGATGGGACCGAAGCAAACTGCACCAGACGGACCACTTTTTGGAGCTCCTCCACTTCGGTCGATAGATAGGTGATGTGCAGCTTTCGCGAAAAAGAACTAAAAGCCCACATTTCCGTATTTAACCATGTGGAACTCTGAAACTCAAAAACATGTCCAGTTCTTCCAACCAACAGACACCTCATTGTTTCATTATTTTTTTTTTTTTCTCGAAATTAAATTTGCCAACATCTTCATCATTATTGGAACGCGAGAGTTTATTTTGTTTATTCAAAGGGCTAACGAAAATAATTGAAATCGTATCTTTTACAAAGCACTTTTTATCTGATTTTGGTGGGGGGGAAGGCATGTCAACTTTTGCGGAAAGGCAATTATACTGCACTCTTTCAACAGTAATTTTGTAAATGCTGTCACAAATATTATGACACGTGGCGATATTCCAACACTTCAGCGGCCTCCCTTTGATTTAAGCTGTATTTTTTCAGAAATTATGAGATCAAAGCATTTCCTGACATATGCAAGGTCTGTTTGTATTTACCTCAGAGATATGTATATGTACATTCCCACTTGAGTAGTTTATACTAAAATATTACACATGAAATTATGCGAAATTATGAATAGTATGGGAATAATCTGTGAAAAAAACTGTTCTCTATTTTCATTTATTCGAGTTATCTTACATTAAAAAATATTTCCGTTTATTTTCTACTTTTAAAAATATATATGAATGGCCTCTCAGAGTTTATATGCCCGTCTGACAAATAAATTTTAGACTACAAGTTCAAAATCAACCCTTTTTTTGATAAATAATTTTGTTAAACCAAATGTTCCTTTTTTAAAAAACTCTTTTTAAAGAATAGAGAACAATTTTACAATAAAATTGACAAAAAACTTCCACAGTACCGCCTCCACAGAATAAATGTAACTGGGATTCACTGACTAACCGAGACGATCGCCTGATCGTCTGAAACAACATGAGCTCTTGTTTACTTCCATGTGGGTGGAGTGCCTCGTTGGTTGGTGGTACGGTGGTGCTAGTGACTCAAGGTGTAGCTGATGGTGCTAGCAAGGAGTCCAAGCCGTTCATTCAACAACTGCCGCATTTCAATGGCAACCGAGATCGCTGTTGCAGATACCACAATTCGGATGTACCTTATTGCATGTCGTGATTGCGTCAGCTTGTCTTCACTGTACCCGGACTCCGGAGCTACTCCCTGGATCCCTGGCTCTCTCCCTGGTTCCCTGAATCTTCGGCTCCGGCCAATGCGAAAAATTAAGCGGCCACCAATCATTGTTGTGTTCCGAGCTCGGTCAAATGTTCAAATTGAAAAGTTGTAAATTATCAAGCACCTCCATCGAAATCGAATCATCCCAATTAAATTTGAATTGAACGGAAAGCGAAGAGAAGTATCTTTCAGACTGGTTGGTGACCCTTTAAGGTTAACGCCTCTTTTCACGGTTTTAAGAAGGAAGTGTTTCTCATCCGTACTTCTGGCATGCTCTTTTAGCTTTCAGCTTTCCTCAAAAGAGTTTCAATTTTACATACATATTTGTAGTTTGTAAATAGTTTTTATATTAATCAAGCTATATGCTATAGAAATCCAAACCTACATATCCATATACCCGTTAAAGCGTTCTTCCGACGTACTTCCTATTTTGTTAATTGAAAGAAGTCTCTTCGGACCAACAAATTTGATTAGTCTGTGTTCGAATAAACACTTTCAAGCACACGGACATGATAGTTGGGATAGCAAATTGTTTTACGCTCCAATAAGTGGTACATGCCACTACAAGTTTCTGGCGGGGATCGGTGGTATCCGGGATAGGGGGAACCGGAATCGAGATCGGGATCGGGAAGTTGATTGTGGATTTGAGATGTTGTCAGCGTGATCGCGCCACATGAACACGATGATTCTGTTGATGTGGATGATCTTAATCAGTATCACAGAAGGCCTCGCTATCCTCCGGCCAGGGCTAAGTGGATGCATACCCAAATCATCGCATTGTCGGGAAGTGAGGAAATCCAAGGGATCCAAACGATCCATAGAGGTGTGCGTCAGATGCTTAATTTAAATTACCCAAGGGGCGGGACGAAGTCTTCGAGGAGCTGAACAGCAAACAGCACACAACAGCTCCATCTCACAGCTCACAGCATGAGTAGCTGCGATTTGACACCTCGACTGACAGCTGGAATTGGGGAAAATTATTGGGCGCAGTGGAACACAAGGGGCGCCCATTAGATGACTCGGCCGTAAAAACAGTCCCTATGCTGCTAAAGACCTGTGTCGAGGCACAGTTGGATGTTGAATGTTGGATGAACAGGAGGCGAAGGAAGAAGGAGAAGAATGAGAATGAGAGCCCGCAGACCACTAATTTATTCCACATAAATTAGTCGTATAATTAAAATGTTTATACAAGCTCCAAACTATACTCACATATACTTCATGAAACACTTCACTTTGGGCTATAGAGACGTTGGAAGGGGACACCGTAACGATTCCACAAAGAGATAATCAAATATTTTGTAACTCAATCCGATCATTATTTTCCAATGCTGAAATAAACCAGCTCAATTGCTTGAAATTTAAGCTTTTTAATTATTATTATGCGAGCACTCAGACGTTTCAGTTTATAAATATCTCAGAGGTTGGACGAAACATTGGGTTTCTTCGTGGTCCATCAATATATTTATGTATATAAAAACATTAATAATTTGAAAATCATGTCTTTTGTCGCCAAAACATTTACCGCAACGAAATGAACATAAAACTGTCATATATTTGATGACTTTATATTTATGAAGGCCAAAAATGTACGATCGCCAGAAGAGAAAAACCAGTTGTTTTTACGATTTCGAATTATGATGAATTCATATTGCCTGGTATCTGGTATCTGGTATCCGTACCGAAAGGAGTAGTCCCATCGTCCCACAAAATATGAACGTCGACGATTCTGTCGGACTGTCGGGAACACACAGGCCGTACGTGCTTTACATTTGAAATGATGTCAAGTCAGCCGCACTAATTGATCGCTTTCGAGCGTGGAATCCTCGCTAAAAGGCCTCTCTGATGCCTGAAGAGACTGTCTTCCGATCCCTGATGTTTGGTTGTTTTTGATGTTTGGACCTGTGCCCATGTCCCTTGTCAAAGAACTAGATTACTGCGTCCGCCTGTCCATCCGAGAAACATCCAAAAACCATTGCGGCGACGTTTGTCCGCCGATGCAGTTCACGAAATTGCACATCACCAACCTGTCCAGGAGTAATTTCTGTCCACTCCACTCCAGTCCAGTCTAACCCAGCCCAGGTTGGTCCTGGTCCTCTTCACATATCCCGATACTGTTCCACAAGATTTATTAATTTATGTTACGCTCCGTCTCCCTGAAGCCCCCGTCATAACTCCAATAATAACAATGTCTCCTTGGCGGACGCGGCAAAAAAATACACAATAAAACACGGGTAGAAACATCGAAAGTCGAACGTATGAGAATATTTATTGTCTTCCACCAAAGTACAACTTGTACAAATGTATATGAATTCCATTGTCTTAAATTATGAACGGGTTTCTTCTTCTAAATGAATTGCCATAAATACGGTCATCTGACGGAGAACTTTGTATTCGGCTTGGTATCAGTAATCCAAGAAACTCAAGTTTTTATTTTCATTTTCGAAAAAGGTTAATGGCAATCAATATAAAGATTTGAAGAATCCGTTTTGAAAGAGTATTTTTATAAAAATAAGATTATAGAGTATTTCTTAATAAAAACTAATGACATGTTCGATAAGCATTTAGACACACATTATCTCTTTATATTATATACAATTCGAGACATACATTATCTCTGTAAAAGTTGAAAATTTCTTATTAATTTACTTGATATTTCTCCAATTAAAAATAAATTTAAATATAGCATATTTTTTATTTGGCTATTGGAACATCAGTAAATGATTGTCACAGTTGCCTGACAAAAATATAAAAACAAGAACATGAGGCAACAATTTTTGCTGAATTTCAAATTAGTAGCGTAATGTCAACACCGCTGTACCCGTACCGCTCCACCCGAACCGATCACCTGGACTGGGCTAGGACGTCTCTGGTTTCCAGTCTGGCCCTGATCCCGTTTGCCGTTCGCTGTCGCCGTAATCCGAGAGTGCTGACCAGTGGTTTCAGTTTTCTGCTGCTTTACACCGAATTCCGGTACATTTTCTCGGAACACATTTTTCCCAAGCATTTTTGCAAACACGCCTGCCCCATCCCAGTCTCTCCTGTCCCCTTTGCACTCAAATTATTCATATAATTTTTTATACACACTTTTTTTTTTATTTATTTCATAATAATGCTATCAGGTGGATATAAAATATTGACGTCTGACAACTGTAATATTATTGCTTCCTGCAGGAATAACTACGCCCCAAGAATTGAATTTGTGATGAGGATTTTGAGGTGTTTAAGTGTGAAAAACATGTTCGGAATTTGAAAATACTATTAAGGGACTCATGATGATGATGATGATCAATAATGCGAATGGGTTCACACAACCCCATTGCCGTATGAATGTATGACTAAGTAAGGGTCTGGATTTTTTGGAGAAAGTGCGAAGGCACTTATGATTACTTTGATTATTGTCCCGGGCCGGGGCCATTTGTAGCACGTGCTGCTGTCACAATCAATTTTGTTCCCCTTTCTGGCCTTTCTGGGCTCTAAAGTTTTAACACTGTTCTACATTGATTACCAAAACAGTAGTCGTGTCGGGTGGCGAGTGGTAGGTGGAGATTCTTAACCCCAAGAGTTATGCTACGACTATGATTTTAAAAGGAATCCGGGCAATACACACGTGGGCACACCAGAAAAAATGCATTTTTATAGTCCATTGGGCTTTTTCATAATTTACAAAATATTCAGTAGTACAATAGTCACTTTTGTGGTAGTAATTTAGATTTTAAAAATCATATTTAGTAGATGTATAAGACTGCTTTAAAAGTTTAATAATAGTGACAAGTTAAAATGGAGACTTAGTTTCCTAAGTTAATAGATTTCTTCTCCCAGTGCTCGTCGCCAATGCTAAACGCATACACTTGTGCAGATGTGTAAAGGATTGTTGAAATGGCTGTTGCCGCGCTTTTTGGGGAAATGTCGAAGCGAAACAATCTGCTACATTGTGTAAAATGTTCAGACAACCGCCATCCGCCAGTACGCCATCCCGCCATCCCGCCATCCCACCATACCACCAACCCGCCATCCGCCGCCGGTGCCTTCGTCAGGGAAATCTGTGGAACACGCCCCCATCAAAGGCGAAAGGCAACGCGCTCCGGCAACAAACATCGAAACATTGTCGTGTCGTCGACAAAAACAGAACAGAAACAAGCAACTGAAACAGCAAACGAACAATGTCGACAACCGAAACGGGACACACAACTGGAGGCCCAAAGGCCCAGGAACCGAGAAATAAATGGCTTAAAACTGTAATGATTATTGACGCTCTTTATGTTTTAATAATGTGTCAGAGAAATATATATATTTTAAGGGTTAAATGGCCCACCCACGTCACAAGCACTCGTCGCGTCGCCTTCTGCAATAAAACTTTGAAATTCGTTTTAAAATGTCGCCGGCTGTTCTAAAATTTATAGCACAATCAGGCGCCATCCATATACTTATGTATTGTATTTCTTTTTGAAAAAGTACAATGTGAATATGCCAGAATAATAACCAACCCCCTGGAAAAGGGTTAGGCCATATTTTTCGATTTCTCCACAATCGGCAAAGAAAGTTACACTTTTCACGGACATTAATGGGCTAATAGAGTCGTAAAACGTTTTTAAAATTATGAACTAATGGGGAATGGAGAATTGTGAATATTTTATCCTATTTTGACATGGTTGGTCATCAGTTTGTCCGCTAATGTGTTGACCCCTCTTAGTGGTTAATTGAATTTCACGGTCCATTTTGGGCAATGATTTTCTTTACTGCAATTTTGGATAAAAATGTAACACTTATCAATCGCACTACAATATTTCGCATTTAATGGCTCCTAATAGTATGTGTGAATACCATAATTACATTTAACCCTTATGACGTGGTCATCAGCTAGACCACCAAGTGGTTAATTCAATTTCATGGTCCTTAGTGTGGGTCACCATTTGTGTGGGTCCACTAAACACACAAATAAAAACCCACCTCCACTGAATGTCCCAAACAAACATAATGAAATATTTCCAGGCAGAATGAGGTAGAACTATAGAGTTTTTAATTCATGTTCGTATAGCTGGGACAAGAGAAAAATAAATACATTTGTCATTTGTCGCCAGGAACTGGACGTGATGGAAGGACCACCCGTGGCCGGCCAAGGAGTACATCCTGTCCTGATTGGTGGCCAGCACTAAAGTCTGGTTTTCCTGTCGAAATCGCCACAATATCCTCTGCGACAATGAGTCCGGGCAGAAGGCAGCCAGCAGGATGCTCGGATGATTGTGACCCGACCCTGTGGTCTTCCCATACCGAACCGTACTGTACACAATGCACAAGCCATTTATCACTTTGGCATATTGTCCAACTCCAAGATTGGCATCGTATTGAACCCATTTCCCGCTTCAATGCCACATCCACGTCTCCATCAGAAGAATCTGCTTTGCCACATGCTCTTCGCACTATCATAATAAATAAATACCAAGTTGTCCGTGTGTCCCTCTATCCGCATGTCCGTTTGTCCGCCTGGCCTGGCCGGTGGCGGCTGGCCAGATTCGATTGAATGGGATGACCTTTTCGCTGTCATTTAATTTCGAGCATTGTCTATTCGCTTTGGGAACGGAAACCCCTAATCTGGCCATGATGTTATTCGAAGTGCTATCATTAGGATGGACGAGGGATGAAATTCGAATCGAATCGAATGGTAAAACGAAAGCGAGTGTTTTGCCAGAGTTTTGTCTTATTTTGTTTGTTTTCCCGTACAGGGAAATACATTTCAAGTCAAAATATTTACTGTCAGCATTTTTCTTCTTCCGAAACCTTTCCTTCACTCTGCCCTTCCTCGAGGCTAAAATCCAACCAAATGTAACCCTTGGCAGACAGCTTCATTACATTTATATTAAGGAATGCCAGGATTCATCATTATTTATGACATGCGTTCGTTAATCCCAAGACTTAATTAATTGTCAAGAAGACATCCGACTAAAAGCAATGTAATTTCTGGAAAAACCCAAGCGTTAATATCTGCTCGTTATTATAATGAAAGAAGAATTGCACAAACATTTCGTTATTGGATTCTTACTGAGTATAATATATGGATAAATATGGATAAAAATACGTTCAAGTATATAGTCATAATAATCCTTCTATTAATAGGTATCTAACATTTTTATAATTTTTGTTGAACACACAATCTTTTGTTTACAACCTCTTAAGCTCTCGTGACTTCCAAAGGAAAGGACTCCCACTTCGTGTCGTTGTGGTTTTACAAAACCCTTGTTCAGTGACTCCTGTATTTGTCGGGACAGGACTGATTATGCTCGATTGGACAGGGACTTCGTGACCTTTCGACGTTCCCGGGGATAATCAAAATTATAATTTGACTGATTACCCAAGCATGCCTCTCCTCATGCAAACGCATGAATTGGCACACTCGCATAAGCTGACGTACAAATGGCTTCATTCTAACACTCGATATGTTTACGTGTATGCCTCCTACTGAGGGATGTTGGCTGAATCTGATCGAATAAGCTATACCCTTTAAAGAAAATCGGTAGAAAAAAGGGGTTGGTTATCACAAAATGTTAAAGCTTAAACCTTAAACTTCTAATAAAATTAATAAGAAGAGATCAATAGGTAGAATAAGGGTAGACTCCCAGCTACCCTTTATGAATAACGACTCATTTTTTATGTCCTTTTTGTGCATCTGACATTCAAAGGGGTTGCTTTTAGTTTTTTTACACATCCATCAAAAGTGTTCAACTCCTGGTTAAAGTCACATTAAACCATAAAATATAATTAAGTAACGACATAAAAAATTGTTTAGGGTTATTAACAAAGGTAATCTCTAATCCCTCAAACATTTAGCTATATTTTAGGGGATAGTAGGCAAGAAATCTTCAAGTTGAAAGGCTGCAAAGTTTGCCATTTTCAAATTATTGAAAATTTAAGCAAAATCGTTGAACTCCTTCCATGTATCTGCTACAATTATTAGGGCAAACATTAATCCGAATTAATTTGGGAAGTTGAGAACCAAAAACGTGTCCAAACTCCATTGGCACGTGCTGGTCGGCCCAAAAATATGTAGCTTATTATGCAAACCATGCCCTTCAGCCGGTTGCTGTTTTTGTAAATTGTATGTTTACGCTGGAAAATACGTTTTCCTTGCTAATTAGTACATTTTGTGCGGTTCGATTAGGCCTCCTCTACTGGTGAACACGTGACGCCAGGTAATCCCTACTCCTAACTAACTTTTGTAGTTGGCCGGAAATATCATCTGCCACATCCAGCCGAATATCGGGACTGGTCTGTTAACCAAATTCGTGTGCCCTGTGACATTCACTGGCGCATTGTTTTCGACCACAGCCCAGCCCAATGGATGTTACCCGCCCGGTATCCCGGCCGGTTAGCTCTGGGCGTTTTGGGCAACATTCGCCGACTGGCCGGGTCCGCATCCCGGGGGATAATACAAAACATGTGTTGACGTTGCCACAAATACACCCATCTCTCTGCCAGCCTCTGTCCAGAATCAACAGACAGGTGAACCGGAGGTGGGCGGCCAACAATGGAACGAGATTGCACATGCACATCAGAGATGCCAATTATCCCACAAAAAAAGGGGTTTGAAGATGGAGATTGTTCGTTTCAAATAAGAATGGGTTCTCTAACTTTCACTTTATTGAGAAGCTTAGGCTTAAAGACTTAATTTGCTAAAAAATAATGGTACAAGACTAAGTTATATAACAGATTTCAAACCCCTTTCTTTAATCTTCTTTGGTTTTAGGCGT
The DNA here is from genome assembly GCA_035045925.1 of Drosophila atripex. NCBI lineage: Eukaryota > Metazoa > Arthropoda > Insecta > Diptera > Drosophilidae > Drosophila > Drosophila atripex. The sequence goes on along the minus strand of JAWNOP010000012.1, from coordinate 10,812,445 downwards.
GGGTGGTCTTCCATAAATATGTAAATTGAGATAAAATTGAATAAATTGCATATACATAAATTGCCAATAATCCGATTAATAAATATAATCAGATGACACCATAAAATTGCCGATTTGCCATCACTGGATGCACCGGATGCATGGGATGCAGACATTCAGACACATTCCCTACGGGGAGTTTCGGTTCATAATACTCCCCATATCGCCGGACGGAGGCAGGCTCATTAAAACGATTGGCGGGTGGTTCGGTCCGCGGTTGTGGGCAACAATTTCCATATGGAAATTGAATTTTCACCGGCCTTGATATGGTTTTTCCAATAAAACACACACAAAGGGAGTGGTGCGGGGCGTGGCCAGCGGAGTATTTTAAAATGGGCGAACGAAACGATGTTTTAATGCCCTCCTAGGCACTGTTGACACTTTTCAGACCCGCAGCACTCTCAGTTGGACGGATTAAGCGTCGCGAAGAAGACGGCATAATTTAATTAAAATTGTAAAATATTTGTCGGATTTTGCATAAGCTTGTAAAATCCCATTAATTCACAGAGCAACCCATTGTTGACCGCAACACAATCAAAATATGCAAATTTTATCGCATTAACTCGAGAAACTCGAGAAATGGCCAAATGGCCGAACAGCCAAACAGCCAAATGGGATAGACAGTCGGCGAAGAAATCGCGATGCCCGGGGAACATTTAATTGGGAAATGAGCATCCGCCTATGTAGAGATGTACCTCCCCCTTTTTTGTTTGGACCCAAGGAAATAAGGATAATGGATAATGGCTGGCTCAGTTGGTGGTTCTAAGGTCGCTTGTTTTACCCGCCATGATTTGCATATTTAATACTTTCCCCATTGCTTTCACCGACAATTGCTAGCCGTGTTTGGCCAGCCAGATAAATCGCAGAAAGGCGATTCACTTTATTTATATTATGTAGCACATATTTGGGCGTCTCAAATGGCTGTCTTAAAGTGTCGAAGGATGGCTTACTAATAGCTTTCGGGCATTACATAAATATAAAGGCGATGGGACTTTCTTACATTATGAAATGTGCCTTTTTGGTTTGTGGCCATAAAGTGGAATCAAGTTCCGGTTATTTATTCTGGCCAATATGTCAGCGCAAATCCTCTTTGGCCGTCCACACGAGACGGCTGGAAAAGGTGTGATGCGGAATTGACCTAATCCTTCAGCATGCCGTTAGGATATCACCGCCGTAGACTAATAAGCACATCAACAGTCGCCACACATACGAGCCCGAATAAAAAGTCAATCCTGTTTAAAATTTTCCATGCTTCACGAAATTCAATGAAAAGTAAAAGGAGCATTGTTGTGTAAAATCCCAAACAACCACTCACATATAACAGGCTCGTGTGTAAGTCCCGATCCAAAAGGCAGCGACACAATAACCGAATATGTCCTTTCTTCCTTGAAGTGTTATTCTTATTGTTACTCATATTTTGCCATAAAATGGTGAATGGTTTTGCAGAAAACCCTATTTCATAAATGTATAAGAAAACATATTTTTTTTTTTGGCTAAAGCTAATGGATTTGTGATATTTTGTAGCTGCTTTTTCCTTTAATTAAAAATAGTAGATAAACCACAAAAAAAGAAATCTTTTACTTAAATTATTAACAACATCTGTTGCAATAATTTATACAAGATTTTCGTATCATCCAATTAGGACTGACAAACCTTTATGTGGCAATTAACATTTGATGGACAAGTTAGCTGTTGGATATTGATTCCGCAGGTGACACACATCACTCCCAAATCCCCAAGGGTTGTACCAACTTCCCGATTGTATATCCCTCTTTCATATAGTTGGCCAAAAAGTTTGGATGCATGAAGTAAAGTAGAAACACTTGTAAGTAATCCCGATCTAAGTGAGGAAAGACGTGTATTTGTCAGAACCACATGTTCGCATTTTCATTGAAAGAGTCGGCGGAACATTTGTGTATATATTCTGAGTGGATGAGTATGAGGGGGGTTCAGGGGGCATTCGGAATGCGTAATATAATGTAAATGTAATGAGAAAGCATCATCAATTCCGAGCCAAGTAAATCCCCTTTAAAGCACACGACGACAAATGAAATTGTCTAGCTGGCCTTTTCGAAGTCCTCGTCGCCTAGCCTAATCCTTCAGTACATATAAATGAAATCAAATCCGAAAATTGGATTGAAAAGCAACGCCCACTCATTGCCAGGATACACACATCCACAGCCATGCTGTTGTCATCCGGGGTGGAAAATGGAAATGGAAATGGAAACTGTGCTGTGGACACTTAATGTGGCAGCCAAATGTTCAATTGCGGTGTCGCAGGACATGCCGAAGAGAGCGGAGACCGGGATTTCGGTTCGACTCCTTTGTGTTTCGTATTTTGTACTCTGTATTTTGTACTTTGTGTCCTGGGCTCTCGCCAGCGAAGTGGCAAAGTGAAGCCGAAAATGTAAACAGAGCCAAATGGAGATCCAATTACTTAAACGGTTAGTCCATTGTTGAATACGCCAGAATTTGCATATTTCTTATTTGTTTGTTGGTTTAGGCCCTGGCTTGAAGGCCGAGATGGAGTGCCACAAAGAAAGTCTACACATTGAAGGATACATGCACTCTTATTGTTTAGTCATTAATTTTCAATCTTAGAAAGGTATTCCTCTTAACTTTTTAACTAGCTCTTGCCACCCAGAACGCATCCTTTATTGTTTAATAAATTCAATGAAAACATTCTTTTAATTCCCCATACGAAAAGAAAGCCTTTTTCATTGCAAATTGTAAAAAAAAAAAAAAGAATCTTGACACTTTCCCAGATCTGAAATAGAGCATTTCTTGTTGTATTGTTCCTGGGTACCTACTCGTGTACCTCCGGACGTGACACTTGAAGTGATTTTCACCCCAGGACTGGGTCCTGGAGACCCCGGAGAAAGTAAAATGAGACAAAAGTGTTTGTTACATCTTTCACATTATATCGAAGGCTGTTTGTTTGCCACAAACAGTAATGATAAAAAATAAAAAGAAAACGACCAGCCGAAAATGAGTTGGCAATTATTCTTCGGGTCATTCAGGAAACATGTGTGGCAGTTGTCTCGGTCTCTGAAGGATCTCTGTATATCTATCCTGGTGGTCGTGAACCCAAAATATTGACTCTGACAATCGTTATTGCATTTTCATGGTTGCACGCATGCACCCATAAGTGGTCTTTGGAAATCACTTTCCATTGATATCGCCCAGTGTCACATGTAAGCGATTGTAAACTGTCACTCAGAGAAAGAAATTCTGGTCAATTGTTGGCTGCCCCAACCCACCCAAAAATAAAAACTTCATTCAATTTATTTATTTATTCCACAATTCCTTTTCACTTTTTCCAACAGAAAAGGAAGTATTTCGCACTTTGTAAACGAATGAATCGTACATGTATATATTTCTCATCACCATCAGTAGGAAGCCATGCACTTGAAAAACTATATAGATTTTTAAGATTTTTAAATAAGATTTTTATATACGATTTTTAAGACTATTATAAGATGAAATATATACTGATTTCTGGCGCCTTTCTTTGTAATTCGCAATACTAACTTTTCTAAACTCCATATATTTTTAAACAGGTCATGATTATATTGAATTTTTTTAATAAAGTATACTTCCTATTTTATTTTTCCAGTGCATGTATGAAATATCAGTCGAAGCAATTTAGTACTTCGTCAAAAAAAAAGAACAACGCTCGTCTGCGGCTGGAGGAAACATGTATCTCAGCAAGTCAACAAAAAATGAGGATGTGACTAAAGATGAGCATGAGGATGAGGATGAGGATGAAGATGAGGCTTCCACTGCCCAGGGGGTCGGGATGCGAACTAATGCCCCGGCGAGCTGAGCAACCCTCTTGTCAGGACCATTGTTTGGACTTGTTCTGGCGAAACAAACCCAAGTCCCGTGTCCATAGTCCAGTGAGTCCCCGGGCCAAGCCAAAGCCAAAGCCAAAGCCAAACCAAACCGATACCCGCAATGACAAGGAAATAAGACAACGACAAACTGGCAGCATTCGCTGTAGATTAGCCCGCCCGATCACCGCAAATAAACAAGTTCACAAATAAGCAAGGAGCATTGTGTGTTTTTCGCGGCCCTCGGACGAGATCCCCGACATCTCTTTGGATGAGAACCAAAAGTCAACTAGCGCCCGCTGTGCCATCGGGCTATCCACTCGGGCTGCTCTCTGCTCCTCCGCACCGCACGACACTGGGGACTGGGATTGGAACTGACTCTGGTATCGTTGGCGGATTTGAATCCGGTTGAGTCCCAGCACACACAGCCTATTACAATTGCACAAACAATAAATAATTATTATGTTTATGTTGCGGTCCTTTGTTTGCGTTATTAAAACATTTTTCACGCAGAGCTCAGAAATCAGAAAGTGACTTGCCTTTTGTTTATACTCTTGAAAAATTAAGCAAAAATTTACAAATATTTTTACCAGATTTGGAGATTTATGCTACTTCCATTGAATAAACCAATTTTTTTAGCTTCACTACTAACTAGCCCTGTCCTGAAGTTTAGGAAGGAAAACTTTAGAAGGCATCTGAAAATTCGCTTATTATTTTTATTAAAATGTTTAACAAACTAAGACAGCATGTTCCCCACTCCCAACTATTAAAATTTCTTAATCTGGAATCATAAAACACACTCAAAATCAAAATATTGTTTCTCCCAGCCCCCCCGAGTTTTGAAGACGGATGCGCTAAAAGGGTTTCGAGGTGCCAGTTTCATATTTTCAATGTTATGAATAGCGCTGCTGGAGAGCCCTATAACACGTGCCGGGTGCCATATTGTTACAGTTACTGCCCGGGGCTATACTCTATGGTATACCAATGGGTGTGGGAATGTGGGGTGCTGGATGTTGGGGTGTTAACACAATCATTGTGTGTCTGCACTTCCAGAAAACAGGGAACACAGAACATAAAACAGGAAAGCAGAAAGCAGGAAAGCCCACCCCCGTCGGACAGACGTCGATGCTGCAAATGATGAGTTGTGCCTAATTCATAACCACATCGAACGAATTAACTCACAGTATGGAACCGCCCGAAAGATTTCGGAGGTGGTAGTGTGATATTTGGTGGTGTCGTCGGAATCCGGGATATGGAAGCGGTACGCTGCATGTTTAAATCCGGCTTCTTCATACACGTGTCGCAATTCGTCTGGGCGAGATATTTACAAGCGGACCGGGGGCTTGAAAATGAAATTAATTACGGTAACGAAGGGTAAGTGTCACCAACCGGATGCGTACCAAATGGATGGCTGAGGACGAGCTCTGCCTTAATATATTTGCCAGATAAGTATCTGCCCAATGGCAGTATCATACAATAGATTCTCCCAAACTCTCCCCCAACTTTTTAGGTATCTGAGAGATTTATTCAATTTTTTATGTTTGGTGTTAAATAAGAAAAGTAAAATATCATTTAAATATCTTCTCTGTTATCTCAAACTTTTGATAATTCAGCAGTAGATGTTTATTTGCCAACAGTTATGGGCAGGAATGTTCATTAACTTTGAAATAGCATACAACCCGAGCTTGGACAAGTGTTTACATAAGTCTTGAGTTTTAACTGAAAACATCATTTTCCGTCTGAGAGCGCCGTAAAATCAAGTGGCTCGCTCCCGTATTCGTGTTGCAACGTTCCCGTATTCGAAACCTAACAACGCCGGGACGGTCGTCCAAATAAGAGCACATACTCGTACATACATATATATTCTGTGCAGCTGCCAGAGTATTTGCGAAAGAAACGCTAATTAATTTAATGAAACCTGTCTGTTTCCACAGGCCCTGGAGAGTCCTCGGCTTCTTTGTATTTGCCAACTTATTTACATGTGCATTTAAGCTTTTTTTTACGAAAAATAAGACTATTTATAAAATGCAAAAAATGTACAGAGGATCGTTAAAGGGAAATAATTGACGTAATTTATATAGGGGGGTTGAAATCATGACTGGTAGTAATTAATTTTATATTATGAAAGGAATTCTTCATCTTTACAAATGTGTTCATGTTTACAAATGTATTTTGGTTTATTTATTGATTTTCAAACTAATAATTCCCATGAACAACTTTCTAATTAAGCCATCAGTGACCACAAGGGTTGGATCTTTCAGGAAGGAAACTTTGGTGAAAATATAGTAACAGTTTTATTTGTATGCCACCTTATCGCAATGTTTAAATCCGGCACGTGCATCGCCCGCAATGACTCTGTTCAAGTTAAAAACAAATCCATGAATATATTACTGAAATAATTAACGATATCACCGGGCCAGGCCGAAGGAATAGGCAATAGTAAGTCGAACGCGTGCGCAAACCGGCTGTAATCATCGTTATCTAATAAGGGCATTGGGAACCAGCGCTCTTCCACAAATATTTGCCTACTTCAATCCGTCATTTGGAAGTCACATGCGTGAGAATGGTAAACAAACCGGGCGGACGGAGGACGGTGGACGGTAGACCCGGGCAAAGGGGACTCACTACTCACAGTCACCCCCGTTAAATCCTGATGACGGAGGCTGACTCAATTTTACGTTTGAAGATCTGGGCCAATACGTCCTTCGGCCACCCGGAAAAGTCAACCGGAGAATCCGTGGGCGACTACAAAGTTTAGACGCTGTGCATTTTAGCGGATGGTTCTCATCCGCAACACGTGTCACTCGACCGACCGCCGTCCTCCTCCTAGATACGCAGTGTACACAATCCATTCCTGGCTCTCACATAAAAAGCAATAAACTAAAATTAAGTCAGAAAACGTGTCAAAGTCAGTACTCACTGTACTGACAGTGAGGCAAAGACAAACATAAACAGCGAGCGTTGGTCCTTGTTTACCTTAATAAAGCCGGTTTCGTTACTCCACTGAGAGCGGTGGCGGTGGTTCGTGCGCCAAAAGGCAATGAGTAGGCCGGATCCCTTATGCCCGGCCGGTGGGTGCTTTTCGATTTTACGCGCCATGGATATTAATACCCAGTATGCGAATTATCCTGCAATTGAGTTATGACGCCAACATAAAGTGACACTGTCTCTCTCCGTTCCCGGTGGGAACTAGCATTTTTAAAATACAGCGTGAAATTCGAACATGAAGTCAGCGAATTTTATTAAGGCCATGAGAAAGCAATAAAAGTGTATCAAAAGTTAATAAAAAAGTATATAAATCATATGCCAAATAATACCAGAAGAGTTATTATATTAAAAGCATTTCAAATAATATAAATAGGTTGCTAAAATGCAATTATTAAAGCCCTTGAAAGGGATTTGCTTAACTCTCATAGATAAATGATAAATAAAACTGATCAAAAACTATTTTATCAACATCAAAAAATGATACATCCCAACCCCATATTTTTTTGTCCTCTGTGTCTATATAAATAATAAAAACTCATTCCATTTTACATGGAATCTGGTGACTGGGGAAAAATACTTAACAAAGGCACTGTCTTCTTAAGTGCAAACATTTGTTTGGCTGACATTATGTCAAAATTAATTTGGTTGTACCCAGTGGATTTTATTTCTTCTATCTTGAGGAGATTCTTATCTTGTTAATTCTGCGATTCATTTTATGGCTAAACCATATACGAAGAGCGGCCCTTTTTGTTTTATAATTTATTTTGATCAGGCCGCGGCATGCATTTTCGATTGATATTGATGGTTCCTTCTGCAGAAACATGTTTTGCTCATCAATGAATTGGCACTGAACCTGTTTGCCTTACCTCATTTAGTCTAAGGACCTGGCTTGTTTTACGCAATAAAACTCATCGCAAAAAAAAAACAAAAAAAAAAGACAAGGAGGCTGAGCAAACTTTCACATGGGGTAGAAACACAGATACTAAATTACGATTCGGCTTTGTTTCAAGTTTGTTGTTGGATTAACATAATACTTATGTATCTTTCTTGATCTTCCGAATGGCCACTATTTATCGTAGAATTCTAAAATTTTGACTCACAAACGTTAGCTCCATGTTTTCATGTTTTAAGTAAAAGTCGGAAATAAATAAGTCATGACGATTTTGCTCAATTAATTTGAATGCCTTGGCCAATGGAACGGATGTATTCTGAATGTAAAACAACACATCTCCCTGGACTTCCTCGCTGGAATAAGATATATTAAAGAACTATTTACAATATTTAAGAAATAACTTACAGTAAATATACATTTCCAAAATGTCGAACTAAAAACTGTGTAATAATCTGTATTACACTTTGCTTTTCAAGTGTCGATCTTCCAGGTCTACCAGAATTTAAATATAATTAATAGAGTGATAAAATGAACGAGCTTCGCTTACCCAACGTCGTAACCAATTGCATGGTGTCTTATTTTTAGCATTAAAATTAGGCCACGACTTTGGGTATTCCTATAACTGTCGACATTTCCAAATCGCACAATTTTTCCACGTTTTATCAAAGCCAATCGATTGCACAACGACTGAAAGTCCTCAATATTGTTGGAGGACAATAGTATGGTGCTGCCACATTCGTTGACTCTTTTTAAAACATCCAAGACATCGGCTCTATGGGCTTTTTCGACACCAGCCGTGGGCTCATCCAAAATAATCAGAGGAGGTGTTCCAATAACCGAAATTGCTGTACTTCTTCCGTTTATCACTTATCGTATACTTTTTTGATTTTTTATCTAGATGTTCCTTGAAGTTGAGATTTTCAGCCAGTTCTTCGCTTACAGCCTTGACTTTTTCTGGCCTTATGCCTCGAATCAGACAAAATATTTTCAAATTTTCTCTGCCCGTGAATTTTTGGTCAAAATAATCTCTTTGTGGACAGAAACCCATAAATTTATAGGCTTTGAATTTATTTTTATTATGGCTGTGAACATCCACTCCCTTTACCAAAATCCGGCCCATAGACAAATTATGCTTGGATACTATAAGTTTGTTAAGACCCGTCTTACCGGATCTTTCGCCCACCAATCCCAGGACATCCATTCTGAAAAATTTGTATACTATACGTATATTTAATGATTGTGCCATTATAAAGTAGTACTTACGGTTTAAGCATTACAGATATATCCCGTATTGGAGTTCTGGAATGACCTTTTGTGACTTTATCCAAAATTAGACTATGATTGCGCTGCTCGTTCCGCGTCATTCTGTCTGAATTACAACCATCCTCATGTCCTCTGTTTTGACCCGAAATACTAAGAAAAAAATATTAAAATTAATGAAATTAAATTTTTGTTCATATAAACATACAGTCTTTTATTTTTTCCAAAACCCTTCTCATAGAGTAACAGAAGAAAAAAATAAAGTATTGCCAGAACTATAAGTATCACAATATATGGTAAACCAGCCCAGATGCAGGTCGTATGAGGATGGGTTTCTGAAATATATTGAATTAAAAGTATCAGTAATCAGTGCGCACAAATTTCCCTTTATTCTTATTCCCATTATTCAGCTCCTGAAAGTGTGAAAAGGGGAGCGACAAGGGAGTCCAACCCTTAAGCATTTCAATGTGTACACAAATACTTTGTAAGATAAGATAACTTTATTGGGTTCGACGGAACGACTTACCACATCCTCCATAAAGCTTATTATTTCTTCCTTTACAAACTTCATAAGATGACTTGTGAATGCAAATTGAATGGACCAGAGCAATTGCAGTATATATCGGCACGAAATAAAAAACCCCGAATGGTATATCCGGTGCAGCTAGCACAAAGGGTATAGCTAAATAGGTATTAATATTACAAGTGAAGAAAACTTTGTTTTATTTACTAACCCATCAAAAACAGAAGAATTACAGGTATTATCCAACCGAAAATTTTCCTTTTAAACAACTGCATTAGAAGATACAGGAATGGTAGCTGTGCCAAGTTAAATAAAATCAGTGCATAGGCATAGCCCACTACAATAAAGGGTACAAGTCATATTTTTAAATCTTTATACTATTTAAAACCATATCACCCGTCTCATCGTTGAATTTTTTATCCATAATAAGGTACATTATGATGAGCAACAATATTGATAAAATGGAAAGCCACATCCAGTCCCAAAGCAGGTGGGAAAGCCAAAAGGTGGCCATATTTAAACCCTCCACTTGTTGCAGGAGTTTAAACCCGATCACCCGTTCTCTTATAATAGAAGCAGCAAAGAATCCACTAATAATACTCAAAACTAGAAACAGCAAATAAAAAGCACCGCTTTCAAAGCATTTCACTTCCAGAATAGTGGAATTTACATTATATTGAATAGACCGATAGGGATGATTATAAAAATCGATGCTATTCTTGGGTATTTCAAGTTTTTCATCAGTACAAGCGCGTTCCAACATATCCCTGTCAAATTGAGTTGCATAATAATTGGCGAATTAAAAATCAATAGTAATAAATGATATGAGAAGAATTTAAAGATCTTACGCATTGGCGAATTTTCCCATTATTGCTGCACCAACTGCTTCGGAATGCAACCATTTGGTGCTATAATAAATCAAAAACTCGCATTTATTTATTTGCAGGGCAAGAATATATTTATCATTATAACTCTCTCGATTTTTATTTAGATCTTCCACCGTAATAAAATCGAGTTTGCAGGAACCTATTATTTGTGTAAGTGCCGATACAAAGGGATGTTTTTCTTTTTCGGATTTACTTATTACTAATGCATAGCTGCAATTGGATCCATAGGAATTTAAATCCAAAAGAAAGGGTTCTTGTGAAAGAATATTTCGACTGTTTTCATCTCTGTATTTCAGTGGAACGGGTAAGTTTTCGAATCGTGTGAGTAATCCCGCAGCGGCCATCAGCAGGATCAGTTGGAGCGGAAGGAAAAACAGGCAATTGTGCTTGGTGTGGTACACCTTTTTAAGGCACATGGCCTTCCATTGATTGCAGCATAGTTGACAGCCCCTTAGAAGGCACTCGTCGGGCGCGGATGTGTTGGACATCAGGTTGCACTTACTAAATCCATTGCACGCCGGTGTGGTGGCGTTCACAAATTTCTCAATGATCGGTGTGGTTCCGATTTGAATGGCTTCCATATTGTAACTGTGTTCGGATCCCTCCAACTCCCTTAGCAATGGCACTATGGATCGACAACTGGTTTGGGGAATATTGTAAGATACTTCACAGGGCCTGTCACAGGATGAACTGGTGTCTGGTATATGCTTTAAAACCATATTTGTTATTATGGGCTCTAAACTTATTTGTCCCTGAGAGCACACCTAAAAAATGACAATTATGTATATTAACACTAATGCCCAAACTGGTTATAGATATTTAAGCTAACTTAAAACTTGACACAAGTCTACAAAAAACAAATTTGTTCACAGATTTCAATAATCAAGGAGAATCTATAAAGCATATTTGGAACTTCGCTCAAAGGTCGGATGGAAATTGGCCAAGATATAGACTTCGTTGGGGGCCATATAGTGGCTCCCTGCATTTTTATGGATTTTCAAGGGGACCCTCCAGAAAATGTGATGAAAAATCAAAAAAAAATTTTGTTTTTAGATTTTGATGCAGATTGACGCAGAATCGATCTACAAATCGTTTAAGGTATTCCGCTGGAGGATCGGATGGAAATTGGCCAAGATATAGCCTTCGTGGGGGGCCATATAGTGGCTCCCTGCATTTTTATGGATTTTTAAGGGGACCCTCCAGAAAATGTGATGAAAAATCAAAAAATAATTTTTTTTTAGATTTTGATGCAGATTGACGCAGAATCGATCTACAAATCGTTTAAGGTATTCCGCTGGAGGATCGGATGGAAATTGGCCAAGATATAGCCTTCGTGGGGGGCCATATAGTGGCTCCCTGCATTTTTATGAATTTTCAAGGGGACCCTCCAGAAAATGTGATGAAAAATCAAAAAATAATGTGTTTTTAGATTTTGATGCAGATTGACGCAGAATCGATCTACAAATCGTTTAAGGTATTCCGCTGGAGAATCGTATGGAAATTGGCCAAGATATAGCCTTCGAGTTGGGCCCTATAGTGGCTCCCTGCATTTTTATGGATTTTTAAGGGGACCCTCCAGAAAATGTGATGAAAAATCAAAATTTGATTTTTTAATTTTGATTTTAAATGTATTATTTATCTTATTGCATACTTTCAGGAGCTTATTTCCTTTTTAAAAGAGATGCAATAACCAATATTTTTTTAGCATACTTTTTTGGGTTTATTGCCCGCGAAAATAAAGACAATTATATTCTGTTGTTGATAGAGTTTATATATAATGCCATAACTTACTAATTGATAACCAGAACCATACGAATTTCTCAAAAACATAGAAGTTCCATTAAAAATGATTTGCCCATCGCATAGTATAGCCACCCGATCGGCCAGAAAATCTGCTTCTTCGATATGGTACGTGGTCACAATTATGGTGCGACATCGTTTCTCCGACTGGAGAAAGTCCCACATCAATCTCCGCTCAGTGGGCTCCAGTCCTTCGGTCGGTTCATCCAAAATGATTATGCGGGGATCACCACAAAATGCACAAGCAACCGAGAGCCTCTTCCGGTCGGTATCAGATAAGTTCCTTGCTTTCACCGATGCCACGTTTTCGAGCTCCAAGGCTTTCAAATACTTCTGGATAGTACGTTTCTTTGATATTCTCCGTTTCAAACCACTCCGCAGAGATGAAAAGAATTCGAGATGTTCTTTGACCGTCAATGAACCAAAGAGAGGACTATGCTGTGGCGACAAGCCCAACGAAGATCGGGCAGCACTATGTTTTTTAATAATATCATAATCATCGACTTTCACCCAACCCGAATGTCCTGGGCTACTGCCGGAAATCGAATTAACCGCAGCCGATTTACCAGAATCGGATAGGCCCAATATTGTAGTTATTTGATCGTCGTACATGTTCATGGTGAAGTTTTTGAGAGGCATTTTATTTTTTTGCCATTTATTAATCATGTGGGCTTGCACCACAGCAGGATGGTCGTAACCATTCTTAGAATGAGAAGTACGCAGTTTTGAAACCCCATATCTCCCCGGTAAACATAACTCAATTAAAAGACAGAGAACCAAAGATGCTGCTGCCACAATTATCATTATTATCGGAATGTCTACAAAATGATGGGGTAAATTTCCCTCATTAGAGGGCTTAAATAGATTTCCTAATAAATTTCCCTCACTATAGGGCTTAAATAGATTTCCTGTTTTAGTAATGCTATTCATTCTCAACCCAACGCTCCCAGCTTCGGAATCAATTATGTGGCCAAGACCAACCAAGAATGCGTATTGAAATAATACGTACAATACATAACTCAAAATCAATATAGATGGTTTCAAAAATATGTATAGGAGATAACCAAGAATGCAAAAGAAAGCCACTACAAATGCTGATAATATGACATTTTCAAGTATACTATTGAGTAAAAAACAAAAACAAATGCCCGAAACTGACCAAATTGTAAAAAATAGCAGTAAGGCTGTGAAAGAAGAGCAGTTTAAAACGTTTCCATTGTTGCAGATAGGTGCCTGGAAAAGAAAAAGTTCAACAAAACTGAAGGTAATACACTTAAAACTTACTTTTAGTAAGAATACAGTTATAACATTAATGACACCCAATACAATAAATGTTGAAACAAACCAACATAGATAGTGAAGAATTCGATTTGCTCCAGCAATATTCATTAAATCATTTAGCTGCCTAGTCTTTTCTGTTTGCATATACTGAGGATATGCAAGTTTAAGTTCCTTATAACTGTTATTATTATATATTTCCTGAACTTACCATTACCAGTCGAATGAAAGGATACATATAGAGGATACCCAAGTAAAAGGGCAATACATTTTCACGAAGTCCCTTAATTGGATCATCAAGCTTTTCATAAAAGTCCTTTTTATATGCTTTATCAAAAATAAATGGTCTGGATGTTATTCTCACTTCACTGTCTTTGTACACCTGGGCGACTTTACTTAGATCTTTATTGTTTAAAAATGCTGTTATGGCATATATTATTTGTACAAATCCCTCATTTGAATAGTTAGATGTTGTCTCAATTGCATCTGACTTTATCTTATCTGTTTCCCACACCTCAATTGGTATACTTCGAAGTGTACTGGGAAAGCGAATGGTTACGTTTCTGTTATCTTTATCCAATTTCCAAATGATACCGCCCAAATAGTTTCCGTTAAATAGCTTTTCTTCCAAATCGCTTTCAGACGTTACCTCAAGAACGCTTCTTAACTTAAGGGTATTTTTCAACGCGGATGCAAGTGATGTGGTTATTGAGTCTTCGTTCGAATATAACACCAGCACCTTCTCAGGACTTCGATTTGCAACGCTCTCCATTGTATTACTTAAATTTTAACTTGATAAATATTACAAATAAACCAAAAATGGCGAACGACTTACTAAAGGCTGTTAAGTTTTACATTATTTCCTAGCATTCCATCGCTTCGTACGAAACAATGTGATGGATTTTCGCCATTTTCCTCACATCGCATCCAGACCAAATGTAACATTAACATTGGCAAAAGGAGATAAATTATAATGTCTATTCTGGTATAGGTTTTAAAATTTTTGCATAATATTGTCAGACATTTTAACACCATTATTTTGTTTTGAATCTTTCTATCTATAACTATTAATTTATTGTGATTTGTTTATCATTAAACTATTAAAGGAGTGATGTAATCAACAGTTTCTTTTTAAACAAATACTTCATGGCTTACTTCGCACAATTTTATTGGTTGATTACATCGGGGTTCAAGAATACTCGCAGGATTCCTACGAGTTATGATGACTGGAGTTTAGTACATTAAAAATGTAAAAACTTATTCAGCTATCCAAAAAATATTTATATTCTATATTTATCGAAGCTTTTTTATTAAATGTATCAGTTACAAAAGTTAACGCCGACCGGATGCGCGGCCCCTTCCGCGTCCCCGTGGTCCACCTCGTCCGCGAGCTCCTCGGCCTCGGCCGCGGTTGCCAACACGACCACTGTCCTTCTTTTTTGTCTTGGACTTGGGGGTGTCATCTATCAGCAGCGTCTCCAGCGGCAGACTGTCCGGCAGAATAAAGTATCGAATGTTGTTGCCGCGAATGCTCAGAGTCTCCAAGTGGACGGGATCCCTGTTCTTGATGGTCATCCGCACGCTTTTCAGGTGAGTATTCATAGCCACATCCACACCAGTGATGGTGCCATGTATTTGGGTGCCATTCTTTAACTCGATGGTCACAGTCTCGTGACTCAACTTCATTAAAAACCTAAAAAGTAAAGGATATTAGCACGTTTCTATGAAAAATTGCTGCCAGTATCTCGAAAACCTTGACTACAGCTGTATATTCACGATTATACTAAAATAATTATAACCTTTCTGATGTCTAGCAAGTTTTTGAATTTTTTTTCGTACAGAAAAGAGAATTATTTGAGACTCTGCAAATTGGCCATACTGATTTCTTGAAAGTGAGACTCCAGAGGACTGTGGTGCTAAATGCCAAAATGATTTTTACGCACATATGTAGTTTAAAAATAAAAGCTCAAATATATTATTGTGGCCGTAGAAAGCTTTTAAAAAGAATATTTATTAAAAACAGGCAATATTTCATTTATATTTTGAGTTTTCTACAAAATGCATATCCAAATACAACACTCGGTGGCATCCCTCGAGACATGTGTAAAGCAGCCACTTTAAAATCATGGAATATCAGCGACTTCAAGACTTTTAGCGGACAAGGCAATACTAATGTTAAGTAATACAAAGCATACCTCACTAATTTCATGTTTTTCCTGATTTCCCAATCTTTTTCTGCAAAAAAACGCGCACAAACAATGCCGGCTAGTTTACTTTGGTTAAGTGTTGTACATCTTGTGCCAAGATAGCATCATTACTCGGCATGAGAATATATCGAAAAAATGGGGTATAAAAAAAATTACTCTGCCAGAAAAAAACACATTTAAATTTGATTTTATTGTAGCTGCTTCATTTATAAATCTATATATAAAAACATTGATCAAAAAAATAATAAATTAAAAGTTTGGAAAACTATCGGAACCATGGTGTTTCAATTCCAGTGTTCCAGTGCCAATCTGTGCCACCACCACTGACTGTATATAGACATATCGATACTCACCGCACATCGCAAAAAAAAAATAACGAAAATTTATATTCGTTCGCGGTTGCCGTCTATTAATTAGTGTATTAAAAATACATTTTCATCGCTTTTGCACGGCCCCAATATTTACAAATAACTGGAATTGTTTTTTATCGACCGCATACATCGAAGTTAATTTTCGACATATGTATTTATCCGGCTCGGAGTGAGAATTAGCAAGCCATGGCGTTTTTGAATCGACGCATGTCAATGCTATTAAATATAATCCTTTCATATACTTTTCTCTGCATAATATGTGTGCGGGGATCGGTGCGACAAGGTAAAATCCTTTATTGAAGAACCACAGGTTTTTTTTTTCTTCTGTCGCCGAAAACATAATTCCACCATGCAGACAACCACCACATATACATACATATGTACATCAAGAAGGTCCAGTGGGTGTCAACAAAAAATTAGTCCTGTTTTCAGTTTTTTAATCAGTCCTCAGTTTTTTAATCAGTCCTGGTCCATGATCCGAAAGGGCATCAATATGCCATCGGTATGATATTTCTCTCATAAGGTAGCGGTAGAACTTGTCGGTAACGCCCAAAGATTACGGAATGGGGTGAGATTTTTGTTGGGGGGCTGCCGTAAACAAAGTAGTCGAGCATACATATGTACATACATACCACCCGATGATGGTCTATCGTGTATATTTTTTTTTTTTGTCTGTCGGGAAATTGGTTAGCCACCAAAAATTCCATTGTCCGACGTAGCAATTAAGTGAATGAATAAGATATAATCATTCTATATTTTACATTATTTAAAAACTTCTCATGCTATTCCCCTTTCAGAATGGGCAGAGATTGGAAAAAACTTATCTCTGGAGTGTGGCTCTGAGAAGAGTGTTGCAACTTGGAAATTTGGCAACCAAACAATTGATAAAAACCACACAAGGTGAGTGGCTAGCACAACTACACACCCATAAATTATATATATAATGACATTTATTATCTTCCAGGTTTCACATCAAAGCTGAAGCACTGAAACATAGCGACAACAACGAAAACCAAGACGACGTTATCAAGTATAAGAACATACTGACTCTTCGTCATGTGGAAATTAAAGACTCCGGGATCTATACCTGCACATCGGATGCAGAAAGGAACATTTCGACTGAATTTAGTGTACAATCCTACCTGCCATCCAAGGTCCAGCAAAGCACCGCCGACAAGATAAAGCGGAGAACGGGTCAGCCTGGGCTCCTGTACTGCCTGATTGAAGTCTATCCCCAAAACGAAACGACTCAAAAGAACCTGAAGTGGCTCAAGGACGGGAACCCCTTTGACTTCCTAGACACCTTCTCGTCCATTGCCAAGCTGAACGAGACGCATTTAAACTTCACCTTGGAGTTCACAGAGCTGTACAAGAAGGAGAACGGCACCTACAAGTGCACCGTGTCCAATAACGATGGGCTGGAGGTTGCCGCCAAGGAAATAACACTGTATGTGATGGAGGAGCCACAAGTGAGCATCGACTTTGCCAAGGCAGTGGGTGCCAACAAAATATACATCAACTGGACTGTGAACGATGGCAACGACCCAGTTCAGAAGTTCTTTGTGAGCCACAAGGAGCCGAGTGACACGACATTCACTTACTACAAAGAGGCCATCAACGGCAACCATACGTCGTACATATTGGAAAACTTTAAGCCGAACACCACCTATATTCTAAAAATCGCAGCGAAGAACTCGATTGGCGACGGAACTCCTACCCAGTACTCCTCGAATGTAACAACCCTAAGCTTTGATCCCATTTTTATACCAAAAGTAGAGTCCACCGGCAGCACTGCGTCAACGATAACGATCGGCTGGGATCCGCCCCCGAGCGACATAATTCAATATGTTCAGTACTACGAACTGATTGTCTCCGAATCGGGCGAAGTGCCGAAGGTGATTGAAGAGGCCATCTACCAGCAGAACTCGCGCAACTTGCCGTACATGTTCGATAAGCTGAAGACAGCCACAGACTACGAGTTTAGGGTGAGGGCCTGCAGTGACTTGACGAAAACCTGCGGACCTTGGTCGGAGATCGTGAATGGCACCACCATGGACGGAGTGGCTACCAAGCCAACGAACCTGTCCGTCAACTGTCACCACGATAATGTGACGCGCAGCAACTCCATTTCCATCAGCTGGGACGTTCCGAAAACTCCCAACGGGAAGGTGGTCTCCTACATGATCAATTTGCAGGGCATCTCCATGAGCCCCGTGGACTTGGACATGTGGGGTCCGAAGATTCGAAGAATCGACGAGCCCCATCACAAGACTCTGTACGAAAATGTCAGTCCGAACACCAACTACTCGGTCACAGTTTCCGCCATAACTCGGCACAAGAAAAATGGCGAGCCGGCAGGAGGAAACTGTCTGATGCCCGTCTCCACGCCGGATAGTATTGGCAGAACGATGTGGACGAAAGTGAACCTCGGCTCCAAATATGTCTTCAAGCTGTATCTGCCCAGGATCAGTGAAAGGAACGGACCCATATGCTGCTACAGACTCTATCTGGTGAAGATCAACAATGCCGACAAGGAGTTGCCGGAGCCGGACAAGCTGAATGTCGTCACCTATCAGCAGGTGCAGGGCGATAATGTCACCAGGAGTAGTGCCTATATTGCCGAAATGATAAGCGGGAAGTACTTTAGGCCAGAAGTGTTTTTGGGTGACGAAGTGAGGTTTTCGGAAAACCAGGAGATCGTGAAGGACAACGACGAGATATGTCGAAGATGCTTGGAAGGCACTCCCTTCTTAAGGAAACACGAGATACAGAAACCGCCATTGAGTTCGCTTTCAAGTGAGAAACTTATTTCCATTTTCTTGTTTCTGGAATTTATTTGTTTTCTTCTTTTGTGCAGACTCTGAAACTGATTTTCCACACGTGGCGGAAAAGGACAACTTGATTAAAGGAGCTAACTTAACCGAGAGTGCTCTGAAGATCTTGGAAAACAAGCCACGGGCCAAGAGAAGTGCCGTAACCACCGACGAGAATCAAATTCTTGCCGGGAAAGTGAATGTGCCATCACACGATACTAGTCGCGAGGTCTGGGATGGGGAGATAGACATTAATTCCAACTACACGGGCTTCCTCGAGATAATAGGTACGTGGTGGCCTTCGCTATCCAATGCAGCATTTTAAATTAAATTATTTTTCTCATTTCCTTGCAGTTCGGGATAGAAATAATGTGCTCATGGCATACAGCAAATATTTTGATGTGATGACCCCCGCAACGGAAGCTGAGCCGATACACTCGATGAGTAATATGGACACATACCTAAGCATTGGGATCAAGGCAGGACCTATAATCTGTTGCGTCCTAGTCCTCTTTATTGTGCTGTGGGTCTTCCACCACAAAAAGTCAAAGAATGCATTGCAGGGAGAAGATACCCTAACTTTGAGAGACTCTCTAAGGTGACTTATTTCATTTTGTGAATTTAAACTATAATAATAATTATTAATTTTCACCAGGGCATTATTCGGGCGCAATAACCACAACCACAGCCACTTTATTACATCTGGAAACCATAAGGGCTTCGATTCTGGACCCATCCATCGATCGGATCTGGAAAACGCCTACAAGAACCGGCATAAGGACACCGACTACGGATTCCTGCGGGAGTACGAACTGCTGCCAAATCGGTTTAGCGATCGTACAACTAAGAATAGTGATTTAAAGGAAAACGCATGCAAGAATAGGTACCCCGACATTAAAGCCTACGATCAAACGCGGGTCAAGCTGGCTCCGATTAATGGACTACAGACCACTGACTACATAAATGCCAACTTTGTGATCGGATACAAGGAGAGGAAGAAGTTTATTTGCGCCCAGGGTCCCATGGAGAGCACCATCGATGACTTTTGGCGAATGATTTGGGAACAACATCTGGAAATTATTGTGATGCTTACCAATTTGGAGGAATATAACAAGGCCAAGTGTGCTAAGTATTGGCCAGAAAAAGTATTTGATACCAAGCAGTTTGGAGATATTTTAGTAAAATTTGCACACGAGCGAAAGACTGGAGATTATATCGAGAGAACACTGAACGTTTCAAAGAACAAAGCCAATGTGGGCGAGGAGGAGGATCGAAGACAAATCACCCAATACCACTATTTAACGTGGAAAGACTTTATGGCACCGGAACATCCGCATGGAATCATTAAGTTCATACGTCAAATTAATTCCGTCTATTCCCTGCAAAGGGGCCCCATTTTAGTGCATTGTAGTGCCGGCGTCGGTAGAACTGGAACCCTAGTTGCTTTAGATTCCCTCATCCAACAATTGGAGGAAGAGGACTCGGTGTCGATCTACAACACCGTGTGTGATTTACGACATCAACGCAATTTTTTGGTTCAATCCTTGGTGAGTAACTACTTTCCTTTCCTTTTCCCGCTTCAACGACTGACACTGTCTTCCACAGAAACAATACATCTTCCTTTATCGCGCTCTTTTGGACACTGGAACTTTTGGAAACACGGATATTAATATTAACAATATGACATCAGCGATTGAATCACTAAAGCGCAAACCCAACGACGGCAAATGCAAATTGGAATTGGAATTCGAGGTTTGTCTATTAATAGTTTGCTTTATTTTCTAATCATTTATTTTTTATTACTGGTCTATAGAAACTGCTAGCTACTGCGGATGAGATTAGCAAATCGTGTTGTGTGGGCGAGAACGAAGAAAATGCCATGAAAAATAGAAGCCAGGAAGTCATTCCCTACGATCGTAATAGAGTAAGTTGATATGAATTTCATTGAACTGTAGTAGCTAATATTGTTTCCTATTCTTTTTCATAATTTTAGGTAATACTGACTCCACTTCCAATGCGGGATAATTCTACGTATATTAATGCGTCCTTCATAGATGGCTATGATAATAGCGAAACCTTTATTATTGCCCAGGACCCACTTGAGAACACTATTGGGGATTTCTGGAGAATGATTTCTGAACAGAGTGTTTCCACACTGATAATGATATCTGAAGTAATTACTTATATTATTTAATTAAGCCTATAATCTATAGTTCTTCATGTCATTCTCAGATTGGAGATGGCCCTAGGAAGTGTCCACGATATTGGGCTGACGATGAGGTTCAATACGACCATATTCTTGTGAAATATGTGCACAGCGAAAGTTGTCCATATTATACTCGTCGCGAATTTTACGTCACGAATTGCAAAATAGATGATACGCTGAAAGTCACACAGTTTCAGTACAATGGTTGGCCGACAGTGGACGGAGAAGTTCCTGAAGTCTGTCGGGGCATTATTGAACTTGTAGATCAAGCCTACAATCACTACAAAAGCCATAAAAATTCGGGTTGCCGTTCTCCACTCGCAGTTCATTGCAGGTAGCTTAATCTTTAGGCCTAATATTATATTTTAGACACTAGTGCTGAGTACTTTTTATTTATCATACAGCCTGGGAACTGACCGAAGTTCTATATTCGTCGCCATGTGCATTTTAGTCCAGCATCTTAGATTGGAAAAGTGTGTCGACATTTGTGCCACTACAAGGAAATTACGATCTCAGCGAACGGGACTTATTAACTCATACGTAAGTTTGTGAAAACATTTAGAATATTTATTAATACATTAATTATTGGGTATTAAAATTTTTAGGCACAATACGAGTTCCTACATCGCGCAATAATAAATTATTCAGATTTACACCATATAGCCGAGGCAGCATTGGATTAAGTTAGATATGTACATAATGCACGTGTTGAAGCATCAATGCATAATGTGCTACGATAAATTATTTGTATATTTATAAAATCTTTTAATAAAGTATTTACAAGGGCAAACTTAATTTTTTTAACGAATTAGATTTGCCCGAAAAAGCCCCATAATTTACATACAAATATAAATGTAGTGTATACGTATCGTATGGATAAAACTACCAAAGGAAAATAAGTAACATATTTTATAAGACATAATGTAATAAAAACTGAGACTAAGAATTGTATCTATCGTAAGCCTTTTTTCTTTTTTGACTTATTTCGGATGGGATGCGCTATGACTCACAATTTCCCCGTGGAAAGTGAGATCATCTAACTATATAGCATTTTCGAAATGACCACCCAATTGTCTGGGTTATTACTTCCTTTTTTTATTGCTTCTCCACCCACAGGTGTAGCAAATTCTTCCCCTTCCCTTATTCCATAATAATTGTAAGTGTTTTATTACTTTCTTTTTTTTTCGCCTTAAATAGGGAGAAAAAATTATATTTTTTACCGCTATTCAAAAAAAATACCGTATTTCATTGCCATTCGTTCCAAATCAAAACGAAAAATTCTGACAATAATGACGTAAAAATCAAAACAATTTTCCACATTTGCTACATTTTTTTTTTAAATTTGTTAAGACTATTTGCAGTTTTTGGAGCTTAAATAAAAAAAAATATACAAAACCAAATTAAATTGCAAGTCTTATCACCATGGATGGTGTCATCCACTATCGATAGTCTTTTCAGCTTCCTTACCATCTCTATCGGACGTATTGTTTGTTATTATTGCAGAAAATAAGCAGATCAATATGCCTCCGAGCAAACTTGATAGTCTTTACCGGCGAATGCTGATAACAAGATTCTTCGAAAAGGGATGGGGAAAGCCAGAAAATCTGCGCAGGTAAGGCCGTTCATAAATTGGAGAAATGTATATAATTTGTGATTTGAAATCTGTTTCTTTACGTAACAAGACATCAGAGCTTATTGTATTGGTTTACGTGATATATGGCATGATAACAAATGATAAAGTAAATTTACACGTGATTATAAACAATTGGCACATTAATAAACAATAATTATTTAAATTTATTCACATTTATTATCACTGGCGGAAAGACTGCATAATTAAAAGTGTCCTCGACAAAAAATACATCTATATTGTACCTTGCGCATAAATGAATGTTTTTTAATATCTGAAAAAAAACAGTGCAAAGAACTCAAGGATCCCAAAAAATTTCATTACTAATCATCTTTAAGGACTCCTGTACCCAACGCCAAAATACTTTTATATTTTTCATTCAAAAATTGCTATAGTTAAGTGCTTTTATGACATAGGCATGTTCCTTTTTATTTTATTTTTCATATTAATTAATATCCTAAAAAATCATATTATAATTATTTAAATTCCACATACACCACACAATATTTATTGAACTTCAGGGTAAAAGGTTCCATATTTTGATCCTTCTGGAAAATTATTTTAATTTTGTTATTTAACGATTGTGTTGTAGCTTAAAAAATTAAAGATATCTCTGGTTTAGGGCTTAAGTTTATATATAATATTCTTATTCCCTTGGGAATCAGTTTTGTTAATTAACATTTACATTTCAGTTACCTTACGCCAGTGGCCACTGGATATGACTGCATTTTTTTGTTATCCTGTTCAGGTTAGTTTGAGGAGGAAATAATTTAAGACACTTTTTAAAAGGATTTTTAGAAATTACTTAACTATTTATTTGAAATTTAAGGGATGTATTGGAAAGTTCCTCTGGAGTTCAAAAATATAAAAACATTTTAGAACTGCAACTTTTTTTTTATTTAATGAATCATGCTTGTCTTCCAATTTAAATAAATTTTCTTCAATTTGCGACAATTATTGCAGAGTATTTCAGTTCCGAAAAATCATATCTAGTAGGGAATCGTGTTTCAAGCTTGTGCCCCGCGATTACCCAGTGGAGATAACAAAAAAAGAAATTTATGGAGAAAGCACTCTGATTGAGGGGAAATTTATAACCCCACTGGAGTTGCACTTACCCGGCGTAGTCCCCAAGGCATCTCAACTCGCCCATTTTCAACTCCTGATTCCAAACAAGTGGAAAAGCGAGAAGCACAAGCCGGTGTGCATTCACCTGGCTGGAACAGGGGATCATGTGAGTACCCATCCTTGCACCCTGATTCTTATTTTGCCTTAATGTCTGTTTACTTTCAATAGAGGCCTGACGCCAGGCGATTGGCCTTAGCAACAATTAGCCAAACATGGGTCACTCAAAGAAAATTAACTTTCTTGTTTAACTTAATATTAAATATTTATTTGTTCAGTATTAATATTAAATGACCTTTTGATTTCTTTGTTTCAAATATCCACATAATTTCATTTTCAATGCCATTCAAAGTAAGATTTAAAGATTGGCGAAGTCAGTATTTATTTCTCTAATTATTTTCTCATGTAAAATCAACCATTTGGGAACATTAAATCAAATCAATTAGTTTTTAAGATTTGTCTTTCTTGCTCTAATATATTAATTTGTTGCAGTTCTTCTGGCGAAGGAGAAACTTTATTGCCAAGCCGTTGCTTAAAGATGCCAACATCGGATCGATTATCTTGGAAAACCCCTTTTACGGTGTAAGGAAACCTGATGACCAAACGTAAGTGCCAGATAATAAAACATTTGCTTTTAAATAATATAAAGTTTCTTTTAGACGATCCAACCTGCATAATGTGTCGGATATATTCGTAATGGGCGGCTGTCTCATTCTCGAGTGTCTGGTGCTTCTGCATTGGTGCGAGAGGAATGGATTTGGGCCTCTTGGAGTAACTGGGTTGTCAATGGGTGGACATGTGAGGAACTCTTCAAAAACTATCCAATTTATACTTTACATTAAACCTATTTATAGATGGCATCTTTAGCTGCAACAAATTGGCCAAAACCTCTTGTTTTAGTTCCCTGCCTTTCCTGGTCCACAGCTTCAGCTGTTTTCACAACTGTAAGTACTTCAATAAAAAATATAATTTATTAATTTAATTAAAAATTTAAATTAAATAACGCAGGGTGTTATGAGCCAATCCATTAACTGGGATATGCTGGAAACACAGTATTTCTCGGATGGACAGTTTAGGGAACGTCTATCCAAAATGGTCACTATTGTGGACGATGCCTTCTCTGCTGGCCAGAGTTTTATTAAAAATTTTAATCAGTCGCTGCAAGAGCTTAAAGAGGACATAAGTGACACTAGGAAGATCCAAGAGCTCAAGAACAACACATGCGGCGACAAGTACGAGATGCAGGGCAATTGCTCCCAAAATGAGAGTTCCATCTTCCTGAGCCAATCCCTGAAGAACACAAAACTTGATACCGAAAATCTAACTTTAAAATTAAAAGACGACGTGACTCCAAAAGTAGTCATTGAGACGGAACACCCGCCCAAAGAGTCGCGTTCGACGTTGACGAACCTCATGAAGTTCATCCTCCCATTGTCGGCCCAAAACAAATCGGATAAGATAGACATAACAAAGACGAACTGGTGGGAGCGGGAGGCATTGCAGTTTATGCGCGGCATGATGGACGAGTGCACCCACCTGAAAAACTTTTCGGTTCCATTCGACACCTCGCTGATAATTGCGGTATGCGCCAAAGATGATGCCTATGTGCCGCGGGATGGATGTTCCAGCCTCGAGGACATTTGGCCGGGAGCTGAGGTGCGTTATTTGGATGCGGGTCACGTGAGCGCCTACGTTCTGCACCAGAAACTGTTCAGGTGGGTTGATCTCAACGAGACCTATAGGAAGAACGTTTAATAATAAACAATTTTTTTTATAGATCATGCATTATAGAGGCCTTTGATCGGGCTAAGAAGATATATGGAAACGATATTGGAGAAAACCTTAAATGTGATATGACTTATCAGCAATTGTTGCAACAATACAATAAAAATATTTAGTAGTTAATATATAGAGTTAACATAAGAAAAGCTATGTTGCCATTAAATAATTTAGATTCATTACAAAACTGTTAAATCCTGACTTTTATTAAAATAACTGATTTGATTTAAAAAATATGAATATTTGAGGAAATGCCATACTTAAATCTGAGCTTTTTCACCTGTTCCGGAACGGCAAGTTTTTATTACCAAGCTCTGGCCACACTGGTGTTTACATTTTATTTTTCGACAAGAAAACAATTTAAGTACACTTAATAAGATGGATCCTGCCGTCCTAATACTCTCTTATGGAGCCATGACTCCCTTGGAAATAGCTGAGGGTAAGAATATCCATCAGAATCATTCATTTTAATACTGGGTTTATGTTTCCGTTTTGTTGAAGGCATTTTATCAGAAATGGATCAACCAAAGGAGCCGACTTCAACAGAGTGTTCGCTGGATTGTTTTAAATGCACAATTAAAAATAAGTACTACAATACCACAATAAACATAGTTCCTGCCGCTGGCAAATTGGAAAATGTCCCGGAGGACATACTTAAAGCGACTGAAGCCCTTATCATTTACTTTGATCCAACCGAAGTGCGTAGAACTCATTACTAAATTTGATTTTACAAATTTTTATGAATAATCATGCATTGCAGACTTCCTTCATCGACTCTATTTCAAAAACCTTATCCGAAAACCACCAAATCCAGCTTGGTTTTCTGTTAACTTCCTCGAATCTCTCGGAATCCAGCGGAGTGTCTATTTCGGACTTGAAGGAGAGTACGAACTTCTTTTTTGACGTGATAACCCTGAAGAGCGATGACGAAAGTGATCCAGATGACTCGGGAAACGGCTATGAAGAAGTGGTGGAAGGGCTCCAAAATACAGTTTGGTCCAATGTTAATTATGGATCTAAAGGTACCTCAAAAGGAAATCCAATCAAAATGGAATTGGAAAAAATATTTCATATTTTTCTAACTTTTAGAATCCAAACCAGAAATGAGTACGGACGAGCTGGATAGCCATTTGAGGGACTTTGAAAACCTGCTCCTGACTGCTCAGAATCTTCGAAACGACACCAGCCTAACTCGAGAACAGTTTCTGGATCGGGCTGAGCAGTTCGCTGGAATAGTTTCGTCCATTTTAAACGACAATGACAGTGACTAGCCATTTCTGTCCGTGCAGCCCCCTCTTTGATATTTGATTGTCGCTTGCAATTAATAGCATAGAGATAGCAATCAAAATATTTTCCATAAACATATGTGTAGTACGATTAAATTATGTAAAATTCTGTTAAATATATTTGGTTTATTATTAAAAGCGGTACATAATTTTGACAAAATAACAATGTATAAAAACGTTGTTCATTTGCTAATGTAATGCTTGCGAGCTTATGTATATTAAGGAATGAATAAATAAATTGTTTTTGTTGTTAACTTTCAATTATAAACATAAAGATTCCATTGAGGGCGATGAACAAATCAAATTTTTACGGTTTCGCATTTTTCTGAAACGTTTAAAAAGACAATAGGTTGGTATAAATTAAAATTTTTGGCAAAAAAAAAACGTGGAAATTACCTCCTCGGAGAAATCCATATCTTCCTTAATTTGCTTGGATCGTCGCTTTTCATTAGATGTTAGCAGTTGTGAGACCTTGGTTTGCTTAGCCAGATCGTAAGCTTCCTTTTTACTTCGCATTGCACAGTCTTCCAGGGTTTCGGCAGCTTCGAACATGCCTTGCCGCCGGTAAAGGGCGCCCAGATTTTTTAGAGTGGTTGTGACAGTTGGGGAGTCCACTTTAGCAGCCTTATGCCAGCCACCGTACTCGCCGTAAGGCGTGTTCTCTCTGTTATCATATTTGTGCTCCTCTCGTTCCTCGGCCACCTGTTTAATTACAAATAATAATTAAATCTTCCTCAATACCAGTTGTGATTTAGTAACCCACCTGCCAGATGGGCTTATTTTTGCTGTCGATAGCTCCGAACTCGCGCTCGTGAGCTCGGGTCAGGACCTGCTTGTAGAGAATTTCCGCCTCAGTGTATCTGCCCTGTTTCAGGTAGCATCCGGCCAAGTTATTCTTGGTCTTGGCCACGTTCGGATCATCGGGACCGAGCTTCGATTCGTAGATGTCGAGGGCTCGCTGGTAGTACTTCTCAACCTCATCGTACTTGCCTTGATTTTGGCAGAGCAGGGCGAGATTGTTCAGTTGCTTGGCAACATCGGGGTGATCCTTACCCAGGACCTTCTCGCGGATCTCCAAGGCACGTTTGCAAAGGGGTTCGGCATCCTTGTACTTGCCGCGCTTTCCATAAAGCACAGCCAAGTTGTTCAAGGTGGCCGCTACGGCTGGATGGTTCTCTCCCAAAGTCTTTCCGCGAATCGACAGAGCATCGTTCAGTAGATTGGCAGCCTCTTTGTACTTATTCTAAATTGAATCAAGTGTTACAAATTAAGGAACAACTAAAGCAATTTAATAACGACGCCGCTACGAACCTGGTCGCGGTAAACAAGCGCCAGAATATTCAACATTGTTGCCACATCCGGGTGGTCGTGGCCACTGGTCTTTTCGAGATCTTCCAATGCCTGCTTGCAAAGGGGAACGGCTACTTCGTATCTGCAGGAAAAGATATGGTTTTAATTCATATGAGAAGTAGTAGGAGAAGCAAAACAGGGTAATTCAAGTTAAAAACTCCACAAGGAAACTTGAACCTCAAATGGCATCTGATTCTCTGCACCCTTACCGGCCCTGTGAAGCATATTGAATAACCAGGTTGTGGAGAGTACGCAGACGGGCTGGAATTTCATAGCCCGACGTCTGGTTGGCGAACTGGCTGGGCGGAGTGGGAGACATGTTGTTTCTGTCGTCGTTTTCCTCATCGGGGAAGAGCTCCACAACGGGATCCGTGCGGGACTTCTCGCAGGTGTCATCCTGTTCCTGATTGTCGTCGTACTTCTTCACCGAGGCCATGAACTCCAGGTGCTTCTTTTCCTCCTCGAGCTGGGCGACCAGTTGTTCGGAGGCCTGGAACTTCTGTTGCGTGTTGGCGAGTTCGTCGCGGAGCCATGCGTTCTCCTGGTGGAGACGGCGCACTTGCGTCTTGAGCTTCTGCTTCTCCGCCTCGATGTTTTGCAGATGGGAGGTGAGGGCCATCATAACCTGGGCCTCGCTCAGGCCCAGTTCGATGTTTTCAATGTTCTTCCGCAGCATGTCCGACTTCTCGTTGTCCTTCTGCACCTCGGAAATGCCGTTCATAATCGAGACATGCTCCACTCGCAGGGCTTCCAGGCCCTGGAGCACTGTCTTCGTGTTGGATATTATTTCGTCCTGCGACATTTGCGTCATTTTTCCGATTTTTTCGATTTTCTGTCTGCAAATAGGAAACAAAATCGAATGAAAAACCGCGCTAACCTTTACCTCTGCGAACGGGGGTATGATCTCGAGGTTCAAAATGGAAAATGTAATTAGTAAATGTGTTTTACAGCCTGTATGATTTTAAAGTTTTGGACACAATCATTTTAACCGTATCAAAATGATTCAATCTCCGTCAATCAATAAGAAGTTCAAGAAAACTGCACTGCGCATGACAGTCGTTGGCAAAATAGGGGTTGCAACTCCAACATCCCGGCGATACTAACATCAATGTAGAGTTTGTGGAGATAGATTCCATGGAGCTACGAACTATTTTTTAAATTAGACTTTTATTTCAAAAGGAATTATGACAAGAGAGTTTGGGGGCTCCTACTGTATTTTGGTGGAAAGGTTAGGCCCACAATTTTCCCTAGGTAGGAGTAAGCTTCCGTACAAGGATTTTAATCGAATATTATCGGGTATCGGTTTTTGGTTATTTTTTTTTTGCTCTCCTTTAGCCGGTTAATCTACCAAAAGCTTGCTTTTTTGGGGCGCGCCTTGCAACATAATGCGAAGAAAGCAATAAAAGACAAGCGAATTCAAAAATTAATTGCTTACATTAGCATTAAATGAAAAAGGGCACTCCCCGAAGGTTCTAATACCCTAAGAGAATTAAAAAAAAATTTATTTCTTTAATATATTTACAAACCCACTAAAGCCATAAAGTAATTATTGTTGCGTTTTATAATTATGTATGTATCTTTGTACGCCTCTTGTTTCGTCACGCCTTTCTAATTGGAAACGAGAGTTTAGTTTGCGGCAACAAAAATTAGCTAATTAGCCAAACAAGTGCCGGAGTCACTTGTCTGTATTTTGGGATCGGAGTGGAAGTGGAGAACTTTAGTCGACCGGAAAAGATGCAAGCAGTGCGTAACAGAAATATACAGAATTTCGAAACACCCATTGCATAGGGTATTACTCGAATGAGTCACACAAAAATGAGTCCACAAAATGAGATTTATTTTGTGGAAGTCTGATCATAGTTTCAGTTTCATTTACATATATTTTCTGCATCAAAACTATTTTCGGGGATAGATACTATTTTTCGGAGATCAATCTTAGCCAAATGAATCGTATTTTCCAGCAAAAACTTTTTTCCGAGCACCAGCCGTGGTTATATTTACTTGCAACATACAACCACACGTACATATGTGTGGGCCAATATGTGTGTGAATAAAATTTTAGCAATAGACGCCAAGGTGCACCTTCTTATATAAGTTATGTTAATGTTGCATGGCAAGCGTTTAAAATGCAATATAAAAATGTTTAATAACTGAAAGCACTTTCACAAACCTGGCTAAATTTTGCTCTTTGCGGTTCTCCTTGGATGCTATCTATGGTACAAAAAGATGGGGTTTTTCACAGCTCTGTGACCGTTTTTGCTCAAATTTCGTTCAAAACGCTTTGGCCACGGGTGTCCTGCACATGCTAATCGGCTCCCTAGACTTTAACTTAGAACTTTGTTGTGGAAATTCTTAATTTTTTATTGTCCATTTGCACGAGTTTTTGTTGGCAGAGTTTTGACAGTGTTGGAAGCGAACCCAAGCGCAGTGTTGGAAAGTAACGTATTTAAATGTCTCCAAAAGTTTTTCCCTTATTCTCTACAAAAACATTTTTTTCCCTTTTTTTGATGAAAAAATATCATAAATACTGGAAAATACAAGTGGAAAAATTCCGTTAATACCAAAAAAATACCAGCTTCTTTTTTGTCCCATCTCTATGAATTGTGGGGCATTTATAAAATTATAAACCAAGTTTTTGTTATCAATTTTAGTTTTTCCCGTTTACAAGTGAACAAAAAGAGTATGCCACCCCCAAGACCGAAGGGGATAGCGTTTAATTCAGGAGTTACCCAGGCCAGATCGACCCCAGCAAACACCCCCATGTCGGAAAGGCAGCAGATGGCTTTGCTTATCCAAATGACGGCCACCTCCTCGACAGGTAAGCATCTAAGGTGTTTCTCGCTCGAAAATAATATTAGTTTTACATGTGTGATTGTTATTATGTGGGTAAAAATGTGACGCTTTATTTCGTGAACAATTGATAACTATTGAATTGCGGGCGGCGCAGTATTATTGTAATAAAAAATCGCAACCAGTTACATACAAATGTATGTACACACATTGTTACATACATTTTACACACAATGTATCTGTTACTCAAGCGCATGTAGAAAAGAGCAGAAGGAAAAAGGTATCCCTCAGATAGAATTATGGAAAACTGGTTTCGGCATTGCTTTAAAATTAAAAAATTAAGCTGTTAGTTAATAATAATACTCTGCTATCATATCTTCTCGCACTTTCCAACTTCGCTTACTCAGCCGTCAAATGTATTGTATAAGGTTTTCGTCCTTCCAGATTCGTCCCGAGCCAATTTAAAGAAGAATGAGTGCAAGAAGGGAGATGCAGAAAGCGACGAAAGCAACCTGAACGAAAAGCAAGAGACCCTGGATACTAAGGACAAGTCCTCCGCGGAGGAGAGCAGCAGTGATGGCAAGAACTCGGACTCAGCTCATCAGGGCGGCTCATCATCGGCGGCGAAGCGCTGTTACTCGGACATAGAAGAGGACTTCGAGGAGTCTGGGGAGGACGTTAAGAAAAAGAAGCGCAAGGACTCGGAGCATGGAAAGGACTTGAAGGGGGCCTCCCTGAAGCTCTCCTCCAGAGTGGAGAAAGGCTCCAAGCTATCGACCAATAAGGGGTCACCGTCCGCCAACAAAATCGCCGCTTCAAGTGCCGAGAAGGAGCAGGCTGAGATTAACAAAAATGCGGACATTGAAAACGAAGGCAGCGACGACTACAAGAGCAACGATAGCTTGTACAATGGTGGTCTCAAGGTAGGAACTAACTTTCCTTTAAATTTAGCGCCTTAATTATAATTTAAAATCTTTCCAAAAGGTTCCCCCGCTTAAGATAGTCATACCGCAGCAGAATTGCTCCATCGACACCGAGGGAAATGTGCTGAGGACAGGCAAGGTAACTGCCTCGCGGAATGCAGCTCTCCCGTACGTGGTCAGCTCGAACAGCGACTCCATCGACACCGTGATCACCAGCCAGTCCGTCAGCCCGCATGAAAGTCCACAGAAGAGCAATATCGTGTGCGCCACTGTGCTGGACGACAAGAACATAAAGCTCTTCAATGACGAGAAGAATTTGAGAGTCCTGCGAAGCTCTCATCGGAATGTAGAGCGCAGCTCGAACAACTCTTCTCCGCAGATGCAAAGCAACTCTCCCTCACCGGCCTCCTCGAATCATGCCAACGATACGACGGACGTGAAGCTGTCCTACAGCAACATGACCTCCAGTCCCATTCCACAGGGTCACCAGTTTGACCAGGAGTCGATCACCAATGTCCCGAGCCCTTCCACATCATCGACGTCCTCCTCGAAGGAGATCAATCCCTCCTCGAACGTGGACCTTCATCCCCGAAAGCGAAAAATAAGGCCGAAAAACACTGACGACAGTTCGAAGAACTCCAATGCGAATAATATAGATGCGGCTGTGAATTCCGAGGAATCTCATCCCCACGATCATCCCTTCACCAATGGTTTCCAGATGTTCCTGAACATCCGGCGACAAATCGAAAAGAAGTGGAAGAGCTTGTACCCGGTGAAGCCAAGACCTCCCCAGGGCTACAACGATTATTTACTGACGAAGAAGTCGTATCTGCTCAGCCGAAACTCACAGAACCCAGCCGTGGAAATACCCAGTACAGTGCCCCAGGCAATGACCAGAATGTACCAGGAACAGGAGAAGGCAAGACGAGACCTAATCCAAGCCCACACCGTGGAGCGGGAGAAGCTCTGCCTGAACGTGGAGCAGGAGATAATACGGGTCCATTCGAAGGCGGCCAGAAGTATATCTGGCCAGTCGGCGCCTTACTCCGTGTGTACATACTTGAAGGACGACGAGGTCTACAACTTGATAACCCCAGAGCAGGACGAGAAGGAGAAGAGTGCCCGCTGCCGATTCAATGGACGATTGCTGCTCAGTTGGCTGCAGGATGTCGATGACAAGTGGGAGAAAATCAAGGTTGCTTCAAAATCAATCAAGTTTAAATAAATATTAATTTAATAAACTCGTTTTAGGAATCTATGGTGTTGCGACATCATAACGAGGCCGAAAGTCTGCACGCCGTTCAAGTTATGGACTGGAATATATGCGCCAAACGAAACCGACTGTGTGACAACCCGATAGAAGTGAATCTGGAGCACGTGCCCATAGTTTCTGTTGGGGATGATTTTGACACACTGCCCACATAACCGGAAAAGATGCAAATAAACTTAATTTGTTATAAATCCCAAAACATATTCTCTTTAGTTTAATCTTTATTTAAGACACTTGGTATGTTATCGTCCATTAAGGTTGTCCACAATACTCCTCGCGTAGCTAACCATGTCCTGTAAAAAGAGATAGTTATTTAGTTGTCCTGACAATTTAAATGTAATGTGAAACTTACTTCACAATCTTGAGACTGTTTATTTTTGGAAATAATCTGTTCAAGAGCAGCTAGAGCTTCCTTGCGCTTCTCAGTAGATAGTTTCAGATCCGTTTCCAATGACAGGGAGGAAAGTGCAAAAAGAGTAGTCTCTTGCTTAACATCAAACTCCTTTACTGGCTTCAGGTTGTCCAAGAGCACTGGAAAGACTTCTGCCTTGACGAAGTCCTCTGAAAGGATGTACATTTAATATATTTTATATTAAAACCACTAACACTAAGTTAGTACCTCGCACCGACTTGTCCCGCGACGTGAGGGATGCTATTAGAAAAGCCGCCTTTATGTAAAGATTCGTGTTCGAGGACTTCAGACAGGGCACTAATGCTTTGATGCCCTTAACCCGTTTGAACTCCTTATAGCCCGGTTCAAAGTTTCGAATGAGGGACGATATCGCGTAGACGGAGCTCCGAACAATGTTTTCATTGTTGTTACTCAAATTCTTTACAAGTTCCGGCAGAAACTTATCATTTATAAGCGCATTTTGGCAAAATATATTATTCTGTGACATTTCAGCCACTGTCTCAATGGCTGATATTCTTAAATCACTATCCGTCTCATCCTTTATGCAACGAAGAATGGCTTTGTTGCCGCCAAGCTTCACCAGCGAGTTGGCATTGTCGAGGTCATCAATGTGGCTCCTTATCACTTCGAAGCTGTCCTTTTTCTCATCTAAACTGGATTCACCGTCTTCCAAAACAATTAGGGCGGCCTTCAGTTCTTTCGAGGCATCTGTGGTCATGGCAGTCAGTGCTTCCTCTAAGAATTTGCTTTTCTAAAAAGAGGAAATTGAAAATAAATGTCCTGTTCTGATACCCATTGGCAATATACATATGTATGTAAATATAAAATATAGGTTCTCTTTTGAGTCTTAAAACGTTGTCTCCCAGGAAATTACATTTGGATTTTGACATTTTTTAATGAGAGGGAGTTAATAATAAAATAAATGGAAAAATTCCTCCAAAGGAACATTCTCGCACATGGCATAAATAATTCTAGATGGTTCGATTCCCCGCAGTTGAATCACCTAACGTATTAACTTGTTAAATCATGGCACACCGAAAAAAGACTGCCACTTAAGACTGGTAACAGCTACTACCAAACATTTTAGGCAAGTTTTAATTAATTTGTTGTGCATTCGTACCTCAACATCTGGTGTTTCATTTTGATTGGGTTCTGTGCTGTTTTTGTCATGATGTTGAACGGTGTATTTCAGCACATTCTGAAACAAAAATGGAATGTATCATTTTCCACATATTTTTAGATGAATACAACTTACTTGTAAGCTTAGGGCTCCTCTGGGTGTGTTAGAATCAGACATTTTGTTCAATAAACAGAGCTACGAAAATTTTTGTTTTTAATTTTAGTTAGTGATGGGGCTAAGATTGAGTTATCGATAAATATAGATGAAATAGTAATGGAAAACACAAAACAGGTGTGGCACAGCTGATTACCAGTCTGGGAAAACGCGAGAACTGAACCAAAACATTTGTAAATCAACAATAAATATTAAAAAATAGCATAAGGGTCGGTGGTAACTAAACGAGAATGTTACGGGACCTCATAACGTGGGTGTTGAACACGTATCTGGGAAAATATCTGGAGAACTTGAACTCTGCTCAATTGTCTGTGGCCCTGCTGTCGGGTAAATTTTGAAAGTGATATAATTTTTTGGGTTTTATCTTTACGCATCCATCGAATATACATTTAATTACGCCTTATTAATTTCCAGGCGAAGTCGAGCTTGAGAACATACCCATTCGCAAAGATGCCCTCCGCTCGTTTAACTTGCCGGTGGAAGTCACCGCCGGAAGCATACGGAAAATCAAGCTCCAGATCCCCGTCCGCCAGTTCAGAACCTCGCCTTGGTGCATATCCATCGAGGGACTATTCTGCATCATCTGCCCAAAGAACCTGGACAACTGGGACCATGAAAAGGAGAGGCTGCAGGACCTGGAGTACAAGCTGTCGGTGCTGGACGCTGCAGAGGCTGGCTGGCGGTCCGAGAAGGGCAAGCAAATGGAGTCCTACTACTTCTCATCCTACAACAATTGGCTGAAGTACGGCACCAACATGGCCACCAATATCATCGACAACATCGAGCTAAAGATCTCCGACGTCCACTTCCGATACGAGGATATTGTGGATTCTGGCAAGAGCCGGATATGTACGGGCATCAAGATTGGCTCTCTGACCGCCCAGAGCTGTGACTGTGATTGGACCAATGGTTCCTACAAAATGACTAACAGCGAAATGAACTACAAGCTGGTGGAGCTCAAAGAGCTCTCCGTATATTGGGATCTGCTGCACGAGGACATCAAATGCCAGTCGTACACGAATCAGGAGATCCTCGAAAAACTACACTCCACCTGCGAGCTGAGGCCGCACAATTTCATCATCAAGCCGATTTGCGCGACGGCGCGATGGAAGCGCGACAAGTGCCAGCAGGTGATCCGTACCAAAGACAAACCCAGGGTCTCATGCGAGCTCCTGGTGCCCGAGGTGGTCATAGACATATCCAAGGTGAGTTGGAAAATATTCCGCAACTAGGTGCGGAATAAAACGGGCAAGTTTTATAATTAATAATATATGTAGATAGGTTCAAGGTTTATCTTCTGGCTCGAAAAAAGATAAGAGTTTTTAATTATGATTCATTTTTATTAAGCAACTTTATTTGTATATTTCAGGTCCAGCGACTGCAGATGTTAGATAAGCTTTCGGAAATCCGGCAGGTCAAGGAGGTGCGGCAATATAGACTAAAGCGACCTAATTGTAGTATAGAAAGTAATCCCCGCCTATGGTGGAGGTATGCCCTCAACTGTCACGGCTTCTCCATCAAGCAAAACGAAGAAAGTTGGCTGGTACTTACGGAGAACCTCCGATATATGAAGCTCTACAAGGCGATTATATTGAATCCGAATGAAAATTTATCCACCGAAGACAAAGAGTTTAAGGCTTACTTTGAGAGCGACCGAAGTATATTGGACTTGAAGATAATGAGGCGAATATCCTTTGAAAAAGTTTCGACAACTGGCTTTGCTTTCGAGTCCCCGAACGTCAAGGGATCGAGCATGCTCTTCCATTGGTTCCCAAACTGGATGGGCTGGTACGCGAATAATCCCAACACCCCGAACAACGAGCAGGACGAGTCGCTGAAGCACTTAGAAGACGACATTTTGGTTGCTTTGGAAAACTCTCTGCAAAATAACTCGGATCTGAAGAGCGATGCTGTCTTCGGGTACTTTTCAATGAAGCTCATCAAGGGCCTGGTCATTCTGCAGACTGACGAAGTACTAAGTGACGGCCGAAGGAAATCAATGGAGATGCAATTCAACAACTTCTCGGCCTACCTTCAGCTGAGTCCGCAACTAACGTCCTATACTGTGGGCGTATCACTGCAAGAAGTCTACTTGATGGACAAAACCAGCTGCGACACAATGCACAACTATTTAATTAAGCCGCAGACGGGCAACGTAGCTTTAACAAACCAAATAGCCAAAGGGACGCTCGAGGAGGACATTCTATTCCAGTTACAATACGAAAATTGTAACCATCTACGCTTTCAACTGAACATCAAGTCGAAGGGCCTAGATCTTATCTACAATAAGGACGCCATTCAGTGGCTTCTAGACTTCTTGGCAGTTCAAAATTCAAAAATACCCCCTCCTCAGGATCGAATCGAGAAAAAGACGGATTTTATGGAAAACTGGAATCAAATATTCAGTGGGAATGAGGTTACTATAAATTTTTCACATTATTAAAAGCGTATTTAATTATAATTATATGTTCATTAGGTAAACCGAAAGATGTGGATGTTTGAAATTGAAATCTTTGCTCCTCGGATAATATTCTTGGAAAACTACAAAGTGAGCAACTCGTTAATGGTTCTGCTGGATTTCGGAAAACTGGAGATGAGAAAAATGGAGGTGAAGAAGTGCATTCCTGTGATAGAATCGGCGGCATCGGAAAACAACAGCGACGACGAGGAAACCTACCTGACTCCTTGTTCGACTCCCCCTGCCTCGGAAAAAAGTGGTTCGGACTCTCCGACACTTCTTGAAAATTCAAAAATCGAAAACTTCCTGAACAAGAACGTTCAGCTGGAGTACGTGCTGCACAACAAGATATACGACAAGTATCTGATAAACTTTACAAACCTGCAAGTGCTGGTCTGCAAGTACGAAGAACGGTGGCAAGCGTGCTTGAAGACATCGTCCAATTTCCACCTGATCGATAAGTTCAACATAAACCTCACTTTCGAGCAGAGGAATATCTTCACAGTCGACCCCGATTATCCTTCGTTTGTACTCTTCGGCACATGCCCCACGATACTGATCCACGGGAACGAGGAACTCATCAACAACTGCTACACCATCATGACTCCGATTGTGAAGGCCTCGAGGGAAATGGATAATATCTATCGAGGGGGCAACACCATTTACGCTAGCGAGCGGATCAAAAACCTTGCCGAGGACGACAAGAGCAGAATAGTGATTGAGTTTGTGATGGACCATCTGGTGATTGAGATGCAGTCGACGGACAGAAGCATTGCCGAGCTCCAGGTTATCGGGGCCCGAGCTGGACTCACCAAGGAATCAAGTGAAACCAAAATTTCCATGTCGGTCCACGGTTTGCTTTTGGTGGATGCCATCCAATCCTTTGGACCTGATTTTGAACTTCTGGTGGCCAGTCATCGGCATGTGGGGTAATTTAGGCAACACAAATTTATTATTAT
The DNA here is from genome assembly GCA_035045925.1 of Drosophila atripex. Classification (NCBI taxonomy): domain Eukaryota; kingdom Metazoa; phylum Arthropoda; class Insecta; order Diptera; family Drosophilidae; genus Drosophila; species Drosophila atripex. The sequence continues at coordinate 10,774,075 of JAWNOP010000012.1, read as the reverse complement.
TATTTTATTTGAAGAAAAACTATATTTTTTGTTTTGAAGAATGGACAGCTTGTCTGGAAGTCTCAAACACAGTGCCGTAGTATCGCCAACTTCGCCTGGATCACCTCACTTCTTCGATAGGGCCACCAGTCCCCACATGATAACGAAGGCAGTGCAGAATATTAAAATGGGTATGGGCATATATTGAGATGTAGTTCTTATAGCTTACAAATATTTCTTGAATTTTAGGGGATAAACAAACCGAGTTCTGCCAAGATGAAGACTCAACAGCACTGATTTCGGTTGACATCACAATTGTCCCACCAGGCCCCACAAATCCCGTAAAGCTTCACACGACCAACATTACCTTCAACAGTTTGGATATAATTGGTACGATTTTACTCATCCATTATTTTCAATTAAATTCAATTTTAATTATTAATTTTATCTGCCATTTTCAGCGAATCAGGACACTATTATTGAAATACTGAACTTTGCGAAGCGGACTCTTCTGACCCAAAACATATTCCAAAGCGATAGCCCGGCACCCGCAGAAGAATCGCCTGACGAGCCAATCGAAATAGAGGATCAAGTGAATCAAACCAGTCACAATAAGATATCCTTTGACTTCTTCCGACTGAATATCCTGTTGCTTTACACCATAAAGAGGGAAAAAATAAGTATTGGCCGGAAAGTTGGAACTGTGACGCTAACAGAAGCCAAAATAAATGCCTCCTTTCAATCGGACCTGTCCATATTCGGTTCCCTCGGTGGTATTCAAGTCATTGACATTACGTCAGAGGCCTTTTGTCATCCGAGAATTCTCTCTGTTGGTCGAGATCAGATCCTAAGGGCTTCGGACACAAATAAGCAAACTGTTCTAAGCCAACTTTCCAACGAGATATATTCCAATAACTACAACGAAGAGAAGAGCGACGAAAGTGATGCCATTAGTTTCCAAAGTCATTGGAGTGACAAGACGACATGTACCTTTCAAATGCGAATGGCCTCGGCTTCTTACACACATTGTCCAAGATTTCTAAGAGACGTCAATGCCTGCATCACATATTTTAAACGCAGTTTGCGGTAGGTTTATAGACAGATTGTGGAGATTAATAATTAATTTCAATATATTGCCATAGAGAGTTTGCCACTTCGATTGGCAATAAAGCTACAGACATGGCCATGGAGTTCGTGCAACAAATAAGAGCGACCGAGCATACAGGTCCCATATCTCCGCAACGCAATCGCCAGGACAATTGGTAGACCCTAACCATTTAAAATAAACTAAAGATTGTTTAATAAACTCCCTTTTACAGGCTTGATATTATTATAAGCAGTCCGATCATAATTCTGCCCATTTCCAACATGAGTACGAATGTTCTGATTGCTAATTTAGGAAAAATTAGTTGTTCCAATTGCCCGAAGTCCGATGGCGATGATCTGGAAGAATCCTATACCATAGATATTACAAACACCTACGTGTACTCCCTGAATATGGATGAGAGCGACTACAGTTTCAGTGTTCATCCAGCCAAGAACAAGGATGCCATTCCAATACTGCATGACACTGCAATCACTTTGCACCTCTACGTGGGCTACAACGAAGACAATGGTCCGGAGAAGGAGCTAAATAGTGTGTCTGTAAGTTTATTGATTAGAACAAGTGCCAAAACTATTAATATAACTAATTTATGCTTTTGTAGATAAAAGGAAGCATGGTAGAGGCTTTAAAAGTGTCCCTTAATCGTAAGCAATATGAGTTACTTCTGGAGTGCCTTCGGTTTGCCACAAATTTCTCGAACGGATCATTAAATGAGTCCGAGGACTATGACCAAAATGGAGACAGTGAACCCTCTTCGAGCAGCGAAGAGGTTCACATCATCAGCACGATAATTCAGTTCTCCATGCCCGTGTTTCAAATCAACCTGCAAAACGAATACCACAACGATCTAATCAACCTGACCTTCAAGGACTTCAATGTGAAGCACATCGCCAAGGGATGCGACAAGGAGGTGGAAGTGGTTTTAAAGTCGGTTCTAATGGAGGACCTTAAATCGGATATCAGCTCACCGTTCAGGAACATGGTGACATCCGTAGACCTCGAGAGGAATGTGAGGAAGAATGAGCTGTCCTCTTCCTCGTGTCCTGATCTGCCCAGCTTCCTGAACTCGCAAAGGCATCGATGTAACTCCGTTCCGTCCGGCTTCTACGACTACATGCAGTTGAAAAATTTAGGTGGCGAGAAGAAATCCACATTCAGCAACAATAATGACTTTGGACGAAAGAAAGAGAGCCAAAGCCAGAATTTGGTGATCTACAAGTCGCATACTGGTCGCTCGGCCCAGAACGGGAAGCTGGAGCAGTTGAGTTCCATACAATTCAACTGCCTGAACCTGGCCATTTGCGTGGAACGCTGGTATACGATTTTCGACTTTTTCGGACTGGTTTCTGGGGACAACTCTAACGAGAAGGTTGCCGAGGAGAAAATACAAGTCCAGCAACGTAATAACTTATATATTTTTAAGAATAGTATCAGTTTGGCAGCATGTTGTTTCATTTTCCAGATAAAGCCCAGTTTGGCAGTAGACTTAAGGTGTCAATAAGAAGCTTGAACTTCACCTTGATTCGGAACGAGTCTCTCCTCTCCAGGGTGAATGTGTCCAATGCTGTCTTTGTGATTCTTCAGGATCACTTTTGTAAGATTGTTGAGGGCTGCCTGGGTTCGGTTTCCGTCAATGATCTCTCAAAATACGGAAGCATCTACAAGCAAAAGTTCCTGACCAGCGGAACGGAGGCCCTCAACTTTGTTTATAAAAAGTAAGTATCTCCCTGAATCCTTAGTTTCCAAATTAATATTAACAATGGCATTTTTTTTTGCGATTTTAGAAAGCTTGTCGACTTGGAGGCACTAAAGGCTTTAGACAGCGACTCCACTTTGCGAATTAATATGGCTGCTGTGCATTATATTCACACCAAGCGATTTGCCACAGAGCTGCATGTGTTTGTCAAGGACCTGCTTCAGTTGCAGACGGTAATCTTGATTCAAAAATATAATTTTAATGTTGATTCTCATGTGTGTCTCCCCTCAGCCGGTGATAAGAAAACTCAAAAAGCAGAATGTGGAGAATGTGCGGCCCTCGAAAATGAAGCTGGTCATTCAAGCGGACTCCCCAGTCATAGTACTTCCGGCCTCCTACAATAGGAACGAGGTGATAATCGCATACCTGGGCCAGTTCACTTTGAAGAATAGCTTCCACTTCGCCAGCGACGAGGGCATCATCAGCAAGCAGGCCACCAGGCCGAATGAAAATGAAATCCTGGACGTCATGCGCATCAATCTGGTGAACATAAACCTGTACTCTGGAGAGAAGAGTAGCGTGAAAACCAAAAAGGATCAGGAGAACGATTCACTTTTGATTGCCGATTTGAATTTCCTGCGACTGGGCCAACCGTTCTTCAATGACGCCACTTTCCTGCACTTGCAGTTGGAGCGGAATCTGTCTGCTGAAAGCAATCGCGTGTGTCCCGACATTAGTGTGCAGGGCACCTTCTCGAAGCTGAACGGAATGATCAATATTCAGCAGTACAAGCTCATTCGGAGCTTCCTGAACAACAACATTGGCGAGCAGACGGACGATATTTATTGGAACTACTCCAACAATAGTTGCACGTCCATCGAGAGGCTCTCGACAGTGAGTCTGCTGCCCAAGATCGAGGCTTCCAGATCGGTTTCTATTCTGATTTCTATCCGAATTCTGCTGGAGGACGTTTCCCTCTTGCTGGCCCTGAACACAAGCCATAGGGCTGTTATAGAACCCCTGTCCTGCATCCACTTCCTGAAGTCCACTCTCGAAATCGACTTGTTCAGCGACGGTTCCCAGGACATAGACTTGATATCGAGCAATATCCTGATTGAGGACGAGCGAAAAGACACCGGCATGGGGAATGAAAACGTGTTCAAGAACATCCTGGAGCCCTCCAAGAAGGAGGTGAGACCCGAGAACTCTGTTCAGGTTGAGGTTCATTGCCGGAAGAAGGGCAACTTCTGCAAGTACACCATAATGCTGAACAACATGCGAGTGTTTGCACTCCTCAGCTTCCTGGATCAGTTGAAGTCGTACCTGCAAGAGGACTCGCCGGCTCCCGTGGTCAGCAATGTCACGAATCCGAGCTCCCAGAAGCCACAAGTGGACAATAGCGTGTCCACGGAATTCGTTGTGAATATCACGGACTCGGAAATAATATTTGCGGAAGAGTGCAGCCGGCTGGACTCGAATGCCATCATCCTGAAGAGCACCACGGTCATCTCGTACAAGCCCAATAGCAACTCCGTGCCACTCTCCCTGAACATCAACCATTTGGAGATATTCTCCTGCACCCTGGATGCCGAGGAGGAAAGTGCTCTGTCTATAATTGACCCGTTCACCCTGAACATTGAACTGCGGAGCAATTGTTTGAATATACTCATTCAGAAGCCCCTGAATATTCGATTATCCTACGTGGATGTGAAGCTGTTCTCACGAATGGCCAGACTTCTGCCGACACAGACATCGCGCTCGAAGAATGTGATCTCTAAGGCGGATTCGGATCTGGAGAAGGTGGCGCCCCTGGTTGCGATGGGCTTTGAACTATCCGACTGCCTCTATGCCATGCAAGTCAACGACTGGAGATTGAACGACGCGGCCCTGTGGCTAACGCACCAGAAACAGAACTCCAACAAGAATCCCTCCCTGGAACTGAAAACAGCAGTGGTGGACGCGAATTTAATATCCGTTTTCATAATTGATGACTGCATGGATGCGGACGTGCCCCTGCTGGAGATTTCGCTCTCCAAGTTCCTGCTCAACTTTACCTTCAAAACGCAGGATCCCAATCCCAAGGAGACGAACGTGAGGTACTTCAGCTTGGGCAACATTGACACGGAAGCCGCGGTGAACTATTACAATCGGCGGCTCAGTGGCTGGGAGCCTGTCGCCGAGTCCTGGGAGTCAAATGTGAAGTGGAAGTTCGCCAAGGGGCACTTTGACAACAAGAAGCGCTTCGAGATCGGTATCCACAGCAAGCAGATGCTCAAACTGAATGTCACTTCCACGTTTATAGAACTTTTTAACATGGTTCTGAAGAACTGGACAAACGACTTCAACGACAATGCCACCAAAAACAAGCAGCGTTCCCCGTTTATTCCATTTGCCCTTCAAAACCTCACCGGAACACCGCTGCTGTTCAAGCCGATCTACGCCCCCCTGGGGGACCTTAGCTGCTCCGACATGCACCAGTTCGAGCTGATCAAGCACTGGTCCTCCGTGCAGCCCAACGAGACAAAGACATTCGACTTCAGCCAGAAGAGCAAGCTCCGCCACGTGCACTCCCACCAACTCAATCTGCACCAGATCTTCGTCCAGATCCACGGCTGGACCCTGATCGGACCCATCTCCATTGACAAGGTGGGCATGTTCTTCCGCACCACCACCATGGACAACCAGTACTCCACCAAGACTCGGATAGTGTTCGACATCTCGCTCATTGGATCTGCCCAGAAGCTGATCAAAGTGAAGTCCTCACTGGAGGTCCTGAACAAGATGGATCGTAACGTTTTCCTCAAAATGTCCTTGAAGAGCAGCCAAAGCGACGGACTGACCGCAATCAGTGTCATCAAGCCCAACGATGAGTTGTCCCTGCCGCTGAAGTTCATCGACGCATCCTTGCACATCGCCCATAATACGAATGAGAACGAAGCCTACGAGGACACTGGCTTCACGCACAGCGAAATCGCGTGGAATCTCGGTGGCAAGGAGAACTTGCCGAAGCTGTACGTCAGTTACGACAAAAGCAAGAGCCTCCTGTACACGCTGGTCTACATAAACCGGGAGATCTTCCACACCAAGGAGCAGAACCTGCCAGGACACAGGATAACCCTGCTGCCGCCGCTGAAGATAAACAACATGCTCTGCTGCGACCTGATGTTTAAGATCCACGAGTCAGCCACCGGCAGGATAAACGCGTCCGAGAGCATAAATATCTACAATGTGAACATTTGCGAGCCCTTCAACCTGAACATCACCCTGGATAACTTCCAACTGTCTGGCCAACTGAAGATACCCATGAGCCATAGCGGGGTTGTGGAACCGAAACTGAAGCTGTACGACATCAAGAAGAGGGAGCTCCACCTGCGAATCTCAATCCAATCGTGCAAGGGCAAGGGCATGGAGATTCACATCAGTGCTCCGGTCTGGATTATCAACAAAACGGGGCTGCCACTGATCTGTAAGCAGGAGGGGACCAACAACACTGCAGCGGGACAGTTCGAGGAGCACGAAACAGCCAGGCAGGTGGCGCCGCTCATGTTCTCCTTCTCCGACCAGGAAGGATCCCCGGCTCTGGAGGTTCGCCTGGGCAATGCTCTGGGCGCAAAGAATATGGTAGGCTCCCAACACATTGTAGAAAATATAGAAATATAATAAAGTATATCCCATTTCTTAGTGGTGCAAAAGCTTCAGTACCACCAGTAAGGAGCTAACCCACCGGGAACTGCGAGCGGAAAACACAAAAGGAAGCTATGCGATCGGAATCAGCGTTAGGAGGGGCCGAGGACTCTATGCCTGCACCACATTCGTCATCCTATCGCCTCGCTATCATCTGCACAATAGGAGTGGCTACAAATTGGAGTTCATTCAGCTGTGCGACGTTGTCAACAATGTGGGTTATTAGCTCATCCCTTTAATCATTTACTAATGATATTACTCTCCTACCCTTAGGACCGTCCGGATCCTCGCAAAGTAATCTCGGCACCCATCGACTGCAACTTCGCATTCCACTGGCCCAACTGGGACCAGGATCAGGTCATTTGTGTGCGGATTCCGGAAATAGAATGCTGCTGCTGGACGAAGGGCATCCCAATCACTGGCCTGAACAACCAGAGTTTGTACATCAATGTGCGGAATGACTGGGGCGAGATGTTCTTCCTTCGGCTGGAGATCATCTCCAAGGATGCCACGTACATACTTCTGTTTACGGACGCCCGAACCCTACCGCCACCGATTCGCATCGACAACTGCTCGGAGGTTGTCATTAACTTTTCACAGACCCGGACGAAACCCGTCTGGATAACGCCGGTTCGTCCGCAATCCTCCCTGTCCTATGTGCTGGACGATCCCCTGGGAATGAAGGCCCTTTTGATGGAGGCGCCCGGCGGCAACATGATTGAGTTTCCCGTCAGAAAAGACTTCAAAAAGACACTGACGTACACGAACTTCATTTACATCGCGTTTCACGGCACCTTCGAGCGATCGGGCGACGAGGAAGTGCATCATCGGAATTTGGTGTTGGGAGTGCACGGAAAGAAAGTTGTGATAGTGGAAAAGAATTCGGGGGATCGGTCGCAGCTCTGGCTGATGAACTCAAGTGGTCAGCTCGAACACGAGGGCTCCACACCACCGATTCAGTCGAATGACGGCAATGCAGTTCGCTTGGTCCTGGATCTGGAGAGGCCGCCGAACCCCACGGAGTTCACCACTCTGGTGGTGCGAACGCCCAACAAGCAAAGGGTAACCACTCAGACCTGGCGGTTTGAGAATGGCCGGCTAATGTGTCACGCCAACATGTGTGTTCAGGTGGGAACTGAATAGTTTAATTACTTTTTGATTTTGTGGTGATTTTAATTCTAAATTCGCAACCTGTTTCCAGTCTCGGTACGGAGAGATCGGCATGAAACCATACTGCGATGCTGTGGTGGGAAGGATCGAGAATAATTCCACAAAGAAGTACTCCATACCGCTTGCTCAGCACATTGTGGCTCAGAAGTTGAGGCCTGGTTCCGGCCAACTGGAAATATCCACGCGAATGGACGGTCCAATCTTGACGATCGAAATATGTGATATTAAAATTAAAAAGAACTCAGTATTCCTAACGCCCGACTCCATGTGGATGCACGCTTCCCTAAACAATCGCCAAATAACGGATACGGGGAAGATAGCTGCCACGCACGAGTATCTGGTAAGGGTACACAATACTCCTTAAAAATATCTAATATATTTTAATATTTTAAACTTCCAGATCAATGTGGAGCTCGTTAAAGGCATTGGCATCTCAATAATTGCCCGAAAACCGTGCGAGGAAATCATGTTTATTAGCCTGGATTGCATTCACTGTGACATGGCGCAGAGTGCTTTGGAGAACTCCTTAGAATTGAACGTATCTTACATACAAATTGATAACCAGTTGTTGGACGCTGTCAGTCCAATCGCCATGTACACCCAAAACTCGAACGAGGAGGAGAAAAACCAAAACGCCGTAGTGCTCAAGCTCAAGATGTTACCCTGTCCCAACAAGAATGCAATAATATTTAAGTATCTGTCATTGGACGTGAAGCCATCGACGGTGAACCTGGACGAGAAGCTAATACTGAAGTTGGCCTCGTTCCTGGGCTACGGAAAAATCAACCCACAAAATTTAAGTGTACAATACGAATTCGAGAACTACGAGGAACGATCGACTCTACAGGACATGAAGAGGTACTACTTTGAAAACTTGAACATTGGAGCAACGCAGGTACTTCGTTTGATTCTGAATGTTTGAAACACTTCCTGATCACTTGTGTTCTTAAAGGTACGACTCTCCGCGTTTACCTCTTCAAAGTTGCCGGTGGAACTACACGAAACGAAAAAGGCTCTGGGACTGACCCTCATCAAGTTCGAGGACGCACTGATTGAGCTGGACAGGTATTCGGACAAGTCCCACTTCGAAACTCTGGACGTTTATCTGAAGGGCATGAAGACGCACTACATCCAGCAAATCAAGTGGCATGCCGCCGCTATTTTGGGCAGTGTCGACTTCCTCGGCAATCCCCTGGGATTCGCAAACGACCTGTCCGAAGGAGTGTCCGGACTGATCTTCGAGGGATCGGTCAAGAGTCTGGTGAAGAACGTGACGCACGGCATATCCAATTCCACGGCGAAATTAACCGAAACACTATCGGATAGTCTGGGCAAAGTCGTGCTGGACGACCACGACAACGAGACCCGGCAACGAATCTTGGAGCTGCAGTCCAATACGTCCGGCGGCCACCTTGCAGCGGGTCTGAAAGGTCTAGGATTTGGGCTGTTGGGTGGAGTAACTAGCATAGTTCGGCACACATACGATGGCGCCGCATCGGACGGCGTTCCCGGCTTTCTGAGTGGGCTGGGAAAGGGTCTGGTGGGCACTGTGACGAAACCGATTATCGGGGTCCTGGACCTGGCATCTGAGACGGCCAGTGCGGTGCGGGAAACCAGTCGGGATACGCACAGAAATACGCCGGAAAGAAAGAGGCTGCCCAGATGCGTGACCGGCGCTCCTGGCGGCTTGCTGCCGCTCTATTCCAATCGCCAGAGCAAAGGCCAGCAATACTTGTACCTCATCAATCATAAGAATTTTGCGGAAAAAATCATTTCCTACGAAACGAATCTGTGGAGCGATAAGGAGGCGAGGCTACGACTGCTAGTTTCCACCGAATACGTACGAATATTTTCAATAGTCGACGGCAATCCAACCATCATGTTCGAGACTCACCTGAGCGAGATACTCTCGTGCCATCCGCTGGTAACGAATGCCGGAACAGCGTCCTCATCGAGCAGTAGGACTACGCCGAGCTACTACATTGAGATTTCGACCAATCTGCCGAAGGTGACGAGACCCAGGATACGGTGTCGGTCTGAAGAGTGTGCGGAGGCGGCATCGCGATGTGTGAGTATAATTATAAGATTTAAGTTGCATTGGAACAGTTTCTGTTTATTACTTTATTTTTATACAAACTTGAAACGACTATCACATACGTTTTATTTTTATTTCTCTTTAGATAAATTACGCTAAAAGTGTCTACGATGAACGTGAACATGCCGTTTTATAAAATGCATTATGCCGGTTCGTGATAATAAAAATAAACCTTTTGACAAAAATGTAACATTTTGTTTTCTTTGGCAAAAGTTGGTTGGATTTTTAGTGACATAAACTAATAATATTCAAGCCCATCCACCATAAGTAAGCAAATGGAATTTCGAATTAAAAATGGTTCAATAAAACCATTGATCCAAAGGCGATCAAAATGGAATCAGAAAACAAAATCGACTTACGGAAGAAATTGTTAAATATTTAGTTAAATAATTGTGTAAATATTGTAACATATATGTGTGTGTATATTTTTGTTTGTCATGAAGTGCATTTATAAAAAAGAATGTTTAGTAATTTAAGGTTTTAGTAACAATAGTATTTAATACTCGGCGTTTTTGTAGTGCTCTCTCCTAAACGAAGACAGCTTCTGTCGCTGCGTCTGAAGCGCTTGTTCGATTTCGAGAACCTTAACGTGAATCTCCATCTCCATCGTCTTGATCTGCGAGGGCGTTAGCTTCGCAAGTTCAAGTTCGCTCTGCTGTTCCAGCTGCGAGTTGCAATCCTTGACAGTGGCCACCAGCGTGCCAGTGGCCTGGGTCACGCTGCGCGAGGCTTTGGTCAAGTCCGACAACTTTTGGCTATTACGGTCGGCCTTGACCTTGCTGGCTATAACCATTTGGGTCGTGCAGGCGGCTATTTCCTGGGCCGCCACAATAAGCTCGAAGTTCTTGCCCGATTCACTTTCAATGGCTTTGTTGGCCGCCTCGACCAGGTAATTGGCCGCCTTAGCTACACTTTTAGAGGCGGATATCAGGCCATCCGACCACTGGCTGTTTCTCCTGTAGAACTCGTTGGCACTTGCATTTCCTGAAAGTTAAATAATTAAGTTTCATTTGGCTTTTCTTGGCTTATAGAAGCTCACCCTTTTGTGACGCCACAATTTCGTGCTGCAGAAGACGCGACTTTTGTATTAAGATCTTGACACACTCCATTAGCGTCGTACAGGCGTCCACAATTTTTCCATTCACCTCCAGATTGGTCTGATTGTCCTTCGCGCGTGCCTTTGCCAGCAGTTCGGTGATTTTGGAGGCAGCATCATCGATGGCAGCATCCATCTCCCGCAGTTCTATTTCCAGAAGCTTGTCCAGATCGATCTTCTGCTCGATGGTGGCCCTAATCTTTTCGATTAGCCTTCCTATGTCCGTCAACTTTGCTTGAATATTGGAGGAAATTGTTTGCCTTTCATGGTCTTTCGTCTCATTGTTTATCAAATACTGGAACAACTGGCAAACATCAGAGCAGAGCAGCGATATTTTTGTGAAGATTTCTGCAACAAATCACATTTTTAGTTAATTAATTCTTTTTATAATGCATCATAATATATACCTTGACCCGTTTCAATGGCAGTTGTGGTTTTGTAAACAATGTCGCACTGATCATACAGTTTTATAAACACATATCCCAAATACATGACATCGTGCATCCCCTCCGTGGAAGTAAAGTGACTTATGGCAGCCGAGTTGTTGAATTTGTTCAACAGCAGCTCCATTTCCTTAATAATATTTGGTATAGCTTCCAGTGGTTGTTGCTCCGATCCACTCAGCTTCGAGTTACAGATCTCCTTTACAGTTTTTATAACCAACTTTCTAAGTTCGTTTAAATCTGAATTACAAGTCTGGTAGGAACTTGTTATGGAATCGATTTGTTGTGTGGCCTGGGATAGTTGGCTTTCAGCAGCCGAGAGTTTGCTTTGCAAATCTTCCTTTTGCTGCCCTATTGTCGCATTTTCCTCCTGTAGTTTCTTGATTGCTGCGACCGATTCCTGGGAAATTTAGAGAATTTAATAAAATAATTATAAAAAACCAATTCTATTACCTGGAGAGCTGTTTCCTTCTCCTGCAAATTATTTATTGTCTTCTGCAGCTGGGCGTTTTGTGAATCGTTAATGCTCTTGTGTTCCGAATTCAAATTCTCTATTTTTGTCAACAACAAGCCCTTTTCCGCTTCAAAAGCTTTAAAGTTTTTGTCAATTTCGCTGATTTGCAAACTAATCTGACTCTCCGCACTCGATAACTTTTCCTTAATTTCATTAAACTCTATATCCTTCTGCTTCAGGTCATTAATGCTCTGCAGTAGTTGGGCACTTTGAGCGTCGTTGCTGCTCTTATGCTCGACATTTAGTTCCTCAATCTTTGTTAGAAGCAGCGCCTTCTCCCCTTCGTGGGCCTTGATGGTGTTCTCGATTTCTTTACATTTCGCATTTATTTGGCTCTCGGCACTTGACAGTTTCTCCTTTGTGTCATTTAAGGCGGCGTTCAGCTCCTCGATTTTAATGAAGTTTAGCCTCAAGTTCTCAGAGGTAGAACTTATATCTAGTTGCTGCATTTGTTTTTCCTTAACTACATCATCGTACTTTTCCTTCATTTCGTTTTTGACTGCCTCGAGTTGGGATATTTTTTCGGTTTGCTCGTCGAGTTGCTTTTGCAAAGCCAAGTTGGCTTTATCTTTTTCTTCAAAGTTTCCCTTAATCTTGGAAATTTCGTTGGTAAGTGCCTTTGTTTCCAGCAGCAGCTGGGAGTTGACTTGCTTTTCTTTGTTTAACGATTTATTGGACTCACTTTGCTGCAGATAAAATTGGTTTATTATTATTTTGATTGATTTAAAGAAAGTATAATCTCACCTCTCTTAATAACTGAATATGTTCATCTCGAATTTTGGTGTACAATGTTTTGAGTTTATTGAATTTCTCCGAAGACAGCTTGTGTTTTTCCTCTTCTTCGATGGCCTTTTCTGTAAAGTTAAATGGTTTTTGGTCTTTGAATTTGTTTCAAGGAAAAGGAGAAGATCCTTACGCATTAGAATTGGATTTTGGTTGATTTGGAGTTCCAGTTCATCGTTTTGCATTCGCATGTTGGCGCACATTTCCCTTGAAAGTGCCAGATCATTGGCCAAGATGGTATTGTTTTTCTGCAAGTCCTCCACATCGTGTCTGTAGCTTTCTTCCAGTTCGTCAAAGTTTTTTTGTAGTGCTACCAGTTTGAAGGAGAGCTCCTCAATGCCAGCCTCTTTCTCACTAATGATTCCTTCCAGAACACTCAGCTGTTGCTGCGCTTGACTGTAGGCCTCAGCCTCCACATTATTCGTATCAACCAGATCCTCAACAACCGGATCGGGTTCCTGCGGCACATGGACAACTGGCGGTACGTAACTAGTAAAGTCATTTTGGGACTTGAAGTTTGGACTTGACTCTGGCAGTTCTGGAACAACTATTAGGTCCTTAAAATATTGAAGAGGACGCACATTGTTGTAGAAATCTTTCAACTTTAAAAACAGGCCACTAAACCGATCTCTATGGCCGGTCAGAACGTCGTAAGGTAAACCGTCATGAAGTTTGAACATAAGACGCACGCTCATATCATACAGGGCATTGGAGTCCTGGATAAGACAGACTATGGGTGCCAATCTGCACTGTCCTTGGGGAGTCATCGACGACATTCGGTAGTGGTTCATTGACGAGAAAATAGTCTGCTGCAGGGCAAGGATGTCCTCCAAGTAGTCGAAGATTTCGACGCACAATTGAAAACTGCAAGAGAAACATATTCGTGGGGTTATAGTCGGAAATAGTTATCAGTTTGGTGGACAGTCTCACCAATAGTTCAAGTCCCTGTCCACAGCGACAAAGAGTTCGGTGAAGGAAATGTTCAAGCTGCCGGGAAACAATCGGTTTTTGTCGTGGAAGTTCAGTTTGGAGGCCAGGAGATTGCTGTACGACTGTATACAGCAACCAATGTCGTCCTGCAGGAGTCCCCACATTTTCCCCACCTCCAGGATCATTTTCTTGTGGCTCTGCGAGTGCCTAATCGCACTGTCGTGGGCCTCCCTCATGACCTTGTGCAGGAGGTGGAAGAACTTCCAGGCAGTGAACCGGCTCTGCATCAATGGCTGGCGGGTGGCCATCATCCAGAAGCTCTTGGCCTCCTTGGTCTTGTGAATCATGATGATTATGGAGCGGGCATGTTTCGTTTTGAGTGGTGCCTCCAAGCCATTCAAAGCTTTATTTACACTTATGTTCTGGAATTAAAAAACCGCAAAGCGATAAGTGGCTTTCATTCTTGGTTGGGGGAAAAGATGAAACATTTTACTTTAGAAGACCTTATCACATTTGGAAGATTCTGATAACTTGAACGCTTTAGAATTCATTAATTTTTGGAATTCTTGCTATTATATTTTTGCAAAAAATGAGTGAATCACCATACAACTAGTCTAAGTTATCCAATACGGTTGGTTTGTCATTCACTTTTCTCAACGCCTGGAATTTATTATCGCTCCTTCGGACTGCATTCTTAAAATTAAATCTCAAGATAAAACCCGGCAATCTTATCTTGCTGATACCTTAGCTCTTTATCCCCGATTGCTATGTGAGCTGGAGGGCCTGGTGTTTGTGGATATAAAGATAGGTTTCATGTTGACACGGTGCCACCGTCGCAGTTTCTAGTTTAGTGGGTCATCGACATCTCCGAGGAGAAATTCTCTATTAGCATACAGTTTCGCAGTGCACTTGGCCACACATTCACACGGTTTGTCGGGGCGGGTCTGCTCCACAAAATCTGGTTCAAGGCTGACTTGTGGTTTTAAGATAAATGTTTATGATAATTCCCAGGTTTATACTAATGTTTATAAACATGTAGAAACTGTTGAATGGCAAAAGGTTTGCGCGAAAAAGGTCGCATGAGGAATAAGGCCACCACAACTTATATTAAATTAGAAGGGTCTTTGCGGCTTTATGCGGGTGAGCCAGGTGCATGTATTACATACCAATTGGTAGAACTCTTTCTCGGCGTGAGTTGCCATTGTTTGACAATACTTGGCGTACTCCTTGGACAAACTGGAATCATTCGCGACGCGATGTGTGTGTTAAGTTTCTTATCTTATCTTATCAACAATGTTGCCCATTGTTTGTGCGGGTGTGATTCATATAAACAAAAATATGTTTTCATTTGTTATTTTGGAGGGTTGCATTTCAGCACCAGCGGTGTCCGATTAATTTTGGAACGCTGGAATTGAACTGAAATCTGGAGATGGGCCAAAAATCGATAGGCAACCGTTTTAAATTAACAGAATTTAAAAAAAGAACAAGAAATTAGTTACTGTTTTTCATTATTATTTCAGGAGATTGATCTTATTTGAAGTATTCCACTTGAGAACCGGATATTTGTTGGCCAAATAAAATGGCCAAAATATCGACATCCCTGGGGGCGATATAGTGTCTCCATGCGTTTTTATGGATTTTCGAAGGGGACCCTCCAGAAAATTTGATGAAAAATCTAACAAATAATGTGTTGCTAGATTGTGATGCAGATTCTTGCAGAATCGGTCTACAAATCGTTTAAGATATTCCGCTCGATAATCGGAAAGAAATTGGCCAAGATATAGCCATCCCAGGGGGCCATATATTGCCTCCATGCGTTTTTATGGATTTTCGAAGGAGACCCTCCAGAAAATTTGATGAAAAATCTAAAAAATAATTTGTTGCTAGATTTTGATGCAGATTCGTGGAAAATCGATCTACAAATCGTTTAAGCTATTCCGCTCGAGAATCAGATGGAAATTGGCCAAGATATAGCCATCCCAGGAGAGCCATATATTGCCTCCATGCATTTTTATGGATTTTCGAAGGGGACACTCCAGAAAATTTGATGAAAAATCTAAAGAATAATTTGTTGCTAAATGTTGATGCATATTGATGGAGAATCGATCTACAAATCGTTTAAGCCATTCCGCTCGAGAATCGGAGGGAAATTGGCCAAGATATAGCCATCCCAGGGGACCATATATTGCCTTCATGCGTTTTTATTGATTTTCGAAGGGGAGACTCCAGAAAATTTGATGAAAAATCTAAAAAATAATGTGTTGCTAAATTTTGATGCATATTTGTGCAGAATCGATCTACAAATCGTTTAAGATATTCCGCTCGAGAATCGGAAGGAAATTGGCCAAGATATAGCCATCCCAGGGGCCATATATTGCCTCCATGCGTTTTTATGGATTTTCGAAGGGGACCCTCCAGAAAATTTGATGAAAAATCAAAAAAAAAATGTGTTGCTAAATTTTGATGCAGATTCGTGGCAAATCCATCTACAAATCGTTTAAGCTATTCCGCTCGAGAATCAGATGGAAATTGGCCAAGATATAGCCATCCCAGGGGGCCATATATTGCCTCCATGCGTTTTTATGGATTTTCGAAGGGGACCCTCTAGAAAATTTGATGAAAAATCAAAAAAAAAAATGTGTTACTAGATTTTGATGCAGATTCGTGCAGAATCGATTTACAAATCGTTTAAGCTATTCCGCTCGAGAATCGGTAGGAAATTGGCCAAGATATAGCCATCCCTGGGGGCCGATAGTGGCTCCAAGCGATTTTATGGATTTTCGAAGGGGACCCTCCAGAAAATTTGATGAAAAATCAAAAAAAAAATGTGTTGCTAGATTTTGATGCAGATTCGTGCAGAATCGATCTAAAAATCGTTTAAGATATTCCGCTCGAGAATCGGAAGGAAATTGGCCAAGATATAGCCATCCCAGGGGGCCATATATTGCCTCCATGCGTTTTTATGGATTTTCGAAGGGGACCCTCCAGAAAATTTGATGAAAAATCAAAAAAAAAATTTGTTGCTAAATTTTGATGCAGATTCGTGCAAAATCCATCTACAAATCGTTTAAGCTATTCCGCTCGAGAATCAGATGGAAATTGGCCAAGATATAGCCATCCCAGGGGGCCATATATTGCCTCCATGCGTTTTTATGGATTTTCGAAGGGGACCCTCCAGAAAATTTGATGAAAAATCAAAAAAAAAATGTGTTGCTAAATTTTGATGCAGATTCGTGCAAAATCCATCTACAAATCGTTTAAGCTATTCCACTCGAGAATCGGAAGGAAATTGGCCAAGATATAGCCATCCCAGGGGGCCATATATTGCCTCCATGCGTTTTTATGGATTTTCGAAGGGGTCCCTCCAGAAAATTTGATGAAAAATCTAAAAAAAATGTGTTGCTAGATTTTGATGCAGATTCGTGCAAAATCGATCTACAAATCGTTTAAGCCATTCCGCTCGAGAATCGGAAGGAAATTGGCCAAGATATAGTCATCCCAGGGGGCCAGATATTGCCTCCATGCGTTTTTATGGATTTTCGAAGGGGACCCTGCAGAAAATTTGATGAAAAATCTAAAAAATAATTTGTTGCTAGATTTTAATGCAGATTCTTGCAGAATCGATCTACAAATCGTTTAAGCCATTCCACTCGAGAATCGGAAGGAAATTGGCCAAGATATAGTCATCCCAGGGGGCCAGATATTGCCTCCATGCGTTTTTATGGATTTTCGATGGGGACCCTCCAGAAAATTTGATGAAAAATCAAAAAAAAAAATGCGTTGCTAGATTTGGAAGCAGATTCATGCAGAATCGATCTACAAATCGTTTAAGCTATTCCCCTCGAGAATCGGATGGAAATGAACCAAGATATAGCCATTATTAGCGGCTTGTTTGTCCTCCCAATCATTTTGTACAATCTTTTCTGGAAAAAGTAGATCCCTCTTAAAAATAGACAAAAAATCGAAAGCATTAGTTATAAGTGTATTAGTTTATAAGTTGTTAAATTTGGTATTCGCAAAAATTGAAGCCATCTAATTTAATGTTTTTCTGCGAGCCAAACGTTGAGTGCGACGTTTGAGCCTGGAATGGGTTTACAGGTGGTTGATTGTACCTCGACGACGGGATACGGGAATTCATCATCATTGGCCGATTTGAGTGATTCGAGAACTGTCGATCTGGCGCTCCATTTGGCTGTAACAGTACCTGTTGGTTAACCGGTAAGGGTGGAAGGATATCCGGTCGTAAAGTCGGCGGCTGGAAGTCCGAATCCATCTTGGTTATGTTGTATTTTTGCAGGGTATGCTCGTAAAACCCTTTGGGCATTAATCTTATATTATTTTTTAAAATTTCAGGACAGGAGTAAAGTTCTCTGCATGGAGCTCCGTGAAGATTTGCCGAAGGATATGGACCACTTGCATGGTGGAGAGGGTTCACCATTTGCATTGGGTACGGGTGCCCCATAATTGGCGCAGAAGCTGGAGCCGGCAAATGATCGCGAGGATCAATCAGATAATTTCCATCGTTAGGACGTCTTCTACGCGGATCAAATTGGGGTATCGGTGGCCTCATGAACATATTCCTTTGCTCTACTGCCGGTGGAACCCCGGAGTATTGCAGACGGTGGAAGTTGCAGGGCGGTCGTCCACATGTCTGCATTAGGTTCTCCCGGTCACAGGGAATCCTGGTCTCCATCAGTAGTGTATTCGCAGGGTCCACGTCCCCCTGGCTTCTAACGGCATCTCTATCCCTTCTGGTGCTGTCTGTGCTACGAAAGCGCCGTGGTTGCATCAAGGTAACCGTTTCCAGAGCTTCATCATCGTCCGATTGGGTGTTAGCCTTCGCTTGGTGTGGCCTCCTTTTGAAGCCATCTTTTGAACCCGTGCAATTGGGTAAACAGGGAGCAATAACTCGAGAGTGGTGACTGGTTTCGGCTTGGGATGAGTTTCCAAGCTGTCTGTATTCAGAACTGGAATGGTATTCCCTCATCGGTTGTCGTTCCTGTGCCTTCCGATTAGACGTACAATTGTCTCGGCTTCCTGACCTAGAGTAGTCCTCATCAGCTCTCCTGCGCTCAGTCCGTTCTATTGGATTTTTTTCATCCTCATCAGGAGATTGATAGTTGGGATCACAAAGGCACTCCAGTTCGCTTTGCGATCTGCTTGGATTTTTAGCTACTCGAGATGGCTTCTTTGATACGGATGCTTCGCTTCCAGGAGCATCTCCTCGCCTGTACTCTTCCACCCTGAGGGTGTACGATAGACTTCTATGTTTCGTAGAAGATGAATCTGGTCCTTTGTTGGCTTTGTCGATTCTTGTATAGGAGGGATATGCGTCGGCAACAACTTCCTCTTCGCTATCCGGATCTCTAGATTTGCGATATCGGGCACTTGCTTTGCTCTCAACAGAAGTGGACGTTTTGGAGCTCAGCATCTTTGGTGAGCAGGAACATTCGCTGATTCTTCTTTTGAGGGATGCATTTGAATATGGTTTGCCATATTCGACAGATGAGTTCGAGCTCTGAGCCTTTGTTGAATATTTGTCCCGATTGGTTTTAACGTTTTCCACTTTTCTACTTTGAGCAGATACAGCGGAACACTGTGAACTGGAAGAACAACAACTGGTTAAGGAGTTGTTATCATCGTCGCTGGATCGTTTTACATTCGGACACTTATGTTTTTGGATAGCACTATTCGTTTTTGTTGGTCTAATCCCACTTTTGACGGAAGCAATTGACCTCTGATCAAGTGGAGTGCAATTACAGACCATCGGAGACGATTTTTCCATGGATTCACGGCTTAATGATGTGCAATTACAGCCCCTCGGAGAGGATTGTTCTACCGCTTCCCTGCTTAAGGCTTTCACCAGGTAGTAGGGTGGTTTCTTAATGTCAGGCTTTTTAATTTTCCCAACCGAGTTATTCACTTTGGACTGGCTGATCGAAGACACGCTTGACCGTTTAGTTTTCGATTTCGTTTTCTTCGCTGGAGGTGTCGAAGGTCCAGAGCGAGGCAATCCGGATTTCGAGGACGCTGGAAGAACTCTACTACTCTTCTGACTCATCGAAGACTTTGATTTACTTTTTAAAGACGAATAACTATTTTTTAAATCCTTATGTTGAGAAGATTTCTTTGATTTGTCCACAGATTTGAGGGGTTTGAGTTGAGTGGAACTATGATTCGATGATTTCGGCGATGGCCGCTTATTCTTTCTTGCTCCGGCTGGTTCGCCCTGGGAAGTATTACCACACGAAGGCTTCCTAGTCGGATCTCTATAGCCCTGCTGACATGATGTCAGAGAACAACCTTGTTGTTGTCTCTCAGTGCAAGTATTGCAAGTGGTCATAATGTGTTCACACTGCCGGAAACCCGGATTTGTGGTGTTTCTATTTAAATTAGCATTGGGTTCTTGGGGAAACTCTTCACCAGAGGCAGCTCGATGTGGAGTAAATCGGACAGGGTTTCTCGGGATTTGTCTGCGGTGGGAGACCCTCGGAGTTTTCGGGGGCTTAACCACAGCTAGTTGTAGTTGAATTTTGCTCCTAAAAAATATATGTATTATAGAATTTACATTAGCTTTTATGTTTCAACTTACCACTGATCGGGTTTTCCATTTAACAATTCGCTTGTTTCCACGCGGAAGGGTACCAACACCATGGGCGGATCTGCCTTTTTATGACTTGAGGCGTGATTATTTTTGAGCTCACTAGACTGCCTTGGAATGAAGGAAGCCTTTCGCTTTGAATTCACATCGAGAGTTCCAAACACACTGAGTTCAGATTGATCCATTTGAAGCTTTGTAATTGTAGTGGGTAATGGATTCTGAAGCAGATAAATTTTTGCTCCTCGTCCTGGACTTTTTCGTCCCCTTCGATGTTCTGTGAAATGCTTGGGCGACTTTTCTTGAAAATATTGCTGCCTTAGGGATAGAGCCTGGGAATTGGGTCGTCCGGTGGCTGGAGCCGACAGGGACCGTTTGTGTGGAATATAAAGTTCATTGACAATGGGCATGTCCTCGCAAAATGTTGAATAATGTGTAACTGTCCTTTCTCCATCCTTATCCATTCCACTTGCAGCTCTTTGATGAGCACCTTCCGATTCATTGATGTTGGAATCATTTTTATTGCTTGTACTTGGCACATCATTCTTATCAAACGATTGTCCTTTATCAAGGGGGGCCTCCCTCATATCTTCATCTACTTCGACCGCGCTAGATTCTGCCCCAGAACTCATGCGATCAATATGATTAGCCTCTCGCTTCTCAGACTGGTAGTTTTTATTTCTCCCTGATCCTACGGAGCAGTTTGATGAATAAGATGATCGACGATATACATTCCTTGAGTTTGTCTCGGACATATCGGAACGATCTGTGCTACTCTTATCCCTTCTGGGTACTGCAGATTTTGAGTTTTTGTTATTAAACTCACGGTAGTTTCTGCTTTTTCGTGAATTTTTGTGTCTCGACGATCCTGGAGATTCCTGATGCGGGTCATTGACCTTGAAGCTAATAAATTTGCTAGAGGATTTCTTATGTGCTGATGAAAGTTTTGCACCCAGAGACGATGGTCGTTTCATAATAGATCTTTGGGATAGTTTTGCATTTGAAAGATTATTGCCAGGACATGTGTGACATTTCGAATGTTGCCCTTTAGAAATTGAGTAAATGGATTCCGCGGATGCTTCTCTATTTTTTAAGAAATCAAACTCCATCTGACCTATGTCTGGTTGCCAATAATCCACCGAATGGCCGCTCAATGATCGATTCGGACTTTCCGGATCTGGATCGTTTGGGAATGGTACGAAGTTCTCAGGTTGATTCATAAAGGGGTTCTCCAGGGGTTGTTTGGGGTATGCCATATGATTAATGCAATTTACTTTCTCTGCCTCGCCATTAATAAAGGATCTGTAGGAGACGCAAGTCCCAAGAGGATGGGCCTGCCAATTTGGCGGATGTGGTGGATGCGTTGGATGTGTCGGATGTGGAGATTGGCCTGATATCGCACATCGAGGAGGGTACATGGGGTAGTTCCACATGGGAAATGGATGGTAATGCATTTGGGTGGGGAATACCTGTGGCTGCCTCATATAATTGGGAGCAGTTTGCGAAGTATTACAATTTCCCCCCTGGGAGGCTCTTCTTTTACGTTTTGCCTTCTCTGTCCTTGGAGTCTCAGCAGGCGCCGGCTCCGATGAAGTTATTACAAATGGCCCGACAGTATCTTCCGGCAATAGCACTTCCCGTGATTTTTTATTTTTGCCAAGCGAACTTTCACTCCTTTCACCACCACGTGGAGCGTCTAACGCTGCGTTGCAACATTTTTCTGATCTCTCCCGTACATTGGTGCCCTTCTCAGCCATGCAGCAACTATATGATCTCTTTTGTCCTTGGGCTTGGGGCGATAAGTTTTCCAGTTTATCCTTAATTTGTTCCAGACAGGAAAGCAGTGGATCACTGTCCTCCTCACCGGTTTGGGTGGCTGTTTCGCAAGGACAGTTTTTAACGACGCGTCTTCCCAGTTTCCTTCTCGGGCAAGTGTAGTTGTTGCAGCCCGATGGTGGTTCTGATTGAAATCCTGGCCCAGGGAGAGCAGGTTGCATATTCGGGGATCCTCCAGTTGGGGTGTTGTAGCCGCTTCCTTTACCATTGGTGGCCGGCATTATGGCCCTTTGATTGCCGTTCTTAGGATCGGGCTTATTCAGGCTGATTCCCGGAATCCCAAAGAACTGCTGCATGCAAAGGGGAAATGGTACGTTCACCCGAAAGGGCAAATTGCACTCGAACCTAAGGGATTATTTGTTAATTTTTAAAATTAGAATGTTTCAAGTAAACTTACCAAATACCATCATCGTCGGTGGATACCTTTGGCGAACCAGTAACTCCTCCTGCAAGTTCTTTTGTCTTACCAACTGGCTTTGCAATGCTGACTTTCTTGCGTTTCGAACTTGCCTTGACAAGAGCCTTTTCGTCTCCGGAATCCTTTGCAGATTTTTTACCTTTCTTCGTCCCCATCATTTGTTTTGGCGTTTGTTTGGGAGATTGCTTTGGCGTTTCCTTTGCCAGTTGTATACTGTTTGGTTTTCCATTTTGGGAATACAGAACGTCACAGCATTTGCAGCACAAGTTGGTCTCCGAAACAAGACTTTTTCCCGGCTTTTCCGGACAATTGCAGCTCCTGAAAGTCTCCTAATACCACAATTCATATAATTTGCATTCATTGGAAAGGTTTCGGGACACATACCTTAGGTTTGTCGTTCTGATTTCCAGGGAAATCATTTGGCTTCTTTGGACTATTCCTTTCATCAAGCTGACTTTCTGGGGCGGCGGTCGGTTGGTTGAGTTGATTGAATTGATTGAGCAAACTTTGTTGTGCCGGTACTGATTTAGGGAAATAATATTACAATTAAAACAAATACAATTTCAATAAAGTTATGATTTTTAGACTAACCGGCTACAGATTTAGCTCGAGGACTGATTTCCTTTTTCAGGGTTTTTAATTGGCTGGTTTTTTCCTTCAAGCTACTAGTTTTCGACGCCTTACTGAGTTTGGCCAGTGAAGATGTTTTGGAAGCAGCAGGACTCTTAGTGGCCTTACTGAGTTTTATCAGCGAAGGCGTTTTGGAAGCAGCAGGACTCTTAGTAGATTTGCTCAGATTTGTCTGTGAATTTCTTCGTGAAGCGGAAGGACTTTTACTGAGCTTGCTGATATGAGTTTGTGAATTCCTTCTTGAAACTGAAGGACTCTTACCGAGCCTGCCCGAAGCTCCATGACATTTATTAGAGGAGCAGATATCCGTCTGTGAGTTTCGTCTAGAAGCTGTAGGACTCTTACTGGGCTTGCTGATATTCGTCTGAGAATTTCTTCTAGAAGCAGAAGGACTCTTACTGGGCTTGCTGATATTCGTCGGAGAATTTCTTCTAGAAGCAGAAGGACTCTTACTGCGCTTGCTGATATTCGTGGGAGAATTTCTTCTTGAAGCTGAAGGACTCTTACTGTGCTTGCTGATATTCGTCTGTGAGTTTCTTCTTGATGCTGCAGGACTCTTACTGGGCTTGCTGATATCTGTCTGTGAATTTCTCCTTGAACCTCCATGACATTTATTAGTTGAGCAGATATCCGTCTGCGAGTTTCTCCTTGAAGCTGAAGGACTCTTACTGGGCTTGCTGATATCCGTCGGTGAGTTTCTCCTTGAAGCTGAAGGATTCTTACTGAGCTTGCTGATATCCGTCGGTGAGTTTCTCCTTGAAGCTGAAGGACTCTTACTGGGCTTACTGCTATTCGTCTGTGAATTCCTTCTTGAAGCTGCAGGACTCTTACCGGGCTTACTGCTATTCGTCTGTGAATTTCTTCTTGAAGCTGAAGGATTCTTTTTGAGCGTGCTAGTTTTTGTCGGTGAATTTCTTCTAGAAGCTGAAGGACTTCTAGTTTCATTGGTGATTTTTAAGGTCCGTTTATATGGCTCAGACCGTTTTGAAATATCTGTTGACTGTTTAGGTTTTGCCGCCGTATGGCATTTTTGATTAGAGGACTGGCAACATTTCAACTCATTTGGACTCACTTGGGTGTTTGAGGTCTTATCTGGCTCAGAGCCCTCTTGGTTTTCTATTGCCTCTTTAGTTCCAGACGCCAATGAGGAAGTATCATGTGGTTTGCTGTTTGTGTGGTGGTCTGGTTCCGCACCGTATTGGAATTTCCTGGAGCACAAGCCACATATCTCCATAATATTGGGTGCTCTTCCACTGTTTCCATCCATTGGCTCCCAAGCTATGGGTGGGTTTGTGGAGGATCCGGCTGTTTCTTGAGGATTTGGATCATATTCAATTGGTTCCTCGACTTCCGGAAAGACCGGGAAATCCAATACGGGAATAAGGCTTGGGGGTATCGCATTATTTTTATCATCCATATTTGTACTCCCCGATAAGGTGGAAGACTTCATCATGTGCGGACAGCCAGCATTCTTGGATCGGATAATTTGTACAGACTTATCCACGCGGAGTAGCATCTTCTTTGGCTGCCCCTTGCCATCCTTTAGACAAACACAGGGAGCTGCCAAGACCTGGTGGAATTTCTGGCGACAGCACGAGTACTGATATCCACGCACGCCCTTCACTTTATCCAAATTACACATTTTTCGATTAAAAAGACAATACAAGCTTGGTTGGATTTCCGTCCACGATTATTTCTTTAATAAAAAATCTGTAATTTGATACAAAATGTAGCTGCAAGCTTCGGTTTCAGCTTCTCGTATCGACTGTCTGAGAAATGGAAAAATTTTGAATTTACAATTTATAATTCGAGACCAAAATGATTTGATTAACCTTACCAATTGACAAGAATCTCAAATTGCACATAGATAAAATTGAAATCAATAATTTATTAGTTTCTTTGGTCGATTCAATTCTCCGATTGACTTTAATTTTAAACGGAAGAATTGCACAATTTAGTGCATCATGGCTAACATTATTTAATTGGCAAAGTATCTTATCTGGCACTAAACTCAGTTATTTGGATTTTGTGCCAGGTAAGATACATTACGGATTGAAGGATACTAGCGGGGCCAACACCGCGGCATCATGAACCGCATCTGGGCGTATCGCTGGCAATAGCAACTTGGACAAAAGTGACACATACTCGACTGCGATGGCTGGCCGGGATTCTGTTGCTGTTGCCCACAGGTCGATCCATTTTGTTGCTGCTGGCCGGGACAACCCGGCACCTGCTGCTGCTGCTGCTGCTGCTGCATCAATGAGAATTCCGTAGGATAAGCATTTGGTTGCCGGCCAGGACCAGGACAGGGCCGTTGCTGGAACATTTGACTTTGATCGGGACCCGAAAGAGGCACCGGATAGATGCCCAATTGCATGGGTTGTTGTGAGTTCTGCTGGCCAGGATAACAACAGGGAAAGGACATTCCCGATTGAGTGGCCATATTGATACCCGGACAACTGCCGGTCATAACCTGCTGCCGGGATGGCTGCAATTGCTTCCCATAATTCCCCTGCGCACAAGGTGCGAAGCAGCTATCCATATCATCATCGGCGCCGTCCTCATCGCGCCCCATATTTTCGACATCCAGATCAACAGGATCCTTGCCGACGGAAGAAAAAAATTGGGTGGTTGGTGACCAGGATGGATCCTCGGTGCCGTTCTGGGTCAGGACATGCATCTTCCGGACCCTCGTCGCCCCACAAGCGCTATTCAGCTGTAGTTGCACCTGAGCAATCTGGGCCTGGGCATCCTGCATCTGCTGCTTCAGCTCCTGGGCCAGCAGTTCGGTCAAGCAGTTCTGCTCCTGCTGTTGCATGGGTTGGAGTTGCATCTTCTGCATTTGCATTTGCTTCTTTTGCAGTTGATCCTGCTGCATTTGCGAATTGCAAGAGTACTGGTTGCTCATCTGATTCTCAGCATCGCAGCTCCGTATGGACGACTGCATGTTGCTCTGTCCACATCCCGGACGTGGCATATAATTCATCTGTTGTTGCTGCATGTATGGGTGCTGCTTCTGTTGCTGCTGCTGCATACACGGGTGATGTTGCAAGTTGTTCTGCATGCAACCCTGACTTTTTTGCATAAAGGGCTGCTGTTGCAGCTGTTGCATGGAGTACTGTTGCATGTTCGGATTTCCCTGTTGGCTGTTGGATCCGAACCAACTCAAAGTTTGCTGCTGCTGCGGCATCTGTGGCATCTGCGGCTGTCGTTGCTGCGGCATCTGTTGCTGCTGTTGCTGCGCGTACATGGTTGGAGCTTGGCTGGTCCACATGGTGGACTCCTGGCATTTGGTGCAAGGTGGTCCGGTCGTGTTGTCGCCATCATCTTCGCAGTCGATGCTCAGGAAGTGGGCCTCGGTCACCTCGCAGGACGTCATAATTTCCGTCTCACCCATGAGCCGCTGGTCCTCGTCGCATATGGTCATGATGTTGCTGCAACCTGGTCCCGTGGCCTGAAACCATTGATACGAGTCGGGCCGATGGCGGGTCGGGTAATCGCCCCGAAAGCAGGGAAAGATCTTCATGTTGCTGGCACCTGCCGTTTCCTTGGACTCCTTCTCCATCGAGCCGCCTTCCAACGTCTCGCTGGCCTTCTTGGACTCTTCGCAAAAATTGGCCTTCTTGGGCTCTTCGCAAATGTTGGTCTGTTTGATGTTTTCGCAAAAGATGGACTGCTGTTTCTTATCCTGGCTCTCCCGCCTTGACGGAAAATTACTGATATTTCTGGAGTTCATCTGACTCGTCGGGATGGAACTCTTTTGGCTAGCTGTCTTGGATTCACTATCTGGGGTGGCGATATTCCCCCGCTTTTCCATTACGGTCGGACTAGGACTCTTTTCGTTTTCGTCACTTGCTGGGCTCTCGGCCACCGGTGATCCGGCTGTTGATCTGGGCGGCGGAATCCGTTCGAACTCCTCCTCCCTGGCCTTGGCCTTCACCGTCGGATTCTCCTGGCGGCGCTTAATTATAGTATCGATGGATCTCTGGGCATATTGGGAATCGGATGCGCCAGCTGTTTTTCTGTCCTTACTGACCACTGGCCGGACAGGTACACCGGTGGTTAGCTTAACGTTGGGCTTCGATTGGTACGGTCCTGGGATGGGCAGGGTTACCGTTTCCGGGGTGCGCAGGGATCTGCAGCTTGCCGGGCGGACGCGTCGACGGAAGCTGTGGGTGCAGTTCGATCTGGAGCGGATGTTTTGGGTGGCCGAGGGCAGACTCTGGACGAGAGTGCGCAGCAATTGTTGGCCTATCCGGTTGCTAAACTGTGCCTGCGTCATCCCCGATCTGGGCGGCACCGTGGCCGACTGGAAGGACGGCAGCGACTTCTTTGGACCGTTGAGAGTGCGCCAATAGGGACTGGATTTGACCACTCGGGTAGTACTGCTGGTTGGCATTTCGTTTTTTGTTTTTGGGAAAGCGCTTCAAATAGTCAACTAATTATACAATGCTTCCGTTTAAATTTATTTTCCGGCATGACATGAAATTTTGAATTGTTTTCAGTTTGAAAGTTTAAAAAAAGGATGGTGGGTCCTTCGGCGGAGTGATAAATCGAAAGCCAATAAAAAGATATTGTTTTAATGACAATATTTACAATCAAATGGTGCTTTCAAATAGAAAATAAAATAAATTGTTAAATAGATAAAATGGTATAATTATATAATTTGTATAAAATTTGTTGCCAACTTAATAATAATAATATATTTATAGGTATCGGGTATAATACATAGGTCTTCAGGTTATGGAATTGTTAAGAAAAGATACTTGAAACGCGGTCTACTTTTTTGAGTTTCATCAAACAGTGTACTCAATAAACTTTTCCCAATACATCAAAATGTTTTTGACTCTCCTACAATTTTCTATAGATGTTATTTTGTAAACCCTTTTTTATACCATTGGTCATGATTAGAAATTTTTGACGGGCGAAAGAGTTCCAGAAGATGTACGAGACGAGTTGCTGGATGGGGAATTACAACGGCTGCCGACCAGAGTATGTTAAAGGACATTTTAATCAGGAACTTTAGGACTCTCTTGCAGGTGGCCTTGCTGTTCTACAAACGGGTTCGGATGCCGTTCTCGCTCCTTGGACTCCTGTCAGTGTCGCGTGGTATTTCCCGAATTCCAAAAGTTCTCGGACATGGTGCCGCCTAGTTTTCTTCAAACACCTCGCCAAGAAAAGACTTCTTCAAAGGCACCACGAAAGAGCCAAGGCAAGCTACGATCGAGCAGTTGTCCGCCGTGTCTCAATCCCTCTCCTTGTGAGGAACGGTCTTATGAAAAGTGTGCACCGCAGCCTCAGCCATGTTGTGGAGGTTACGGACCAGGTTGCGGCTATGATGCACTGCCGAGTGTTCCAAGCTATTGTCAAGAAAGTAATTTTTTTGAACGCGGTTTACAGAATGGATATTGCCCAGGACAAGCTTCAAATATGCCTTGTATGCTTGGACGGTCGAGGTGCAACAACATGAGAGCACCCGAAGCTCTCCCACCGGCAGGCCTACCCTCCACCAGAGTTCCGCAGTTCGATCCTTGCACTGGAGAAACCATTTACGATTCGTACCACTTTTGTATGTGTTTCACACCGAATAATCGGGTCTGTTCCTATGGAAGAGAAACGCGTTCCCAATGTATCCCACATCCGTGTCGAGCTTCTATAAGTAGAACACCCATATGTGGCAGCGTTAGGGAGAATAATCCACAAAGTGCCAACATCGGAGACATAGAATGCAACGATCTGGAAGTTGTGTCGAGCGACTGTTCAGAAGATGCAGTTCCCCAAATTGAAGATAATCGAAAAGCTCCACAAAAACAGTCGTCCTCTCGTTTGGGGCCCAACAACCGAAATAATTGTCCTTGTACTGGGAGAGAACCCCAGACTGGAAAGGGATCAAAATGCCCACCACGGTCCAATCGATCGGAGCCCATCAATCAAAAAAATGTGGCCTGTAATCCTTGTGCCAATAAAGTGTCCCAGATCGGAAGTGGCTCAAAAGGCTCTGAAAGACAACAGACCCGTAAAGGACCCGATAATAGAACCCCAGATTGTAGATGCCCCGGAGACTCAAATAGAACCACTTATCAGAATTGGAATTATCCTTATGTTAGAGAGGAGGCTCAAAATAGGTCTGGAAAAATAAGATGTGAAGCTGAAACCAGACAAGTGTCAAGATGTTGCCCATGTCCTGCTGAGGACAATCAAAACCAAGCCAATTCCAGACAAGTGTCAAGGTGTTGCCCATGTCCTGGTCAGGACAATCAAAGTCAAACCAATTCCAGACAAGTGTCAAGGTGTTGCCCATGTCCTGGTCAGGACAATCAAAACCAAGCCAATTCCAGACAAGTCTCAAGGTGTTGCCCATGTCCTGGTCAGGACAATCAAAGTCAAACCAATTCCAGACAAGTGCCAAGATGTTCTCCAGGTCCTGCTAAGGACAATCAAAGTCATGCCAATTCCAGACAAGTGTCAAGGTGTTGCTCATGTCCTGGTCAGGACAATCATAACCAAGCCAATTCCAGACAAGTATCAAGGTGTTCGCCATGTCCTGCTCAGGATAATCAAAACCAAGCCAATTCCAGACAAGTGTCAAAGTGTTGCCCATGTCCTTCTCAGGACAATCAAAACCAAGCCAATTCCAGACAAGTGTCAAGGTGTTGCCCATGTCCTTCTCAGGACAATCAACGTCAAGCCAATTCCACACAAGTGCCGAGATGTTCCCCATCTCCTGCTCAGGACAATCAACGTCAAGCCAATTCCAGGCAAGTATCAAGGTGTTGCCCATGTCCTGCCCAGGACAATCAATACCAAGCCAATTCCAGGCAAGTGTCAAGGTGCTGCCCATGTCCTGCTCAGGACGATCAACGTCAAGCCAATTCCAGGCAAGTATCAAGACGTTGTCCTTCAGCAAGTCAAGAAAGCCCGGGCAGGAGTCTTGGAAAGTCTACAAGAAATAGAAGTGATCCTCGAGGGGGAAATGCGATTCAAAAGTCCTCGAACCGACCAAACACCAACGGATGTTGGAATCAAGAGGAAATGTTTGGGAATGAGTGCCCGGATGATTGTCAAGAATATTTCAACAATCCAATCGAATTCGGGTCGGAGCCCGACAACCGGTGGGTTTCATGTCATATTCAGTTTGAATTACACCCAACAACAAAGGCATGGACACCACAGGAACACACACACAGTACACTATTCCACACACATCTCTGTTTGCAAAATGAAATAGCCCGCACACACCGACATCGGTTCTGTAATGTTCATTTTGTGTCTTGTAGGACCTGGGGATCAGACTGGGCATCAGGACAACAGGCGCTTTGTTGCTGTTTAAATACACAAAACATGCCTAAAAAGGCTGCTGCCAAAGGATCAGTTGCCAAGAAAAAGAAAGCAACTTCACCCAAAGAAGCCGCCCCCAAAGGAGGTGCCGCCAAAGGAGCTGGAAAATCGAAATCAACCAAAAAGAAGGGCGGCAAAAAAAACATGGAAGACCCCAGCGACAAAATGGCACTATCTGCCACCGGATCTCCTATGAGATCGCCAAAGGCTCTGGAAGGACCTGATCAGCCATCCGAGAAGAAAGTCAGCCAAAGTGACTGTGCCTGCGGCTGTGATGGATATTGTTCGAAACAGGCGCCGGAGATGCGAAGTTGCAGCTGTTATGCCAATTTTTCGGATCAGTATGTTGACACTACAAATAATATTCAAGAAAATATAACAAATTTACAAAACAACACCTTTCAGGAACGCCGACAAATCAAAGGATGACGATTCACCGGCTAAGGATACATGTTCCAAATGCTGTGGCAGTATAGCCCCCAGTTGTGGTGGAGGCGGCGGCGGCGGCGGCGGAGGCGGAGGCGGATGTTGTAGTGTAGGTGCCGGAGCGCCCTCTACCGACGGATGTCCTGCTAATCCTGTATGCCCTGACAGTGGCGGGGGATCCGGTGGATGCGGCGGCTGTGGTGGATGCGGCGGCTGCACCAGCTGCTGTAAACCATGCACCTGGGTTTGGTGCTACAATCCCTGCACAGGATGTTATTACTATTACCCTTCAAGTTGTTACAGTTGTTGCATGGGCTATAGTTGCTGCTATCCCGGCTGCTGTGGCAGTTGTTGCATCCCCAAGCTGCCACCGCCAGATCCCGATGTTTCCACACCATCCAAGAAATCCAAGGAATCCAAGGACAAAGAATCCCTCCTCAAGAAAGACAAGGCCGGCCCCAAGACCAACGGCAAATCCAACAGCCCCCGTAATCCTGGCGGAACGGACTTGAGCGGCAGCCTTGGACTTAAGATCTCAATGGCAGGCTCAACCAGCAAGAAACATTCGTTGGACGGATATCCCACGATTACCCCGAAACCCAAATACTCAGTGGACGAGATGGATAGCATAGTTTCGCAACAGAGCGCCCGGAAGCTAGCAGAATACCCATCTTCTAGCAACGCCTCGAGCTCTCAATAGGTCCCTAAATGTCCGAAATTGAGCGTTGAAATTGAATTTTACATTTTTACACAAGTCTATGCCTGATTGAAGTAAAATGTTCCTCTAAACCCGTAGTAGTTTGTCTTAGTAGTTCTTCATTTATTAGTTTTAAATCTTTATTTTGTTTCTCCTTTTATACACTGTTGTATGTGTTTCTCTCTTTTTTTTTGTATATACCATATACATATATATATATATAGATTTTTTGTCGAAATTTTTGTGGGCTCTTGTTGTAGAAAAACTTAAAAAGTTTCATTAAAATACATAAATTTGTTGTCATTTAAATGAAATACCATTTTTCATGTTTTAATTTGTTGTTTGTTTTTTTTTAGAAAAAGACCTAACTAAAAACTATGAACATAGCACATTGTAAACATGTTTGTGTAGTGCAGCCATAAATATTTTCATGTATGTACGCATAGAATATAATAATAGGGGGAATATTAGATTGTTAAATAAGAAAATAGATATTACAGCTATCGGGAATTTCTAGCACATGATATATGTATGTATAGGTTCTGATTTCTCTTCAAGGTTCTCATGGTTCTGACGTTGTTCCATTAAACATAGCTTTAAACTGAGTTTGGCTTGCATATTGCCCTTTATGTTATGTCTAATCCATATGGTTGCTTGGTTAGCTTTCGTGTTGCACATATATATGTAAACATATATATATGTATATATATATATATTATGGTTATCTTAGATCTACATGGACTCCTTATCTGCCCTTATTCATGTTGCATCTGCACTCGATATATAAGCTTTAACAATTATGGTTGCCGCGAGGGCAGAAAATTATATAGAAAAAAAATCAAAAACTACATACAACTGTATACCTCAAACTATTTACATTGGACACAATTTTGGGACTGGGTGGACTCTCAGGAAGCGAGAAATAATGAAGATGTGTGTGTTTTTGGGTGAGGGTGGCGGGATGCATGTTGCTTTTTTTAAATTATTTTTCGGTATGTCTATGTATGGATAGTGTAGTTTTTGTTTCAATCACATATTTGCACTCCCAACGAAAACGGTAATAACTTAAGGAAATGTTTCTACTGTCGTGAAGATTGCCGCTGGAATAAAGCTCGTCCCGTAGCCTGTAAATACTTTAGGCATTCTCATCCGTCATATAGATGTATCCATGCTGCTGCAATATGCTCAGACGTTTCTCCACAGCATCGCGATCTGAAGGTAAATACAATCATTAGTCTTTGGCCATTTATTGGAGTATACTACGTACATTTATTCAACAGCATTTTGTCCTGGGGATGATTGCATTTTTGCACCAACGAATGCAGCAGAATGTGTGCGGTGTTGTAACGCTCGAAGCAGTTCTTGGTGTTCTTCAAAAGCTCGTCCAAGGCAGCCGCTTGGCACTATAATTATAAAACTCAATATTTGTATTTGAAAAATAGGAATCAGTAAGCCCTTTAATTACCATATCTAAAGCATAATCGTAGAGAATCTTGTCCGCCGTAATATTAAATGCATTTGCCTTCTGCAACAGGCCACTGCCATTCAGGCGCTTGGATTCGAAGAGCATGCTCCGGTATTTGGTGTTCATGGTGAGGAGAGCTAAGGATTCAAAATAGAATCTATAAAAATCGAATCAGAAAAAGGCAAGGTGCCTTCTCACCATTCTTCACATTGGACGATGGCTTTAGGTGCCCGTTGCGCAGCTGCTGGGAGGCCAGATTCAAGCCGGAAGACAGAAGCTGAAGTCCCCGGACGAGCAGCACCAGGCGCTCTGCCCGCTTGCAGTGCTCCGGAGCATGCGGTGGAATCTGCTGGGCGTCTGCAGTTGCCGCACCTGCCGCCGACTGACTGCCGGCCACCATCAATGTGGAGAGCGGAGCGCACCGCGAGTCGGCCACCTCCTGGATGCAGTCGGTGAGGGCCAGCACAAAGTTGAGCTTGGACAGCGTCTCGTTGTGCTCGCGATCCATCAGTGTCTCCTCCGATAGCTCTGGTGCTTGGAATGCATGTGGCTCTCCGCCGCCGCCAGCTCCCGTGTCCAACAAGCTGTGCAGCCCGCCCGTGGCGCCAAGTTCGGGCAGCGTAAAGGCCCGCGGTCCCAGCATATGATGCTGGTTATTGTTCTCCGAACCGCTGCCTGCTGAACCAATCGATCCCAGGGATCCGGGCGCCACCAGCATGGTGGGGCTGCCCAAGGTGGGCAACTTGGTGAGAGCAGCGGACGGCAGGACCGGGGAACTGTTGCCGCTACGGCGCAGTGGCGATTGCGAGTGGCCCGGCGACACCTGCCAGGTGCAGGGGGCATGCGGCGGTGGAGTCTCCGACAGCGATCCCCCGGAAGCAGAGCGCATCCTAGTCGGTGGCGTTCCAATGGCAAATTGCACCGCCGGCGGTGAGATGGAATTAATGTCGCTGCTCACACTGCTCTTGCGCTGATCCGGCCGCGGCTGCTTAACGCTAATGGGCTGGGATCGGGGTATCTGCTGTCCGGCAGCCGCAAGAGTGGCCACCGTCAGCGGGCCAGATCTAGCTGGAGAGCCAGCCGCATTGCTGGCCACATGACGACGAGCCGGTGCCGGCACTGGTTTGGGCTCCGAGATGGGTAGACTGCTGGGGCGTGGCGGACTGGATTGATTTTGCTGTTGGGGGCGCTGGCCGCCGAAAGCGGGCTGAGCTTGAGCTGTGGCCTGGGGCTGGGTCTGGGCTTGGCGCTGATCCTCTGGCAGATTCTTGGGCACCAGCACAAAGTCATCGGAGTCCTCGTGGGAGCTACACGAGCCACTGTTGTTCTCGCTGTCGCAGAGAACTCCCACATTGGTGATGGTGGCACAAATGGCCGGATTGGCCACAACGGAGACTATTAGGAAGTCGCAATAAAATTAGCATTAATGTCTCGGATGGATTTGAATTTGAATTTACCCGTGTTCTCCTCCTCTTGGAGGGCCTCCTGCTCCTCGCGCTCCTTCTGCTGCTGCTCGGCCATCTTAACCAGCTGCAGTTCCTGCTCCATCTGCTGCTGCAGGGGACTCTTGGCCTTGATGGGAGGTGTACCGCCCAACGGTGGCATGTCAACTGCAAGAACAGCAGGCTTAGAAACTCGCCGCCGCAAATTGGCAGCATGGCTGGGACTGGGGCTTGGCTCACCTGGTGAAGCGGCCGCCTTCTTGCCCTGGAGGAAGCGATGCACAAAGAAGGCCTCATGCGAGATCCGGTCCTTGGCATTGCGCCGCAACAAGCACAGCAGCAGATCCCTCAAGTCCGGCGAAACTCCATTCGGAATCCTTTAAAAAGATCATGGTTAGAATAGTGTCTTAGAGGTGAGAGTCCTTAGCAATGAGAGTCATACTTGGGCGCCAGATTGGCATTCTGCTCGTAGTAGAACTTCAACTCATTGGGCGTTTGTGCGTAGAAGGGCGCCTTGCCAGTCAGGCACTGGTAGACGATCGTGCCCAGCGACCAGAGATCTGCCTTGGAGTCGTATTGCAGCGACATGATGACCTCGGGTGCCTACAAAAGTGTAAACCAATAAGATGCGTGTTTTTTGTGGGGTTTCAATCAACTTACCATATACATTGGTGAACCGCACAGAGTGGCTGCCATGGCACCGTCGTTAAGAAATCGCGCAAACCCGAAATCGGCTATAAAAGTTAACAAAATAATAGTTAATAATAGACTTACAAACAATTAACTGATGGAGGAATTCACAAGTCATTCTAAAATAAATCTTCAAAATTATTACTAATTGGATTTTCGACATTTATTAGAAAGCACTTTCCATTTTCCGACAACTATATAGATCTGTAATTTTATTATTACTTGAAAAATGTTTCAAGTAACAATCTTAGATAATTAACTTACCAATTTTCAGAGTTATTTTTGATGGAGCTGGCAGGGTTTTGCCATAATTGTGCGATAGCAAAATATTTTGTGGCTTGAGATCACGATGCACAATTCCTTTGGTATAAAGTGCTTTCATAGCACCAGCTAAAATAGTTACAAGATTTAGTATAAGCCTTAAGTATTAATGATCTAATACGATGTTACCTAGTTGGACGAGGAAAAGCCTGACGGTGTCCTCGCTAAGCGTCCCCTTCACACTCAGATAGTCCGCCAGGTCCCCTCCATTACAGAACTGAAAATAGAAAAAAATAGAAAGATATAGTAACAAAAAAATTTGTAATGGCTTCCATCAACTGTACTCGAGATCTTAAAGCAATTCCATAGTAGTAGAATAATCCCCACAAAGCAAAAAGCGTACTCGGCAAATGAATTAAGTTCAATCAGTGCGAAAATGCAAGACCCCTAAAGACTTGCGGGTCTGGTCGGGTCTTTCTTTTGTCTGACCGCCAAGCAATTATATATATATATATATACAGCAAGACAAGGTCATCGCGAATCTGATTTATGGCAATTTTCTGAATCAAGAACTGGAATTAGGAAATTAGGGTTCTGGGACAGGCGCAGCTGCTCCAGAGGCTTTTGTCGCGAATCCAACAAAAGTTCAGTTCCGGTTCCTTTGGACAATGGTATGCAAAGGAGCAAAGGATGCAGGAAGAGACTTTCAAGCTGGGGTATTAGGTATAGAAAAACTACCACTAACTTTACTAATTGCAGTAAATAACCAGTTTAAAGCTAGCCCATAAAACAGTATTCTTTTGGCCAGAACCAGCTGCCGAAAAGGATTTGACCTTGAGGCTGCCAATCGAAGGCATGACTACAGAGTCGGCTGTCCAATCAACGAAATTCAGTCACTCTGACAAGGCACTGAGAGGTCTGTTTTTTTTTTGTTGATTGCTTCTCATTGGAGAACCGAAAACATGAGAAACTATATGGACCACTTACAGTTTAATGAGCAAACAAAGCACCAGCAACAACATTAGACAATTAAATGGCCAAATTGGAATGACAAAAGATTTCACTCGCCATTTGTGAAAACAAAAACTGTCCACTGGAGTGGATTGGGGAGAGAAGAACACTAAGAGTCGCAGAAACAAGTCATTGACATGTAAAGTAACATCAGGCCATTACAATAAACATAAAAGTAAAAGTCGGAAATGTGGAAAGAAATGGGAACCGGGAAAAAGCGACACTTGGAGGAGGGTTATTACTTTCCGGCTTACAAGTATTCCGAAAACCAGAACGCATGTGTCATCCGATTTATTGGAAACTGCACTGGGTTAATTAAAAAACATTTCGTATTTTCTATTCCTAAAAAAAGGGAGAGTTAAAAAAAAAAAATCAAGAGAACATACCGCCAGCCATAACGCTCTCTTGATCGGCCAACCCTGTCGTCATAGCTTCTGCGATAGCGCTCTGCGGTCATTGTGTCTCCACCGCTCGGGCTAACCGCACACGCCAGCCCGCTGCTCCAAAATCAGTCCGAAGCTACAACCAAAAACAAGCCCCAAAAAAATAATCATAACTTTTTGTTTGTTTGCCTTGAAGTCGAAAATCTGTGCGCTGCAAAAAGTTATTATTACGGGTATTACGTACCGAATACAACGTAGCGCGAATCACTCATAGACTAAAGGTCAATCATTTCTAGGCGATAAAAAATAAAGCATGCAGCTGTACACACAGCAATCTATCTACCCGGAGGCATCGGAATACGGCATACGGCATACTAAACTGAATTAAAACAAGTGTTTACCCAAGTACAAAGTGAATAAAGTGCTTCTCATTCAAATATTTAAACGCAATCATTACAAAAAAAAATAAATAATAATTTAATCCGAGAATCCGGCTTAGTCACTCTGTGTGTTTCATCTAAATTATGTAAATAAGCGAGTAAAAAGGCTGTACTTATCGAGTTCAGACAAAGTTCAGTTTCTGAAAAAGGGATTGACATTTTTTCAATAAATAATAATTGTATAAATTTCTTTGTTTTAAAACAAGCAATCTAAACAGTAGTCAAATTTTATGAAGAGGACTTAAAATGAGCAATTAGTTAATAATTATTAAAAAAACTAAAATATTTGTGTCAATAAAAAAACAGAGAATTAGAATCAAGAGAGAGAGAGAGAGCTACAAATAACTGATAAGATTAGCAGCTCTTGCTAAACACGAACTAAACATTGGATGATTAAAGGAGAGCCCAGCGATAAAAGGCCGACATAAGGAGAGAGAGTTCTTGTACTCTTTCAACGCAGTCGCGAGAGGCTCACTGGCTCACCTGGCTTTCTTACGCTCTGTCTCTGAGACACCTGTCAGTGGTTGGCGAAATTTGTTCGCTCATTTGAGAGCCGACTGGCGAGTGGAAAAGTCAGTGCCAGCGGGAGAACATTTTTAAGAAAATCTTTTGGAAAACCTTAAAAGCCAAAATCCCATATAATATATAAAGAAAACGAACAAGTGTTCAGTGAACAACAAAAGAAACAAACCAAAAACAAACACCACATGCCGCATAAAAATTAATAATAAAAAATCTATTTTCAGATCAAGAATTTCAGCGGAAAATGAAATGAAACTCAATAAATAAACACAAACATTAGCAAACACAGTGAATAAATAAAACAAAAAAAAATACAAATCATATAAAAAATAAACAAATAATCATGCACGTGTATTACAAGTTCGGATTACTTTTAATATTTTTACTCAGCGTAAGGTAAAAACCAAATTTAAAATTCTTATTAGTTTGCGGGATGAAGAGAAAAGGAAATGGGGGGAATACAATAATTTATTTATAGAAAAAGAAGCACTTGCCACGGTAAAGTACAAAGTTTTTATTGAGCAACATTCGTAAGTGAATAATTCGCTTCGATCGAACCTGGCAAGGTGCAGAATAACGGGACTTTGACCCGTTCACCGTTGGAGATATCATTGCCAATGGGAATACTCATTCCGGTATAATAAAAAAAAATATATAGAAATTTATTGATAGCCTCGGCAACAGCTCTAATTGCTCCTTATTATACATATGTATGTGTGGTATGTTCGTGAATTTACACTCCAGATAATCATATCGCATAATCTGATAAAAATAATATGAATATACCGTTGCGGGTTCGATAATTTATGCCGTTTCGCCTTATCGGCATTGTTTGGTCAGCGGTTTTTCTTTTTAAAGTCTCCTGACCCATCAGGGGCAGGCAGGATATATCGAACCACCAGAGTAGCAATTGGAAGTAGCTGTTGGGAAGCCAATTTATGACTTATTTTTATCCCCTCCCGATCGAATGTCAGAGTCAAGTACTGTAGCGAGTGGCTTTCCATTTGAAACATTTTATTTCAAGTAGTCGGTGAGGGGCTATTACGTCGACTAGAGGTCGTCATGCTCGGCTAGAGTTTATGCGATTTTCGCAATAATCTTTAAACTAAAGTCGACCAGGCTTGGCAGCCATTCGGTAACTTTTTATGTCTTTATTGTTTGCTAGAAAAATGCATTTCTTATGATGATAAGAAATAGGGTTTATAGATCCCCGAGAACAGACAAAGCACTATTATTGTGACCGATTTTTCACTTAATGGCCTTTAATGACGATTACAGTCAACAATCGTTGCAACTTCACTCGAGAGTCACGCAATTGAAAAGAGTTCTAAATGGCATTTTTAAGACACACTTGAGCTACTGTTGCCACACGCCCACTTCGAGGGAAGTCGCCTGAGAGCAGGATAACGAAGGATTTAGAATCAGACGGCTGAAATCCCGAAAAAAAATACCCGCGACAAAAGTGAGAGTAAACCAAATCGTTAAAAAACCGGTCAAGATGTCTCTCCGACATGACGTAAACGGGTTTCGACTGAGACAGCCAAGTACAGTGGGTTTCAGATATATAAGATTATATCTAAAAAGCAGCTAAGATCTAAAAGTCTATAACTTATAAGATAACTTGTGTATTTTTTGTGAATAAGTTTTTAATGAAAAATTATTAAACATTTTGAAATCTACATATT
Source organism: Drosophila atripex (assembly GCA_035045925.1). Taxonomy (NCBI): domain Eukaryota; kingdom Metazoa; phylum Arthropoda; class Insecta; order Diptera; family Drosophilidae; genus Drosophila; species Drosophila atripex. The sequence goes on along the minus strand of JAWNOP010000012.1, from coordinate 10,734,738 downwards.
TTTCTGTCCAAAGTTGTTTAATGAAATACCTGTCAGCTATTTGCTCAGACAGGTAGGGTGAATACATATATTCATTCATGCTCTCCCAGGGCAGAAAACATAAACAAAAGCGGATAATGATAGTGGGGAAACCGGAGACACAGCCACAGTTCGGACGAACATGGCGTGGCTGTGCCGAAATGGGTCAAGTGCGTTTTCAGGACAAATTAGCGAGGTTCGAGGTGTGTTCGCCTTCAAGACGGATTGCATGATGTCAGCCAGTTCTCTGCCCAGAACTGCCAATCTACTGGCCAGAATTGACATTTTATATACTTTTTGGCCAATTCAAGTTTACAAATCGGTTGGATAATTGCTTTATAAGTAATGAGCCATTTTGTTTTTGGGTTTTAGAGTCGCAATCACTTTTCAATCGGAAAATAATTAATTCTATTAATTTCTGATTGTGATTTCCAGTATTAGTCACACAAATGGAGCTCCCGCGAGCAGCGAACAGACCCAGCTGTCCCCCACCTTCGAGGACGACTACAACGACTACAGCGAGGACTACAGCGATGAAGCGACGGACAAAGGTCCTGAGACAGCAGAGAATAGACTGATGCCACAATCATCTTCAACATCGACCACCACGACATTTCGACCAATTTTTAGTGAGTTTTTTGATATATCTCTATTATGGCCGATCAACCGACTGACTGTTTTACTTTTTAGACATACCACGACGCAGCAACCATGTCCTGGAGCCCAGTTGCCCGCGCAACTGCCACTGCTTGGAGGACTTCAAGTACGTCCAGTGCACGAACGCCCATCTGACCCATGTTCCCCTGGACATGCCCAAAACGGCGGCTATCATAGATTTAAGCCACAATGTGATTTCCGAACTGAGACCAGAGGATTTTGCCAACTTGTCCAGAGTCCAGGAGATCAATCTCAACCACAATCTGATCAGTCGCATAGACAACGAGGTCTTCCAGGGCTTGGAGCGTCTGCAGCGCCTGCGACTGGCCAACAACCGCCTGACCAAGATAGATCCGGACACTTTTGCGCCAGCCAGGGATCTATCCCTTCTCGATTTGAGTAACAACTCCATTGCCCAGCGACTGGACGGAGCGTTCCTCAACCAGCCGGGATTGATAGAGTTCAGCTGCTCGAACTGCAGCTGGACAGAGCTGCCGGAACAGACGTTTGAGAACATGAGTGCCCTGCAAGTACTCCGACTGGACAAGAACGATTTCAAACAGGTGAGATTGGCGCGCCAAGGTATCGCACTGTCTATCGGTCTATCGGTGGGACGATAGTTGGCGCAGCCCCAGTTCAGCCCCAAAAACAGCTGTTCGCAGCCAACAACATAGTTGTCCCGCTTCCGCTTACGCAGTCTTTTTCACTTGGCAGCAAATCAATACGAGAGCTTTCACGCCGCTCAAGAATATAATTAAACTGAAGTTGCCGCAACTGGACCAGGCCAACATCGAGGAGCTGTGCAACCTGCTCAAGTCCATCGACAACATCAGCTTCCGCAACTTCGACGTCAGCTGCTTTGAGCTCGTCCTTGGCACCTCCTTCAACGACAGCCTCATCCAGGCCACCGACCCGCCGTTCAAGCGGGTTACGGGTCTCCCGACTACCACACCGAAGCCAACAGCGGCTCCGCCGCGCAGTGGTGAGTTGCCTCATTAAAATTCTAAACAATTGTGTGAATTCCATACCCAATATTTGTCTCGTCTTGACAAACAGCCGATCGCAGTCGGGGCAAAATGGCAAACAGCACGGAGTTGGCCAAGGCCGGAATCATGAGTTCAGTGACTGAGAGCAGCGGGGTCAGTGCGGAGGCGGCCGGCGACCAGGAGAATAGCAACCAGGTGGCCATATCCCAGGAGGCCATCAACACTCTGCTCATCTGTGAGTCCTACACTGCCATCTGGCATTCTCAGAAGTAAACTATTGTTTCATTTTCAGGCATCATGGTCATCGCGGTGATCGGAATTATCATTGGACTGATCTGCCGGAAGGACATTGGAGGGATCAAGACCAAATGCTGCCGCACTAGCAAGCCAGAGCCAAAGGACCAGGTTCATCCCACCGAGGAGATACCATTAAATAAGTTAGCTTAAAAGGAGGAAAAAAAACCAAGAAAACAAAAACTAGAAACACATCCTATCCGATTGAAAAAATTCCATTTTGATGGCATTTCGTGTTAGATTATAAATAGTTAGATATACGAGTATGTATATGGATAGTTAGTTGACTACTTTGACTCATCATGCCGCCTAATTGTGGTGTCTGCACGCCAGCACAACAGCTACCAGTAAATAAATTCCCAAATCCGTTGTTAGATTCTAGTTAGTTATAGTCGGTTAAGCTGCCTAGTCGCTTAGCGTTCTACTATTATTTATGGGAGCACGGGGAACCAATTATCACAAACCAAAACAAAAAAAAAGAGAAACAAAAATGTAAAACCCACTCCTGGCTCTGTTCTAGAGATAAACTTTAGTTTTTAGAGCTGTCTTAGCCTTAGACTTTTTGCCTAAATACAATAAAATAAATGATAATTGTAAATAGTACACAAAAGGGATATGCATTTAATTCTTTCATAACAAATAAATAATGGATCAATGATAAAATAAATAAGAACCAGTAGGCGATAATCACTGTTTATTGTCCAGACAAGCTGACACCTGATAACTTGCATGGTTATCCCGCAACCACAACCCTTTCCCGGCCATATTTATCTTCGGAAAACATATTAAGAAGCCAGTAAACAGATCGTAAAATATTGGCAACGTAAATAAACAAATCCGGCACACCAAATTGATCAAAAGAGTGGCAGGTAGTGGGAAAACGGCGTGGGACAACACGTGGCGGCGCAGAGTCAATAGATACGGGTATCATCCGAGCTGATTATGTTCGTGGATCGGACTCCAGGCCGTCTAACGGGCGACAAACAAACAAGAGCACATGGCCAGTGCTTGTGGGGTGGAGCGCCAAAATGGGGCCAAAGTCAGGCCCTATCGGTAGACCCTAGATTTCTGGCACAGCTCCCAGAAAACAAAACAATGAGCTCCAGATTAGTTCGATTAGGCCACTCACTCCTATCAGAGTTTGAATTTTGATTATTCATTCATTCATTCATTTGTTTGTTATTTTTTTACATAAGAATTACAATCTTAAATAATCTCTGAAGGAAAAAAAAGAAAGTCCTTACTTGTATATCTTTTTTAGAACTTCTACTAAACCCCGTTTATCGCAGACCCTCCTGTAGACTGTTTTATAAGAAAAACAAACCTTTCAAATCTTATCTGACTATAAAGGAAACTAATTCTCATGCCAGAGAGGAATTTGACCCAATTTCAAGATAATATATAATGGATTGTATATAAACACTGAGTGCCAACATCATACAGACACCTGTAACCCACTTTGCGTTGAACAAACTACCCGAGGTCAGTTTTCAGTAAACTTTGGGGTGAAAATTAACCAAATGCGTATTATGGAGAAAATATATATCATCCAACCAGTTTAGAGCCTTTCATTCTCAGAACACTACCACCCCTAATACTATATATTTTCTTGTTCACTAATAGGTATCGAGGTAGTCGCCCCATTCTATTCACACTTTATTTTTGTTTACGAATTCATTTCGCAACTTCCGCAATTAATGGCGTAGTATTTTGGTTAAAACGAGGCGGTCTGGGGCGGTGGGTTGGAGGCGGTGGCCAAGTGGGAGTGACGTGCTACTGGCCGACGTGCATTTTGCTTCTCGATTCCCACACTTCATATCGCCTGGCCTGACTCATCCACGTTTTAGCCACAAAAGCAATAAATATTTACGAACTTCTCACTTACCTCCATGACCAGGCTGACGCAATCCTGGGACTCCTTGCAGTCCAGCAGAGCCACCACATTCTCATGGTGCAGCTCGGTGAGCTCCTTCAGGATCTTGATCTCCTTGCCCAGCAGATTCTGCGTCTTCAGTTGTCCCTTCTTGGTGATGCACTTGATGGCCACCGGCATGTGTTTCTGCAACAAACAGGAGGAAGCGAAAACACTTTCGTTAATATATTCAAGCAGGGGGCTAGGCACTTTTAAAGTCATTGAACGGCCAAACCCACTTATCATAATTTAAACCAAAGTCGGGGAAGTGAAACAATCGAATGAGGTTTCCATTAACATATTGATTTATTTTTTAGTTCAATGTCAATGGATTAATAATGATGATTATTAGGGATTAGGGGAACCAGGATGTTTAGGTGTAATGTTTGAGAAGCGTGGAGAAGGGCGCACTTTTTCAAAAAAGCTTAAACTTTATAGATTTTAATTTAAAATCCTATTCCAATTCAAGGCTGATTAAGTAGCTTGAGCAAGAACGTTTTGAAAAACTATTTATTGATTTCAGAATAAGTTTTCCAACTGAAATTCCTCCTTGTGCCAACTGAGGAACTTGTTTTCCCTCGGAATGCCTCAATCTCCATAAACAGCAGCTGCATCCATTAATGCCTTCTCCAACTGTTTACACACTCCTCGGCCAAATGCTTTAATTAGCACGCACTGAACGGCGAACTGAACGAGGAACGAGGAAGCCGGCCGAGGAGAATGCAAATCCCAGAACCGACCGAGGGTCAGCGACGTGTTGGAGGAGGGTCTCGCTCGGTTAGCCTGTTATTATTAGATACGCAAAAACGCATTCAACCGGCAGACAGTCGGGGCGAAGGGGCTGGCAGTCATTGCGGTGAATAAGATTGTTTACTTGGGCGGGCACTGCAGCGGGCCCAGTTAGCGGGTTGAGTTGGCCGGCTGATAAGGCCTGGGATGTGCTGGCCTTAGTTGTTTTCCACTTGGCGGATGACAACGACTCCCTTTGTCTGTCTGTCGGAGAGGTAATGGCTTTGAAGAGTAGACTAGGCTGGTATCTTGTCTAGTTCCTCCATTGGCATCTCTCTGGAATATCGAATCACCTCATTACTGGTTCACGTGCCGACTGAATGCAAATGGAAATCGATATTCGCGAGTGTATTTATAAATTGAGATTCTCTTTCATTTTATTGCCAATAGCCGTGAATCGAGCGAAGCCTACTGCTTCTGACCGATAACAGGCCAGATGCACTTTTGTTTGTTTGTTTGCGGCACTCGGGAGGCATCTGTTTAATGGGTGAAGACCCCTAGCCTGGGATAGATTACAGGAGGCCAGAGATAATCCTTCCTCAGAGATATATCTTGAATAAAAAGTTGCAATTTCTTGATCATTTCTTCAAGTGACGAGCGATTTGAACCTTAAATATATGTACTTTTTGACGTCACTCTCTTGGTCTTTCTGGGGTTTTGTTTACCTTCCATCCCCAGATAGTAGAACCTCCCAGAGATTAGATTACTCAGCGGAAGCCGGGCAGCTCTTGACCCAATCACCTCGATCCACCGCAGCTCTGGAGCCAAATCTGTGTCAGAAGCGAGCGGGAAAGTTGCCCCGCCAGCTTCGAATGCGAGAAAAATGGAAAACGCAGACCTTTTCAACTTCAGGCCAAGACTTCAAGGTGCAGCTTGGCGCAATTTCATCAACTAGAGAAACCCGCACCCAAAATAAGAGGTTCATCGAACCCCGAGTGGTGCGATAAGGTGCTGGCTTTTGGGGGTCTTGTGTCTTATGTGTGGTGCAATGGCCCCCCCCAACTAACTTTTGGCCAAAAACATATGATAATGGCGCAGAAAATGCGAGAAAGAGAGGAGGCAGCAACAACAGCGAGTGCAGCTAAGTATCTGATGGATACAACCACTCGGATGGCGCCATCCAACTGGTGAAATGTACATATCTCTGGTCACCGCGTGTCTCCGCCAGCAAATCGCGGAAATTCTCACATTATTTGCGACGCAAAACTTTTATACTTCAATGGAGCTTAACTCACACCCGATGATGGGGCCACCAGTCAGCCGGCTAATTTGGCCAGAACTGGAGCTCCCCCCGTCTGCTTCCCCACCAGAAACTAGTTTCTAAGATACGCTGGAGTATCTCGCTTTGATTTTTAGATTTGTTTTGGTCTGCACGTGTTTCAGGAGTCGGACAAGTTTTGGATGCCGATTGGAAAGGTGATTTGTTGAAGACTTCCGTCTGCCTGACTTGCCTAACATGAAATAAAATAAAAAATAAAATAAATTAAAGCACTTTCACAATCATCCTAACAGGGGCCTGCCCAGAGGGCCCATTAACCCATTCAAGATTGATTATAAAACCTCTATAATATTGTACAATCTGAACCTGATAGATTCCCCGTAGATTAGACACTCTATAGACACTATAGACACTTTTCCGAGACGCATTTTTGAGACACACTCCCAGTGCAAATGCAAATGAAACTGCAGCCAACTTTGGACAAACAAAATATATGAATATGCATGGCTCTGAGAACCAGATACCAGCGGGGGATTGCGCAACTTGCCGGAGACGAGGGCCTGTTCAATGCAATGAACATGGCACTTAGAACGTAATATTTGCATGATTCCGGCGAGGCGACTTATGCAATTGCTGCAATTGGCTGGCGATAAAACGGAGCGTTCTGTGAGTTATGGAAACACGTGTCGTCTGGACTCGCACATGCCGGCGTATCCGCTAGATACAGATACTCAGATGGAAGTATTCATTCAGAGAAACTACAGCTGGTTGTCATTTATTTTGGGAACTGGATCCTCCTTCGAGGAGGACTTCCTTTTCACTTCGCAGGTCGTGCCCCTCTCGGGTGTGTATCTTCAATTTTTCCATTACTATTTTTAGCAAACAGTCTGCCAGAGCCATGTGCAGACAAAAGATACTTTGTGCCGGTCCTTTGAGTTCCATTTGGTTGGGAGAAGTAAGTGATTACGCTAATGTCGGGTCATGGCGGCCGCTTAACATGTTCCTTCGAAAAGGCCAGAAAAGGACAGACCTAAGCTGGCATTCCGACGTTAAGTAATTATTATTTTTTCAAAGATTTCTTGACAAAATAAAGTCTCTAAATGATAAATTACACTGAAAACAAGCAGTTTATCCAAGGAATTGGATATAAAAATATACAAGGGAGCTGTGTCAGTCAGAGATCTTTTTGAAATAAAAGCAAAAAAAAAACCATTCAGAAACCATCAATCAATAGTGGGGAAGGGATCTCTTATAGGTGACATTGCCTTTGTTATTCCACTGCCAGTAGTTGTTGTCATTGTACTGCATTTGTAATTAATAATGAGACTTTACAGGCCAGACGAACTTGAGCAACTTAGAAAAGAAAAAAACAGAAAAACACTTGATAAGAAGGCTTTGTTGTTCAAACAATAACACTAACAATAACAGATCTGAAAAAGCTATATGTTTTTGGACATAATCATATGGAGATACATAGATACATCAGGTTATAGCAGATATATCTTGAATATATTGTGTGGGTGATCGGTTCGTGGATACAGAAAACAGCTGATGCAATAACTGGCAGCTGTTGCCGCTTCGGAAACTTTTCGCTTCAAGCTTTTCACTTTGCGTGTTTCTTGTTTTCGTTTTTGTTTTTGTTTTGTTTTTGCTTTTCAATATAAACTTTATGCCATAAACTTAACAGCAAATTAATATTAATGACTCCATGGCGAATATTTAGTGAATAGTTTTGATAAAAGTTGCTTGACCTGCAACTGGTCACCATCATTTTTATTTCTTATCAAGATTTGTATGTTTTTTTTCTTTAAAAGACCCCAACTACTTGGCCCTTTTGGTGCCCAAGAAACCTCAAACAATCGCTGAGAATAATTTATTTTCGCTTCGACCCTGAAATAGTTCAAAAGCACCATCAAGCCCATACACAGAATATACATTTTTCGACGCAGTGGTGGAAAGAAATCGCTCCAAAGCACGTGCGTGTGGCAGCTGAACATAAATTTGCTTAGAAGACCAGAGAGGCAGTGGCATAAAGGGTGGTGGCAGCAATAGAAAATAAACAAAAGTTGTGCCTTTTGAACAAAGCGCAGGGATCTAAGGGGTTCCTTGTTAAATATTCAAACACAGTATTTTTTTTTCTTATACCTTAAATTAATTTTAATTTTAATTTTAATTTCAATTTAATTTATTTAATTATTTGTTTTGGGGACAGGAGCTTCTTTGGCGATTTCTGCGGCGCACTCGACAATGGCGCATTGTTAATAATTTTAGGTTTTTTTTTTGTGATTTTGCGACCAAGCCCCGCATTTGTCACAAACAATAACAGTGGCCGAGAGGTGGGGGGAGGGGATGACAAAACAGGTTAACAAAATGATGGAATGATTAAAAGGGGGAGAGGGGTGGGGGATGGGGACACTATGCTTACCTTGCGATGGCGGCCCTTGTAGACGACGGCAAAGGCGCCGTGGCCAAGCATATCCTTGGAGCTGTACTCATAGTCCCCGACAATATTCATTGCATGCGAGGATGAAGGATGCGCCTGGATGCCTGGATGTGGATTTGGATTTGGATGTACTCTCTCGTGGATGCCCTTCTCCCACTATCCCACACTCTCCCACACACTCTTTCTCTCTTTCTCTCGGCACGGACTCACACACGCACGTCTCTTGACTCTCCTCGTTTTCTTTGCTTTGCTTTGCTTTGCCTTCCAATTGCAATTGTGGAAAATCAATTTTTTTTATTCCTGGGCCAGCAACTGGCTGCGAATTCTGGCTGCTGCACTTTCCAACCTGCCGTTTGGCTTTTCACGTAACGCGTTCGCTTAGCCTGTGCTATCCACAATTATCAGTGGCACTCACTCTAATTTCACTTTGTAATTGAATTAAATTGTTTTTTTCGCTCTCCTTCGTGCACCGTGTGTTTGTGTCTGGTCGCATACGCTCACATCGGACAAGGCACACTCGCACTCCGCGACAACTGCAACTGTTTCCTGGCTTGTCAAATTTTTTTAATTTTTGCCCCAGCGAAAAACTTTGCACATCCGAGTTGCTGTTTGTCCGATTCTTCTTCTATTCGCGATTCGATTGGGGTTTCAGAGGGGATTGGGCAGGTGATAGATGTTGATATTTCGTTAGAGGTGGACAGCCATCGTGAGTAGTGGCGATATTTCTGCAGGGTGTGGTAACACTGATTATAAGACGTGGCAACACTAACGGCCTTGCCACACATCGGCAACAAAAATATCGAAATTTCGATATAAAAAATACATGTTCGTCATCCCTAGTAGCAGGAAACACAATAAGATCCATTTAATTAATAGAAAGCGCGGCGGAAAAAACAAATCCCAACTCACGGGGACAAAAAAGTGATTCTTAAATTAGAAAAAAGGCAAGTTGTTGTGCCAGCTTGTCAAGAGCTTTGTTTGGAAGTCTGCCCGAGCGTGGCCAGAGAGTACAGTGGCATAGAGTGCATAGATAAGAGAAAGAGGAGGTGGGCAACAAGCGAGGTGGAGCTTAACGTGGAGCTGGCATCTGATTCCAGTTGTTGTTGCTGTTTTACAGAACTTGTCCCGAAAATCAGCCAGCATGAGCGCCCCAAATGAAGGCGGCGCGGGAGGCGGAGCAGGAGCTGTGGGAGGTGGCGGCGGCGGAAGTACAGCTACAGCACCATCAGGTATGTTGAACGATATCCGAGAGTACTATATATATATAAATATATGCACCAGTAACAAATAAAAAAGCCCTGTATTAGCATTGTCCCGTGTATGCGTGTGTATACATAACATTTGTGCGCCTCTCTTTGCTCTCCCGTACGCGCACTGTTTGTTTCCGATTCCCCTTTGTGCCTCACCTTCGTAGCAAATGCTATTCTCTCTCTCTCTTGTGTCCATGTTTGTGTGCTTTGTTGTTACTGTGCATTCGTGGCAGGGTTGCCAAGTGTCCCCCGATATGTTCTCAATGTTTAGAATTAAAAAAAAATTCGCTTTAATTGTAAGAATTGTAGTATTTGGAGAGCTTAATTAGACAGATTTGTGTTTGTCGCTTGTCCGTCCAATCGTGTGCGTCCCAATTGGAATTATTTTTCTAACGAAATCTCATAGAAAATACCCACTACTGCCGCCCGCACAGCCCCCCTGAAAACCATTAAGATACGCACCCAGCCATTTCTTCCTCATGCACCATCATTGCTGTCATCCGTGCAAGTCACTTCATCGTCATCGGTGGCATCCGCATCCGCATCCCTGGTATCACACTCAAATCCGCCCTTTCAGCTGCGCGGCGTCATTAACAAGTACTCATTGCCGTCCACCCATTTACTCCAATCCTCTGCAGCGCACTCGGCGGTGGCCGCCAAGATCACCCATGTCAAGTCGGACGGCGGCGGTGGTATCTCCATCTCGGGCACTCCCATCCTCAGCGGCGGTACAATCAAAGTGGCGGCCGCCAATCCCGTCCAGCAACCGATTGCTCTCAACACGGGCCAGGCCACCACGGCAGCGTCCATCCGAGCCATCGGGGCGGGGGGTCAGTCCACGCAGGTGCGTGTCGTCATGCCGATGATCAAGCAGCTGGAGAACGTTACGGCCACGGGTAGGACACAGATTACGGCGATACCAGCAGCTCCGGCCAGAAGTGTCTCGAATGCCTCCATCACCGTAACCAGGCCGCTGACACAAGCCACATATCTGCCGAGGGCCAGCGTCACTGCCACCCAGATCGGTGGCGTGGGAGTCGGGGTGGGCCAGCGTCTGGTGACTCCTCTCAGAGCCACATCGTCCGCCTCGGCGACTGTCACACCAGCAGCTCCCGCGGGAATCAGCGCTACTGGTGGCTTCGTCCGTGGGGCCACCGCATCGGTGAGCAGGAGTGGAGTGGCAGTGTCTACCCAGCCACCGTCCACAGTGATCTCGTCCAGCAACAGCGCCGCCTGGATGCAGAGTCCCACGGGACAGGTGCAACTGATCCGTGCCATCCCCCAGACGCGACAAAGGATCATTACCACGTCGGCGGGAGTCAGCAGTGCCAATGTGGTGACCACGGCTACTCCGGTCCAAGCCCCAACGGGTAAGTTTTTGTAGCTTCTGCTTCGAATGGCTGCTAACCCGGATTCCTTGCAGCTCTTTCAGTTTCCGCTGCCCAAACACTGACGCCGCAGTCCACGGGGCCGGCAGGTGCCCCCCAAGCCTACGTGGCCACTGTGTTGCCACAAAGGCAGCACCAGGCCACTCTGGTCTACTCCTCGAACGTGTCCACCCCGAACGCAAATCCCAATCCTGGCCAGCAGTTCAATTCCCGCTTTGCTGTGGCTACGCCCACTGGAGGAGTAACGACCACCACCCCCGGAGGAACTACAGTCACTTCGCGTCAAGTGCGACCCATATCGTTGGGCAAGGGCTTCACTGGAGCCAAGCTGAACACGACGAGCATCAGTATCAGGGCACCCCACCCCCAGCTCAATGCGAGCGTTACACCTGCCCCGACACCCGTGAGTGTCTCGGGAGGAGCAACAGTGGCGCCGGGACGAGGGCCTGGTGCTGGAGCCGCTCTGACGGCCACAAATCTACCCACCACGCGGATCATCCAACTGCAGCAGCCGGCGACGGCAGCCACGCAGCAGATCATCGGATCGGCTGCTCGCCTGGCGGGCAATGTGATGCTGCAGCCCTTCTTAATGAGCACTTCGGCGGCAGCTAAGATGGGTAAGTCAGCCGGAATTGGGAAATAGAACTACTTGCCATGTAATGGTATCATTTTGGAATATCTTGCAGGCATTCGGCCACCAGTTACCATGACGGCCAAGGTGCAGCCCTCACTGACCATCACGCAGCTAAATCCCATAGGGAAACTATCCACGGCCGGAGCAACTGGCACACCGACCATGACCCCGCAGGGAGTGACCAGCATCCAGGCGGTGCCAGTGCCGAGTGTCTCGGCTAGTGTGGTTACACCCAGTCCGGTAACCGGAGCGACTGCAGCTGCCGGTGGCGCCACCGTTCTGCCCTTGACCATCAGCGGCAGGGGAGAAGCCGTCGGACCCGGAGGCAACATCCTCACGGGCACCTTGACGCCCATTAAGAATGCCAGTGGCATCACCATGGGCAAGATGATGATGACCCCGACAACGGCAGGGGCACCAGGATCGGATGTTACTGTTAGCAGTGGAGCTACTGTCACCGGGTTCCAGCGCACTTGGAATCCAGTGGTGGCATCCCAGAGCCAACTGATGAAGGTGCGATCTTGATAGTCTTTAACTAAAGTTAGGATAGAACTTTTAATTAAAATAATTGCCTTTTTCGAAAATTTGAAGTTGACAAGGCCTACTTTCTACCAAGTGACATCTCTCCAATTATTAAATTAATTCCACTTTTGGCAGATTGACGACAAGGGTAGCGCTGCTACGATCTACTACGAATCAATGCCGGCATCCTCGTCCACTGGCGTCCTCTCGCTGACCACCACCACCGTGACCCAGAGCAGTCAGTCCCAAGCTCAACTGGTGAGCACTGCTGGCGGCAGCAGCTTATCCGTTTCCTCGCTGCCATTCGCTGCCAGCCATGCCTCGGCGGCATCCGGAGCGGCAGGTGCCGGAGCTGGGTCACAAGCAACCTTTACGGTGCTACCGTCTGGGGCTGCAGGAGCGACGGCTACCCGAACTATCGGCCATCAGCAACTGATAATCCCAACGGCGGCGAACAGTGCCCCGCCCCAGCACATGGTCATCCCGTTGCATACATCCGTCAAGGTGACCACGGGAGCGGGCAACCCCCAGCCGGCGGGCGGAAGTGGAGCACTGGTGTCCAACTTCATGCGCAAGCGAGACGCCGAGGGCTCGCCCATTCGGGCGGCCAAGAACCTGGGACCCACGCTGCTCTCCATGGCAAGCAACACAAACAGTGCCACCAATTCCGGGTCCACGTTCAGTTTAAAGCCCGTTTTTGTGGCGGTGCCCTCGTCGGTTAGCTCGGCCCTCACCGTGGAGGCTTTGGCCAAAAAGGAGAGGGAGCGGGTTGCCCATGGAGCCCCCAGCAACGTCCCCACGGTAGCATCTGCCGAGACTGCCATCGCAACCACGAGAAATCTCCGCGCCGAGTCCCCGGCGTCCTCGGATGGCTCCACTACAGTGTCGGCGAACTCTTCGCCAGGCGTGGATCAGCAGTTGCAGGACAGGATTGGCGAGCCATCGGCGGCGAGAGGGCGCGACAATGCCACGCACTTCAATCCCATAAATGAGGTGAGTTGGAGGGAAGGTGGTAGCAAGTAACTATTTCCTAAAATTCTGGATTTTTCTCACCTTGAAGATGTACTCCTCGCATCAGGGACACTCGGCGATGGGAGCACGTGGTAGCGCGTTCGTAGATGTCCAAGCACCAACGCCGCAACAGCAGCAACCCCAGCAGCCGACGCCCCACGTGGCGGGATCTGCCCAATTGGCTCAGCAACCAGGAACGCGAATGAATGGCACCGGCAGCAGCTCCAGTTCGAGCTACGACTGTTCCGCAAGAAAGAAGCCGCGTAGATCTACGTACGATTTCTTAATTAACTTAATTCGTTTGTTATTTTAAATAATATCCTTTCGAATTTCTAGTAATGACAGTCAGCACTCAACCCAGAGCCAGGCATCCTTGTCCCTGCCACCCCCGAGTGCGGAACCGGCACCTACTGCTGCAGCAGCCTACATGCAGAAGCACAACAATGGAGGTCTACTGGTGGCAGCCCCGGCGCCGGGAGCGGCTCCTAATAGTGCACCAGTCGAGACCAATCATCGGAACAGCGCCCCGGCCGTGGCGGGCAACAAGGAGAACGCCAATCCCGTCGACTTTGTTATACGGCGTCCGCGCAACTGTGCTCTGCTAAATGTAGGACTTCATCAGCTAACTTGTTCCCGAGTTTGGTTATTAAAATGTGTGTTTTTTTTAGACTTACAAGCCCACGCACAAGCTGGCCACCAACCATTTCCATCGCTACACCGATGTGAAGCCCAGGGAGGAGCGACGAGCCACAGTCATTGACTTGGCCAATCAGCCCAATGTGCGGGAGAAAATCAATGGATGGAAGATCTATCATTTAAGGACGCAAATGGAGGACTTGGTATGACCAAACAACGGCCATCCTAGAAACTATTTGTTAATCCTTTTCCTCCTTAGAACGAATCTGAGATGGTCAGTCTGGGGCAGCTAGAAACCATGCTACAAGCCCTGGAGAAGGACAAGGACAAGCACAGCGAAATAGAGCGCGTCAGTGAGCTGCTAAAGGTGAGTTCTCTTTTCTACTTGTAATTTTTATAATTTTTTATCCGAAACTCCTTTCAGGGAAATATCCAGCGGAGCAAAATCATCACAGACGGCATCAACGAGGCCCAGAACCAGCTTATGAAAATCTTCGAGCACAAGCCCCACGTCTCTGACATCATCAGTCGCTGCGCCTCCAAGCGCAACTTCAAGAAGCGAGAAAAAATGTAGACCACTGACTGGAGGAGTACCATCCATGTGAATGGATAATTTGTACATTTGCCTACTTTAAGAGTCTAGATTAGAGAATTTTATTTTAACACTAACCACTATCCATTTGTAGGACAACCCATTACAAAGAAAACGGCAATATTTTTTAAATTCCTTTAAATACAAAGTCTAAGAGTTGTATAATTAATAAGATTTTTATTTCAATCTGAGGTGTTTCTGTAAAATATTACTCCATTTATGGTCAGTTACATGGGTGGCGGAGGGGGGACGCCGTTAAACATAGGATGGTGCATAGCTGGTCGTGGTGGTCCTGGGATGGGGAAGCCGCCTGGTGGTCCGATCGCTCGGTGCAGGTTGGGCGGTGGTGGGGGCATGATCTTGGGCTCGAACTTGAAGGCAAACTGCAGGAAGAACTGCTTCGTGTCCCGGTTCCAGTGCGTCCAGAACTTGCCCTCGCTCTTCTCCACTTCTCTGGAGGGCACCTTGAAACCAATCGTCTCGTACGGCTCGGAAGCAAACAAGAGGTACTGCCACTTGCGGTCTGGCGGCTCGATCTTCTGCTCGTAGGCGGACATGAACCGGTGGCGCGGGACGATGGAATCCGAAATCTCGGGGTAATCAATCTGAAACAATAGAGACTGCTGTCCGTTCGAGGGCTCTCTCTGCTTGGTCACCCGGTAACCAGGTCGTCCGATCTTGACGAATTTCTTCGGCTCCACGCGGGGCTTCTCCGGTGCCAGCAGCGAGGAGGGGGCCTCCTTGGCCTCTTTGGCGGCTCGGCGCGCAAGATTCTCCTGATGCTTCTTGCCCTGCGTGTGGGCCAGGTAGCTTCCTTCGTTGTTGTGCAACGTCAGGCACAGCTTGCACTCGTAGGATCCCAAGTGGTTCTTCATAAAGTACGGATCTTTGTTCAGATCTATGGTCTCCAGCGCCAGCTGCCGCAGACGTTCCTTGCGGTCGCGGTTCGATTCCGACCAGGAGGCCACGCCTCCGCTGCCGGTTTTGCCACCGGCGCGGTTCTGAAAGTCCATTTTTCCAAGTTTATTTCAATTTGTTTGGCTAAAAACGTTGTCGCTTTTTCCGGAAAATTATTGCTGGTGTAGATATAGGGTTGTCGAGTGATGCGACTATCATCAGTGTGACCGTATCGTTAACAAAAATTATTACTAGCTTGACCTCAAAGATAAAATACATTAAAAATGCTTTCAAAAAGGTTTTTAATAATTTGAAACTGATCTTTTCTTAATATTTTCTCGTCTTTTTTGTTCTTAAAAACGCCTCTTTCCAAGTAGTTACTGGTTCTTATAAAATATACCAAAATCTGCCCCCATCTCTCGTGTCCAGGTTCCACTTCTTCCCACTGGTGGCGCATCTGTGCTTCTATCGATATTCCGATAATTCTATAATTTTTTAGCCAGCTCTATTGCACATGCTGGATTTTTTTTAATTTTTTGAGTGGAAAAAAGTCTTAGAAAGTATATTTATTGACCATAAGTGAAGATCCAGGGCGTTTGAAAAGTTATTGGATCGGGAAACCAAAAAAAATTTGCAGTGTTCAAAGGCTCGACGAAATCAAATGTAAATCATTTTTGCGAAATAGGCGTGCTCAGTTCAGATGTGAAGTCCCATTTTTCTGGTGAGATTTTCGTGGGAGACGGACCGTTTGGTCAAGCATTATTAGAGAATGGATAAGCCCGAGCGACACAGCCTTATGGGGCCTCCGCCGGCAGAGGCAAAGTCTGCCAATTCCAGCAACAACAATGCTGCTGCCCCTATTCCAGCGGCGTCATCGGCTGGCGATAAAATTGCACCCCCTCCCAAGCGAATAATTAAGAAAATTAACCTGGACTTCAACAAGCTGAAGGAGGCTGGACTCGATCGCAAGCTGGCCGAGGTCCTAAGCAAACAAAGTTCAGGAGCCAAGCCGGCAAAGGCTTCGATCCAATCTGCTCCTGCCGCTGCCACTGCATCGCCCTCGACGTCAACTGCTGCGCAACAGAAGCCACAATTGCGTCAGTCTGGTAAAAAAAAAGAGTTATATTTTAAGTTTATTATGCTTTTGTCCATGTTCCCTTAGTTGTATGACACTACGCTTTTAGGACTTGTGCCAAATGTGTTTTAACCATCCAAGTGTATGTGTGAGTTTAAGAAGCAGGGCGAAAACCATAGGCGGTGGCGCAGCTGTTAAGTGCGTCCTCTTAAAAGCAGTCTTTTTTTACGGTTCTACTTCACGCTTGTCACTTCTTTTTATGTAATAATATTTGCATTTATTTTTTTAGTTTTTATATATTCACCAGATACAAAATTATAATAAATAAATTCAAAATAATTTATTGAAAATTACTTGATTAGGTTTATTCTTTCCCTTCTCTGTAGTACTACATATGGAATGGGGTGTATACACTGGGCGTACATTATAATGGATGTTCGTATTAATTAATTTAATTTTTTTTCTTAAAATCAATGGAAAATGGTGTTTAATTTAATATTTTTCTGACTATTGGTAGTATTTTTTTTTTGTGGAAAAAATGAAAATATAATCCTCAGACTTATGAGGGTTAATATTTTTTTTTTGAACTCATACCCTGCAAGCTGACTTCAAGTGCCACCCTCGACCGCTATACTCGTTTTCTTTTGATGGCCCAACCTGTAAATGGGTGCTATCATTGAGGTTAGGGACGAAGTTTTGTTGCTCGTTTTTGGCCCGAGTTCGAATCCCACCATTAACAAAACTTTTAAGCGTTTGTTTAATTTTTTTATTTTATACTAAAAATTGTTTAATATTTTGATATAGTCTTAAGACTATATTAGAATTTTTGGTAATTATTTGATCTGTTAATTTAAATTTAATCCTTGTTGTTTACAAATCTCTATTTTTAGCGCCGCAGCCCATAAAAAAGCGAGCCATGGTGTCGGATTATATAGAAAAGATAGTGCCTGTCCAGACGAATGTGGACAGTTCGATGAATGTGAAGGCTCTACTTAAAAGCCGAATCCTTAACAAGAGCATGGGCGGGATACCGGCCAAGTATTCAGCATCCCGACCACCACCATCTGCCGCTCTAGGATCTCCGGACTCATCGCCCACACCTGCTGTTTTTTCGGTTCCCATAGCCAAGGCGGATGTTACAGTGCGTCCCAAGCAGCAACCATTGTTGCTTAATTTGGTGAACAAGTTGCCCAAATGTCGATCCCTGTGTACGGCTAGCAGCTACAGTGGCCAAAAAAGAAGCACATCCAAGGATCAGCATAGTGCTCCACCAAAGGCGCCCGAAATTCCTCAAAAGTCAGCCCAATCTTCTCCGTCAACTCCAGTAGTGCCTCAGGAACATAATTACATGACACCTAGTCCTAATCCTCTTCAGAATCCACATCCCCCACTACAACTGGCTCCCCAAACTCCAACTGTTCTACCCCAAAGCAGCAAAAGCTCTCTGCCTCCGTTGATTGTGCTGGAGAACAAAGTGCTGTCCCCGGATGAGAAGATAGACTTGAGCAGTCTGGCCATCCAACAGGTGAAGCCCCTGGAAAAGACCGATGTGATTCCTGCTCCAGTTCAGGGACCTATCCCCACAAATTCGGGAAAGGGAAAGGTAATCCTTAGCACCCAAAAGCTGAAGCTGCCACGAGAGAAACTCTCTGAGATGGCCAACGAGATTCGAAGCCAGGTGAAGAAGGTGGAAGCTATCCCGCACCTCGAAACAGTTTCCTCTTTTAATGCATCACTGAATATCAAACCCAGCAATGTGGAACCATTAACCATAAATAAGGAACTCAGTACCGAAGTCTATAATTCAACCATCGAAACTCCGACTGTCAAATCGGGAGATGTGACCCTCTTTCAGTCCCCAGTTAAACAGCCTAAGGAATTGCCATCTTCAGACCCTATGGAGGTTTCCACTGACACTTTTTCCATTACCGAGCCGGAGGAAGTGCCTGTTTATAATCCTTACACCCCAGAACCAGAAGAGGTGCATGAAGCTCCAAATATGGAGACCCGTACTGCAACTCCAGAGCCAAATCAGTTGCCTACAGAAGAGAAATCTTCTACATCCAAGGTCTTGTCCGCCGTAGACTTCATAGCCCAGCTCACAGCTGAAAATACTCTGGACGACAGCAGTTTCATGGAGTTGTCCCCCGAAGAACAGCGTTTGAATGCCCTTTTTGGTGGCGGAGGCTTCGGTGTTTCTTCTTCAATGTCCATACAAGAGCCTGAGAAGGTTGAAGTGATTTCGGAAGTGCAAAAGGAACTCCCAAGGCACGACCCGACTGCCTTTGTGGAAACCCCCGCTGATGAGGAGCTGGCGATTGGAAAGATTTTGAAAATGGATGACGTGAATATATTGCACGCCACATTAGATGTGAACAGTGATAGTACCAACATTCTTCGCATAAGTCCCAATGCAGTGAAGTTGCAGAAGAGCGCGGAAATCTTGGAGAAGGCGGCGGAAGAACCAAGGTTCCTTGAGGCCATTGAGGTTCCTACCGAAAAACAAAACCTTGCCGCCAATATTTTAGCAGAACAACCAAAAAATGCAAACGATTCGGAAGTGCCTTTGGAGAAGAGAGATCAGGAACCTGAAAAGGAGGTAACTCCACCTGTGAGGAAGCAGCCGATGAGGTCCAAAAGAGCCAAAATCAATTTGGTTCAACGGACGAAGAGGCCCAGTCTTCCAAAGGCGACTGAGGCCAAGAGACCTAAGCCAGAGTTTGAGGAAAATGATGAGCCAACGGCTGAGGCAGAGCGAAATGGAGAAATGGAGATAGAGGTAATTGCTAATTTCGATAAGCCAAGCTCAGACATAGTTAGCCCTAATATATCTAGTATTACAAATAATCCAAAGGTGCCATCAGATGAGGGGCGGAGTAAGGAGGTGAGTGATTTGGAAGCAGAACCGGACCAAGAACTATCGCAGAGAACAACGCAGCAGGATAAGCCAGAAGTGGAGGAGGAACAAAATGAACTTGCATCGAAACCCGCGACCCACCGCGATCTAACCCAGCTGTATCATCCCCCCAAAATGCCAAAGAATAAATCTCGTAGACAAACTCAGATCCCGGAACTAATGGATGATCCACAACCCTCCACAACTGGTAGAAATGTATCCTTAATAGACATCCTCTCCCAGGAGCAACCTGCACCGCAGGGCGATGCCAAGATACCATTTCGAAAGGAGCCTGAGAAAGTGGATAGCATAACATGTTCAACACCAGAAGCAAAGGGAATACAGAACCTAATAAGCCACCTGGAAGCCGAAAAGGTGCCCCCACAGACCAAGAAGACCTCTCCCAGCTCAGAAGATACTCCCAAGGCAGGGTCGCGAAAAAAGCTCGTTAAAACGCGTCCAGTTCTCGGGAAAAGATCCGCCAAAGTCGCTCAAAACTCCCAGCCAGAAAAGGCAACCAGTTCCATAGACCCAGCTCCAGTAGATGTTAGAAGCCGTGTTCCCACTTCAAGTACCAGTGACGATGATAGATCCGAGCCAGTCGGATTGGATGAGAAACGCACTCGCACTCCAGTTCTTTCTTTTCAAGTGGCACAAAAAAAGATCAATGAAACGGACATCAGCGATGATGCTTCTCCGGATCACGATGAGACTGAGGACGAGCAGCTGTCCCATGTAAAAAAACATCAAGCTAAGTCGGAAGAAACCAAAAGCCAAGAAGCTGACGATTCCGACAGCAGTAGTTCTAGGGATTTTTCAGAAAGTATAGCCATTAATGAGGATAGAAGCCTAGATGAGCCTCCAATGGGAGAATCGAAAATGGAAGTTCCGTTGGAGCCCAGTGGCGGAGAGACCTCCAATGTAGTTGAGGAGCATTTGGAAGAGTCTTTTAGGAAACTGAAAGAGGCAAAGACTGTGATAAACGAGAAGGTTTCACCAATTCCCGAAAATAGTACAAGAAGGAGCAGAAGGTCTACAAAAAAAATTCCAGAGGAAGAACCTTCCAAAAGTGAAAGTGTAATTCCACCTTCTTCAGTTTCCAATCCTGTGGAAAATAATGTTTCGACAGAAAAACAGGAAACAAAAGGTAAACGACAGTCTAGGACGAGTTCAAAAGCTCAAAACTCGCATACTATTCTAGAGGAGTCTAAGAATGCAGAGGTTACCGTTGCGGTTTCGTCAACTGAGGAAGAAACTAAGAATCCTGAAGAGCCAACTACTTCTGCAAAATCCTTGCGGCAACGGCAATCTCGGAGTATAACCCCAAAAGTGGCTAATAGTTCAACTGAAGAGGTTTCCCAACCTACAGAAAGTTCTGTAGAAAATATAGAAACAAAAGAGGAAAAAGAAAAAGCATCCGACAAATCCAAAGGTAAACGAAAGTCTCGATCTTGCAAAACAGTCTCAAAGGATTTGGAAAAAGTTGAAGACACCGAGACTGTAAGTGGGGATAAAAATGTTGTAGATAAGATTGAGTCTACAGAGATTCCATCTGAGATACCAAGTAGAAAACGAACATCTCGAAGTAAGACACCAAAATGTTTAGATCCAACTCCACCGGCTGAGGAGAAGCTTGGAGAGGCAAATGAAGATGAGACTCCACAGGAAACTCCAAAACCTGAGATTATTGCACAACCTAAGGAAAAACGAAAATCTAGAAGTAGAAAAGCGATTTCAGATAAATCTAAAGATACTCAGGAGGGGGAAAATACTGTATCCAAGACCGAGGAACTGGAAACATCAACAAGTGACACTGCGAATCTGAGAGAAGTTTCCAAAACAGAAGAATCGGCGGATAAAAGTGAAGATTTGCCTAAAGAAAGTGTTCCAGAAGACTTCAAACTTCCCGAAAAGAGTCTGAAATCTAAGGCAACCCGAAGATCAAGGATCAAAGAGTCGCAAGCCGAGTTACTTCAAAGTCCTGTGATAAATCCAGAAGTTCCCAACGAGTCGGATGTCACTTCCAGTCCAGCTCAGCCCAAGAGACAAAGAAGAAGTCGCTGCGCTGACTCCAAGAATGTGGATGTCGACGAAGCGAGTTCTGGTTCGGCAATGAAACGGAAGTCTAGATCCCAGCCGGACCCGGAAACCGCTCCCATACCCAAAGACGAAGAAATCCAGACCCCCAAAAGAAGCCGAAGAAGAAAAGAACCTGAAGATGTTCAACCTCCGCCTCCATCGTTGGATACTCCAAAGACTCCTGCGAAAAGGGGAAGGAAACGAGCAGCCGAAGCGGATTGTGAGCTGGCCAAGAAATTCAAGGAGGAAGGTATAGCGGTTACTCCCTTTAATCTGCGTCTGCTACTCGTCCGTAAAAGGGAGCAGCTGGAAACCGATGAGGTGGTGACCAGCGAGGGCGAAGGTGGCGGGCCCCTGCAATGTGGCCTGTGCCTGGCTCGTAGCACGACAGAGAATTGGCAAAATCACTTGTTGGAGCACTACGGAGTGGGTTGGCTCATTGAGAACACGCCGGAGGTAAGCTTCCAGATGAAAATACAATTCCTCAAATTATAATTCATATTCCTTATTTAGTTGATAACACGCTCTTCGGCAATGGCGATGATGAAAGCCTTTCTACAGAAAAACCCCGAAAAACGGCTCGTGTGCCGCATGTGCAACAACAAGTTGACCTCTGCCCAGGGTATGATCCTTCATCTGGAGAGCTGTGCCAAAAAACTTGCAGCGGCTGAAGACACCTTTAATGTGCGTCTGCTACTCATCCGTAAAAGGGAGCAACTGGAAACCGACGAGGAGTTGACCGACGAGGGCAAAGGTGATGGTCCCCTGCAATGTGGCATGTGCCTGGCTCGTAGCACGAAGGATAATTGGCAGAACCATTTGTTGGAGCACTATGGAGTGGGTTGGCACATTGACGAACAGCCGGAGGTGAGCTTCCAGATGAATATACTTTTTAAAATATATGATAATCATTATTCCTTTTCAAGACCATCACACGTTCTTGGGTAATAAGGAAGATGAAAGACTTCCTCCTCGTAAACCCCGAAAAACGGTTTGCTTGCCGCATGTGCAACCATCAATTAACTACCGCCATGGGTATGATGCTCCATTTGGAGAACTGTGGCAGGCAGCGGGTGGAATGCGAATTCTGTAGAAAACTGTACGCGTTCATGTCGTTGCCGCAACATTTGCGAACCTGTCCCAAGCGTCCCAAGGACGGAATTGAACAAGAACCAGGGAAGGAAATCAGGGATCTAGTGCCTAGCAGTGCGCCAGCTGAAAGTACCTTCAATGCGCGTCTGCTGCTCATCCGTAAAAGGGAGCAACTGGAAACCGATGAGGTGCTGACAAACGAGGGCGAAGGTACAGGTTCCCTGCAATGTGGCCTATGTTTGGCTAGTAGCACATCAGAAAATTGGGAGAACCATTTGTTGGAGCACTATGGAGTGGGTTGGTTCATTGGCGAGCAGCCGGAGGTAAGCCTCACTACTCATCTGGAACTTTACAATAAATAATAATTAATATTCCTTTTGAAGATCATTACACGTGGTTTGGTAATCAGGAAGATGAAAGATTTTCTCCAGAAGCACCCCGAAAAACGCCTTGGTTGCCGGTTGTGCAGCCAACAACTAACTTCCGCCATGGGCATGATGCTCCATTTGGAGAACTGTGGCAGGCAGCGCGTGAAATGCGAGTTCTGTAAGAAACTCTACGCGTCTATGACGCTGCCGCAACATTTGCGCGTCTGTGCCAAGCGCTCCATGATCGAGAAAGCAAATCAACGGGATCCAGCGGAGGAGACCAAGGAGTTAGTTTATAGTAATGCCGGCAGGGCTAAGCGCAGGTCCACAATAAAGGCTGAAACAAAACTGAAGAAACTAGGAGAAGCCCTAACCAGCGAAAATTCAGCGAAGGAAACCGATCAGCAGAAAGATTTCGATGGCGACTCTTCCGACTATGACATGGCAATGGACAAGGAGTCATCGGATGAGTATGCATCTGAGGGCGCGGACTCTAACGAGGATCCAATACTCAGCGAAGACGAATCCGAGGGCAAGGGCAGCAAGAGATCTAAAAAATCAAAGGCAAACGATGCCAGCCGAAAAAGGAATGCACGCAAGCGACCTGTATTTCTGGGTGACGTGTCGGAGAAACCTCGTAAGTAAAACATAATTTTCTTCAAAATTGTTTAAAAAATAAAATGTCTTCTGCAGTATTTTCTCGTTACCTTAACTTGGAGCTTAGGATAGAGAATAGATGGAAGAAATTGTAAGTAAATTACAAAGCAATGTTGAATGGTTAAATTGTATTAAATTATTTGATTTCTAGCCTGCAGATCAGTTATGCCAAAGGTTCCTTATTTCCGCAATTCGAGCCCAGTTACTCCATTATTTCTCTCGAAGAAGCCCAAGCGCTGCTGCCCTCCAAAGAATCAAAATCCATGAGATATGCATTTGGTGAGGCCGGAAAATCGGGTGATTGGCAACAAATGGGACTCTTTGAGAGTTTTATGAAAGACGGTATGTTCAGAATTAAGAAAATCAACCAGGATCTTACAGATTCTATCCTTTGACAGGTGAATATATTGGCTACCTTGGCGGAGCCATTAAACAATTGGCGTGGGCTCCTCTGCCGTCGCAGGTTAAGACCCAATACCTACTGTGTTCCCTGCGAACAAAAATGAAGAGTTTTACGAAGCACGTCAAAGTTGAGGGCAAGGAGGACGCTCTGCTGATCTTGCTGAAATGTTCAGTACCTAATCATAATCCCAGTGATAATTTTTCCTCCCTTCAACTGGACCTCCACTACGGAGTTCGAGTGCCAAACGGACCAGTTCACAGCTTCGTCTTTATGCCCAGTGGTGGTTACGATGAGTCAACCAATCGGTTAGGATTACTGGCAGTGAGCAATTCCATGAGCGATGTTCACATCTACGCCCTCCCTTTGAGCCTTCCTGGAGAGGAGCTGACTGGCGCAGAAAAAAATGTGATTCAACTTAATTCGATTCTGACTCTTAGCTTGGACAAAACGAATCCTGTGCAGGATCAATGCACTCGCATCTGTTGGTCTCAAGTGAGCTTTGTGATAGAATACGACTTTAGGAAGATCCTCTTATTATTTTATTGCTTTTTTCTTAGGCGCGTGGGCACAACTTCCTTGTGACAGGCTATGCCAAAGGAAACGTTGCCTTTTGGGATATTGGCGACACAGATGGCCTCAATTGCATCAAGCAGGACAACCAAATCTACTTTGCTCCTTTGAACTTCTTCTTCATAGGCGAACGAAATATTCAGTGTACGATGCATATTTTTCTTCCTTTTGAATGGAAGTTAATTGATTTATTCTTCATTTAGATTTGGACCTTCATTACGATGCCAACGGACCACGTTGGTTGGCCGTCGGCACCAATGTGCGCCGCTTTTGTATCTTCGATATTAAAAACTGGTCACAGCCGTATCCCTTGGTGGAGGGCAGCAGCATCAGCCACCTGTATGTAACCAGCTTGTTTTGGTCGCCCATTTGTGAGACGATAATTGTCGGCAGCAATGAGCTGTTTGTGAATCGTAAGCTAACCTACACGTCTAAAATATATATTTGAAAATTAAAATATACAAATTTTATAGGAATGACTCGTAATCTGGCACTGAGCCCTTCCGGCATCAACTACGACTACAAGACCCTTGAAAGTACTGTGTCAAGTACGCGAGCAATGCACTCGAATATACAGAAAAATTACTTGGTTCTGGGGACGGACAACGGGGACTTGGTGTTCGTGGATGAGCGCGAATTAAACTTTCCACCGGCCCTCAATAAGTCGGCATTTATTGTACGAGCAGTTTCCACCCTGGACTTGGTTCACTTGAGTGAAGCAACCTCAGATCCCAAGGATCCCATTACCCCGGAGATCTTTCTCCGGGATTATGCTTTGCGAATAAAGCCTGTAGTTCCCGTGCAACCGAAGAGTAGAACCACATACTTGAATGAGAAGCGCATGCCAAAAAACCTAACAAGTTTGCCCCTGACTCGTTATAACTGCGTTCACTGCAATTGGAACAGCCCCGCCAACTCTTTGGTGGCCGTGGGCACCGAACACGGCCTGCTGCGTATTCTCAACTTTCAGCGGGATAAGTTCTTTCAAAGACAGCCCTAGTAGTTACCTTCTTAACGAAGCACTCATCTGAGATTATAATTTATTGTTTTTACCCAATAAGCTGATTAGTTGTTAGAAACTAGTTATTGAAGTTATTTGTGAAAATTGTATAACTATGGTTTATTTATAGCTGTTGTAAAAATATAAATATTGCGATTTTATATGGAGTTATCTTAGTATATAAAAATAATCATAAGTCTAATGTGCTTGGCAAAAAGAATACATTTTGTATTAAAATTAAAAATTGATTATCATGGACGATTAGATATATTTTTATTTCGCCCCGCTTTCTGTAAGAACTTTATCTCATTATACCCTTGCAGAGGGTATTATGATTTTGGTCAAAAGTGTGCAATGCAGTGAAGGAGACATCTCCGACCCTATAAAGTATATATATTCTTGATCAGGATCACCTCCTGAGCTGTCTGTCCGTCTGTCTTTGCGCACACCCTTCTTTCCTTTGCAGGCAGTATATAAGTCGGAACGGCCGGGATCGGTCAACTATATAACTTGGCATAATGGCATAACTTCGTTGTTTTTGAAGTAAGAAGAATGGGATTTTCCAAGGATTGTATGGGTTCTTTGGGCAAAATAATCCGATCTGTAAAGTTTCATAAGGATCGGCCGACTATATACGATCCGATATATATCTAATAATATAAGCTGCATGTCGCCACCTAGCGGACTGCCACTCAACTGCAAGGGTATATCAACTTCGGCTCCGCCCGAAGTTAGCTTTCCTTTTTTGTTTTTTTTTTATATTTTAAGATTAAGCTGATGAATCATTTATCATTGTTATTGTACCTTCGGTATTATAAAAAATTATTCAGGGGAGAAGAAAAGATATTGTGAAATTAGTTGCAGTTCAGACCTGGTCGTTGGAGGATCTTTTGAAATGGATCAAGTCGATTTTTCGAGTTCTGAACAGGACGAACAGAAACTGGATCCAAATTATGTTCAATTAAATACAGAAGCTGATTATTTAGATGCTTGTGATGAACTGGAGAAACACAATATGGATTTTGTTCGGTCGTTACTTTACCAATCGAGTTAGCCTTGACAAGAGATTCCATTTGAAGTTCATATATTCCACATAGTTTTTTAAAATCATCAGTCTTATTCGGCCAGTCCTCAAAGCAACACGACGATCTAAATTCTTATTTATTATATATTTTTTGTAGCCACTTCAATAGTCCCTCAAAATTATTAGACAAATCAAAAAGGAGGATTACACTTTCATTTTTAATACCTGGAAGAATAATATACGATGCACACTAAATCTGCAATGGACAACAAGGCTGTCATCGAAAGCCATCGAGAACGTCTATCCCGTCTACTGGAACGCATTTCGGACGTTGAGGAAAAGGTTCAGGAAATGATGGAGGTCAACCGGCAGAGACTGGGCTTCCGGCTCCTGCAAAGCCAACTCAACCATTTGGCGGCCGAGGCCCAGATCATCGAAGACCTAATCGAACAGGAGTCCAAGGAGGAAGGTCAACGCGAAGAATAATCCCAGGGGAATTGAAAACTAAACTTGACTACATTGAATGTACATGAATATATTATATATTTCTCCATAAATTTTTAACTTTTTTGTATTTTGTTTACTTTAAATACTATATGCAAGTTTAACAATGATAGGGTTTTGTTTTTTTTTTTTGTAGCTTTTAGCGTTTTTTGCGTTTATAAAATAAAATAAAATCGGATGTAAATTAAAAATAGTTGTATATTTCGGATTATTAAATAAAAATATAAACATTCTTCTCTGTCGCTCTATTGGCATAATAAATTAATTGGCAAAAGACGTGACTACACTAAGTGAATCAAATGAATGCTTCTGGGATTTTTGACATAGACAACTATAGTTATACATATATAGATCATATACATAGACATACATACATATATAAATATATATAGTACAGATTAAGAATTATCGAACAGATGCGTGCAAACACTTCCTAAAAACCTGAACAAATGCATTAATTTGCCTTAAAACATTCACTTCATTAACTTGTAAAACAGAATTCGTTGGTTCAATGGTGAAGTAACACTAAGTAAGCATATATGGATATATATATGATTTGTTTTTCTCACATTGCTGTTGTCTTTTCAATGGCTGCAAAAGCAGGCCTTACATTTCACGCGGCTTTTCTGCAGTTGACCTTCAGTCTTCGCTCTTAGTAATAGTTTGCTGCAACAGTTTCCCGTCTCTCTCGTTACGCTTAACACAAAAAATTATGCGAAAATTAAATTCTATAAACAAATTCATCAGGACTTGCATTTGCACTTAACGCGAACCTAAATCGAACGTAAATTAACATCAAGTTAACAGTGATTTCCGGTCCGTTTGCCGGCTTCCGGTTTGCGCTAATTTCAATTTCCTGCGCCTGCGCACCTCTTACTTCTCCTGTGCTCCGTTGGTGACCACTGCGCTGGGATTGGATCGGTTGCCGGCCAGCTCCAGCTGGATCTCGTTCAGACTCTTGCCCTTCGTCTCAGGCACGGCGAAGAAGACGAAGAAGACACCCAATACAGTGAGGCCGGCGAAGAGCCAGAAGGTGCCTCCGATTCCCAGTCCGTTGTTCAGGTCATCGAACGTCTTGGTCACCACGAAGGCCAGCAGCCAGTTGGAGGTACCAGCCAGCGATCCAGCGAATCCCTTGATATCAGTGGCGAACAGCTCACCCATCATCAGCCATGGCACGGGTCCGTAGCCCATCGAGAACATGATGATGAAGATGCACAAACTGGCCACCGGCAACCATCCAAGGCTCTCCACCTGGGTTTCGTCTTGACTCTGCAGATAGAAGTACACTCCAATGGCAGTGGTAGCCACAGCCATGGCGCATCCGGAGGCCAGAAGCAGGATTCGACGTCCCAGCTTGTCAACAACCAAGGTGGAAACGAAAGTGGCCACCACCTGCATGATTCCGATCAAGATTGTGGCCCACTGTTCCCCAATGCCGGTGTTGGCTTCCTGCAATTAAAAATATTTATTAAGTAATTAAATATCAAACTATTATTAAAACTATACCGAAAACATAATAGTCTTATCTAGGGGTGATATATGGATTTTCGAAGGGGACCCTCCAGAAAATTTACCAAAAAATCTAAAAAAATTATGGTCCCAGATTTTAATGCAGATTTGTGCAGAATCAACCTACGAATCGTTTAAAGTATTCCGCTCAAGAATCGGATGAAAATTGGCAAAGATATGTCCTTCGCTGGGGGCCATATAGTGGCTCCATGCATATTTATGGATTTTCGAAGGGGACCCTCCAGAAAATTTCACAAAAAATCTCAAAAAAATTATGTTCCCAGATTTTGATGCAGATTTGTGGAGAATCAACCTACGAATCATTTAAGGTATTCCGCTCAAGAATCGGATGAAAATTGGCAAAGATATGTCCTTCGCTGGGGGCCATATAGTGGCTCCATGCATATTTATGGATTTTCGAAGGGGACCCTCCAGAAAATTTCACAAAAAATCTCAAAAAAATTATGTTCCCAGATTTTGATGCAGATTTGTGGAGAATCAACCTACGAATCATTTAAGGTATTCCGCTCAAGAATCGGATGAAAATTGGCAAAGATATGTCCTTCGCTGGGGGCCATATAGTGGCTCCATGCATATTTATGGATTTTCGAAGGGGACCCTCCAGAAAATTTCACAAAAAATCTCAAAAAAATTATGTTCCCAGATTTTGATGCAGATTTGTGGAGAATCAACCTACTAATCATTTAAGGTATTCCGCTAAAGAATCGGATGAAAATTGGCAAAGATATGTCCTTCGCTGGGGGCCATAAAGGCGCTCCATGCATATTTATGGATTTTCGAAGGGGACCCTCCAGAAAATTTCACAAAAAATCTCAAAAAAATTATATTCCCAGATTTTGATGCAGATTTGTGGAGAATCAACCTACGAATCATTTAAGGTATTCCGCTAAAGAATCGGATGAAAATTGGCAAAGATATGTCCTTCGCTGGGGGCCATATAGTGGCTCCATGCATATTTATGGATTTTCGAAGGGGACCCTCCAGAAAATTTCACAAAAAATCTCCAAAAAATTATGTTTCCAGATTTTGATGCAGATTTAAGGTGCATCGATCTACGAATTGTTTAATGTATTCCGCTCAAGAATCGGATGAAAATTACCAAAGATATGTCCTTCGCCGGGGGCCATATAATGGCTCCATGCATATTTATGGATTTTCGAAGGGGACCCTCCAGAAAATTTCACAAAAAATCTCAAAAAAATTATGTTCCCAGATTTTGATGCAGATTTGTGGAGAATCAACCTACTAATCATTTAAGGTATTCCGCTAAAGAATCGGATGAAAATTGGCAAAGATATGTCCTTCGCTGTGGGCCATAAAGGCGCTCCATGCATATTTATGGATTTTCGAAGGGGACCCTCCAGAAAATTTCACAAAAAATCTCAAAAAAATTATATTCCCAGATTTT
The DNA here is from genome assembly GCA_035045925.1 of Drosophila atripex. Classification (NCBI taxonomy): domain Eukaryota; kingdom Metazoa; phylum Arthropoda; class Insecta; order Diptera; family Drosophilidae; genus Drosophila; species Drosophila atripex. The sequence goes on along the minus strand of JAWNOP010000012.1, from coordinate 10,704,881 downwards.
GATGCAGATTTGTGGAGAATCAACCTACGAATCATTTAAGGTATTCCGCTCAAGAATCGGATGAAAATTACCAAAGATATGTCCTTCGCCGGGGGCCATATAATGGCTCCATGCATATTTATGGATTTTCGAAGGGGACCCTCCAGAAAATTTACCAAAAAATCTAAAAAAATTATGGTCCCAGATTTTAATGCAGATTTGTGCAGAATCAACCTACGAATCGTTTAAAGTATTCCGCTCAAGAATCGGATGAAAATTGGCAAAGATATGTCCTTCGCTGGGGGCCATATAGTGGCTCCATGCATATTTATGGATTTTCGAAGGGGACCCTCCAGAAAATTTCACAAAAAATCTCAAAAAAATTATGTTCCCAGATTTTGATGCAGATTTGTGGAGAATCAACCTACGAATCATTTAAGGTATTCCGCTCAAGAATCGGATGATAATTTGCAAAGATATGTCCTTCGCTGGGGGCCATAAAGGCGCTCCATGCATATTTATGGATTTTCGAAGGGGACCCTCCAGAAAATTTCACAAAAAATCTCAAAAAAATTATATTCCCAGATTTTGATGCAGATTTGTGGAGAATCAACCTACGAATCATTTAAGGTATTCCGCTAAAGAATCGGATGAAAATTGGCAAAGATATGTCCTTCGCTGGGGGCCATATAGTGGCTCCATGCATATTTATGGATTTTCGAAGGGGACCCTCCAGAAAATTTCACAAAAAATCTCAAAAAAATTATGTTCCCAGATTTTGATGCAGATTCAAGGTGCATCGATCTACGAATTGTTTAATGTATTCCGCTCAAGAATCGGATGAAAATTACCAAAGATATGTCCTTCGCCGGGGGCCATATAGTGGCTCCATGCATATTTATGGATTTTCGAAGGGGACCCTCCAGAAAATTTGATAAAAAATCTCAAAAAAATTATGATGCCAGATTTTGATGTGGATTTGTGGAGAATTAAGCTACGAATCGTTTAAGGTATTCCGCTAAAGAATCGGATGAAAATTGGAAAGGTAAAGGTATTGGCAAAGATATGTCCTTCGCTGTGCCCCATATAGTGACTCCATGCATATTTATGGTTGTCGAAGGGGACTCTTCAGAAAATTTCCCAAAAAATCACAAAAGAATTATGAATACAAATAAGACATTGTACTTTAGAATCGGATGATTTTTTCCAAAGATATGGCTTTTAATTTTTCAAACTTTACCTTAAAGATCCTGGACGAGTAGAAAATAACAGCGTTGATGCCGCACACCTGCTGGAAGAACATCAGACCCAGACTGATGGCCAAAGCCTTCCTGGTAACTGGACGGTTCAGGGCTGACCACACATTGACCTTGTTCTCACGGATTTCCCGGTCGGTTTCGCGCAACTCCGCCAGCTCAGGCTCATAGTCGTAATCCTTGCCACGCAACCACTGAATGGACTTGATGGCGTTCTCCGACCGATCTTTGGCAACCTGTCCACGGGGATTTCAAAATAAGTGACAAGTTAGATTAAATATGGAAAAGCCTTTTCTTATATATACTTTATCTCATTATCATATCACTTTGATGGCAAACTCGTGATAGCTTTTCGTATCTTAAAATTCTTGTATCTTAAAATCAAATACACTTTTGATTGACTCATGGAGTTCTTTTATCTTCGAATGTCATTGGAAGTTATTTTAATTCATAAATATTGATTGATTTTACATTTTGATAGATTTTGATCGATTTCTATTGAAAATATAGTGTCTTTTTTTGACATAATAATAATCTTTAATTATCTGATAATCTTTTATTTGATTTGTAATCTTAATTTTAAATCACTGATTTTAAAACTTACCAAATAAGTAGGTGACTCCGGCATGAAGAAGAAGATTGCGCCAAAAACAAGGGGAAGAAGGCCGCACACGACGCTCACCCAGAAGATTTCCAAGCCAGCTCCGATGGCGTACACAAACAGGATACCAATGGTGATCATCAGCTGGAAGAAGCTGCCCAGGGTTCCTCGAATGTCCTTCTGGGCTATTTCACCCGTGTACATGGGAGCAGTCACACAGAAAGCACCGCCAGCAATACCAAGGATATAGCGAGAGGCATACATCAAGCCAACATTGGGTGCCCAGATGAGCATGGCCCAGCCAGCGATGAAGGGCAGCACCAGGAACAACATGGTCCATTTTCGTCCAATCATGTTGATGAGGAAACCGATAGGGATGCACACGGAGGCGGCACCCAGAGTCATGGCGGAACTGATCCACGAGAACTGGGTGTCGCTAACGGGGAAATCGTATCCGGAGCCATTGTCCACGATCTTTGTCTGGGCGGGCGATGTCCATCCCAAGAGGGTGCCGCAAGCGAAGGCACCACCAGCGGCTGCCAGAGCCGCCACATACTGGGGCAACTTCCTGGCGTTGTTCTCCGTCGACGTATGCACCATTTTGCCGAGTAGATTCTCCTGATCCTGAAGGGAGGGGATCGGAATTCAATAATATAAATATTTACAAATTAACTAATAAAAGTAACATAAAATGTTATTTAGTTTAATTTTTTTTTTCCACAAATCCACTTAAATTATAAATAAAACTATCATTTATTCTCACTCTTTAAAATAAAAGGTAACTAATTTTTGTACCTTTTCGAATTCTAGGGAGATGGCTATTAGTTAGATCTTTCTGCACTGACCAACTGACTGGAACTGAGGGCCAACTATTGGCTACCTAGATGTATTATCAGACCATGGGTCGTGATAAGGCCCACACCCCCCGCCCAGTGATTAGGACATTTATTGGTGAGCCGATAAAGAGTATTCCATTCCATGCCCCGTGCACCCATATTTATTGCACTCTCCCAGAAACAAAAACAATTTTTGGGCTATGCTCTCCCCAGTCGGATTCCGATTCCGATTGTGCTGAAGTGCTTCATTATTTCATTACGGTGGTCACATAAACAGAAGTCGCCCCCGGAAAACCGTACAATAAGTTCACGCACCCTCGCTACGCGATATCATTCATACGCCGTGTGGCCATGGGTATTTATGCTTCAAAGGGGTAAGCTCCTGAGACCCTCAAAGGCCCCCAATGGGGACCGTTTAATTCATAGTTCAGGATGCCGCGTGTTCATTTAAGGACTTGGTGACTTTTATGAATTTGCGATCTTAAGTAGTATTATTAAGTACATGTGTTCACACTTGAAAGTTTAAAATAAGCCAGTTGATTAAGGAAACTTTGTTTTCTTATTAAGATAAGTGCCTGATAAGGTTTGCCCGATTCGAAGGAGATTAATTGCATGGAAATTGCCTTATTAGTTTGGTTTAATTGATACTTGAGGAAAACCCTAGATTTTCATTTCGGCTGATAGCCAAAAAACGTATAAAATAAAAATATGTACTTCTAAGAAATATATATGCAATTATAGTTGCACTTCAAGGCCTCCCAAAGGGTCACTCAAGCAGCACCAATTAACAATATTCGACCACCTTGTTAGCCATACTCGTTGACTTCCGTTCAGGGGGGGCCATAAATTATTGTATAATCGCAAGATATAGAATCGCTATATGGCCAGTATAATCAGTAAATGGCCGAAATTGCAGCTACTGGCTCTACCAGACAGAATCAGCTGGCCAAGTTAGTGGAAGCTTTTTTTATCGAAAGCTTTTTTTTATATTTAGTAAAGTTTTTTTATTTTATTTTTATAAACAGAACTGCGTCAGGTCTGTGATATTTATTGTTATGAAAAAAGGGGCGTGTGCTGATAATATTTTTTATATTTTTTAGCATGATATATATAAATATGGTTAAGACCTGACCTTTCACAATAATTGTGTTGCTAAAATTTATAGACATTTTCATATTAAAGGAGAATATAAATTATTATTAAATGGCTCTCCATCATCCTACACAAACATCCTGTAATACGATTTGCAATCATATTCCTTTGATGTCCCTCCAGACAAACATAAAAGCCATTTCGCCTGGAATTCATGTGCAATTTATGGCAATTTTTTCTGGGCGTCTTATTTTATTTATCTCATGTGTCGCCGCCCACTCGCCTGCCACTTCCCACTTTCCGTTGGCATTGCCAATCTCGGCCCACGCCAACTCAAAGAGCAGAAAACAAATCACTTCCGTGAAAATGCAGCCGAGAATCGCAACAGGAACTGCAACAGCATGGGGGGGGGCAGGAGGCACATGGGGCATACTGGTACGCCCACATATTAACTGTCGTATGGACACACCTCCGGAGCTCTGAGTCCCCCTTCGAGCGTCGAGGCCCGAGAGTAAACGAAGCGTTCAAGTCGCCTCTGAAATCGATATCTGCTTCGATTCTGGGCCGTGTCTGCGGCTAATGTGGTCAATCCATTGTCGGCCCGATGTCGTTCTGTATCTAAATTTAGCATTACTGCCAGTTAAAGGCAGCTCTAGGAATCCGAGTGGGTGATTCCGGGCACCCGGCTATCGTTTACCGCCCCCCCCGCCCAGGATGGCTGGCCTGTGCGAGTGGCGAGGTCCAAGTTCGTTTCAATGTCAGTGGCAGGCGCAACAGTGTGCGTCATAATGGTAATGCCTAGTGGCATTCCGTTAAACAGGTTCAAAGCCTAGCATATTATTATTGATCGATTGGCATTCGTCCCGTTTAATCTGAAGCCATAAGCCATTTAATTTGCATAGGAACTAGAAGAATTTTCATCGCAAATTAAAAATTTCTTTCCTATTTAATTTTCCAGATGCTGAGTTCTATTTGCATAATGGATAAGTTAAAATTCCAGTCACATTTTCCTGAGGATATAAACTTGGAAATCTGTCAAATATTAAATGTTTGGAATTTCAAAACCCTTTTTGTTTAAATAACTCTATTTCAGTGTGCAATTTAAAAAATGCAAAAATGAAAGTGAAAACCGCTTAGTAGATTAACACATAAAAACCAAACTTAATATATAATCATCAGAGCTACCTAATTGGTATTCAAAAAATGTGCCACACACTTTATTATCGAACTGGTCGAGTTTTCATAATTTTGTGGGTCGCTTTTAAAAATACATTTATATTCAAATGTTGCTCATAAAAGTGTTTTTGTTTCGTGTTGCCCTGCTCCATTGTCCGTATTCTGAGTTCGAACAGGGTAAAAAATGTTGAATGATGCCATTGGGGTATATTATTTTTACTAAAATAAATATTTTGAAAAGTGTTGACTCATTTTGTGCACTCACTGGAACCAGATTCAATTGAACTTGTCTGGTGAAATTGAATTAAAAATAAATCCGCATCATGGCAGTTGTTATAATTTTTCTCTTTTGGGGATTAGAGATACGCCCTTTTTTTAATGTTTACTTTTAAAAGATTACTGTTTTTTGTTCTTATTATAACTATGTTTTCTTGTTCCTTCTATTGTGAATAGAAATAGAAAGTTTCCATATCGTTTTTGAACTCATTAGACTGATAAGACCGGCGATCTATCATTGGGGAAAGAGTTTTTGGACTTTGGTTACCATATTTTCGATAAAAAACAGAAACTACTACGATAATTGACTTATAAATGCTTATCGTTTAATTATGTAAACCGGAAATTTGGACTGATCATAGAAATAGTATGAAAAATCGTGCAATTGGGGAAAGAACTTGTTTGATTTTGGGTCCAATTTGAAACATGTTGGGCCTGATAATTGCCTGGTAGTTTATTTATAGCTCATATCTTATTTTGCGGCAACATCTTTTGCTTTCAACTACGCGTTTACTTTGCAAACATGGCTAAAATTGTTTGCACAGTTTTGGGTAAATAATTATCTAAACAATTCTCTTTTTCAATGCCCTAACTTTTGCTTATGATAGAGAATTGGAGTATATTTAATAACCAGGGTACACCATCTTCGAACCTCTTGAAACTCGGTTCCCTAGCTTGTTTTTCTTCAGTTCGCACTGCGTTAATTGGACTTTCGCCGTGGCTCTAGTCAAGGTCAATACCGGAGGATGTATTAACTTGGCTAGTCAGGCTAGTCGGGCCAGCTGGCCAGCACAAATTAACTTAAATTAGCCGGCACCAAGCATCCATAGAGAAAAATATTTTGGCAAGACTATTAATTATACTGTTTAAAGAATAGAGTTTAAAGATGGAGAATAAATAAAATATGAAAGAATCAACTGCCATAATATTTTTCTTGGCTATGTTTTTTGTGAAAATATTTAATTGGTTTTCCTACGTGTGGCGTGGAGCTGGAACGACCATTCTCGCTGGCTTTGATGATTTTTACCGCTTGCCTGGAACCGTACTTGGCCCCATTCTCGGTGGATTCCAGCAGGTGGGAGCTCTCCTCGTTGCTGGTGCCTGGCTTTTTGGTGGACTCCTCGCCACCGGAGTTGCTCGACGAGGCGGTGGACATGGTTGCGGGATTATGTAAACTTCGGTTGGGATATGTTTTCAAAATATGTATTCGTTCGACGGGGGATATGTTTTCAATATTCTTCGCTATTTAAGTGTGTCTCTGGAGCTCTACTTTTTGCACTTTTCACTGCACTTCAAGTTGCGGCTGAGTTTGTTGGATAACAAACGGCAACTTCGAGGAATGTCCTTTGCCTTGGATTTGTCCTTTAGAACGACGACCACCCACGTAGCATAGAATACTTTACGGCGCCTGCGCATCAACACCCAAACATGTTGCTGTCCAAAATCGTGTATTTTTCGCACTCCTAATTAGCCACCGCCAGACATTTGAATATGGTAAGATAGTTCCGATGATATTTTGACGTTATTTATATTTGGATATGTGTGTTTGGAAAATATCCGGCTGGTAGAGATTCCGATTTCTTCGACACTCGCGTGTATCTCAAAAAACAACAACACCAGCAGCAGCAGCAGCAGCAGTGGTTGCACGAGTATCTTTGTATCTTAAACCGCACGCAACGAATGTTGGATAGCAAATGGCGCGCCAAACCATAAAAAAGGCCTCCGCCGGGCTCTGCCGGATTCGACGCTCTCCCAGCTCTCCCCGGGTTTCTTATTTTCTTCTCTCGTGCTTTGCGCCCAGAGAACTGGTCTCTCCAGCGAATATGCCATGTAGTAGTTGTGTACCATGGCCAATGGATCGGTGGTTTTATTTTTTGGGGTGGAGGCGAAGACGTTGCGAGGGTATTGACTCGAGGCGGCAAAATCCGAAACTGGAATTGCAGGCGCCTCCTTGGTTTCCTCAGATTTTGTATTTTCCTCATTGGATGGAACGCCGGTTCTTGGTTGCATGCAACCAGCACTCAGTCGGTGGATGCATCTTTTGCCGACAGCTCCTGGCCTTCAGCTTGTTGCATCTGTTTTTTATTTTGCTTTCATTAACCTAAGTTCCAGTCGTTAAATGCTGGCAATGCAAATTTATGCATCTGCCATTGATTTAGTAATTTATTGGTCTTTGATTCGCGGAAAGTTTTTAAGAATGGCCAGAAAACATCATAGTTTTATTTTCAGTTTTAAAAACTAAAACATTCTTTGCTAGTTTCCTTTAATCAGCAGAATTAATTCATCTGTATAGTTCGGATGTATCTTTATCCCCACGTGCCCCACATTGTTTACTGCATTTCCGTCGGCCAACAAAGATTAAATGGCAATAAAGGCCTGGTTGTTCGGCACTGTCTCCGCCTTTATATAGATATCTTTGTTTGGCTTCGATGCTTGCACGAATTGTAGAATTTCCATTATCCATTATCATTTTCAATTCCATTTGCCTAGGCTAGGAGCTCTCGAAATATATGCCCACCCATATATCTATTTGTCTAGCTATGCAAACGCAACTACGTTGAATGGATCACGTTTGTTCCAGGCCTGAAAATGTGGCAGCCACTGGCTGAGCATAATGGATTGCCTCTGACGGTGGCTCATTCCTAATGGAAATGAGCATTTTCCCGCTTTTGGGGCTTTTCAATAAGCTAACATGACACTGGTACCCCGGCTATAAATGGGTCAGGTAATGAGAATGAGAATGCCTTCTTTGTATCGAAACCAGGCGAGAAATTATGGAAATTTTGGGCGTACAACAGGTTTATAAATAATTCCGTGAAATTACATTTCAATGAAAAGCATTTATATTGAGCATTGAAGAGTTAGGCGTGGAAGGGGATTTACATAAATTATCTTTATTTTTGGGTGTCAGGTATTTTAGTTAACATCCAGAAATACTCAAGAACCTTTCAAAGATTACAATCCTGGCTCTCAGAAGCTCTGATGCGGGGGTAGCAGCTTTAACTTATAAACCCATCCTCTGAAGGTGTGTGGTTTCGTTTTTAACCTTGCTATACAACTCAGCACCCCCACGTCTCACCATTAATGGCATCGCCCCAGCCACCCATCTTCCGTCATCGCGTCAACGCAGCTCGGGTCGGACTTGGAATACAACCAAACATTTGGCACGCTCCATGCTTGGAACAGGGGCCCAGGGCGCCTAAAAGCATGCTCACCTGCTGCGACCAGCTGCTTTCCCCGTATACATCCCCATGTGCTTGTATCTACACTCGAAACACGCAATGTTTAGCGGTGTGGCTGGGTATGTACTACGAATACAGCAATTAAAACTAGGTGGAACCAGGTGGAAAGGTGGGCTTGCTGGCGAGCCAAGAAATGATAAAATACCGGCATTATGCAATAGAAAGCTCATTAGCACTGTGGGCCAAGTTGGTATAGGCTCTGATTTCGCTGACGAACTACGTCAGCGTATACGTCACGCAACTATGTACACCAGTATCTGTATCTGGTAGATACAGACCGTTTAGAGGGGCGTGCGCCGTGTGACGTCACAGGCCAAGCCAAGCCCCAAATCTCAACCAATCAAAGGGGGCAGAACGAGCCCCCATATATATGAATGTATATATGAGCTAAACAAATATGTATCGTATTGTATTGTTTTGTTTGTTTGTAAGACAATGCAAATATTTTAGTTTTCATGCCTTCTCTGCTGTCAGGCCCCAATAGATACTAAATATTTCTGCTGACCCACCGTTGTCGGAACTTGGAGGCATCCTATTGATTGATTTTTATCCACGACCTACAATTGAACTTGCAACACGGCGCCAACATGATGAAAATGTTCCCAAAACTGATTCATTCTTATGTATTCAGCGGCGAATTATAAAATCAATAAGGCGTCCTCGTCGCCGACCTCAAGGTGAATGTATCTAGATACTTTTTTAGCCCAAATGTGGGTGTTTGCCCTTGACCAAAATAAATGACATTACAGGTCATGACATTTCCCGCCAAGCTGGTGAAATTTATGTCTTATTTTACATATTTTTATAGTATTTTTTATATTATACTTACAGTTAAATTTAATTTTTAATTACAGTTAATGGGACGATGGTTACATGAGTGGGGACGATGGTATGGAACCAGGTTACAAGAAATGCATAAATTTAAACAAAGGAATTTTAAAATATATGTATGTTTTTATTTTAAGCATTATATGCCTTCTTTTTTATAATAATTTTTAATTGTTGGAGAATAAATATTCTGATAACGGTGACTTATTTGGTCCCGAACCAGAGCAGCTAAGAGGACAAGCTTTCATGCTATTGGTAACAGTTACTCTCAAACTGTACATTCTGCGTAGTGATTACAAAACTGTCGAATAATTTTTTATAGAAAGCAAATAAACAATAAATAGCTTTTGGTGCTATTTAATGATATTTTTAATGAGTTTATTGAAAATTTTATTGCTTTCAATTATATAGAAACATTTTATTGATGATTTAATTATTGTTTACATTATGATTTTCCGCTTTAACATTTCAAAACCTCTTCCCAAAACTAAAAAATATTTTATTATTCAATTTATTGGCCAACAAAATTATTGGACAGGTATAACCATCGATCAAAGTGCTTACGTTAGTCAGACAATTAGGCAGACAGCAGATACTATATGAATAGATGGACAGGAATGACAGGAATATCCCTTATCACCATGAAAAATTGCAGCATGGCGATACCAGATCCACTTCCCACAGGGGGTAACTTATTTCGTTCATATCGTCTCTGGGCTTATCTGAATTATGTCACTACACTTGTTTTTTGGCTGCCAAATCGTTTTATGGCCAAATCGAGGCAACAGATATGGTGGCCCGTAAAGTTCCTAAGTATTTATGTGCAGGCGTAAATCGCAGATGAAGTGCATTGTTGATCGGGCAATCGGGGCCCGGGACTACAAGTGCCTGGCCAAAAATACACCAATTTGATTGACAGCCCATAGAGCTATAAATGTGACAAATAGACAAGAGATCCCATAAAATAGTCCGATTTCATGTCGAGTACTAAGGAACAGGCGCCGTACACGCCCCCGCATCGAAATCATCCACATCGCAGCCCCACGCAGAGCAACTTTAACAAGAGATTTCCTTATTAAATTCACAAAAAAAAATATGAGAAATTATTTTGAATATCTGAAAGCACCGGCATACCTAGCTGGGAATTTATTAGAGTCAATTGAGCGCACTTTACTTTGATTAAAAGAAATCTTTATGATTTGCTTGCGTTCAGATAAAATACAAAAATAAAAGCATTGCCACAAGATTCTTTCGTAAAAGATAAGATTTGGCAGTTAAATAGACCACACGGAAGGTGAGTAATAATATTAATATGTGGATAGAATGTAATTTATTTAAACAGTAATAAGGAAAGATTTAGAGAGTCAATTTTGAGTCATTTTTGTACAACGAGTATAATATTTTTCACTTAAAACACAAACAAGATCATCTCCATAGATCATTCTTATCAATATTTGATAACCACCCCGAACTTTGCAAAAACAAACTCTGCCTTTTTATAGAAACACTTGTAGAGCTGTACCCTATAGAAATATTATTTTGAGGCTATTTTGTGGCTTAGGAATGGGACTGCCCCATGAAGGCACTACCATTAAGCTAAGCTTTGGCGATGGACGTCGATCAACCATGAAGTTGCGCAGCCTGGTCAATGAGCTCTCCGTTCTTGGCCAGTTCGGTACAAGTTCAAAGTCTTAGCGATTGATTTGCGTAATGGGGCGGTGCCAGAAAAGTGCGATAATCTATTCGTTACTCGAATTAGCACAATCTTGGGCCCAGTTGTTGATTTCAATTGTTGTGATAGCCTCGTATGGGCGGGATTGGTGGGCTCGCATTGACGCAGTAACTGGGGTTTCTGGCGACGAGCCCCAAAAGAGCGCGAAAAGGTCAATCATTTGTCGAGCCGGCTTGTCAATGTGAATGCATATTCGCATTCCCAATCCCCGGAGATCAGTGGGTTATCAGTGCCATGTGGGCCGATGTCTGGGCCCCCGAGCGTTTTCAATATTGATACATATTATTAATTTATAATTACAATTATTTGCTTTGTAGGCACATTTTCTTTACGACTGCCGTCTCCGGGTTCTGGGATCCTAGTGACTGGAAAATGTTGAAAGCTCTACCGATTGCGATTCCCACCCAGACCCCAAGGTCCGCGTAGGCCCAGACGATAAGGTGCTCCACAGTAGCAATGCACTTGATTAATAGTCACCGGGACTACTGATAAGATGCGCCTAGATCCCCATTAGATTTAATGTGTCGCACAAGTATTTTATTAGTTTTCCGCCAAGCATTTGCACTTCATAGCCTCGAACCTTTGAAGCGCCCCTATCAGGGCCAAGAGACAGATTCACTTTATTGCCAAGTGTTTGCACTTGAATCAAAGTGGTCTATTTTATAAATAATATTAGGCATGTGCCTCGCACATATTCAATGTTTTTGAAACAATACTTGCTGTTATTAAACCTGATATCCAAATTCCCCCCGCCCTATATCAACACACTCTTATCACGCTTATTATATTGTTGTTCGACTTATCGGCATAGGATATATCTCTTGTTTGCCTCGATTGACTGACAAATTGCACAATTCAACAAGCTACTATCAATTGTACCTTTGGATAAACAAGATAGTGTTCACGGAAAATGTTTTCCCATTAAAGCCGACCGTATTTGCCCCCATTGGAGGGCCTTTTCATTCGCCCATCTAATCACATCTCGTTACATTAGTTGGTCTGCCAATTTTCCATTTTATGCTAAAGTGAAAAATGACTAAACTCGCTTTGAAAATCATTATTAGGGCGTAACTGTGCGATTTTGTGTATTGCTTTGGCGTGTGTCATGTGTTCTTCCTGGCTGATAACAGAAAAATAAGCCACAAGACAAATAATAGACTTTCGAGGCAAGCCACAAGTAGGAATTTTTGAATGAATTGGCACTTGGAGACTGATAAGGTTTCTGGATGGACCACACAGATGGCACATCTGTGGAATTTTTATAACAAATTTCGCGCCTCAGCTCTCGCCTTAGTTGGTACATTGAACCGCAGTTCAAGTTTACAAATAATAGTTTTGTTTTGATACAGAATCATGGCAGACTTTGAATTCGAATTCGGAAATTCCATTCGAATCGATCCTTGAAAACCGAAATAATCTTATCAACAAACTCCCCATTTCCTGCCAATACATAAATGAGAAAGCGGCTTTTGTAATGTGCCGACAAGAAAAACAAAAACAAGTTTTACCAAAACCGCCCCAGGCACCAAAGGGTTTCTCAAAAACAGTTGTATCTTTATAAATAAACACGATATTAAAGCAGGCTCGTTACACGAAGTGCTTAAATAAATTACGAAAGCTCGAGAAGCGAATTTAGGCATGTGTTTGTCAATAAAAAACGGCAATAGGTATTTTTATAAACGGGTACAGGTGTTTTTTCGAGAGGAAGATGACTGCAAATCAAGTGGGGCATAACAAATTGGCAAATATGGGCTTAAGGGAAACAACACTTGGAAGATATACGGGATGAAAGGCTTGAAAGTGTTATTATTCTTATTCGTGCAAAGTTCAAGTGATGTTTATATAGCAGGAAAATGATATTTAACTTTTGCACTATTTGGCACCCGTTAATCTTTCACTTAATGATGGATTTCCGTTTAATTATTTTGTACCAAATACTATAGCAACTGTAGTATAGGTAATCTGATATATATGTCGACTGGTGAGGCCCATAAAAAAATTTAAAGCGAATCACAAATAGCGAGCAACGTCAGTGCAGTTGATTGACTTATTGTTATTTTGTTTGGGGAACTGTTTCTGTTGAGATCTAATTAGTATTCCCATAGTATTTACGGAAAATCCACAACTTCCGTATTTAGAATAAAAAGGAACTACAGATTCGCAAAAGATTACATTTTAAATAAAATAAATTACGAAAGGGCACTCTTTGATGATGAAACAAGCATTTTAAATATAATTGAGGTAATTGAATTCCTCAACAAAATTACAAAATTATGACAAAAACCAGAAATATTAACGGCCGAGTGCAAATTATTTCAAAATTAACCAAGTGCTAATGACGCTTTTCATTGATATCCAGTGTTTTTATATTTTTGAAACGTGAACGGAATTGCCGAAATTCTTACAATATCAGAGTTCGTTGAGCGGCGGACCCGTTAAAGTTCAGTAAACAAACGTGCCGAAGTTGTTAAATATTTTGAACTCTTTTCAACCTTGTTTTTGAGTAAAATATTTAATAGGATATATATGGGAATAAGGATCTATTAGAGAAGGGGCTTGGTTTTATGAATGGATCGTCTATATGTATATATTTGTATATTTTTAGATTTTCTAGTACTGATGGCAGGAATTTGTTTATTTTTCCCTCTAGCCAGTGTGTGGGTGTCATTCCTCATTTAATCGCCAACTTGGCGTCACAAAATATTATTATCCCCTGCTATGTTTTATTAGCCACATGGATTAGGACATTATTTGCACTATTCGGCCTTGAAGGAGAAATGTCTTGGCAAGTTCTGTTATGCAAATAGTTTTCAACACCTTCCGTTGATTAAAAGCCAATCACACAAATGAGTCAACATGGCCAAGGCCATCGGAATGTATCTGTATCTTGTAATTGTAACTGCGTTTGGTAACTGTGTGGTCGGTCAATGCAGTTTGTTTACACTTTTTTAGCCAAAGCCCCCCAGTTCCATGTGACGTCACAATGTTTCGATTGAATTACACCCACCCGATTGAATCGCCTCCCAGGCCGCCCCCTTGTCAATTACCTGTCGCGACACGTGATGTTAATTTTCCCCGTTGCATGGTTGTGGTGGGGGAAAAATCCACTTTCCCTGCCATTTCAGATTTCCCCTAAATCATCAAGCATCTCCATGTGGCCCGAAGGAATCCCCCTCGAAATATATTTCATATTTGAATGGCTCAGCTGCCCTTGAACTAGGCCCAGTAATACGATTTAGTTGAAATCTATTTTTATCGAGCAGCGGAAAAAGTGTGTTTCAGCGCTTAAACGAATGCAAATGCATTGACTTTAATGAACTCCCTAGAGTTAGGCGGGGAAAGGGAGTGTAGGGTAAACAAACAATGCCTTTTTATTAGTTTCTTTGTTAGTTGGGTGGGACAACCTAATTGTTAGATCATTCCCGAAATAATCCCCCTACCCTTTGATAAACAATTCACTTTCTTTTGATTTTGTTCCGCCCGGCTTGGAGGAGTTTCCGAACGGGACCAGGGTCTACAAGGTAAAGTGCACGTAAAGCCATGCAATCGATTTCATCCACTTATCAGCCATGAAGTGGTTTCCAAGGCGTTTGCCAATATTTCTATCGGCTTATCGTCTACAATCCAGTATGGTTCCATAAAAGAACTCATTGAATAAAAGTAGAATGCTTTTATTTTCGATCAAAATAAAATGTTGCATTGCAAAACCCAACCGACCGGAACGTGATTATTTTTCAATTCACAATTTCTTTTCCCCATTCGGATCGGAAATCGGAAAGTGAATTACAATTAGAAGTGGAACTTTTAGGCGGGGGAACTTTTGTTTTCGGAATACCTGGAAGTACTTTGCGGTTGGGGAAACTTATGTTCGGGATCATGCCATAAATAAATGTGTAAATCGTGTATTTTATGAATCGGACTTGTTTTTATAGGCCATGTTGACATTTGGCACGTTCCCGTGTCTCATCAAATTTACGCTTAACTCAGCACAAAGCTCTTCCCCATCGACAACGCAATAGCATGTTCTCCAGTTTTCAGTTCCGAAACGCATGCAGCCCCTAATTAATCACTGTTTGCTTTCAAAATGACAAATATGAAGTGCCAACCAGGGGGGAAGTTGTAGGCCCCATATAGTTCTAGTAGTATAATCTCCCCCCTTTCATAAATGTCAATGCACCGATTTAGTGAGTCAAGCAACTATGTTTATGGCACAGACGGGAAAAGAGGCTTAGGCTTAGTTTCCCAGACTTCTTCAATATGTATATTTTTTAGATTTTTTGTGTAAAGTATGGTTTTTACTTTCTTTGTTTGATAAATTTATGGCTATTGTTTTCAAAACAATGTTTACTCAAAACAATAAGCTTGAAGCAGGAGAAATATTCTTTAAAGTTGTAAGATTCTTAAATTATTTAGCCTCATCAAGAGGTGTCACAGTCTATGACATTTAAAAAAAAAATACATCTTGTTTTTTAATGATTTAATTTGAAAGTATTTTGTAATTGACAGAGAACTCTAGTCGGTAATGAGTCATTATGTGAAATATTTAGAAAATCTATTATTTTCTCTCGGTTCTTGGAACTCAATGTCTTTTGAACTGCGGTTTCAAACAGAGACCGGGTGAAACCCAAACTTACCCGCCAAAAACAAACACAAAGCTGTCTCCCCTTCACAGCCTCTCACTTGAATCGTGAACTTGAATTGTCCTTTGTTGGAGCAGGAAGTTGGTTCTTGTAGTTGTAGTTTTTTCTTCGTTCGCTTTTTTTTTTGTCCTGATTTCTTGTTTTATTATGCGAAAGAAAGTGCACGAAATAACGTTAAAATATACAGCGGCAGACAAAATTACAGTTCACAGGGACAGAGAAAAACAAGGGGCCACAGTTATTTGGACATGAGAGAGCCAACCGGTGAATGTATGTATATTCTCGATGGGAATCCTCCTGCAGTGTGTCGAGAACCGCGCGCGTCGGATTCGCAAAAACGACTGATAGCGTTGATATAGACGGGCCTCCCTCGTCGACGTCGCTGACGCTGGCAGAGCTGGAGGCGCACCAACAACACCGACTGTATGGTGCGGTCTGGCTCTTGCTTTGGGAAATTTTCGCTCTGTTCTTGGCGCCCCTGCTGCTCTTACATCTCTCCAAATCGGTTCTACTGCACTTAACACTAAATCTTCAAGTGTGAGCTCTATTTAAATCCGAAAAAACCACAGCTTTGACGTCACAATTAGGCGGGGCGGTGCGGAAATTCAAAACCCGAATCTGGAATTTCATCACGTCATAGTAGTAAACGTGTGGGTGGGTGGTGGGCAGAGGGATGCTGTTGGGCAGAGGATGTCCTTGGCAGAGGACGCGCAGCTTCAATTGGCGCACTGGTAGACGGCTTACGCAAGAAACGTAATCCTGTCACGTAATATCACAGAGGTAATAGGATGACAAAGGATTTCACAAAAGCCTACGAAATTGCAAAACTATAAAATATATTTTAAAATAACAAAAACTTGTATTTAAAGTTTAGAATAAAATTTTATTTGGTTCCATTCATTCGCCTTTCGTTCAACAAAAGCAATTCTGACTTAGCACGACTCTCGGCCTCTCAGCTTGTTTAAAATATTGATGTATATATATTTTGTATATATTGAATTGAATTAGCTTAGGTGTATATGTATTCTTAAGGTTGAGTTGTTTTTAAATAATTGAAACGGTAGTTAGTTTGTGGTGTCTTTCTTCTGATAGAGTTAACTACGAGTACTTGCCCATAAAAACGGAACTGGTCTCATTAAGTTGGGATTGCAGCGAAAAGCCTGCGTCTTTCCATTGGTTAACATGTCACTTTGCTCCTCTCTTAGTTGCTATGCATTATGATATAGTTGTAACATAATTAAAGCGTTCCATTGTCATCTTATTCGAGTCTACAATTCACGATTAATTCCCCCCCCCCTCCTACGGCGATTTAGCTGGAGATTCAGTTGATTCGTTGAAGCCACAGAAGCGCCACTTGGCCTCATCCTGATTAAAGAGATTTGTGTACTTTCTGAGTATATTGGCAAGTTCGTCATGGGTAGTGCGAGCATCACTGTTGCAGAGTATTTCGCTTAAGTAGCTGGCTATGTTGGCCAAGTCCGTGCCACGGGGATGCAGCACAAGATAGGCGGATGTAAGGGCTATTATTTTGGCTTCTTTTAATGGCGTAGCATTTGAGGTTGTCTGAAAACAGAATTGGTAATTGTAATTATAAGTCGATGTTTGAGTTAAATATTTTTTTCAAATATAAAATTTTGGAAAACTGACTTCTTGACTGGAAGAAGAAAGAGCGACGTCTGCATTGGTGTTCTTTCCTGCCTCCATAATAGACGGCTTAGAGCCACCTGTAATTGACTCCGTTGAGTTTTCGACCTCTCTCGCCTTTGAGGGTTCGATTTTGTCATCGTCTTCAATTTCGTGGATCTCCACCACTCCGCTCTGGTGCTCGATGATGCGTACATCATCGTCCTTGTCAATATCAATGATTTCTGGTTCCGACTGTGGCCGGTTAATCTCAGTGGGTTCCGAGCCACTCGAGTCCTCACTGGTATAGTAATGATTCGAGGCGTTGGAAGCGTTCGATGTGCCTGCACTGTTGGCCCCCTTGTCCTTCAACTTGTCGGCGGTTTCCTTGATTTTAGTCTTCAGCAGGAGTTGCTTAACACCCGCGTCCTTGAGATTCCTCTCGAGCTGCTCAATGGTCTTGGAGTCCTTCTGCTCCCGCAATTTGGTCTGCAACAGCTGGGTCTGCATGTTGCGGATGGTTTCCTGGAGCACCTTGATTTGCTTCTCGCGCTGGACGTAGTCACTGCGCTCCACGGTCATATCATGGCGCATGGCTTCCAGTTGGCAACGCAGAGAGTCATTCTCGTCCTTGATAATTATTTTAAAGTATTAAATGTAGTTGAATGGATTTAAACTGTCGGCCTACCTTCAAGCTCTCGCTGTCATAACGAATCCGCTTGGCGCTGCGCTTCTCGTAATCCCGCTCTTCGTCGGAGATTTCCATTTCGTCGTCGTCGTTGATCTGGACAGTTCGCAGTTCCTGCATGGCATTCCAAAAGTGCATAGTTATTATTAATATTCATATCAGTTGGGTGGATGGAGTTGGTTCCATGGATGCTTACAAATATTTAATTCTATAACCTAGCTATAAAATTTGCGTATTTAAAGAATGCATCAAATTTGATCTGTCTATCATGACTCTGTTTCGGTCCTCTCTACTTACCTCGCCATATTTGAAAAATATTTTAGAATTTGTTTGATTTTTTTCTATTAATTAACTTGTATTGGTTACACAATAGCATGTGTTTGCCTGAAAAGTGTTTTCTTTTTAGTCCTTTCTGTGAATTACCATAACCAATCGAGTAAGGCCCATATAATACCGAAATTTGTTTCTGTTCTATGGAACACTTTCGTATTTATGGGATTCAGTTCAAAGTAGTTAAAGCTTTTTGAAAAAGTTATGCAAATGCTTAGTTAAAATAGATAAAGTCAAAAACTAAAAATACACGAAAGCTAAGAAGCGATAGAAGATAGCATTATAGACACAACGGCATTAAGAAACTCATAAAACCTGAACAAAAGTGGCTAAATAATGATTATGAACGAATGAAAAATAAAACAATACATATTTTTAAACTATTTTTATTCAAAAAGTCTTATATTTCGCTATAGCTTTTAAGTACTATTTAATAGCAATAATTGAATAATACACAGAATATACGAGGCATATTAAAATCGGGGGATCTTAGGATTTATTATATGACATCAGAGGTTGTGTGTGAATTCGATAATAAAAATTATAAACAAAATTGAGTATTAATTGTTTGGGCAAACAGGGGGGAAATTAATAATGAATGAATAGCAATTAGCAGTTCTAGACATCGGCAACGGAATAGTACGGAATTGTGGGGGTATGAAAGTGGTAACTGGGCGACATGCAGACTGAAAACCAACAAAAAATCACATTAGTGGTATAATGTTAGACAACAACAACTACAGCAACGCCACAATAACAATAACAATAAGAGCTACAAAGTTAAAGGATACTACAGCAACAGGATACAGATACAGTTAGAGAAGTGAATGAAGTTTATTGGACAGTATATGGCATTTGATTTTCGAATTGACATTATTTGCAAACATCTTTGAAGTTGCTCATTATCGATTATTTGAACACTTTAGTACGTACCGTGGCTAACTTCTTCCATTGATCGATGTTTTTTCTTTGGGCTTTGGTGAAATGGTCCCAAACCTTCTTGTGACTAGCGGCATTGAACACTTTTTCAATCTGAGTGACTGAACAATAATGCAATAATATATAATAATATTAAGGGAGGACAGAGGGTAGTTTATTTTTTGATTTTGTTTAACTTTTCTTTTTTTTTTTCTGTTTTGGATTTTGCTCTTTCACCTTTTCCGAAATCGAAACTAGACTGATTCTTTTTCCAAATAACAAATGAATAGTGAGAAATGAAAATTTGAATAGAACTACGGGTGAGACCCTCGCATAGCAATTATATTATATTTTAAATAGTTACGATTATTCCATGATTCATATACTAGGTACAATCTAGAGAGAATACAACAGTTTACCTATCTTTATCTTTGTCCGAGTCTGAGTCTTTTTTTTTTGTTTATCTACAAAGTAGCTGAGTCTTTTTTAAAGCAATGGGTGTATCTTGAAGTTCTTCTATGCCATTTGTGGCTTACAAACCTTTTGGGGACACTTCAGACTTGGTTTTTTTTGTGGATTCGAGAGGCAGTGAAAGTGAGTGAGAATCTGCCGAATAATGGAGCGAATCAACGAAAAAAGGCGATAAAATCGGCTGTGTAAGAATATAAGTATTAACCAGTTATTCCATTTTTTTAGATTACCAATAAACTAATTTCTAATGTTAAACTATGGTTTTTATACACTTTAATTTGCTTTTATATAATTTATTTAATATCACTGCTAACGATCAGTACATTTTTCGTTAGCGGGTTATTTTAAAAAATTAACTAAAATTAATGAACTAAATTAGTGTTAAAGCATTTCATGTTTAGAATGAACTTCTTGAAGTATTTTATAATTAAATAAATAAAATTAAACCTTTTTTATACGCCTTTTCCATTGATTTTCGCTCCTTGTGCGGCTTTGGTCTTGATCCTTTTGACTGAGCTTTACCTGATCCTGCTTCGATTTTGGATTTGCTCCATTGACTTTCGGCGAGCAAATTTTAGTGTGTTTTTTGTGGATTTTTCTTTAAATATTTCGATGACTAAGTTTGCTAAAGAGAGTGTGTGTGTGTGTGTAGAGGGTATGGTGTGTGTAAGTGTGGGTGTGTAGTACGCTGGTAGATTGTTCAGATATACAGACGCTAAGAGGCTAATAGACCCGGGCGCAACGAAACAGAAAAATAGGATTTCAAAGTGGGAGCGGCACCTAAATTCCCGACTAGACTAGACCTGTAAGTGCATTTGTGGTCTGGAGACTTACATTGCGTGGACATGGTGCCCATTTGCTTGCGATAGCTGTCCCTGGCCTTGCGCAGGTCCTCCTCCAGCTGTACCTTGTCGGCATGCAGTCGTCGAACGTGGGCGTGTGTGCTCTGGATCATTGAGTAGAAGACGTTGGCATTCCGCTTGGTGCAATCGCCTCGCTCCAGCCAGGCAGTTATTGTCTGGATAGCCTTCACAAAGGTGTCATTGGCGCGCAAATGCTCCGCCACCGCCGTGGCTTCGTGATCCGTATAATGTGGTATCGGCGGCGGCGACTGGGATCGCATCCTGTCCATCGATATGCGCTCCCGATGCCGCTGCTCTCGTTGCAACTGTCGCTGTCTGCACTCATAGTCGTATTGATCGTCCCGCGCCTGGGCGTAGTCCACATGCAATCGACCAAAGTTTGGTGGCTCGTTTAGCGCCGAAATGCGCAATCTATAGCCCGATAGATAGATCGCTCGATCGATGGCCGACTCCTGGCGGTAGCGGATGTGGCAGAAGTTTTTCTTGGACATGCGGAGTGTGGTGATATCCCCGCACGACTCAAAGATCTCGCGTATAATTTCCTCCGGGATGTTCTCGGGTAGCCCCCCCACAAACACAGTCCTGCACCCGGGTGGTCGCTCGCGGATTGTAGGCGGTGGGGCGTTCGGGTTTGGCGGGAACAGTATGCAGTTCTTTGTCTTGATCACCTCCTTGAGGCCAGCCGTCGCAGTTCCATCTGGAGGGGGACCAATTCTATAGTACATAATGCATCTGATTCATAGTAGGTGCTTACCTGTCGTAAGGGCCGCTTCGACTCCGGTTCCAGCCTCTGTTGGCATTCCTGCTGCAGCTGCGGCGGCGTAGTGCATCTGTTGCATCTGCTGCATGGCGGCTGCCATCATGGCCGTGGGATCCATGAGCATTTGGGCATTTGCGCCGCTCCCACCCGCGCCTACTGCTGCTGATGTGTTGCCCGCACTCGCTGTGGCACCAGGCGCTGTTGTGCTGGCCGCCTGGGGTGTCGGAAAATACAAGTAGCCCTGCGGTGTGTGCATCAGACCGTTCAGATAGAGCTGCGCCGAATCCGCAAGGGATAGCGTGGAGGACGTGGCCTGCATCTTGTCCTTCAGACTCGTGGTCGAAGTAACATCGCCAGCGTGCTCGTTCTCGTTCTCCAGGTCCATGGGGGCGCTGCCCTGCTGCGACTGTTGTGGTTTTCCCATTTTGGGCGTCTGCTTCTGTGGCGATTGTCCAGTGGCGCCCACTGATCCACCGTTGCCAGTTGTGGTTGTGGCTGCCGTAGAAATCGCCGCCGCCAATTGGTTCAGGAAATTGGGGTGATTAGGCAAACTAACGCCACTTGGCATGGTCCCAAAGAGCGGTACTATAAAGGAATGGAAAGGTTAGTAAAAATATATCAACATTAAGGTAAAAAGCTCATAGAACGAAAAAATCAAAGCCGGCAGCAAATCAAAATATAAATCAGCTGAACGCCGCCGGGGGTGTGGATCCCAATTTTCAGTTAACCGTTTTTTGGGGGGGTGGGGCTAGCACTCCGAAAAGTGGCGTAAGCTCCCCCAATAAAAAAGACATAAATAAACCAGGAAAATTGAAAAACTTGATGTGTTTCAACTTCAGATTCACTTCTTGGCCCTTTTAGACACATTTTTGGGATTGTTTTGTCGAATTTTAATAAAACTTACGCATATCGCCCAAAAATAACCAGAATCAGAAATAGAAAAACCACTAGAGGTGAAGAAACATCGATGGAAACCCCGATGCATCGATTACAAGCATCGATGTTTCTGTACAATATTTGTAAAGATATTTAAATATTGAGGCTCTTAAATAAGAAAAAAAATAAATAAAAGTCCTATATAGAATAAAAGTTTTCATATTTTTTTTATGAATTTATATTTATTTATTTATTTAAATAAAAATGTTCGTTGGGATACCGAAAGCTTCCGGTTCCGACACTGGTTCACCTAGAGATGGGAAATCAAACAGTTTTGAAAGTGTCACCCCTATCTATGAATCATCAGCTGAGCTGACGCCTGAGAAAAACAAAAGCTGTCGAAACGCAGTTGTCGTAAAAATAAACAAATTTTGGTGGACATAGTTGGATAATTCGTTCAGCATGTCGGTTAACACGGCTCACGCCAACAACGGCGTGCTTATCCACGCCGGAGAGTAGTAAGTAATCCGTCTAAAATGCTCTAATTCCAGATGGCCTGACGTCACGAAATGTAAACATGACGTGGATTCCTAAGAATTACGCTAAATTGCTTTAGATTCGATAAGCTAATCTCTGCCAATTCCGTCTTTCAGCATATTAATTCACAGCGACAGTGTTTCCATGGACTTTTCTGGCCAGGACAACCCTGTCTTCAAGGGATCCAAGTCTGGTCGCATCTACCTGACCTCCCACCGGATGATTTTCAATAGCAAGAAGTCCAGTGACACCATGCAGTCCTTCAGCGCTCCTTTCATCGCCTTGTCGGACGTGGAGATCGAACAACCCGTCTTTGGAGCCAACTACATAAAGGGAAAGGTTCGAGCCCAGCCGAACGGAAACTATGTGGGCGAAGTCAAGTTCAAGCTGCACTTTAAGGCCGGTGGGGCAATAGAGTATGTTTGTCTTCCCATTTATTTTTTTATTTTTAAACAAAATTAAATTGCAGATATGGCCAAGCTTTGCTGCGCTCTGCTAAGACAGCCATGAACAATTACCATCGCGGTGGACTGATTGGGGATGATCCGCCACCATACCAGCCGGCTGGAGCTTGGAATGAGGCTCCGCCACCGGCTTACCAGCCACCACCCGGCTACTATGGCTGGCTGCCCCAGCACGACGCTTTTAGCGGCCCGGCACCGAATACCGTCTTTATGAGCGACAATCCGCCGCCGTATCCGGGCATCGGTAAGTACCCACCTAGCGACGTTATGTTCCATCTACCATGTACTCGGCTTTTGTTTTGGCACTGCACCGCGAATTGGATTGATCTCGCTTCAAAATTCACGTATCGCACTTGCCATGTTTAACCCAACACCTGGGCACTTTCACTCTTTCTTCCTAGCACCACCGCCGCACCAGCCGCCACCACAACAGCCACAACAACAGCCGCCGTCTGAACCTACTTGGTATGGTTTTTCAGCCCCGCCACCGGATCAGCAACAACAGCAGCCGGGTTATGGACCGCAGGGATGGGCAGGTGGCTATGTGCAGCCGCCTCCGTATGCCGCATGTGCTCCGAATTGTCCGCCAGGACCCCCGTACGTGACTCCGGCTCAGACCTACAATGGGCCGCCGCCCTTCGGTGGCTACGGCAATGTGCCCGGTGGATTCAACACTCCAGGGTTACAAAATCCTAATATGTTTCCGGGAGGTCCAACTTCTCAAAATCGTCCACCACCACCGCCGACAGGATCTGCTAGTGGGCCTGCAGCTGCAACTGGGGCCACGGGAGTTAGCTTCTTGGGATTTAGCTTGCCGCCAGCAAGTGAGTACTTGAAATTTGTTGTGTTTTAATTTTTAATAGTCATCTTCTTTGATGCACATTATTCATTTTAAACCCTGCAACCCTTCATTTCACTGCAAATAGCACCCAAACGGTCCACCGTCTCAAACGTTTAGTCAAAAAAATTTCAAGAAACAATAGCCAGAACTAGTCAAGATATCAATAAATGGACTAACTTTTCTAGAAAAAATCCGGAGAAAATAAATTAAAGAAATACGTGAAACAAATAAATGGTGTAAAATCTTAGTATCAGTATTAACGCTCATCCCTATTATTTTGTCTCTTAAACACCTCAATCGGTTGACCAAAAATTGATAAATATTTTCTTTTACAAATATTATTTTACAGTGTAAAATAAAGCAAACTACTGTACCTCAAAAAGCCATCCCGACAAGTAAGATTTATTGTTTTCCTGTTCAAATTGCTAAAAGCAAATACTAACAAAAGCCGAGTCTTCAAAATTAGTATAGTCTTACCCGCTCTTTTGGTTTAGTGGTATTCTTAATGTTTTTTTTTTCTTTTAACCTTTTCTTTACCTAAAAAAAATATGCCAACCTTTTAGTAGCCAGAATTGGCAGCACTCATCATTATTTCTATCCAGTTGCAAGACCTATGTGCGTTGTACTTGTTCCAGCTCTAATACCATAAACACTGATTGTAAGAAATGAATAAATGTGGTGTCTGATTATCTCTAAGTGTTTATTCCATTCACAAATGATTGTATACCCTTTGCTTTCTATAGATTCCAAAGAAGCAGAAGCTGCAGCAAGTGCTTACAATACACCCTATAACCAGGGCGGACCCAGTGGATCAGGAAACAATGATTTACCACCCTCTTACAATGTAAGTAGCAAAATATAAACCTTGCTGATTTCCATTCTAATGTTTTTTCGTTCCCTAGAACTTGCCCCCCAGTTACGATGATGCATCGAAAAAGCACCAATGATTGGATATAATATTATATTATTGTATACTATTTGAATCAGTTATTAACGCTCATTCCGTTGATTATTATATAGCAGGACGGTAACCATTAAAGATGTTAGCCCTTTTTGAAGCAAACACGTTATGAATTTGATCTGGTCACAAAATCTAAATTACATTTTAGATTCAGTCAATATGTTTTTGAATATAATATTTTACATATAAATATATGAAAATATGCTGTATTACATTTGTATGTCTATGCATTGTATGAAAAGTCCTTGTCTATCCTTTTTGTTAAATTATTTTGGGTATGGTTTTCCGAATGGACTAGTTCGTCAGGTAGACTAGTTGGATCATCAACGTCATAATAAACACAATCCTCGTCGGATTCCCGGTATTTGACTACAAGTGGAGCTTCGTCATAAAAATCATCAGCCGGAGGACGCACTTTTACATTAATACGCAGGTAGTCCTCGTTGACTTTGAATTCCTAAGAAAGATTGATAAAATTAATATTAAATAAAGATTACTTTTTGTGGCCAGATACCTCGTGAAGTGACATATACTGCAGATCGTGGAAGAACATTTTTAATGGTTTTTGCTCTTGGGGATTTCGTGAGATGCTCAAATGCTCCATGACTTCTATAATGAATTCGTTATTCAACATAGGATCGCTGCAACGAAAATTAATTTCCTCAAGTTTCGAGCAGTTTTCGAGTATCCGTATGATCTGACAGCATTCAAAGTTATCCGTCTGTATATTCAGTTCTTCAAGTTTTGTTAAAAGCGGGATATATTCAAAACATTCCCCTTCAGTGAAACCCATTGTCAGTTTGGTCAGGGCCTTCATATATCCAAGTAGTTGAGCCTGTTTGAGTGGGATTTTTTGGTTCCATACAACCAAGTTGGTCAAAATCTGAGACTCCCGTTTGGCCAACACTATGAAAAGGGGGTGTAGTGACAGACTTTTGGAGACATGTATGATCAGCTCAGTCAAATTAAGGATGGCTAGATGTCCAATTCCATTTGCACTGTCGATTATGCATTCCAGCGATTCCAGTTGGGTCAAGGAGGGCATGAACCGGAGCTCTGTCTCCCCAATATTTACCATGTACTTCAGCCTTTTTAATGGTGGCTTTCGACATGCGAAGTAAGAAAAGGCATTGCAATTCCTATTAATGACCTTTGCAACGTGCAGCTCCTCGAGTTCTGGAATCTGAGCCAAGAGGCTGATGTCCAAGGCATTAATGAAATTGCAGTGCAAGACTTTCAGCGAAAGTATTTTCTTGACGGCATTGACATCCTTGGTGCTCAGAGGACTTCCAGTCACCACCAGGCAACGAAGTTGCGGCTGCGGCTGCAGCTGCAGGGCTTTGAACACATTCACCATGGTGCCACTTGTATATGAATGAATGGACAATTCTTTGAGACAGGAGACAAGGGCAAACTCCTGCATTGACCAATTATCTTTGGTGCTTTTGAGGGAGCACCTTAACCGTTTCAAGGATCTGATATGGGACAGATTGAATAGCTCCTCGGGCACAAGATAACATCCTTTGACGACAAGATATTCCAGCTTGGATGCCGGTTTCCGGGTCGCCAAGGCGTAAAGCAGACAATCCAATGCCCCCTCCGGATGCCTGACGATTGTTAGTTTTTCCAAATGGGGCAACTCGGCAAGAAGCTCCAAATACTTTCCATTTTGAACAGAAACTTGAAGGCAAGTCAACGATTTCATGTGTGCCACAAAGGGTATCTCGTTTGGGTTCAGCTTTTCGATCTTCAATTCGCGTATCTGGTTAAGATTATCGATACTGTCGAGAAATCCTGCCAAGTTCCCGTGTGTGGGTCTGCCGTGGATGTCCACCGACTTTAAACTGCCCAAAGTACCTAACTGAGAGCAAAGCTTTATATCAACTGCCTTTTTAAAGCTAATTTTGAGGATACCTTCCAGCGGATAATATGATATGATGCTTTTTCGGTACGAGACCTGGGTTTCTAGTCTAGATGCTCCTAGTAGTTTTCGGAGGCTAATTGCTTGGTCTTCTATTCCTGAGACCGCTTCTTTTAAATTAATGAAGCAACAATCCAGGTTAGTTAGTTGCGACAAAGTCTCCAGAGAAGCCATGTGCCTGCAATTGATGCTCACGTATCTAAGGGACACTATTTTGGCCAGTTCTGAGATTTCAGGTAAATGTAAGATCCCGCGGGTTAGGACAAAGAACTGAAGCGTGGAATCCTTTTTGGCTAAAGCCGTGAAGAGGGGCTTTAAGGACCCTACTCTTGGATTGTGCGTAATGGACAGTTCCCTTATTTGGTGTGGCTCAAGTTTCAACTCCAACGGTCCCTTAAAGTCACATTCCAGAGTTTCCAGAGATCTTATAGAAAATACTGCCACAGCTTCCTGGTCGGTTAAAGGAATCCAATTCTTTATCTGAATCTCCCTCAGATAGATGGAGGTACCAGCGGCACCAACGTTTTTGAATAAAGCCTCTAATGTTCCTAGTTTATGATTCCCTTCCATTGTAAAGAACATTGTATCGCTGAGGAGTTCAGCCGCAGGAGCCAGTACGGATAGATCGAGGGGCTCATTCGAATCAAGGAAGAGTTCGACTCTCACAGGGTTTACCCTGAAAAGAATGCGATCATCGCTATGTCTGAACTCAAAACGTGTATTCCTCCTGAGTTTTTTCACTAAAGAAGTCACTTGGGCCACTATCTGGGCATTAACTTCATCGGTTACACTCAGCATTTCCAGATTTTCCAGGGCCGATAGTTGATGAATTCCCGGATAATTACTGAAGCCACAAGTCAGTTCTATTAAAGAGCTTATGCCGTACAGTTCTTTCAATTCCTCGGCATTAAAATAAGATTCAATGTACAAACACTTAAGAAATTTCGTGAGCGCTGCTTGTTTTAGAAATGGAGCCAGTGTTCCAGTTTTGTGATATCCGTACAACCCTAAGCCACTCAGTTGAGGCAATCTGGCGAGTGGTTCGATGTGGCGCACATCGTCCCCGGGCTCCACTTTGAGCGTTACGATGACGTTGTTATACTTCTTTATACACTCTATGGTCTCATCGACGTCCGATTCGGTTGTGATTCCCAGATAAACTTCGATTTCGGATCCATCAGATTTCACCTGAACGTCATTTATAGCCCCTTTTGTTTCAGTCATTTTGGATATAAAAATTACAAGACTGTTTTCTGGGTTTTACAAATTACTTGCTTAAATTTATCCGAAAACGGTTTTCTTTTTATCCTTATGAACTTGAATCTATTGTAAGGTTGTATTTGAAGGACCTCTAATGTTTCTGTGCTTTATACATTTATGTAAAATTTAAAAAAAAATAATTGTTTGTTTAGAAAAGCGTCTGCCAAAAATGTTAACCAGTCTGTTTGAATAGAAACTGCCTTATGAACTATGAATCAAAAGTTGCTGCCCTTTCGAAGTTCTGTCAAAGATCGTGCTATGCTTTCTAGATTCCAGATATATGAATATATTTTCTGCTTAGTCCAACAGAGTCGCAATAAGATCTCCTTATATCTGTTGGTGAATTATTTTTGGTGCCAACTATCCAAACCAGAAATGTAAGGATAGAATATAGAACCAAACGTATATTTAAATTTTTCAAAATTATAAAAAGTATATATTTATTTTGAGCTCTGGTCGAGATGGTCACACCGCAGTATTTCATTCAGAAATAAAATTGACCAACAAAACAACAACAGGCACCGACCAGTAAGCCGACGCGCTTGAATAAAATCAATCATACGCCACATGCGCATTGACGGGCGTGGTGAGAAAATGCCAGGAGACAGGCCAACGGAAGCAGATGTCCTTCTTCGTAATTTTTCGTAAATAAATCCTTTAAATCATATTGAAGAAATAATTCCAAGCAAATGAATTAAGTGAAAAGTGAATGCTACAGTAGCCAAACTCCATAGTAGTTTGTTATAAACGATGTCGTCGAGTGGCTAATAGCAAGAGCCGCCACTGGTCTCTGTTGTTTATCGATTTGTGTATAACTCTTGCCATTGAATCCGCACCCTGTATGCGAGAACATTGGGCTAAACAACAGTACACCCACATCCACCTGGTGGTGGCTTGGTATCTTGACCAGCACTCGAGACTAGCAGCGACCGGAAATCGCTAGGCAACCAGCAGAAATAGGCCATGGATGTGGGTGGGCCGGAAACCACCTACGAGCCATTAGACGGACGTGGTTCCGGACGCGCGAGGAGCAGTAATGCCACGTCTGGCTCAGGATTGCGGCATCAGGGCAGTATGGATAGTCCGGAATTCGATACGCGGGCACCCAAGGACCAGAGGCATTCCGTCTACTTGGCGCTCTTGGCAGCTGGTATTGGATTTGTCTTGCCCTACAATAGGTACAACTGGTTTATATGTATAAATATAGCATAAAAAAAATATTAATCAAAAATAAAATCTTAAATATGTAATACTCTCTGGAATCGATTGCAGCTTCATTATCGCGGCGGATTACTGGCAAGCTCGTTTTCCTGGACGACCCGTAGCCTTGGACATGTCGATGACGTACATCTTTGTGGCGTTCGCCACGGTGCTGCTCAATAATATAGTGTTGTCAGTGG
The DNA here is from genome assembly GCA_035045925.1 of Drosophila atripex. Classification (NCBI taxonomy): domain Eukaryota; kingdom Metazoa; phylum Arthropoda; class Insecta; order Diptera; family Drosophilidae; genus Drosophila; species Drosophila atripex. The sequence goes on along the minus strand of JAWNOP010000012.1, from coordinate 10,675,310 downwards.
CCCCGTTTCAGTCCCGGGTACTCTTTGGCTACATGGTGTCCTTTACCACGCTGATCTTCGTGGCGGTGTGCGAGGTGGCCTGGCACATGTTCGCCACAAATACGGCCTATGTGGTCAACATGTCGGCGGTGGCCCTGACAGCGATCGGATGCACTGTACAGCAGTCCAGCTTCTACGGATTCGCCTCCATGCTGCCCAAGCAGTACACGCAGGCGGTGATGGCCGGCGAGAGCATTGCCGGATTCCTGGTGTCTTCCAATCGAGTGGTTACCAAGCTACTGATCAACAATGATCGCGTCTCCACCGTCATCTTCTTCTTGACCTCTACGCTGTACATCCTGTTTAGTTATCTGCTCCACCTGGCCACCATCAACTCGCCGTTTGTACGCTACCATGTGGAAGCCTGCTCCAAAATAGTCCTGCGACCGGATGAGGTGAGTTTTTCCTTTCTTTCAGATTACATCTCATTGTCGGTGTCCGCATCGGACTCTTCACTGCTCTTGTATCCATTCTCGGTGACTTGTTCCAGCTTCAAATAGGCTTCATCGTAGGATCGTATCTGAAAAATTTAAACTAATAAATTAATGAGTTTATATTGAGTTTAAGGCTCACCTGGCTGACTCTGTCGAAATCGCACCAAATTCCACGTAATCTTAATGGTGGATGCTGTTCCGGATCCCTGTTCACTTTAAGAGCCATTAAGATTCCATTGACAATTTCAACAGTTATGCCATAATAGCGATACAATGACAGTGACTTTAGTATCTTGGATGTTACGATGTAACTGTGCACAAAGATTAAATTTTCGCATGCAGTCGAAGTGATTTCTAAATCAGTCAGATTTGGTAAATTGCTTGGTAGAAACATAAAAATAAACTTCTTGTCAGCTATACCCAAACGCAAGTGATTTATCCAATTGAGTTTCGTTATTTCCACAAGCTCTAGGAAGTTGAGATCGCAGTTATCCAAAAGCAACGATTTCATGTTGACTAAAGCACCGAGTTCCTTCAAAAGATCCCACAATTCAAATGCATTTGGATTGTGGATCTGTAACTCCGAGATATTCTGAAGGAGGGCTACATTTTCAATACCTTGCTTATGGAAAATAACACACTCTAATGACTCCAGTTGAGATAGGTTCCTAAAGTCCTGCGATGCCACTGACAGTCTTCGAAGATTTTTCAATCCTGATATTCTTTCCAAGTCGGGGACTTTGCGCTCGAAATTTATTCGCAGATTCTCCAAGTTTGGCAAGTTTTCTAAAAGATCGAAGCAGGAATCTGTAAAGTGGACAGAAAAGTCCGTCCTTGAGTAGATCTCAGCCAATACTTTAAGCTTAGTTGGCTGAGCAGAAGACACCATTTTGAAAATGGTGTGGTGTCTCAATTTCGTCGATTCATATTTGGGCGCAGCGCACTTCACACAGCAGAGAACTTCTATCTTTCTAGTTTGATGATTTTGTCTCTGCCAACTATTTTCACTATTCAGTCCTAGCTCAATGCCCTTCAGGGATTTTATTTTAGTCAACTCGACCATCTCTTCATAAACTACCGCTGTATCTGAATTTCTTTTGAGGCAAAAGCCTTTAAGAGGTTTATTAATGAACCTTCTGGATGGAAGGTAATCGTCAGGGATTCGAGTTGATTCAAATCACCCACTTTATGAATGTATCTGGAACACAGAAAACCACACTTGAGCACTTTTAAGCTACGGATTTTTACGAGCTGTTCCAGTTCCTCGGCGTCCACTAAGTCCACTTGTAGCTCTTCCAAGTATATTTCAGCGTCAATGGCTATTTTTTTGAAGAGTTGCTCGAACGAAATGTACATCAACCTCCCCTTTAGCGAAAGGCATTTTAAATTATTTAATCTCAATAGAGACGCAAGGACGGCGGTATTCATAAGAATTCCTTTAAAGTTAATAGCAAGAGTTACTGAGTCCTGGCCATGAATCAAGTGAACATCGCATTTTTCAGTGGTGATTCGATCCACTCGGCCTTGGATCTTTGGCTCTGGACTCCCAAGCTGTTGTAGCTTAACTGCGATTAGTGTCTCCATTTGAAAAAAAAAGCATCGAATAGTGGTCAAATTTGAAAGTGAACCGAGGACTTCCATTTCTTCCTGGCTAATTGGCTGCAGCGTATTAAGCACCAGTTTCTCAACGATCATTTTTTCGTCTAAATTTTTGAGTGTGTCGATTATCTTGTTCGTTCCTTCTATTCTTAATCGATGTGACTGTAAAAATTCGTAGTCCTTTATTTTTACAAACAGTTCCCTAGATTCTGGAGTATCTGTGGCCGATATTTGCCTATAATTGTAATAGTTGACTCCTGGCTCCCTTGGCGTTTTCAATAAGTTGCATTGTACTCAGAGCAAAGGCCTCATCTCTGGTGACATGAGTGTTCGGAATGGATATCCTTCGAATCTGAGAGCCCCTTAAGCACTCGAAGAGCCATACCAGCGATCCACTTTGGTGTTTCCCGTGGAGGGTTAGCTCTAGGAGTTTAGGCAGTGCTGCTAGTGGGCCATACTCTCTCCCATCGATTCCGGGCTTCATCACAAAGGTCAGGTATTTAAGTTGGCCGCAGTGGGGCACAATGTATGCCAGTTGGCCATTATACAATTCGCTTCGGCTTAGTTTTAAACGTGTTAGGTTGGGATTTGATTGGCACAATCCGATTAGGAAGTCAACATCCATGTCCGCGTCCACACACAGGGATTCCAAATGCCGAAACTCCGGAGATATATCGAATTTATATTTACCTTGAATACTGAGTACAAATTCTCGTACGCTTTTATGTTTTAGGGCATTAATGATGTCATCGAACGCCTCCAAGTGTTCAGGATAGTATTGAGTTGGATGAAAATGGATCTTTACCGACTCCAGCATATTGTTTCCTTTGATTTCACCGACATACTCATTCCAGAATGATTTCCTTTGATCTGTGGACAGAAGTCGCATGTGATCATAGAGACCTTCTAAATAAATCTCAATCGAGGTGATTTGTCTAAAGAAGGTTTTTTCAATATTCAGTTGTTCATAGAGTTTGAAATCCCATTCTTTGAAAGCTTCGCAAATGTACTCACAGCTGGTGGCGAAAGAAATCAGATCCGAATAACGCTTCAAATTGTAATTAATCCTGTTTTTATTGGCGTTGCAATTACCTTTGATGTAATCAAATATTAGAAACAAGCAATAATAGTTAAGGTTTGTTAGTTTCGTTTCGCTGTTCATGTTTACAATTTTTGGCACAACCTATCCACTCCGACGATGATAACTGACTGATGAATGGCAAAAGTTCCAACGAAATGGAAATGGTTATCTTCAGCCTAATCTTTATTTTGCAGAAAGCCACATCGATAAGATATTTATGAAGGAATCAAAGTTAACTCTCGTAATACTCTAGTCTTGTTTTTTTTTATGATCATTTTATGTCTTCATAAGAATTTCCCATACCATATATACATTGTCTACCAGATGTATATTTAATTCTTTTTGAATGACCAAAAAGAGTATTTGAAAAATAAGTAACTAAAACTTCACAATGTTATTATCTTATCAAGGATAAACATAGGCAGAACAAAATACAAATATATTTGGGGAGTTACCATTTTAAAAACTCTAAACCCTTAAAATAAAACAAAATTCCTCACAAAATGATTGATATTTGATGATTTATACAATTCATTGCCCATAGCGAGAGGTGGATGGAGTTCCGAGCAGCACTCGGTATGGAGTTCTTTCGATGGACGGCACCCACACCACAACAGCGTCAGTAGGTCACCAGGTATCCAGCAACGCCCTCAGTTTCAGCAACCCCGTCTATGAGCTGTCCAATCCTTCGGCCGGCGAAAGCAGCATCGAGGCTCTAGGACAACTACCCGATCTGCCGGTCACACCCCCCACCCAAGAGCCCACGACCCCCACGACGGTGGCTTTCAAGGTAGGTCTTAGGTTTTCATCTTCGAATGAAATATACAAGGACATTTTTTGGTTCTCGTCCAGGTGGAGCATGTAATCACCCCACGTCGCTGCCGGCCCAGTAAACTAGGTGACATCCGGGAGGGATTCGTGACCAGGTGGCGGGTGGCCCAAGTCATCTATCCCCACATGGTGTGCATCGCCTTAGCCTACTGTGTGACCCTCTCTCTGTATCCTGGCATCGAGGTGGAGGTGCAGTCCTGCGCCCTACGCTCCTGGATGCCCGTCCTCCTCATGTTCTGTTTCAACACGTCGGATGTGGTGGGAAAAATCCTGGCAGCCAGTCCATATCCGTGGTCGCGTCGCCAGCTGATCCTTTTGTCCGGATTGAGGATTGTCCTGGTGCCGTTGCTGTTGCTCTGCTGTGCGCCGCGTCAGCGTCCGGTGATCTCTGGCGAAACGGCGCCTTTTGTCTTTACCATTGCTCTGGGAATAACAAATGGTACGGAAAAATATTTCACATTTATAAAATATATAATCAACTAGTTATCAACCTTCAGGTTTGGCGGGCAGTTTACCAATGATGCTGGCCCCGGCCAAGGTGCCTGGGACACTGAAGGAGGTCACCGGAAATATTATGACCCTGTCGTACAATGTTGGTCTGACGGTGGGCTCTCTAATTGGTTACGTTTTCGAGAGTATGCTGGGCCCGCAGCTAGCGAATCCCTGCCCCTCGTATCCCTACGTTCCGGCATCGATTCTGGAGCAGTTCCATGGCCATGGCCACGGACATGGACACTTGCCACACCCGTTGCCGCTAACGAGCACCAGTACAATGAGTCCATTGACCACAGGGGCCACCACAACGCTGGCCCCACTCCTGCTCAACACCACGTTGTCGAACCTGGTCCAGTCCAGCACCAGTTCCGCCACCACCACCTCGGCCAGTCCGGCCCTGGCCACGGTCATCACCACCACGGCCCTGGCCCTGATCAGTACGGTGGCCAGTAGCAGTGGCGAGGTGATCAATGCCACAGTTACCTCGATCCTGTCCACGGTAACCAGTTCGGTGGGTGGAGACATCAGTGATGAGTTGACCACTGATCCTCAGACTCCGGAAGCCCTGCTCGAGAGTATCTAAAGTCCAATTTAAAGGCGTTGAATTACGCGATGGAATGTCTAAAATATATTCTGCATTACCATATCCTCAAAGAAAACCCCCTTTTAAAGATTAGCTCTGAGAGATTCATGATTTATATTTTAAAACACTTTGTAATATTTTAATACGATCCTAAGGCCGCAAAGTCTATCCTTCTTTATATAAATGTATTTCTCTTTTCACCTTTCCAGTACCATTTTAATTCCAATGCAAATTCGGCTTCAAATGGAAAATATATTTTCTTAGAATGTTGCTAAAGATTAAACAAAACACATCAAGAGCAAATATAGTAATAATATCGTAAAGCTCAAGAGAAAAACCCAAAATCGATTCAAAGGAATATCAAGCGCAAAGTTCTCAATATAGGCAATACTACTCCTATGTGTACTATATACTATATCTATATTCTCAAAACTGTCTAGGGTTGTTTGCGTTCATCATTTAACTTTAGTCAGTCACTGATAACTAGGACTTATATACTATATATATTCTGATATACATATACTCCAACCAAGTGCTATGGTTTTCAAATTACAAATCTGTTGAATTAGCGTTATAAGTGCTTGAGTGTGAATGAGTGCGTTAGATAAGTGAAATATTGCTGTTGATTGGGGAAAGGCCTGGTTATTTTTGTAAGATTGAAAACTGGTTTATTGACGACCCAGGCAGTTGAATGTTATATTTTATTCAAAAGCGAATAAATAGTATGTGTAGTAGGCGTATATATATTTTTCGGTTGTTTTATTGGTTGTTATATGTTTACAAATTAAATGAATATGTGTTAAAAGCATAAGAAACCAAATACTTGCCTTGATCTTATTTCCGAACTTTATTTTTGTCTCCCAAAAACCTATTTTTTAAGCCAAATACAAATGAAATAATTGTACGGTTAAGTGAAATTATTATGTCAACAGAAACCTGCAAAATATGGAAATAAATGTTAATATAGAAACATTCCAATGTGTATACAAAATGTTTTTTTTTATTTAATTTTTAAAAAATTGGTTCATTGTTCTTAGTATTAATGGCTGGAAAGATTAATTTCGGGCCTTGGCTGCTCAGTTAAGCTCCAGTCAGTGCAGTTCGTCACCTATGTGGACTGCCGTCCACAGTGGCAACCTTAAGTAGCGCCATCTGTTGCTTAAAGTGGAAAGAAAAGTTAGTTCAGCAAACAGCCGCCTGTTAGCTAGGGTTTTTTATAACGTATACGCACCATTGGCGGTTAGTATGATTTAATTTCAAAAATTGAAGAAAAAATGCTGTATTATGAAAGGTTAACTTTTGGAATACATTTTTATGTATATTTCTTGTAATATTTCATTTAAAGAATTTTAGTCTTTGTAGCCTAAAATTTCTTATTATTCTTGCCAGTCGGATTTTTGGTCGGCACACGACCCAAACAGCGCTTTTAATATTAGATAAAAATTTTTAATATTTTGTAATCTTCATCTTTTGTATTTTGGAAAAATTTTTCTCTGTACAGTTGCTGGTGACTTGTGCCTGGTGCCCGGCTATTAACACGCTGCATGGCACGCAGCAAAAACAAAGCGCATACTTTGACGTCTGCCCTCCTAATGACGACCACGAGAATAACGACGACATGGCAGCGGTAGCAGCTTCCCAAGGGGTCTCGACTTTATTCATGTTCAGCTGGCATTAGTCGCCCCTCATCACCCGGTCTTCCTTCTTTTTTTTTTTGCTGGGCCACAACTTTTGTTTTATTTTACTTTCTTTTATTTGCCGGTGTCTGCCTGAGTGTGAGTGTGTCTCTGCCGCCATTGTGCCACCAAATGCAGTTAATAGGGGCGGAGCAGGGAGTGGCATGGGCAAGGGCAGGGGCAGGGCAGACTGGGAAGACGCAGGTGAAAACCCCAAAGTGCCCTAGGACAGTGCGAAGTGCTGAGTCAAGTGTCAACTGCAAATGACATTTGCATTTTGCTGGCCGGCAAGGGGATGGCGGCGGGTTAGAAGGGGTGTCGCGGGGGAACCGCTCTGGTGGTCGGTGGCAACGCGTCAACTACGACTGACATTTGTTTTAGTTTTTCTTCCGCTTTGCGCAAGCCATTTGGCAGTTCGTTGTGTTTCCTGGCCAACGAGAACAACGAGCAGCGTCACAAGTAGCGCCGTGAAATATGCAACAAAAAATTTCGCACAAAAAATAGCTCTGTGGAAATTTTAACAGTCTGGAGGGGCTCTAAGCGGTCGAGTCCTTTTGGTTTTGGGAACAATTTTTTTTGTTACCCTAAACAGATTGAAGTAATAGAAATTTTATATTTATCTTTTGTTGTCCTTCCTTGTTTTTAAATTCTTTCTATCAATTTAAGAAACATTTCTGATTAAAGCGCACCTGAAGCAGAGGTAGTAGTAAGCTATTAGAGGATAAATATAGCCCGTATTTCGGGCTCTAGGCTCTTTCGGTTTATACATACAAAACAATCCAATTGATTAGTACCGTTCTCGGAACGCATCGCTTGTAATGCAGTTGGCCCAGATAATATGCAAATTAGCTGCAACCAAGCATTCCACTGTAACTGCGGGGCCTGCAATGCTAAATTGTGGGTATAAACTACATTGAAGTGCATATGTGCTCATCCATCTCATCCGTTCAGCTTCAATAGATGAGCATAAGCTGGGAGCGAGCGTTGCACGGCTTAAATTACTAGTGATTTGTTTGAGCCAAGAAATTCCGTGCCGTGAATTAGCTTTTGTTTCAAAAACCTTTAAAGTTAGACTCCCGCCCTCTTTAAAGGACTCCGTTGGACTCCTGTTTGGGTTGTAATGGCAAATGAAGTCTCTCCACTTAACTGGCATTCCCAAAAATAAGTACAACAAATGGCGTTTCGAAACTATTTTTGACTTTTTGGCCATCGCCGGCAGCGGCAATGGTTCGATGTTTCTGCTGTTGCTTCTGTTTCTGCCCTTTGTGTTTATCGGAGAGTGGAGCAGAACGTTTCGATCTCCTATGGCTGTCAGAATGAAAACAAACAGAATCAGACATCTCAACTGGCACACCCGTAACCATACCACTCCCCTGCCCGTACTCATCCTCATTCAAACGAACACACACACCCATTCAATAAAATCGAAACTTTTGCATTGTACATGTAAATTGCCATTGCCATTGCCTCCCCCGATGATATGGTTGCCTCTGCTGTGTTGCTCTTGTATTTGTTGGGCGTTATGCAAAAGAAAAACTTTTCGCACAGCGCATAAAATTTTATTTGTTGCTACTTTTGGGCTTGCGCTTGATTTGGCAGCTCACACTCACCCACATGTATAATGTATGGGCCTTCCTCCTCACTGATATTTGGCATATTTTGTGCACATCAATATCTCGCGTGCTAGTTGGCATCCATTCCAATACCAATACGTATGTCCCTACCAATACCGATACGGATTTCCATACCCATTGCAATTCCCAAGTTGATATACAGATAGAAAAAATATGGGTCACTTTCAGTTAGCTTTTTGTCTAAAATGTAGTTTGCATTGGGTTCTGCCTAATGGAAATAATTTGCCAAAGTTATAGGCCTTTTTGTTGGGGCCGATATATATATTTTTGTCAAAGGGGAGCGCCCAGAAAATTTCATAAAAAATTTAAAAAAAAATATGTTCGCAGATTTTGATGCAAATTTATGGAAAACCGAACTACGAATCGATTAAGGTGTTCCGCTGAAGAATCGGATGTTTTTTGCCAAAAATTTAGCCTTTGCTGTATCGATATAGTGGCTCCATGCTTATTTACGGATTTTCGAAGGGGACCCTCCAGAAAATTTCACAAAAAATCTAAAAAAAATGGCATTCTTAGATTTTGATGCAGACTTGTGGAGAATTGATCCACTAATCGTTTAAGGTATTCCGCTCAAGAATCGGATGGTTTTTGCGAAAGATATAGTTTTTGCTGGATCTATATAGTGGCTCTATGTGTTTTCGTGGATTTTCGTAGGGTATCCCCCAGAAAATTTCACAAAAAATTAAAAAAAAATGATGTTCCTAGATTATGATGCAGATTTGTGGAGAATTGATCTAAGAATCGTTTAAGGTATCCGGCTCAAGAATCGGATGAAAATTACCAAATATATGTCCTTCGCTGGAGGGCATATAGTGGCTCCAGGCATATTTGTGGATTTTCGAAGGGGACCCTCCAGAAAATTTCACAAAAAACCTCAAAAAAATGTTGTTCCCAGATTTTAATGCTGATTTATGGTGCATCGATCTATGAATCGTTTAAGGTATTCCGCTCAAGAATCGGATGAAAATTGGCAAAGATATGTCCTACGCTGGGGGCCATATAGTGGCTCCATGCTTATTTACGGATTTTCGAAGGGGACCCTCCAGAAAATTTCACAAAAAATCTAAAAAAAATGGCGCTCTCAGATTTTTATGCAGATTTGTGGAAAATTGATCCACTAATCGTTTAAGGTATTCCGCTCAAGAATCGGATGGTTTTTGCGAAAGATATAGCCTTTGCTGGGGCAGATTAATGGAAAATCTATCTACAAATCGATTAAGATGTCGCGCTTAATAGTGTGGTGGCTCCATGAATTTTTGTAGATTTTTGAAGACACCTTATATAAAGTTTTAACAGAAGATAAACCGAAATTTCTTTCTGTGTTATAACCCGCTGGCGTATTGGCTGCGTGTATTGTGGCCCACCAATGGGTCGAATTGAGCGTTAGTGGGAGGCATCGGGGTGGCGCAACACATGTAAAGTGTGGCACATGTGGAGCATCGGAGGCAGCTGTATTGTGCTATGTGCGATATGTGGATGTGCTTGCATTTGACTTTACTATTTCAACTATCTGAGTTTTGGTTTGTGGCATTTAAGCAAATGTTTTTCAAATGTCTATGTATCGAAATGAATCCCCGTAATTATGGAAACTACTTGCAAACTGAAAGTACTTGGCTCCCATTCAGTTTTCTAAGAAATTCATTAACAGACGTAACAATGTTTTTAAAGAGGGTTTTGTTGTGGATATTTTTTGTAACATAGCATTCCATAAGAATGTTATGTTTCTAAATGTAAGCATATAATATGTTGCCTTTAAAAGGAGAATACTTAAAGATTACATAACAGTTCGATAACATCGTAGGACGAAGTATGTTGTTTTCATAAAATGAGAACACTTTTATTGAAAAGACTAAAATGTGGACGCTATTTTAAGGGTAGACTGCTGTTAATGAATCTGTTACTGTGCGTCGTCAGGGGACGCTGTTTTAAGGGTAGACCACTACAGTCTGTTACTGTGTATTGTAAGGGGGTGGTTTATAGCAATGTTATGTAAAGACGAAAAATTTAAAAAGTTAAAAATATTCCGGATTTACTAGATCCCAAATATTTACATATTTATATATTCGGGAAAATTGTGATTGGAATATCTTTAAAAAAAACTTTTTTTTCTAAATTATTAAAACAAAAGTTAAAATAAAGAAACTAATTATGCCATAGCATATTAAATAAATTGGAATCAAAATTAAGTCCCTCATATATATGTATATAATAAATAAAATATAATGAAATATCAGCTCCCGGTATACGCCAACACAATTATCGGAATAAATAATTTAAATGAAAATAATTAATCAGATATATCTCGAATATCTTTGGAATAATTTGCTGCTCTTCAAGAACTACTGCTTGGTAAGAAAAAAAAAAACATTACCTGAGCTTTAAAAAATTAAATTAGAGCCTCACAATAAAATTAAATTTGCACCCAGAATATGAGCAAATGAAACGCCAACACAAATGTCGGAACAAATAATAAAATTTTAAAAAAATAATCAGATACATCCCGAATATCTTTGAAATGATGTGCTGCTCCTCTAGAACTACTGCTTGGTAAGAAAAAAAAATTAATCAGAAATATCTCCAATATCTTTGAAATGATGTGCTGCTCCACAAGAACTACCGCTTAGTAAGAAAAAAAAAAGGAAAAAATAAAAGCAGAAAAGCTGAGCTTTAAAAAATAAAAGAAAATAAGACCCTCAAAATAAAATGGAATTTGTACCCAGAATATGAGCAAATGAAACGCCAACACAAATGTCGGAACAAATAATAAAATTTAAAAAAAATAATCAGATATATCCCGAATATCTTTGAAATGATGTGCTGCTCCTCTAGAACTACTGCTTGGTAAGAAAAAAAAATTAATCAGAAATATCTCGAATATCTTTGAAATGATGTGCTGCTCCACAAGAACTACCGCTTAGTAAGAAAAAAAAAAAAACGTAAAAAATTGAAAGGGAGGACTAAATTGATTGGAAATCCCCAATAAAACAGTTTTAAAAATAAAATTTGCACCCAGAGTGTGAACAAATGAAAAGTAGACAAAATTGTTGGTACAAAATATCGATCTCTGATTGCAAGATGTTATTCTGTTTTTCAAAATAAAAAATTAGCCCCTCAAAGTATAAAACAAATAAAATATTTTAATTAAATAAAAAATAAATGAGGAAAGAAGCGAACTTGCTGCCACAACCGGCAGCACCCGAATGAATTGAATATGACTTGCTATCGAGCTCATTGGGAGCTTTTAAAGTGGACAGCCTGCTTGAAAAGTTTTTGCCAAAATCCTACGTTAAATATCTTTAATTAGCACTGGCTTAGTGTGTTGCAAAGTGTAAGTTTTGACAAAAAAAAACCTTTCTGATTTATTTTTTGAAAACTCAAGGAGTCTGTTAAGCATTTCATTTTCCATAGCGAAAGTTACTAAAGCGATCCATAGTTTGGATCCACAGCACTCGCAGGGGTGTTTATGGCAACAGTGGACTTTATGTTAAATGGGTTTTGTGGGAAAAATCAAATAATAAATAATCAGAATCAAAATATGCTCCGTTAAATAATTTACAGCATTAATTAAGCATATTGAAACGTTTTAAAATTTGCATAAATATTGCTTAAGCTCTGGACTGTCACAATTCATTTAATTTGATTTGCGAATTCCGAGTAATGCCCAATAATTTTGTGATATGCCTAATTGAATTTCGCATAATCTGCTTTAAATTTGGACGAGTCTATCAGGATCCTTTTGTTGCGATATCTCACATCCTGGCATTCCGGCGTTTCGGCATCGTGGCATCCTGGCAAGTAGGACACCCAGGCGCCTGGTCTGGCTACTGGCCACGTGCAATTTAATGCCAGCTTCTGGTCAATTTCACAGAAATGTAGTTCAAGTTGGGGCGCTAAAGGAAGAGTGGGTGGAGGGGGGGCAGGCTGTTGAAAGGGTTGCATGTCGGACGGAGAGGGAGGGGTGATGGGGGGCGGTTGCCATTTCGATAATTAAATGTATGCACGTATGTGTGAGCTTGCCCGAGTGTGTGTGTGTGTGTGTGTATGCACCATTAGTGGTAAAATGTTGTACATTTTTCCAGTGTGAGTGTGGCTGGAATTATGCAAATTGAACCGCAGAAACGCTTTTAAAATGTTTTAAGTGCATTTGCATGAATATTTTGGCGGCAAACACACACACGCATACAGTTACAATGAGGCGGAAAAAGAAGAAAAGCAGCACAGCACTGCAGTTGCAGCAATGTGTGTCAACCAATTTTAGTCAAATTGAAATTTGTAAGCGCAGCGACCTTCTCGACTCCTCGCGACACCCTGACCCCTGGCCGCTGGCCCCATGACCCATGACCCCGGCCCAGAGAAAGCATTTCCTGCAAAAGGCATTCTTGTTTCGTTTCTTAGCTTGCTTTTCTCCTCATTTGCCTGATGAACATCCGGATTTTTTATGCTCTTTTTTTGGATAAGCGTATTGAAAACGAAACCACAACAAGCTCACAGAGAAAAATAAATGAAATGCTTTAAAATATGTACTCTTGCTTAACAAAATTGAACAACAAATGAGGTACAAATCAAAAGGATAGAAGTATCATTTATTATGGTCGCTCCTAAAAATACTTAACAATTTCTGTTTTAAAATTGCATTTTTCGCTGTGATTCCATAGTAATCATAGAAATAAGAAATAATGTATGTAAGATATTCGTGGAAATGTCAAAAAAATAAAAATAGGAAAATATAGAAGACGCTAGACCCTGTCTCGCTCTATCGTGTCGTATCCTGGCCAGGACACAACTAATTGAAGTGCACTGAAGCAGAACCGTTTGCCAATCTCTGTGATAAGCCATGCAGAATCGTGCTGCGAGGCGTAAATTAAAAATATTGTAAGAAAGCGGCCGACAGGAAGGAGCAGCAACGGAATGCCGCCTAAAAAAAAATCAAAATGAGGGCCAAAAGCATACCAAATGCGCTCGAGTTGATTAAATTCGGTATCAATCACAAGTTTATGGCCTCAAAAGTCGGCTGAGATTTTGATGGATTTTGCAGGCAGCCGGAGCCCAAGGCGAGGTGGGTTCCAAAAAATAAAAAACAAAAAAAATAAAACTCAGTAGAATGGGTGGCGGAGCAGTGGATGTCCAAAAGGAAATCGTCGCCGTTGCTGCCTGATTGCTTGGCCACGTTTATATCTCTATATTGTTGGATGCCAAGGAGCGAGTATTGGTGCAGCTCCTTCGAATTCCCCGATTTCTGTCATTTGGCTTCGACCAGTCGCAGTGCAGGCGGAAACGGAAGCGACAAGTCTGCAGCTAAGGCAACAACATCAAGGCTAGTCGCCGCTCAATTTGGTAATGAAGTCCTTGTCGTTGTCGTTATCCTTGTTCACCGATTTCCCGTCGCCCCTGTCCCGCCGACCCACCTCACCATCTTCTGTCCGGCTTCATTATGTTTTCCTTGGCTCTAGCTTGGCATAACAGGAAAATCATTAGGCCATGCCGATTTGCTCCGCCCCGCTGATTGCGGAGAGGCGAAAAAGGCGCCTCGCCAGAATGCCAGGATACTGCTCCTGATCCAGATGCTTCTGCTCCTGCAGCTACTGCAATTTTCCGGATCCGGCTGCCCCTTGGACTGCAATTAATTAAATTTTTCGACCCGTTGTTGGTGTTGCCCGCCTGTCTGTCGGTGGACTGGACTGGCTGGTTGTGTTGTGTTGCCCTTGGTTGCAATGCGTGTGGCTTTAATAAATTTACAAAATTCATTAAATCCTTTGTGCAGCATGTGGGTTGGTCGCTCGCTTCTGTGGCCAGTATCCGGGGGGCGCGCGCGGTGTTGGTCTGGATGGCAAATTAAATGCCTCAGTCCAAGTGGCGAAAAGGCCAAAGTAATATAGCCATTTTGTTGGCCTTAATATCTCCGCCAAGTCCACCAAGTACACCAAGTCCGCCAAGGATTAAAGCACTTTAAGCTTGTTTTCCATCGATGGAAATAGGTTTAGATTATTTATGCAAGAAATTTGCATTTATAGGTGTATTTTATAAAATACAAATAAAATGTTATGTTTACAAATTGGTTTCAATGGCCCGTGAAAAAATAGACTAAAATAAAAAGCCTATTTCAAGCAGTGATTTTCGTGTAAAAAAGCCATAATTAATTCCAAATAAGGATATTGATTGCATACTCAATTACCTACAACATCAGTACAAACAAGTTGACAACTAGGAAGTGCAACGCGAAATTAAATAATAAATTTATAAATATATTAAATATATAGAGTGGAGAGCACGGGGCGAGTTGACAATTAGTTGTGTTCAGTTGGAGAACAGTTTCAATGTCCTTCGGTGCTTATTATTTCGACAAGGACCTCCGAACAAATACAATTTCGTCCTGGTAACTTATTATTTGTCATGACAATTTCATCTAGCCTATCATTCAATTAGAGATAGATTTATGGAGAAAGTGGCGGGAAGAACGGGGGAATCGGAAAGCGGCTTCTGCTAAAAATGTAAACATCAATAAGCTTCCGACGTCTATCTGTTATTCTGTTTGCCTTGTTTGTTTTTTGTGTGTCTGGCAAATAAATCACATGCACTTATTTATTTAATTAGACTAACTTCTTACAAGCGCTACAATAGACACACACACACACACCATACATGCACTCACACACACACACACTCACACTCACCAATTGAGTGGCTGACATGCCACGAGATTGATTAGCTCAGCCACAAGCTTTGCTTTGCTTCTCGCTCTTTCTTTTTCTATCTCTTTTCAACCAGCATACATGTGTGTGTGAGTGTGTGTGCACAGGAAGAAATTATATGGATTAGGCTTGAGATGAAAAATATTTAAGCTTAAATTAGTTGCTAAAATAAGTTGCCTTTTGAAAGACTTTATTAGGAACTATTTGTGGCTGATACAATACATCCTTTTATATCCTTTATATTCCATAGTTTACTCTATATTCAATAGAAAGAAAATGTCCCTCGACCTAATCTCTTGTTTTCGGTGCATCCTGCGAGTGTGTGGTTGTAGTTGTACCTTGTAGATTGGTGTAAATTGTGCATGGAAATGTAACTTCTGTTCCGCTCAACTCCTTTGGACACCGTTCGCTCCACACAGTTCGGCTCAGTTCGGTTCGCCTTGGTTGCTGACATTATAAATTACCAGGCAGCATGCGGCAGGCAGCAGGAGGCATGCAGGAGGCAGGCAGCAGGCAGAAAGCAAGAAGCAGCCGCCGCCAATGCCGCAAGGCAAAAACAACTTGAACTCATTAATGTAAGTGATTTTTCTTGCGGGCGCTCGTTTACATGGAGTCCTTGGTCCTGCTGGAGTCCTGGATTTCCTTCTGATTTCAACCCACACCGCTTCAACGTTTCATGAGCCAGCCTTTCGCAGGACCAACAAGGCCATCGGGGCGGGCCAGGGAAAATCATCTTTCAATTTCAATTGATTTTGCTTGTTGCCATTGCACGTTGATTGATTGCAGCGATTTCTTAGGGAAATTCTAGCTCGCATCCAGCATTTTTACTTACGGCATCTTATCGTCTAAGTAATTGCCATTGCAGGGCCTCCTCGCTCCTCACTCCTCACTCCAATTTACGTTTCGGCCTTCCTAGCCTCTGGGCCAATTATTTGCCAGTTTAATTTACATAAATTAAATTTGTTGCTTTCTTGGCTTTATTTTTTTCACCGCCCCCCATCCCGCCCCCTCTTCGGTATTTTTGTTTTATTTCGGACTGGTCTGTTTTCGCTGGCCGAATGTCTTTGGGCTTTTATGACCACAATGGACATAATATTTATGGCCATGGGCTAGGTCCTTAGGCCTGTCGGTGGATATCTACAGGGCTCTGTGCTCTGTGGGCCAGTAGCGTGTCCTTTTGTTGGCTTTTATTGCGCCAACTTTACGAGTGGCAACTTTGGCACTTGTCAAATGACCAGCCCCAAAGGGGTCTGTCATGCCACATATATTTCACCCGACCAACTACTATACTATATATTGGGCACGAATTGTTTTACGACTTGGACGCGTGGCGGTTCTACGATATGAGAAACTTAAACTACCAGGAGTGTTGCAGCTATATGATGTCTAAAACTATGAAATTTTCCATAAAATAATAATTATTTCATTTTGATTGCAGAATAACCTTTGAGAGTTCATGCTACCTTAATGTCTTAATGTCTGACATAATTATGCAACATTTGGTGAAATAATAATTATTTAATTTGAAGTTGGAATCCCACCAGCTAGAGGGCCCGCCGCCACACGTGTCTCGTTTGGGCGCACCTGGGGATGCCCCTATACTTGAGGGCGGTCTGTACACTATTAGAGCGCTTCCATGCAATTTCCACAATGACAAAACCAAGCCCACGCCCACGCCCACTCCGGAGTCCGGACCAGTGGGCCGCCCATCGACGGTTTTGTGCTAATTGAATCAGAGCCCGCGACGGAAACGGAAATGTCAATGGCAGCTCAAAAATGGTGACAACGGCGGTGAAAACAAAATGTGCGTGCCTTTGTCGCAGTGCTATGTGAGTCTATGGGTGTGGGAGGCATATTTGTTGGCGTATGCGCCGTCTAATTGAATATTGAACGAGGCTTTTAGTGTTGACTTTATTAGCGTTGCCACGTTGCCCAAAGTGCCGACAGAAAACTCAATTAGGCGAACGAAAATGATCATAAAAATCAAGTGTCTGCTCTGCTGTCACAACTATGTATTTAGAAAAAAATAACTAAAAGAGGGGGGACAGGAAAAGGGAATTTTGTAAAATTATGTATTTTTGCCTGGGGAGGTCAGAGCCAAAATAACCATTAAGTTAATTAGTACCCTGGCCGCAATCAATGCGATTGAAATTGCACGATTGCATCGCTGACTGCATCAGTCAACAGCATTTATTTGGGGGCGTGGTCGAAGGGGGGTGGGTATTAGTTGGTAGTGGATAGTGGGCGTGGCACAAAGGCAGCGTTTTAATTGCATTTACATGTCCTGCGGGCAAACTTGGGTTGCTCTTCGCTTCTTTTACTCTTCTCATGTTCACCCATTTCCGTTCCTCATGTTCGAGGTCCTGGTCTGCTGTCATTGTTTTTGTACACTCTGCCATTTGTTGCTGGCTTTGTAAAGTTTATTAGACAGAAAATGCATTGTGTGTTTGTGTGTTTGTTGGTGTGTGTTTTCCGCCTCGGGACAACCGCAAAATGTGCCACTCCAATATAATTATGCGCCATTTAAAATGCTCTTAATGTTGCGAAAATGCTGACACTATTCCCAGCCACCTCACAGCATACCGCCCACTGACCATCACCCACCGACCCACCGACTCACCGCCCCACCACCCACCGCTCACCGCCCATTGTCCTGCCACGCCCCACTGCACTTGTCGCTGGAGGAGCTCGCAAAAAGCTGGCCAGCGAGCCATGGCCCAAATTTAATTGACATGTGTCCGGAGAACTCAAACATGTCTGCCGGACCTTTGGCCCACACCGAGAGAAAATTGATTAATTTCTTGCATGATTTTATAATTGGAATGTTCGGTGTCCTGGCAGAGAAGGATCAAAACTGAGAGTATTTTCTCCTTGTGTCCTTGCCGAGGGTTGAGTCCTGGGCCAGTCCAGGAGCTCCGTCATTATTTCGCTTGGCGGCCCATCGAAGGTCGAATAAAATCGATGATGCGTCTTTGTTGTGACATTGCCGAGGTCCTCCGGATCCAGGACTCGGAACTCAGGACCCTGGACACTGGGCTGGCATTAACATTAGAATTAATGGTGCAGAACGGTTCTCTGTTTTCCGTTTGCTTTTTCCATCCCCTCGTGTTTTTTTTTTGGTGTCTCTTGATGATGGTTGTGATTTGCGAGGTAAATGTGTCTTTAATTTAAAAGTTAAAACTCCAGCAGTCAAGAGGGTGGAAGGATGTCCCAGTAAAACTTATGAGTGTTTAATTAAAGGGAAGAGAGGAAAGAGTATAGTTTTGCCAAAACAAGGGCTGCACCCTTCGAGAATCCGCCCAATTAGAACGTTAAAGCCTCGGGCTGTGAGTTGTGATTGAAACTGCAGCTTGTTTGGCCAAGATACCTTGGTGTTTGGTAACCCTGTCTCTCTCCCTTGATTTGTCCTATTTCCGTTGCAGGACTCCATATGCATATATATATCTATATGTATGTGTAGGTTGTGTGCTTAATACTCTTGTGCCGAGATATCATCATTAATATGCCAGCGTAATATGCATTTGGGTAGATGTTGTGGTCCTGGTCGTGGCCGGCATGGTCCTGCAGCTGTAAGCCAAGGCTTCATAACTGTAATTATGTATTTGGGCATTCGGCTGTGGCTAATACCAGATCTAAGCTCACAATTGACTGCATGCGCCACACTCGGGGCCTAAATCATCGAGCTCATGTTGCCATTCCGCATTTATTATTTCCGAAAATTTCTGCCAAATTAGCTGGGAATTATGATCGGCGAGAAGCAAAGAAGCAGCCAGTCCTGCTCCTGCCTTGCAGACCGTATTTTAATTCTATTAATATTTTAGGAGCCAGAAAGCATGGCAAGCCATTCGCCCGAAGTCTCGCACAATTAATCATTACATTTGTTTTGACGAGCACCGACGAAGCTCATGCATTAAAAATTACACCATTTAAGCTGCAGAGCGAGCGCATCTATCAGCAGATGCTCAGATACAAATATATATATATCGTATATCCTTGTATATATATATAGACAAGAACAACAAAGTAATGAGACAGGCACGTGCTTGGGTCTTGGGGTTGCCAAGGAGGGGGATTTTCAATTGCATTAAATGAAGCATGACAACCTTTATCCCCAAACCCTCGAATCCATCTTTCCCATTCAGTGGGGCTCCTGCTGATAAGTAAACATGTGTCAATAAATAAAACCATTTACTTGACGCCTGCATCCTTCCATCCTTTCCTTAGTCCTAGCCCTCTTCTATATTGTCTGGCCCGACATAAAACAGCAAATGAAGCGAAAAACTGGCAAAAGGCTTTTAAAATTCACTTAAAAACCCCCAACAATGGCATTCCCCATTCACATATCGAATATATTCTCCTTTCAGTCTTAAAGCCAGTCCCCAATTCTTGCTGCTATTTTATGAATCAATTTTTTCCCAAGCTTGGGATGCTTTTTTTCGGCCCGTCCATGTTAATGTCGTCGCTTGTTTTAGTGTCGCCAAATCGGTTAAATGGCTTAAAAGTTTGCGATAAAATAAAATGTATGAGACAACTGTTCTGGGCACTGAGTGTTTAGGCCTTACTTTTCACGCTCGTTTAGCTGTCGGCCAAGAACAAACTTTTGGCTTTTGGCCACTTGCCGGTCACGTACCCAATCAATGGCAGTCATCATAAAAGGTTCTACCATATCTCCCTGCCCATTTCCGCATGTAGTTTTGCCCAGCCCAGCTATGGGGGCGTGGCACTCATTTATGCCCGTTAAGTGCCTGTTTATTGTAGGTGGATATTGGTGGAGATCCGTTCGTTTTGTAGCGAGTTTATGGCATCACAACAAACAAGCCTTAACGACTTAATAGCCAAATTCAATATTATTACAATTTTCCACTTGCTCGCATGCCGCGAAATGTGGCGGGGGGTGGTGCGTTTGGTTGGGTTGGAGTGGTTTCCGGTTTGAACTCTGGACTGGAGGATCTGTGGCGGGGGACAACTCGGGGTATTGCTGGCCCGGGCAGTGGCAGAAGTGACAGCAGTGACCGAAAAAACTTTTGCAATTCAATAAAAATGCAAATTTTTTTTCGGCTCGCTGCAGTTGGTTGCAATTTTTGGCAGTTTTCATTTCGCTTTTCGTTTTTAGTATATATTATTTATTTTATTTTTCGTATTTTCTCAAACAGTCAGTTATTGTTGTTTGCATTGTTGTTATTATTGTTTTTATTATTGTTGTGTTGCCTTGCTAGCTGCGACAGTTTTGTGAAAGTTATGACAAATTGTGAGCGTTTTGCCTTTGAAGCGGACAAAGTTTCGCACACTCTGTCAAATGGAAGTGAGGATACAAAAGGATCTGATAAAGCCTGGTATTGGGGGTACATTGTGACACAAGAAATCATTTATTTTTTTGAGCTCTTATATTAAACTTTTCTCCTAAATAACTACAAGCAATTTGTATTCTGTCTTATTGTTAGAGTATTCCCCATTCGACTTGGGCTAGATGCTTTTGTTTTACTTTCTTGCTGAGTAATTTAATTTAGTGCAGTTATGCAAAAGTCAACCAAAATAAATAAAAATTCAAATGCACTTTCTCACTCAGACACACACACTCGCACTTTGGTGACAAACAAAATGGCGTCTGGTCGTCTAACTGGAACGCCAAAAATTCACTTTCGCGCATTGAAATGTAAATCAAATTTGGCTTTAAAACGCCACAGCACAGATTTTTTTCCATTTGCCTCTCGGGCACACGAAAATTTAGCTGACGAAGGATATTGGATGTACGTTCTACGTACGGTGAGTCCCCTACCTCCCCGCCATACCGTTATCCGTCTACACCCACGCCCCCTCCCCCCAAAACCACGCCCATCTAATGCTGAAAGTGTCAGGCTGCTGGCGGTGGGTCATGAATTTTCATGTACTCGTCCTCGTACTCGTACTGGGCTCATCTTGCCGGCTGACAAAGTCGCTGGATGTGCAATTTTTTACGTGTTCCCATCACAAAGTGTCACTGTGCATGGGAATCGAGAGCCGGGGACAATTTATAATGCAAATGTCAACCGAGGGCAGTTGTCTCCGGTGGCCGCGAAATGAGTATAACCCACTACCATTACGCCCCTGGTCGTCCCGTGCCAAAGAGGGCGTGGCACGGGCCACAAAAATTGAATTAAATTCGTCTGGAGTTGTGTTCACCTTTCGCCGACGAGTTCAGAGTTTAATTAATTTTCTTTTGTTGTGTTGCCCTAATTAAATGATTGAATTTTCGCATTTAGTCGACGTCGCCGCCGCCGCCGCCGCCGCCGCTCCACTACGCTCTGAAAGGCGAAGATCATAAATCATTAGCAGCCCTTTTCGAGGGCGTGGCAGCTAGTCGCGCCAGGTGATTGATGAAGCGGCCCGAGCAGCCTAAGCGAAAGGGCGAAGGGGTTGCAACCTGTGCGATTTGCACGTGGCTAATGTAAATTCAATTTGATTGAATATTTTTTCAGATGCCCTTTTAGCGGCCGATTTAATTGATAATCGAGCATAATGTAATTTCTATAATTTAAATAACTTTATGCATTTGTCTCAATTTAATTAGCTGTGCTGTCGCCCGGAAATAAAAAACAAATTCAGCCTCAAAGTCATGTCAAACATTTGTGTTTATCAGAATTTCATTTAACCATCGCCCGGAGTCAGCAATAACAATCAGCAAGAACAACAAAATAATATGCAACATCGACCATAAATAACCACACACAACTATCCTGTATGTATGTGTTTATAGCTAAACACGATGTATGCGATGTAGGAGACTCCTATTAGGAGTGCACAACATCCTATCCCTGTGATATGACAAACGAAAACATCATCAGATCACCTGTCCAACCAATTGTTTTGTAAAAACCAACTAAACTGCCAACGGGTCGCATTTGCCAGATGAATTATTGGCCAAGTTTGCGCTCATTTCAAATTAATTAATATCATAAAAAAGCCAATGTGTATATTTGCGGTGCCTTTGTTGGGCAAAAAGGACTCATCCCACCTTCGGATAATATTCGCTATTCATTTTAGCGAAAAATATTTCTGTTTCGCGTTGAATTAATTTGCGGCAATCGAGACAATATTTATGGATCCAATTGTGTGGCAAAAATGATTACAAATTTAATGTATTGGTTTTTTTTTTGGGAAAAGCGGAGCGGAAAAACCTTCAAGAGTCGCTTAAATTTAAAATTATTTTTATACCGTTGAGTGTATTGCCATTTTTTTGTGAGACTTTAGCCAGAGGTTGCCATAAATTTTCGGCGCTTTGCTGTTTAACGAAAATGTAACATTTGGCGCAGACATTTTTGCAAGAAGTTTTTCACGTTTCTGGTTTTTGGCCCGCAGCCGCGGGTGATTTATGTAACTCTGGACCAGGTCGAAACAGCGAGTTTATAATAAGGTGGCCCAAGTTGCGATGGGTTAAGGCAAGTGGCGACAACTGTTGATGCAGTCGGCTTGGACGGCTAAGTAATGGCTATAATGGTGGCTTAAAAAATTTCATAGCATACCTTTTAGGGCAGGAGGCTTATTATTGATGATCCGTAAGAAATGTTTAATTTTTTTTTTTAACTAATCATCACAAGCAGAAAAATGCAAATTTTTGATTAGAAAAACGCAATTAATCTGGTTGATTATTTTTTCGATAATTGGCATTTTAATTGAATTTAAGTCACATTTCAAAAGCACACACTCCTATCGAGCTGGGGGGGAGCTGGCTGTAATCCCATGGCCTCCAGGGCAAAACTCAAACCAAATTTCTAATTAGCACGCAATGCGTAAATAGCTTTACTGCCTTTGACGTTGCCGCATTTGGCCGAATGCTTTGGACCACTGCTACTGCCATTGTCATTGCGATGGTAACACAGACACAGACACTGAAACACACATGGATGGCCAGAAAACAGCAGGAAGCTGGAAAATGGCTGGAAACACCTGGGCCAGGTGTGTGGGAATGGGATGCTCTGGTCTTGGTCGGTTCCTGTGCGTGATGTTTCAACTTAACGCAATTAACATGTCCAACTTAATTGATGCAATAAATGTTTGCGCTCTCAGCGAGCATGTGTGTGCGTGTTTCGGCATGGGTGTGTGTGTGTGTGTGTGTGGGTGGGTGTACGTGTTGCCAACTGTGGCAGCCTTTTGCGTGTTGCCAAACTCAAATAGCAGGCTTATGCCGCCGCCCTTCTGCTGACTGTTTGACTCGCTGTCGTGGGTAGTGGGGTGTGGGGTGTAGGGTGTGCGGTTAAAGCAACGCGTTTGCCCAACAAATTTGAATCAATTTGTTGAAATTGACTTTAGGCGCTCGCTTGATTAATTACCATTGTGCTCGCATTTAAATTCCGGGACACTCGCGTGTGTACTGATTGTGTGTGGGGCGTATTATCAAGACTTAATTAACGTTAATTAAGTATATCGTCCATTGAATCGGATATGTTTTGGCAAAACAAAGTATCATGACCTGGAAAATTGCTTTTCTTTTGTTTTTTTTTGAGCCACTCCAACATGTATCATTTTAAAGCTCAGCGCTCCATTTGGTTAGAAAAATAATAACAATAATAATAATAAAACATTGTACCGAGCCAACACCACTTGGCACGCCCAGTTGTCGTTGTAGTTGTCATATTTGTGGCTATCATCCTGTCCCACACAAAAAACAAATATATATATTTGAGATTTTTGTTGGTGTTGCAGCAGGACGTGACTCTGGGAAGTAAAAATGCAGGCTGCCAGGACTCACAAGTGCCGGCAGGATGACATAGAAAATAGTTTTTATACCTGCTGTCCCGGTTGCTCATTTTGCTGATCCTGTGACCTTAGCCCCCCACTGGCCATGTTGTCAACTCATGTTGGCAATTTTCACCTGCCGCAGCTTACATATAACAAATGTGACAGGTGCTCTTTGGGCTTGTGTGTCGGTGGGCCGGTGGGCTAGGGGATCTGGGGGATCTGGGGAATGCGTTTATGATTTGCGGCATGTCCTTTGCCAAATAAATCAAATGCTATCGCCAGTAGCTTGATATTCGTCGCTTCCCAACTATTATGCGGCATGCTTAACACCTGCCAAAATCTAAAAGGACCCCAATCGAAATTAAATTTCTTCCTTTGCAATAAAAATCAGCAGGGAATACGAATTGGAAAAAGTATAAATGGGAGGGGGCATGGGAGGGCTGTAACTGCAACTGCAGGTTCCAGGAGAAGACAAAACGTTGCTGGCGGGAAATGCACTTTTTCATAACAAGGACTCTAAACTTTAAGTAGAGGTTGAGATAAAGTGATATATTATAGGGTCTTATAATTTTAATATATTGATTGTTTTATTAAGAAACTATTTTCATAATTATAGCTTACATATTTCTTGTTAATTTTTATTAAAACGTTAGAGTATTTTATAAACGACTCTGGCTAAACTTTTTCATTGCTCCTTCCAATATCGAAAGAAAGTTGGACTCCGTCCGAAATTCTGTTTGCTTCAATAGATTGAAAGCTATGTGCCAGCGACACTTGAGTTGCAGCCCCGGATCCGGAATCTAGACTCCGAAATACGGACTCGTATTCGTATCCTGGCCACGCCCACTATGGGAAAACAAATAAAAATGGTTAGTCGGCTGTTTTGGGCCGGAGCTCAAAGCTTTGACGGTGCTGCTGAATGCTCACTAGGATATTATTATCAAAAGCGATGTCCTCGCTTCCTCCACTTGGATTCGATTCCCTTCGTTTCAGTTTTGGATTGGTTTGGTTTGTTTTGGTTTTGCATTGGTTTCCTTTTGCCCTGATTGCGTTTTGGTGTCCTCTTTTTTTTTCTGACCGCTCCTAGAGTTTTTTCTTTGTATTTTTTTTGGAGCATTGCATGGAATCGTTTTTATAATTTCTTAAAAATACAAAGCAAATATTGCAGAAGACGATGTCTTCCAAAAGCGCAGCAGGAGCTAACGCTCTATCTCACTCTGTTGTTGCTTTCTCTTTCCATTCACTTCCCTTGGCAGCATTGACAGTTTCGACAAAAAACTATGGCGAAAGTGGCAAGGGAAATTGGTAGAATTGGGCGACAGGAGACAGGAGACCCGAGCCAGGAGAAAGGAGAAAGCAGTAAGATGTCGAGAGTGTAAAGCAAAAGAAAAGGAAAACGATATGAGCGGCACTTTCGCAATTGCTGGCAAAACATGCGACTGGGAGTGCGAGAGTGAGGAAGTCTCTTGTATTTTATTGAAATTGATATTCTTGGCAGAAAATGCATTGGTGCCGAGCATATTACTTTTATTATATGCTGTAGCTGCCTTGCTGTGTCTTTCTCATCTGGGAGCATCCTTTTTTTTTCTTTTTTTTTGTGGTTCAGTCCCAGCTGCCATTAGCACCCAGGGGTATATTGCATTCACACTTGATCTGGCTAAATGCATTTTGGCCAAAAATATTTGTGGCAAGCATGCACCTGGATATGCTGAGCTAACTGCCGGTTGTGTGCAATTTTTAAATAATTATTTAACGCATTGAACTATTTTAAAATGAAACAATAGGTTAGCTATCATTATTCTAAACCAAAATCAGACACTGATTTTGTTTTGTTTATTTTAGACAATGGGTATTTTAGCCACGTTCCCATTTCCCATTTCCCATTTCCACTCCTTTATTTCCGAACTCGTGCTGGTTGTGCGGCAATGGCGAAAATAAATATTGAAAATGGCAAATGGGAATTGCAGACAATGGAGGCTTGATCTCGGGCTCAGCCATAATATCCATATCGATAGTTTGTTATATTATTGTCAGGCTGTTAGTTTTGGCTCCGTGAGTGCAAAAAAGTTGCAAATGAGTGGGTAGCATGTCATCGCTGTATTTTAATGTATTACGTGATTCCCAGTGGATTAGATCTCCAGGAGCCATTATTCCGGATTGTGTGGAACAGGTTTCGTAATAGATTTTTCACAAAATTAACCCTCTCGTATGAAAACCCGATAGGAGCTGTCAAAACTCTTCATGTGAGAGAGCCCTTCCGCCCACTTTCAAGCAAGTGGCTTTGGTGAATCATTCGGGAATTAGTTCGAATGCAACTTGGATTGCATAATAGAGCGCACACAATTTGGTTAAAATGTTAGGCCCGGGCCTGGGCCCGGCCCGGTGCCCCGGTCTAGGCCCCCATGTCCATGATGCGAAACATAAGCAAACAGTTCATTATGCAAATGCAACATGAAACTTGGCCCGAACAAGGAGGGCTTCTGGCGCTCACTTTTGCCTGTTTATTGTGCAGTGGCAGAAGGCAGACAGGAGCACAAAGCGTCAGGATGCGAGGCATGCAAGGAGCAGGAACAGAGGGGAGAAAGTGCAGCTAGATTCAGGTGAGTCGCTGCAGCGGCAGAAAAATAATTAGAGCCTGCCAGGTGGGCACGCATTGTGCCCAGAACCCAGAGACACAATCGTGTGATGGGGCAACCGGAGAGGAGAAATTTTTGGGAGGGACGGGCTGCGAGTCCTGGTATTGTTTACCAGCTACTATGGGTTGCTCCTGTTTCAGGTCCTGAAACTGACACTGTCATTGCACTATGGGGGGGTTTGCTAAAATTTTTGATCGAATATTAGTTCTAGTTTTGAATTAAGGTTTATAGTTTTTCAACACTTTGTGTGATATTTGTGGCAACAGTGCGTATACGTAATAAATCACTCATACGCAAGGATGCCAAGACATTTTTAATTAACCTTTTTTTCTTTACTTTAAAATTCAGAGAAAACTCAAAACGAGTTCAACTAGCAAATGTGTGAGAAATCATAAACAATATCTGAAAGCCATACAAAAAAATTACTCATACGCACTGTCGGCCATCAAAAATGAGCCCATTGCGACCATTGTACACCTTTGGCAGTTCGTTGCCGTGACAGTTTCAATGTGCAAATCTGCATAAATGCGCATTTTAATTTTGTTGCACATTTTGCCGGCTACAGGAGCGGCGTCGTCTAATTGAAATGCAGGCTTGAAGGGAGGAGGGGGCCAGGATATATGGTCCTTTATAGGCGGCTTGACTTTTGCTTTAAGGCAGCTCTTTAATACTAGCCCAGTGACACGTCACAGCCATCAACGCTGTTTTTATGACGGCGTCCTTTGAAGAATGTCTGTTCCGTTTTCGTATATATATAGATTTTTTTTTGGGCTTGGGTGCCATTAGCAAACCCTTTTGCGTTTATTTACCTTTATTTTTTATTTATGTATTTGCGTTTTATTATTGAACGTCCACGCGACATGAATTTCAATGAACGTCAAGCAAAGAGCTAACCGGAGCTCGGGGGCAATGCCATTCCGGCCGTATCATTGTCATAAAACGAGCGTGTCATCACAAATGGCAACAAATTTGGCAAATTGCCAGAAATAAAATTTAAATTAGCAGCCCAAAACGATGAGGCCTATTAAATGGGGCCGAGTGCCGCCCGCCAGTTCCTCAAATCATTATCTCCCCGGGCTAGATTTCACCTCACTGGATGTATCCTTTGTCTGTTCACTGTCAGAGCCATAAATAATCGGGTTCGGGTGGGCAAAATCAACTGGCTTTTCACGGCTGCTTAGCCACTCGTTTCTGGCCATCTTGCTCTTGCCAGCAATTCATCAAGTTGCTCAAACAAAAAATAGCACGAATGGATAGCAGATAACGGGCCAGAAACCTCAAGCTGAGCTCGTTCATATATTTCGAGCAGCCGGGCACTACTCCTCAAAAAGTGTCAGCAATGATTTAATTTTATTCCATTTTCACATAGTAGAACGCATTCTGGGGCACTGCTCATTATGCAAATTGCATGAAAATTCACATAAGCAGCTCACCAAAACTAATTTGTCACTGTCTTTTGCTTGTTAGTCAAACGGGGCGAACGGGCCAAAAAAACCCCCAAAGAGGGCTAACAAAGTGTGCGAGTGTGTGCGTGAGGAGAGGGGGAGTGGGTGTGTGTTGGCCACGCTTTTGTGGCTTACATTTTTATCACTCTTTTGCGGCTAGAGAGTCCTGTGGGAGGTAGCAGTGGGGCGGGGGAAGGGGGCGTTGTGTCACTCTTAGCATGTGGATGGGTGTTTGCTGATAAACGACAGACAGGACAAACATGCAAACAATTTGATAAAGTTTGCAGCCAAAACAAACTCCAACACTGACACACTTGGGCCAACTTTAATCGTGCACTAATAAATGCTTACTAATATTAATGGTAAACTTACATTTCATTTACCACAGAGCAGGATAGTCAGGGACTCTGGAGACCCCACAAAATGTATATATAATTTTTATGGCTGCCACAGACATGGAAATGGAAAAGCGGCAACTTAAATCCACCCTCAAATCTCCGAACAGAGTCACGCAATTTGCATAAACAAGCTGGCAGAAATCTCGCCCAAAACTTAACCCACCGCTGCGTCCGCCGCAAAAGCAACAAAAAACAATATATATATATACAACAAAAATATACTCCCACGAAACGTGAGTCCGATGACGATCATTTTGATTGTGTTCGGATTTGGTATGCCCCATTTTAGGTCAGCCATCCCTCCCCAATAGCCGCCTCCTGGCGCATATTTTGGGCCGATTCCGAGGGCCGCTGTGGGGCGGCCCAGTGGCGGTGCCAGCCTCCAAATTATAATTAAACGCTGCATACTTGCGGCACTGCTTTCAATTTAATTATCGCACCCGCTGCGCGGCACAAAAGCGAATTTGCAGCACTAATTAGGGAAATTTTGTTTCTAGTGGAGTGACTGCACTCTGGAGAGCATTCCATTTGCATGCCCGATTTCCCGCAAATCAATCGAAATTTTTCGATTCCATTATGGGAGGATTAAATGTTTAATGAAAGGACTACATCAGAAGGGAAATAAAAGGGCAAAGCCCAAAAATCTAAGCATGGGGTCCTTTCAAAATTGATTTAAAAAGCCCGAAAGCTTCATTAACTAAAATACTTGTTAAAGAATATAATAGCTAAATTGTTTGGAATTTAAATGTATTAAAATGTATTTAAATTACAATTGAAGGAATAAATAACTTAAAATTACCAAATGTAAACAACATGGTCCTTGTCCTTTGCTGAGTAGTTATACTTTTAAGGAAAAAGGTTTTAAAATAAAGAAAATACCGATTTAACCCTCTCTTTATTAAAGTAAAATCTTATTTTTTTCAAGTCTTAAATGTCTACCTTTTTCTTACCTTTTCTTTTTAGCCAGAACTTGCCATACGAGCATGTACATGTCAGATCTTTGCAAAAGTTGCTAACATAATTTGTCGAATGTTATTTTTTCCTCGTCCTTTTTCTCCTAGGGCTTTTTGCAGGCTAGCCAGCTTGTGATTTCGGTTCACTCATCGTCCTCTAAGCCCCTGAAGCCCGGCTGGCTTGGCTTGTGTATAAACTTGTCAAATTCAACTGTCAAACGCACCTGTCAAGCGTAACAATTAGCACGGCGAGCACGGTGCTGCAAGCCAGCAACGACAACTACAACGACAGCAATAGCAACAGTCAGAGTGGCACACACAACATCGAGGACGACAGCAGCCGACACCAAGGACCTGGGACGAAGGACCACAGACCGACGACTGGCATTTGGCAGCGGCCAACAAAGGCTACCACTCAATCCTGGCTAGAAGCCGTCGTGGGAAATGCCACTGGCCGGGCCAAAAAGGTGCCAATGATTTACGACCGATTGTCGAATTTGTCAAATTTTCTTGTTGCTGTTTTCATTTGTTTGCAAACTGCAGAGAAAAAAAAGAGGATTGTTGGTCTTTTAAAAATCTATTTTTTCTTCTTATAAAAGTACAGAACATGTAAGGTAATAATCTATATAGACTTATTAACTTTTTATTCATAATTTATATTTTTTTTCAGTGTTTAGTTTTTGAATTTTCTACCAGACATATTTCGCAACAACTTACTTTAGACGATTTATTTTTGCGAAAATAGTTCAGATCCATTGTAACCATTTCTTTAACCATTTTTCTCCGGCTGTAATTTGTCGTCTGTCCATTACTTAGCCCGGTCAATTAGGTGGCAGCAGCTTCATTTCGGTTACCATTGTCAATTGCAAAAACTAACACAAACAATTTGCTGGCTCATTCTGAATGCTTCTGGCCCTTTGCTCCCGGCCCACGGCTCTTGGCCCTCGGTTGTTGGCCAAATTGCGGACGGTTTTATAAATGGCGGCAATTGCGACGGAAATGTGTCCCGTTCATGGCGTTTTTATGCGGAAACGACATTGTTAGTTCACTGGCGACAAAAAATTTGCATAATAATAAAGCAAAAGCAGCCAAAAGCCACTGTAGGTAGGCCGTTGGGTTTTTGGCTTATACATAATATGAAATTGTGTGGCGGCCACACTTGAGTGGCTCCACTGCAGCTCCATTTGCATTATGTGGTGGTAGCTAACAAGCTAAAAATATACATACTTTTATGAATACCTGGCCAATTACCTGTGTTGCTCCAAATGAAATCAATCAAAAATATTTTACAAGCACAAATTGTTTGTTTTAGCATTTTGCTTGTTTTTCCGGCCGTGCAAATTACTCGAACTTGCAAAATGGCCAGGACCGACCGGATGGATAGGCGAATCACAACAGAGGAAAAAAAAATAATAATAAACATTACTTGGTAAAAGTTTCATGAATTTCCAATCGAGCCTGCGGCCGGGAGTTGGGCTTTTGCCCGAAAATTTAATAAGAAATTATTGTATCCATTTTGAGGCGGGTATTTTTAAATTCTCCATCAACTTCAGCGCCAGCTCCTACTTCTACTTCACCTTCAATTTGAAATTAAACTTTTATTCGTCGCTGTGCCGCGGGCCTTTTGCGAAAAAGTTTGCCATATTGGTAAGCATTTTGATATCAAAAAGTTATTTGGCCAGACATTGTAGATGCTTTAAGGCAGAATTCTCTGTAAAATGTTAGCTTTTCATGTTGACCCACCGAAGAGCCAACAAAAAAGTGCAAATCAGTGAGTAGATGGGGGGCTGGCACGTAAAAATGCGTCACGCATTTCATAAAACTGGCGCACAAAAAGTCCAACTCCAGGCAGATGTGTTCCTACCTGTGTCTGCCACCTTTTTTGTTTTTTTGGTTGTATTTTTGAGTTATGACAACGCCAAACACTCAAAACACAAACAAAAAACATTCAAGATTTATGTGCTGGAGTTTTACAATTTGATCGTCTGCTGCTGACACTGGAAATCTCTCGCAAACTCCCCCGAAAATAAATTCGCAAGCAGTTGCACCAAAAGTTCGGATGCATGGCACACGTGTCGTATACGCAATTCGTCCAATTAGTTTGTATTGCTCCTGCTGGCTTTTAGCCGCTGCATCGCTCACAATTTATCAATTTTCATCAATCAATGTCGATTGGCAAATCTCTGGCGTTAAAATCGAGGGCGAGGAGAGACGAACCATTTTTTTTCTATAAAACAAAATTATTTTTCAATTTAATTTTTTTTTTTTTTCATATTTTTTGGACCCAAAATAAATGGCCGCCATTCGGTGACATGTGCGAGTGTCTCTCCATCCGTTTCTCTCATATTTTTTGCCGCCATCTCTGTCTGGCTGTACAAACGTTGATTCATTAAAATTCAATTTTCGCTTTGGTCCGGGGATATATGTGTTTGGGCCCGGTTTAATTGAAGCCCGTAACAGATTGCGTTACATCAACATACAGATGGGGGAAAAAAATCGAACGATACCATTCGCCGACCTTGAAATACTAAACTAGATTCTAGCTCCGGTCAAAGGTTATCAAATGATTGGAGCTGTTTTTTAGGTCCTTTTTTTGAGGTGCCTTTGAAAATCTCTAACGATTCGAGAATAATATTTTGTTTTCTGCCTTTTTTTTGTTAATAAACTTTTACAGCACTCATAAAACTTGGCAAAGAAGTTTGGAAGAAACGCACAAAGTTTTTTTTTACCAAAAAAGAAATTGATGTAAAGAGCTCGAAAGCCGAAGCTTTTTGCCTTTGCCTTTCAATTGAGATGCGGCAAATGAGAAGCGAAAAATGAAGTTGCAACTTTGCAGAAGATTAATTCAAGTAAAAAGCATCAAAGTACCAAGAAAGAAATATTTGTATATTTATGGAAGGCATTATCCTCCGCGAATATCCTCATCGAGTGATTCACGGCCAGCAATTAGGAGTGCTCGCTGAAGGCCAAACTAATATTTGCCGAAAGCCACACAAAATCAAATGTCGATTCCCATCGTCATTATTCTAATCCCACCCCCCCCCCCCTCCGCCACCATCCAGCAACCTGGCCATCAATCACTTGACTTGTTGAAAATGATTTCAATCAAATGTTGCTTAAGTTTTGTGGGCAGGTAACATGAGAAATTAAGTTGGCCCTGTTTTTCAGGCAGGTCGGAGCAGGGGGAGGGGGGTTCTCCTTCGGAGATTGATGGATGTGCGTGTGGCTGCGGATGAGGCTTAAGCCCCTCAAATATTTCCCTGCAAGATTTTTGGCGTCGGAAAATGCGTTCGAAGCGCAGTCGAGTGGAAACTTTCAACGAGTGGAAACCCGACAACGATGACTCCTGTTTGGCTTTGGCCAACGGATTTGAGTATTTTTTTATTCCTGTTTGTCTGTTTGTTTGTTTTTCGCCTTTGTCTTGGCTGGCTGGCTGTACGCTCCAAGGATCCTGTTTTGTGTAGGTGCCTTTGGGACGTTGACGACGTCCTGGCAGTGCCAAACGTCAAGCATCATTGGCCACAGCCAGCAGTGGGAGCACTGACAACAGGCACTGAAAGAAAACTAGATCTAGATCTAGATTTAACATGACTTTAATTACAGGATTGAAATTCTTTGTTTGTGTCAGTGTTTGGTCCTTAAAAAAGGATCGTGACTGGGGTGGGTGCTGGGATTTAGTGGGTGCTGCAACCACAGAGCCTCGGAGTACATCTTGTCTCTGTTCTGATTCCTATTTCTTTTTCTATTTCTATTTCTGTCTGCATCTTTGCATTATTTGCTAATCTGAAGGACGACAAAAACGATTTGGAAATTCTATGGTCTGTGTGCGTATTTATATTTTATTTGTGCAATTCCCGAAGCATTTTCCTGGCCACCATCCTCATCCTCTCGACACCATCTACATCTGTTCTATCTCTGTCTCGGATTTACATTTTGATTTGTTTAGCTTTTTGGGTAGTTTGGACTGTTTTCGTGTTGATTTTTAAAGTTTCTACGGATTTGACAGCTAGTGCTGAATAATGCAATTGATTTGGACAACTTTAAATGAGTTTGCGGCATAATGGCATAAATTTTCCCATTTCAGGGCAATGCATTAAGCAATTTTGAGTAGCACCTGGCATCTCACCCCGGTGAACAACGCATTACTCATGTTTTGTGGTGGCAACCACAGCTGCCTGGCTGCCTGAAAGCTGGCTAAAAAGCGGGAAGAAATAATAGAGACTAAAATATATATATATATATTTATATGTATATGTATGTATATAGCTTCAAAGACATTGCCGCGTGTCTCGGTGTTGAAGTGAAAAATATGTGAAATTTAATTTTCCTAAGTGATTTTTCATGTAATTCGGCACCTGCTATTATTTCTTTTCAATTTCTTTCGTTTCGTTGTTGTCTGCTAACACTTTTTCTTATCCCGCCTGTATCTTGATCAATTGTTAATGCCATGTGGATGAATCTTATCTTCTGCCACCGAAAAAAGAAAATAATTCCACTCTCTTCGTAGACATTTCAGCGCCTTGTGAACTTGGTACGGGGCCAGCCATGCATCACTGGGGAAACTTTCTTTCCGTTACTGTCGTTGGCTTGCCAGCAACTTTTGCCAAGAAATATGAAAATTACATTTTCTATATGTTTTCCACAGAGGATAGAGGTTTGAGAGGCGTGTTTTTTTTTTGTAATGCAGGCAGGGGAGAAGTTTAGGGGGCCTTTATGGCTTGTGGCTGGTTTTTGGGTGTCTATCCTTCAGACCAAATGAGCCCTACAAATGGTGCATGCAAAGCGTGTGCGCTGATTGCGCACAATGATTGCGCAAACGGGCGAGCATGACGGAGCGTTTTGGCCATGACATTTTTCCGGGAATTGGGCTAGCAGTAAGTAAGTGCAGGGCACTGCCAAAAAATGCCACAATTTCTGGGATTATTATAGTTTACATTTTAATAAGGAAAGCTTAGTAGCGTTCTAGAAGCTACCATAATTTTTGTTCACTGCACCAAATGCATCAGATCCAGGATTAGGCGACACATTTGACATCCTGCGCACCCATTTATCGTGCACCCACGCCCCCCACCCTGACTCCCCGCCGAAAAACCCGCCACAAGGACTTCACACCCTCACGACTCTGACCCCACGTACTGCTTGTAACCCGGAAAGCATGCCACAGAAAGTTTAAAGCACAGCAAGTTCATAAAAATCAACACAACCCGAAAACATAACTAAATGGGAATGAATGCTGGCATTATGCAGTGTGTTTTCGTAGAGTACATGGAAAATGTACGCTCGGTAATTACAGCATCAATTATTTCAGCAATTTTTCAAAAATTGTATTTCACAAATGATCTTAATTGAAGCTGGAGTTGAATTGTTTATTTTTATTTCTGTGGCAACAATGAAAGTTATACGTTTGTTTGATAACTATGTAAGGTATTTGAAGCTCTAGAGAGAGAATAATATCTTTATCAAAACAAAAATTAAACAGAATTAAATTAAATTGTTTCGAAAATAATTAATTTGGTGAACTATGTGTGTTTGCAGTTTTAATTTAATATATTTGGATAGAGTAGTTTTTGTTTATGAAAAGTGTATTTGGTAGTCTTGCTGTTTCTCTACCAGGAACTTTGGGTTTCCTCTGGTTTTCGCGACGAGGATGGAGGCAGCCTTGCCGGAAGGGCGTGAAGTTGGAAGAGAGGGGTGAGCCTCATAAATTTGCGGCGCTAATGCCATAATGCCGTTTTATGAAGATGAAAGTCGTGCGTTTATTTCATTAAACAAATAATAAGAGCCGAAAATAAACCGCAGCAACAACGCTTTTCCACCCCATGGTTTTTGGCTCGATTTTTCCCTCCCGATTTTCTTCATCGCCCCACACCCTCCAGTAGCCACACCACATTGCCTCCCATCGTATCCAACGGCTTAATGAGTTGCTGCCGGCACATGCCTCATTGAAGGTCGAAAGGCTTACTCCAAGATACACTCCCCACAATTGAATTTATGGCAGCACATGTACGCTACTGCTGCTACTGCGGAGGATACGAGGGGTATGCTTTACCGGAAAACTGTGTAAATATTTCTTATGGCATTAACGCAAATTTGTTAACAAATTTGTTTGTGCCTACAAATGAATTAGCCAAGAGCCCCGGCCTCAGCGTCAATTAAGTCGCTTGCAGTCTCAATCTTTCACTTTCCAACAGAAGAAATCCAGAAGAAAGATTCGGGGAGTCGCCAGTCAGCTGCGGCGGGTTAATAAATCAGACCCAATAAAATGTGCAGAAATTCAAGTTTGAGTTGCGACTGGGTCTCATATTTCAAGCTGCTTGTTAAGTGCATGTTTTATGATTATTATCGCAATAAAAACTCGGGAGAATCAGCCAAGGGGCGCCTAGGCGGTGGGCGTATTACCATTCACTCTGCCTTGGCCGCAAACAAGTAAATGATACGCCCAGGCGCCCTTGCCAAAACCTATACACTGTACAAAAAAATACCCAAAACTTATATAAAACATTTACATACAATAGATAGTTTATGCTTTCAACCATAAATTATTTTCTCTCATTTGAAATGGGGAATAAAAAGTATACATATTAGCTTCGCAATAATAATTTCTGTGCATTTATCAAGGTAATGGCTGGGTGGCAGGATGCAGGACTCGCTGGTTGGGCCGCCAGGTGGGCCCAGGACCCAATGCCTGGCTGGGGCATTATAAAGGCAATAAGATTTTCAAAATACGACAATTTATGCAATAAACTTTGAAATTTATGCCATTTTGCCGGCACAAACGCAACGCAGACGTCCTCCAGTTTCAGGAGTCTCCTCAATTTTTTGTGCCAGGACTTAGCTAGCTTACTCCTTCTGCTCGGCGGTTGTTTTTTTCTTTATTGCCGGGCCCGAGTCTTTATGTATCCAGTTGCTGACGTCTTAAAGTCAATCCCAGCGCTAATCCCCAGCAAGTGCGTTCCCGTTGACGTTGACTTTTGACTCTCCCAGTCCCGATCCCTTCGGCTGCAACTTTATTTTTTAGCAGACCTCGCTCCTTTCAGGCCCCCCAAGTCGATTGTCGCTAATGTAAATTTATTTGCACTGAAAGTTCTTTGCTTTTTCTGCTTGGGATTTGCATGAAATGAGATAAGCAAGTGGCATTTTGCCCGAAAGCCATGAACTTGGCTTAGACTGCCTTTGGCTTTGTGGGGTTAATAAGTTAAAGTTTCGTTTAGTTGGTTGGAGCTTCAGAGGGAGGCTTAAAGTTTTTGATTATTTGTATTTAGAACTTTCATTATTTTCCTATCATTTGATTTTAAAAACAGTGAAAATAGGTCTATCGTTTCTAGAACTCTTTTATTCTCCTGGCTATTCTATAATTAAAATTTTGTTGCTTACTCTAAGCCACGATGCTCCACAGCCTCCGCTTTTATTAACTCGCCAAAAAAAAAAGGAAAATGGTAAATTATATAGCTGCTGTAGGTGTTTATATAGCCATATAGCCATAAACATCCGGGCCGGCAATGCCAGCTTTTGAAAAAAAGGAGAAATCTATAAAAAATATATTGCCTACTTTCCTGCTGAACTTTTAAGCACCCCGCCGACCGACATCCATTCGTCAGCTGAAGCCGTAGCCAAAGCCGAGCAGAGTGTCCTGTTTTTTGTGTGTTTTGTTCTGGGATTCGGATTTTGAGTCTCCTTTTTGGGGATTAGATGGAGCGGCCAAGTGCGGCCCTAATCTTTAGCAAATCAACACCCCAAAGAGGCAAAAAAAACACCAAAATTTCGCTTCAAATCTTTTTTTTGCCAGCCCAAGCACACCTGCTCTAATACCTTTCCAGCTTTCGGGCCATTCTAACGGCGAATGACCATTTTGGCTAAGCGAGCAGTCCCGACATCCCTGCTGCCCTGCTGCCAACACCCCATAATGCAGGGACGCATTTTTTTCGTTTTTATTATATTTTTTTTGGTCGGCTTCCTTGACAATATACTCGCACCTTTTGCTGATTTTTATTTCGATTTTATTTCGGCATTCGGCATTTTATTGACGCCCTTTGCCACGCCCCCTGGCCCGGGGGTCCCTGGCAGCCGGGCAACCTTTTCCTGTGATTATTACTATGACTTTGACGCCGAGGCAGGACGCCTCAGGACCCGGATCATAAACGACCAAACGAGCCTTTGAGCGTAGTTATGTTTTATATTTCTTCCTATTTTTTTTTTTTTGCCTATTTGGCCACGCCCACGCCACCACTACACTCGCTTGCATATAAATGTAAATGTGTGTGTGTGTGTGTGTGAGTGTGTTGGTGGGCGGTTATGTAATTTCCTAGTATGGCCATAAAATATGGCAACAAATTTTATGCGCAAGAAAAATCTCAATTATTTGGCAATCAATATTATAGAGGCCACCAACGACAATCGGCGCCAATAAAGGGGCTATAAATTATATAATAAATGTCACTGCCGATGTCCTTGAAACGGGATTAGTTAACATAATTTAAATTTATGTTTTGTAATCTACAGCCAAGCAGAAACAAGGCCGCAGACAGCTTGACCGGAAGAGCCCAGTTTCCAGTTTCGAGAGCCAAAGCCCTGGGAATGTCCCGGGGGAGTCGTTAATCAGCGTTTTTTACGCTTGCCTGCTAATGATCTGTCTGTCGGTAGTTGCCACCTTCTTTTTTTTTTTTGTTTTACCCTCCTACTAATACATATACATATTTTTGTGTGTCTGCGTTTTGGCCAGGTGTTGTCGTGTCTGTCTCTAATATCTAGGGATCAGCGGCGGCAGACATTACGTTAATTTATCCTTGGAGACTGTGGCTGCTGAGGACTATGAGCAAAGTTTAAAGTGGGGGAATTTTTAAAGGACTTACATGTCCACATGGAAGAATAAATACAATAAATAAATCACTCTTCAATTAGCCTTGATATTGAAGGACATTACTTAATCAGGTAACGGAAAAGGTTTGGTGACATAATAGGGGAGAATCAGAGAACGCAAGGATGTTGCAGGACAAACGTCTCCGGGAGCAGTGTAGAAACCAACAGACAAACACACTTACCTACGATAGCTAGTACGGTTTGTCTGTCATTTCGACACACTTTCAGCAATTACAACAATGTTTGTTTGCACACTACTGTGGCGATGGCATCGGCCACTCCCTCAAGCTGCCAGGACTCCCACTTTTGGGCGATGATGGTGACATACTTGCAAACACCTACATAACACGCCAAGCAACATTTATAGTCGTGTGAGATGGTTTCAGGCGATGGGTAGGGGGCTGATGGTTTTTGTGGGCGGTGCTCCCATGGGGTGTGTCGTTTGGGCCAGTGGGTGGTGGGGTGGCCATCTCGTTGGGTAACTCGATTGCTGTTGCATATTTGATTTCAATTGAATTGCCGTTGAGTGCTGCGTACACACACTCGCACACTCGCCCAGCACACGCATGTAGGGCAGTGCAACGCTTATTTGACAGTTGATTTGACTACATTTTCAAAGTGATTGACATTTGGCACATAGTATAGGCCAGGGAATGGCACGGCAATGGCTGTGGCTATGGCTATGGAAATGGCAACGAGAGCCGGCTATCGATGGTCCATGCCAGCCTCACTTGGTCAACTAAGATTTGGTTTGTACAAATACACAGCGAGATATATTTCACCAAGTTTATGGCTTTCAAAAAAAAAACACAAATCGATCTATCTAGATTCTTGATATTAATAAGAATATACTTAAAATAGACTTCAAAGAATATGTCTCAGATTAAATTGAAGAATCTGATATACACTGTAGTATATAGTATTTAATATAAATTGTACAAAAAATTCCTCCAGTTCCCATTCCAGTTGTGTTAAACTATTTCCGTGCATTTCGAAGCACTAATGATGCTTTAGCTTTAAGCCAAAAATTATAGCAAATCATTCGGAATAGCTGTTGGCCGAGTTGAAATTGTTTTGCGTGCTGCTGCATAGTTTTAAGCCTCTCCAGCTCCACTGGGCCAAGAAACAAGCGGCAAGCGGGCCTCGAATTAGGGCCCCTCACTGTTGCTTCAAACGAATTCGAGGTCGGGAGGACATTGGGCCACATGCAATGCTTGTAACTCATAGCACTTAAGGGTTCAGTGGGGTTAAAATGGTTTCTTCTAATATGTGATGTGCTTATATATGTATATTGTACATACATATACGAACAATCCCCTGGATGTCCATAAACTCATTTGCTTATCAGCAGTTGAAAGGAGCTATGTGCGAAAGCGCGGCAAATTGTTTCGCCAGCCAGAAAACTTGTTTTGAAATACTTTTGCCCCAGCCAGCATTTTGCGGGAGAAAAGGGCCCAGAAACCGGATCAGGAGCCGGAAAAGGAGCAGGACCGGAACCAAGACCACGACCAGGATCAGGACCAGGACCAGGACCAGTTTTCGACCCGCCCAGTATGCTGCCAGTTACCAAGAACAAATGATGCAATAGAATTTTATGAGCCACACTAAATGTGGCTAATAGATTTCAACAACGTGGCAATAGAAAAGATACAGCCAAGGTCTAAGCCAAGCTACTTCTTTGCCAATGTGCCGAATGTGTGTGTGTGTGTGGGCTTGGCGCTTTATTACAACAATTTATTTTTATATTTGTTTGGCAAGTTGCGTAGAAATGGGCCAATGTGAGAGCATCGAGCTACTGAAAATCGCTCAAAAGCTTCCAAAGGACGCCTGATACACACGCCCCAAGACACATACCCACTTTTGCGACTAATGTGCATACTTGTGGGTTAGTTGTTCTCCCAAGTATTTAGACGAAAGTATTTTAATTTGTCGGAGGCAACTTTTTTATGCCATCATAAGTGCGGCTTGGTTCGCATTTGAATTTATGGCCGGGCCAAAATGTGACTTAATATTTTGTCAAAATTCCGCCAGCTCGCAAATGATTATCAATTTTTCGCCCCCTGGGTACGTGGGTGGAATGGCGGGAGGAGTCTGTAACCCCCAGTCCCACAATTCCATAAATGCGACACTCGTTTCGTTTGATGCCACCTTGGGGCGTGATTATGAATTGTGAGCGCAGATTTGATGTTCTGACTTTTACGGATGCAAATGCTCTGGATCATAACAAAGCATCAAAAATGCTGCTGGGCGAGAAAAAAACAAAAAAATAAAAAAGCTGAAAAAAAAAAAAAATAAAATAAAAAGATGGAAATGGAGACTCAAATGAAGCCATTAGAAAAGTTGGCGAAGAAACTTAATAAGCTCCGCAGGACCTGCCAATAAAGTGGCAGCTGAACAAACAGCGACTAGAGCCCCGCCACCAAAAATGATTGGCCAAGTTAACCTTTTTTGGTTAGGTAAGCGAAGCGCGGCCAATTGGCTACGCAAAGTATGAGAACAAAATGCCAAAGTATGAAAAAAAAATACAGAAGAAACCCGAACTGGGAACACTGAATCAATTTGCAGGCTAGAAAGCATGGCGGAGAATATACAAAAAATTCAAACAGGAAAAATAAAACAAAAAATTCGCGAACAAAATTCAGTGCAAGCTGCTGGCCAAACAAACGACCCATGTCAATTACGAGCTGAAAGCAAATATATTACAATATCATAAAAATGAAAACTCAAACAGCCAAAAGTCGACCGGCAATAAGATGGAACTTTTGCAGCGATTCTCGTTTCTTTCTTCCCGGTTCTCGATTTTTCAATTCCTGGGATTTCAAATGGCCGCCAACAGCGCAGTACAAACAAAAAAAAAAAAAGGAAGAGGGGTCGAGGCGAGTCCTAAAAGGGAGAGCGGGGGTCAATGTTGAAGACTTTGTTGCAAGGACTCTGGCTACCATTGGTCCTCATTATGCCCTAAAACTATGAAGGAACCTTGGAATTCACTTCGAAAAGTATAAATATCAACACAGCCGACTTTAAGCCCTTTAAAGCCCTTCAAATTTTGTTCAACCTGAGTTAGTGTGTTTTCGAAAATAAACTAAGCTTAATTCAGTTCCCTTAGAGCATCTAGTATTCCCTTTGGCTTACCATTTACGTTCACATCCTGACTTTTTTCCAGTCTGTTTATTTTTAGCAAATTGCGCGCATTGACTAACTTTCCCTCAGCACGAAACGAAAGGAAAGTTCCAAATGGGTGGAATGGGTCAAAGGTCAGCCAGAGCCAGTCAGCCAGTCCGGTCAGTCGTACCAGGATTGGCAATCAAATGTTGCCGATTTTACTTTGTGTTGAGTGCAACTTAAATATATGATCGGAAATGGCGGAAACAGAAACAGTAGTCCTGCTGGAATCAAAGTGATTTAAGCCCGATTCCGGATGGAGTCAGTGAGGCGTTTTCATTTGAAAGGCCTTAAATTTGAAGCACTTTCGTGTTAAGCAGAGACTGAGCCATGCCATAATTTGCTATTGTCACCAGAGGCGGGCGTTTCAGGGGGAGGGGAGAAACGCGGCCAACTGGCTTTCGGCCATAATGAGCAAAGCCCAGGAGGATGGCCATAGTCATAGTCATAGTCATAGCCATGGCCAAATGATAAGCAAGCACCGAGGGGTCCCCCAAACGCATTTCCTTTTAAGACACAGGGGAAAATAAAAATTAATCAACATTTTTAAGTTACTCTAACAAGGCATAAATTAAAATTTAAAATTGTAAGATGGATGAGAAAGAGAAAAACTACAAAAAAAAAAAACAATGATGATACTTACCATTCACATGCCACTTTAAAATATAAATTCTATACTAAAATATTTGAAATTTTTCAAATCTTAATAATATCTTTAAATATTTTCTCTCAGTGCCCACATTATGGTAGTTCCTGCTACAGCTCCTGTTTGTCACGAGCTTTGAAATCTGAAATCTGAGGTCTGGCCCATGTGCAATGGTGCACGAAGCTGGGACATGGGCGATAATTGAAACTATCATTAAGCCAGGCCAAATCCTTTGCCAAATAAGTTGCCTCCGCCCCCGCCTCCACTGCCCTCTCTACAGACATGCTCTTGCCCCTTTCTTGTTTTTTTTTTTTGTGTGCCACACTTCTAAGGCGCTTTTGTTTGATGTTGCAGTCGGGTCAGGTAAGCTGGCCAAGCCCATCGAATGACGTCGAGATAAAATGATGGCCAGCAGGGCAGAAGAACTTAAAAACTTTAAATCTCTGCTGCTTCAGATATTGTGTATATCTGTGTGTGTGTATGGAGGGGGTGTGCTCTTGTTGATCCTGTTAACTTTTTGCCTTGGTATGCCGCCTTTCCGGGTGTAGCCAGACTAGTCCTGGCAAAACACTGCCTGTTTGCTTATGAAATATGCAGCAGCACCACTCATTGGCAGCACATTTATGCGATTAGGTGCAACAGGAAGAGGAACAGGAACAGGAACTGCCAACTGGCAACTGGCAACTGCCAACAGCCAGCTGTCAGCTGACACTGGGATTTGAAAATGAGAAAAAGGAGAAAAGTCGAAGCCCAGAAAGAAAGTGCTGCGTTGACAGAACGCATAAAAAGCTACCCTCTTCACACACAGCCACACACACGCACCGTTTATGGAAAAAAAAAAAACAAAAAACCTGAAAAAGAAACCTAATAAAAAGGCAACAAGCCACTGACAGTTGTTTTTTTGCCACTCCTTAGGAGAGAAAAAAAACCAACAAAGAAAAAAAAAGGTGACAATGGACCTTAGATGGAAAACGGAAAAACGGCCAGAAAACGGGCATTTCCGGTCCTCAACTACTCAACTCGTTGCCCGGATCTGCAGCATATGCGGTATTGGTAGGAGGGAAGCCCCAAAACTAAACAACTGCTGGCGTCGGCCAAAAGCAGGGCCCATTAAATTGTTAATGCCAAACCAATAAGCTGGAAATCGCTTTTGTGTCCATTTGCAAAGCTAGAACCTACACGAGTAATATAATAAAATGAAACAATTTATTTGACAAATTGGAGCGATGAATATTTAATTTCTAGAAAAAGAGGTAAGTGCAAAAAAGGAGGATCTACCATGTAAGGTATGAAAGCTTCTTGGGCCATCAATGATTTAATATAGTCTTTAGCATTTATATTTAAATTTT
Organism: Drosophila atripex; assembly: GCA_035045925.1. Taxonomy (NCBI): domain Eukaryota; kingdom Metazoa; phylum Arthropoda; class Insecta; order Diptera; family Drosophilidae; genus Drosophila; species Drosophila atripex. The sequence continues at coordinate 10,632,089 of JAWNOP010000012.1, read as the reverse complement.
AATTTAAACCTTTACCATTTTTCCCTCAGTGAGTATTCAGTAATGGTTATGCAAGTGACTCGAATTCTGATTTATTCCCTGATTTCCACTAGTTACCCCATTGGCATAATCTGTGTGTTGAGAGAGGAAAATTACTGGCATAATTATAATATGAAGCGAATTCAATGGCGAGCTGAGAACAGAGGCGAGTGCAACTGAAAAGCTGGCATAATCATTAACATCATAGCGGATATCTGCCTGTTTATCTATTCGAACGAGCCAACAATCGCACACAGATCCACACCACCCGTAGGTAAATATTACGAGTATCTGTATCGGCATCGGCATTGGGCATTGGGTTTTTGGTCGAGCAAAGATGATGCCCATTGGGATGTTGTTTCATTTTCTGGTTTTTGGGTAAATGCACTCACTCTCCACTCTCGTCGATGGAAACTCCCGGAAACTACGTTTCGATGGCAGTGTAAGCCCCTTTTGCTGTGCCGCATTGTGCAAATTACAGCTGATTGAGTTTAAGCTGGAAATGCACTCGTTCGGCACAAGGACACAAACAGGAGCAAACAGGAGGACCGAAAGCATGAGGCGGAGCTGTTGCCGTAAAACCGAAATTGCAGCAGTTGTTGAGCATCGGTTGAGTGGCTTGTTTGCAAATGGGCTAGCATAATTTTTGAAATGGCCACCGAGCGCTTTTGTTTCCGTTTCCGCTTTTTCCTTCTCTTTTTTTCGCCATTCGCCATTTGGCCATTTTCTCGTTTTCCAATTTTTTGGCGGGCAGCAAGCGGGGAAAATTGATGAGCGGCCAGCGTGGAAAAGACAAGCGCAGACACGTTGCCTTCTTCTCATTCCTCTTTAACTGCTTTCTCCGCCATTTCTTCCACTCCAGCCTCTTCTTCTTCATCTTCTTCTGCTGGCAATGACAGCAACAATAAAACTTAAAAAATGTTGCCAACAATTTGGTCCGAAATGAAATGGGCTCGGGCAACGAGTCAATCGATCAACGTGGTCGGGAAATTCGCCTTGATTTTGACATATTTTCGTCACAGTCTTCATCAGAGACTCCTGCCATTGCCGTCAAGCTCCTTCTTTTTTGCAGTTCCATTGTCTCTGGCGGAGAGTATCCTTTAAAGTGGCAGCACTCGGCGAAAGTTTAATTAAATTTTCACAAAATTGTTTGCCCTGCAATAACAAAGTATCAAAGTTGCAAAACTACTGCAAGTTCTTAGGCAGCTTGCTAATTTGTTTGACAAACAGCGCGGTTACCGTTCTGTCCCCTTTCATTCCCCCAGCTGGGCCAACTTTACCTTTCAGTTAACTTGGCTAAAAACTGAGTGCGAATGGTAAGGGGATTTTGGCTTGGGCTTAAGCCGGCAAACCGCATCACCACAATTAAAATTAGAAAGCAACGTGCTGGCACTTTTTGTGCAATTTAAATTGTTTGGCTTTACGTTGCGCATACGCCACGTAAGCCGCTCAAAAAACTTTCAGCCAGCGACACTCCCGCTCTCGTCCTCTGACTGACACGCCAAATGAGTTAAAAGTCCCGGAAAATACAATGAACATGAGAGCTTAGTGTTTGCTGGTAGTCCTGGATATGGCATGGAATTTATTAAAAATATGCTATCTACTTTATAATTACATTTCGATGGCTGTCCGGTCAAGAGATGGCCAAAAGTCGGACCTAAAAAATTGATGCCAACAGCAATACAACAATTGCCCCATCCCCCAACTGTTATCCTTTTCCGCAGCCTTTTGGCACATAATGAAAAATGCTGACATACTTCTGTTTGCCAGAAAACCGAAAGCAGCAAAAACCAAATAACAAACAACGAGCAATTTCGGTCGCGGATTTTATTTTTGTTTCTTTCATTCCGCAAATCGCATTTTGTTTGTTGATTTCTGTTGTTTGTCCCGTGCATGTTATTACTGTCGGTTGGCAAAAGACCAACGATTTTATTTATTAATGTCGCTGATTGCCATTTGTGCCACATGCATTTTTCACTCGCGACTCGCCCGGCGAGTCCTGGCGGCAAAAAAGTATATGAAAATAAAACATAAAGAGCCGGTCTGCAAGGTAGCAGTGAACAAAAAACGCACGGCATCAGACAAATTGTTAAAGTGGTAAACTGCATTTATTATATTTATTCATGTCAACGTTAAAAAAAGAAATAAATCTGGCAAAGGGAAGCTTCGATAGTCAGGATACCTATGAAATTTTAAAGATAAAACGGCTCTTTAGAAAATAAAATAGAAATAGCTTGTAACTTATAGTTTATCAGACCAAATATTTTTAGCTTTATCTCTTTTTATTCTTATGTTGTCTATCGATTCATATAATCCCATTTGATACCCAGGAATCTCTACCCAAAAAACTGCAATTGGCTTGGAACGTCGGAAAAAGAGATAGCACAGCGGGAAAGTAAATTGGCAAAAACCTTTGCCGGCGTGATTATGCTGCTTAACAGCCCGTTTTGATTGACATATCCGTTCTTGAATTCCCGCCAGCCATTCCAGAACCCACAGGCCAGTGATATTTGAATTATATGATGGCGCTTTCCAGTATTTATTTTCGCTGCACTCGCTCTGTTATATTGATTTTAAATGCAATGCCCTGGCATTGATTTCGGAAGAGCTTACCCAAAAACTATGAGCTGAGCTCTTTGGCGGCAATATCGCCCTTCGCATCCAACCAAAACTCGCCCAACTTTCATTTATCATGAATAATTTATTAATTTCAAAGTTGGCACTGTGCTGCCAAAGGAAAGTAGCGGCAGCAACGTCAACAGTTTCGCTGCAGCACTTGTTGCCGTTGTTGTTGCGCCGACAGTGCCGCGGGCTGCCTCAGCTTTTTGTTTAAATTTTCAAATGACAAAACTTTGCTCATGGCAAGCGTTTTTTATGTGCTCGCGGCATTGGCCAAAGTTTTTAATTAGTCTTTGATAGGAAACCCACTAAACAGCAGCGACAGCGGGGCGAACTTCAAAGGCTCGATTCCGATCCTTACTTTTCAGTTTTTGTCCAAAAGTTTCAATGTTTCAATTTTACAAAAATTCCTTTTTTTTGGTAGCTAGTTGTAATGGGTTAATCAAAGTTCAGTGCACCTGAGGCCGCTTAGTTGGCAGCTTTTAGCTTTGACGAGGGGCCGTTTCAGTTTCGGTTTGTGCAACTGATGGCTGATGTCGCCGGCGGCAAATCCAGAATTACGCATACGCCACGTTGCACGCAAAAGGCGAAAGGCAGTGGGTTTCGGGCGGGCGGGGAAATCGTCAGTGTAAATTGTGAATTCATATCAAATTACGAGTCTAAATCGGCCTGGCCCAGTCCGACATGGCTGCCACGTCACTTTGTCACACTTATCGCTGCGGCAACGGGACGTATACTTCATATGTCGCTGCCAGCGTTCTGTATCCTTTCTCTCTCTCTCTCTCTCTCTTTTTCTCTGACTCGTTTCGTCTCTTGCTCATGTTGCAAGAAAGTTATACACATTCGAGTGTGTGTTATATGTCTGGCATTTGTTTAATGTTTTTATGTTGCATTTTTGCTTGAAATATGCACACGCTACTTTTATTGCCAACTCCCCCTTGGCGTGGCCCTCTTTGGGATTTTTGTGCTCGCTTGCATTTTACACATGGCAGCCCCATAATATCAAGTTTGCAGAGACAGCATCGTCCTTCCCGTCTTCAGTGTCTTCTGTGCTTTCTCCCCCCTTTTTTGGTCTCATTGTTTAGCTCTAATTGCTTTTTCGCTTAGTTTTCATGTCGGTGCTCGGCTGGTTTCTGCTTCTTGATTTCCCTGCCGCATCGCATCGCATTTCCGTTTCCTGTCCCATCCCCAACTAAGGCAGCATCTACAGCACAGACATAGACACACACTCTCACACACACACACACACATAGACACACGTAGATAGCAAAGTGAAAGTAAATACTTAATTATACCGAAAAAGGATGGCGCATTTCTTGCTCGGCTTACAAGTGGCTTACATTTTGTGCATCCTGTTCCCTGGAGCAGGGCGAGCGGGGTCTCGGGAATAGGAATTTAAATTCGAGTTTATCAACTGCTCTTATGACACTTTAAAAGAATTTCCTTTTGCTCTGGATGGGCTTCAAATTGGATATGGTTGTGGTAATCAAAGTCATTAGCTGGAAACTCACACTGAGAAATATTATGATTTTGGATTGGATTTTAACTAATTAGGGGTTTCTTAAGGATATATTATTATTATTTACTTGTTATTAATTTAATATTAAAATTTATATATATGTCAGTAAGGAAAAAGCAAACAAATCACTTTGAAGCCCTATACATTTTCCTCCAACTTCACCACTCAATTATCTGTCTGCGTCATCATGAGGAAAATAAAACCAAGTTGATGTCATTGCAGTCTTCAATTGCAATTTATTTCCAACACTTTGGCGCACTTTGACAACTCGAATTACTTTTCATTGGCTTCACTTCGATTAGCTATTCCACAAAAACCCATATATATGTACATTTCAGCTAGCCAAAGCCATAAAACTAAGCAATTTGCATCTAGGACTTTACCCATTTTTCTCCAGCCCCTCCACGGGCCGCCCTCCACCTGAGCTGCTCTTGGCTCTTTAAGTTTGAGCTTGATCCCAAGCCAATTTATTTTTATGCAGCAAATTGCAATGCGCCTCCCTTTCACCACCCGACCCCGGCGGAGTGTCCTTCTTGTCGCATATCTCCCGATGCCTTGAGGATTTGCTGTCATTTGCGTTCTGAGCTTCTTGGTTTGCTTCCTTTTTTTTGTGTAAGCTGCTGGCTGGTCAAAGGAAAAGTTTGCTCTTCGGTAGTAAAACTTTCTAATATTTTTCAGCACTTCAACACAAACGATAAGATCTCTCGCACGCTCTCCTCAGTCTTTCCTCGCCCTGCGTCTTAATTAGCTGAATTCTATGCATTTTCCACCGGCGACCGTCCACGAATGGCACAGCAGCTTCGGCCCGCCTGGGAATTGGCCAAGGAAAAATGGTAACAGCCAAAGGTAACTCTGGCGTGGTATGAAAAAGTAAAAAAAAGTGTCCGGAGAAGAAGTTTCGCTCTTTTGGCATAACTTTGCTAATCTTTTGTTACGCCAAAGTTTCGATGTAGATAAAATGTGGCAAATAAAAATTGCTCAGGCGTGTGCTGAAATTCCCTTCGGTCCTTTGGCTGCAGGACAATGAAATGATGACAATTTTAGTAGTCGTACGAATGGAGTCACAAAGTTAAACAACTGATTTACTAATAGTGGCTATTTACTTTTGGTTTGTTCGCTGGAAAACTTGGGTTTTCAAGGAAATTAGTACATGCTAGAAATCAGTGTTTTCTTTAATGAAATCTGACAGTCTGACACACTTTAGAAACACACGTTTCCTGTGGAAAAACGTGTTAACAAACCCGTATCGTTGTCGCATCATTTATGTGCATTTTCGGCATTTTGCCGCACTTTCTGTCAATGCAACTGACAAGTTTTCAATCTCGGCTCCTCGGCAGCGTCAAAAATAATTGCAAAATGCATCAGTCAGCTGTCAGGATACTGATTCGTCTATCCTTCAGTTGGGGAAAAAGTTGAGCAGACGTTGTCGTCGTCGCTCTGTCAAATGCAGTCGCTGTATTAATGCCACGACAGTTCATATTTTGACAAACACACACCCACAATCGTACACTAACTCAACTTATTTCAATTTGTCCGGGCTGGCACTTGAAGGAGTCGTAACTGCTCATTAGCCAGGATTACGTCTAGACCGCATTTCCGATAATTACTCTTGTATTGACAGACGGCAAAAGTTTTCGGTTCGTATCCAAAACTAAATCGAGCACAAAGACGGCCAGGACGGGAATTCCACCGCAATAGCAGCAGAAATACAAGGAAAAGGACTTCGTCTCTGCCCAGCTACTGGCACTGGCACTGGCACTGGCACTGGGATTATGGCCACAGGACAAAGCGCAATCAGCAAGTTGGCTGCGGTTTCTCGGCCTTTAGTTTCCTGCTCCTCCTTCAGACTTCTTCTCCGGCTAGTTGGCCGGCTAATGCGGTCGATGTCGCCGATGTCCTCTGATTGATTTTTACATGCCGCTTTGTGGACAATTCCGCAAACGACCCACCCCTTCTGGGTTCGGTCGGCTCGTAATACTTTTAATTGACAATTGCGGAAATGCAGGGCTGATGGCCGCTCGTTCAGTAAAAATCCAACAGCAGACCGCAAAAAAGTTTTCAATATTTCAGCAGCAATGGACGGGCGATCGACAAGTGACGGAACGGGTCTGTCCAGTCGGCAGTTCAATGTCCAAAATGTCAGACGAATATATATATAGCGATTCATTCCAATGGGAAAAAAGCAAATTGGTTAACAGAAAAACCGCAAAACCTTTTAATAATGGTCCAAAAAGAGAGGTCACTTCGAAAGAACATTTAAATGCTAGTAATGACTTCTTGATTCTTTTATTTTAGCAAAACGTGTCAATGTGGTAAGGAGATTATCCATCTAGAATCTAGATTAAATGAAAACTAATTTTAGGCCATATATAATAAACAATTGGCACTATATTTATGAATCTATGAAGGAACCAAGTGCATGTGGGCTTACTCCAATTGAGACATTTCCATAAGCAAGCCCAACGGAAAACGGCAATTTAATATTCATGCCGCGTTTTGAATGTTGCGCAACACGAAGCCAGCGAACCCAAGACAGACCCGCAACTCCCAAAATATCAATTATAGGACCGAAAAATACGAGACCTCCTGACAGGACGGGGGGAAGGGAATGGAGTGTCAGAGTCGGTTCTAATATAACTGGTAATTAGGGCCTACAAGGCCGGCAGGATGGTAGGAAGGGCGGCCCGGCTCGGCCGGCGGTGAAGTACCAATCCCCCGGCGATTCTCTCCGGTTACCGTTCCTCTAGGGTTTCCGGCGACTCACATTTGAAATGCTGGCAACGTAATTTGCCAAATTACGTGGACTCTGTATTTGTGGACGCTGGACGCGGGGCAGGGCACTTACTATGTAGTGGCACAAAACTTATGTGGGTGTTGAATTTCAATAAAATATGCAAGGTAAGTGATATGGCGGAGCGGCGGAACAAATGGTATTTCGCTTCTGCTCACCCTGCGAAAGGGCCGATGGTTGGAGGTCCTTGGCCGAAGGATGGATGAAATAAATTAAAAATTGTGAATGCATATTTTGCACATTAATTGAAGACCGCTCATTAAGCCCCCGGAAACTGTGGAATAAACGGAGCTGCACTCGTGGCACGCATGCCATGTCCTAATTGGAAAACACTGATCAGCATGGTAGGGGAATTATTATTTATTATTATGGCCGTAAGTGTTTTAACAACAAGTTCCAAAAATAACTATATCTATGATACTTTTTCTGGAAATTCATATTTGTTCTTTGAAGTTGAAGTTGAAAGTAACATTTCTTCCATCTTTATATTCATTATTAATAACTTTATAGATACTTGCTGATCAGTGTAATCCACTTATTCTTCATGGCCATGTAAATTGAGGAGCCATTGGCCGCCTTCATGCATTTCCATTCAACTCCGGCCGATAATTAAGATGTAAGGCAAGTGGGCGCCAATCATTTCGATAAATATTTAAAACGACAAACGCGGTCCGCATAAATCAATGGAAACTGTAAGCCAGCCGTGACAGGAAAGGGCAACCAAATAAATAAACACATTCGGGCAGATTTATTAGCACGTATGCCGTTAGCCGGGTCTGAACTGGACAATCTAGGTCCTCATTATGGTAAGTGATTCGCCGCCCTTGCCTTCATTCCGGCCATTTCCACATTGCCACATTTTCTGCGTCGCAACATCCAAGTTGCAGGAGGCGAGCCCGGCAATTGATTTGGCATTTGCCTTTGATCGATTAGAGCCATCAAAGCAGCGCCCTCCGGCCCGGCAGCCTATTTACTTTCGCTATGAGAAATGGCCGGGTCCGGCTGAAATGTTTGCCATTTCATCACGGAACGCTCGGCTGGGCGGCAGCCTGTGGAGTGCCAGTTTACGTTTTGGGCCTCATTTGTTTCTATGCCGCGGACGGGTGGGGCAGTCTTTCGGCTCAAAAAAAATAGTACCGAACTGGGTCCTTGAAAAACTTACACTTTACAACACAGTTAGTCAGTGTTGATTTAAAGTAGGGTTTTGGGGAACAAGTTTCGATTCATTCGGGCTCTGTCGGTTGGGGCAGCAAGTTCGCTTCATTCATCATTTATTTTCTAATTTTAATTTATTTATTTTATTTATTTCATTTTCTGGCGTACTCCTGGTGCAGATCTTATTTTAGTTTGAGTGACTTATCTCTATTATTTTATTTAAAGTCATTTAATTTTTTTTTAAGCTCAGCATGTCAAATAAATGATTTTATTTGTATTTCTGATTTTATTTAATTTTTGTTATTATTTTCGTTCATTTGTTAATATTCCGGTTGTGTTGGCGTTTCATTTGTTCATACTCTGGGTGCAGATTTTATTTTAGTGACTTATTTCTATTACCTTATTCAAATTCCGGGAGCAGATTTAATTTTATGTTTCATCTCTGGAATGGAAAGTTATTTATTTTATTTTATTCAAAAGTAATTCTAGACCTTTTAAAAAACTAAATAATTTTTATTTTTATCCAAGAGTAATTTTGACAGATTCAGTTGTTCTATTTAAGTCTAAGAATGGACCTTTTTTTTGACAACGTCCAAACTTTTATGGGTATTTTTCAATTACTCTTATTTTTTAATTTAATTTGTTATGTTTCCGGATTTAATTTATAATTTTATTTTGATAAAGCCTTTTTAAGGTTATAGTTTTTAGAGTTCCAATTTTGACACTTGTCGAATGGAAAAGTACATGCAACCATGGGCTATTTGAAAGTGGCGGTGGAGGTGCTGGCCCAGTGGTTCTTATGCTAATGGAAAGTGTGCAAACGGGAGCATGAGGGTGTGGATCTTTTGAGGTTTCGAGTGGCCTTTAAGCAAACACGGGGCATCCTTAAGCCGCCCCAGCAACGCTGGCAGTTAGCAGTTGGCCTCAGGGACGACTGACTTGGCCGTTTGTGTGTTAATTACTGCGGCATGTGCACCACTCGTGAATCATGACTTCCGACTTCCCAGCCAGTCAACCAGCCCAGGCACTGAGTTCTCCGCTTTCTAATTATGTTGCAGTGGTGCAAGTCGGTGGCGGTGGTGGTGGTGGTGGTGGCAACAAAACAAACGGCAAGGAAACAATTCAACCGCAAACGCATTTAGTTCATGTTCAACACAGACGAGCGCCCCCGAGAATCCTGTAAATAGTTTACCGAAATCAGCAGGACCACGCCTAGGAGCAGCCAGGATTGGGGGATAGATGGGGAAATGCACTGAAAAATCAATCTAAAAATACGTATTATGAATGAAATAAAGGAAAAAAACGCTTCCAGAAACAATTATTTATTTGAATTTTTGAATTTATTAGTCAAATTTAAAAGGTATTATTTCTCGCAGTGCATTTGGGCGGCACCTAGAAGTCAGTGCAGTGCACACGGCGACCTCATAATAAAGGCATCCAATCCCCACTGATGTTGCGTTTGTGCACGGGTGTGTGTGCGCACTGGAATCTCTCAGCTGCCGCATGTGGCAAGTGCGGTAGACCGTCAATTTGTGCAAATGCTTTCAGCTACCTAAGTCACTTCGCTCCGACCGAGAGCTAGTCCAAGACTACCAGCTACTACCGGGTTTATTTGCTCAACCAAATTTATCTTAATTCATTTGGATTAACGACAACTCTGAAGAATAGTGACCACGAAGTGCTGACGGTCGTGCACCAGTTGGGAGATGACTGATTCATTTGTTGGACGCCCAGGACTTCCATCTATTAGATTTAGTCCCCTCGACACCCCAAATTCCCCTCTCCCACATTGAAGTAAAAAGAGCCGAGACATTTAAAATGTTTATTATTATGCTAGTTTTATTTATCATTTTGTTTCTGTTTGCTTTCATTATGTTTTCACTTTGGTTTCGGGCTTGCCGCTCCTGTCTTCTCGGCAGTTAAATGCAATTCGATAACAATATGTTTGCTAAATATTAATAAATATATCAAAGATCCTGCTGCGGATGTGCCAGCTTCGGCTCCGGCTGCTCATTTCCATATATTTACTTTGGAATTATATTTTACAAATAAATTGAAATTTATACATATGGCACGAAGACGAAAGGATGATGTTTGGATGACAAAAAATAACGTGGGACTCACAATAGGTTTCCAGGCAACACCCGAGAACCCAATCAATTAAAATAAAAGTGTCGTTGAATAAAAATACACATTTTTTCGTGTGTCTTGTATTCAGATTTGATTTTCAACTTACGGCTACGCATTTTAATATTAATTTCTTTTTGATCTTTCGAATATTGTAGTTATGTTGCCATTGGCAAAATTCGCTTGATTTGCCTCGGCTTTTTGTTGCGGTGTCAATTGAGTTTTTAATTCGGTTTCGGCTCCGGATCCGTCTGTGGCTCTGGATTTTATTATCTGATTTGATTCCAAGTCCTTTCTAGAAACACATGCACATATATATGTCCTGTTATATATATAAATACAATATTTGTTTAGACAGTTTACCATTTATATTCATAGGTATTTACTCTGCACTTGCTCATACATCTATCTCGGTAGTTTTATTTGAGTGTTCTTGTTTGCTATTGATATTAAATTTATTTATGCACTTTAGCGGCTTTGTTTGATTCGAGTTTTGATTTCGTCATACGTAGATTAAACAACTAAAATTGAGTTTAAATGCAATTCACCTGCAACAGTTGTTGGTTTTAGTTTCAAATGCATGGCCGATGAAACATTTAGGCACCCAAAACAAGCGAAACATCCAATTCGAATGGTTTTTAAAATTAATTTTCTAATCAACTTTATGCACACACAGATCTGAGCTAACAACAATAAATTTATAAATATTTTACAATAGTTTTCTTTTGTCTTGTATTATTATTTTGAAAATTTAAGTGTCTCCTTGTTATATTTTGATAATCTTAGTACCATTTTTAATGTCTTTTGATATGACTTGATCATTTTTATGGTATTTATCCCGTTTTCATTTATTGTTTTATTTTCCTGAACTACTCTCCCCATTCCAGTGTTATTTTTTTCAAGTTTTATGTACAATAATGAATGCAAAGTATACTAGGTATGCTAAAATTTAACTACAATTAGTATATATTTTTTTTGTTTTTTTTTTACAATCATTAATTACACCTACCTGTTCAATTTCAATGCGGAAGTATGCGACTTTTGTTGTTTGATTTTAGCTTAAAATTCAAACATTAATGCTAGCCTAGCCTAATAGTTAGTAGCTACTCCTCGGGGCCCGATTAAAACTAGTTTCTAACTAGGCAAAGGGTTTTAATAAACATGTAAGGACTCTGTAAAACTTAATTGGCAAAAAAAGTGCTCAATCTGTGAAAATTCTTTTCATTTTTCCGCTGAACTCAAATCAAAACGATTTTAATTAAAATAAATTTAATTAAAAATCAGCTTGTTGGCCACTCAATTCTGTTTTTTTTTTTGTTTTGTATATATTGTTTGTGCTGCATTGACGAGTTAAACTATTTTCTTTATTTAGCGCTAATTAATTTATTACAATATTTATGTTGGGCCCCCCGCTGACACCTCGGCTACGTATTCGTTCGAGTTTTTTGCAAGTGTTTTCTGTAATTTAATTATAAACAAATATGCGACAACAAATCCCGCACAGATAATTGAAGAGCAAAAAAAGAGTATATATGTATGTGTGTATATCCCACTATGAACACTTATCCCATGTTTTCTATTTGTTTTTCACAATTTTTCTTTTAGCTATTGAGTTGCGGCAGCGGCGCATTTGTTGTTTATTAAAAATATTAATCAGTCATTTGAATGCAATGAATTGCAGTGTTAATATATGTTTATATATGTACGTATGCATTTATGCAAGCCGACACTTGTTTGTGTTTATGGTTATTTCGTGTTTTATTTTTTTCTCACTTGCTTCCTCTCTGCATCATTTATGTTTGTTGTTGTCATTTCCCCGTACGGATGTCCTTCTGCCTCACCGGCGCTCTGCTCATATTATTTGATCTGATCCTCGGCTCAGCTCAGCTGACTGTTAACCGTAATGCAATAATTTATCCCACTCATTTGCATTGCATTGCTGACAGGCTAAAAAATTTTGCCAACTGATTGCGCAGCGCAATTATTTGAATGTGGCCGCATAAATAAAGCTGCATACTTTGTTGCACGGCTCTGTGGCAAGATTTATTGTTGAGTTTTCACCCACTTATTGCCTTTTAATATCCATAAGTGTGCCATTCAATTGTGGGTGAGAAATTTTAAACAGCCATTTTAATTTTCATTGGAACTGAATTCAAAAATGGTCTTAAATCCTTGACATTTTCCTCAAAGTATGCAACAATTTTGCAGACCCAAAAAATTTATGATTGCGGTGAATTGATGTCAAGTTTGCTTGTTTTTTTTTGGCTGTTGTTGGCTTGGCACTTACTACTATGTATGTCCTTATTGCTATGTCCTTATGCAGCACTTCCGGCTGCTTACTTGCCATATGGGTGCTGGTTAATGTCCGGGGAATGGCGCATCAACGTGGCACTCCCGCTTCCGGGCGAGAGGGTGAGGCTGCCCTCGTGGCTGCCGTTCATGCTGCCCGAGCAGGTGGCCGGAACGGATACGGTAACGGTTCCGCTACCGCCTCCGCCTCCGCCGCCCATCATCTTCTCCGTCTCCTGGCGACTGTTGGCCATTATCCGGCGGATAGTGGGGGCGCAGGGTGTGCGTCATAGGCGCGACTCCTGCGCGAGTTCGTGTCAGACCTGGCCATGGGCGTTCATGTGCAGGGAGTCCCCGGCGTCGGGGGGTGTGGCCGAGAGCTGGGCGGGCGGATAGTACTGTAACGAGGCGCAATTCAGATACTGTGCGTGGATTAGTATCGGTGTCTGGGACTCGGTTAAAAATAGTAAGTGCTTTTATCGCACGCGATTTGTGAATAATTTCCACGCAATGGCAAAAATGGGAAAAAATTAAATTCTACTCGTGGAAATCGTGGAAAATGTATACCATTAAAGTAACACTATTCAAATCAATCAATACGCTAGTAGGATTTACCGTCAAATTAATTTACTACATTTTTTTTCTGCAGCTTTTAAGTTGTTTAATAAATTAAAACGACAACCAATCAGTATATTAATTAATTTCGCTATAAAGGTAAACAAATGTGGCTTCTAAAGATGGAATTCTCTCAGTGAAACTCACCCCAACACGTCCGTTGTCGTAGTCGCGGCTCGCTTGGATGGTCAATTTCGCCTTGGCGTGCATGGTGTCCGTCAGAGTGCTCCTTTGATGTGTGGACGGCATCACGCCGGGAACGGCGCTGGAGGGGCCCAGCATCATGGAGCCATTTGCCTTGCCCAGGCTACCGTGTCCCCCAGATCCGCCCAAGCCCATGCCCATGCCCATGCTCATACCCATACCCATGGCGGAACCGTTCGCCGCCGAACGAGAGTCCTTGCTGCGGAAACAGAATTCCAGGATGGCCACGAAAACGCTGACCAGCAGGCCGCCAATCAGGATGTAGAAAATGCCGGCCACGTTGCTCAGCGAGAGTTCGTTGTGGGAGGCCTGGCCGTCCTTGTGGGTGCTGCACTCGGTTTTGTCGTACCACCATTTGTTGCGCAACTTGATCAGCTCGCCGTTCTCCTTCAGTTTCAGCACCGCCAGATTGATGGGGTCCCTGTTGACCGAAATGGTAAGCAAAATGGGTAAGAATGGGGCCAAGAACTCGTTCCTTTGTTAGGCATGTGGGTAAGTTTTCATTTTTGTTTTTCAACTCCTCAGCTTTCCTTTCTCTCACAGCATAAAGGCAGTAATTTTGGACTTCCTAAAAGGGGCTGCCCTTACACTGAACCAAAATATGGTTTCTTACTTTATTTATTCTTGGGTCTTGGTATAGTTTTAAGCTCTTTAAGTTATTAAAATTGAAACTCTTGCTATGTCGATTTAATTATTAGAAATATGCATTTTATGATCATATTTTATGGTCACTGTGTACTCACTTGAGGGCCGAGCCGAGCGGCGTGGCAATGCCAAATCCCTTTGTATCCATATTCCGGCCCACTTTCATCGTGTCGCAGGGCTCGCGGGCGTTCACATATTCGTTCTTGGGGGACTCCACCAGGAGGGCGTACTTTCCCTTGGAGGTGCGCACGCGCTTGATCCCCTCCTCGTAGCTTTTCACGAAGACGTGCTTGCGCGAGTTCATGTACTCCCACATCTTGATGTGGAGTCCGTTTTGGGAGCGCTGCGGGCGAAAAGGCACAAAAAGCGAACCAACCGAAAATATAAAGTAAGGATTTTTTGTGGAATGGGTCAGTATGAGTGCGAATATCTGTGTGTTGTGTGTGTGTGTGTGTGTGTGTGCCAGAATATAACGTATACGCCATGGCATCCCAAGACAATCGACGGCAGGCGAATAGGGACTTCAATTCATCCGGACATCCATCAGCATAATGCTCGAATCGGGGCACTGCTCGCCTGCCATCGGCTGTGAATGTATGTATATAATATATATACTGGCTCACATGGTGAGGCAGCAGAGCGTAAGTGTGCTTAAAAGCATCTCAAATAAATGTAGCCATAAAAAATAGAATTGCGTCTCATTTCTTTTGCATTTTTGGCCCGATTGACGGACGATGCGGAGTGAGGGGCGGAAGCAAAATTGCTTTTTTTCCTCGTCTAACGCAAATTAATCCCTGGCCCGGGAACTGCTGGCTCCTCTCAATTTTGACGTCTCAAAAGGCTCAGCTAGCAAATTCTAATGGTTTTCCAGCTCTTGACTGTTGGTTTTTATTGTCTTTGATTTGCCCATTGTGTGGTTGTCAAATGAGTGTGACATGAGTACCCGAAATTAATTTGGCTGCCAGGCAATCGAAAGGCTCCCCATACCACCCCTGGCTCCCTTAAGGGCCTCTGTCTAATGGAAAGGTACATGGTGTACACAGAACAAAATCTAGTAAATCTAGTAGGGTCGAAAATTCTTGACATCCTTAATAAAAATTGAAAAAAAATATATAAAAAAAATTATACTCCCAAGTTTTAATAACGTGTTATGAAAAACTGATCTACAAATCGATTAAGGTATTCTGTGAAGAAATCGGATGATTTTTCCTTCGCTGGGGACGATGAGTGGCTCCATACACATTGATGATTTTTAGGGGAACCCCTCAGAAAATTTCACAAAAAATCTAAAAAAAATTATGTTTTGAGATTTTAATGCAGATTTACGAAGAATCCATCTACGAATCGATAAAGGTATTCCGCTCAGGAATCAGATGATCTGTGCCAAAGATATAGCCTTCGCTATGAGCCATATAGTGGCTCAATGCACTTTCGTGGATTTTTGAAGGGCACCCCAGAAAATTTCACAAAAAATCTAAAAAAAAATATGTTTTGAGATTTTAATGGAGATTTACGAAGAATCCTTCTACAAATCGATTAAAGTATTCCGCTCAGGGATCAGATGCTCTATGCCAAAGATATAGCCTTCGCTATGAGCCATATAGTGGCTCAATGCACTTTCGTGGATTTTTGAAGGGCATCCCCCAGAAAATTTCACAAAAAATCTAAAAAAAATTATGTTTTGAGATTTTAATGCAGATTTACGAAGAATCCATCTACGAATCGATTAAGGTATTCCGCTCAGGAATCGGATTATTTTTGTCAAAGATATAGCCCTCGCTATGAGCCATATAGTGGCTCAATGCACTTTCGTGGATTTTTGAAGGGCACCCCAGAAAATTTCACAAAAAATCTAAAAAAAAATATGTTTTGAGATTTTAATGGAGATTTACGAAGAATCCTTCTACAAATCGATTAAAGTATTCCGCTCAGGAATCAGATGCTCTATGCCAAAGATATAGCCTTCGCTATGAGCCATATAGTGGCTCAATGCACTTTCGTGGATTTTTGAAGGGCATCCCCCAGAAAATTTCACAAAAAATCTAAAAAAAATTACGTTTTCAGATTTTAATGCAGATTTACGAAGAATCCATCTACGAATCGATTAAGGTATTCCGCTCAGGAATCGGATTATTTTTGCCAAAGATATAGCCCTCGCTATGAGCCATATAGTGGCTCAATGCACTTTCGTGGATTTTTGAAGGGCACCCCAGAAAATTTCACAAAAAATCTAAAAAAAAATATGTTTTGAGATTTTAATGGAGATTTACGAAGAATCCTTCTACAAATCGATTAAGGTATTCCGCTCAGGAATCAGATGCTCTATGCCAAAGATATAGCCTTCGCTATGAGTCATATAGTGGCTCAATGCACTTTCGTGGATTTTTGAAGGGCACCCCAGAAAATTTCACTAAAAATGTAAAAAAAATTATGTTTTGAGATTTTGATGCAGATTTACGAACAATTTATCTACGAATCGATTAAGGTATTCCGCTCAGGAATCGGATGCTCTGTGCCAAAGATATAGCCTTCGCTATGAGCCATATAGTGGCTCCATGCACTTTCGTGGATTTTTGAAGGGCATCCCCCAGAAAATTTCACAAAAAATCTAAAAAAAATTCTGTTTTGATTTTTTGATGCAGATTTACGAAGAATCCATCTACGAATCGATTAAGGTATTCCGCTCAGGAATCGGATGATCTGTGCCAAAGATATAGCCTTCGCTATGAGCCATATAGTGGATCCAAGCACTTTCGTGGATTTTTGAAGGGCATCCCCCAGAAAATTTCACTAAAAATCTAAAAAAAATTATGTTTTGAGATTTTGATGCAGATTTACGAAGAATTTATCTACGAATCGATTAAGGTATTCCGCTCAGGAATCGGATGATTTTTGTCAAAGATATAGCTGGGCTACATAAGATTATTGGAACTACAAAATCGATGTTTCTTTTATTCACTATGTTTAAGTTTAATATTGGTTTTGTTCAGTGCAGACCTACTTACCCGGAAAAAGTCCCAGGTAGAGCCGTGCAACAGGGTGCCGTATTGAACCTCCGTCTGCATTGCCAGGTCCTCCGGCGAATTAATGGGCGTCACCATCCTTTCCACAGTGAGGAAGGCAGCCAGGTTGGCTGTGTACGAGGAGATAAGGATGAGGGTGAAGAAGAACCAGGAGGCAGCGGCAATCCGCCCGGAGACGGATCTGGGCGACAGATCGCATCCCTGCTGCATAAAGGCGGCCAGTGAAAACCAGAAGGAGTTCCACACACTGAACTCATTGACTGCCGTCGAGGATGAGCCGCCGGATCCGGGACTTCCGGCCGAGAGGGCGGCCTGCAGGGCAGCAGCGCCGGCAGCCGATTGGGCACCTGGAGTCGGGGGTCCGGGTGGAGCCGGTACGGGTGCACCACCAATGATGCCGGGCGGCTGCTGATTGGCAAGCTGTTCGTGATGTGCATGCGGATCTGAAAGAGACGATGGAGACCGAAAAAGGCATGTCCTGTGAGTTGGCCACAAAATGAAACCGCAGACGACAAACTCAGATGTCGTGGCCGGAAGAAAATCAAAAACACTTTAAAATATGAAACTGATTTTAAAAAATAAGCTAATTTAAAATATTTGTAAATACAATAAGTTTTTTTTTTCAATTTCAAGCCAATCTTTAAGAAATTATTCAAGTCAGTAAAGTTATCTAAAAAGTTTCGATACAACATCTGAACTCAATTACTTTTAAAGAAGAACCTCTCAAGCCCGTTATCCTGGATCTCCCCTTCCATTTCGGTCAGTGTCAAAGGGCAAGGATAAGGGAGTGAGCTCTCAGTACGTGCCCATGTCGACTGTCCAAGTTTCAATCATTTCGTTTGGCTCGGCTTTTTGCGCCTGCTCTAATTGATATGCAATCAAACCCATAGCCAGTGAGTTCCTATTCCCCCATTTGCTTCAATTGCAAAGCCATTGAATGCCAGGACGAGATGTGATGACATTGCTGCTCCAGCTATTGCTTCTGGTTCAGCTCATGCTTTTGCTTGTGCTGCTGGTGCTGCTGATGCTGATGTGGATGCTGATTTTCTGGCTGCACGGCAGCATGTCCTTTCATTCCATTTTCCTGCACTCTCTTGTGCTGCCAGGTCTTATTTTGCACTTGGCTTTGTTCCGTCACCCAAGCTCCTTGTCCCTTGTCCCTTGTCCTTTAACCCCTACCGCCATCGCATTGACTCTGTTTGTCTATCATTCGTTTTTACACTGTGTGCCAACGCTGCCTGCATACAAAATGTTGTTTACTTTCCGCTAAAATTACATTAAGGATGTTTTGCAGGATGTCAATAGATTGTTATGAACAGCCACTCCACTTCATGCGACTGCTGTCTCTGTCTGTCAATCGGGCCGCCCTCTCTCGTCCTTCCTCTAACTGGCAGTTCATATACATATGGCGACTCTCAACAAAAACAGCAGCGACGGAAAATTGAATCGAAATAATTGAATTTTCATGAAATCAAATGAAATTCGAATTCAAAATAAACCCCAAAGTTGTAGCAGATGCATACAATTACGAGATTTTGGAGATTTCCATTTCGGTTAAGGCAGAAATCACAGCAGGATATGGAGTTCGATTACACTTCTGGCCATAATTGGACAATAATTCAATGATTTCTAATTTATTTTGTATTTGAAATAATGGAATATTCTATTAGTTTTCGGATTATTTGTGGTTTTACTTTAGTAATTGTTTTTAAATCAACTTTTGACAAAATAATTTCTAAGAAATCCTTTACAAAAATGACTCTTTCATTTGTTTTAATCGCAGGACCCTCTGTAATTAGATGTTTTTCAAGTGGATGCTAATTTTTGAGCTTGTTTTCTTAAGCGTGTTCTCTCCTTTGTCTCTGCTTCAGCGCGAAACACAATTTAATTCAATATTTAAATACCCGAGGAGGACGATAACAGGTAACAGGTAACAGGTGTGCTACGGAAGGTAAAAGCATGGGTACACTCACCTGGCGACTGTGATTGCTGGGGCGGCTGCTGCACGAGCCGCCATTCATGTGGCGAGAAGCGCGACACAAAGAACAGCACGATGCTCACGCCAATGTAGCTGAAGATGACGCTCACCTGTTGTTGTTGGCCCCGAGCGGCAGGTGGGAAGGCGGTGACGGGACGACGGTGGCCAAAAAGAGAAAGATGAAAAGAGGGTAGTGGAGGGGATGAGTAAACATGAGACGCTTGTGACGATGAACATGGATGGCTGGCGGTTTGGCTGCTGGCTGCCACCTGAACACCTGTGCAAGCACCTGGACTGCCACTGCTCCTGCTGCTCCTGCTTTTTTCATTAAATTTTCTTAACTAATTGAAGCGGAAGCGGCCGGGGCTTCGTAGAAAATAGGGAAACATTAACCTAATGGAGCCGGAACAAGGCTGGTGGGTAGGGCAGGTCGAGGGGCGAGACAATGGCAGCCAAGGACATCGACAGGAAGTCTGCCGTCGGCTGTCTGGCAACAGTTGCCACTGTTTTTATTGCTTCAGGTAACAGGAAAAGAAAAATATGTAAAAATATCAGTTTATTCCATAATTTTTAACAGAATCCTTAAAAAGATCCTTAGAATATTTTTCAAGTGTAGAGCACACAAGAAGGAAGTCTTTTGTACTTCCCTTTGCATTTTTAAGTAATTTTCATTTGTTCAGTGTAGGGAGAGTGTGTGTGCGAGGAGGTGTGAGTGGCCGGAGCTGTCAGCACCTGAATGGCTGCCATGGCGAGCGCCTTTGTGCCAAAAGGAAAGGTGTCCTTGTCGTTTGTCGCCGCTGCTTTCATATGCCTGAATGGCTTCACCACACACACAGACACACACGCACACTCACACACATCCTCGCACACATCCCACACACTGGCTCTTCTAAGAAGGATTTCCCGCTTTGTTGCTGTTGCTTTTGAGCTCAGTGTGTGAGGCTGTGTGTGCCGCTAAAATGCTTCATTTAATTTATGATAAATTTTTTGTAAAAGACTTTTTTATTAGCTTGTTAACTTTGCGCCTTGGCTTCTGCCTTTGCCTCTACCATTGCCTTTGCCCTCGCCCCTTACACTTTCGCTGGTACCCCTGGACCCTCGGAAGACTCCAACCCCTGGAAACTAATTTGCATTTGTAATTTTTTAGCTCATGTCAAATTACGCATTAGCTTTCACTTTGGCGCGCTGCTCGCCGACTTTTATTAGCATTTAATTTTGCTTTTGTCGCTGCTGTCAACACTCTTTGACTTTTCGAGATTCGGCTGCTCAGCGACTCGGATGCTCGGTGACTGTGCCCCTTTTTCGTTTGCCTTTTTTTTTATGAATTTTTTATTGTGCGTAAATTTTACAGTCACTGTCGTCATAATTTTGCGCATTTACAGCGCATTAGTAGCGGGACGCGAGGGTGCCCATCTAATTTGTTTAATTGTCTACCCAAGAGCCCCAACTACCCGTCGCGGCAGACGGATGAAGGATACCCAGGCGCCCGGTCGGGAGGCCCCGGGTGCAACATAAACATCAACTAAACGCTCATACAAATTTGATGGGCTGCCATTATTTAAACAAGCCTCGAGCTGCAAAGTTCGGACTTGCCACCAGCCAGCCAGCCAGCTACTTGCCACTAGCGTGAAGTTTAAAGCTCGACGGCCACGTAATTTTTGGCCATGTCCTGGACAGGCACTCCACATTGCCGCTGTTTATGCGCGCAATGTACTAAAATAAAGTAAAAGAAAAAGGCAAACACAGTGGCAAACAGAGGCACAAGCACAAGCACAAGCACAAAAAACTTTGTCGTTTACTCTATTAAACTTTGGGAGCTTACGTGGTGCCAAGTTGAAGCCGAAACCAGAAGAAATAAATATACAAGTCGAAACTTTGCCGCAAACTTTCCCGGAGCGGAGCAGCATTCGCCTCGAAGGCGAAGTAGTTGGACCAACCGACCATCCAAAAAAATAAAACAGCTTCGCTGGATATAATAAAAAATAGGGAAAAGCGAAAAATTGGCGAGCGTTAAAATTACCAAGCAGGCGGAGGCGATGGCTATGGCTATGGCTATGGCGTTGGCGTTGGCGAAATGAAGAAATTGTTTAAAAACTTTACTCATTTGTATGCAGCGCAATTTTTGCAACATTTTGACTCGTTACCAAACTGAAAATAAACACATTGCCTTCTGTGTGTTTGGTCGTCAAAGACCAGGACGGGAAATAATTAGATATTTTGGGAAGCAATGCCAACTGACAGTGTGCATATACGCGTCTAGGACTCAATAGTCGCACAAGAATCTTGATTAAAATGTTGCCAGCTTTGGTTCATAGGGTCCTTGGGTCTCCTCGGAGTTGCCAAGCTGCACCGGTTCGCTGAGCGCCAATAAGGTAAAGTGCAGGAGCCAAAAAGGACATGGGGTCCGGGATAGGGTTGGGGGAAACTACCAACATATACGCACCCAAATTTCCTGCGATAAAGGATTCATGAAGCTGAACACGCCGGGCGTCTGCTTCACTGGCTTCTTAATCATGATGGAGATGCCCAGCGACATGAACGGCTTGCTGAAGTCGATGACACGTTCGCGCTCGGCGGTAATCGTCAGGGGGGAAATCGCAATATCCGCTTCCTGCCGGCGAAGGAGTTCAGAGTCAGTTCAGTTTTGGGGAATCGAGGCGAGGCACACAGCCCGAGGACTCACCTTGCGCACCAGCTCCCCCACCATGCCATCCCAGCCGCCGTGTTCCGTGGACTTCTCCGATCCGTAATTGCCATCCTTGACCGGGCGGAGTTCATCTGAAATTGAAATACACATAAAGAAAATATAGTTAGAGGAATTTATAAAAGTTGTATAATTTTTAATGATTTATAAATATTTGATTGAAGTTCTTTAATTTGCAAATTTTGTTGTAAAAGGAACATATAGTAGAAAAAATTTTATGTTCTCCAAAAATTTCAGAAGATATTTTTTCAAGTGCCTCAAACTTACAATTCGAAAGCAGGGACAAATACGCCCGATTAAGCAACGCTGCCCTTTCCATTCCGAAATTACACTTACAGTTAATGCCAAGCTCCTTGGCCAGGAGATCTGCCAGATCCTTGCAGTATCCCTCGAAGCGTTCGTTTCCGTGCAGCTTCTCACCGAAAACCGCCTTCTTCAGCATGATGTAGGGCTCTTCCAAAACGGTGGTCACGATATAGGTGCGGTTCTTCTCGAACTCCACATGCGGACGCAGTCGGACGTATTTGGCATTCAGGGGCTGCAGTCCGGCATCGTCATTCCACTCGGCCACCTTGACCTGTGCGATACGTGGGTTTTTCACGTTATTCGGGTTGTCAGAAAAGAAAATCCCCAAAAGATTATAAATTACTGAGGCGGTCGGGCCATAAATAATTCAGCCATCGACACTTGATTCCCGGAGGTAGACTCAGGCTGAATCGATATTTGCCTAACTCTGGATTGTTTTCTAGTTCACAGCCTGAGTCTATTGGATTTGATTAAATATCCTCGCTTTAATAAAAGGATAACGGGAAGGATGGTTGTTCAAGAATTCTTAGCTGTTTTTAAGAACAAAATTTCAAGATAAATCAGCATAAAGTTCAAAGTCAAATTAAAAGTCCCTAAAGTTCTTAAACAAACTTGAGAAGTATAACGCTGAACGCTGAAAATTCCCCGAAAAGACTGTGGGCGTTGCATTGCAAAGCTTCAGTGCGGCTTTAACTTTTTCCCAGGGTGGCTTCACCTGGTCCGGACCATTAGACAAACACCCACATACATACACTGGGCGATGTAGACACATACCATGGCGCTGTTTACTGTCATCTCGACAACGTGCAGCGTGTAATTGACGCGTCTGCCGTCATCGTTGAATTTGATGTCCCCGGTTAGGCCCTCGATTTCCACCTGCGGAGCAAAAGGGAGATATAGAGTGGAGATTGGACGATAAAACAGGAACATTGTGTGGGTGAGGTGGTGTGGGATGGCTGCTCGGATGGTCGGATGGGTGGGTGTTTAATTGCTTTGTCAGTTTGCCCCGACTGGCAGCTGTATCGATGTCGATGCTGTGTCCGCGTCATCATCGGGAACATGACTACCGCCGTGGCTCTAGTTCTAGTCCAGACCTCACCTTTCTCAAATAGCGCGATATTTTATCGCCGTGCTCCCAGGCATTCACCCAGCCCTTGGCCGTATTGCAGTCCAGTGCCCGGGAGGCGACGCCACCGGATCCGCCAGAATCGCCGCCGGCATAGCTGCCACTGCCACCCGTGGATGTACCGCCGTTTCCGCCGCTGGCATTGTAGTTGTACCCGTCCATGGACGTGGAGGCAGCTGCCTGGGCCACCATCAAATTTTGGCTGCGGCGTTGTACATTGTTCCGGAACTGGTCCGGCTTCTTGCGCAGGATTTTATTGAAGGCCTCCACCAGGACGAAGACCGCATCGTACATGAGCGCCGCCTGTGCCTAAAAAATGGGGAAACAAAGGGAATTATTGGGAGTCTTCATCCGCCGTCGGATTAACCCCCAATCGCGATGACTAACCAGTAATGAGTGAATAACTATCATACATTTCCTCGGGCTCGTAGCCCGGCGGGCCAGCTGGGGAAAAAAATCAGAGCCAGCCGGGATCTAATGAGTGCATTACACGCTGTTATTCACAATTTTGCCAGCCATTGCCCCCCGGGGGATGGCTGTCTTTGGCCTTATTTACGAGGTCCTTTCAGGGCAGGTGTGGCCGGGCAGATGAGGGGTTAAGCTAGCCGAAAACCCAGCGGGGATCCAGCCACAAAACGTGTCGCACATTAAACCGCACAAAGGACCGTGGGTGGGAAAAAAACTTTGATTTAATATTTAAGAGTTTAGCGGAGCGAGTTACTAAACTGGCCTACTGGCAGTTGGGTAAACAGAGTGCCGCACAAAGACTTTAATGTGAATTTCCTCTTGCTCCAACCTGAGTCCTTTTCCCTTCACCCCCCGCCCTGGCACTCACACCCGCCACACCCACACTTACACGCAAGCCAAATAAACAAACAAAGGCTGCCAAAGAGAGCAATGGCTGCGCTCCAGAAGACGGACCGGAACGGACCAAATACGGACGGAATGAGACCGGACCGGAGAGGACTGTCGTCCTGCTGTTGAATTCAACTAACATTTAAGCGCCACAAAGTGAAATCTTTGTCAACAAGGATAATGCCAAGGAAATACAAATATAAACAGCCAGCAAGCGCAAACTAAACCAACTTGCGTTTTCGCATAGCTGCCTCGTTTACACGTCTAAAAAAATAATTAGAAAAATAAATACTTTAATTTGAGGGAGTTTTTAAACCAAAGACTAAAAATTAAATCAAACATGAGATTTTCATTTGGTTACCTCGCCTAAATACTTTACTTAATAACTTTTAATTACTTATCTAAGCCTGTAAACTAAACCTGTAATATCCTTAAAATCTATTTATTTTATCCAAAGTGTAAATGTCTATGTCGCAGCTACAATGACAAGGACAACGAGGAACGGGGCAGCAGCGACAAGGACACATGTGCCTTTGACTGCAAGTTGTGCGATAGCCATCCGTCTCCTGGCCTCTGGCTAAAAGTGAAATCTGAAATCTGTCGCTGCGACGAATCCTTGGACGAGTCCGTATACGAGTATTTGACTACACACAACACAAACACAAACACAAATACAAACACTAACACTGGCGCAAACAGAGCGCAAAGCAGCGACAAAGCGCCGCAAACTATACCATACTATAGTCTTTTGCAGTGTCCTGTCTCCTCTTCAATGTCCCCAGCTCTGTATCCTATGTCCTGTGTCCTCTATCCTCTATCCAATGTCCTGCGTTCTATGTTCTGTTCACTGTGCTCTGTACGCCGTACGTCCCCCGGTAAACATTAAATCCTCGCAAATATTTAACTGCCAAACTAGTGGCACACACTAGTGTGTGTTGGCCTCGTTCTGGGATTCCGGCATTCGCATTCCGACGCATAGATAATGGTCTCTTACCGAAATCGATTCACGGCCAGCTCCCACGCTCATCTGGGGATCCAGTCGCTTCCAGCTGTCGTAGAACTCGCGCACCAGCCGCCGGTTGGTGTCCACGATGCGAAAGCCCGTGATGTTAATGGCCCCGAATTCGATTATTTCGCTTTCCCAGCGATCGTCCATGACCTGGTATGGTGGACAATACGGTGGAGGATTTTAAAGTGATGGGATGGTGCAGAAGATTTCGAATTCGGTGGCAGGTGAGGTCGTGGTGGAACAGTAACACTTACCAGACCGCTCAGCAAATAGTGATAGGTGCGCCGGCCCAGGCGCAAATCGCGTACATGCTGGATTAGTATTTGCTTGGCCATTTCCGTGGGGCAGTCCAGGACGATGTGCTTGTTATCGTAGCGGCCGATTTGCTCCAGAGTGTGCAGGAACTCGATGGCCATGCTGACGTTGGAGATGCGCTTGACCAGCTCCACTTGGAAGGACTCGTTGCCGGGCCTCAGGCCCTGGTAGATTTGCTGCAGGCGCAGCAGACCTGCGGAATAGTAAGTGTGATCCTGTTAATTAACTGGCCTTTGGGTAAATTTACACACCCCCTCTCGCCCACCCTCCCTCACACACAGACACACAGTGGCCCATATGGCCACACATACATATGCATTAGCAGGGGCACCCAAATTACAACCATCAACAGTTTTGCGAGTCGTTAGCCACTGGAAGGGATTAATCCCCATTGCCCTTGGGCCTCTCCCCCTTCCAGCGCCAATTCTGGCTCCCAATCCCTTATCAACAAGACGAGCATTTGCAACTCTACCCCCCTCCCCCCTACTACCTATACTAACACACACATACACAGAGAGCACCCAGGAGGGTGAAATCGAGACAAGGGGTTACGCCCGTTCACCCGACCAAAAATCGGAATCAGAGCGTTATTCACGCCAAAATCTGCTTATTCACAAAGCCCATTTGAAGTGAATTGAATTATTTTCGGAAATAAGCGCCTTACATTATGGAAATCGCTGCTAATCAGCTGATGCCATTATTTGGCTGAATCTTGATTTTCCATAGAATTTTCATCTTTGGAACGAGTTTATAACATTTGAGGATTATTTTTATGGAAGGGCACTTTATTTAAAAAAAAAAAGTACGTTCTTTGAATTCCTTTTGGAAAATGCTTTTGTTTTCTATGTCGCCTGACACTTGGCCATTTGCTTTGTTTAAAAATAGGCCACACACGCCCACTTACCGCCTACCACCCACCGCCTACCCACCCACCCATCACCCTCAACCCACACCGACCTCTTGAACAAACAAAAGCCAAAGGAGCAAAATCAGTTTCAATTTGAAATTTACCGAAAACGGATACAAGGATGCGTGCCTGCCACTGCATATCTGGCAGATACCAAGATACACAAACGGGGTGCGAGAAACCAGGCCAATTGCAGCAGTATGTTGGCAATGCCAGGGCCCGGGGCAAGGCCAAGTTTTGGACCACTTGCCAGGGCCATCGTCGTTATCCTTTATCCCCGGCCTACAGCTGTCCTGCTGTTGTGATATGCGGCCGAGATTCCGATCCCATTCCTCGGCTGTCGTAATTTGCATTTGTGCTTATTGAGTTATGGCTGCAACTAACTGCCGCCGCCTCCATGCAGTCCCCCATGCAGCTTTCATTTGCACTTAAGCCGAGCCCAGCTCCTCAGCTCCTCCGGCTATCATTCTTCCTCCACTTCGTCCCACACCCCCATGGACTCTGGCCGTTGATCCTTTTCTCGAAGGACTTGCCTCAGCCAGAAGTTTGCGAGGCAAGTCAGAACTCAACGATTCAATGCGCCAGGGACAAAATGGTGGAGTGAGATGTGGCGAAGGATAAGGGATACGTACACAGGATCCACCGACAGTTCGACGGAGCGGCAGAACGACTGACAGGCGGATGATTTGTATTACAGCTACGCAGCAAACAAAGAAAGGCCAAAGGAGAACTGAGGAAGAGGAGCCAAGGGAGAGCAAAGGAAAAGATGGAGAGATGGAAAAGCGAACTCGAATGGCAGGAAAAATCTCAACTGGATGTCGCATGAGACATGGCGGTGCAACTCGAATGCGCCTCCAATTTATGTTTGCGGATAAAATGGGATTTGCTTTTTGCTTCTGGCTTCTGCTGGATTTTGATTTAGACATTCTTCTTGTTTTCCTCCTCTCTCTTTTATTTCGTGTATTTTTATTTGTGCTTGTGTTTGTGTTGGCATGTGTTGGTGGTGCCACGCCTACAGCTACGCACAGGCAGATCGTTCTCAATACATTTCCAATTTGTTGTTGCTTTGATTTTCACCATGTCGGGTTGGGATTCTTATATAGTTCGAATATAGGGTATTACAGAATAGATTAGTTTACCAAAGAGTTAAATTTTTTTATAATTTTTTTATAAAATTTGACTGAATAATAAAGATATTTCAAGTATTAGAGTGACTTTTGTTTGTCACATAATGAATTATGTTTCAAATAAAAACTATTTAGTTATTTAGGACTATACCATAGTTCTCTAAACTTTCTTTTTCTATTTATATTCTATTTTATTATTAATAATTTTTTTTCTATTTTTTTGCTTTCTATTCCTACTCTATTTGGTCTGGAATCGAAATCGGTTTCAAGTCAATAAAGAAATTGAAAAAATCCGCGTTTACTATTTGATTTTTTGTTCTTGAATAAAGGGAGTTTTTTTTTTGGGTATCAAATTGCCTTGCATAATACAGGACCTTCCTTTTCCGCCTTCCTGGCTGTGGATGTGTGCGTGAGTGTGTGAATGCGTGTATGTGTGGATGAGTGAGAGGCCATTTTTTCTGCGCTCCGGCTCTGCTCGTTGTGCAATAAATTTTCTGCCTTGCCTTTTATACAATTTCATTTGCTGGCACTTCCTTTACCCATCCCCCTGCACCAGATCCTCCCCCTGTCCCTGCTCCCAGCTCCCAGCTCCCAGCCCCTGCCACTCCCCTCGTTTTGCCATTTCCACTTCTATTCGCTTGGCTTGCGTTTGGATTTGATTTTTGCGTTTTTTTTTTCGGTGATTTTTTTTTCGATTTGAGATTTGCCGCTTGGATTTGGTGTGTGCCTGAGTGTGCGAGTGTGTGTGTGTGTATCTATGTGTATGAATCGGAAAATCGAAAGTGTAATTGAAGAGCATGCTGTTGCGGACGAGGATTTTGTTTTATTTCATTTTTGATATCAAAACATGTTTGTGGCTCACCCCGTATATAATTCGAGTTTCCCATCCCCCCCCCATCTGAACTCCGACTTTATGGCTCGAAATTGGGGTCTCTTCTCCGGATTCCCAAAATCCGAATCGCAATCCGCATCCGCACACTCGTATCTCATGCCAGTGTGTGCGGTTGAGTATTTCCGTTGATTTTTATTGTTTTTACTTTTTTCCCCGATCTGCGGCCGGAGCTCTTTCATTTTCGTTTATTTAACGAATTTCATTTACAATTATATTTATTTTTTGGCCACTGCCCTCCTGGGCCAAATTCAATTTGTTGTGAGCCTCGAAACTCGATCTGGAAATATCAATACGAGTGTGGAATTATATTTGAGAGCCATGTGCCGTCTACTCCTATCTGGCTATTATCTATCCTATGACTTTATGCAAATCTGTCTGCCACAATAGCCACGCCCCTTGCCCCTTGCCCCTTGCCCCCAGCCACCTGCCACCTGCTACACTTGTCCCTTAAATGCAAAAAGCAAACAAGACAATTTGTTATGTTAAACAAAAGTTAGTTTTGCGGAAATGAAGTTTTCCTGCCACCAGCACCCCTAAACAGATGCAAAGATACACAGATACTCGCCGGCTATAGATATAGAAATAGATACGGCTTGTGGACATCACACACGGCGGTGGACAAGTAAGACATATCCCTTCGCATATTTTATGGAGAAAGTTGACTGACAGAGGCGTTGTGGCCGAATGGCAGATAAACAAAACGTAATTATTATGGAGAAAGTTTCTCAGAATATATACATATATATATATATATATCATATCAGTATATATACTTCCTGATGCCAGCCACTTTTCATTTCCTGCTTGAGCCTCCTCCGATTGAATATAAATCCAAATATTTCATAATTTATGCATTAACTGGATTCAACTTGACGTACTGCCCCTAATTAGGATACACAGGACTAGATGGCTTTAAGTGCCACGCCCCAATTTAGCAGCTTGTAACGCTTTTTTACAGCCATGGTCAGGACAGGCCAGGCCAGGACAGGCCAGGCCGTGTTTGGTTGTTGTGCTATCAAAAACTTTTGCCGGTTTAATTACTTACAAACTGCGTCGTCGACGGCCTTCTGCCTTGCCAGTTACTGGTAGATGGTAGATGGTAGCTGGTAGCTATTTTACTGGGGAAAATTATGCTGACAAGCTCAAAGGCTTTGCGCATATGTTTTCAATGGCCTCGAATGGCGAGAAACGGCGGTTGGGGGGCCGACTGGCATTAAAAGTATCAAATAACATGAAAGTGAAAGCGCAGTAAACCCCATAATGGTTAAATTAATGGCAGTCAGCCGTAACAGTAACAAAACAGTAAGGCGTAAAGAGCCGAGGGCCCAAGCTGGAGTCCTGGCCAAGGACTTCTCTGGTTGTCTTGTCTTAACGCAATTTGCGCTGCCATTTGACGCAGTTTATGCAAATTCCTTTGCCATTTAAATTATGTAGCATTTCTCTCTAGCCGTGAACAATCAGCGCTCGCTTATTATTCATGATGCTCACTCTATCCGAGATTCGTTTCAGATTTTTATATCCACACAAAGCACTCATATCGAACGTTGAATCGCTATTGGAGATACATATTTGATGGCCTCCGATGGGTTTCGGGATCGGGCTTCTGGATGTCTGGATGTCTGGATTTCTGGGCGCAAAAGACAATCAAGTCTTTCATTTATAAACAAAACCATTTGCATAATTCCACAGTTAGGGTTCCATCGGGTCGCATTGATTAGTCGGAGGGTTCATCTTTAATACCTGAAGACGTGTCTTTAATAAACCATATTGGACAGGCTGAATGGATGGCTGACTGGCTGGCATCACTCGACCGAAATGCTGACGTATTCATTGCAGCATGACCCAGCATATTTTCACACGTCCTTAACCCGGCGACGAGTCTCACGCACCGTCCTGTATCTGTATCTGTATCTCTGTGCCTTTGTTCTGGTGTGGCATGTTTATTCCTTTTTTCTCACTCGGTCCGAAGTAATAAATTTCATTTCACGGCAAGTCAATGTGCTGTTAACACGGCAACGCTCCCGACCACGCCTACACCGACGCTGTCTCTTCTTTATAACCAGATTCCTTCTTCATTTTCGGCAGCTGCTGTGGCAAACACACAAGCTGCTGTTGCCCCACATACATACCCATGGACACATATATCCATTTATATATAGATACGGTTATGTGTAAGTAAGACATTTACTTTCATTGCAGACTGTTGATTGTATGCCCTTTCATACCGAAAAATATCGATGCCAACGTGCCAGCCAGGGAAATTGTGGCAACAACTTGCGGCCACCACGCAATAAATTGGCATTTGGCCTACCAAACGCTCCATGAAGAGTCCTCGAGAATCTCGGATTCTAGCTGGAATCCGGCTAGCCGAGCACCGCCACCTGTCACTCCTGCATGTACATGTCATTTGTTCCTGTGTCTCGTACGTGCAAATACTTTGCAATTCATTGGCACTGCTTTCGCCACGAGATGTCTGAGGCAAATTTGCTTATACGGCTCATTTGACGTGGCTGGCGTCGATGACTGGAAGCGGGACAGCTGCTCCGAGCAGTTAGCATGTCAAGTTTTGGTCCTGCCCCCATTCTGGCCTGGCCCTGGCTCGTCCTTGCACATATGGAATAAAGTTATTTTAGCTTCAATTTTTGTGAACTGCCTTTTCAATTTCAATCACACGTGTGAAATATCATTGGGGTTGTACTTCTCCAAGTGTAAGTAATCATTTTTGACAAGGTATTTTTGCAGATAGGATTTCATTCATTCTTAAATTGAAATAGAAGCCTTCAAGGACACACAGCCCATCTGATACAGCTCTTAAAAATTAAAAACTCTGCTCCATATTTGATCGATAATTAATAGAACTTCTTAACAGACTACCAGATTTATTTGGCTAATCTCTTTTAAATTCCTTTTCAAAAAGTACTATTTTCACAAATCAATTGCACTTTTCTATTGGCATTTGTAAAGGTTTTGTTTCTAAATCGGAATCAATTAATTTATGCCCTGAAAAAATCCCAAAATCCTTATCAATTAGTTCTATTGATGCAACTAAACTAAATGCTTTTTGCATATTTCAGTTTCTATTTTTTTCCCCATCAAAATTAAACGCTTTAAGACCTAATCCCTGAAATATTCGGTGCTACAATTCGCTCGTGGATTTATTTGATGACCTGTGTGGATGTCCCGCCCCCCTGCTATGCTTGTCTGGAATATCCAATAGCCGCGGGCGGCACAAGTGTTTTTTAGTGAACAATATCCCACAGCCTGCCACGCACATAGACTGTTGCAACACAAATATAATGTGGCGCGGCCCGGGGGCATGGCACGTATTGGAATTTTGGGGCGGGGCAACAACAAAGCCAAACAACTGGCAAGGACTCTCGGCGGAGTCTCTCCGAGCAAATACAATAATTTCACAGCTAAAAGGAAAATGTGTGTAAGCCAATTTCTTGGCCAAGTCGTAAATAGGAGCGAGAATAAACTTATAAGCCGGGGAGAGGCGAAAGAACCCATAACGAAATATTGTTTGTGTTTGAATCGATTGTTGTTTCTGTTGTGATTGTCGGCTTGTTCTACGCGCCACTCCACAAAATCGTATCTGAAGCCGTCCATTGCCCATAAATAGTTATTTTTTTGGTCTTCTATATTTATACTTTTTTTTTTGGGCCTGGTCTTAGGTTTCTTGGGCTCAAGGCGTAAAATGTTTTTCCCATTTCATTGTAATAAACTCGTTGGCGCGTCGAATAAACAAACAAGGAAGCCATGCCACGACAAAACAGTTGCCAGCCAGCGAGATCCAGAGTCCTGGCCGAAAAACAATGGCCGCTTAACTGGCAAAGGGGACTACGTGCCAGAAGCTGCCATCCCGGCTGCCATGTAAACACGGTCATAAACCAAGTAGGCGAAAAAGAATTGTGAAAAAATGAAAAACGGTCTAGTAGTTTAGGGCCCGGAGTACCAATACTCTACCGTAGGGAAGATAAAGAGACTTGTGCCTTCTATTAATTGGCAGTATCTCGCCTGGAAGTCATACGGAGAGCATCCAAATTTATTTGCTTGTGCCCATTAGCCCGAGAACAAGAAGCCACAAAATTATAGCTCATGCCTCGAATTGATTGAGTGCCACTAAGCACTAAGCACTAAGCCTGAAAAGGGATAGGGATTTATGCAGCAGATATTAACAAACGAGGACATGAAGCACTGCCTCTGTCGGCTGGCTTGTCGCTCGAATTGATTGAGTGCTGTCGGCGACCGCAGAAAGATTTTCACGTGGCATTCATTAATAATAATAATGCAAACGCCAGACACTGGCCTCCTCCGTCCGGCTAGCGGACTATCCATCTGTCCAGTGTCCTGTGGCCACATAAACCAATTGTCCGACTGCCAACGGCAAGGAGCGGAGCAGACAGGAGTCATTAAACTTTATTTATGCAGTCGGTAAATGGAAAATGCTTGCAGAAACTTATAACAAAGCAAATTTACGCTAGAGAGTGAAAAGGGGCATGTCGATGGGGTCACCCTCAATAGAGTATAACCACACTTCGATTAAAGACTTTGTTTCAAAATGAAATTGTTCAGATATAACATATAATTAAATTGATTTATCAAGCCTCTCAAATATTAAATAAAATTAATAAGTACTCCCGTCCAGATATATCTGAAATCTCGTTTTAAAAAACTTTTTCCCAAGTGCATCCATCGCAGAGTTTGCATAGATGAGGTTGAGAGAAACGAAAGCGGAAAAATGCTTATTGACTCTTTTCTGTTCCTTTCGATTCCATATCCTCGTTATCCTCTCCTGCTATGGAGCCCCCTCCCACACACCCCATATAGATATATACTTTTGTATGCATGCTGGTTGTACTCACCATCGTGGGAATCGTAGAGATAAATTATTTTTCGCCATCCATAAAACTGTATTGTATCAATGATGGCCTGATGATAATCCGGGCGCATGCTGAGGGCAAAGTCGAGGAAGCCAGACGATGGTGTAAGCACCTAAAACGCGAAAATTATGGAAAGTAGCAGCAGCGTCCACATTCGCGAAGTGGGGGGAGGGGAGAATAGAAGGAAGAAAGGACAAGGACATGGCGAGTTAGTAAACATGAATCATTATTGAGTGCTCATTGTTGTTGGGGCTGTTTTGGGCTCGTTTTGAGCATTTGCCTGGTTGATTTATAGGCATACCCGGCCTAAACGAGGCCAAAAGTGTGTTATAAATTTTTAAAGCGCACGCACACGGCCATCCCACCCAGTACACAGAACACAGAAAACAGGACACGGGTGGGGCAGGACATCATTAGAAACAAGTGGCTGGCTGGGTGGCTGACTGGCTGGTCGACCACTTGGTCCCAGCTCACTAGTATTTATAATGATTTGTACCTGGGCGGGTCATAAATATTTGCCACTTTGTTCAGCTGCTGGTTAGTGGACTTTCACGGCCCAGGGTTTCAAGGTTACCAATTTATTTTGCAAGCCAACAGTGCGTATGATTAATATTTCATATTTAAATAGGCAAACGACCTTGAAGCCTGGCACTCGCCTGGCTACGCTTTAATATTTATTAATGCCTTAATGCGCTTACCTTTTCGGGGAACCAGGGCGTTACGAAGGGCATCTGGAAGGTGTTCGAGTACGAGTGTAGGGTATCAAAAGAGTCCGGCGAGACGGCACCCAGCATTGAGTATACGCCCCGTGAGAACTGGTTGCAAACTAAGGGCAGTAAAAGTTTCATTTAAATAATTGAATTTTTGTATTAAGTTTTCATTATAATTTCAACAGCTATTTCATTACTAGTTTTTCTACATTTTATCTTAATTAAAATCACTCCATTTTAGTTGAAACTGATTTATTTTGACGCCTCCATTAGCACTATAAAATTTATGCAATTTTATGCAATTACGAGTTTTTTCGAGAGTGGAAATCGAGCCTGGTTTTGGTTAAGACGAGAATCTGATAAAAATGCGCATAAATTAACTGATTGTCCTAGATAACGAGATATCCTAGAAAGATATCCTATTTGCATTGTTAATGGAGCTGGCAATATTCAAGAAAGTCAACTGCATCGCATCAATTCGATAAAAATTGTACAAAATAATGAAGGCTATGGAGAGTTGACTAAAATACTCACTCAGTCGGGACAGCTTGAAGGCATCCGCCGTATTGATAACGTCCACGTAGGCCTGCAGCTCGAAGCGACGGGACGAGACGTTCAGGTTGTGGTTGAGCATCGCGTACTTGAAGGCCGACTGCACCTCGTCGGTGCCCTGCTCGAAAATGGCACCTGTTCCACAGGTCGCGGCAATATGCAAAGATGTGTAAAAATGTTGTTAGTGCTTTCAGTTTTCTCGGTAAAAGTTTCGATTTTGTTTCGCTTTTTTGTTGTGTTTTTTTTTTTGCTTTTTTGGGACTCCCTGTCGGCTGCTGCTTCGCCGAAATTGTCAATTAAGTTCAAAGCAAAGGCACTTTAAACTTTGTAATTGCTTTTCTGCTCGAATTTTATTTGTGTTGTTGCTCTTGTAATTTTTACAGTCTTTTCTTATTTTTTTTTTGTGAGCTTTGTTGCTTCTGGTATTGTTGTTCTTGTAGTTATTTTTGGCGGGCCATTTGAGCCAATTTTTAAGTGGCGTTTACAGTCAGCTAATAAGCGTGGCGTATCAGCTTTCAAAGTGGCCACCGGCCAGTACCAGAGTATGGAAAAAATAAACGAAGAATAAAATAAATGAAACTGAAACCGATCTGACACGAAAAAATCTTAATTCCAAGCAAGATGGTGAAAATGAAATAATTTCTGGGCTGGATTTCAAGTCACTTGCAGCTGGGGCGGGTGCAGCTGAGCGGTTATAAAATGAAACTAAGTGCCTGGCAAGACCACGACAAAACCAGGATGGCGAAAAGGAGCAGCCGAGCAGGTCGAGTCCCTGTCAGATGCATTGGGCTTACGGTTACGGTTACGGTTACTCACCTAATGGGATTTTCTCGGTTAATGATGGCTGTGCGCTGACTAAAAATCCTCCACCACCACCACCAGCACCTCCGCCGCCGCCGCCGTCTATGCTCCATCGCCAGCTGAAACTCCACGTTAGCCATAATAAAATGCTCGGCCAAAGGCAGCTCAACTTTAAGCCAAAGCGCATTTTGCAGCCCGTTGATATTGCTGCCGGTCTCCTCGTCGTCTAATGTTGTTGGCTCTGCCTCTTTTGTTGTTCTTGCTATTATTGTTATTCGGTTTTCCCGGGTCCTCTGGCCCGTTGTTGATGCTTTTTTCCGCTTTTCCGCTTATTTTCTACTGTAGCTGCTGCTGGTGCCTGTGTCGGGTTCGCTTGTCGTCGCTGGCATTGCGAGCATTTTGCTGCACTTAGCGCAGCATTTGCATAATTTGTATTCCCTGTATTTTAGTTTTTTTTTTTTGTCATTTTTTTGGGGGTGGAATTTTGAATATATATCAGATGAAGATTTTCTGCAGATTCTGTTTAGTTTATCATGCAAATTATGTCCGTGTAAGTCGCTTAAATTTTCGGCTTTGTGTGCTTAATTAAACGTTTCCTGCTTATTGGGGTGAATTATGTTAGTCTGTATTTTTTGAGCCCTCCCCTTGGCCAAGGACCTCCCCCACAAAGCACTTTGGACTGGCACGCGTTGGCCTGCACGTGTCTGGGCCACCTTTTCAAAGGCAGCTCGAAAAAAAACACTGAAAATTTTACATTCCTAACTGGAATCTAACTCTAAAAAAATGTACATCTATTTTAACATTATTACGGACATTTTAAGGGGACTAACTGAGCTCATAAATCGTATCTTTTGACCAAAAATTTCAAGCTAAAAGGACCAGCACTTGAAACCTTATTGTTATAATAAATTATACTTAATTATTTTCACAAGTATTACTTGTTGATTATACCCCCAGAAACCCTCACAGAACCTTACAAAATGTCTGCAAATTATAGCCATTTTTCCCCGGTGTGGTAACAGGTAGCTGAAAGCTGGCACCTGGCACAATGGAAGTCGACTTGGCAACTGTCGCGTTCCATTCACTTTCCGCTGAGGCTCGCATTTGTGCGTGTGTGAGTTTCGAGTGTGTGTGTGTGTGTGTGTGCGAGTGTGTGTGTGCCCACTGAACTGTATGCAAATATGTACACCTGGTCTATATGCAGGCGTGTGGTGTACGGTGTGGTGTGTATGTCTCCGGCTGCGCTTCCCGGAGCTGTTGTTGTTTTTGGTGCCTTGTCAGTGTGTCACTGTGCCAGCAGCTTGTGCCGTTATTGTTGCTTTTGTCGCGTGTGCAGTCCCTGCCCCGCTGCCCCGCTGCCCCGCTACCCTGCTGCCACGCCCACTACACCTGTTCCACCTGGCAGGCCCTGCCCTCTTTGTACCGTAGTCACTGTAGCATATCCCCCAGTCGTTATCCTTTCGGTTCGCTGGCTGTTTTTGTGCTGATTTTGCGCTTATTTTAAATGTCCTTTATGCATGTTGTTTTTGTGCGCTCCCTTTGCCAGCCTTATTTTTGTTTACGTTTTTGTTTTATGCTTTTTATTGTTAATTATTTAAAATTGCACAGCTCAGGCTGACTGAATGACTGCCCGCTTGGCAGTCTCCCAGTCTCCCACTCTGTCGGTATGCCGGTCTGGCTGTCCCCTCGCGAAACGTCTCTTTCTCCCACATTCCCTCGGAATTTTTTGCGATGTCCTTTATTTTTTTCAATCACCCAACCGACCGAACCGTTGTCCAAAGAAACGCGCCACCCACACGCATGCTGATTCGAGTTTTATTTTTGGATTGCCGTTTTATTTTGGGGCCGCATTTTTGCGTTCAACATTTTGGCATTTCCCGTGGGCTTTAAGAACGGTTTAATTTTTGAAATTGTTTTTAAATCGGCTTATTTGAGGTACGCCCCATTCGCAGCTGGCCAATTTGTAAGGGGTTCTATCTGATAATTCGCGATTCGCGGTATATGGAATCGGTTCTCGGAACTGGCCAAAAATAAATATGCAATATTGGTATTGGTGGCTCACAAAGAAATGTTGAAAAGAGCCTGTCTCCCTTAGGTTTTTATTTGATTTTCATTTTTTTCAAGGAATTTTAAAATTACTCATCAAATTAATGGGAAAAAGTTATAAATCTGGGCCCTTATGGGATATAATATATTTTTTGAATTATGGATACAGCGTGGGATGTAGTTCATTACTTAAGCAAATAAAATAAAGACATGGCTTGAAAGATATTAGTTTTTGAAAGTTAATTATTTTGATTGACTGGAATGGAACTTTAATTGAAATTCAAGACCAACTAGAACCCTCATGGTTGATTTTAAGGCCGATTACCAGGCATCTCAAATCAAAGGAGGATATAGCTACTGAGCAGTTTCATCCTCCACCCTCCGGGCTTGACTCCCCTTTGAAGTTTGTCCTGCTGCTTAGCCACTCTCTAATCATATCAGTTTCAGTAACTAATCCCCGGGGCGGCAAATGGGAACCCTTTCTTTACGACTGGCCCCATTCATTCATTAGGCAAACATTGACCGAGGCAATCTACATAAAACCACTTGAGTGAAAAGTTGCAGTCTGTTCAGTGTCTGTTCCAGCGAGCCCCATAAAAACCAGAGCTCCGGCCAGTGCCCGGGATCCTGCCTGTGCTGGATGGAGCTGAGGGAGCTTAGTCCGTCATCAGCAAAAAGGCATCGGCGCGAACGGGATTATTTAGCGCATTTAGAAAATAGGTTAACAGACGCTTAATATTCATATAACCGTGGCCAGGAGCCCGGGGCGGCCTTCTAGTTGGCCACTCGGCCAGTCGACCACTTGGAACTTTATTCGTTATAATGACGATGGCGAAACTAACGGAAAAGGCTCCAACGAAGGCTCCGCAACGGATCCGGCCAGTTTCCATTAAACGAATGATCCCACTTAATTAAATTTAAATTAGAAGCCTAAAGTTGAACGTCACGGACGTTTAAGTGGCTCCAAGTTGCGACCCGTTCCGTTGCCCCCTTTTGCGAGTTGGCTTGTTTATAGAGGCCAAACAAAAAACGGCCGAAATACACACTAACACAGGGACAGGACCAGACACAGGACCAGGCACGGGCACGGGAACAGGCACACCCAGATAAGTGAGACGAATGAATGGGCATTTAGAGCAGAGCGGAGGACCAAAGAGCTGCCGGCCCGGAGGCTGAGTTGCATCGTGGATGTCTGTGGAAGCACTTTCGTTAATTAAATAATTATTTTGTAGCCACTTGCTGATTACTTTTTTGCGCTCCTCTATTCATTCGCAACTTAACACGTTGCTCAGACTCTCGGGGCGGTCTGCTACTCAGATTCTTCTCAGATACTGAGTCCGGATACTGAAAACTGACCTTTGCCAGTGCCCCCTGGTAATTTACGGCTTGCCACCAGCTGATAGGCATCTCCAAAGCCAGGCTTGTGCTTCCACCCAAAAAGGTACAAACACACAACAAAAAGTATATACAAAAAAAAATTTGCCTTTCAAAAGCGAGTCGGCGGCAAACAATGTTTTTCTTTCTTTTTGTTGACGGGGCACGTGCGGCCCTGACTGGGCCCTGACTGGGAAAACAAAAAGCGATGCCAGGTATTTAGCGGATACGGCGAGATAAAAATGTAACAGGAAAATTATTAGGCCGCAGATAAAATCCATAATATAAGCCAGCTCATTTGCATTTCAATGAGGTGATTAGTATGCCAATGTCATACCGAAATAGCAGAGCATCAACCGAAAAACCTATATATTTTTCCATTAATTGAGGCCTGATTCAGGTGGCTGGCATTTTATATTTATCCTCTCAGTAATTAGCTTTTCTGGGCCTCGTCTCAATGGTATGTTTGGAGGACCCCTGGCAATCAGAGACAAGTGCCCCGATAATTGATAATTTGAATTGGCGAAAACACTCTTAGGGCCATGGGAACGCAAGCCAAAGCCAAAGTCACAAATAATGAGCACAAATGCCCCTGTTTATATTAATGCTCGTCAATACCAAAGTCGGGCAGGGCCACTCACAGTGAGTCATTGAGTCGTTTAGTCAGTCACTCAGTCAATCAGTCACTTTGTCAATCTGGCAATATGGCAGACAAATTTTGGCAACTTACACGAAAGCGGGCCAAACTGCCTGTCGCTTGTCGCTGTTCATTTGCGGCTTACAATTCCTTATGCTCCTTGAGATTTCTTTTTTTTTTCTTGTTTTTGTGGTACTTGTTTTGTAAATTGTTGTTGGTGTTTTTGTTTTTGTTGGTCACACACAGGCCACTTAAATAGCGGCTTTTCTTTCTTAACTTTCTTTCTTGGCCCCTTCTTTTTGGGGCTTTTTTTGCGATGTCGGTTGGCACTTTCTTGAGAATTGGCTCTTAAGCGACTTCTACATTTGCATAAGCTGGCACACAATTTTAAAAATGATTGCCGCTACTTTATTATCACTTAATGCCGAAAGCGACGAAAAACCCGCGACTCCTTCCTTAGCGGCCTTAGCGGTTTTCCTTTGTGGCCCGAATCCGGTTCTTGGCCCGACTTCAGTTCGTCTGTCTGTTCTTCCGATTTACCGATTTTGCGATTTTCCGATTTCCGTCGACCGCCGCCAGAGAGCCGCGGTATCCTTGTCACTATCCGTCCGAAATCGTCCTCTTTGACGCGGGCACGACCGAGTACTGAGTCGCCTCTGGATGCTGGGGCAGGTGAAGTGTCGTATCCTGGCGGGCGACAAAGATACAAAACCGTAATGCTCTCTCTTCGGCGGCACTTCGGATGCTGTGCTCTCAGTGTACTAAAAAGGGCGGCCGGCGAGAGAGCGAAAGAGAGCAGAGCGCACACGCACTTCCTCTGCAAAGGATGAAAATCCTGAAGAGAGATCCTTCGGCAGACGCGTGTGTTTCTGGCAGTAGTGTTACTGACCTAGTAACCGTTTTTTTGTTTTTGTGCCTTTAAGTTTACTCTTGGCAGGACGAGAACAACAATAACAAGAGTACAACTTGTCGTTCTCTGGTCGGTTGCCCTTTTTATTGCCAGCTCGTGAGTGCAGCACAATCTGCAATTGTTTCTGTTGCTGTTGCTGCTCCTGTTGGCATTTGGTTAGTTGTTAACCCAAAGCCGAGTGTTAGGCGGAATCCATAACAACTATTCAGGATACGAAATCAATTAAGCCGATTAAAGCAATTTGTCAGAAAGTGAAGTCGATTTAGAAGAGAATTTAGGACAGAATGGGAGTTTTTTATGAAAAAATAAAGAGTTGGTAGGATAAATTGAAGGAATACGATTTTTTTTCTTACATTGTAATATTTTTACTAATAACTATTTGTCTTTTTCATCATAAAGTTATCTTTGTTATCCTTTTTAAAGACATTTTTGGTGCGAAGCCAAAATTTTATAGCATACTTTACAGCGCCTCAGACTAGTTCTTCTCAACAAAGTTTGATTTATTTCAAAGAAAAAACTAGACACACGTTTTTTTTTATAAGGTATATATAATATATGTAAAAATATTAAAAATTGTATTTAATTCCATTTAAAGATTGAGTATTTTAATGGTCCATTTGAAAATACAAATCTTGGAAGGCTTAAATGGGCGCCAGCAGATCGAAAACAATCCCTACTGACCCCCTGAATAACTAGACCCATTTCAGCAATCAGTTCAAGGATAAAAGTCCATCCTGCCGGGCGAGGCGCAACATGTGTGCACGCGTCGCTGCTCATTCGAAATTCAATTTTCAATAAATGCACACAAATTGATTTCCAGCTCCGGGGCCTTCAAGCGGTGGTACCAAACACAAAAGCACACATGTACATCTGCTCCCAAAAAAAAAGAAGGATAACACACACACCCACACACATATAGACTAACACGTACACCCACTCACACCTGCATTAAGTGTAAAACTTTTCAATTTACGTTCTGTTGTTTTTTAGCATCAAATATCCAGAGCTGTCAAAAGTATTTGTCGAGAGATTTTCAGATCCCTTGCTTCCCTGCTCCCTGTTCCCTTTCCCCATCCTTGCTTGCATTCATTCGGTATGGATTCCGATCGGTAGAGGTCCTTTTATTCCTCTCGTTTTTGTTTCCCGGGGCCCACTGGTTATTAGACTTTTTGCGCGGCACTTAAAGCAATTCCCTTTTTGTATTCGGTGCGCAATTTACCTTTCGAATCGCACCTCCTCTGTATGCCATATGGCATATCCTATACGCCACACGTATGCTCGCTTATCCGCGCCTGAAATTCCGCATCATGCAGCGCAAACACTTGTTAATTACTTTTATTATATCCACAGCTTCACTTGCACAGTCACGCAATTCATCGGAACGGAGTACGGTTCCGTATCCGGGTCGGAATACGGATCGCAGGAGCAGTTGGGCAAGTGGGTGATGGCGATGGCGATGGCGATGGCATTATTGCCTGTTGCTTTTCCCGGAGGCTCCACTTGCCCAACTCTTCCTCCTGCCTCCTGCCTTCTGCCTCCTGCCCTGGTTGCTTCGCCAAACGCACACTCATCCGCCACAGCTGATGTGGTCGGCCGTAAACATGCGGCAAAAGCGACTCCGCCGGAGTAACGGGTCGTCGTCACACACAGGTAATTGCAATCAGCACCTTGGAAACGAAACGAAGAGAGAGAGTGCTGTGCCAAAAAAAAAACGCCCCGCCACAGACATATATATGTATATATTTATAAGGCACCTCTGCCCGAAGTCCTTATTCCTGCGAATCCGTAACTCACGATGCGTGCTGTCGTATATCTTAACACCTGAATGCCAAACGAACTCTTGGAACTCAGCTCAAGCGAATGGATTTAAATTTATTGGTAAATAATGAGATTTTCTTTTCATTTCCTTTCACCTGGGCTTGTGGGGAGTCCGAGGTGAGTCCTTTTTATTCCGTAAATCAACTGATTCGACGGCGTTCTAGTGTTAAACGGTCATCTGGCAGGCTGTCAGTAATTTATATGCTAATTAAGAATTCTTATGGGATTATCCTTGTACGGGCCAGATGAAAACTGTCGCAACGTGGCGTATGTGGAATGTGTTTGAGGAAGAGGTTCTTCCACACGTTGTTTGTTGTTTCTGGTTAATATTTGTAATTTGCTTTAATGATTACACGTATGTTTTTAGACAATAACTACACTAAACTAAATGGTTTAATAAAAAGGACAACAATCCCACAATCTCACAATTATACGGAGATAAACCAAATCACACCCCTGCCATTGAAACCACACGGCGTATACGCGATGCTGGGCTAAGCCAATTTTCCGGGTAGCGAGTGCCGCAATTATGCGGCCGTATTCCACATGGAAATTAACGCGAATTGCCGAACATCGCCCAAGCCATGATTGGCATTGTTTTCGTCGCGTGTCACGCGTGTCACGGGTGTCACAAGAGGGCACGCGTGTCGCAAATCAATTGAAATCAAATATGCAACAATAAAGTACGACGCTGGTTACAGCCAGCCAGTTGTACGTATCGATTGGCTGTCACTTGAGATGCGCCCATGTCGGCCCCGAGGGGTAATAATTTAGCAACTAATTAAGCGTCGGAAATAAGGAGAAATAATATCAGATAGACAAATATGTACCTAAATGTCTATATCCAAACATAGACACCTACCTATTCATATCCCCTAAAGCAACGATGGATTCGAAAAACAGGCAATCACACACACTCACGCGCCCAGATAGCTTTTCCAATTAAATTTATAACTTATTTATGATGGCAAGTAATCTTCTTTGGGCATTAGGAGATGTAATAAAAATGATTGAAATATAATTGAGAATTGACATAAAAGCCAAACAAACACCCAATCACCCAATCCATCCATGGTGGAGACACCATCTACTACCATCTACCATCTACCATCTACTATGTGGCTTATAAAATCCTGACTTGGCCTGGCTCGACTCGGCTTGGCATTGGCATTGGCTGGCACTTACAATCAGCGATTACCTTTACACCTGCCATTGTGAAAATAAGCCATAAGCGGAAATTACATCAAAAGGATATTGTTATATCGATGAGCAGCCAAGGAGCAGGCGTCACAGCTGTAGCCGTAGCTGGGGCAGCCAAATAGCAGAAAAATAAAGTATGGCAAGAGGTGCCATAAAATAAATAACATGAGAAACCAAATAAACATTTTGGCAAAGGCGAAGGACGATGGCAAAGGGAAGTCAGCCAGAATCCAGAATCGAGAATCGAGAATCCAGAACGGATCCAAAAAACTTCCCAACCACCATGCCATCTGCCACGTGTGTGCTTGTGTATTTTGTTGGGGGGGAGAGGGCGGATGTTTGGCATAAAATAGACTTATCCTAATGAAAAAAGTCTCGCAGGCACGTTAAGTAAGATATGTGATACCAAGCTACCACGTTGGAGGGGCGGGGGGCATTTCAGGATGAAAACTGGAACCCTCAGCCTCAGCACCCCAGGCAAAGGATCTTTAAGGCGTCGAAACGTTAAAAGTTAGGCATGGCAATAGTGAAAGCTAAGCGGCTTACCGGCCCAATAGCAATGGAATACAAGGGAACAAGGCAACAAGGCAGCAAGGACATTGGGAACAAGGTAGCAAATACCTCTTAAAGATTGCCCCCGGCAAGATTTCCTGTCTCATTTGCCTAGTTTGCGATACGATAAGAATTTAAATTGAAATAGTTTTTGTGTCAGACATACAGCCAGCCGCCCAGCCAGATATCCTTATAGTCTTGTAGTCCTGTAGCCTAATAGCCAAATACAGTCGGGGCGGTCGTAGATGACGACACGAAATTCGTGTATTCTGACTAATTTTGTAATTTATGCAGGCCCTACCATTTACATAGGCAAATGAATGGCCATGCCGAGGCGATGTTGGCCAGGACGTGCAGATCCAGATCCCAGCGAGCCTTTTAGTTGTATTAACTTAAGTTGATGGCAATGGAACGAGTACTTCAAACAGGTAGGCATCAGCATCGGCATCGGCATCGCTCGAATATTTTCAGATGCCGGCCAGAGAACATAAAGAATTCACATTCACGCCGCTGCATTCCTTATTTGGGTCAATTGGGGAGCATTGGAAGTTTATAGCCAGGGTCCTGCCGTCCGTCCTGCCAGCCATCCTGCCCATTTTGCGCCTCAAAAGAACACTTGAAACCTCAAGGACCCGAGAGAAGTCGCCGCCGCGGCTCTGGCTCGCTTCATTTTGTCAGTCCTTTGTTTTAGCCTGCGGTGAAATGTTTGCACTGGGCATTGTCAGCGACAGGAGCAGCCAGCAGCCAGCAGCCGGCAGCCGGCAGGA
Organism: Drosophila atripex; assembly: GCA_035045925.1. NCBI lineage: Eukaryota > Metazoa > Arthropoda > Insecta > Diptera > Drosophilidae > Drosophila > Drosophila atripex. The sequence goes on along the minus strand of JAWNOP010000012.1, from coordinate 10,587,615 downwards.
CGGCCAAAAGCCAAAGGAGTCAAGTGTTCATTATGCTCGAGGATGCCGCTTTGCGCTGGCCACTTGAGCAGCGTGAAAAACTTGGAGCCATAGGAATGCCGACACTGAAGGAAAAAGTGAAACATCTTTTTGTGGAAGAAGTAATAGCTAGTCATGGAAAAAAGGATTGCCAATAAAAAGGATAATACTTTTGGTAGCCTGTGCCTTTTTAGCCAAAATGTTATGCCCAAAACTTTTTGTTTCCGTGTAACCGACTAGGCGGACACCAGTCTCCAAGATAAAAGTGGGAAATAGAAAAGCTGCAGATGCTGCAGCAGTGGCAGTTGCAGTGGCAGTGTCATTCTCTGGTTATTATTGTGGCTGCTTTTGGCGGCAGGCTCTTGACTGCCTAAATACCCGGCAACTAGACGGTAGGTCTGCAGATTTTCAGTTTGATTCTTTGGACAGAATTTAATTAGCCATCGAGGGCGTTTACGAATTTAAGAAACAAATCAAATGACTGTTTTGTGTATATTTTTTTAGGCAGATGAGAATCCGGATGGGTGTACCGCTGGAAGATGGGTTGTTAAAAGGAAACGCCGGCGGGCACTACGACGACCTAATTGCCAAATGACCTGCATTCGGGCTCAAGATACGGGACGCAAGTGGTTGGCCGGATTCAGGAAACAAGCGGAAGAAAACGGCTGAAAGGCAAACAAACAAACAAGAGGCAACTTTTTCGTTATTACCTTTTATTAACTGAGAAGCTCGGAGTTTGATGGGGTCCGTCGAAAGGTCCTGGCCCTTAGTTTGTTTCGAGTGGCTTCTTTTCACGAATTCAAATTGTTTGAGGATGAAAAGTATGGTCGGGATTGGTTTGAAGGGTATCCCTGACTTCGTTGCCATGCTTCCGCATTTCCACCTTTTCATTTCTTGTTTCAGTGCCTCTGGCCCGCGGCATGTTTTCCATTTTCCTTTTCAATTACCCCGCCGCGACGTTCAGTTGGCGCATTTCTCATACTCGTATATATTTTTTTCCTTTCGGTCTGACTGGGTGGATTGTTTGTCTAAAAGCTGGGATGCTGGCGAAGGTGGAGGCAGCGGGGAGGAGGGGGACAGGATCCGGGCACTGCTCCTTGCACGGCTGCATGCATTTAAGTCTAATTGCGAGGCTGCATTGTGTGCGATATGATATTTCGCTTCGTTTTGGCCCCAGGTCCGCGGGCTTAGGCTAAGCGCCTCAGTTAAAGCCTTTTTCAGCTGCCAGCTGGGGGATTTGGGCCGCCGTTTTAAGGTGGAGACTTGTAATAAGGAATTCGCAACGCAAATACCCGGGAATTAAATCAGAAGTTGCATGCAAATATCGAGAGTAGGAAGCGGCAGAGTCCACTCGGCAGAGTCCGGAAGTGGCCGAAAGAGCTTCGGTTTCTGTTTATGGCGGCCAAGACAGCACTGCCAAGAGGACGAATACAAGTTGATGGGCCACCTAAATAAACCAAATTTGCGTTAGCTCATTAAAACGGAAATCTTGCCAAAAGTGCTCCCATCGCCGCCCCATCCCACACACCGCCGCCACATATCCTTGCGGCAATTGTAGTGTGCGTGAACATTTCGTACTGCGGATGCAATAAAGTGCACGATTTATGTCCTTGCCGCCTGGCAATTGAATTAGATTTTCCAATGCAGCCGCAATCGCGTCCTGGGGGTGTCGGGTATCGGGTGTCCTGTCTGCAGTAATAACTGTAATTTTTGGCAAATGCGCACGTCCCTTCAATGTGATTGTAATGGTTATGGTGGCAGGATCCTTGCCTGCTCCTGGTCCCGCTCCCGCTCCTTAGAAGTAACAATGTGCAATGTGGCCACTGGCACTGAAGAAAGTCTGTAACTGATATTTATGTCTTAATATATGCACACACGGTCTGGGCAAAAATCTAAGTAATAATTCTTAACATCTCAAAGGTCCTGGGCCGGAGGAGTCTGCTTTTGTCATTTGGCTGCTCGTGCAGAATGCGTAATGAATTATTTAGGCCTGGCCCATGACAATTTATCGTTGCATGCATTGGCATTAGTTAAATGTAATTATGTGCCTTCCGTATCGAAAATTAGTTTCTGGCCGATGATTCAATGAACCAGGACTCTGGTCTGGCTTTAACTTGATTTCATAATTGCTTCCCAGGCACCAGGTTGCATCAAAATTTAATACTCCAGCTAAGACTCCCCATAATACCAAATACCATATACATAAGAAAAAATAATAATAATTAAATATGCAAACTAAGTGACAATGTTTCTAGTTATTAAAATCGAAATTGTTGCGCGCAAATTAATTTACAATTTCACTCGAGGGATTTGTTGGCAAAAATGCCTGACTGGCGTAAAAAAAGCGAAAAAGAATTATTAAATAAATAAATATAGACAGCCGGCAATCAGCTTACGTCGTGCAAAATTTCAATTTTAATATGCTTTGGATTCAATAATTTATAAAAACACAGTAAAAAATAGAGACGAATCAACCATTTAATATTCGCCCATCTTGCCGGTTCCCGTGTCGGAGTAAATTTCTGGTCAATTCTTTAAATTTTTGAATATGGCCCCGAGAGCGGATGGCGGCGGAAGCCCTGATTTTTGGCAACCGAATTCCATTGAATTTGCTTTTGAAATTTATGGTTTAGAAAAATGTTGCCAAAAACTAGACCGGAATAGTGGGTGGTGGTGGCCAGGACAGGACAGGATAGTATCCCACTGCCATCGAATAGAAGAGGAGCAGAAGCGGGCCAAGCCGAGCCGAGCCGAGCCGAGATAATAGCTTTTGATTACAGTTTATGGATGTCGCCTTTAGCTTTTGGTCTCCATGTGTCCTGGCTGGCCAAAAACTTCCATGGTCGAAATGGGGCGGTGGCGACAGAACGGCGGCAACAGCAACGGCTGCTGGCTGCTGGTATCCTGGAACTAGGACTAGGACTAGCCTACGCCGGCTTAGTGGCTCTGCAGAATGTATGGCAGGCGTTTGCAATTATTGAAATTGTTCCATGGCACGAAATCCAATTGACTTTTATGCAAATGAAATTACGCGATTGCTCCCGTTTCGTTCGCTTCGATCGAGAAAAAGCAAAACATTGATTTTTATTTACCGTTCTGAATTAAGTGCAGCGGCGGCCAGAACCCAAGGCGGTAAAGGACGACACAAAAAAAAAACAACAACAAAAACATAAGGACCAAGAGGAGGGGAAAACACGGCGGCGAGCCAGCCACATTTTCATAACGTAAGTGAATAGAAAATTGAATCAAATCTAATAATAAATGCTTTTATGCAGCCCTTAAGCACTCTGAAAAGATGACGACAATGCAGACGCTCCGCTCCACTCCACTGTGTTCCTGGCGAGGATGATGCTGATGATGATGGCGAGGATGATGAGATCTGGATGGGGGCTGGAAATAGGGCATCCTCCTCTCTCTCTTGGCCAGATTGGTGTTGCCCGACATGCTCCGATGGCCAAAGCTGCAATGTCGTTGCCAGAGGCAACATGTATGCAGAACCGAACAGAGCGGCATCGGGAGAGTGCATTAGTGTGTGGCATGCCCCATTTGGCCAAGTTGCCATTGCTATTTGTGTCTCTCAACAGTTACTTAAGCATGTGGCGCGCTTGGATGGCAAGTTTTTGCCATCCAGCTCCAGTGCATGTCCTTTGCCTGTCTTCCAATTTGATTTGCCTGTCCTTAAGCAATTTAAATGAGTTTGCATTCTGGCTTTGTTGTCTGCCAGCCAGCCAGTCGGGCAGCCATCCAGCCAGCTTGTCTATCCATCTGCTTATCCGTCGGACTTTTAACTACTTTGACTTGCAATTCATTTAGCTTTGCATGCCAGATGAAACGCACCTGGTGCACCTGTCCTTCACAAAAGGACATTCCCCCAAGGGCAACGACGTGTTGCCAGTTGCCAGTTGCCAGTCAATTTCAATAATTCAAGCCGTAAACAGACGGTGTGGCCAGAAACAAAGCCATTTGCCATAAAATGAGCTGGCCAACTTATGGCTGGCTGTAAGTATTTCTTATGATGCCACCAGGATGCCCAAATTACAAAAGGACAAGATGCGTGAGTTTGCACAAAATTTGTCAAGAAGTAGAGATACCTTTCGGGATCACAAGCAAAAGGACAATGAACTTATGGTGCGAACTAGAGCATCATAAAAAAATCGCAATAGAAAAATATATAAATTTCATTTGATACGGAATGGTATAAGTTTCATTCATAACACCATAAAGTGTCTTGAAATTCACATTTTTATACTGCGACTGTTTATCGATATGGACTGCCAGGATACAAATATAAACTTTTACACCACATAAATTGCTTGGCATTTATATTATTTGCTTAGCGTCGTTTATCAGCCAGAGTCCAAGCTCTCGCGATCCAATTGGCCCGCCATAGAAAAATACGAGCTCTGGGTTCCTTTTGCTTCTTTATGGGCGGCCACTTGGCAGGACTTATTTATTAGTCGGACTTTTGAAAATATCGCATATTTATATTGTATTTATTGTGGCCGCCTCTTGCCGTTCGCCGCTCGCAGCTTTAATATTTATTTCCGTTTCCGGTCTCGCACTCGCTGTATTTTTTTTTTTACCATTTGTTTGTATTTTTGTTTGCCTGCAAAAAGTCCCTCAAGCTGCAGCTGTGTACTCATTACTTCACTTGCGGCGTACGTAATTCATGTTGGTCGCCTCCTCGGACTGAAAGGCGGATGCCAGGACTCACAAACACAAATGTAAACAGCGGCGCACAGGATACGAACACATACTTGCGAAGGATTCAGAGCCAGCCGGACACCCGGACAGACGAAGGGCGACAATTGGGAGTGACACACTTTTGTCGCGTCCTTTTTTGGAAGTGGAAAGTTTTTCATTGTGCTATTTTTTTTTTAGATACTTTAAGATTTAAGATTTTTATAGAAACTTCACATTTCTTAAACCAAAAAAGTTTGTATTAAATATATTTTTATTAACATTATGGCGGGAATTTCCTTACAAATGCTTTATTATTGACATTGAAATATTTATTATAAATTGAAAAATTAACCAATAATTAAGAAATCCCTAGCTTACCTTATAATCCACTTTTTGAATACCGCTTTCTCTCCGCTTTCTTTTGTATTTGCATTATTTTCTCACTGGGGCCCGACCCCGGGTACTAAAGATTTATGTGCAAGTTGCTACTTCAAATGTAATTTACAACAGACTCTGGGCAAATTTATGCGGGTCGCTGCCAAACAGGATCTGCAGGATCCAGGCTGACTCCGAGCCAAAATCGCAGACGCTGTCTGAGCGCTTTTTAAAAGCTCCACACGGCTCCGCGATAACAATTCCGAATAAAGTTGTGGCACATGAATTCGCCATTAACGAGATAATATCCGAGCTACCTACCACTTTTTGCCGGAAGTTTCGGCGCTTAAAGGTTGATGCAATTACGGGAAACTGATTACCCGGACATGTCGGCACAACAGTAGCCCAAAAACACACAGTCTTTCATCTCCGCGGAGTTGGAAATTGTCTAGTTTTCTGTCAAATGTCATGGACCGAGTTGAACTGAACCCGAGCCGGGTTATGGCAGTTGGAAACTGACATTTGCACTTTTTCCCAGGAACAGGCTCTCTCTTCTTGGCGCTTCCCCTTTTATTCTACGTTTTTTTTTTTTTTGGTTTTTTTGCCTTTGACTCCATTTTTCGTTATCCTTTTTAGATATTCATATTTTGGCATTGATGATATTTTCACTACTTTCGTATGCATTACACGTACGGCGCCCGCACACAAACACACTCCCAGGCACACCTCTATATGTATTTCTCTTACTGGCTTTGGATGGGAGGTCCTGCGGGGCTTCTAAGGGATCCTGCGGGGGTCCTGGGAGCATGGGAGCATGGGAGCATGGGAGCCAGGAAGCCTTCTGCCGTTGGGCGTATTAACTCTACCCGGCCGTGTGCGCCCGTCCATGGCTGTGTGCGTGAAATTTGCATATTTTTTGACTTAACACATCCTTCAAAAATTGCGAAACGCGTTTGCGATAGCTTTGGCATTTCCTTGACGTCTTTCCGCTTTTCCTCTATTCCACATTTTTTCTTGCCTTTTTTTTATATTTTTTGTTCTATCTATTTGTCCTTTTTTTTGTGGGATAGTTGAAAAGTTCAGGCCCATTAAAGCGGCAAGGCTTTAAATGCGAAATGCGAAATGCGAAAATGTTGTGTCCACAGGCTGGCGGGTCGGCCTTTATGGGACTCCCGTGAACTGGCCAAATTGAATTGGCCGCATTAAGCCCGCCTCCATCCCCGTCCCCGTCCCAGTCTCGTCCCAGGGGGGAGGCAGTGTGTGTTCGCATGTTTGCTGCGAAATTGATTCGCAGTCACTTTAATGGCCCGAATGTATTTAAATTTCATGCCGCAAAGCGAACATGGTGGCTGGCGGTGGTGGCCCTCAAGAACAAGTGGCGCTAATCCTTGACTTTGCTGCTAATGCACGTCGTATGTCAAACACCAAAAACGTTTACCCCCTTTTCACGCCCGCCTTAACCCATGAGCTCTGAGTAACTGAGCAACTCCTTAACCCACCTCCACCCACCCGTATCCGCATCAGAATCCGTCCAAGTAACGCAATTTATATGCCTCCTTCGCTGGCTGTTCGGCTGTGCTTGTTTGTCTTGGCAGGAGCATCGTCTTTTGCTCCTTTTTGCTTTCCCTCCAGCCTCATAGCCAGCTCCAGCTCCAGCTCCAGCCCCAGACCCCTGTACTTTCTCCGCTTTGTGTGTGCCATGCATTTTTCTGCACTTTTGACTTTTAAGCGTGCACTTGGCCGGGCTCGCAGCTCACAGCTCACAGCTCGCAGCCCAGAGATCCTCGGTTTCAGCTTCTCGTTCCTTGTACGCGTTGTTTGTCTTAAGGGATATATATATATATATATATACATATATGTATGCGGGATATACCACACACATATATTTACGCTTACATATATACTCTTATTTGCCAGCACTCTGCCAGCCGCAGGCATTTTGATAAGAAAAACAAACATACTGAGAAACAGCCGCAGCCCGGGCTGGCTCAAGTGTCATTTATGCGTTTTAATGCCGGAATTTAATTTTCAAATTAAGTAAATAAGTTTGTGTAAAAAGTTTCTGTGGATATACTCAGCACACTCTGTATACAAAGGGAGGCCCCTTGGCTATGCACTTTTCGCTGCAAACCGTCGTAATAAACTCTTGGCATTGACAATTTCCACTCATCTGCCGGATGGCTAAAAAAAAAACACATCATGTAATTCCATGATAAACTGCAAGATATATGCACTCGACGGCATTAAAGCCACTCGAAGCGTAAATGAAGCGATTTGAGAGCACTGGGTAATCCGAGTATAAAAAAAATTTAACCCATTCACTCGAAGGCGAGCTACCTTTGAGATAGAGATGGATATGCTGGTTAGAGATACACTTGGTTACAGATACCTTAGATGTTCATCTAACTGCACATAAGGACCGACCCGCTTTGAAGTCATTTTCGATACAGATATTGATATCGGCGTAGATATAGATTGCTTTTCGTGCTCTTGGCATTTCCGGGCAATTTTCTTTGACTGCCTCGCCGACTATTGTATCAATTTGCAATTATGTTTCAATCAATTCTATTGCCATCTAATCTGTGGAGGAAAATAGATTGCTTTCGGTTGCCAGTCGCTGGGGCTACAAGTCCGTATATGGGTATATGGGTGTTGGCCACCTGCTCCACCCCGGGGCATCTAAGGATATATATTTTAAATTCCAATTGACTTTATTTACGCCATTTTTTCTTGCCACGTTTCCACCTTGGCTAGTTTACACCTCTGCTTCGGGCCAATTGTCGCTTTTGTTGGTAAATGGCACAGCTTGTTAGCCTAGTTAGCTGGCTAACGGGACTTGCAAGTCGCACAAATCCCCGTCCGGAGACTCATTACGGGCCAAAGGGTCGACCATGTGTGCACTCAGCCGGATTGGGCCATGGGCCACGGGCCACGGCCACGGGCAGAGCCAGATTCAGAGCCAGAGAAAAATAGGCAAACGGACAGGCCGCCATTATGGCCCTGCAGGCGAGTAATTGGCCCAAACTGGCCCTCTCGCAACTATTTCATAAACAAAATCAAAGCACCAGCTGGAGGTCCACAAACAAACTATTCAGGCCAACAACCAAATGCTAAACAAAAAGCCAGCTAACGGAATTCCGCGATGGTTGGATGCGATTGTATTTGGCCATTTTGGCATTTGCTACATAGACAGAAATAATGTGATATAATTTTGATAAGGTTTTGTTAATAAACTTTTGATAATGGTAAGCTTAAAGTGGATTATAATTAGGGAGATGGGCGGTGAAATCTATCTCCTTAGGTTTCTGAGAGATGGACTATGTTCTAATGATGCCCAGGCTCCGAGGATCTATCAATACAACTTTTAAGATTATTATTATGTCCAAAATTATATAGCAAATAAATAAAATAAACATTATTCCGCTGAGTGCATTTTGAAAGTGCGTTCTATTGCCCTGCTTCGATTACGTTTTGTCTGCGTGCAGCAAAACATTTATCATCAATTAATGGCATTAGTAAATGTTTGCCAAAGAATTTTGGCGCTACCAAAATATTATTGTTATATGTATAGTGCCATAAATAATACCAAAATGCCGTTCATTGTGCCCACACACACACACACACACACACACACAGACACACCCGGATCGCAGGCAACTCGCATATTGAATGCACTGAATTTATGGCACATTTTAAATTCAATTGAATTCGCACGTTGCTTTGTTGTGGAACATACCGCCCACACCCTTGTGCATACATATTTTTTCGATTTATTTTTTAAGCCAGAGAGCAACAGCAAATATTGCTATTAATTCTTAATAATAATAATAACACCAACAACTCGGAAAAGCTACCATCCGCCCCACGACGCCGACGACCGTGCATCACTAAGGCTGCACTTTATTTATGGCCCGCATTTTGCACTTTTATTGTTTTTAAATTTATTTGCATTTTTTATGATTAAAATATTTTTCATTTGCGGCTTAAGAGCAGACACATACGGGCCTACACATATAGATGGCCAGGACCGCCTGGCCAGTTGCCGGTCTCAATGCCTGTTGCCAATACCTGGCTATAAGTTTTATAAATTATCGCGAAATGGCTGTTTTAAATAGTTGTGCTTTATTTAATTACCCGCAACGCCGCGGGTTTTGTGCGGCCAGGCACTTTTAATTAATCCGGCATCCAGGGGGCCAGGAACTGCGTCGGGCGGGCCAAGTAGGCTGGCCAGTAATTACTCTAGATTTTCGGGCTCAAACGATTTGAAATGTCAGTCATGATCAGACCCTCACACCAGCCGGATATTCAGTCACTTGGATTTATTCGAAATAAAAAATAAATAATGAAAGATTTAGTGGACGATCTGCGGCGCTTCCTGCACTGGGGACCGATAGTTATATTCTCGTTGACCTTATTTGTGACCGGGACTACCTTGACCATGAATTCGATGTTGTGGCCGCTCAGTACGTCCCTCGGATCACTGATCAATTATAGCCTGATCTGGTTCAACATGCTGGGCCTAATTTACAACTTTATGCGAAGTATGATGGTGGGTCCGGGCTATCTGCCCCGCAAATGGTGTCCGGATAATCCAAAGGACGTAGAGTTTCTGCAGTTCTGCCACAAATGTGATGGCTACAAGGCGCCTCGATCCCATCACTGTCGCCGCTGCAACCGGTGCGTCCTCAAGATGGATCACCACTGCCCTTGGATCAGCAACTGTGTAGGATGGGACAACCAGGCCAGCTTCATATACTTTTTGTTGTTTTTTCTCGCGGCATCGATTCAATCGTCCTGGATCGTGGGGCTCGCATTCATCCGAGGCATATCAAAGAGCTGGTTGATCAAGAATGAATACTATGAACTGGCCACCGTGACGCTGAACCACCACACAGCCTTCGCGTCTTTACTGTCCTTTGCCATATCCGTGGGAGTGGGCCTGGCCTGCGTGAAGCTATTGCACATGCAGGGAAAGGTTCTTTTCTCAAATCGCACCGACATCGAAACATGGATCGTGAAGAAGGCGAGGTATCGCCGCGATAAGGACGTTCATCAATGCATCGAACCCTTTGAATATCCCTACGATCTTGGTTGGAAAGCCAACATACAGGAGGTATTCTTCCCCAACAACGATGGCATCACCTTTCCAGTTCGTCCTGGATGTCACCAGTACACACTCACCATTGAACAACTGGCCCAAAAGAAGGACAAATGGGCCAATGCCCAGTTATTCAGGTGCATTCGTAAAGCCACTGGCCACTGGGTGCCGATATTCTCACAGGGCTTGCTCATAGCCTTGGACTTTCCTTGCAACGACGATCCCCGCATCGCCCTACAGCCAGGCGATCGTATTAGGGTGACTCGCTTTCAGACGTTTTGGGTTTACGGGGAGCGGGAAATCACCGAGGAGGAGAAGGAAAAAGGATCGAGGCGTGCAGGTGCCATTCGAGGCTGGTTTCCTCGCTGTTGTGGTGTTCGCATTTCTAATGCGATTGACGATTGTCTCCAGGCTCCAGTCGATCAGTCTCCAAAAGACGACGCACAAATAAACAAGAATCTGGAGGAGAAAGAATCCTGTCAGGTCCTGAAGAAGCGCAAAGCATCCCATAAAGAACCCTCGCGGAAGAAAAAGATCATTGAAGATGCCACAAAATTAGGTGGGACTAATAAAGTTGGGAAATCGGGAAATGATACTAAAGCTAGTGGAGAACCCGCCCCGAAGAACTTGGAACCCTTGGACTCACCCCCGGTTCCTGGAATACTCTGAAAGCGCCTGCCAACGCCGTAAGGGTATTCCAGCGAGCGACTTAACACATTTTTGTTCTTTAAATATAAATTGTTTCGGTCCACCGCCGCATTAATCTTTTAATACTAAATGCTCAATGATTTTCAATAATGCATAAATAAATAAATACTTTTGTCGACCCAAGGCCAGCAAGCCAAGTGCGTGTGCGAATGTTAATTCCAGCCGACCCGATCCGATGCAATTCAATCCGATCGGCTTCGGAGGAAATCCTATGGCCGCTTGCCACATGCCGCATAATTGAGTTGCCGGGCCGATTTCACGGCACATTGGCTTTAAAGCGACAGGAGCAGCTGCCAGGGGACTGTGTGCATCTGCTGGCAAGTAATTTGCGGAGCTCCATTGTTTTTTATACATCTACATATATATTCTTTTATTTTTAGTTAGGCATCCGTGGCAGGAAATGGATATACCCACCCCCGTGCCTGGCTATGCTCCCCCAACAAAGCCTGGCTGTTCCAGGACTAGTTCCACGACTAACATGAAAAACAAACGGCTTTCAGCTTTCAGCTTTTTGCTCTCGGATGGGGCGAATCAATTGAAATGCACGGCGAGCTGTAAAAGTTGAGCTGAGTCGCGGATTTGCCATTGTACTATAAACATGGACATGTAAATCAATACAGCTCCCATGTCCTCCTCCACTGTAGGGAGTTGGAAAGGGAGGGGATACTGATGGCATGGAATAACTGAATGGCCTAGCTAGTGAATCATTAGCTTTGAAAGCCAGTTGATCAATGGGATTAGACCTTCGGCCCCGTGCCACTCGAATGGAGTGCAAATAATGTTTGCCGAGTGCAGAAGGCATTGAATAATCACTTGCTGCTCTCTCGGCTCAATCATGTTTGCGGTTAACATGATCAGAGCTGGCCAACACAGGAAAACAAAGCCATCCTCGCTTGGGGAAATCACACATGTTCCGAGCAAAGTCCAAGGCTGCGGCTGCGTGTTTGGACCGAAATTAGATAAATGCAATTTGAATTGTTGTGTTGTGTAAGTTGTAGGAAATGTGCCTTTGGGAAATCAGCTGTCGTTGTCACGAGTTAATGGGCGCTGGGAATTGAAGTGCGTAGTGTGAAGGTGGTGGTCCTCCATGGCCCATGTACATATGACAGCCAGGATGATAATTCAATGCAAAAGAGCTCCGGAGTCAATAAATATTTGCACAAACCGTTTTGGGGTCCAGGGGAGCGTGAAATGGTCGGCATCAGACAAGAGCTGGCTGGGATGCCTGCATGGGATTTGCTCTTTGAGATGCCATCACATTCAGGCTGCCCTGAATCCTCAATCCTCAATCCTCAATCCTCAGAACCCATCCTGCGTTGTGTGTTGGGGTCATTTGGGTGACGGCGTGGAAAATGCAAAACAAATAATCGCTTCTGGCCACTGAAAAATCAATAGAAAAAAGAAAGGATTTTGTTTTTGTTGAATTCCGGACGCCGGACACCGGACACCGGACTCCGGACTCTGGCTGTCTGGGGAATTGAGGTTACAAGAGGATGCCGGCAGTAGCAGCTGAAAAATATGCAGTAAAAATAGCCATAAATAAATCTGCGTAAAAATAAAGCATGTGCCAACAGCCATAAACATAAACAATGATGCAACTTTCTGCGCCGCTTTTCCCGCTCTTACTGCTAGTTTTTAAGCTGTTTTTATTTTCATTTCTGTCTCTGGCCCTCTATGGCAGGGCTTTTATAAAGCGGAAACAAAATAAATTTTACATAAACATTTGCCACATAACAAAGGCGAACTTTAATGACTTTTGTCGTTGCAAAATAATTGTGCGTGAATTTTTTCGCTGCCCCATCCTGGCAGCTATACAAATCGCTTGTATTCTCGTTTTGTTTTCATTTTTACATTTTTACATGGCAACTGGAAACTGGGTGGGGAGCCAAAGAGGAGTGACAGGACTCAGCTCGCTTTCAATGTCCTGCTGGCATTTAATTTCACGGACTGTCGTCCATTTTATGCTTTGGCAACACTTTTGACTTTTATTTTGATGCACCCCGCCCCCTCGGCTTTCGGCTCTGTGATTTTGTGATTTTTCTCCGGAAGATTTTGATATAATCCACCCCGGCCACCCACTCCGTTCGCTCTGGGGCTATTCCCGATTGGGAAACTGTAATACTGATACCCTCGTTTTAGCAAATCCGAGCAGCTTTAAGGACACCGCCTTGTCCGCCCGGGCAATTATGTGCACTTTGACGAGGACTCGGCACTTATCCGCCCAACAATGACAAGGGAACAAGACAACGAGGACGACGAGGACGAAGGCGACAAGCAGGTAGGGAGCACTCATATCACTTACAGTCTGGCAAGCAGAACAAAGGCAATTATGGCATCATTAGAGCCAGATGCAGCAATTGCATCGGCAGGAAGCACTTATCCCATATCGGTAGCAGCCCAAGTGCCAGAGTGGATAAAAGCACAGCAGCGCAGCACAAAAGCAAATGCCAAATGCACACACATGCAAATGGGGTGGACCTGAAGGACATATGTATGGATATTCTCCTCAAAAGAATCACTTACTTAAAACGCACTTATTTTAATAGGTAATTCCATACATTGCAACAGAATCGAATGTCTGGCTTACACTGCGTATGAGTAATGTTGTAGGTACTGGCCCAGATGGGTTTTCTATTATTTCTTTGGATAGGAAATAATTGGTCGCGATGGAATGTCCCGACAACTCAAAATTAAGTCAAAATCATAAACTAGAATTTCTTTTCCCTCAAGATATTCTTTGTAGAAACTCGTAACATTTTCGCACAACATCGGTCCACTCAAATGGTCATGAAACTTTCAAGTCTTCATCAAGTCGTGGGGCGAGGGCAACTGTTTAAGCCAACTGTTTAGGTTTAGTGCCACCTTGGAGTTCGATGACGGCAATCGCAATCCAATCAGAAAGTTGTAAAAATGTAAAATGATCAAATGGTCCGGGGCGCTGAAGCGTTCCGGATTCTTGGCCGGAGTTCGCATTCCGTGGAATCTGGCATGTTGTAGCCGCCACATTACAAACTTCAATTTACTGCACTCACTTTTCGGCTTCCTATAAATTCCCGAAATTGATATTGAATGCCCCCCACCCCACTCCACTCCACCCCAACACCCATCTATCCATTCGATTTCCATTCATGTTCCGCATCGCATCGCATCGCTCACTGGCCGGCTGGCTTTCAATCAATTCAAATGCCAAACGTCTAACAAATTGTACGATTTTCGCTTTCTTGCCACGGCTCGGACTATAGCTTTCTGTTATTAATTTTCGCCCAGAGGAGCGATTCGCAATTCCGCATGGATTAGCGCATCCTGTCCAAGGGCCAGCCCAGGGCCGATTTCCTCCACAATGCCGGCCCGGTCCTGATCCGATGTTGTGGATCATTGAATGGGCAACTTGAATTGCAAAAACCTGAAGTTGTAGAAATTGCATTTGGACAGACCGCTTTGAGTCCTTGCAAGTACCAGTCAGTCCTGGCAAGTCGCTCCGAGTGCTCCTTGTCCTTGCAATCGACTTGTTTATTTATGACGCAAAAGCAAAGCAATTTTTCATTATTTAAAATGAAGTGAATTGCAGTCGGTTGTTCCTGTTTTTCACATCTTGGCAGTGCCTCTACTTTCCATTCGTTCTTCATAAATAATTTATTAATTATAAAAGTTTCTGGCACTCTGGGCGCATGCAAATTTCGGACTCCACTCCCAGACCATCCCAGTCCATCCCAGCCCGCAGTGGCAACAGTTGCAAGTGAAAGTTGGGCCAAATATAGCCAAAATATTACTTGCAATGTCATCCAGCGACTTGGCAGCAAAACTTTTTATTAGTTGGCACTGGCTCCCATCGTCCATCTCCATCTGCGGACGAATCGGTTGGAGTGAATGGACCTGCCGGCTGGTTGGTTGGCCGACTGCCGTATTTTTCATATTTTAATTGACAAAACTTTTGGCCAACTGAGCTGATGGGCTTTTGCTTGGTTTCCTGTTCCTTTAGCCTAATCAAACAGAGGTGCCCAAGAAACGCATCCCTCCCTGCCCCTCAACTCGGACGTTTGCAATAAAAGTTTTCAGTTAATTGAGAGGCAAGTTCTTTTCAGATACTACTGTTTCGCAAAGAAAAAAAAAATGAAAGCCACTTGGAGTTGAGAAAATTCCATTCCCCAGCGGAGTGGCAAAATGTTGAGACTGCAATTTAATGGCTTTTGCCAGGCGTATGCATTTGTGCGTCATGTTTGATGCATGTGAGTGTGCATGCAACCGTCGTCACTCAGGCTCAAGGCAAATCCTGTGGCAGACGCGCACTCAAATTGTCGCAGCAAATTTCGAGAAAGCCTCCCTTTTCGGGGCACCCTCGAAGTGAATGTGGGTTTTGTGTCAAGGTTTATGTCTAAATATGCAAATAACTGTAGTAGCAGCCGGAAAACAGGATACACAAGAGCCGGGAGACGGTAGCCGGGAGGTGAGAAGCGGGCATGTCTCTGAATGTCTCATAAATTCGTGATTAATGTCACCCAGCCCTGCTTGGGCTGCAGTTTGCTTTGATTTTGTATGCCGAATCAGGTTTTAATGCAGCTGCCACTTAAGCATTGCATTTACTTGTCTGGATCATGCAGCATTAATGGCCCGACGACGGAGTCTGCTATTATTGGCTTAGACTTTCGGTTAGGCCCCTACCAGACTCCTATTGCGTCTCGTTAATGTGTCAGCCTAACGAAATTAGCATTAAAATTTACCAGATTCCATGTGTGACTAACTCAATTTGACCCACGAGGGACTCACCTCCCGCTTTTAGTGCTTTAGCTTGCTCGGCAAACAAAAGACATTGATTGCCGTCGACACACTTCTAATGAGCCACACATATCGCTGTTTAAGGTATGAGGTACGCCTCTCAGACAAAATTTCAAAAGTTTCTGAATTAATCTGCCATGCCTTCATAAATAAACAAAAAGGAATATAGTAATTTTAATCGAAGAGGAATAAAATTCCTTTCAGATCCAGTTATACAAAATAACCATTAACAAAAAAATTATCAATATTTTTTTTTAGAATTTTATATTTAGGATTTTTTATACAATTTTTTGCTAATATTTGATGCATTTCAAAGCCGATTCTAGAACAGACAACCGTTTATAAATGGAAAATGATTCTGCTCGAAGTTCTAAGATCGGGAAGGTATAACATTCCAGGATCTGACAAATATTAGCCGAGTTATGGACATTTTAATTTACAGAAATTAAAAAAGTTTATGGAATTTTTTATTTGGCCAAAATCGAAATTTTTGAAGCACCTTTTATAAAATATCTTAACTATTTCACAACCGACCGAAAAACGGAGTACCATTTATGAATCGCGAAACTTTTCCCCTTAAATCTACTTAAAAATATGGGAAAAATAAAACATAAAAAAATGTGTCTTATTTTTGGCCCAAATCATGATGTTACCCCTTAAAAAAATTTCAAAAATTGGGTAAAAAATTTGATTGCAATTTTTTGATTTTAAATGATTCTGCTCGCAGTTCTAAGATCGGGAAGGTATAACATTCCAGGATCTGACAAATATTAGCCGAGTTATGGACATTTTAATTTACAGAAATTAAAAAAGTTGGAACATTGTTTATGGAATTTTTTATTTGGCCAAAATCGAAATTTTTGCAGCACCTTTTATAAAATATCTTAACTATTTCACAACCGACCGAAAAACGGAGTACCATTTATGAATCGCGAAACTTTTCCCCTTCAATCTACGTAAAAATATCGGAAAAATAAAACAAAAAAAAATGTGTCTTATTTTTGGCCCAAATCATGATGTTACCCCTTAAAAAATTTCAAAAATTGGGTCAAAATTTTGGTTGCCAGATTTTTAAGGAATATGATTCTGCTCGAAGTTCTAAGATCGGGAAGGTATAACATTCCAGGATCTGACAAATATTAGTCGAGTTATGGACATATTTCAGCCAAAGAAAGTTGAGAAATTTGAACCACTTATCGATACTATTTTATTTCGCCAAATTGGATGTTTTGGTACTTTTTTTTAGCGTATATGTTTCGCATATACCTGTTGTTTATTTCGGGAAAACTTTGGAACTGTATTTAAAACTAAACTTGGCAGATTAATATATTTTCGATGCGCCTCTCAATAGCCTGCTACGATAGGAAATGTTGGCCTTCCTAAAAAAAATGAACACAGAAAACTTTAAGCTTATTTCGTTCAAAAGGATTGCCTTTATTAATTAGTTGCCAGCACTCTTGCTAAAAAATAAATAACAACAGCCATAATAATAACTATAAATATTGATGAGATGGCCGTTTGGGTAGGGTTTCAGATACGATTCCATTTCAATTTGATTGAAAACAGTGCAGAAATCGATTAAATTAACTGCTCTATCGAATTACGCATACGCCGCGTGGGGCGGCGTTCATTAAATTGCATTTAATAGCCCGAACTGAGTGGCGAGTCAATATTTATTAACGACATAATCGATATTTTTTTATATGAGCTTCCCTTAATGAGATTAAAGTGCAGGCAGCTAACAAAAAAAAGTTAATGCATTTAGTTGTGTCATGCCCCCGAACTTTATGAGAGTTATTTTTTCCTGGTCTTTCCTTTTCCGGTTATTTTTTTCCCCAGACTTTTTGTTGCTTGGTTTTTTTTCCACTCTGAACTTTTCTGCACGATTGCGCCAACTTTCATTTCCCGCAGAACTTTTGAATTTTCAAGTAACCATAAACTGGCTAAGCAAAAAAAAAATATGAAAAATTTTGAGAATAAAATGTTAGTGTGTTTGGGTGTGCCTGGTGATGGTGGTGGTGGTGGGTGTGTGGGTGTGTGTGTGTGTGTGTGTGTGATACTGCATAATTAAGACCCGCAGTTTGGTGACATTAAGCGACATTGAAGCGACAAACGCCGCTGGCAAAGAGGCTTTCCAGCAATTTCTTTTTCCACGGCTTCTTGCCAACTTTTGGCCAATTGTTTTTGTAGTTTTGTTTGTTTGCTGGCTGAAAACTTAAGCCCGTCTGTCTGAATGCCTCAATGTGTGGGGGCCGCAAAAGTTTGCGCGACTTAATAAATTAATAAGCCCAGCCAAGAAAAATATGAGCTAAGCCGCATCGCAAAGCCCGGCAAGATTCCAGAGTTCATCATCGGATGAGGGTGGAAAGGAGAGGAGAGATGAAGCATCTGGCCGGGCTAATTTGTCGGCTTGGCTTTTGATAACCATCAGAGGATTTGGCCTGAAAGAGGGTTTGTGTTTGCATATAATTAACGCGACTGCCACGCGTGGTGCCGCTAAACGACAAATGATACAGCCTCGCAAGTATTATCCTTTCGAGAGGATAAATTACCATAAGCCCGTCGTTGCCTTTGATGTGTGGCTTGTGAGTTTACCGAGGTGTTTGCTAGTTGGTTTATTAAATACTTGGTGGTAATATTCCACCTTTTTCAAAGACTCCAAATTAAGACCTAAAGGCGCCCAAAGCGGTTCTGTGGCCTGGTCCATGAAATGAAAAATATACAAAATCAGACTGAGCGAATGGCCTGGCATTCAGACGCTGATTTGGCTGCGGCCTGGTCTGCCCAGAAGGTATAAGTTCGCAGCGAGCGGAGAAAGAACCCCACCGCAGTTGCGGTTCTGAGGTCAATCACTGCAATTACTCTGGAGAATTGTGGCAAAGTTAATTTCTGGCTGGTCTGACTGGTCTGGTTGGTCTGGCTGGTCGGCCATCCGATCACTGGCTTACTGGATTCTATAAATTAGTTGTATTTATTCAAGATTCATGAGTGCGTGCATGAACGGGCACCTGGGAATGGGTTGGCTTTTACACACATTCCTAACCAAAGTTAAATACTTGCCATGAAAATTTTCATCGCATTAGAAAGTTTTCAGTCGACGGGAGGGAAAAATATTTAAAATCAAATGAAAATTTCCAGCCCCCCCAATAAGCCAAACAAACAGCAACAAATGTGTCAAAACTTTCGGAAGTGTACAATTTATGGCAAAAGATTCTCGCCCGCCCAGAACTATGTACGAAATTGGTTGACAAACCAAATGAGTAAAAATCTGCCAAGATTCCCTCCCGCCCACACTGCCTGATAAATAAATAATCCCAACATGGGTAACACATTTCCCTGGCAGCTGCCAACAGAAACCGACCGACAAAAAAAAAATGCCAACGAGAAGGACATTTCAGGCGAATACAGAAAGCCTCAACATTCTGTCTTCTGGTGTCCGGTGCTGGTCCTGGCCAAGTTCGAACATGGCCGCAATTGTTTGGACGTTACGTGGTCATGTAGCTGGGTCAATAATTGGTTTTTTCGATAGCAAACAAGTTGATTGTGATTGCCAAATGATTACACGAATCGCACGGACCGGCTTCGCTTTTGGCCGAAAGCCAGCAGTCGAAAATTGGCCAGTCCTGGAAGAATCTTAATCTTGGACAATTGCGAGACTGTGAGCCTGTAAATTGCAAATCCTAATTATGTTGGTGGCCTCCATCCTGGCTCAATATTAAAAGTTGACGAATGCCTTCATTATCTGACCCAGATCGATTTTATAAAATTGTTTGCTCACCTTTGGCTGTCGTCTGGCAATGAAATTGATTGCCAAATCACTAAATTCAAATGGATCGGCTTTATGGCAACTACTTTTCAATCATTGCCGGGCACTGAAGCGACATAAAAGCCAACTGCTGGATGGGGGTGCCCTGTCCCCCGTGTGGGTTAAGGAAAGAGTTTCGGTTTTATTTCGAATGCGAATCAAATCGGTCTTCGTGCAACACTTTTGGACTTTTGGACTATGTAATTTGGCTGACGGCTTTACGAGTCGGAGCGCAACTTGAGCGACTTTAAACGACATCAATAAAACCTGCAGGCATTCAATAAAAATTTCTAGGCCGTAGCACATTTCGTTGCTCCTTTCCTGCTACTTGGCATTCAAAAGTGAAGGAACGAACGAAAAAAAAAAACGACGTAAAAAACGGGAGCTGCAAGCTGAGAGTTTCTGTCGACGCTTTCGCCATCTTTTCCAGGTTATTTTTTTCTTTTTTCTTCTCGGTTGTCGTCTCAGTTAACGTGAAAATGCTTTTTAGCCAAAGCAAACAAGCTGAAAGTTTCGATATGCCAGTCGGCGTGGGAGGGGATGGCTTTTGGCTTAACCGCCTCGAACAGCCGGGAAGCGCCGGAGAATAAGAGGTGTCGGAGTGCGTGTGTTGGGTGACATTTTCATTTCGGGGACTGGTGTGTCTTTTGGGCTTTTATTGCGGCTGAAATCGGAGCAGAGTCATAAATAGAGAGCCAGCTAGTGCGACGGCAGCGGCCACACATCTTTGTCAAAGGCTCATTATGCAAATTGCACACCAACCACGCGCCAAGCTAATTTGTCACTGTCTTCAGTTGTCAAGCGGCACACTTTCCCGGTTGGCTTTGACCGGCCAATAACCGTGGCAGGACGAAGGACGCAGTGCCCCGGACTTGGAACGTTATATCCATGTAAAGCAGCGATAGAGCGGGAGACTGGAGCCAGCCCAGAGGCACTCACTCGACCGGTGGCTGCTGCTTTCAGCTCTATCACTTTCATTTCCTCGGCCATAAATTAGCAACACGATGCGCCCGATGGCATCGCACCCACACAGCCACCGACCCACTCCGCCGCATCCACTTTGGTGGCAAAAAGGTAGCCATATTTCCCAACCAACTCTCACTGGCTTTGCTACTAACCTTCCACGGTGACTGACTGACTAACTGACTGACACACTGGGCGAAATATTATTCCGTTTTGTCCGTCCGCCGTATGCGTGTGGAATTTATGATTACTTCCGGGCATAATGAAGGAGCACGTGGCCATGTTACCCGTCGCTCCTACCAGCTCTTTCCGCCTAGGAAAGAATGGCGTCCCGTCCCATCCTATCCGATGAAGCCCTGTCCCCGGCAGACGCCGCGTCTAAACAACTGATAGCTGCAAGTCCTCTCAAGATCCTCGACTTCGTTTCGCCGGCTCGCGATGAAAAAGTGCAGCTGTGCACCACCAGCTTCTCAAGTGGCCATGGCCCCATGCACTGCACTCCAGAAACTTAAAAAGGGGTCCGGCGGGGGCCAGAATGGCGAGGAGTCTGCTCCGGAGTCCGGACCAGAACCAGACCCTTCTGCTTTTCTCCTCTGGCTGTCGCTGACAGCGGAGACAATTTTCAATTAAATAAATGGCTCGTTTTTTACGCCAGACGCACAATGGGACCAAACACTTCAAACTGCGGACCCCAGCGGAGATTAATTGGGTCAAAATAAATAATTAAAGGCTTAAACGAAGTGCTAAGCAGTCTTGATGGCGGTCTCTCCCTTTAAACATGAACAAAATGCAACAAAAATGCAACTTGGCTGTTGATAAATTGATGATTCATATTGAAACATAAACCGATAATTTTTCTCTCAATACCTTCTTCCTTTTAGTTTAGGCCCATTGTCTGGCCCTCTTGTTGGCTTAAGGAATATAAGTTATTATTATTAAACATTTTTGGGAGCTGGATGGCTTGTGAATTTTTGAGCAGCCACCGCTCACTTAGTTGAGACCCAATTATAACCAAGACTTGGCTTTGGCTTTAATTGGGCCTTGGCTCAGTTTAAGGTCATGCTCTGCCGAATACAAATAATTAAAGTGCAGCACCTCTTAACTGGGAGTTATGACTTAAGAAAGCCCATTGTTCACCATCAGCTAGACTTGAACAGATACACAGAGGCAGAGATACACACCCACAGATGGCCGACAGGAACTTACATGAGTTGGCCATTTACCGGGGCCAGTCATAAGCCGCATAATCTATGAAATCGAGGTGCAGCAAAGGGTATAAGGGGTTGGTAACAGGAAGCTTAAACCTGCCCGGCTGGACGGCTGGCCGGCTGGCCGGACGTTCTCGGCTGCTAAGTTAAAATTATTGTACATCGGCTTAAGTCCTTCGCCGGCCAGTTGGCTCAGTTTAATTGCGGATGCTCCGTTCTGCGGAGGCCGTCAGCTGGAACTGAAATGCTTTTAGCGTGCTCCATTAAAGCGCCCGACTGCATATGCCGAGATTGCGACTGCGGCTCTCATCGAAACTGAAGCTGAGTCTGAGATAATGATATATGGACGGCGGGCAGCATGCTGGCCCCGACTAATGAGCCAAAATGAATTGTTGCCACATCAAAAATCAACGCAATTTGGCTGGCATTATGTAAAGGGAAGAAATAGTCCTTCATCGCAGGTCCGGCGGGCGAGAAGATGGAGCGAAACGCCCAAGTTAATTTCATTAAGGAAATGAAAAAGTCATATATCATTTTTGCCATCGTCTAACATGTCCATTACAAAGGCAAACGCCCCACAGCTCCCACCATCCAACCATCCCACCATTCCCACCACTCCCCCCAAGCAATATCCATCCCCAAACTTTTCGATCCACACGAGCTGGTCGGACATCTTGGGACTGGTTCCGGAGTGGCCGGAGTGGGAAAAATGGCCAAGTTAAGAAATGGCCAAGAAGGAAATGCAGTGCCCGAAAGTTAAATTAAAGTGTTGAAAATAGTCAAAGCCGAGTAATAAATGTTCCGAGCCGTTGCCTTTGACGGGCTGGCCCAAAATTAAAATGCATAATTCAATGCTCGAAAGTTGAAAGACTTGGCCCAGACGGCGGGCGGACGACTTAGACGGGCATTAGCGCCATTTACATGTGAGTTTTTGTGAAAAACCAAAGCCGAGAAGAAGAAAAAAGAAAGCAATACCCCTGACTCCGGCAGATAGCAAAAGTGTTTCACGTTTCACGGACCATTAAACGCCAAGTTCGTCGAGTCATTTTGAGGGACTTATCGCTTGGTAGCCTGCCTGCATTGTGCCGCCTGATTGATTTCTTTATGCGTGGCTCCTTTGGAACGGGGGCCAAAAGGATCTGGCCCTCCTTCCAGACCCCCATTATCCCCTCCTCCCCCCCTGAACCCGCGACCTGTCACCTACAGGCCAGGAATTTTTTAATAAGGCACAAAAGGAATTTTTATATGGGTCTGTGGGAGAATATTTTAAACCTCAGAAGCCTGCCTGGCAAAAACATAAGCGGAATTATAAAGGAAATAAATAAATAAGTTCACATGTCTGGGGCGCATTTCGAATTCTAATTGCCTCTCGATTATTATCGAGTTTTGAGCTATGGAGCCATCTCGAAGGTAGCCATCTCCGGCACAAAGGACATCTAATTCAGCTGGGCCCTCCATCCCCTCCCCCGGATGGACTGTTTGGAATTTCCTGCATTTATTCAGCGTAATTAACAAAATTCCCAGGTGTATGCGAGCGAGGAAGGTGGCCTCCTCATTCGTATTGGGTATCTAGTCTAGGATTCGGCCGTAGTCCGGACTACGGACTGAGGACTCCGGAGCAAGGCATTTAAAATTCAGGCTGCGTAAATCTTTTATTGGCACGAAATGCCTAGGCAGAAGGTCTGCCAAACAGAGAATTGCATAATAAATTATCGATGCGCCGCCAGGAATTTTAAGTGGCGGTCTCCGCACGGCCGCTAATCAGTTGTCGACCACTGTGGCGATGAGTCCGAAGCATTCCATTTCAAAGGCAGAGTCACTCGGAGTGAAGCCGGGAGTTCCGCCCACACCCTTCAGCCATTTCTGAGGAGTCTTCGGACCCCACTTCAGTCGCTTGTCAATACCCGCAGACAAATAAATTCTGCTTATCGCTCGACAAACCCTTTCTGCACTTTCTTTTATGCCGCCCGTTTTACGGCTCTCCTTACAAAGTGCACTTGGCGGCTCTTTTGTCCGCCCCAAGGAGGTCCTTCTTCTTCCTTTTGATGTTGTCCCTGCTGGCCACCGTTTCACGGACGGGCGGATGTGAGTCGCTTCGGGGGAAGATAAAACTTTGCTCACCTTGCCAGCTCTGGGCTGGGCTGGGCTGGGGCATTTATATTTTAAGCTTTCATTATTTTCATTTTTCTCCTTTTGCAGGTGTCATGGCACTTTATTGTTTTTATTGTTTGATAATTATCGCAGTCCTGGTATCTGTGAACTCCTCTCGCCACGGTCAGTGCCAACACAATGGCATAACCCTCCCGCACAAAGGACCTTTGTCATCCGTCCGGGGCATCAAAATCAAAATTGAAATCATCATGAACGTCAACACCTAAACGTTTGTTTAATCTTCCTGGAATCTCAGGCAACAAATTCCCATCTCCACCAGATCCAATTTGTCGCATGTGTCCTTGTTGGGAGCAAAAAAAAAATATAACAACTGACAGTTAATGAATCCGTTGCTATGCCAATCGACAGAGTCCTGGAGTGGGCTTACGGGCGGGTAAACTCCGCTTTTGATCTGCAATTCCCGTGGGAACCGCGCGTGTTTTCGTGCGGACCCTCCGCGCCTGCTCACGTATGCAAATTCATTAGGTTAAACATGTGTACGGGCCGCTGTCTCATGGCATATTTAAACCCCGGGAAAGTTTCCTCTTTTCGTTTTTGGCGTTCGACTTGATTGATGGCTGGATATTGTAATGAATAGTTGATTGAGCCGAGTGAACCAGATTCCAGGAGCAGGGAGAGCCGAGTCCTGCCATCCATCCGTAGACTGTAACCCAGATACATAGGTGACACAAGTGTCAGAAATGTTGCCGCAACGGCAGCCATGTCTCTCAAACGAACGAATGACATAATTAGCCACAAAAGGCGCAAAGACATGGCACCATCTCGAGACCAGGTAGTGATACTCTGGTTACAGGATCCTAAGACAGCTTTCAATTTGGGCAAATGCACTCAAGTTTCAGCCACAAGACGACCAATTTTTGGTGGAGTGCTGGATGCCATCTCAGGATGTCTCAGTACAACGTCGTATTATCCTTATTGACTGGCTGTCCAAGTGGAAGGGAAGGAGTTTTGGCTTCTTATAAGACAGCTGCCGGCTTGCAGCTGATAGACAAATATTGTCCTTGCCAGGATTAATTATTCACGAGTTCACAACTCTAGCGCCGCCCTCTAATCAGACCATTTTGGGTTTCAATTTGATTGAGTGCCCAGACAAGGACACTCATGCATGAGCCAGGAATTATGCATTGCATCTAATTTATTGATATGGCGCATTTAATAATGGTAATTAAAGCAATCTGAATCGGCTTATCCTTCTGCCTGCACTGCCTCCAATGGCAGGCCATAATGAGTTTCAGTTTTCCCAGTTTCCCCAGCTCACGTGCTCCGGGTGCCATAACATTTTTTGCCTTTTCTCTCAGCCAGCTCCAATTAGCTGCAGTCGGATGCAATCCTTGCGGCATTTACGTGACACCAGGATTTGGCACAACTTTGCCACTACCACTACCGCTGCAACTGCCACTGCCACTGCCATAAAGTGCTTATTCCAGCTAATTTTCATAGCGCAGATAAGGCGCGGCTTACATCAAGTCCTGGCAACTTGCTCCAAATTAGTTGCGAACTTCGCGAATCCGATTTTGGTTAATCCAATCTATCAAACATTATGGGAATGCGACATAACGATACCGGAGCTAGAAAAAAGTGCAGCGCAAAAAATGCTGGCCATTTGGCACAATGATATCGCGCCGGCTTTTGTTAATATTTTTTATTTATGGCGACAATTTGCCAAACGTTTCAGCCATGTCCGATAAGAATCGGGCATTGTAAACGGTTGCAGTAGAAGGGGGCAGCTTGGAAGGCAGGAGGCAGCTTTCAACGCAACTCGCTGCAAGGACAAAACTTTGGCAAAACTTTACTTTAAACAATTTCACGCTCCTGGATGGCGGCCATAAAAGTGCAACGCCAGCAGAGATATCGGAACGAAAAGGAGCCGGAACAAATGGCCAACTTTAAGAATTCCTTTTAGCCAGACCCGGCCGATCCTGGGCCGGGCCGGCATTAAGTGCAGCAGCCGGGCAGTGCATAAAGGGCAATAAAATGCAATTATCTCAAACGGCATAACTGTCCCGTTTTTGGCAACGTCCGCTGGCCCCATAAATTCCCGGAGCGTGTGCCAAAAAGGGAGAACGAGATGGCGCAACATCCCAGAGAAAGAGATAGAAACAGAAAAAGGAAAGAAAGCGAAAATCAACTGACTTTGATCTAATTTGTCCGACAGCCAATTCGACTTTAATGGCAAAATACAGGGGATGTGAATAATTTACTGAAAATAAAAATCAAAATGGACTTTAAGGCAGTGACTGAAGTTGCAGCCACCCAGGTGGCGGCTGGGTCCTGGCCCTCCTCCACACCCCTCCCCCCTTTGGCAATGTTTGCAAATGAGCACGCCGCCATTTTCCATTGCACGTTGCACACTTTATTAGTTTTCATACGCGCTTCGTTCGCCCCGTCGGCAAAGGTACAAAAGTTTTCCCGCCCACTTTTCCCAACCACCCCTTACCCTTTACCTGTCTCTGCTGTGGGGCGGGTGCCCCCTCCCCCGCCCTCTCCCACCCAACTACCATCGAGCGTGTCAACCATGCGCAAGTCAAATGCAAAACATGTAACTTTGGGCCCATGAAACTTTTGCAACAAAAGATGCAAATTCGCCTCCCCGCCAAACGTGAGTTTTCCCAAAGGGATGCGCCATGGCTGGTAGGGGGGTGGTATGGGGGTGGTATATAGACTCCATGGCAGAGCTGTTTAACGGTTTAATTTTGCATGCAAATAATTAGTGCACCCCCACGCCAATATGGGTGGCTTTAAATGGGTATGGCAGAGCGATTCGCTTGGAGAGCAATTTAAACTTTCCATATAGCCATAAAGTGTGTGCTGGAAATCGGTTATGGTCGTCCAACCCTTGAAATTAGTTTCTTTATTTTTTTTTTTTTTTTGTTTTTTGGCAAATACATGAGAAGCTTACGATGGGAATTCGAATGGGAAGCCAACTTTCAGCTAGATAGACAAATAATTGCGCATACGCAGTGTTGGACGCAGAGTGGAAGGTATACATAGCATTCACTTGCCAGAGTTAACCCTGTGAACTTTCTGCGCCATTTAGCAGCTGGTTGCGTTTTTCCTCCTCAGAAATAATCAAAGGAAGTTGTTTATTAAAGAGAATGCCCCACAAGCGGCGTGTAATGTTAGTTTTATGAGCACGTGTTGCCATTTTTATGGCTCAGCCACCGCCGCCCCTCCTACCCAAAATTTTGTTCAAGACGCAAACAATGTGGGGAGAAAAGCCACAACAAAGTCTTCGGGGCCGGCACATTCAATTAGAAGGGAACTCCCAAGTTGCAGAATTTAAATATTTTGCAACAGAGAGAAACCGCAGAGACGCAGCCATAAGGAAATTCTTTAATATTTTGATTAGAAGTGCTTGCGGTTAGCCGCTAAACGCAGTTGCCGTCGTACTTCGTACTTCGAACCACTAACCCCTACCACAGTCCCTCCGTTCCAGAGTTATTTTTCTTCCATTTGTATATCTGGAATGCAAAATGATTTTATTTGACAGGCATTGTGTGCCACAGAAGGGGTTGTGCAAGGTGTGGGTGTGTGGCGGAGGCAGTGGCAGTGGCACCCCGAAAGTATGCAGCACTTTTCGAGTGCGAAATGCAGAAGCGCCGGCAGCCGGGAGCCGGGGCTAAAAATATAATTTTTGTGTGTGTGCTGCTGACTGGGGCGAAATGCGGAAACGTCTGTGCCACATCCGTTTCCGCCTTGATGGTTATAACTTCTTTTTCCGGCTCTGGCCAATCAACGTTTCTGTGGCCAGGATCCTGTGATCCAGCACTAGGAGCAGCAAAACAAGAACGGGAACCAGCTGTTGCAGTTATCCCTGTGCGATGTCCTTTTTGTTTTTTTTTTTGTTTTGTTGTGTGTGTGCCTCGCCTCAATATTTGTTATTTCTGGTCCTCTTAGCCAGCTCCTTTGGCCGGTAAACTTCTTTCTGACAGCTGCACTTGTTGTCCTGCTGCTCGGCTTAGCCCCCATGAGAATCGGACTCAGCCTGGGCTTTGGCCCGGTCTCGGGGACTATCTGTCCAGTGGCGCAAACAACAAAAGGCTCAAAGGTGACTACAAACGATCTGGTAAAGGACTAAACATGTGCCCAACATGCCGAAGATTGAATGACCAAAGAGTCTATCAGACCAATTGACATGCGACTGGTTGCCAAAGGTTGAGGGCTTTGAACGTAAAGAGCTAAGGCTTAATTAGCTTTATGTCATTATAAGCTTAAAATAGGTGTATAATCCGACCTTCTAGGCCATTTAAGCTCCAAAAAACACTGCCAAACCATTTTATTAACATTTTTCGGTTGCGGCTCTTAATTTGTTTTCCGGGGACTGTGAAAATAAATTCGGGCACTTGCTTTTAAATGCCGGCAAACAATCAGCATTCAGCGTTGTGATGACGTCTGTTTGATCTATCCATTTGCATTTGCATACTGTTGGCTCATTCCCCGCCAACACCTTGCGTGCCTGCATTTATGCTGGCCTATTTGTTGTTGGCCAAGGCTGGCTGTGGGCGGGTCGCCTAGCCTGGCCAATTCATAACAATTGCGTTTCATGTGCCGGGAACTTGACACTCAAGTGCGGCATGCCAACATATTTGCACTTGAATTGCCGGGGAGCGAGTTGCAACTGCAACTGTAGCAGTAGCAGCAGCAGCAGCAGTTTATATGGAAATTTTTTACGTTCACGTATATTTGCATGCACTGGAAATACTCAAAAAAAAAAAAGAAATAAAAGAAAAAAAAGTAGTTGCTTTTGGGGCCAAAAAAGGGTGCATTGTATGAAAATTGCATGAAACTCGGGAGGAGTTACGGCCCACAGATGGCAATCAATTTGCCGGATGCCGAAAGTAATTCGCTTGCAGTCTGAAATTCAGAATTACAGTTTGACGAGCTCTGGTGCTCGAAGGAGGAAATGCCGTTACTTAAAGCCACCCGCAAGTGGGTTAACTTTAAAGCCCCTTTGATGTCTCTGGTGGGTAAAATTGCATCCGGCCCTTATCTCTTGTCCCATGAGCGTGGCGAAAATAAAATTGTCTGCCAATTGCCGGCACAGAGCACACCGCTTCCAGAATACAGCTACAGCGCACAGAGCACAGAGCACACGGCAAATGGCAATGGCCAAAAATGGCTGAAAATGGCCAAATGGCAAACGCCAAACGGCGTCCTGGCAATCGCGTCAAAGTTGCATATTAGCATTTCAAACGAGCGGCAGTTAGCCGAAAAATTGCTGCCAATGGTCGCCAAGAAAAGTGCGCCAAATTGGAAGGTGCAAAGCGCAAAAAAATTGAGATCCAACAAAAAAAAGGGAGGAACACTAAATTCTCCATCCCAGAATTTACCAGAAAGGAACACAAAAGAAAGCCACTTAAATGCAGATTACAATAAGAGGTGCAGGCTTTCCTTTTTTCTTGCATCTCTGACGACTTTGGCATTGGCTTTCCTAGCGGATAGTCCTGGTTTGCCATTCCATTTTTTCCCCCAAGGTGTGTGGCCTACAAATCAAATCGTCGGGCTCTGCCCGAGGTCCTTTAATGGCCGCCACATGCGAGGTCTCTAAAATAATTCCCTAATGCTTGTCACAGCCATTACCAGCAGCTAACAGCCAGGACCAAGGCACCGAGGACCCAGGAGTCAGAAAGCAGGAGCCAGGAGTCAGTAGCTGCTCCAGCATGCAAAATGCAAATGGTGGCGAGCAGGTGAATCACTCAAGCGGCTCACGTACCCAGGCAGACGCTGTCTGCGATGGAGATGCCGGAAAATGGAGGAAAACATGGCGGAGGTCCTGGCGGTGGCAGGACGACTGGGGCGGCTGAGTGCAAAACAAAAACGCTGAAAACGTCACAGAACGATTCCCGCTGCCAGCACGCATGACGAGCAGCTTTCGCACTCCTGCCGACTGCATCCTTCCTAGGACCACTCTCCACTCTCCTTCCCGCCACGGAATTTGTTTGCCGCCAAAGAAAAACCGGATGAAGCCTTTAAAATGCCAACAGCTTTAATTTAGAATCGGAAATATTTCCGAGGAAACTCACACAGAGCTGTCATGTTTAGCTTATTAAAACCTCTACCATTTTCAGGAAGCCTTTTATGTATATCCTGTAATTAGTGTAAAACAAGCCACAAATTTCAACTATCAGCGTTCAAAGCTCAGTCATCTAACCCTGGAGTGGCGGTTAAAATTTAATTACATTCTATAAAAATTTCCATAATTGATAGTCTGTGAAAATGAAAGTTTAAAGCATTTCCCGATTGCTCTATTTTCCGGGGTTTCATGTTCTCCTTTTGTGAGGTTTTGATTTTTTTTTGGTATCCTTGTTGATCCGATTTACCCTCCCGATCCCTGAAGCCACCAAAAACTCCACCAACTGTCCGCTGCAAGCCGTGCACCCGTTTAATAAATTGCCCCCAATTGTTTTCTCTTTTTCGGTTGCGTGCATCACTGCACCACCGACGAATTATACAAGCCGAGCCACCCAACCAGGCAACCACCCATTCATATCCAACTCCTGCCTCCTCAAGTGGGGATTTTGGGAAATTATTTCCGCTTATTGTAAATGATTTGCGCGGCAGCACTTAAGCTTAAAACTAAAGTTTGTTTACCCGACGCTCTGGGCTGTGCTGTTTAAATATTTCGAACGCCTTTGATTGCCAGAGAGCTGCAATCTTGGCAATTTTATTTTATTTGTGCTTTAAACAAATTCCGGCAAGGAAAAGTTGCCACAAAGTTATTTCATTAGCTGCAGCCGGAGCTGACACCGAGGTGCTTCACTGGGAATGCTGCTGGGAGGCTGGCCGGAGGGTGGAAGGCGTGTAGTGGGTAGTCCTTTAAGAAGGATTTTATTAAACTTCAATGCTTGTTAGTTGCTTGTTGTTTGCTAAGTTTTTTTCCTTGTTGATATTGTTTCTTGCACCTTTTGCAATGAAATCAGAGCGTGAGCCATTTACAGGGTAACTTTTTTAATTTCCTCGCCGTTGTCTCTGGAGTAGCTCATTCTCTCCTTATCCGTTCCATGGCATCTTTCCACAGCTGCCCACACGGCGTATACTTAATGCTCTTGTCAGCAATGACGACAAATGAAATGTCAGACTAACAGACTAACAGACCAACAGACCAACTGACTGACTGTCCTGTCCTTGACAACTTTATGTGCATTCCCTAAAACGCAATTTGTTGCGTTTGTTGTTCACACACAGCCGCACAGAACAAACAAAAAAAATAATGGCTTGGATAACGTATGGGAAAAATAACTTTTAATTAAGACATTTGCAGGTCCAGAGAACCGACATATTAATTTCCAACTGCCGCAAACAAAACAGGCGAATGAAGATGCCACCTCTCCTATGGACGGACATGGCCTTCGGGCAAGAACTCTATGCAAAGTGTGTAGAACTTGTACAACAAATTGAAACTCAAATAAATGTCTATGGTGGTGCTGCCAAGTGCTGCCTTGCTAATTGTTAGTTTTAAATATTGAAAATTGCTTAGATAAAGTTTGGCTCGCATGCGGATTGTCTTACCTTGTTGGCCAGTCGAACCAATTTGTTGCCGTCTTCCGACTGCCATGCCAAAATGGGAAAACAAAAGGATACGAATTCTCTAAAAATGATAAATGGAAACTTTCATCCGGCCAGCCTAGTCTTAGAGCAAACTTTCGACATAATTGATTTTTGTTTGATTTCATTCTTTATTTTGAATAAATAAAATCAATATAAATATATAAAACATAAAAAAAAGAATTGAAATAAAATAAAATGAAACTAGGCAACAGAATATGACATATATAGGATGGTTATATAAAATTCTGCTCAGCCGAAAATTCTATCTCCGACTGTGTAGCAAAGGCAGCGGTGTTTGAGTCCTCGGGCGTTGGTCTCGTCCTTGTGGCGCAGGAATATTTGGTAGTCCATTAGTTGCTTCAGGTCCAGAGGTCCCCAGTCCGCGTGTGGCTTGGCCGAGTTGCTAATCCGGCACTTCAGCGAACCCTTTGGCTGCTTGTAGTTGGCGTGGCAGGCCCAGTAGAACAGCTGCCCAATTATAACACCAGAGACGCACCAGCCAAAAACTAGAGGAAATAATGGTCATTATATTCCCACAGAAATGTCAGGCATAGCTCACTTCTATAAGGCAGCGGAAACTCCTGGCCATTGTAGCTCAGAGGACGCATGGTCAGCAAAGTGTAGACCAGGATCACCACCATCACCATGGGAGTCACAATCGACCAGCAAATGCGGTAATATTTTGAGGTCTTGATGTTCAGCATGTACTCAGCATCTTGGCAGAGCCGTTTGGTGCCTTTAAAGTGAACAAAAATAAAGTTCATTTAAATAAAAATAAAAATAACTAAAAGAAAATATTTGTACAGTCTATGATATTACATTTCTTTTGATTACATTTCTGAAAATCGGTAGCTGGGCTAGCCCATTCAAGTTACATAAATATTTGCCAAAGTCAACAAACTATATTCTCAAGAAAAATGAACGCACTATCAGGTTTCTAGATTAACAAATTTTTACTAGCAATTTACCACTACACCTCAATGAAATTTTTATTGGTCCAAAACAATAAATGTTGAAAACTCCTTACCATAAATCCATCCCACGGCAATCAGCTCGAAAATGGCCGAAACCAGGGAAACGAAAGTAACGCCATGGAAGTCCAGCAGGGTGATGATGTGCTGTCCTCCGGGCGTGATGTAGACCAGCCCCACGATGAACCCGATTAGGGAGAGGCACACCACTATGATCCACAGCTTGAGGTTCACAAACTGATCCTTCAGAACGGTCATGATGCAGCTGACCATGCCCACGTTGCTCCCAACGCCCAGCATGAAGAGCATGGCGAAGAAGAGCAGCGAAAAGATCTGCGGCATCACCTTGAACTTGGCAATAGCCTCCGGGTAGGAGATGAAAGCCAGGCCAGGACCCGCCTTCACCACGCTGGCAATGTCCTTGGTGCCGGACTCGTGGGCCAGGTTGCCCAGGATCCCGAAAATGATCACTCCCGAGAGCAGGGATGTAAACGTGTCCAAGGTCGTCACAATATTGGCGTCGCGGTAGACATTGTGTCCGAATCGATTGTACGAGGAGTACATGATGATCACTCCGAAGCACACAGCCAGGGAGAAGAAGACCTGGGTCACGGCATTGTACCAGACCACTGGTTCCAGTAACTTGTCCCATTGGGGAGTCAGAAAGTACATGACTCCATCGTAGGCACCGGGCAAAGTCACTGCTCTGATCAGGAGGATGAACATGACCACGTAGGGGAACAGGGCCAGGACATACGCTGCTTTGCCGGAGCTCTTGACGCCTCTGATGATGATCAGGGTTACTGTCAGCCAGGACAGAGCCAGCATTAGGGTCAAGCTGCCACTGGGATAGCCGATTCCATCTGTTTCCAGGGAACTGGTCTCATTCAACACGATGCGCTGCAAGTAGAGCTGGCTGGATGAACTGAAATTTCTGGACAGGGATCCCTGGAGACCTTCCCCGGCGGCGGCGGCACTCACACACCCGTCTCCCCACTCCGGACGGCAGTAGCTCCAGGGCAGCTCCGCCGCAAAGGAGTCGAAAAAGTAGCGCAGGGTTAGAGCCATCACAGAGGCATAGTACGTGGCCAACACGCCAAGGGCCAGGAGCTGAGAGTAGCCCACACCTGTAATGCCAAGAAGTAAGTGATCTATTCAGAATCAACCTGGAATCCTGGAATCTCACCTCTCATGAGCGGCGCAAAATCAAACACCTGCACAATGCCACGGCTCGAGAACTGTCCCAAGAGCATCTCCATGTAGTAAATCGGCTTCCCCACCACAAACAGGACGATCAGGTAGGGGATCAGAAAGGCACCGCCTCCATTCTCCAGGGCCGTGAACGGGAATCGCCACACATTGCCCAATCCGACGCTCAGGGCGATGCAGGACATCAGGAACTCCAGGGAGCTGCCCCAGTTGTCTCTGGCCTTCTGGTCCGGCGACAGCTCAGACAATTCCAAGACCGTGGGCAGCGTGGATGGCTTTAGCAGCGCCTCGCCACTGCTGCCACACTGAAAACAAAAAATTGCTATGGTTTTGAAAATACTCTTGAAAGCAGTTTAGCCGTTCAGAACTCACCCTGCTGGTCTCCAGTTTCGAGAGGCTTCCGTTCGCTGGGGTCTCTGCTTTCAAATCTTTCATCGTAGTGCGTTGCTATGGAAAACAAGAGAATCAAGATGGGGAATGGAAACATTGGCGGCAAGAGTCGCGAATTCTCAGACGCTTCTCGAATTCGCATTCAAATTGGCGTCAAATTATTTTGAAATCGAAAACGCTGATTTTGATTGGAAGGCGAAAGAGGCACGAGCCTATTCAGTCCAGTCTGCAGCTGGCGGAGTACACATTTCGATCAATTTTCCGGCTGATGCAATAATTTATGACGATTTCTACATACTGATACATATATGCGACAAAGGTTTATCCAATTGATCGGACCAATTGTTTTCCAAGGCACTAACCCTTAATTACTTTACGGTTGAGATTGAATTTCACTCTTAATAATTTTGATTTTTAAATAAACTTGCATGTCTCTTCATTCGAAATATAATCATAATCCATACCTTTCAAGTATTTCTTGACGTGGATGAGGTAGACGTGATTTTGTAGAATGTTATCAATCGGCACCATGGACACAAAAGCACAACGTTTATAATATTCACAACTAATAGTTTAAATTAAAATGTAACCGATTTCGGTAAACCAAGTCACTTCGGCACTGGTTTGTGCAATTATTGCACAAATTTTCGGTTGAAAACAAATCAGAAACAGTTGAAACAAGACACCACCGACTGGGAACCGTTTCTTCCAAGATCCACTTTGATCCACGTTTATCAAGCCCTGCTGCTAGTGATGTTTTTGATTCCGAACTGTCCACCGCCTCTGCTTGGACAAAACTGTCTGGAGAGAATCCAGGGATCCATTTCGCCTTTTATAGAACCTCCCAGGCAAAGCCCGACTTGGCACAAGAGAGAAGTGAGAGTTGCGACACGGAAAAAATATAGTCTTGGTATTACAGAAACAAGGTTCTCTTTATTTGATATTTTGTATAATATTATATTTTGTATATTATATTATATTTTTAAGATATTTTGTCTTTTAGTTCTGTTTTGTACCTCTAACTTCCAAGCTACATCGTTTTATTTTTTTATGTTCTATAAAATTTATTTAATTACTATTCAAATTTTTCTTTCAGTGCTGGCGCATCTTTAATTTAACTGATTGACCAGCAAAGCGGATTTGAACGGTTTCAATTCTTTGATTTGTCCGCTTCAAGTGCTTAATTAAAAATAATTTTTAGCCTTGTTCACTTTCAAACAATCTCCTTGATTGGTAATATACCTCCAGACGAAGTTCAAGGCCCTTAAATGTAGAAAGAAATAAATGAAATATTAATAACAAATTCTTTTCAATCGGTTTGCGAATTTAATTGATTTTTTGAAGTTGCTCGACATCCGTTGCCTACTTTCAGGCATTCGCGCACTAAGCACTCAAAAGGCAAGTGATATGAAACGCAGCCGTGTTTACGGTCAACTTAGTAGCACTGTCATAACGGATATTTAAACGATTTCATAAACAAACACTTATTAACTAATATGGCGTAAGCTCTTTTAATTTATTTAGCCTTAAACAGACGCCTATTGGGTTATTTTGTTGCTTATCGTGAGTGTATAACTCTTTATTTATGCGCGTCCGTTGCTGTGTACTTTCCTTGCCTTAAATATAAGCCAAACAAGAAGATTTATGGAGATTAGAATCAAAAAGGCTGCAAGCTTCGCCAGCTCTTATCGAAGATCCCCGCAAAATGATAACCTTGAGAACAATATAACGGGCTCTGTGCTATCAAATTGGCACGACTTTCTGCAGCTTTTATATGAAGCAAGTGAAAACATTAAACTCATGCAGCTCATTGCAAGCAAACAGCTAAGGTTATCAGAAGAACACAATAATTGTTTACAATAATCAAAAATGAGAGACCTGAACATACATATATCTGTATGAAATGGATTATTTTTATGGAAAAACCATTCTTTTTGTATAGATAGCTTATTAAAAATCAATATATTATGGTTATTACCTGGCAGATGTGATAATGTTGTTGTTGATTAAACTGGTATTGTTATTTTTTCCACCATGTCCCCATTAATAGTGGGAGTTGGCCAAGTCATTGGCCTGCAACCACCACCGCACGGCGGTTTTGATAACCGCATTACCACCCGACTGGGCCTAACCACTTATTTTTACATAATTCGCAGCGCCTCTTTGATGCCTCAGTTGGAGATCTGGTTGGCGGCAAAAGTAGCGAATTTCCGCTAATAGTTCGTGTCAACTTCCCCGCCAAACACAAGGCAAGCTAATGCAAACACAGCCCTCCCCAAAATCGGAGAGTTTGAGAATCTCTGCCATGTTGCCGGCATATCAACAATAAAAACAATAAATGTCTGGGGCGGGCAAAAAAAAGTTGTGTGTCATTCCTAACGAATAATTTAGCATGTTGATGAGGCCGAAAACGAGACGGAAAGTTTGAATTGTACGGCATTCAGAACAAAGGCCAACAAACACCCGGTTTGTTATACATTTCAAAATATCTATTTTATGTTACTGGACGGATGTTGTTCTCTGATATCTGCCTAATATACATGCGTCGGATACACCGACTATGAATATCTATTTGTTGTCTGCCACTGAAGTGGCAAGATAAGCCGCTCACGCTCAGGTGGCTGGAAATCAACCGAAACCGAATCCGAAACTGATGCCAAAACGATTCCATCTGGTAATAGATTCTAAATGCTACATCAAATATTATCAGATATGAGGTGAGCAACTGAAGGTGCTATCTCATAGTTAGGCTCGTTCCTTGTTATTTCCCTTTTCCAATACAGTGAGTATGCAATTATGTGAGACCGTCCTTGGCGGTAATTATAGACCATGTCTGCATTAGATTGTGGACTTGATGTCTAACTCATGTGACCAATAATAGATTATTAAATATTATTGGCAATTATTTACGGTGATACGAATAATTCAAGTGTCGCGCCCGCCTGAGATTTGATAGCTACTGTCCCTCCACGCCCAAAACATGATAAGGCCAAGAGCTGAATAAATAATCTCGAGAATCAGCACTCCAAGTGAAGTGGAATATCCCATAGTGTAATCTAGGATTTGGTTCCACCCTCGGAAAATCACTCGGGTATCACTGTGCACATACCGAACCAACTGAATATTAGCCAATATCCAACCTCCACAGCCGCCACGGCGAATGCCCATGCTTTTGAAACCTGTCGTCGCCTGCGAAACTAGTTTCATCTGTGCTCCCTGTTGCCCGAATTCCAGGTGATCGTGCTGGGGCTCAGGTGCGAGTGGTTGGCTCAGAATCTGCAGGCCCCTCCTGGCTCCCATATGCCACAAGCATTGGCCCAGAACCAGGAACTATGTATGCTAATGCCAATTAATAATTAAATGATAATGTTGCAAATACCCACCAATGCGAATAGGTTGAGGTACAGATAGTATCTCCATTAACATAAATGGAAATATTTTAATGCAGACAACAAAATGAGTTGAATCTTAAGGTTTCTAGAACTTGGAGTTATTTTCCACTCCGGCTTGTTGACTTACAAATTATGTAAATTGTGATAGACCCATTTCTCTCCGTGTGGCTGCTGCTCCTAAGACAAAGAAAGGCCCAACCGGACTCGCGATAACGCTTCGCATTCGCAGCCAAAGAGAGAGAGGATCTAGCCGAGAAAGACCCGAAAGAGAGTCGCTGGGAATACGAAAATCGCTCCCGCCGCCACATATGGATGCCATATAAATTGGTGCGTCCGCGGGCACGAAATTCAGTCGCAGACCGCACTAGACCAGACCTAGATCATCATCATCCCAGCCAGTCGACCAAAGACGTGTAGCAGTGGGGTAGCAGTCCAAAAATAGACCAAAGTCACCGAAGCAGCCGTAAAAAAACCAACAAATCTTAGCCAAAAAAAAAAAAAAGTGAAAATTAATTTTCCATTTGGCGCGAATCGTATCGATAAAGTGACACCGGCGTGGAAATTGCGTAGTTGGCTAGCCCGGGAAATTCTCAGCCCAAAAAACATATCTTTCATGTCTTGCCAAAATCTTCGCAGCGTTAAGGCCAACGGAGTAAACAGCTGCCGCCGTATTCATAAAGCGGCAATGTCAGCAATTTAACGCGAAAAGTTGAGTGGAAAACAAAGCCATCGGCGGTAGAGTAGATAGTGAAAATATTGCAACCAAAAAACAAAAAAAAATTATCCTTAAAAAAAAAATATTAAAAACTCGCACAAAGTCATTGGACAAGAGAGGAACAACTTTTTCGGGACAAACAAACATTCGACAGAGGTTGGAAAAATTGATTTCGTTAGCCTTTCGCCAGCACCAACTGGATGGGTAAAGTTATGAGAGTGAATTCGTTGCCGCCGCCCGCCCACAACAGCCACGCCCACTCTCGCTCCAAGCAACAAAAACAGAAACAATTGAAGTTGAAAAAAATCGAAATCTATTTTATGTTCAGCAATCTGTGCAAGAGAAAAACTTTAACGGAGTATAATTTATTGACACTAAAGCAAGACCCGGAAAGTGAGTAATTCGAATCGCGAAAAGTGCCAGTGATCACAGAGATTCAATCAAAATAAATCAATAATCAAATATTATAACAAATCAAATATTAAACTAAAATCATTCAAGTATATAAGGCCATTGTGAGTGAGCGTGGGCTGTCGGAGGATCAAAGGATTTGAGGGAACAAGTAGGTAAGTCATGAAAAGACAATGGCATTAGGTACTTAGCTGAGCACTAAAGACCCCCTTTGTGTTAACTATTTCTTGTAACTAAGATCCCATAATTAAACTAATAACACGGTTCATGCCTGCGCACAATAAGAGGATCAATTACGCTCCAATGGGTGTTTAATTAAACTGCCTATATGTTAGGCCCCCCATTGATAGAGAGAGTATCATCCACCGCAGCCGGTTCACACTCCGACAATAAAGTAATATGCATTTTAAGCAGTACAACCTTAATTGCAAAACTGTTTAATCGCCAACAAAATGAGGCAACAATGGAATGCCGCTCGGAAGACGTGTGAATTTTGCATTTTGATGGGCTAACGGGGAGTGGAATGCAAATCACTTCCTCCTAGGCCTAATCGATGGGGGTGGCTGGTGGCTCCAATAAATCCCCGAAATAACCTTGACCCCAATCATAAAAATGATTCACGTTTAAAACAAAAAACACGTCAAGAGTTGTCAACAGCATGGCGCTTATCAAGTGACTTCCTAATAGTAACAACCAATTAATGCCAAGCGGCGACTTAATTAATTTGAAAAGTTCATCTCTTGATTTGAGCTTGAGTGTTTTTTTTTTATGCCTGGTGTTGGTTCGGTTGGTGTTTATTTATACATTTATTGACCTAGTCTGAGCCGATTTCTGATTACGGGCCCCGTGCTTCTGCGAACACTCATGCATATTCAGGCCGAAAACTGCCGGTCATCTAACCGTTGGCCAAATCTTTCGGCCCGAAAGTTACAGGAAAATATATACGTACATAGGTGGCTTACAATTTTTCCATTTTGGATGAATCCACCCACATAAATGACCCGCAACTTGTCTCAATTGAGTGACAGTCGAGCCGCCGGCGTACAAATTAGATGTTTTGTATTTTAAATTTATTCGCCGCTTTTATTGTTAATTTATTATTATTCTTGTTGTTGCGGCAGATAACAAGATTTGGTCAATGGCTCAAAGACGGCGCTCGGACGCCAGACAGACTTGAGTCTTGCCGCTTGGGGATAGAGAGATAGTGTAGAGAAACCCGGAGACTTTGAGGCGATTTTGAGACCCCAGTCGCAGTTGCGATTTGGACACGCGACGATTTGGTTGCTGGAAAGTTTTCGTGTCGGACATAAAACTGATCATAGACTGAGCAGATCGCCGATCACACAAAGATACAATTGAACCCAATATAAGCCGCTTGAACCCTAAATTGGCAAAAGTGTTTCTTCGCAATAATTCGAAAATGTGGCTAATTGTTAAATTCAAACAGAAGTGAAGTTTATTAAGTGATCTATACTAAATACCTGGTGACTGACTTTGTAAATTGTGATATTAGTTAGCTAAGATCTAAAGTAAGTAGCTCTCAGCTTAATCTAATTCGAAAAGAATGGAATTTTCTTTCATTGCTCCCCTCTCTAGAATACATTTTTATGGGGATTTCGGGTCTGTGAACCCATTCCTGAGCTTCGATTTCGCCAAACTCGCGATAAGCCAAGCGAGCCACACAATTCACTTTCGTTTTTCTCTCGATGTGATTGAATTTGTTTGTAAACAAATGCCTCCGTTCAGGGTTCGCACTTTGTGTGTCGCAAGTGACACAAATCGAGAGCATCACTGCAATTGAATTGAGATTGAAATTCATATTCATATTCATATTCACATACTATATATTCTGCCTCTGCGGCCCCCCAGCTCAATTAATCAGAGATCTTTGGCGCTTCTTCGACGTGCCGCACCAGATGTTTCTGGTTAATCGGTTCAATGTCTCGCCGAGCCCTACTTGACATGGGAAAACATCACGGATTGCGTTCTTATTGCATTTTTTCATCTGTTTATTAAAGATTGGGAACATTAAACCACATCATATGGGGTACATTAGGCATTAACATAAATTCCGAAATTATGGCATTCATTTTGAATTATTTTCCCATCAATCATAATAGGGACAGTTACTCTCACTATCTAAGACTAAGAGGGGTCCTCTTTATCCTTTTCAGAACCAAAAAAAATCCTTGAATCAATATGGTTGGAGTCACGGCCGATGCCTCGAAGGCGGACCAGCTGTCCTCGGCCAAGAACCCGATGATCAAGTACATGCTGAAGGCTCGCGAGAACCATGCCCGCGAGCAGGATCAGGACTATTCGCACGTCTTCCGCCGGAAGACGCGCTTCGAGATGTTCCGGCTCTCGGCCATTGCCATGGCCATCGAGTTTGCGTACGCGGCGGAGACCAGCTTCGTGTCCCCCATCCTGCTCCAGATCGGGGTGGACCACAAGCACATGTCCATGACCTGGGGCCTGTCGCCCCTGATTGGATTCTTTGTGTCGCCACTGCTGGGCAGCATCAGTGATCGCTGCAAACTCAAGTGGGGTCGCCGGCGTCCTATTATTTCGATTTTATCCTTTGGAATCATGTGCGGCTTGATATTGGTTCCCTACGGCAAGGATCTGGGCCTACTACTGGGCGATGCCGGCTACAGCTATGCTGATGTCGCCGCCTTCAATATATCCCATGCCGGAGACGGGTCAGTGGCCGCTCTGGTTTCGGAAGCGCCTAGTGGACCCTCGGCCTCCGACTTCAAGTTTGCGGTCATCCTCACGATCCTTGGTATGGTGCTGTTGGACTTCGATGCGGACACCTGCCAGACCCCGGCACGCACCTATCTCCTGGACATGTGTGTGCCCGAGGAGCAGCCCAAGGCCATGACCATGTTTGCACTCTTTGCTGGCTTCGGAGGCACCATCGGCTATGCCATCGGCGGCGTGGACTGGGAGACGACGCACATCGGCACCTTCATGGGCGGAAACATCCCCACTGTCTTCACGCTGGTTACCATTATTTTTGTGATATGCTACCTAATCACGGTGACCACCTTCCGGGAGATCCCCTTGCCCCTGATCGAAAAGGACGAGCTGCTGAGGCCGCTCTCCGAGAAGGCCATCAAGAAGGAGCTGAGGAAGAACAACAACGCCATCTACTACATCCAAGAGACCACGCAGTTGGAGCTGCAAATGGCCAGCGATGACCCCAAGAAGATGGAGGCCCTGCAGGGCAGTTACCAGAACGGCTACACCCCGGCCCTGGAGAAGCCCAAAAAGTCGCAGGATGTGGAAAACCAGTCGGATGCGGAAATGGACGCTCCTGTCAGCCTGAAGGCCTATCTCAAGAGCATCTTCATTATGCCCTATTCCATGAGGATGCTGGCTCTGACCAACCTCTTCTGCTGGATGGGTCACGTCACCTACTGCCTCTACTTCACGGACTTTGTGGGCGAGGCGGTGTTCCACGGCGATCCGGTAGCTGCTCCGAACTCCGAGGCGGCTCTCAACTACGAGGCCGGAGTTCGGTTCGGCTGCTGGGGCATGTCCATTTATGCATTTTCCTGCTCGATATACTCCCTCTCTGTGACCAAGCTGATGAAGTGGTTCGGGTAAGTTTACAATCATTTGTGTTCGGCTTTGTTTTCGTTTTTTGATAACGATTGTCGCCAGCTAGTAAACAATAAAATACAATATAAATTAACGCCAAATCCGACATCATTTAAATTACATTAAAAATACAAAATTGATATTTTTTATGACTCTTATATATTACTTCCCTAATCTATCTCAGAACCAAGGCTGTCTACATTAGTGGCATGATTTACTATGGAATTGGAATGCTGGTGCTCGGCTTGTGGCCCACCAAGTGGGGTGTTCTAGTGTTCAGTACCTCCGCGGGAATACTCTACGGCACCATCTTCACAGTGCCCTTTATTCTGGTGGCCAACTATCACGCCAAAAATTGCGTAAGTGATGCCAAAATATTAACCTCATATACCTAATTTTAAAGTAATTATATTTTTCCCATAGTTTGCTGTAAAAAATGGTGAAACCGTGCCCCTGAAGCAGGCTCGTGGATTGGGAACCGACGTGGCCATCATCAGCAGTATGGTGTTCATTGCCCAGCTGATTGTGTCCTTGTCGGTAGGACCTCTAATAGCCTGGATGCAGACCACCTGTGCCGTACTCTACTTGTCGACTTTCCTGTCCTTTATGGCAGCCATTGCCGCCATGTTCGTCCTGTACGTCTGAGGACATGGCCCGAATATCGATCCTGCATACATATAATCCATCTTGTGTCATTAACAAATATCTTACATGAATGAATTTTACATAGCTGTAGTACATGTATCCATCAGATAGCTGTGTATCTTTGCCTACTTTTTGGCAGTATCTGCGACTGCACTCATAATGTTGTGGCATAGTCTAAGGTTGAAAACGTAATTGTACCTGTGTTCGCATTTTTTTTTTAAATTGGCTTACAAATAAAATTGTAATAAAGAAATCCCCGAGTCCCTTTCTTGGTCCAAAGGATTATAATTTGTTCCAGCAAACAATGAACCGATGGGCGGATATTAGTTTTTACGCTCGTGCATGGCATTTCCAATGCAACTTTTAATTTCCTCGAGTGCAATTTTTTTCCCAGATGCTGCCAATTTCCTTAGCAGCTGCACATGCCTCCACACCTCCTTGCGATCCTTTGGGATTCTTGTAAGTGTCAGAGACACATTTCCGTTGTCGCCAGAGTGATAAATAGCATTTAATAATTTGCCGAGAGTCCTGTTCCAGACTCCAGTGCGAATGAAGCAATTAAATTCCCCCTTCTTGGCTAGCAATTCGTTTTTGTGGATGGCCGTAAAGTAAATGAGAATTTTGAAAAGTGTAAAGTATAAACAATAATTGGGAAATAAGTTGAGAGTATATGGCTCATCGTTCCCCAGGAGCATAAGTCATCGGAGAGTCGTAAAAAGAAGGCGAATACTTGGGCAACTGTCTTAATAAAACTAAAGGAAAATAAAACAAAACAAAACACACACTCATCGCAATCGCAATCGCACAGGACATCAAAATAGAAATGGGCGACAAAAAGCCAAGTTCTCATCAAATTGAAAATAAATTCTTCACGACAAGTTGTTGAGAAGACACTAGCGTAAGTATCGGCTTTAAAAACTTTGACAATCAGAAGCGTCTTCGAATGGCAAATCGAGTTTCGTTGCCCGGCACACACGGCGTATGCGTAATGCGAGCTCATCGCATCGCATGGCGTGGCATAGCCCCCATCCACTAAAGCGCAAACAAATTGAGTTTATCGGCGGCTACAAATCTACAGGAAGCACACAATCATCCATCATAAGACCCAGCCCAGCCCAGCTCCTTTCTGTCCTTTTCCCAGTCCCATTTCGTTGAGTGAGCACTAAAAAATATTTACATTTGTCTTGAGCTCATTTCGAAATCCTGGCAAGCAATCGCTAGGGGTTTGCCGGCAAATCAACAAGCCACGTTAGTGTCTTCGTTTTTCTCAGTTTTGCTCAGTTTTGCCCTGTTTTGGGTGTTCCGGGCATGCCAGTGTGTATGTAATAAGCCAAAATGCAAAAGCCGTCGCAAATCAACAAAGGTAAATTCATTTCAGATTTGATTCCGAGACTCTGAAAAGGGAAACACGTGCACCATTTATCCACCCGCCCTTCATTCTTGATGCTGACGATCTGTGACGTAAGTCCGCCATCTCATGCGTGCCGGAAGTGCAGCCCCACTCCCTTCTCCCTCTCCGAATGCCAGACCAGAAGCATATGCATTAGGATTGTTTACCTGCCGACAAGGATTGTTGGATGGTGAGATGGGTTGCGATGTTGCTGACAAGTGTGCAGGATATTGCCGAGACACTGACTCAAAATTTACCAAAACTGTTGCTAAGATGTCTGTATTATGGAGGCACATTTCGTTCCACAATTGCCACAATAACCTAGTGTTTCATGGCTCTATTTAATCCTTACTCTGTTGAGTAACTATCCAGGAAATAAGTTGCTGTTCACATCGGTAGCTATCGGTAGCCGGGCAGTTCAGTAACCTCTAGACGGGCAGCAGCCATCGCAATTTATTAAGATCGAAACAGGGCTAAGACCCCTTGTATCCATTTTCCCCGACACCTTTTGGCTCTGGCGCCTTCAATCATAATTTATATGCAAATTATTTTGGTATTATGCGTTGGTTTTTTATTTTCAACAGCACCGCTTAACTTTTAACTCTTTATTTTCCATTTATTTTGTGTTATTTTTCTTCTTTTTCTCTCTTTGTTGCTGCCGGAAGCGTGCTGGCATTTTATAAACATTTCGCTGAAATAAAAATG
Source organism: Drosophila atripex (assembly GCA_035045925.1). NCBI lineage: Eukaryota > Metazoa > Arthropoda > Insecta > Diptera > Drosophilidae > Drosophila > Drosophila atripex. Next base: position 10,542,830 of record JAWNOP010000012.1, on the reverse strand, counting down.
GCAGTCCAAGCCCGAGACGAGCCAAGAGCTGGGAAGGAGAGGAAAAAATATAAATGGTTTAAGGGTTTCCGCTAGTTCGCTTCGCCCCCAAAAGTGATGGCATGTCAAGTCGGGCGACATGTGCAATAAAAGGGAAATAATATGCAAATGCAATTATAAGCAACTGGCAGCGATATGAGCAAGACATCCGCGTCCGCATCCGAGCATCCACATCCACGTCAAGCGAAGCTGACGCCTGCCAAGCTCAAAACCACAAAAAGTTTCACATTATTTTCATTTTCTTTCATTTTTTTCTTTTTAGCGCATTTTCTGTTAACTTAATTTTTATTGCATAAACAAGCACAGGACCTCGGGAGAACGGGCAAGGACTTCGGAGAAGAACTCCTCAAAAACGATTTGATTGAAATTTGAATTTATGGCAAGTATGAATTTTCGGAGAACGATTATTGCGTTTTTAAATTGCAACACTGGTTGGGCTGGAGCTGGAGCTGGAGCTGGAATAATAGAATGCTTCGATAAACTTTTGCTGCGCAAATCAGGGAAACTAACACGAGCCATAAATTAAGAAGGCGACGCCCAGGACGACAGTGTCCCCGTTCAAACAATTTCCAGTTCCCAGTTCCAGCAGGAGCCTTGCCGTTTTGATGTGAAACTTTTGCCCGGACGTGGACCCGGACTTTTGCCCGGACTTTCGCCCCAACTGTCCGTTTGTCCGCCACTGTCCGCTTGTCCGCCTGTCCGCTTCGTCCGACTAGCAGCCAGCCTAGCCTGCCTGCCTGATACATGAAATGTAATAAATTTCGTTATCTATGCATTATTTATGTCGTAATTTGGTATTTTAGCCCAAAACAGAAAAATGAAAAGCGTCGAGCAATGGCTGGCAGGCTGGCTGGCTGGCTGACTGGCTGGCTGGCTAGCTGGCAGGACGTCCAGGACATACCATCCAGCAGCTAGGAGCAGCAAGCTGACAGCCCTGGCATCGGGTCAACATTACACATTTTCGCCAAAAGTGTGTGTGAGTGTGAGAAGACGCATAAATTACACTTGCAGCCTGCCGCACTCGTGATGTGTGCAAAATATATTTTAAATGAAATTTTTCGCCACGTCCAATGAAATTTGTGCCACGTCCCTTTCGCCTCTCGTCCTTTGCCAGTCGCCCCCCCGCTATCGTGTGGCTAAGCGTTGCTAAATTGGCCTGGCCAACAGTTCACTGGCCGCTTCAATCAACTTTATGCCCAAATCTTAATATGGCAGCAGCAGCAGCAGCAACATCAACATCAAAAGGTTGGATTTTTCCAGTTTTGTACGATATTTGCCGAACGCATAAAAAGTAACACAAATGGTTGAATAAATTAAACTTTATTTGATGTTTCATCAATCTGCATCAGCTTGTCATGGGTCAGAGGTTAACCGAACCACAATTAAATGGTTATTTACTGCTGGAATTTGAGTATTTGAGTTTAAATAGGGAAGCCCCCATTATGGCCTTGGCCCAGTTGGTTGGCCATCGGAAGGAAGAACTCGAAACATGAGTGCACTTTGGCCAAGACTGGCATTTAGAAAGCCAATTGATTTTGGCACTTTCTTGGCATTGTTTATTTTACTTATTGAGTGTCTAAGATATGCATTTGCCACAAACACACATCCTAGATGGTCGACAGAAAAGAGAAAGCTTCAGGTTGAGTGCCAAAGCCAAGGGGCCAAGGAGGGGGCGGCATAAGCCATGAGTTGGCCAAGAACAAGGGGTTACAGGCTAGGGGCTAGGGGCTAGAGGGCTATGAGACCAGCAGCTCACTCTGCATGTGAAGGCGGTGTGAGGAAAATTGCATGAAAATTTTATTGGAATTTCTAGATGTTTTATATGGCAACGCTTTTACATGACTGCCTGCCACCGCCTGAGCCTGGGTCTGAGCCTCAGCATGTGCATGTGCCTCCTATCAGAGGCGTTGACGTTTATATTTTCAAGGGGCCTCACTAAAAACCATACCAAGAGATGTTGTTTTGACCAATTATGTTTGGGCGAGTGGCGAATCTAAATACTTCCCATCTTTTGAATCATAATTGCTTCCTTTTTAATGAATTTTAATGAAAAATGGAAAAATGGATTAGTGACCCCCTTGGGACTACCCCTGTTTTCCAGCATGTCTGCCGTTGTCTTCAGTACTCTACTGGGGGTGCTAGCAGCAGCTACTTGAATTTCGCCTCAGATGCACTTACGCAATGTTTTTCCAACATAAATTGCATTTTCTACTATTGTCAACGTGGCGTATGAATAACTTTTGCAAATAACAACAGCAGAAGCGTCGGCGGGAGTGTCAGGACTTGCCAGCGGAGCAGGAGCAGGATGTGGGTGGTCGGGTGCCTGGAAACTCGGTTATTGGAGCTACATCGTGCCCAAAGACATGCAATCGAAGTGCATAAACACTTGTATGTGTATGCGGGGTATTAGTGTGTGTGTGCGTTGTAATTTTAGTAAGTACATGATCTTTAAATATATGTATGTGGAGAGCGAGAGAGTAGGGCAGGAACTTGGTCCTGCGGCAACATCAAAAGGGCAGATTGCTTCTGCATCTGATGCAGCCAAGATTCTGCAGCCCTCTTCCTTTTTTTGTTTTTTGTTGAGGATTTTCTTTTCAGCTCCCAGGATATAATGTGCCAGTGTGTGTAGCTGTCCATGGGCTGGGAGTAGTACTTCTCAAAATGCATTTAACTCACTTTGTCATAGTCCGTAAATTTGAAATGTCATGGCGACTGTCGTCTGTCGACTGGCGTACAACCTTGTGGCTTTCATGCGACATGGCACACACACCGGGCCAGGGGAGTGGGATGGAACAGAAAGAAAGTGCAGCTCCAAATCTCCGAGTCCTGCCTGTTGCTCCTTCGGCCCTCCTTTGGCTAAGTACATCGGGGAGGGGGCGGAATATACTTTCCAGTGTCCAAACCGGGCCCTGCCCTAAATCCGACGCAGCAAAAAAAAGGAGGAATTCGTACACATACTATATAGAAAAGAAATAAAGCCAAGCCGAAAACGAAAACTGGACAGTCAAAAGTCAGCCAGTGACAGCAGCGCTGGGGACATTTAAAAGCCAAAAGGCTGATAAATGAAAAAGTTGAAATGCGAAATGTGCTTGCCCTTAGTCTATTTTGTCCAGGCCGACATCCTCCTGCTCCTCCTCCTAGTCCTCCTTCTACTGCCAACCAACAATGACCAACATGCCATGCAAATGCTCTTTACATTTTTTTTAAACAGAAATGTAATTTAAACTTGCTGCCGGGCAGCACCAAGCGCTGATAAAAATAAAATAAATAAATCGCGTTGCGGTTGAACTTGTGCATCGCTTTAAAGCGGTCTCCTGGCTTATTTAATTTTCCATTAAACATTTGCTTAATTATTTTTTATTTAAAGGACTGCCGGTCGCCTTTGAGCGAGTTCATTGAACAAAAAAAAAAAAAATTTGTTTAAATGGCGGAAAAAAAACGCCTGATATGAAACCAATTTTTAAATGAAATACCCCGCTTAAACTGTCAATCGCCTTAACGCTCAATCGTTTCCTTAATTAAGCAAGTGCCACGAGTCCATTTAATGGGCCAACTTCCTGGCGGGGCCGGACCGGACCAGACTTAATTTATGCCAACCTTTTGGCAGCATTCAATTTTCTGGCATGCCGATCAGTTTTTAAATCCGATGCTCCAGGTGAGAACTGACCGCAAATAAATTATTTCTTATCAAACCGAACTAGCCGCAAAAGTTTTTCGGCCAGTCCGCCCAGTCGGTCTGCCGAGTCTCCCCATCCATTTGCAATTTCTTTGCTTTTTTGTCACACGATAATTTGTAGAAGACTGTCGTCGTAGCCGTAAATTGTCTTTGGCAGGCGGGCTGTCTCCCATGGTTCTCCCCCGGTCTCGGGGTCACTCTCAGTCTATGCCAAAAAGTTTTAGGGCCAAGAACCCAGGGAGCGGAGCAAGGCGGGCATCTTCCTCGAAGATGTGGAGTGCGGCTGGGGGTCAAATCAACAAGCAATTGTTGCAGATAAAACACGTTTTGCCCAGACCTCCTGCTGAGCGGCGTGGTCAGAGATTTTTAGTTCCAAAAAAGTTTCAATTTTGTAAAGAGTAAATAGATTCCAACTAATTTAAGAGCTGTAGGGTACAACTTTAAAGGACAATTGTATTTTTAAATGGAAATCTTAATAGTATTCCATGTAACTTTTATAATACTTGGCCTTTAGTTGCTTTACCAAAAACATCTAATAGTCTGTCGACTTGCAAGTATTATTCAAGATACTTTTTTGTTCACACTTTTAATTATTTAAATCTTTTCAATTTAACAAAGTGGTTATCGTTTTTATTCATCTTTATTTTATTTTATTTTCAAACCCAAAAAAGTAGCCCATAACAAGATCCAAAGTTTTCTCATATCTTTAGGAACTCCGAACTCCTTTCAAACTCCCAAAGCTCAAAATCCTGTTGCATTTCGTACAGAAACCACATAATAGCTTTTTAAACTTTTATCCGGAACTGAGAGCTTTAATTATTACTTCTATCCGAAAGGGATAGCTTCAAGGATAACTTTCATCCCCATTTTCTGGTATGTGACATGACTAGTTCTACAAAAAAGCTTAAATATCCTTGCCACATATAATTTCCCCAAAATATCCCACCGCCGAGGAGTATAAGCGAAATATGTTACATAGGAAGTTATAAGATATTATTAATTTTAAATAAATGGAATCAAGAAATCATATTTTATTCAAGATTTTAAAGGCTACACAAATATAAAATTTAACTTTTTTTTGGTTCTTATTTAGAGAAATATTCTATGTAATGTTTTAAACAAATCTGTTTTAGTTCTTTTTTGAAGAAACTTTAATGAAATTGAAAACTCGGAAAAGTTTAGAGTTTCTGGAAGCTTAAAGTGTTACCCAAAGTAAAGTAGTAAAGTAGTATATAGTCCTGATCTGTGAAGTAAAGATACATATATTGAAAATGTAATAAAATAAAAAATAGCCCGAGCATTAAACTTACAACTTACAGTATCATGCCAAAAATTACCAGCCGCTCAAGGCGAAACTTGCAATGCAGCGAGAAGCGCTGGAAAATCATTAGAAGCGGCTGCCATCCGGCGTCTTTTTTTCGCCTGGCATTTGGTGTTTTTGCCACTAATTGAAATGCTTCATTTATCAAGCTGCCATTGATGCCACAGCCAAAGCCGCAGAATGCAGGAGCGCAGTCTGCAGCAACTGCCAGTCAGTTGCCAGTCGCTCAAAAAGCAACTTCCCCCTGAAAGGCCCTCGTCGTTTAGCAGTTAGTAGTTTCATTTACTATTTGCTTTCTATATATATGTATTTTTTTTTTTTTTGGTTGCAGCGAGAGCACCGAGGGGTGCTTTTGCAATTTCCTCCTGCAGCACGGAGACAAAAGAAAAATTGTAATGAAATTCGAAACTGCAACAGCAACAGCAACGGCCAAAGCGACGACAACTCAAAACAAGAGTAATAATGGATGGATGTGTGAATGGATGAGAGGGTTCGCTTAGAAATGTCATCTAAAATTGAAGCGAGTGAAAGGCAAAAATTGATGGATATATGGGGGATATACAATGTATATCCAAGTTTCCAAGTTTCGGTTTCAGCCTTGATTTGTCCCACATGCATATGGATATGGTACCTGCCTCAAATCGAATGCAGTTCACAAATTGCAATGCCATGCAACGTGCGGGGACGAATTTCCATTTCATTTCCATTTTAATAAAAGATATTGATGTTAGAACTGCGGATTGTAAGTGTGTTGTGTGTGTGTGTGTGTGTGCGGTTCTGTTTGTCTGTGCAAATAAATATTATTTTATTTTTAGCTCTTGCGAAAAATGTCATAAATTATCTGACATCAGCATTACACATCATCATTATCACTGGCGACAACCACTCGCACTCCATCTAGTCCCGTATATGTATGTATAGGGACTGTATCCGTGGTTGGGTGTTTGTGCTTGTCGTTTGCTATCATTATAATCGTCAAATATTTGTATATGCTTGAGCAATATCCTGTGAAAATGCAAAGAGCATGAAATTTAAATACAACGCCGGCAAATGGAAAAAGGCATCTGGTGGCTGCTTGTCTTCTAGCCAAGAGTGTGTGTGTGTGTGTGTGTTTGCAGCAACTGTCAACCTTTGTCACTCAATTTGCTTGTGAAATACTAATCCAGTTAGAGGCATTGGAGCTGCTCCACCGCGACTCCCACTCCCGCCTCGTTTAATCAGTGGAAATGAGTAGAGACAGCCAGCGGAAACGTGTGCGTGTGACTGCAAAATTCCATTTCCGGTGTCACATAGAGAAACCTCTTTCGCCTCCCGTTTCGCCTCCATGGGCCGACCCATTCCATCTCATTCCCGCAATTAACAAAGCTAAGCTGCGCTAAAAAATAACAATAACAATCGCAAATATACGTATAGTATGGGATAGGATGTGGCTGGGGATATGGATGCGGCGGCCTCGTGAGTTTATGATGACTACGCAATGAAATGAGGCCAACCAGAAACTCATTCAGCCATCAATCAATCAAAGCGCGCCTTGCTCCCTTTTCGCCTTCTCGTTTGCAGCTTGCTTTTATTATCAGTCGGCAGTTGGGCGGGAGCGGGAGTCCTCGGGAGCAGGAGCTGTGCTGGGGTTAGGAGCTACGGGCTGCCATGGTGGGGGGCTAAGGATGAAGGCTGGGGTGGGAGCTGCTGGGCGGATGAGACTCAAGTCTCATCATCATCCAGCATAGGCAAATCCCCGCACGCTCACAAAAACTTGCCAAAGCAGCGCGCACAGTTTAATAAAATATTTATAAATTCTTCAAACGTAGCCCACGATATAACAACTCACTAGGGGTTGAGTCGGGTTCAGCAGCGGGTTCTTTTTAGCCAGGATTGTGGGTCCTCTTTTTCGCTTTTCCTCTTTTGCACTTTGCCCGGTTTCCTTTTTTTTTCTCTTTTCTGAGCGCCTTTTGTTTCTGGTTTTTGTTTGGGCTCCGGGCCAACAGCACATTGGGGTAAGGCCAACCTGACCAAGGCTTCTTTATGTTTTTCTTTTTTTTTTTTTTTTTTTGGTGTCCAAGGGGCACGGATGGGGGCGCTTTGGTGTCTGCTGATATCGGGTGTCGGTCCTCGTCTATTTTTAATATTCCAGCAATGTGTCAGGTTGCAGGACAGCAGGGCCGGGACGTTAGTCTCGGCTTAATTGAAAGTGATTAAATGCAAATGGATACATTAGAGCTGCTCTGTGCATTAGGGCGAATCATTCTAAAATATCAACATTTTACTTATCTGAGTGATTTGAAAATGCTTTTACCGGCATTTCTCCTTCTGGACAGCAGGATGGCAGGATGTTCTATTAGAAGTTTTAATTGGTAGTCTTGGTCCATTGGGGCAGACTTTTATAAATAACATGTTTTTACTCAACAAGTTTTACAAAATCTCATTAAAATAGTGATACAAAGAAGGGGCTTAAAGCTTTATAACTTTCTTTAGGCTTTAATATTTCTTTAAAATGTTAAAGTTAAAATTACAATTAATGTTAAAATCTTTAAAGTCAAATAGTTTATCATACTTTGAAATAGTTTTATGATTAAAATCAAGTATAAAATATTTATAAATTATTTTTATAACCTAAGGCCATAGTTGACTTTCACAAAACATGTATATTTAGTTAATAATGATTTAGATTCTCCCCGAGGGTAACTTTTTCTGGACCCGCATCTGGTAACGCTGTCAACGCCTATAATCTGCAGAGATCTACGTGTGCCACACACACACACACACACACACACACTACACACTCACACCATCCTGATGGGATGACTGTGGCTGCCTCATCATTCGCTCGTTTTATATTTCAACGCGCCGGGTCCTTTTCCGACTTTTCCTGGGCCTGGCCCATTACGGCATTACAGCGTTACACACACGCCTCCACCGGCATACTAAGCAGCCGCATCATCATTAACACTACGCCAGCGACATCGGCCAACTATATACCAGGAGCAGGAGTAGGAGCAGTAGCAGTAGCAGGAGCTGAAACTGCTGATGAAAATGGAGATTCATCCGGAGCCGGAGCTTATACTTACACCTTTGTTGCCTTCGTTGCGAGCGGCATAAATTAATAAAAATTTCATGTGCCAAATAATTACAATTAACATGAGTTCTTAATTAAGAGCTCGACGTAGCTTTCCCCCTCTTAGCCCCCTCTATTACCTGGTGTTTCAGCCTCCTCTGCTGCTGCTGTTGCGGCTTCTGCTGCTGCTGCTGCTGCTTCTGCTGTTGATGTTGTTGTTGTGGTTGTTGCTGTTGCTGTAATCATTTGCTGTCGTCCTTGTTGCCGTTAATAGGCTCGTTCATTTGCCGCCGCCCAACTCCTGTCTCAGTTCCTCATCGTCCTGTTGGCCAGAGCTGCCTCACCTTTAATGCAATACAACACACTCGGCTGCGCTCGGTGCGGTTCGTTAAATCGCCTCGGCTGATGTTGTTCTTGTTGTTGTGGATGTTGTTGTTGCTGTATTTGTTGTGCTTGTTGTTGTTGCTGGCAGTAGCTTTATGGACAAAACAAAGGCGTAGTCCGCTGAAGGGTTCAAGCCAAAGGGTTTATCAAAAATAATGATTATATTAAAGGGAAAAATAAATACTTTTTTGGTTGCCTATTTTTTGTTTTAAATACAAACAATAATCTTAAAAAATTAATCTTTTTATTAAAAAATATTATTTTTATAGAAATCTGTATCTTATCTACTATAAAATACCCCTCTTATACGCCTCTGCCTTGTTTTTGCTGCTGGCTGCTTAATTTTCTGCCTGCCATATTTTTTTTTTTTTTTTGCAAATTAAGTGTCGATATTTTATGCCCTGTTCGTTTAATTAAAAATGCCAAAGGTTAACGCATGCGGCCCACGACTCGTCGCCCTTCTAACCTGCCGCGCCGCGCCACGCCACGCCATGCCACACCATGTTATGCCACGCCCCCTTTCACTGGCCTCCTTAACCGCCCAGCGACCCCATCACTCGAAGCCTGGCGTTTATGAATTTTATTTATTTTAAGCACATAACTTTGCTCGGCTTTGTGAAGTACAATCTTGTTACTGCTCTTGCTTTGGGGATTGGTTGCCGTTGCTGTTGCTTTTGTTGCAGTTTTAAGCAGCTTTGGGAAAAGGGTTAATCAAAGTCAGAGCCCAGCGTACAGGGCTAGGGGACACTCTGGCACTCTCAAAATTAACCCATCACAGCCATGGGAATATTTATGTCCACCGAAATGAAAAATAAAATATTTCCAAAAAATATTTTTCGGGTGAAAGCCACAAAAATGTTAACTTCGTTTAGGCTATTGCCAAGCTGAATTGGTGATACTGGTCGTAACATTTTAATTTGACCACATCCTGGCATCTCCACAGGCGGTATAATGGGACGGACAGGACTATGTGGCGGTGGGTACCACAGGGCGGCTACTTGATTTTTAATGCAAAGTGAAAGAACGCTTACCAGCTCAGGGGAGAGCCCACAAAAGTTGCGTTTTTGAGTTGAGTTCATAAAAGTTTGACACAGGTTTATTAATAGCTGCTGGTTGTTGAGCTATTCTGCTCCCTAGATCCCTCTATGCCCCCTCCCCATCCTTTCAGCTTTGCATGCTAAAACTATTTTTGGGGTTTTCACTCGCTGACTGCCTTGCTGGCGGCGGGATGGCTGGCTGGCTGGCTGGCTGACTGGCTGGCTGGCAGCTGGAAATGAGTTCTGACAACTGGCAACTGCTCCGTGTGGCGTAATGAAGCCGGAAGTGACGCTCGTGTATAATAAAGCAAAGGACGAGCAGCAGAAATCAGTTTTATTAGAGACAAAGTCAGAAGTCAGACGGGCGGATGGGCGGGCAGGCAGGGGCGGCTGGGTTTCAGGTACATAATAAAGTTTTAAGAGCGCACATGCGGGCCTATATAATGCATGTCCTTAATGGGTATATGTACGTATATCCTCATACATATATTTCTGCCCACGTGTCTGTGAATGAGCCAACCATAAAACTGTCCAATGCTCGGACGCTAAACCAGAGGCACTGCTCAGGCGGATGCTATACCAGTAGCTGGAGTTGGGACTGGGACAGGGACTGGGACTGGGCCTGGGCATGGGCCCAGTGGCCTGTCCTGCCAGTATCCTGGCAGCGTTGTCCTGGCGCTGAATCTGACGCTGACGATGATGAAAGATCAGACAACGCCCACACCTAACGCTGCCTGACTGAAGGCTAAACTGCAGGCTGCAAAATAAAGCTGCCAGACATGGAGGTGGGAAGTGCACAGTGAGAAAAATAGGTGACTTAAAAATGAATTCCTAATTATAAAGAACTTGGAATATTTCTTCCAGAAATTCAATAAATTTATATCTCTTCAGGATATATTTTTCTGTAAGTATATTTATATCTTTCTCCAAGTGCAGGCCCTCTAAAGTGAGGCAAAGCAAACACACAAAGGACACAGGACCAGGACCAACACCAGCCGTAGGACAAGAGACCACGAGCTGGAAAAGTAGGAGGAGGCACTAGCGCCAGCCGTGCCTGCAGAGGCAGCAGGGGGTGACAGAAGAGGGGATGAAGGACCGACGCCAGGACCCAGTTAAGACAGCCAACGGGCGAGAGTGAATGGCAGGCAAACACAGAAAAGGAAAAGCGGCGACTGCGAGATGTGAAATGAAGTGAACTGAAGCCAAAGCCAAAGCCACACTGGAGAGATACAGGCGCGGGCAGCTGGGAAATAGGAGATGGAGCCAGGAGCTAGGCAACCTAGCGACCAACTGACTGACATAAATATGTAAACAAATGTCAGGACGACACGGCCACAGGATAGGAGTGGAGACTGAGATGGAGATGGGGATAGGTATGGGGATTGGGATTGGGATGGGAGTGTGAATGAGATGGCGCAAAGTGTGAGCGGGAATGACTGGCTGGGACATATTTGAATGGTGGTGGAGCTGTTATTGTTGTTCAAGTGGCGACGTTGACATTCTGTGTGCCATGTCCTGAGTCCTGCTCAGTCCTATATGCTATGTGATGGTTCTGGTGATATTGCTTCTACATACTACTACTACTACTATTGCTCCTGCTGCTGGTGGTGCTGCTGCTGCTGAATATGAAAAATGCATGACAAACGGTCCCAAGCACGCATAGCCCAAAAAGTATGCTTAGGGTTTTTGCTACCAAAGTGATAAAATACCAGGAAATATGAGTAAAAACGCGCAAATAATTCAAACGCACACACACACACAGGTATGTGGATATATGGGTTTTATAGGTATATATGCTATTGGGCCGCCAAACAAACAAAACATGGCAACCAGCGGCGACATCTCACAGATGCCACGAATAGAAGGGGCGGTGGAGAATTCAAGGGGAGCTGGGCTATTCCATATTTGAACAAGGTGAGGCTGTGCGCTTTAATGACGTCATAACTCAAATACAACATCGCGTGCAAGGGCCGCTAACCTGGCCAACCGAGAGAGCGGGCGGGCGAACGGAGTCTCTCACTTTGCAGCTATCATTTTAACAAAGCTCCATCTGATTATCTCAGTCGGGAGACGCGAATGCTGTGCAGACTCTCCTCTCTCCCGTCGACTGTAGCTCTCTCTTTCTGAGACTCTCTCGCTCTCCCGCTCACACTTTTCACACCTGTACAACAATGCGTATGCTTGATATCTCCGCTGTGGGTGTAGATGGGCGCCCTACGTGTGTTTGTTTACGCAGCCATATATTAGTTTTTATTATGAGACACTTTTGATTTTTCACTTGATTTATTAATGAGAATTTATAGCCGACAGGCGGGAAAAAGGTCGGATGCATCTAATGAAAGCAATGCCTTTGCATATTTATAGTATGAATTTCGGGGCCAAAGAATTATGATACTGTACCCAGCTCCCAGGCTCCCAGCTCCCAGGCTCTCTAGTCTGGCTAACACGTATGTAGTTATAGTTTCACGGCGGACAAGATAAATGTGAATGCTGATTTATGATGCTAATCCGAAAGGTATATATGTATATATTTATGGGGGAATGTTGTAAATTGAATTTATAGAAGTATATGAAGAAGTTTATTAAAAAGGTTATTAGTTTGAATTTCTTGAGGTTTAAGTTAAAGGGAAGATAATTTATGCCTCTCCATTTTAAAGATTTTCTAAATAATATTTATAATAAGGAATATGATAACATGTATAATTACAGGTAGAACATAATTATAATACTAATATTCAACTTATATAACTTATTTTATCTAATAAACTTATTTGAGGTACGATTCATCGATAGTAAAAATCTAAATAATACAAATCTAGAAAGAGCCTTTTAGTAGTATAAAGTATAGAAATAGTATAAAATATATATATAAATTGTATTAAATATTATAGATGATCCCTGCCACAAAAGCAAATAATAAAATCCGTTAATAAGCCAACCTTAGCAAACAATTCAAGGCATTTCCTTTTCAATTTCACTTTTTAATTTCGGAAAGCAATGATAAGCATTCCTCAAAGAGCACCGAACCAAAAGAGACCGCATTAGACTAATTGAACTGCGGTCGACTCAATCGCAAATCGGAGCTCAAACATTTTGATTTTAATAAATTAAAATGTTACCCGGCCCACGCCCCCCGTTTGAGGACGGGGCCGGAAAAAAGGAAAATAAAACCGTTTGCGGTGGAGCTTCCTGCTGCCGGCCCAGCTCACCTGGCCAATTAATTAAGCCGAATGATTAGGCAAATGTGAATACATATCGTGATTAGGGACGCAAAACCGCAAATTACATGGGAGAGGAGCGGATGCCGAGCGGATGGTTGTTGGTCTGTCGGCTGGGTGGGCCGGTGTGTTGATTTTACAAAAGCCAAGGCGACGACGACGACGAAGACGCCACTTTGACAAAAAAAAATCCATTATGCTAATTTGTATAAGATCTTTGCCGCTGCCGCCGCTGCTGCTGCTGCTGCTTCAAAGACGCCAGATATACAAAAGCAGATTTTGTGGTTCGCCTGCAATGAGGCGCAAAAAAGGAAAATATTATGCTCACACACACACACACTCGCACAGAAAAACACAAGGAGCCAAAAAATGTAAAAAAAAAAAAAATAATAAGAAATACGAAACAAGGGAGCAGCAGCAACAACAACAATAACAATGCTGATGGCAAGTGAATGTAAAAATGAAAGAAAAGGTCACGCACTGAAAGCTAAGCAGCATATAAAATGAAAATGGCGCAGACACACACACACATAGTCATACACAGTGAGCCAGAGACACGCATACTCGTACAATAACAGTAAAAATAAAAATGGCAACCACAACAACAACAGCCGAAACAAAAAGCCCCATCCCACCCAGCAAGGTGGCCGCTTTCATCCAAACTAACACATGTATTTAACCTCAGATTAAGCGCAAGGCATACGCAGTATGGCGCTGGCGACGGGCGGTCGAGGGAGGGGGGGACGGTGGTTGCTACCAAAATATAATGTTGCAACAAAAATTAAGTTGAGTGCGTGGTGCGTGGGAAATTGTTTGGTCGTAAGGTGTAAGGAAAGTGCACACAGACAAACAAACAAACAGTCGCACACACACACACACACACACACATGGCCAGCCAGCAACAAGAACAACAACAAGATCCAAATCTAAAAAGCAAACAGGGGCTGGGGAGTGGGGATGGGGAGGGGTGACGATTTTTTTGGGCAGACACAAAAGCGCCAAACGCACAACAAAGAGAGAGATGGGGAGCAAGAGGTAGAGATAGAGAGAGAGAGAGCGTGCCAGCGGAGAGAGACGGTGAAAAGTCTGCAGCATCCTGACAGCATCAGCACCACTCTCACTCGCACTCTCTCTCTCTGTTTCGCGGTGTCGCTTGGCTTTTCAGGAAATTCCCGGGCAAACGCTTGCGCTGTAAGCTCTCAATGTTTTTCTTGTTGCTTTTGGCTTTGCCTTTGCCTTCTCAAACATTAATAAGTGTTGCCATTTCTGTTTTACTTGGCTCTTGGATTTTTACTTTGTTTTTCCCTTTCTTTTTTTTTCTCACTTTTCTTTATTTTTTGGGTGCGCTACCTGCCCTTTTCGGGCGCTTCGCAACTTGGTGGTTTAAAAATTCATGCAGCACTGGCGAAATTATGTATTCGACCCCTTGCCCCGTCCGTCCAACGTCCGCCCCGCCCCGCCTTTGCTGTTTCGGTTTCTGTTTCTGTTTCAGTTTCAGTTTTAGTTGTTGTACGGCTGAAAGTTTTCCGCGGCAGAGCTAGAGGAGCCAATTTCCACGCTAATGGCTCGTCAGCTGCTGGCCAACAACAAAGTAAGCAACAGTCAGGACCAAGGACCGCGCCCATTACGCGATTTGAGAGGGTGGCGGGGCGGGTGGCGAGGACTCGCCAAAAACCCAGAACTGACACTTGGGATATGAAAAATTTTTTTTGGGTGTTGGGGGTTTGGGGCTCGCAGCTTTGGGAATCCTGGCTCTTTGTCGCCGCCACTTTAAAAATGCAAAATGGCAGAAAGCGAAACTAGCGAAAAGTTCTGGCGCCATTTGGTAAGTGTGTCTGTGTCTGTGTGCTTGGGTCACACTAATAATTCAGTAACAGGCCAAAGGACGAAACATGCGAAAAGCGAAAGAAACATTTGCACTTCCCTCTCTTTTGAACAGGATTTTTTTCTTGCTCCCCAGCATAGCATACTTCTGGGCGGGTCGGTCAGTAGCAGCAGCAACAAAAAAGGCGAAAAATGTGCCAACTAAAATGATATTTTTTCCCTGTTTTGTTTTGCTCTTTTCGCTTGTGTTTCTGTTTTTAGCCAGCTTTTTTTTTGTGTTGGCCATCTTTAGCTTCATTGACAGGGCTAAAAAAAAACAAAATGTTGTTGTCGCCTACATTTCGTGTGCTATCCTCCATTTTTTGTCACGGCTGTGTGTGTTTTTGTGCTGTGCACATGCATTTTTCACCATGTCCAGCTGCTAAGTGCGCGCCAAGGCGTTCATGTCCTTGCCACGCCCACCCATCAAGAGCCAGCAGCTGGCACTGGCAATCCCGCTGCTAGTGCTATGATCATCATGAAATTGGTAGATGAAACGGGCCATGTCGGAGTTAGGTGTATGGCACATTAAAAGATGGCCCAGAACCGGCAGCCAACACATGCTGGGTATCTCTAGGTGGGTCGTGGGAATAGGGACTGCTATGGAAACGACAAAAGGAAAATGGGAAAACATCCTCTCAACGCCTTCCTATCCCATGCAGAGAGTTGGCACTCACATGGACATAGAGACACATTTATTGCTTATGCTGCACAGTGGATTGGAAAGAGTCCTTATATATTTCATTTGTTAAATATTATACAAAATATGCTTAACATTTAATTTTTACAAATAAAAAAGTGAAATTTCGGATACTCTATCCATTGTTTTGAATTCTACACAGATTCCTGTAGTTGATTCTCGCAATTCATTGAAATGTAAATGAAATCCCCGCCGAAACACTTGCCAAATATTCTCCTAATCAACTCGCTTCATTTTGAGTTAAATAAATTATCTCCATTATGGTATAGTGGCGGGGAAATTTGTATTCCGATCAGAGGTCCACTGTCTTCGGGGCTAACTGTGTCCTGTCGCAGCTCTGCTCCGGCTTCTGCTCCAGCTCTTGCTCCTGCTCATGCTCCTGCTGTTTTACAAATGGAAATATGGCAGGGCACGCCCCTTGTGCCGCCTTCCCAACCATTACCAACACCAACACTGTTGCTGTTGCTATTGCTGGTTGCTGGTGCTGGTGCTGGTCCTGGTACTGTTGGTGTTTTTGTTTCGCTTTTGTTTCGAACATTGTCGTTGTCGTTGTCGTCATTGCCCCTACTGGCCCAGTCCCAGAAAAAGGCATTGTTGCGGGGCTGGCCCCGATTGTCGTTCTGCGAACGCCCCGAGCATAGACAACTTTAATGAATTTCCAGCGCTTCTCATGTGGCCCCAGCCCGAGCCTCCATCCTAGCCCGAACCTCAGCCTTGGATGCTAACCAGAGGCAGAGTAATCTGGCGCAGTGGCGGCAGGAGACGTCGGAGGGCGACGGTCGACAAGGGAATGAACCGGGCCAAACAGAAGGGTTAAATAAGCGGTTAATTATGTGTTTAAAATTTCTGACATGACGCAGTGCAAATTATTTACTCGCATTTTATTTTTAGCGCACTCTACTGTGCCGTAACTGCTTTTTCCTGGCCCGCCCTGCGATTTATGGCCATGCAAAATGGTTGGCTCCCGGCTCTGTTCCATAGTTCCATAGCAATTTAGATACATAAATTTAAAACAACACCAGAAGCGAAGTAACAAAAGAAACAACAACAACAAAAACAACAACAACAACAACAGAAACAAAAACAGATGAAAAACAAAAACTGAACTAGGTGGCGTATACGTAACGTGAACGCAGGCAATCGGCCATGACGTATACGCAACGTGTGCTCCACGACACGTAAAATGAACAGCGGCAAGTGGCAAGCGGCAGGCGGCAGGCAGTAGGCGGAAGGCGGCTAGCGGCAAAGCCCTGGCCGAAACTTTTGCAAAAGTATTTATCTTTTTAGGTCAAATTTGTAGCTGGCATTACGTTTTATTTGTCGATGGCCAATGGCTACGGTCGCGGTCATTTTTCGGCCGTAGCCATTTTTTTTATTCAACGCTTTTCAACTTTCCACTGCCACTCTGCACTGGTGACCACTTAATTTGTCCTTGGGCCGCCGCAGTGGCTGTGGCAGAGGCAGAGACAGGGGCAGAGGAAGAAGCAGAAGCTGTAGCAGCAGCCGCCCCAACTAGCGGCAAGTGTAATTAATAACTTTGTTTGCATAAGTGACCCGAAAAAAGAGCAGAACCGAAAAGAACAGAAACGAATTGAAACAAGACCAAAAAAGGAAACGAAATAAGAGAATCCGCACTGCCCTGAAAGAGGAGAAAGTCAAATAAAATATATATATACATACATATATACATATAAATATAAAGGAAAATAAATAAATAAAATGAAAGTAGCTGGCGGAATGAATTTTCCTCTGGCCTCGCAAAGTATTCCCAAAGATATACACAAGTATATGTAAAGTTACCCAATTAAGAGTGACATTTTCAGGCGGCTAAGGAAATATTTAATATTTGTTAGCGGCAATAGGTCTCCCCCTCCATCAGTCTATCTGCTTCAATGTGGCAGCCTCTGTTGCCCTCGTTGTCTGCTTTCAGACCAATTAGTATGCCATATGGGGGCTTCCGGCAGACCCTCTTGCATAAACAATATCTCGGAAGGCAGAAGGAAACAATTTCCCCATAATTTAGCTTCAAGTTGAAGATGCTGCTGCTGCTGTTGCTGCTGCTGCTGCCTTAGCAGTCGTCGATAATACAGATTATGGCAAAAATATGCAAAACAGCACCAAATATCGTTGCGAATGAAAACAAATGCCAAAACGAAATCGCACAGCAGCCCAAGGAGCCAAAGGACCAAAGGAAAAATAAAAAAAAAAAGAAAAGCGTAAAGAAAAGAAAGCAAAGCAACTAACGCGCAGTATTCAAGGCGCATTCAAATGAGATAAGGCAGCATTTTTTGGCAGCAGCCGCATGCATGAGTTCATGTGTGGGAGTGTGTGTGTTAGTCAGTGTGTGTGTGGGTGTGTGTGTGTGGGTTTTAGCTTTGGGGTGTGCGTGCCCCATTAGACGGCAGCCAGCAATTGTACGCAGTTACGTTTCTATTAAGCCAAGCAACATTCACATCCCGCCTTCATCCCGCCCACCATCCTGCCATCCTGGCATCCTGCCGCCCTACCTCCTGCCTCTGCGATCTCATTCTCGTCCTTGTCCAAAGCCAACATTTTTCGGGCGCATAAAAGCAAATGGAAACAAGCAACAATGCTCCAGAGCTGTTGAAATGCCAAACCAGCGGGATATCCAGGGACTCGGGATATGCCATCCACAGCTGGGAAGTATGCTACATTCTGCACTTTCTAACAAAAATATTTACAAAACAATTTTTTAAATATTAAATAATGATAGTTAGGCTCTTAGTTGATTTAAATGCAATATCCATCCAAGAACTACAGGGTATTGATAGTCCTTACAATCCCTACCAAAACAGCGAATGGAAAAGCAGCGCTCGCAAGCTACACCGACTAAAGGCGGGCGTAAATGGAAATTGTGTGCTTTGGCTGGCATTTTTCGGTTGGCAATTTCATGCGGCGTCTTTAAAACGCCATATATTGCTGTCACAGTCACAGTATAGAATTCGCAGGCTACATCCTCATCCGCCATCCGCCATCCACCATCCGCCATCCGCATCCTCATCCGCATTCACATTCACATTTGAAATCACATTCACCGACGAAAGGAATCGCATAAATCGCGACGCACATTTTGTTTGGCTGCCTGACGTTAAGATTTCCGTTTAAATAATTCAAAAATTTGCCGAAATGACAAATTACGCGACTCTGCATGTGTTTCATTAATTTGACGCAGCCAGCTCGCAGGGAGTGAGGCTTCAGACAGAGCCTTAAAAAGAGCCAGGATTCCACACATACACACACGTGCCGAAAGCCGAAAGCTGAAAACTGAAAGCGGAAAAGCGG
The DNA here is from genome assembly GCA_035045925.1 of Drosophila atripex. Lineage (NCBI taxonomy): Eukaryota > Metazoa > Arthropoda > Insecta > Diptera > Drosophilidae > Drosophila > Drosophila atripex. Next base: position 10,524,237 of record JAWNOP010000012.1, on the reverse strand, counting down.
AAGAGCGGAAAAGCGCTGCGTGGCATTTCATTTTCATAAATTTTGGGACCGCCACAGCGACAAATGACAACGGCAGACTCAATCAATTTGCGCCCTTCAAGGGACATGGGGCAAGTGGCAAGAGGCAAGTGGCTGGCGGCCATAACTGGGCGTGTGTGGGTGTGTATGGTGTGTGGGTGTGTATGGTGTGTGTGTGTGTGGTGTATGTCTGCGGCTTACCCATATTGCTTTACGTGCCAAAATTTATGCTTATTAAAAAAAATCAGCAGTGCGCATCGAAAAGTCAACTTGGTTGACATCGTCCTGGCAAAGGACGACCAACGCTCGCAGTTTACTTCTCGCAGGACTCTGCCTTCCACATCATTGTCCTGTGGCCACAAAATGGCCGCCTGGATGTCCATTTGCCAACCGGTTTTCTCTGCTAACTCTCCGTGTGTAGCGAGCCAGCGAGGACGTGTATGCGAGCCCGGTCCCCGAACGGAAATGTATTTAATGGCTGGCGATATATATTTTAAAAGCCATTACTGCATATGACAGCAGGAGATACATTGGCATTGCCGAGATTTCGCGTCATTTAAATCTTATTCGGTTCATCGTTTTAAGCTGGCTTTTATCATTAACTGGCTTACCTCGAAAATAATGCAATAAAATGGAATAAATGTCGATCGAACACCTGAGGTTGGAATAATAGAGGCCTTGGTTTCAGTTTCCATATTTGGCCATTTAGCCTTTAGCGGATACCATAGTTCAACCATATCCTTAGTAATCATAAAGTACTTCAATACCCTCCTCCTGATTACAGCCTCTAATCAATAATATTTCTATTTTTGCTGTCAAAATTATTTAAAAAAATATTAGTCACTCGCAGTGCCATCATTCCGACCACATGTATAGGTGTAATTATTATTAGTAATTATATGCTGATCCCAATTTAATTACAGCTGAGCGCACCGAGATTATGATGTAATATTTGTGATAGGGCCGCCACATCTGGGTGTGTGTTGGGATGTGTGTGTGTGTGTGTGTGTGTGTGGATTACATATGCCAAACATCAAGTTCAATTTCAGTGATGAGGCAGCTGGATAAAATGAAGTTTGCCCAGTCAAAATTTGCTCAGTCATCGGTAAACAGATTTGGCCATCAGCTGCATTACGCATACGCCATGAGATCCAGTCGGTAGTCAGTAGTCAGTAGTGCACTCTATGCACGCCAGCCCTGTGCTTGCAGCTCAGCCCTCGTGTGTTACTACTAATACAGTGCTTCGGTTTCACCGCCCCTTTACCGCCTACCTCCCACCCTGTGCCCTGTACCCTGTACCCTGTACCCTGTCCTGTGTGTAAGTGTGTTGTATCCTGACGATTTAGCTGATTTATGTTGATTTGTGTGCGAGAAAGTTGGAGGAGCAGTGGGAGGCAAAACGATTCCCGGTTGTACACAAAAGCGCACACACGCAGCAGCGTCCCAGCGAAACAGTTGCGTGTGCTTATAGCCAAATCCATACACACACACACACACGCACACTGACACACATACAGATAGTCCTTTTGCAGGACTTCTGGAGCAGGGTAACCAACTGAGACCTACAACAACTGTGCCAGCAGTGCGATACCGAAAAGCTCTCCGTCGCCTCTCGATGCCAAAAACCGAAAACCCAAAAAACCGAACACCCAGCCAGACCGAGAGAATGTCCTGTGTTTGAGTGGCAATGCTCGTCGTGTCCTGTCGGCAACGGTCGCACCCTGAATTTTCGCGGCTTCGTGATGTAAGTGCCACTGTGCCAGTCGGTCTCGGTCTCCGGTCTCTGGTCTCTGGTCTCCGCAAAAAAATCAAACACGCCCGAGCTGAGTCCGTGAGCGAGTTGAGTCGAGTCGAGTCGTTAACACCGAGCGGATCGGAAAAATTTTTTGCCACAAGCCCAGGCATAGATACATTTTCCACCCAATCTTTTTGGTATGGCAAATGGCAAATGGAAAATGGCAACAAAAAAATGGCAAAAACAAAAATCCCAAAAACCGATTAAGCGAATTTCAAATAAAAATATGAAAAAATAAAATCCGTGCAATCGACATCTGACCCCAATAAATTAGCGAGCCACGAAAACAAAAAACATACAAAATCAAAGAGAATTTTTGGCAAACGCGTCTCGGGAAAAGGCGTAACATTTGTGGGTGTATAGAACGCGAGTGTGTGAGTGACTACGAGTGTGATTGCGAGTGTGAGTGTGAGTGTGAGTGTGCGTGGTGGAAAGTCAAAGCCCGGTGGAGCGAGAGAAACTCTGGATATATGTTTTAATACCGATACTATGCGATTATGGAGGATAAATTATGAAAATTATAATTAAGTAAAGTGATGCCAGGGAAACAGAAAGAATAAGAAGATTTGAACAAGATCCAACACGCAATACCAACACACCCACAGACACACACACATGTCCTGGCACACGCAAAGTCAAAGAAAAAAGCAGTAAATAAATACAAAAGGCAACGGCAAAAAGGAGTCTGTTCCTTCTTTTGCTGCTGCTGCTGCTGCAGTGTGTGGTATGTATGTGTGTGTGTGTGTGTGTGTGAGTGTTAGTGTGGGCTTTTGTTAGCATGTGTGGGTGAGCGAATTCGCAGACGTCTGCGTGTGTATTCGTTTGTTTGCTTGTGGTAGGCAGCGTCGCTACGTCTTCGTGAGTTTCATCGTCTTGGCAGCTGCTCCTGCCCCGCCAACCTTCCGCCCACCGCCCACCGCCCACCGTCCACCTCCCTGGCAACCACCTACCCGCCCTGGGCCACCCGTTTTTTGCACGCCCTTTGCTTTTGTTTAATTTTCAAGCAAATTGGTGGGGCGGCCTCGTTGATTAGCCCCGAGGAGAGCCGAGAGTAGTAGGGGAGTGAGTAGAGTGGGTGATGGGAAGTGGGAAGTGGGGAGGCGGCCTAGCCCGCATATGCTTTTAATTGCCAAAAACGTGCCCAGCCACACATCAACAGGGCACTGAAGAGGGACCAGAGCCAGAGCCAGAATCAGGACTCCTGGTCCAAGACCGAGAGAGATGACCATAGAGAAAGAGAGGGCGCGAGCGAGAGATCCCGACGATGACAGCGGCCAGGAGGTTAATGGCTTAAAGTCTTAGCCGATTTCAGCCCTGCACATGAATATTTGAATGCCAGTTGACTATGAAATCTGGCCTTGTCTCTAGCCAAGCACAGAAACAAATTATGTTGAATTATTTTTAAATATTTTCTAACTTTATTTTTAATATTTCTTTGAGAATTTCAAGGATTTAAATTTAGAAAAACAAATACCATATTTCGTATTAGTTCTTCTATTATTCTTAATTTATTTTATTATTTCTTTCTGTGTACTTTCCCCTCAATTGGCTTCCGTTTAATGAATAGCTGAGCACAGTTTTGGGCCAAGCACTCAAGGATCCATAATTTCCATTTGTGAGCAAAGCTAAAATTTTACATTTATTGAGCCGTTTGGGTTAACGAACTGAACTGAACGAACTCCTCTAGTTTTATTGGCGGATACTTAATCAGTTTTTGGCCAAAAATACATACATATATATATATATGTATATATATATATAAATCTGCGAGCCCTGGGAGGGAGGCCCTGAAAAGGGTTTGCCTCTAAAATCGTATTAAGTAATTAGAAAGTTGCCAGAGGCGCATTAAGTATGCAAGTTCAAGTTAAGGACTGCATATTTAAAGGCCTTGTTGTGGGCCATCAAATATGTAGAGGAGGCCTGAGAGCGGAGGGCGGAGGACATGGCGAGGCCAAAACTCATTAATAACTGTCGTCGTTTCGCATACAATATGAAAGTATTTATGCAAGCCAAACAATGGCGGTTTATAAAAGCGAGTCGGTCCTACGGTCCTCCGGTCCTCCGGTTCTCCGGTCTTCAGTCTCCAGGCTCTGGCATAAATTTCCCCCCGACTTTCGAGCTGCAAGTGAAATGTAAAATGTCGAATGTGAGCTTACACACGCAACTCTTGCCATTTTAATTAATGTCAAACTCTTATCATTGAATATAAAATATGCACATATACGAGGGAGAGAGAGAGAGGGAGAGAGAGAGGGTGAAAGGACCAAAGGACAATACGGGGGGGAAAGCAACTCACATATGCATATGGAATTTACATACCCAGGCCCGAGCCTTAGCTCGCTTTTCTTTGTCAAGTTGAACAGGCAGAAGGAAACAATGCTCATTCCCGCTCACCCGTTGCCTTGACAAATCCTTTCTGTTTTTCTTTTTCTTTTTTTTTTTTGTGTGGTCCTTTTTTGTATTTTGTATTTGCCGCAAAAAGCAATCAAAGCAAAGGCACAAGAAAACGCATGCTTACCAATTAACGAGATATGTGCGAATGTGCAGGAAAACGCGAGAAATTTAGCAAAAGGACAAAAACCCAGAAGACCGACAAAAAGTGGCATACAAATCAAATGTGCTTGGGGAAAAAACACATGCGAAATATTTATAAAAACAAAAACCAATACAAAGGCCCACTAACACTCACTCGCACACACACTTCTAGATGATAGATATGGGCTAAGAGGGGCTGGGGAAGGGCGGGCGGCACTGGCTAGAAAGGACTTTGGAGCCAAGTAGCAAACGTTTATGCTAAACAGAGTGTAACTGCCGGGGTTGCCTGCCAGAGCTGAGAGTGCACGGTGACATTTCTGCAAAAAGCCAGAAAGGATAACAACACACAAGGTGCCACAAAAGGTCCTGTGAGAGCACACTCTCTCTCTCTCTCTCTCTGTGTCGGTCTCTTCGGCAGCTTGCTTGCAGAAAATGTAGCACACTTTCTGGCTCGGTCTCGGACTCGGGCTCGGGCTATTTTTGGCCGACTCTCTCTCTCTCTCTCCGTCTGCAAAGACGAAGCTGCTCGGCTCGGCTCCTAGCTGGCCAACTGACTGCTAGCCCAGTGAATGTCCTGCCAAACGGTTTTCAAACGCTCAGCTGAGAAAATGTAACGGACGAAAGCGGCTGGCGGAAAACTCACTGGCATACAGAGACGGTACAAGAGAACCCAGAAAACCAGTAAAGGAGAAAACTTCACAAGAAACGGCAGCTCGACAAAATCTATACAAAAGTGTCCGTGTCTGTGTCCGTGTCCGTGTCCGTTTCTCTGCCTGTATCTGTGTCTGTGTCCGTGTCAGTATCCGTGTGTGTATGTGCGTGTATGTCGGTGTATGCGTGTGTATAAATTAGTTTGCGTGTACGTGTATGGGTGTGCGAGGATGTTCTTTAGAAGTAGCGTGAAATTTTCAAGCAAAACGCGACGCGCCCTGATTCGAGTTCTTTGTTCGTAACTTTGAAAAAAAAAATCATAAAAAACTTGACAAAAAAGTGAATATAAAATTGGATAATAAATCGCAGCAATTAAAACTGCAAAATAAAATTAAACTAAACATTCAACTACAACTTATTTTATTATTTATTCTTTAAATTTTTAGTGTTAATGACAAAGAACTAAGATAAGACTTATGCTAGAAAGTATGCCCCATAGTTCCCCGGAAAGCGTAGAAGCCGCATTACGATTTTAGTCAAAAACAATGCCAAAAGTTAAGGCGAAACCAATAAAATGAGCCAAGTCGCCTGCAACATCACCAGCAATACCAACAACAACCGTATCGGCAACAAGAACAGCGACCAGGTTGCAGGCCCACGGGAAACAACAATAACAGAAACCGAAACAATAAACCAAACAACATCGAACGCTGGAGGAAAATCAACAAAAATCGACACAGAAATAATGAACGAGCGATGAGATGGAGCGTCGGATTGGATGACGAACTCAGAAACCGACAAAAACCAAAAAAAAAAAACAAAAACAGTACGGAACCATACGAGGGGGGGATCTGCCACTGAAACTGAAACTGAAAACCACAGCGGAACTCGGAATAGGAAATCTGAATCTGAATCTGAAGAGGATCCCTGGACCCGTAAACCGCCGTAATCCGAAAGCCCCGAAAAGTAACAACATCAGTAGCAGCAGAGGCAGCCATGAACAGTGCGGATATTTTGTAATTATTAATGAGTGAGCGGGGGTGAAGAGCGAAGAAAGCGGTGAACAGAGCGATTCGTAGCGGGATACCACCATGTACACTCTGCTGGAGCTCGACCAGCACACACACTGACTCAGAACCCACACAAGCCCGCACCTCACCCCGAATCAAGAAGAACAACAACACACCAGGATTCCCCACAGGACATAAGCAGAATCCCAGGCAGCAAGAAGGAGGAAAGCAGCAAACGAAAGGCTCAATTTCAAGGAATTTGCAAAGCGCTCACACTCCCATTTCCAAACACAAACACACACTAACTAAATAAAGCACACTAACACTGGCACAGGAGCGGGCATCTCTCGTCAGGATAGAAGTAATTAAAAGTAAATAAAGGAGGCAAAAGGAAGCGAAACCAGAAAGGAGAGATTCGCTGGAAAGAAAGACAGGAAGTAACCTGATTACGAGAGGAGCAGAGTGAAGCAATTAATGCCGCAAGGAGCGAAAAAAATACAAGGAAACGGGAGAGCACCAGGATCTGTCGGTGATCTGTGGAGATATTGGAGACTGTAGACGGGAATCTAACGCTAACACTTACACACTCTGAGCACCACCACTCTAACACACACACATACACAAACACAAACACACACACACACATGCACTGAAGTACTGACTGAATGCCTCGCTGCCTAAAAAACAACCAACTAACTCACTGACTGAGAGACTTCAAAGCGCCGGAGACGGAAGGAAGGAAGGATAAGGAGCCTGTGCCCTGACAAGTAGCGGAGCAACAACTAAAGGAGTAACCTTGACTAATAATAACAAAAACAAAAAGCGAAACAACCAACAAAAAAACAAACAACTACAACTTTACTTTATACGCAACTAAAAGAAACAAAACAAAAAACAAAACCAAAAAAACAACTTCAATTTTTAATGCAAAACTACAAAGAGCCACGGCATCAATTTTAAATAAGAAAACTTTTGCACGCTCCCGACTAAAAAAAAAGAAAAAAAACGGAAACCGAAAAACAAACAAATCCCGAAATTTCAACTTCCATCACAGCACCACCATGAGTGATTCAAGAACCGAGAAATTGGCCAGGCTGGCTACCCTGCCCCGCACCCCGCTGCTGACCATCTGGCTGGCGATTAACATGGCCCTGATCGCCCAGGAAACGGGCCACAAAAACAGGATCCACACAGTCCAAGCGGCGTAAGTATTCCAGCCCACTCATAATTATTCAGAATCCTTGTTCACATTCGATGGCATTTACTCAATTAGTGACATTTAGAACTATCAATTAGGCTAATAACATCATAGAGGGGCGACCACGGCTCTAATTCGCATTAAATTATGGCCAAATAATGGTTAGCCATGGCTACCCATTTAGAGGTAACCCCCCCACCCCGCCCCTCCCGAAAAGTTCCAACCCCGACAAACTTTTGCCGGACAAAGAAAAAGTATAGTTGGGCAGTTATAATAACAATAAATTTGTTTCGGGGCTGACACTTTGCTGCAGTGGCCCAGCCTACCTGCCAGCCCCCTCAGGGCGACAGGTGCGTGCCACATAGGTGTTTGTTTGGGGCCATAATTCATGGTAATTTATGATTATTCAAATCATTTTGCTGCAAAATGCGCTCAAAACATAGTCGGCCTCGCTAATTAGCCAGAATGACAGTCAGCCAGTTGGCCAGCTAGCCAGTTGGCCAGTTAGCCAGTTAGCCATTTTGACCTGGCTGGCAGTGAATAAACGGCAAACTGCTCCGCTCGACAGCTTGAATAAGTGCAGGCCATTTATTAGGCCACTCGCTGGATGGTTTCTGGCCATATCTACATCGTCATTGTCACATTTGCATGTGGCAGTCATTAAAATGTGGCAGCAGCACCAGCACCAACAGCAGTGACTGAAAAATGACAACTGCCACTCGATGGTCTTGTAATTACTCACACAGTCGCAGTACCAGAGTCCAAAAGGACACAATGTATGTTTATGTTTGTTTTTGGAAAGCATGGCGTGGCATGGTGGCATGCGGCATGGCGGCATGCGGCATGGCGGCATAGTTATGGTCCTCAACGATTGACAGTTGTCAGCTGTCAACGCGATAGCCACTGAACCAATACGCCCGCTGTTACCCTCTAGGGAGGTCCTTTTGCCATGGTGGCCCAAAGGACCTCCCACCACCGCCGCTGTAACCGCAAAAGCGGACAACACATTCGGACAACGCAAAGAAATTGCCGCAATTGTGGCATTAGTTGTCAGCTACTGTGGCGTTCTGTCAACTTAATCACACAAATTATGCAGAGCCGTAGCTCTGGCTCTGCTATTTTTTGTGTCCTTTTTTGGGTTAGCGCTCATTAGTAAATATTTAGGCACAAACATTTGCATAACATGGCAACCTGGCAAATTAGGCAAATCCAATGTAGGTGGGAGGACGTGGCAGGACCTCCTCTAGTTGGCTCCTATACTCTGAATCCGAATCCGAATCTGATTCCGAGTACGAGTTCGGAGTAGGAATGCGAATGCGGCAGTGGCAGCGACAGCGATTGGGGTACAAATGCACGTTTATGGGATTACAAGATCGCGTGCTGGGAACGCAGACGAGGACACGGAGATACACGCGACGTGGCATGATGTGGCTTATATGGCTGGGCTGGAGCACAGTTGTAGCGTAACAAGAAGTCCAAAATCGAAAATGTCGTGGCAAAAGTCAAGCGACTCTGAGGCCGTTTATTTGGGGCAAAGGCAAAGGCACTGCCACAGCCACTGGCAACGACAAAGTCAGAATCAGAGGCAGTGGCAGTGGCAGAGGCAGAGGCAGAGGCAAAGGCAGTGGCAGTGGCAGAAAGAAAAGCAAAGCCAGTGTAGAAGGCAAAGGCCTCCAAAGATGGAGCAAAAGTTTACGCTACTTTTTCATGCAACATTGCACAGGCGCCGCCACAAAGTATGCAACACAAAATGACAGCCTTGCCGAGTCAAAGTCCCCAGGACCCTCTAGCCCCAATCCCATTCTGCCAGCCAAGTCCAGCTCCTTCCCCCCCCGTCTACTTTCTGGCTCCCCTCGAGCACAAAAAGGTTAAAGGCCAGAGCGACACAGTTTGCTCACTTTACACGCTGCCACTTCCTGTGCGGCAGGCTGCTGGGCTGCCTTGCTGCCTCGCTGCCTGGCTGCCTTACTGCCTGGCTGCCCCGCTGCCTAGCCTGGCTGTTTCTGCTTACTACCAGGCCACGCCACGCCCTGCTGGGCGTCCCGTTGTGCTCCACTTGCCACACAAGTGCCCACTTCACTTGGAATTTATTGATAGCAGATAATGCCAAAGTGGCAGCGACAAAAGCAAAGACCGCCTGTCGTTCGGGCTCACTATTTGAGTTTGCCCCCGTATATGTATATATGTGTCTCTCTGTGTGTGTTTGTATTTTTGTGGGGCAGCTGCATCAACAGCTCGCCGTCGAGTGTCATTGAGCGTAAATTGTTGTTCCTTCACATTTTGAGTATGATTGAAAATATCTACAAGCGGCAGCCTCCTCGGATGCTTGTGTTTTCCCAGCCGTTGCCATTCTGGCTTCTACCTCTTTTTCTTTTCGCCTTTTTTTTTTGGTTTTTTTTTTTTTCGCTTACCAATCGCCATTCCACATGCTTCCATCTGCTTTTCAAATATTTAATAAAGCCCCCGACAAGGCAGGTCTAATTTTTTTCACATTTGCCCCGCTAACCCAATCCCGGCGAGGGGGCAGGCACAACTATTTTTATTGGCCCGCCTGGAGGCGAGAGATATCCGCGCCTTAGCCCAGCGCCATCGCCATCGCCATCGCCATCGGCATCGCCTGATTCTCGTCCTGCCAGCCAGCCAGTCCTGCTGTTCATTTTGCAAAATGTCAAGGACTTGCCAATGCAATTCAATTTTTTATGCATTTACCTCACCTCGAATACGAAATGGGAATGGGTATGGAATTGGGATTGGGATTCGAATTGGGTTTGGGTTTGGGTTTGGGTTTGGGCTTGGGTTTAATTTAATCAAAAGGCCAAACGATATTTCCGGCAAGGCAGTGTGAAAATTTCTAAAATAATTGATTGGAAACCAATGGGAAATGGCAATAGAAAAACCAATTTTAGAGCCACCTTTGTCGACAAAAAATTTGAATTGGAAATGACAAAATATTTACTTATTTTTAAATCAAATTGGAAGTTATAGAAAATACTTTATAATGATTATTTTAGATTTATGCAGGATTATCTCTTAATATATTACTTGTTATACCCATTCAACCCATTGAATCAAAGCGTTATTGAAACCCAAAACTAAAAGCCCAGTGTAGCCAAGACTGCCTTAAACATGGCCGTAAACTGGGGCGTGGCCGAACATCCCGAACTGGCTCGGATAGCCCATAATAGTTAATGTTTCCATGTCCAGGCGGCCATCCTGTGTATCCTGGGAGCTGTTGGCTGCTAGCTGCTGGCTTATTAAGCGGATATGTTTATTTTTAGCGACTGTCAGGCGGCTGTCAGGCATCAAGTTATCACTTTATTAAAAATCGCTTACTCACACTCGCCCTGGGGGCGGCTGGGGCGGCCGTAGGGTCGGAATAGGGAATTGGGAGGCTGGACGCACCCACAGACACCCACAGAGTGCTTTACTGCGCAGCAGAAAGGCCTAAACCAACTTTTGCTTATCTCTGCGTTGGCGTTTGCCTCAGTTTCCCCAGTTTTCCTCAGTTTGCTTCAGTTTTTCCAGCTTCTCAGCTGCCAAGAAATGAGAAATGTGGGGAAACGGAGACAGCAGGCGGCTGCTGTGGCAGTGGCGGAAATGAAGACAAAGAAAACGCTAAAAGAAAGATAATATTTGCTAGTAGTTTTCGCATTTCCGCTTTGTTTTAACGTTTCACTTGAATTTATGCAATGGCGCGTGTCCAACGCAGCGTATACGTAATGGCTGGCACTCAAAGTGCCACTAAAAACGACAGCGACAGCAACAGCGACAGCGAGAACGACAACAAACAATAACGACAATATTTCTCACAGGACACAACACATACACATACCCATATACTTACTGACCAGCCACACCCACCCACACACACACACACACACACACACACACACACACACACAGACCTACTCACACAATGGCACACTACAAACGTGCAGCGCCTCAAGATAAGGCAACAAACTGTGGGCAGCGATAAGATGGCGTGGCACTTGAGGCGACACGTTTTGGGCTTGGCTGTCGTGCGCATGACTTTGCATTTTGGTTTTGTTACAGTTACGGTTCTGTTACCGTATATTTCTTACTTTTTATTCCGTTGCCATATATATTTTCGTTTTTGTTTTTTTTCTTTTTTGTGCGCTGCTGCTGGCTTCCCTTCTGCTTCAGTTGTTGCTTCTTTTATGGCTGTTTTCCGTTTTGTTGTTGGCCCAAAGTGCTAGCTGGAAAAACAGAAATTGTTTCCCACTTACGTGCGCGCAGCTAATTGCATGCCAGATGCAGCACAAATGCACCTACACATCGACAAATATGTGGCAGTAATTTACTGGCCAATTGGGAGTTTTGGTAGCTCGGGACATGGCGAGTCGGGGGTCCATTAATATTGCACCAATAAAGAAATTAAAAGTATAGTTTATTGTATGATAAGCTAATGCACTTCTTGAGACTATAAATACTTAAGATCCTGATGACTTTGATAAACTGCTAGCAAAGGATTTTTCTTCCACTGCATAATCCTATAAGAGGCAACACTTCTGGCGATTGGCAAGTAGAGAGCCCGGGCTCTTCTCGTATTTTTGTGCTCTTTAGCTGCCTTCGATCAATAGGCAAATATTTGACGCCTCAAGTACGACCTATTGACATTTTCTAGTGCACTTAACGACAAGCATGCCCCAAACACACACACACACACACACCACTATACACGCATGTGAGTGTGTGTAAGTGTGAGTGTGGGGCTGCATAAATTATTTGACAATACGTGGGGCATAATATTAGTTTCACTTAGCCGTGAAAGGAACACATTTGCATATTACGTATACGCCACGTTCCACCGCCCTGGGAATGGAGCGGCATAAGCGAAGTTGGCGAAAAGTTTTTGGCGCGTCCTTCAAGTAATTTTTATTGCAGGCTGTCAAAAACTTATTGACAGCACCTGCCAGCCAAAGTAGCAGCAGTGCATAAATTAAACTTTAATGGCTAGAGCGTATAGCGTAGAGCGTGTGGCAGAAAGAGGTTGTTACCACAAAACTCGTAACCCAGAGGAGCGGCAAAAATTGCGCATACGCAGCATTGTACGCAAGCAAACACCCAATCAAAAACTCAAATCAAATAGCAATCAAAACTTTTTCATTATCAACATCAGACAAGAGGCCCAGGCACAGGCTGAGCCAGAGAACCAGGCACAGGACCAAAAAATAAAAACCGCAAAAAACCCAACAACAATAGCAACAGAGTATTTTCATGTACGAGTTTATTTATAAATACGCTGCCATTTTTGCCGTCGGCTTTTGCTTTGATGCCCACGCTGCGTATACACAATGGCCCGCAATCGACTTGGGTTAAAGCTCAAGTGAAAGTAGGAAAAAGGCAGCCGAGGGGGGGCTAGGGGGAAGGATGAGAGAGCGGACGAGCGAAGAGAGTATGGGTCGTGGCACGCCCAGGCTTGATTACAAAAATTATAGCCGACTTTTGTGGGCTGCAAAATTAAAATCATATCAAATCAGCCACAACAATTGACTGGTGAATGTGCAAATTAGGCAAAATATATATACATACGCATATATATTTATTTACACATACATACATGTATGTATGTATATACATATTTATAGAATCTATAAATATATACCCGATGTGCCAAATGAAAAGCAAACAAGACACATGCCAGCGAAATGAGACACAGGACTCCCGAAAAACGCGCACGCGCGCTTAAGAGACAAAATCGTGCCTTTTCCTTTCCCGTTGCCGTTGCCATTCCCGTTGCTGTTGTTTCTGTTTATTTGCAGGCGCAACTTTTATTAAATTGTGATTTTGCTCACCACATCGCTGGGTGAGCCGCCACCGTCAACCACCCACTCTCCCCCATCCCGAAGGCCCTGCAGAGCCGAGTCTGAGCTGTGTATCCAATGGATTTCTGGCTTCTGGCAGAGTTGGAATAACAACAAACGCGCTTTAATAGCACAGTTTAGCGTAGAATAGACGCAAATAAACAGGCATTGAAGTGCCTTCGCCTGGCAGTCAACTGGCGACGTATGCCTGTGCCTTCATTGCCAGGCACATGCAATAAATATTACATACAAACGCTCGTGTTGGGGCGCACTTGATGCCGCATAAAGCGAAAGTAGCACAAGCCCAAGCACAAACACACACACACCCTGCCACACGCTCTGGGCATACACTCGGCACCCACACAGTGGCACTTAACCTGCAACGACTGCCGAGCGCAATGTCTGTGTCGACTGTCAGTCGCTTTTTCCAGGAAACGCTGAAAGTCCTGCCACACACAAGCACACACAAACACGCAGAAAAAAAAAGAAATCTCACACACGCTTGAAAATGATGCACAGCAACAAATGCTTGAGCAAACATTCAGGGTTCAACCAGTACAGTAGAGATTAGATATAAATAACAGAATTTTCAATATAAATTTTAAGAGAGAAAATACATTTCAAGATATATTTTTTAAGAGTTATAGAACTGTTATAAAATTTCATCAAGAAGTTCCTTTATCAAGAAGTTCCTTCATCAATCCGATTTCCGGTTTAGAAAGGTCCACTGTATTTACCAACATCAGTGATTCTCATTCCATTTGCGTTGCCTGACAAATGGGTTGCATTGTTGACTTTTGAATTGAATTGAACTGGTTGGAGGAGCTCACTAATGAAATGAAAACTCTTTCTTTCTTTGCAGAACCGGCGGTGGGAGCATGCTGGGGGACGTAAACATATCCGCTATCCTCGACTCCTTTAGTGTTAGTTACGACAAAAGAGTAAGACCCAATTATGGTGGTAAGTAGACCAATCTGCGGACACTGAATGTATAAATCTAGTCACACTTACCCAGCTGAATGCAAAACTGCAAACAGCTAACTGCAAACCCAAAACGCAACGCGACTTGAACGAAACGCAAATGGGGGCACAGCCCGGTTAATGTAATGAATTGAAAATGTTTAGGCGCAGGGGTGGTTGAGGCGCAGCGATTTAAATAATATATACACCATTGAGAATCACTAATGAGACTAACAACCATAATTTTTACAAATAGCTTTATAACACCTACTATAAAATACGTGTTTGCAGGACCTCCTGTCGAAGTCGGAGTCACCATGTATGTGCTATCGATCAGCTCGCTCTCAGAAGTGAAAATGGTACAAACTAATTGAACTTTGTACCTTTCTATTATTGTTACCGTTAAGCGCTCTCTCGCATACTATCTCTAATTATCTAACTACTCCTAACTCTATCTCTCTGTCTTTTGGTCTTTGTTGTTGGACTTTACTTTCTAGTTATCGTTTTTTGTTTAAGTTTTGATTTAAGTTTCTGTACCACTCAACGCATTAGTTAACACACGCTCTACAACACACCACAACCCCTTCCAACACACACTAATCTTGATTTGGAAACCAACAACCTGTTTTCAACTGTTTTGCTTTGTATCTTTGGAACACTCTCTCATCCATATATGTATAATCGATAGATTAGACCGATCTATTGTTTCCAACCCGTTAACAAAAGTACACCAGTTGAAAGTGTTATTTGCGATTTTATCCAAACACCCCACACACCTATACCCGTATACTGTACTTATTTCGGTTTGAGTTTTACGTTTTGTGTTTATATATTTCCTGATTTTCAGATTTCCTGATTTCCCATTCAGTTATCTCCTTTTTGGTACTAAATCTCTCAAGCTGTAACTCTTCCGAATGTTTAGTTCCGTTTTATAGCCGCTGTGTTTTTTAGTGTTTTTCTCCAACAACTTCTCCACAGTTGAATTTGATTTCGCTTCCGAAATGAATACTTAGCCAAGGTCTGTTTTGCTAGGAGCTGACTCGATTTAGGCCATACCCATACTACCAGAATTTATAGGCACTCTCGTCCCCCCGTTTCTGGCAAAAACGGCAAGCCACTTGCCGCTCGATTGTTTTTCTCAACTTTATAGTGCAAGAACACCCCCTCCTTCAGCATCGTCAACACATTGTAAACTAAATGTCAACTCTAACTCTCTCTCTCTCTCTCTGTACCCTCTATATATATTTTCATCAAATCAACGATTGGCAAAAGCTATTTATGTTCCTTAAGCTCGACAAAATGACTTCCTATGTGCTCACCGTTTACTTTATACCTCTGTGTGTGTTTGTGTATGTCTAATTGGCCAAGCACAACTCCAAAATTACCCACAACACACACACACATACACACACCCATCTACGCCCACCCAAACTCACCCACATATGTACCTCCCAAAAAAACTAAAAACAGCAACCAAAAAAAAAAAACTAGAAAACCATCAACAACATTTCAACCCTTTCCGGAGCATTCTTCCTTCCATTTCTATGTACAAAATATCGAAGCATAGCGTAGCATACGTATTCCCCACAAGAACCACTCCAAAAGTATCTAAAACTAAGCAATACTCTTGCCTCTCACCTCATGCGTATTGTTTCTGTCTTCTTCTTTTTATAGGCCCACCTATAAACTCAAATAATTCAAAGCTTCAAGAAACATTTTATAGCCTTACTGCTGCCAAATCGCCATTCCCAAATAACAAAAAAAAAAAACAAAAACAAATCTATTTTTATCTAAATGCAAAATAAAAATAAAAACTAAAAATACAAACAAATGGTGTGTGAAATCCGCTATTCTAATTCACTTAAAATTAGTTTAAAATTTAAATAGATGTTTATTTGCTAGGTGCCATATACATATATTTTTTTTTTCATCAATAATATTTTTGAGCAACTGCAACTTTTTCGTATAGCTGAGCAAAAAATAGAAAAAATAGAAAAAAAATATATATACAAAAAATCAGAGTAGTAGACTGATTTGGTTTTCATTCGGCGCGTGCATTAAAAACAAAGCAAAAGCCTAAACACATTCAAAATAATATATTAAAATATAAACTACAACAATAACAGAGCGCACCGCTTGCCAATTTAACTGTTTCAACCGTACATTATATATTTAATTTTGCTAATGGAAATTAAAGAGCACCCGAGAAGAGCTAATGGAAAGCCAGACGATTTCCTAAAAGTAGGCAGCGAAAAATAATGTACAATGAGCGTCCTGCGTAATGCGTCCATTGTTTCTTG
The DNA here is from genome assembly GCA_035045925.1 of Drosophila atripex. Classification (NCBI taxonomy): domain Eukaryota; kingdom Metazoa; phylum Arthropoda; class Insecta; order Diptera; family Drosophilidae; genus Drosophila; species Drosophila atripex. The sequence continues at coordinate 10,507,945 of JAWNOP010000012.1, read as the reverse complement.
TACCGCTGTGTGTGTGTTTCTGTTCCTCATATATACTTATATATATATATATATATAAATACTTTTTGGGTTTTAGTCACATCTAATCTAACATGAACAACTACAGATACAGATAGAACAACTACAACAACGACAACAATCCACAACGAACCAAAAACCAAAACCAAATAACGAGCAAAATGAAAATTCCATCAATCCGTGTGTGTGTATATGTTGCAGGTCCCCCTGTGGAGGTTGGCGTCACAATGTATGTCCTCAGTATCAGTTCGGTTTCGGAAGTTCTCATGGTACATACGTTAATATATACCAAAAACTAAATAAAAATAAAACAAACTACAAACTACAATTTACAACAGATACAAACAAGAGAAAAATAAACAATTTTCTTTGTGTTGTGTTTCATTCTTCTTTTTTTTTTTCTCTTAAATTCAACTCTCAAAGAAAGAAAATCAAAATTAATTCATAAATCTACTCGTATACTTCTTAATTTCTCTCAGTCTCTCTCTTACCTCTTACCTGTAACTATCTCTCGCTCTCTCTCTCTCTCTATATCTATCTCTCTCTACCTGTCTTTCTATCTCTCTATACATATATATAACTCCCATATCTTTAAACTATATGTTTATATCTCAATGTCTGTCTCTGTTGCTTAAAAGCCCATTTTGTGTCTTAGCATATTTTATTAAAAACTCCATTTTTTTTTATTTCGATAATTGGCCAGAGACATAAAAATTCTTTACGATTACGTTGATTCACTTTTGGTTCGTTACGACCATTCAAAGCCAACTGCAATCCACCCGATATACAGTATAAATATATATCTATATACATAATACCATTATAAATATATCCAACAAATTTCTAAATTACAAAATTAAATGTTGTGTGAAACGAATTGTTATTGCAATGCAATTGCCAGACAAGAAATATATCAAATTCCAGTGTTGCATATTCGTTTTGTGTTTATTGTTTCATTCAATGTTAATACATAGGCAATGATTGTTCGCAATTGTTTGTTGTTCCATTTCATTTACGCTCCAAGCAGTTTACGCCAAAAGCTTCTTCTCAACTCAAACAATACTACAAAAATACAATAAACGAAATACACAAGTTGAAATTCACATTTGAAATTACTTTTAACAGAAAAAAAAAAAACAAATACCGAAAGATGTATATTTTACAAAATTTTGGTGTTAATCTTTGAGCTCAGAATGTGCTGCTCTCTCTTTCTTCGCCACTCTATTCTATCTCTTTCTCCTCCTACTCCAACTCAACAACTATGCTGCGTATACTGTCGCTTTGAAATGCCATTTCTATTCGTTCAGTTTGTTGCCTTTTGCGTTCCATTACGTTTCATATACCGCCTTGTCTCTGCCCCAATCACCTACCCATACCACCCATACCACCCGCCCACCATTTCCATTCCATTTTCATGGAAAATTGCGAAAAGTCAATCAATCTAATTGCTGTATAAATCTTTATTTATCGCCTCATCGAGTACATGGCCGAAAGTTCATCCCATCACCATTATCATTATCGCCACCACACCCGCACACTGACACAATGCTGGGCCTCCAAAAGACGAGAAACGAGAGATATTTATCCCATATTCATATATCTTTATATCTATACTCTCATATAACCGTCATTCTGCTACCCAATTGTACTTGTTGTGATCTCTGGTATGCAAAGTGCAAAAAAAAATCAAAATAACCACAGCAGTCCCATTGACGAGGGCTGCGCGCATGCGTATTTGTTAATTAAAAAGTCAAGTGGAATCTAAATGAATATGAATGAATATCAAAGTAATCCACACAGCATATACTCTAGCATATATAATCAGCTCGGTGTCGATGTGTTCGTCAAACGATATATGGACTAAATAATCATGTACAAGGGACTTAATGCTCATTTCTGCCTGTTTCTGTGTTTATTTTCAGTTTACTTTTCATTTTATTCTTTCGCGGGGACAATGAGACAGGGACGATGGCCAAGATTTAGTTATTTTTCCTTCTAATCAAAAATACTCTATATGATATTGGATTTTGAAATAAAATAATAATTATTCTGTACGCCGCACGTTCTTATTTGTTATGTATTTTTTTCTTACAGCCTCCAAAAAAATATTTTCCAAATTATTTAATTGCTAAACATATATCATAAGTGGGATAGAATTGGGCCCCAAAAAGGATACTTTTATTTTATTTATTCTCCGCAACACTTTCAATCGATTTACACTGTCACAAAATCTATCTATTTCATCGAATTTGCCAGGATCGAGTGTGAAAAATAGAGAGCAACCAACAGATCGAACTAATTGGCAGATGATGAGATATCTTGAAAAAGCAATTAGACTTCGCTGCACTTTTGCTGCATAAAATCACATAAAAAAAAATTACAAAACTATCGAAACACTCTCTCACATTTAAGAAATGTTCGTATGACACAACTGCACCGTTTGGCTTTGGCAATCAATTTATGCGAAAATAACATGCCCAACACGAACGTAAACATGAACACACTCTCGTATACACAATCCAGCAAAGTAACTTACAACTTACAACAAACTTACAGGAACAACAACATGTTCATTTCCAGTCCGATCATTTCGTACATGACAATTTTTCATTTCCACAATTTGTGTTTTGCTCGGAACAGAACAGAACAGAACAGAATTGCTACGCTGCTAATGAAAATAATTCAAAAATAAACTGAGCCAATGCCAAACCGAAACAAGAACAACAACACGCATACACACAGATATACACACAGAAACTCAGCTATTACAGGATACAGATACAGGGGCTACAGATACAGATACACAATGACAACGCAGACAAAATTTACATAAGGCAACCCATCCAATCCAATCCAAATTCAGCCGAGCAGCGAGGCAGTTAAAATCAACATGACACAGTCACAGAAAACAAACAACAACATGAGGTTACAAAACAACGAACACAAAAAAAAAATGGGTAACAAGGACCAAATATACAACCATGCCACATGCCAATATATATCTATACATATGTAAATTGTAAATGGTATAAAAAGATATATAAAAATAAAACAAACAACTCGATAGACCCTCTCACGTTTGGGGTTAATTGTGATGCCATTGTAGGCACATTTCCATTTATATATACTCGTTTACTGACATGCACATAAGTATTCGTATTTAGAGTTGATTTTGTGTATGTGCCAAGAATAAAAAATACAAAAATAAAATACCAGGTTGACCCCAGATCCCCAGAGAACCCTTTTTTTTTGCAAGAAGAACAAAAAAAACAAAAACCAGAAAACAAATATATAAAAAATTCAAACCCGAACAGAGTTATGGAAATTGCATTTAATCCACACTAACTTAAATTCCATTATCGATTGCGCTTTAAGTTGTCCTACCTCTTCAGTTTGTAGCTCCTATTTTGTATTTTAATTGGTTTGGAAACAATTTCTGTTTGAGTTTTTGTTTTGTGAGTTGGGCGTGCCATAAGCCGAGTGGAAACCAAATCTGCCAGTTAAACTTCAAAACGTTGATGCGAATGCGAAGAAGATTGCAGGCAACCCACGACCACGAACCGTGTGCAATTTTCGCATCATAAATATTATATTGCCTATATACATATACATAATAAAAAAAAAAACAAAAACAAGAAAATTACGTATACGCTCTGTAGACAGACACAGCTAAACGAGCAGCTCGTACAACTCAGCGTGCGTTAAAGTACTGCCAAAGTACCCAAAAAGCAAGCAGTGTGCGCTCTATAAATATTTATAACTACTTACAAATGTTATTACCTGCTGTAACTACTACAACTACTTCTATTATTATAGCATTTGCATTTACATTTACATTTACCTTTAGCATTTACATTTGCATTTACATGCTTTTACGTTTAATTTTTGGTTCGTTGTCGTGACGCGCTTGAAGATAATGATATGCAAGACTGAGAGAAACAACTCGAGTAGTTGTCTTTATACCGACCCTAACCCCTAACCTCTCTCCGAAAAAAAAAAAAAATCCACACACACACACACACTGGAAATCCACCTTACCACCTCCACACCCAACCACTACCACCTCACTCAGACACACAGATACAAATGAAAACAGAGCCACACAGCCGAATTGTTTGTCGTTTTACAATCGAATCCCCAATCGAATCCAAATCCAATCCGTAGCCTAGAAAACGCTTAGCTTCGAGCCACTGCAGCAGGACAAGCAGAACAGCAGAAACTCAAACTGAAAACTCAAATAAAACAATGAGTTAAGCCAAACTACCGATACTCCTGTATAAAGCCAGCCCAGCCTGTTGCCATAGATGCCAAAGTAGTAGTTACCGAAAAAATACCCAAAAAACCCCTCTAGTAGCCAGAAAAAAAAGCCAAAGCTACTTCACATCACAGCAATGAATCCATACGAATATTTGTGAGAGGTTTCTGTACTACTTATATGCTTACCCGATCCCAATTAAAGTCCTTTATTGCTACTGTAAATAAGCCTTTAACTTGAAACTCAACTATTTTTTCCATTACCTGTTTCTTTTGATTTCAACTTTTGTTTCCTTATTGACGAGTCCCAATAAGTCTGTACAAAAAGTTTTAATTCGAAGTTTTTTGCATGCCATCTAGCCACCCATCCTGCCTTCCTGTATAATTACAAAAAAAAAAAAATTATTAAAATTTGAAATTGTTGCACGTTATGATTCAACTTGATTTCCATTTGCCGCAAGACATTTTCTTTGTGCGTTTGTTAAGTGTATCTGTTGTGCCCAAAAACTTTCCGCCTAGTTTCTACAAATTCAACTCTAAACTTGTTTCCATCTCTAAAATCTTTCCTTTGATTTGTTGAGAATTTTTTAAATAAACACACAATACTTTTAGTTATTAGTGGTTTAGTTAACTATTAAGTGCTCACTGCCAATTTTTACTAATATCTCTCAATCTCTTTTTGCTACCTTCCCCCATTTTTTAACCAAAAAATACGAAAAAAAACCAAAAACCGAATCGAAACAAACCCGAATTGTGAATTAAATAGGACTTCACATTGGATTTTTACTTTCGTCAATTTTGGACCGATCCTCGTTTAGCGTATAGAAAACGACCTGGTGTAGAAACACTGTCGGTTGGATCAGAGTTCATTAAGAATATTTGGGTACCTGACACCTTTTTTGTAAATGAAAAACAATCATATTTTCACATTGCAACAACCAGTAATGAATTCATACGTGTGCATCATTCTGGATCGATAACAAGAAGTATTAGGTAAAAACCAACTCTCAAATACCGCAACTACTGCAACTCCCAAAACTCTAAGCTCTTAATGAAAGCAACAAAAAAAATAAATACATTAACATTAACATTAACATTAATTAATTGTCTGTATATGTGTATGTGTATTTCAATATTTAACAACAATTCACCCTACCAACCAACCAAAAACCAAAAAAAACTAACCCAAAACCAATAACCAACAAAAAAAAACCTCCAACCTCCAACTAACTAAACTTCAACATTCTACTAACGATTTCGTTTGAACAAATTATCATTTTTGGCCCTTTTTGCAACTAACTTTTTTTCTGTGTGTGTATAAATCGATGTTGTAATTTTTTAAATCTATACGAAAATGGAAAAATTCTACAGAACGAAAAACAGTTTTCTTCCAAACGATTTAACGATTATTCAAGTGAGTTCAATTGGCAAGTGAAAGTGAAAGAAAGTTGGCAACTTTTCGAGCGATGCAGCCTCTAAAAATGACAAGCCGTATTTGTACATAGACTATCTTTTATTTAAATCAGTCCAGAAAGAAATTAGTGACCGAAGCGAGGCCAATATTAATACTCGATTGGCTGGGGATATCCTGACTCATTTCATATCATCCATGGGATAGTAAGACTCTCGTATCACTTCGACAATGCCTCCCTCTCGACAACAAAATATCTATGTGGCTCATATGTAGTGTGAACAACAAGCATATTGATTACCTCACCCAGAAATTGAAAATTGTTCAGCATCGACTACCAGGACTCGTAGGTACCTGTCTCATGTGTATCTGACACCGCAAAAAGGTTTGACTGGCCGCAGTAGCTGGGCTACTGGGCGCACTATTTTCTACTACCTTTAAACAAGAATCTGTCCAAAATAGCAACCAAATAGCAACCCCAGCAGCCAACAAAATAAAACCAGAACTGCAAATGCAACAATGCCATATATCATAATAGCCAAAGCAACAAAATAAGTATGAGTAGCGTTTAATTTTCCGTAGCTGTAAGCAAACTTAAACAACGTCTTAACAACCTAACAATCTATGTAAGCCTACTAAAGCCTACCCTATGATAATGTATTAAGCCCTGCGTAAGAGCCAATCGCCTCACTATTACTACAACTAAACTGCCACTCAAAGTATCTCTCACTTACCAAAACTAAATAAAACAGCAGCAAAATATATATAAATATTATAGCTCATATCCAATTGAACTCGCTCTGTATGTAATGACTTGAACTTGAATCCCCCATGATTTCCCGCCCCTTGTATATAGTACTAGAGTCTGATTTTTAAAGTATCTCTGCTCGTTTGTTTGTTGATGTCCTCCCAGCTGCCTTTGAATCTGTTACTAATCGAACGCTTTCTTTCCCCCAATAACTCCTGCCAACAAAAAAAATACAAAATATCTCCTTTAGATTGACAATTACCGCATCGTGTCCGATGAATCTGCAATATTTCCCAATGGATCGCCAGCTGTGCCACATTGAAATCGAAAGCTGTAAGTACTATGATCTCAATTACCACTGAACTCTAGCAAATAACTAACGCAATAATAATGCTAAGTGAAATCCAAGTAACTATTATGTCGAGAAATGTTAACAATAACGAAACAAAGCAAAATGTGAACAAGAAACCAACTCATTCAGAATGTGAAGCAGCCAACTCGGCAGGGGAGTGGCCAAAAGGAGGTGTCCAGTTTGGGCCGAAAATTGCCGCATATTTTAGCCGGTGTTGTCAAGTGCTTAGTCGTTTCGCCTTTTAGCCAAATTGTATTGTAGCCTGCACCTATTAGCCAGTAACCAGTAACCAGTAACCAGTAACCATTACCCCGGTGCCGGAGCCCCAGCTGCACCGAGTCTTGGCCACTCCAGTTAGCCGAGTTAAATTCAATTCAACAGAACAGAACAGAAACTGAACTGAAATGAATTCAACTCTCAATTCTCTCAAGCAAAGGCCGTGCGCTGTTTGTTCGGTGTGGGCAGACAATTTAAACTGAAATCATATGTGAAAATATCCAACCAAACCAGAATCAAGCCAGAACCAAACCAAACCAAACCGAAACCAAAACAATTAAAATGCAAGCAAGTAAATTTTAAGTGCCTCGACACAGACACAGACAAAGATACAGATACAGCTACAGCTACAGATACAGATACAGCTACAGAAACAATCACGTTCAAATAAAAAAAAAAAAACTCACACACAGAGCCTCAAAAAGCAATTAAGATGCCTTTGATGTCAATTGTGAACAGAGCAATTATGTTGCAACAAATAGCAGGAAATCGAATTGAATAAAATTGAATTGTCTTTAGGTGGAGCTTAGGTTGTGTGAAATTGAATTTTCGGTTTTGAGGATAAACACAGGCTCTCAATAGATTCAAGTACTATTTTAATTTGTCAATATATATATATATATATGTGTGTGTTTTTAGTTCGTTGTGCATATTTTGTTCAATCAAAATCAAAATTGTCCCCTCGCCCAAGCAAAATAAAATAATCAAATCAATACTAACTCATCCAACGAGTTCAACTCCCACCTCAGATATTTTTGGTCATTTACGTATTTGTTTTTTTGAAACTTCCACGAAGTTGCAAAGTGTCACAGCATCTTTATCCGCATCTACCCGAATGATTTACCCAGCAACAGCAATCAACCAGTATCAGTATCTATCTATAAAAAAGTATATATCACTTATATATCATCGCAAGTGCAGTTCACAATTTCATGGCGCCGTGTATTCATGATGAAAAATTGGTTGGTTTTCGGTCGCCTTCTCAATTTCAGGAACCATGATACCGAATTATGATAATATATGCCTCTGCCTATAGTTCGATGGTTTTTCCTTTAAGCCGTCCACCGTCCACATACCCCTGTTGGATTAAGTTGAATAATTATAAGTCAAAATACCCCCATACACAGCACGCTTTTGCTTAAGATCTATTATTGTATATACGTTCCAATATGCATACCATTTACGTATAGACCTCCTTTGTCAAAACTCGCCAAACACACACCCGAAAAACATTAGCCTTAAGACTGTATCTATCCCGAAAAGAACATTAAGAGTGTGTGAGCTAAGTATTCTGTGTTCAAGTCCCCGCTAATCAACAAAAGAAACCACCAAACACCAAAACTAAAAAAAACAATAAAAACTAAAACTACAGAACATGAAAACAATAAACATCAATTAATTAACTACTGCCCCCCTTTTTGCAACAACAACTACAACAACTACCAACAACAACAATCTTCAAAATCAACAACAATGAAGTCGGTTACACGATGCGAGATATCCGATATTTCTGGAGAGATGGACTGAGTAGTGTTGGCATGAGCAGTGAGGTCGAACTACCGCAGTTCCGAGTTTTGGGACACAGGCAGAGGGCGACCGAAATAAACCTAACCACAGGTACCCCCATACATTAAAAAAATCATAACAACCCAATAAAAAAAAAAACATATATATCTATACCTATATGCAAAAAAAAAAACAAAATAATAATAATAACAACATCAATATAATCACATTACCATTTCCTTTGTTTTTTTTTTAACAACAAGCATTTTTCAACTTGAACTTTTAACCAGTTTTCCGTTTTCCGTTTGTCGTAATGGATTTCGTAATCGTATTTTGATTTTGTGTTTCTGAAAAAAGGGTTAGCGCATATCCGAGAGTAACGAAACACGCACATTTTAACCAACCAACCAAAAGTTTTGTGTTATTTTCTCGTCTACTTCTAATACTACTACTACTACTACTACTACTACTACTTCTTCTTCACCAATATATATATTTATCGAATATATCTTATCGAGTGCTAACCGTAACTTGTGCTACTAACCAGATCAATCGAACCCTCTTTCCCCCATCTACTTGCTACCTATATATACATATATATATTGTGTTTGAAGTGTCCTCTACTAACCTCTGTTGTGACTACTCGTTGATTTCATCTCTTCTTTATACTCTCTTCCATTTCTTTGCTTATCCTTTCGTTTATTTTCAACCGATATCTACGATTAACCGATTACCGATTACTCTTTACTGTTTACTGTTTACTGTTTACCAATTAACCGTTAAATCGATCAGTAAAGCAGCAGTTAGTGGCGTAGTTGAGCGATAGCTAGGAGCAGCCATTATGATTTTCATTTCCGTTATCGTTTACGTTTCCGTTTCCGTATCCGTTTCGATTTCTGTTTCTCAGTATCAGTATCAGTTTCGGTTTGAGTTTTTTGTTTCATTATTTCGTGTCGCAAGAGAGTCCAGTTTCGTTTGCTTGGGTAGGCAACTAAAAGCAACTAAAACGCTAATGAATACTAAGTAATCGACCTAAGTAAATGCCAAAAAAAAAAAAAAACGAAAATAAGAAATTTGTAAAAGCCAATGACTAAAATATACAAATATAAACAGATGACACAAGAGCACCCATTTCTGACACCAAACATCTAGTTAAGTTTTATTAGCTTTAAGCCAAATACTACTGCCAATAAGAACAAACAGTAGCTGTAAGTCAACCAGAGCGTGCCTACTAAATGCTCCTCAATATTTAACAACCTACAATTAGTTATGCTTTGCCAATGAAAATTCAACAATTATAATGCATTTTTAGCGCAATTGTAATATACGAACAATTAAGAATTTTAGAATTTCTTCTCGATTAAATAAATCAAAAAATATATTTTTGAACAACACTCAAAGCGACAAGTTCTGAATGAGACTATTAATCAAAAACAAAAAAAAAACAAAAACAACCAATACATACAAAAAATTGAAAAATGTTCAAACAAAACCTTATGGAAAAAAAAGAACAAAACCACAAACCAAAAAAAAATGGAATTATATTAAAAGAAAAACTGGTTTAATTGAATTGTTATAAAATTTTTAAATAATAGAATAGAACTTATTAATAGTCTCACGAAATGTATTTTTTGTTTTATGCATATTTTTCAACAACAACAACAACAACAACGACAACCTCACCACCGAACTGTGCCAACAACAACAACTACTACTACTAAAACAACTGTAAAATAAACTCGTCCAACAATTACAACAACAACAACAAATACGACACCCAAAACTAATACAAAAACTGAAAAACCGCAAAAACCCAAAACCAAACACCAAACTGTACAATATGCAATTTCAAAACATAACAACTAAAACCACAACAACGAAACAACCCAAAACAACAACTACAATTAAAACTAAACTATATACACAACTATATAGTCGGCTACACGATGCGTGACATACGCTATAAATGGAACGAAGGCCCCAACTCGGTCGGTGTCTCGAGTGAGGTTTCGCTGCCCCAATTTAAGGTCTTGGGTCATCGTCAAAGAGCTATGGAAATCAGTCTTACCACAGGTACCTGTAGACGGTTACCGATTTTCTTTTAACTCAAACTTTACTTTTACCTACCTATATATATTTATATATACATATATATATACAATACCGATGATGACTTATCTATATATAAACATATATCTATATATAACATACTATATATAAATATATCTCGTTATGATTTTGCGTTTCTTTTCAGTTTTGCGTTTTCGATTCAATTCTACAATTTGAGGCTCTTCATTTCGATAAGTTTTGCTTATGAGTTAAAATTCATTTATCGATTCGAAATAATTTTCAAGCAGCATTTGTAAAAAGTTATCCCCAAAATTCAATCATGTTATGGAACAGGCTTATCAAATCGAGAAGAGTTGGAACTCGAACCCTGGTTCAAGCACCCACCCCGGGAGCTTCAAGCAGGATTCTGAGATAACTGAACCCGACCCAAGAAAAGTGAACAGAAAATATGAAAATGCATGTTAAGCATCCTAAGATTTTTACATAATTTCTATTTCCATTTAGCTAGAGTTTGTTTCATCAACTTATCTAATCCATAGCATACAAAATACCAAGCAATAAAGTTAACAATTAAATTAATAATAATATTTAAAACTAGTCCACTTTCATAGTCTAGACTCTAGACTCTAGCCTGATAGACTCGTCGCGTCCTAGAGCTTTCCCACTTTTACTCGTACCTACAGGATACTACTGTTCATATATCCTTTAACGCAAAATCAACGCATGTTACAAGCTAGCAACAATTTTCCAACTTTAGTTTGTTCATCGAATTGTTTTCCTTTTGGCTTACGTTTAATTTCAAGATCTCTGAGTTGGTTCCTCCTTTATTTTGAAACGCTCATAAGTTCATATATTACAGCAACAGAAAAACAACCAAAAAAATAGAATAAAGCCCGTAAATCGTATCGTATTGGTAATGCCAAAAGAAATGCAAAAATCAAACCAAATCAAATGAGAAATCAATATGAAATTGAAAACCAATCACCTAGCGACCTTTGTATCATAGAACCGAACAAAAAAGCAATGAGAATACAAATGATAATCGTATGCAAATTATTAAGAAAGTAATGGAAATAGCAAAGCTTAACTGAATATGGCTTTTCCTTAGTAAATCATGCTTTTGATTTATGCCTGACACATTATTACAATACTTATAATCAATTCAATTTTTTAAGCTGCCAAATGCCCACACTCATACTCTCATACACACACACACACACACACACATACAAATAATTTTATTAACTAGTCACAGAAATTAGTTTTTACTACCAATAACAGCAACAGCTATCTAAAAAGTATTTAACAGTAATTTAAAACGCTATCAAAACTCATTAGCATAATCTACAAACAACTACAAACAACGACAACAATCAACACCAAACATTCTGTATTGTAAATCAACAACAACCACAACAACAGCATTAATATTTAAATCGAAAAAAAAAAAAAAATCGAACAACCAAAAAGTTATGCAACATATATTAAAAATTTTACTCAAATCCTAATACGCAAAAAGCATTCAAACGTTCAAAATTATCGAACGAGAAACAATAAGAAGTTCAAAACCATTTTATACATACTTAATGAATATATATATATTTACCTACAATCAAGTTAAAATTATCTTCAGAAAATATATATATATATCGAAAATACAAAACGCCCTCCCAAGCATGCTCTCATCTTATAAAGTTTCTTTTACAAAATCTTTAACAAAATAAATATATAACTATAGACCAAACAGCAACAATTGCAGGCAATTCAAATGCTCCTAATTAGGTCTTAGACTAGCTGCCTCTATTCATATTTCTTTTATTATTTCGTTTTACTCCTTTCTTCAGATTTTTGCCCAGTTTCAGTTAACCTACTCTAATGCAAGCCACTATTTTATTTCTCAAGTACATTTGACTAACCTTACTCCTATAATCCCATTTTTCTCCTATAACTAAAGTTCAGAGATTCTTGCAGAATGACACCAAAAATGAATTATTCAAATCGGACTGAACTGGAGCATTCTGCAAGGATTCGTGTGGAATGCCTAGAATATTTTTCAAGTTTAGTTCTTGACCTTAGCTTTGACTTGACCTTTAACCATTTCGTTTTTAGCCCACACTTAAGTACCTAAGTATCTGTTTATTGACGTATTGCCTGCCTGATAACGAAGCCTCGTCTAGATCGAAACTAACAATATTTCCAGGAAAAGTGCCAGCCGATCATGATTTCATATAAAATGCGCTCATACTTGATTTTATTTCGTCTTTAAGTTTTATATTTTGGTTTAATTTTCTTGGAATTAAAAGTATTGTTTGTGTTTATTTTTGATTGGTGAAGAATACCTACTAATATTATTTGTAAATATTTGCAAACGAAAATAAATCTTAGCGAAAAAAATACTAATAATATATTTTTATCTCTTTCTCTCTCTCTCTCTCCTCTTTCTGCAAAAAAAAAAATTAAAAAAATAAAAAACACGCTCATCATATGATAAAAAATATATCAAATTATAATTAAAAAACAAAAAATCTTAACTAATTCCACGACAAAAACAAAATTGGCGAGGGCAGGAAACTATTCGCGTTTAGCCTGCGAAATTCAGTTCGTGCGTTCGATGGGCTACTACCTTATACAAATCTATATACCCTCTGGACTGATCGTTATTATATCATGGGTATCATTTTGGCTCAATCGCAATGCAACGCCGGCGCGTGTGGCGCTCGGTGTGACAACCGTGTTGACAATGACCACTTTGATGTCGTCAACAAACGCAGCGCTGCCAAAGATTTCGTACGTCAAGTCGATTGACGTCTATCTGGGAACATGCTTCGTTATGGTCTTTGCCAGTCTACTGGGTAAACAAAACTAAAAACTACCAAAAAAAAAAAACTACTACCCCGAACAACCAATTCCAAAAAAGCAACCGCCCCAAAAAAAAACAAACAAACACCATTAAACAGTAGCAATACGATTTACCCCCATATCTATACACACCAATACAGCCAAAAAAGAAATCACAACTCACACTGTAACAGGATCACACGGGGATCTGCCCTGTGGACTCCGAATTTATTATTTCGTGTTTTGTTTCCGTTTCCGTATGATTTGAATAATCCTGGCGCAGACAAGCCGACAAAGTCGCGTGCCAGCCTTGAGTTTCCTTTACGATTTACAAACACTTTATGCCAGCTTTCCGTGCCACGCTTAGCGTTGTGCAATCTAGAATAAACAACAGTTGCAGATACATCCAGAAACACACACACACACACACCAGATATTTCCCATCAAAATGATCTGCGTCTGCGAGAAATTTAAATTAAATTAAAACTTATTGGTCGAAAAAAAACGAAGAAAAGCGCAGTGAAGTTTTGTCCTTCCACACAGTAAACCGTAGTTTGATTTTTATCTAAACTTAAAATATTTCACTTTTCTTATGGAGCCAACAGACTGCAAACTGGTCCATCCATAAGGATGCTGAAATGCACTGCACTTGAGGCACAGCCACCCGACTCAAGCCAAAGATACTTTTGCATTCGTAAGATACGCATCTCTCAAGAGATACCTTTCCAAATTTCTTGTATCTTGTGCTTCGGTGCTGGTCCTGTCCAAAATGCTAACTTTAACTTTCTCTCTAACTATCTTACAACTAAAACTCAATTCTCAAGCCAAACAAGTTACACCCACAACTACAACAACAACTCCAACAAACAGCAACAACAACAGCAAGATAAAAAAAATCTAAAAAAAAAAAAAAGATTATGAGAAAAGAAGAAAAGAAACTCAAAAGAAAGAAATCTCTTTTTTCGTATTTGTATGTTCTTGTTAATTTTTCAATACAAAGAAAAACTATCATCCAAAGAAAATGTATGCAAATTCATAGATACGCGCCTGAGACAAGTAAAAAAAAAAATAAAACAAAACAAAAGGCCGTAAAGGCACGAAAATTTCCCACAAAAACCCACGTCCCACCCACCGTCTATCACCTGTCCCCCACCCCCGTTTTTCACATCGCACCTAGAATCGAAGCATGCTTCAGCCAAAAAAGACAAAGCAAAGCAAAACCAATATCCAATTCACCAGTCACATTAGCCTCTCCATATATACAATCCGTATATATGCCAGTACTATATACTTACAGTATGTATATATAGAAGCCGACTCTCAGGTTGAGTTTGTGTTCAAGCACCCAGACGAGCAAATCTCACACACTTGAGCGAACACACTTCAACCTGAAATGGTACCCAGATATCAATATACGCCCAGCTTCCGCCAAATGCAAACTGCAAACTGCAAACAGCAAAATGCAAATCGCTAACCAACAACTTAAAAAAAAAAAGAAATGTACAAACAAAAACTACGCACAAACAAAAGAGAAAAAAAAAATAACAAAATAAAAAACAATTTAGAGCCCAGGGTACGAGTAGATCGATTAAATCAATTAAAACCTAAAAACCAAGCTAACAATCGTTAAAAGGGAGCGCAAAAATAAAAATAAATACGAAACCAGCATGCCCTGCGCCACACCTGGCTTGACTCGCGATTGAATTGAATCAAAAAAAAAACAATACAAAAATAGAGAACAGACACAAAACACTGTAAATATGGTTCAACAAGTCGTCGATCAACAGCCAGAAGACGCAGCCACCCGAAGACTCTTCAGACAACAGAGCCCCGCAAAAGAGATCACAAATAAATGCAATCAAAAACTGCGCCCAGTAATGTCAAAATCGAAAAGTATCTGAAAGATATGAGTATCGGCGATTTGGAGCCCTCAAGTTTGGGCCACTTTAACGCGTGTCCCAGACATGATGGCTACCAAATTGCAAAAATTTGAATGATAAGAATATATATGTATAAAATCGCACCAGATAGTTGATAATCCAAAGTTAGGTAAGATATGATTTGTAGCCTGCTTTCTGTTTTGTTTTATTGCCTTTTGCAGCAAAATGGTTGCGGAAATGCGATGGGGTAAGTACTCGTTACTAGTTAATCGTTACTCGTTACTTCCTGCCCGCCATGTTCTATCCACATTCATCGGCGAGTAGGCGAATCTGTTGGACTATTTTTTGAATAAAATCCTCCCAAAAAGCCCGAAAAACTCAAAAAATCCCCCATCCAAACACTCAAATCAAAATCTGAATCTGTAACATTCCAAAGGATAACAAGAACATCTGAAGAAGCTGAAGCATTACGAGAAGCATAACAAATACGAACAAATGCTGGAAATTTTCGTGTCCTTTATAACGGGCGACTCTGTTCAATGAATTTGCATTTAAGGCACGCACATGAACATTTTCCTTGAATGATGGTCTCAACTGCAGAAATAAATGTGTACATAAATCGTTTGGCTTACAAATGACTTTTTCCACTCATTTCACAAAAACAAAACCAACTACGGCAGAAAACCGTAAACACGAACACTCACCGACACACTCACTCGCCTACAGACACACTTCAATTGCTCTGTCTCTCCTTCTCTGTCTCTCTAGAATATTGCTAACTCTCTCTCACACACCCACAACACCCCAAACACCCACTCACCCACACACACCGACACAAGACTTGTGCTTTATTTGAATTTTCCTTTGCCTGGCTAAAATGGAAATACGAAAATAAATTCACTTTAATTTTTGATTTCACTTGCCCCAAAACCAAACACTGAACAACCAATCTACAATATTCGTTCCAAACGACTCTGAATGTTACATAGCTTGAGCCCCTCCGAAACATCCTTAACCCACTTACCCCCTGCATACCGTCTATACCCCATATACCCCATCCTGCCAAACCTTTACCTCTTTAGACGTTGTGCGCAAAATGAACCGAAATTGATTGCTAAATTCTTCATGAAAATTAAATTTCTTTTGTTTTTCTATTTGTCTTTCTTTGTATCCGACTGAAAAAAAAATGCCAAAAAAAAAACCGAAACCCACCCTACCAAAAAAAAAAAAAACAATGTAAACTACAACAACTGCAACAATCCAACTATGTCTGACAACTACAACAACAACTACCAAAAACCAACCAACAACAAAAAAAATATCATCCGTACTTCATGTGGAACCCGAACTCGACTCTAAATTCTTGAACTGCATCTGCATCTGAACCTACCGACTTAATCCCCACCACCAAACCGTATGCCAAACCGTCCATCAACAATGTATCTAAATCTATCGAAATTAATCGAAATTTATCGCAATCTATCAATCAAATTTCAAACGCCACCCACGCCCATCAACAATCGATTGAAATTAATTGAAAATACAAAATCTATCGCCTAAATTCCAAACATCAATGATCCAATTTCGAAAACCAATCGCCCAAATTCCAAATCGAAATTCGAACTGTAATCTGATTGAATTGAAAAATCCAAAATCGTTATCGTTTCGTATCGCATCCGTTTATCGCTATCAATAGAATACGCCACCGTCGGCTACATGGCAAAACGAATTCAAATGCGAAAACAAAGATTTATGGCGATCCAAAAGATAGCCGAGCAGAAAAAGCAACAGCTAGACGGCGCCAACCAGCAGCAGGCCAATCCGAATCCTAACGCTTCCGGCGGAGGCGGAGGAGGCGGTGGCGTTGGCATGGGCCCTGGTATGGGACCCGGAATGGGAGGCGGACCCAATGTGGGCGTGGGCATGGGCATGGGCCCGGAGCATGGCCACGGGCATGGACACCACGCCCACAGCCACGGCGGGCATCCACATGCGCCAAAGCAAACAGTGAGTAACCGCCCAATCGGCTTTTCCAATATCCAACAAAACGTTGGTACGCGCGGTTGCTCGATAGTGGGACCCTTGTTCCAGGAGGTGAGATTCAAGGTCCACGACCCGAAGGCCCACTCCAAGGGCGGAACGCTGGAGAACACCGTGAACGGTGGCCGAGGCGGACCGCAATCCCACGGGCCGGGTCAGGCGCAGGGCGGCGGCGGCCCTGGCGGAGGCGGTGGCGGTGGAGGCGGCGGCGGTGGCGGACCGCCAGAGGGAGGCGGTGATCCGGAGGCAGCGGTGCCAGCCCACCTTCTGCATCCGGGAAAAGTAAAAAAGGTAAAGGTAAAGATCGTACATGATGCGGCGACAAAAAAGTATTCAACACTTTTCCAATGCATACTAACATATATTTTATTTCATTTCCCAACCCATTAACCTGCCTGCCAATTATCCTTTATCCTTATCCCATAATCACCATCCATCAGGACATCAACAAGCTCCTGGGCATCACGCCATCGGACATCGACAAGTACTCGCGCATCGTATTCCCCGTGTGCTTCGTCTGCTTCAACCTGATGTACTGGATCATCTACCTGCATGTGAGCGACGTGGTCGCCGATGATCTGGTGCTCCTGGGCGAGGAGTAAGCAGTAAGCAACAAGGAGCCAGGAGTATGGACCCCCAAAAAGGGTCGCCAGGACTCGCAGGAGTGAACAGCGCACCAGAGAGAGTCAAACTGTGCAGGGCGCTGAAAAACCACACACACACACACACAAACATAAAATCTGGAAAACACTGAAAAAAAACATAAAAAAAAACCAAAAGAAATAGAGGCAACAAAACTAATTTTAACTAGCGATATATTAAAAAAGCAAGAAATTATTGTTTATTACTAAAAAAAAAAAAACAAAGAAAAAAAACAGAAGGAAAAAGGACACACACATATTACAAGGTCGAAAGCAAAGAATATTGTTAAATAGATTTACACAGGTATAAAAAAAATGAAGAAAACATTAGAATTAAACAACCAAATGAGTATAAATGAATGAAGAATAATCAAAAGCAACAGATTAGCAAATTGTAGTGAAAATTATATAACGAAACCATAAAGCCACAAATATAACGATCAAAATCATACGCAACATAGGCATTAATTGAGAATAATGATGATAATGGATGATGATTGAACGATTAGGGGATACCCTCGAAATAGCGCAGTCAAAAACACACCAAATAATAGGATATTGAACAGAGAATGTTGAAAAAGGACATGCTAGGACATTTTATTTCAAAACTAGTTTCGATTATCTTTGAGGCGTTTTGTGTTTAAGTTTAAGAAACGAATGACCTTTGCTTCCCCACTTCAAAAGCAAAAAAAAAACACCCAAAGAGTCTTCCTCTAATTTATAAGTGCGTTCTAGCCTCCCCCCTCCATGCCATGCCGTTTTAAAATCCTTTAGCCGCACGCTCTCAACCAAAAACTGAACCAAAATTTATAGAGAATCTTGAGAAAATACGTCACTTCGTTGATCCATTGAATGCCCATTTAGTTGGTTGATTTGTTTATTCAGAACTGACTTAGCGCTTCCAAGAGAAATGGCCAAATTTATTAGAAATCAAAAAACGTAGTGCAATGAACAAATTTCGACAATTGAGAATCAGTTTAGCGAATGATTATACGTTTCATTAAGTTAACTTTAAATGTAAATTGAGGACACGAGGAACGAAGAAATGGGTTGGATCTTTAATCATTTGCACTCACAATAAATACGAGAGGAATATTTATGAGATACTTTGAATGAACGGCACCTTTTATAAGCAAAACATCGGAGATAAGTCATACAAATAGTTAGTGCAATTGACATAGAGAAATAATAATATGAACGATAACGATTCATTTTAGTTACACCAAACTTTTTATATCAACTTTAAAACTAACAACAAATTATTCAAACTGCACTCAGTCACTCTCTCTCTCAATCAATCGATCACTCAATCACTCACTCGATAACATAACTCGATAAACACCACAAGAATCAAACTCTCAATGGGAAAAACAAAAGACAAACTTTTCGAAGACAAACTTTGCGGCACCGTAAGAAATCAATCTAAAGTCTAAGTGAAAATTTTCAAAATGCAAGCAAGTAAGGCCCCAATAATGATTAAAGAATACCTAAACAGTAAACATTAAAACGAATATAAAATAGAAAATAGACATAGAAATATGTACACAAGTATAAATGAAACTGCCTAAGAAAATAGCGTATAAGTCTAACAAATAGTTGCTAATTAAGAATGAGTTAGGATCAAGCAATGGATGATAATTGATTTTCAATTTGTACATACAGGACACACTCGAAACTCGGAACATTCTCAAAGCAAAGTAGGAGCAAAACTTCGCAATTGAATTAAACTTAGTTAATGTAATTGAATCTAGTTAAGCGATTAACTCAGATACGTTCAAGCAGTCGTCAATAAAGCCGCAAAACATACAACAGATACTTACGATGCACCTAAGTTAGCCTAATGAATACACACACAGATACAGATACAGATACAGGACACACTATAAACATACTTAACAAACGGACAAATACAGATACTAACACTGGACGTAATACATATATACATTATATATATAAACAATTTGAATTTTCGCTCAAGTTCCTCGATGAATCACAGACACAAATGAGAAAGAAACAAAAGTTAAGTTAATTAACACATAATTAAAGGCAAGTGAGTTTAACTTTAAACATAAAAATAATTAAAATAATATACAATTTAGCACAATGGAGATAATTAAGCAAAACCATACCAAAATATCATCAATGAATTTTAATTTAGTGTTTATGATTAGTGCAAGTGCAGATCAGATCGTAAGGCTAAAGAATTTTGTACAGTTAGCTAAAGTTAAAGCTAGGATCTAGTTATATGCCATACAATATGGTCAATACACAACCACACTCCCACACACTCTACACACACACACACACACATGTATATAAATATAAAGTTTGGCTTAAGAGACACACACAACCAGTATATGAGGTATATTCATATAACGTATTTAGGCACCTACGTATATGTAGCACGAGTTTTTTATATGTAAACCAAGGAAGAAATTGTCCTAATCCAAATACCCAAACCAGTCGATCGATAGAAAATTGATCGATATAAATCGAAAAACAATTAACTGTATATACGAAAAGTACTTATGAATGGAACACTGGCAGTGTAAGCGATGGATGATGA
This sequence comes from Drosophila atripex, assembly GCA_035045925.1. NCBI lineage: Eukaryota > Metazoa > Arthropoda > Insecta > Diptera > Drosophilidae > Drosophila > Drosophila atripex. The sequence goes on along the minus strand of JAWNOP010000012.1, from coordinate 10,487,345 downwards.
TGTTGATGGAACAGCTATGGAAGCCTAGATATACATATGAATAAGATGAACCTTTAATCCCCCCCCTTCTTAAGGACTACCTAACCAATTCCGCAAATCGACTACCGGAGAGGCCCCAAGGAGAATTACTTTATTAACGATCTAGAACAGACACGATAATACATTTTACACAAGCCAGAGATTAAAGAGAATAAAAGAAGTGTAAGACAAGGTCGAGTACTCGACTATTAATACCCTTTAGCCAGGAAAGTATCATCAATTTGTCTGTCTGCTTTCGAACAAAAATTCAGTCTTATTTTTCTTCAACGGCTAAGGAGTATCCACATATTTTTAACTATGAATCTGAGCAAAAGGAAAGCAATATGAGATTTAACCAAAATTAATTTTATTAGCCATTTTCTAATTTATTGAGCCAAGTGAAACGGATTTGAAGCAAACTGCAATTGATCTACAATGAACACAGACACAACATTTCCAAAGAAAATAGTTACAAACCAAAAGTAAAAGTAAAATCGGTGATAAAACAACATAATAATATATATATCTGCTTATATATTAAACACAGACACAAGATACACCCTCTATATATATATATATATATATATATTTTGTAGCTATACAAAGGTCAGGAATCAATTATGTTACCGTGGACACAAATCAAAATGTTTGAAAAGTTTAAAAGACAACAAATGCGGATGATATTAATTTGTAAAAAATAAAACACACACACAACATGCTATATAATGAATATCCCCTAAAAAATTAAACTCAAATAAATTTATGATGAACAACAAATAGCTGCTCAACGGTTTCGGAGCGTATTTCCAAAGAACGTAAATTAAAGAAACAAAAGTAACATTTTATTTGTAAACAACGCAGAGGCGACATAGTTGATGAAAAACGAGTAACATTTTTAAATATGAATGGCGAATTGTGCGTTTAGTTTTTCATATGGAATTTTTTACTCTACAACCTAGTTTATGATATTATTTGTCGAGATCGAAGATGGAAAACCAAAATAATTTAGTTGGCCATAGCGAGAACATTTTTTATAAACAAATTATTGAGGCGAGACGATGAAAACGCATATTATACGAAAGTATTTATGCAAGAGCATTTAGGACAACAACAACAAGAAAAAAAATATTTAAAAAATGATAAGCAAAAAAAAATGATGCAAATATGTAAAATGTTAAAATATACACACAATGAAATGTTTGAAGCATTTTTGGTGTTGCTGTTTAGACGGCAACACCAACACCAACGTTTTATAAAGCAACCGAAATGGAGAAATAAAAAATAATTATATATATATATGATGAGGAGCGATATATACATATGTGCGTGACATGATGTATATTTAATTATATATATTATATATGTATGGTGGTCTCAAAAACAAAGCAAAACCAAAAACATGAAATTCTAAAGTATTTAGATAAGCAAACCAACAATTTGGGAACCTTAGCTACTAAGTTGAACCACACCAGACACAGATACAGATCCAGTAATACTTACTAACAAAAACCAGATCCCAATTCCAGCAGATCGCACCGAATACCAAATACCAAATACCAAAAAAAAAACAAAAACAAAAATAAAACATTTTTAAAATGAATTCAAAGTTAATGCAAGTGAATATTATTATTGAGAAATAGTCTATAACCCTAGGCAGCAAGACGAGATATTGATTGAGCCATGAATTGTTAGCGGCATTAGTGCCGAAAATTAAATACACTATTCAAAAGATACAAACACACTCACACAGACACACACTTATGGTTGTACGTTGCATACTTTTAGTTTGTTGCATCATTATTAATTATTATTAAAAACCTAAAAAAAAAAGAGGAAAATGGAGCATTAATTTTAGAGGCCACAGAATCATTGTCCGTTGACAGGCAAACCGTTTGCTCAAGCAAAGTAAAAATGCGAAAATTTGTTATTACATTTTAAGATTAGGCACCCATTGATCCAAAGTATGATCCACATCCCCGCGGGCTCTGGCTACCACGATTACTACCAAGTGTGTATGATTTGTCAGTGAAATATTTTACCAATTTCAAGTCTCATGCCATCATCAAGCAATAAAGTCAAGCAAAAACTATATATTCGATGTGGAGTGTATCTGTATAATTTTTGGTTTTATCCGTCCATCAAAAAGAGTTCCTAAATGCAATAAATGAACATTTTTTATGATTACCAGCCAGTCAGAGCCATCCCGCCATCCGTTCGCCACTTCCGATCCGATATGGTATATCCGATATAATCCCGGCCCAGTTCAAAAGTTGGTCTGCTGTCAATTATTGGTTCCACAGTACCCTCAGATAATTATTTGTTTATTTTTCGGTTGTTCAACCATCCATCAGCTTCAGTCTTTGAATGAAAATAAAGGGACACATCCAATAAGAACCCCCTCCCGAAAAAAAATAAGTATATAAGCAAGAATATGTTTGAAGGTCCCCCTGGGAAATGGGGTGAAAACCAAGAGAAAATAATTTAAAACGTAATGCGTATGTAATGATTGATCACTGATCACAAATTTTGACTGTGTTAATTTCGTTATATAAAATGAAAAAACCAAAATTAAAAATACCAAAAAAATTAAAAACAAAAAAAAAAATGAAGAAAAAAACTGAAATGAGAATAATTATCTATAGCATATAAAGAATAAACACACACATAACAAAAATAATTAAAAATTGAAAATAATATGAGATGAATGTTACAAGAAAGTAAATGATAACACCCAAGAAGGAACCTATATTATTAAGTTAAATACTAAAACTAAAAAACATCCAGAAGGAAAAAATGCAAACCAAGAAGAAAAATATTATAATATTGCAATGAAGTGAATATAAATAAAGATATGTAAAAAAATTACAAACCACCAAGTGTTTCATTGAAAGTCTCAGTGTATCTTGCTTCAAAGTGGAGATTTTATTTTTCAAGTTTTTCTTTGTTGAACAGAAGGTTTGATTAACTCACTGGGCAGGTTTCAAAAATTACATACAATACAATTTTCTGCTTAATTATGATTTATGATTTTCTGTTCTTTTTTTATTCTATGTATGATTATCCTTGATTATGTGATTATGAAGTTATCCGATTGGTGAGTTATGAACTATTGAAATATTCGAGTATTGCAAACAAAGTCTCGTATTGAGAAGGCTTTTCACTAATTTCAAATATCTTCTTTCTGGCATCCAACATTAACTTAGACCATTTAACTAGACACTGAAAACATTTAACTAATTAGACTAGTGCTGGCATTCAATTACAACAATATATTAATTCCGCAGGATTCGCTCTTAGGCATTGATTACATTCCATTATTAGTTCACTATAATGTGCAGAGGTCCTAGAACTAGGTGATTCAAAAACTAAATACTGAGAACGAAAACCCAAATGAATTGACAATAAAGTTGATTGGCAACTTGGCTATAATGCGGCTAGTAGATCAAGCGAATGGCTAACTTAACGGCTCCTCTAGTTTACTTAGATATATATACATATTATTGCTCGATTAGTTGTGGATGCTGATATTCGAAGACCCGTGTCTGAGTGCTACATAAGTATTTGTCTTTCAAAACGTTTACAATACAATAATTCATTTATAATATATATATATCCGATGTATTCCATACGTGTCTGAGGGTATAACACATTACAAACTAACATTATTATGTATATATTTAAATAGTTTATATTTATATTTATATATCGTATGGTGGTTTTTGTTATGAAGGCCCAGTTGATGTCTAACTATAACCCCAGAGGCAGTCAAGAAAAAGTATTCAAATGGATGTACACAATTTGAGCGCTGTACGTGAAGAGGAGAGAGGATTCCTATAGATAGTCCTGCTATTGTGTCGTTGTATGCATATTAGTCGGCCAGTCGAAATAAACTCAACTATTTATTTTCCCTGCCTGATTTGTAAAGACTAATGTCCGTCCGAGTCGCTTTAAAAGAGACATCTCTAGAGTTTGACATCCTTGAGTTGGGCTCTCAAAAGAATCCTTGAAACACTTTAGCAAACGAAATATTTCATAGCATACTTTTCGGGGCCCTGAGAAGAGAGATCAAAGTACTCGAGATCGTAGTGTTATTTAACCTAAAAGTGTTTGGATTTTTTTTGGATAGGATTCAGGATTGTGGGAGCCTAATATTTTTTTTTTTTTTTATGGATTTCAAGTGTTGTGGTTGCTACTGTGGTTGGATAGTGGTGTTGGTGGTGGCTGTGGCTGTGGTGTTCCGCTGATCCGCTCTATAACTGTCCGTGGCTATAGTCTATATAGTATATATCTTGCTCATGGTCGTGTGCCTAAAAGAACAAAAAAGAAACAACATTGAAGTAGCCGACCAGGAGGAAGAGACTGTCAGGAGTTCGACTCGAGTTTAAGCGTTCGACTCCTTCAGATTTTGCAAACGTGCCAATTGATTTGAGTCCAATTCCTCGGGTATGCTAGCTCGCCCACCGACCACCTGCTTGGGCGCCTCAATATCCTCCTCGCCAGCTGCCGGGTCGGAGCCAGTCTCTCCTGGCTCTCCATTCACGTCCAAGTCATGGGACTGCTCGCCTCCTCCCCCACCGCCCCCTCCCGATCCCGATCCAGCTCCCGCAAACGCATCATCGAAGTTGGCATCAAAATTGGCCTCGAAGTTGGCCTCAAATCCAGAAGATCCGCCGCCTCCGCCGCTGGACTCGTCCTTGGTCTTCTCGTTGAACGGATCGTCGGCTTCCTGGAGGGCAGGAACGGTCTCCGAGTCGGTGCCCTCGGAAAAGGACTGTTGGTCCTCTGCATCACAGGATGGATACTCGGTCAGTGTTATGCTCACCACGGGCCTCGGCCCACCCGGTTTACCTTCTTTGGCCGCAGCCGGTGCCGGAGCGGTCTGGGGCGATGGCGATACCTTGGCCAGCGGCTTGGGCGCCACATCTGGCTTTTTGGCAGACGCCTCCGCCTCCTTGGACGGCTTCACGGGCTTCTCATCCTTGGCCTTATCCGTATCCGTATCCTTATCGGACTGGGAATCGCTCTCTCCTACTGGTGGGAAAGATTTATCGGCACCGTCTTCAACCATGGGGGTTGCAGCGGTAACTATTATTTGTGCCATACCTAAGTTCAGGGTGTTAGCGGTGCTAGCCGCCGCCCCCTTCTCCCCCTTACTAATCCCCGGACCAGGCTTCGGTCCTCCCGCCGGCGGTAACTGGGGCGGCGGCAGAGACGGTGGCGGCTGACCGTCGTCACTTAGATCGTCCTGGAAAAGGGGTAATAATTATTCGCATACATTAAGTATTAAATTACTTAATTTTAAATTCAATTGTATACCATTAGTTATAAAATTAAGTGCCTTTGATTTTTTAAAAAGTGTAAAAAGGTTTTAATTTGCTATTTTAAATATCTAACTAAGATATGTGCATATTTATACAAGAAGGATGAGAATCCTTTCGATAAGTCTGCTATTATTTTTTCTATTCAAAAACTTTTTTAAAAAATTCAAAAGCACTTTTATTTTAAATTCCTAATTATTAATACTCAATGAAAATAATTAAATATTTTACCTCCATGCCAGGCTCTTGGATGAGTACTGAGTATGCGTTAAAAAAATGAGAAAGTAATTGTTTTCTTAGTCAACAATCGTATTTAAGTTAAATATTTCTTATTAAAATACAATTTATTGATCAAATATTGATTATAGAGCGGTGAGTTGGAAACCAAAAAGTATAGGATCAAGTCAAGGCAGCCTTGGAACGAGAACTATCTAGGTACACGATAGAGATTACGAAGTAAAAATCAAACAACAACTAAAAAGCAAAGAAGAAACAATATAATTTGCACAATTAAGGATACAATTAATCAGATTAGGTTGTCGGGGCACAAACATGCGGGAGTATAGGATGAAAACTAGGGGATTTCATAAATTTTATTCGGTTTCCATTCTGATAGCTACAGGTCTATAGAAACCTACTGGATGGATATTTGATATATGGTATTTATATACAAAGGCAGGGCCTTCTGTTTTAATGATGGTATATATTTTATTATTTTATTTTTAAGAAGAAAAACCTCAAATGGTATAATCCATTGAGTATAATTATATATTGAGTTATATATATAATTATATATATATATTATTGAGTATAATTTATAGAATTTCTAAATACCAAGAAGAAAGGCTCAGTTTAAAGTTTAAACATTGAACAGTGATTAAGAGGATTTTTAGTCATGCTCCAAACTTTGGAAATGGAAAATATTTCCCTAAACTAGAGTTACTGAATCAAGAATCAAGAATCAAGGAGGTGAAAAAGTTCGGGGGGCAAAGATATAGATTTTGAGATCATTTTGTAAATTACCCTTTTTGGCAGTTGTTTGGCTTGGATTGTTGCCTTAAATGACACAGAGACACAATTACACGGAGAGAAAAGAGAAAAAGTAGCCAATGCAAAATAGCAATGAAATAAATATGTGATATTTAGACAAACTTATAACCAATTAAAGCATTTGAATGCAATTAAATAGAAAATTCAGTGCGACACACACAGAGATATTCTTCAAAACTTTACAATTATGGAGAAACATTAAGCTGCAAAAAGAAAGATATCGAAGATGAGCAAATAACAGTAACACGACACGACACTTGGTTAACAATCATCCTAAAGATAGAGAACACTGTAAAAAAACGTAGGACATTTCTTCGGTTGCAGTTTTTTTTTTTTTTTGGAGAATTTTCGGAGAATTGCGAAGTCTTTTGGAGGCGAGAGACAAATTAGCACATTAACGGAGAGCAGAGGAGAATAGTTACAGTGATGGTGGTTTTTGGTGGTAACATTTTTTTGGTGGTTAGTGGTTAAGTGGTGATAGTAGTGGTACAAGTGGTTAGTAGTTACACGAGCTGCACTTTGGAGAATAGGTTTACCTCTAGAGAATATAGAAGCAGGTATAACAGTACTTTTGATTCAATTTGTTCTTTTTTTTTTTCTTATTTTTTTTTTTGACAGTGAAAGTTTGAAAAGTATACAAATGTTTGGTACTAGAGGAATTTATATTGAGTGATAGATTGTATAATATAAAGAGATATTGAAAGGGGAAACAAAGGACCAGGTGTAAGCGGCCTTGCAAGGATTAAAAATTTACCTGGCGGAGGCATGCTCGGGGCAGCCGCACCGTTTGGATACACACCGCTATCCTCATCTGTCAAGGAATAGAAATTATGGTTATTACCTTGCAAAAATACTCTATAATTTATTTAGAAATCAACGGAAATATTGCGAAAAAAAGACAAAATAAAACAATCGATGCTTTTTACCAAATACATAATTGATGAAATAAATCCGAGGATTAATACCAAAGAAAGAGTCCATTTAATGAGCCGTAAGGCCTTATAAGATTTTGTATTTCTTAAACAGAATCCCAGAAAATTTCACAAAAAAACTAAAAAGGAATTATGTTTCTAGATTTTGAAGCAGATTTATGGAGAATCGATCTGCGAATCGATTAAGGTATTCCGCTCAAGAATCGGATGAGTATTGCCAAAGATATGGCCATCGCGGAGGGCCATATAGTGGCTCCATGCGTTTCTGTGAATTTTTGAAGGGGATCCCTCAGAAAATTTCACAAAAAAACTAAAAAAAATTATGTTTCTAGATTTTGATGCAGGTTTATGGAGAATCGATATACGAATCGATTAAGGTATTCCGCTCAAGAATCGGATGAGTATTGCCAAACATATGGCCTTCGCGGAGGGCCATATAGTGGCTCCATGCGTTTCTGTGAATTTTTGAAGGGGATCCCTCAGAAAATTTCACAAAAAAACTAAAAAAATTATGTTTCTAGATTTTGATGCACGTTTATGGAGAATCGATCTGCGAATCGATTAAGGTATTCCGCTCAAGAATCGGATGAGTATTGCCCAAGATATGGACTTCGCGGAGGGCCATATAATGGCTCCAGGCGTTTCTATGAATTTTTGAAGGGGATCCCTCAGAAAATTTCACAAAACAACTAAAAAAAATTATGTTTCTAGATTTTGACGCAGATTTATTGAGAATCGATCTGCGAATCGATTAAGGTATTCCGCTCAAGAATCGGATGAGTATTGCCAAAGATATGGCCTTCGCGGAGGGCCATATAGTGGCTCCATGCGTTTCTGTGAATTTTTGAAGGGGATCCCTCAGAAAATTTCACAAAACAACTAAAAAAAATTATGTTTCTAGATTTTGACGCAGATTTATTGAGAATCGATCTGCGAATCGATTAAGGTATTCCGCTCAAGAATCGGATGAGTATTGCCAAAGATATGGCCTTCGCGGAGGGCCATATAGTGGCTCCATGCGTTTCTGTGAATTTTTGAAGGGGATCCCTCAGAAAATTTCACAAAAAAACTAAAAAAAATTATGTTTCTAGATTTTGATGCAGGTTTATGGAGAATCGATATACGAATCGATTAAGGTATTCCGCTCAAGAATCTGATGAGTATTGCCAAAGATATGGCCTTCGCGGAGGGCCATATAGTGGCTCCATGTGTTTCCATCAATTTTTGAAGGGGATCCTCCAGAAAATTTCACAAAAAAACTAAAATAAATTATGTTTCTAGATTTTGATGCAGGTTTATGGAAAATCGATCTGCGAATCGATTAAGGTATTCCGCTCAAGAATCGGATCAGTATTGCCAAAGATATGGGCTTCGCGGACGGCCATATAGTGGCTCCATGCGTTTTTGTCAATTTTTGAAGGGGATCCCTCAGAAAATTTCACAAAAAAGCTTAAAAAAATTGTGTTTCTAAAATTTGATGCAAGTTTATGGAGAATCGATCTGCGAATCGATTAAGGTATTCCGCTCAAGAATCGGATGAGTATTGCCAAAGATATGGGCTTCGCGGAGGGCCATATAGTGGCTCCATGCGTTTCTGTGAATTTTCGAAGGGGATCCCTCAGAAAATTTCACAAAAAAACTAAAATAAATTATGTTTCTAGATATTGATGCAGGTTTATGGAGAATCGATATACGAATCGATTAAGGTATTCCGCTCAAGAATCGGATGAGTATCGCCAGAGATATGGCCTTCGCGGAGGGCCATATAGTGGCTCCATGCGTTTCTGTGGATTTTTGAAGGGAAAATTTCACAAAAAAGCTTAAAAAAATTGTGTTTCTAAAATTTTATGCAAGTTTATGGAAAATCGATCTGCGAATCGATTAAGGTATTCCGCTCAAGAAGCGGATGAGTATTGCCAAAGATATGGCCTTCGCGGAGGGCCATATAGTGGCTCCATGCGTTTCTGTGAATTTTTGAAGGGAATCACCCAGAAAATTTCACAAAAAAACTAAAAAAATATTATGTTTCTAGATTTTGAATCAGATTTGTGGAGAATCGATCTTCGTGAGTATCTGATGAGTATCGCCAGAGATATGGCCTTCGCGGTGAGCCAAATAGAGCCTCCATTCATTTCAGAGTTTTTAAATATTTTTTTTGCAACTCAAGTTAAATCTTACAAAAAAAAAACTTATAAACAATAAAAATAAATAAAAACTATTAAGAAAACACCATATTGTCCTAAATATCCCTCCACTCACCCGCCGTATCCTGGGAGCCAAACATGTCCTCGGTAAGCTCCAGCTCCAATTCATGGGCATACTCCGGCGGCAGTGCAGGGGCGGGGGGCAGGGCAAAGGTCGGCGCCGCAGTGGGCGGAGGTGACTCGTCGCCGCCCTCGCTGAGCGGCTCGCCCATCTCGTCGCACTCCTCGACGACCAGCGAGGGGAAGTTGCCGAACCGCCCGTCCAGCTCGCCCTCCCACCAGCCGTCGTCGACGCCGTGAGCGGTCTTGGTGATGATCTTGATCTTGTCGCCCTCCTCGAAGGTCAGCTCGTCCTCGGCGGTAGCGTCGTAGTCGTAGAGGGCGATGCACCATTCCACGTCCGACTTGGGGCGCTTCTGGGGCGCCATGATGACCGAGACCTGGTCGGGCGATTGCATCGAGTCCACCGTCTGATCTTCATTGTCAACAGTATAATCGACAGATGAGAATGAGATTTGAGAGCGCAATTGATTGCCTGAAGTACCATTAAAGGCGCTGCCGGCCGTCTCCTGGTCGATGTCCAGATAGTTGTGTGGCACGTAGCCCTCCTCCCCCCGGTAGTTCCTGGCCCGCAGCCACCCGTCGCCGTCGCCCTCGCCGACCACCTCGAGCTGCTCATTTTCGACGATGGTGAGCTCGTCGGGATTCTGGGCCTGCAGGAGGAAAATGATTATGAATTATTCCACAAGATTCTTGGCCCACCATTACCGTATAGCTGTAGAGTGCAGTGCACTTGAAGATGGCCTCCTTGGGCTCGGGTACAATGGGCTCGTCCTTGTCCTCCTCCTCTTCGGCCCCCCAATTGACCTCGGTTGGGTCATCCCAGCCACCGCCTCCCATCATGGAGGAGGAGGAGGCAGCAGCAGCAGCGGCGGCGGCTGCACTGGAGGATGATGCCGCAGCGGCGGGCCGCTCCTCGGGCTCATCATCGCTGTCGCTGAAGGTGCGATCCCTGGACAACTGCTGCTCCGCCTTCGGCTTGGCCTGAGCCTGCGACTGGGCCTGGTTCTGGGTCTGAATGTCCTCCTTGTCGCTGTCGTAGAAGGAGTCCGAGCTGGGGTTCTCGCCCTGCCCGGAGGCATCGGTACGCATCGAAATGGAGCTGGCCGATCGAGTCAGCTCCTGCACGCCCATGATCTCCGCCTCCTGGACCCACTCGTCGACATTGATGCCACCGTCGCGCAGACACTGCAGACAAGCCTCGGCCTTGGCCTTCTCCGTTTCGGAGCGTCGGATCTGGTCTCGGAACTCCTCGATCTTGGTGTCCAGATCGGGCCCGTTGGGATCGTTTGGATCGGTGCGTTGTCCGGAATCCCTCAGCGACTGGCACAAGGCCAGCTTCTTGGCATTCTCCCGTATGGAGGCGTTCTCCTTCACCACCCTGCCCGCCAGGTTCTTGGCCTCCTTGGTCAGAGTCTCGGCAGCGGACTCGTGCTCAGCGGTCACCTTGCGGACCGGATCGTTGTCACAAGCCTCGAAGTCGTACTGGATGTGCTGCTTGAGAACCGGATAGAAGAGGTAGCAGCACTGCAGGTTGTATTCCCGGGTCAGTTGCTGGGCCTGATCTCGGATCTTTCCGAAGCTGTTCTGCGTGGCCGAGCAGGTCAGCAGCTCTGTGCGTCTGAAAAGTGAGTTTAAAAATTATATTATTTATTATTTAATTTTATTATTTATTATTTTAGGTATTATTTTCATTTCAGTCAATAATTTTGTATTTTTAAAGGGCCCGAAAGATAAGACTTTTGCTTTATCTTATCGCGGAATTTTCGAAACAAACAATAGCATAATTCCCAAAGAATTTTTAATTAGTAATCACAATTGAGGGATTTAAAAAAAGTGATAATAAAAATTTAACTTTTTTTAGACATTTTTTTACCAACTTTTTTGAGGGGTTTTCTGTTTTTTTTTTTTTAATAAGAAGTCACTTTTCACGAAGCCAACTGTTTTAAATTTTAGAATTTCTAACAATAACAGTCAAGGATAAATCCTACTCATCCTTACCCCATCAACATCAGGTACTCGGCCACCCTCTCGAACACATAGTTCTCCATGGTGGTCATCGTGGTCTGCAGATCGACGGTAAAGTAACGATTCTGATGAGCATTGGCCGCTGCCAGGCTGAGAACGTAATCATTCCGGGCACCGGAGGACTTCTCCTCCAGCAACTCCTTGCGGGACGTGACCCGGGCACTGTTCTTCTGCAGCGAGGTGATCGACTGGAAGAAGGAGCCCTTCTTCTTCTTCAGTTTCTCCTCGATGTCCCGGGCCTTGTCGCGAACATCGTGGGCGCAGTGCTCCTCGTCGAAGTAGGACTTCTTGGTTTTGTCCACATCGCCGACACTCAAGTGGAGCTCCTTCTGCACGTTTACAATTCCGGATAGAGAGCGCTTGGCAATGGCAAGCTTGTAGTCCCGAAGGACCTTGGCCTCGTCGGCGATCTGCTGCTGGAACACCTCGATGGCAGCCAAGCGGGCACGGGCCAGTTTTTCATTTTCCTCGAGGACTGTGCGCCAAACACTCCACATGTTCCTGGGAGAAAAAATGATAATTAAAAATTTAATCAATGGATAAGGATTAATGTCCTTGAGAACCCACCAGCGCTCCTCCATGCCGTCCATTTTAATGTCTGGTATGTTGGGTATTTTCTTGTTCAGATACTGGGATGAGATCTTTAGCAAGGCTTCACTGTACGACTTCTCGATGGCCGAGCGCTTGATGGTGAACTGGCGGATGTCCTCCAGCAGGTCGCACTCATGCTGGTTCTTCAACTGCAACTTGGCCACCTGCTCCGTGTGCAGATTCTTCAGGAATTTCACATAATTACCCTGGAATATTTTAAAATTCATTTAAGTATTAAAATAAATAAAAACTAATATTTAAGTGAATATATTTTCTAATAGCTTACCTTGCGCGGCGGTGGCTGCATCTTGGGATTTATACTCTTTACTGGCTACCGGGTCTCTAATTTGTTTTTTTTGTCGCTTATTTTACAAGCAAATCCGTTTAATTCAAGCTCCGATTAGATAGCCTTACATTACCTCTAGAAGCTAAAAATATTTCAAACCATGAGTTTAAACTAAATGAGAGACTTAAATGCGAAATAAATGAGATTCTTTAAGCCAGTTTTAATAAGAAGAGCCTATTTTTAGTCATTTTGTGTGGGTGGGTGGTGGTACGAGTGGGTGGGTGGGCTGGCCCTGGTCTCGAGCCATTAATGGATTCGCTACGCAGCCACTGGAACTTATGTAACAAAAAAGAGAAATGCAAATGTTTCAACAAGAAAATGATGGGAAATCTGGGAAAATCATAAGCTATAATTTAAGCTATTTTTAGACTGGATTTTGATAAAAAATTTTCACTGGCCAAAGCCCACGCAGCAGCCCCTGTTTTTTTTTTTTTTCTGGGTATCGATTTCTATGGCCCCCAGACTAGCTTAGGTTTTAGTTTTAATCAGAAATAACGGTATTCAAATCACTTGGCTAACACTTTTCTTGGCCATCCCCAGGTTGGATTAATTTTCGGGTTAATCTATACTCTTTCTGGCTCTTATCCTCAACTTTTTCTTGGGATTTGGACAATTTTCTTGGTTGCTCAAGACCCGTTGCTTACTTATCGATTTCGATTTTCACGTCGTTTGTGTGGGAAATTTTCACATGAACCGTTAACTGCTGCTGCGCTGCTGCTGCGCAGGAGTGAGAGCGCAAAGAGCGACACCCGCCAGGGAGACACACAGTGAGAGAGAGAGAGTTTTCTACTTTCATTCATAGAGTCAAGTGCCGTGAAAGTATAAAAAAAACGGTAACAAGCACATGCGCCCCTGAGGGTGGGTATTTTGTTTTTAGCCCGTCAGCTGCTTGATAACACAGACTCTTCAACCGTAACGGCACTTCAATTAGCTATCAGGAAACTGAAATTGCCTTCAAGCCGAAATAATATCATCTATTGACACCTGGCGATCGTCGACTGCCGCCAAAAATATGCGCTGGCATGGTAATACACATATGCTGCCCTATCGAAGTGCTTTAATTGATAACTTCTGATACTGGCTAAGAAGTTTGAAATGATAAGATTTTTCCACTCGCGCGGAAAAGTAGGCAAAAAAAATCAGACATGTTTTTGGTATTTCTAATAGTGTTGTTTTAGTATTTTTAGAGTTGCCACTTTATAGTTTCCGTTAAACCATAAAATCTATTGCAAGCCATAAAATTGCTTTTTGAAGGCTAAATTAATATAATTTTCTACAAAACAAAGGAAAATGTTGTTTAAAATCATTTTTATTTGAAATTAAAAATAGCATTGCCAGCCCAAAATTGTACCGGTAAAATTGTAAAACCGTTTCTGCTTTTAGCAGAAATACCAGCATCAACCGTGCAGCTCACTATCAGTATGAATTGTTGTTTTTTTTTTACAAATAAACCTGAGCCCAGGAAATGGCCACGAAGCTAAATGTAAACATCCGCACTTTGCTGGCCAACTGCGAGGACCTGGCCAGGAGCGAGCAGAACTTCTGGCGGCTGCAAAAGTTCATCAAGTCCTTGGACACGATGCTCGACGAACTGGTGGCCATGGACGACCCGCAGAGTGCTCAGCGGATACCGGGCTACTTGGAACGCTTGCAGGCCTTGAAGGCGGCCACGGGCTACACGGAGCCAGCCGGCGCAGTCCTCGCCAACTCCTCCTCCCAGAGGGAATTCGGCGAGAATGCGTTAAAGGAAATCCGCCAGCTACAGAACACGAAACATCACAACGAGTTGCGAAAGGAACTACTGCAGGGTAGGGACTGCCAGCGCTTCCTGAATAGAAGGCTAACCAGGTGTCCGCTTTCATTTCAGAGGGCGATGCCCTACGACGACGCCGGGCACAGGATGAGGCCGCAAGCCCTGGCAACACCAGCATTCCCAGCTCTTCCAACGACATGACCGAAGCCGCCAAGTATTACACGAACGCCCAGGAGAAGATCACGGAGCACATGCTATCCCTGACGCGAAATCTCAAGGAGCAGACCGAGACGGCCAATCGTATCATCCGCAGGGACACGGAATTGGTGTCTCGCTCGTCCGGAATGGCCGAACGCAACATTAACTCTCTGAGCAAGGAGGCTGACAAGCTGGAGCAGCACTCGAAGAAGGCCTACAAATGCTGGCTCTGGCTGATGATTGTCTTTGTAATTGTCACGTTTATAGGTGAGTCATGGTGGGGAAGTGCGTGGAATTCCCCCAATATCTACATAAGTCAGTTGGCAAGAAATTGTGCCAGTCACCTCCCCTCTAAATTAAATTATTTCTTCATTTTTGTTTTTAAGAAAAGCAATCCAATATTGATCTTGTTTGCCCGCTAAACGAGTTCTTTCCTTAATTATATCAGGAATTTATAAGCATTTACATTATTTTTAAAAACTTGCTAACCCCAAAAACGAGTTTCCCCTGACTCAGAATTAATTATTTCGATTTATTGCACTTGTAATGGGTTTATTAACCTCCTTTTGTATTACAGGCATGGTTCTCTTTATGAAGATTATGAAAAAAAAGAAAACGTAGGAAGGCTACTTCGACCAAAAACCCAAGATTATATTCCTAAGCAGGCTTTATTGCGATCGTTCTACTACCGAGTTCAAGAGGTTATCCAGCCAGAGCCCCCCAGAAATCCAGGCCCCTCATATAAACGATCGGAAGCCGCCCAGCGATTTATTTATGAATAGTTTATGTACAAGCGAAAGCGATTAAATTGTGGTGTTGAGCATGTTGTGTCTTTATCTGTAGCCTATTCGGCAGCTACGAGCTCGGTAACTCCGTTTTTGGTGATGAGCTGCAGCAGAGATCCGGTTTTGGGTCGGTCCTGGTTTTGGGTCCACTTCTGGAACAGTCCAGCCACCTCGGTCAGGGGCGTCCAGGTGCCAAAGTCCGCCTCGGGCATCCACTTGCGGTTCATGGGCGTGTCCAAAGTGACGGGGAGGATGGACACGGCCAGGGAGTTGGCTGGAAGGCCAGACTTATCGCCCCCCAGGGAGCGGGTCAGCTGGTGGACAGCTGCCTTGGCCATTCCGTAGCCAATCATGCCGGGAGTGCCCTCCAAAGCGGGCTTGGCGCCAGTGAGCGCCAGCAGGCCACCCTCCTTCAGATACTGGGCAGCCACGGCAGCGGATATGGCCGAAGTCCACACACTCTGCTTCCACATGAGATCGGCATTCTTGGCCAGATCCTTCTTGGCATTCCCACCTGCCCATCCGCCGGCCACGCAGATCACAGCGTCCAGTTTCTGGCCACTGAGGGATTCCCCGACCTTGGAGACCACCTCAGCCTCCTGGTCCGCCCAGGCGGCGTCGCGTGGCACCACAATGCTCACATCGGCCTTCTCGTTCTCCGACAAATCAATGCTGCCCACCCACTGGGCGATGGCGTTTCCAGGTGAAGGTTGGGGAAAACAATGGTTAATGAGGCACAATTACCAGGTGAAAGGGAAACTCACATAATTGTTGGCTTTGAAGTGGTCGACGCAGGCTGAGCCCAAGGCTCCCTTGCCGCCGTAAATGAAGACTCGACCCGCGGACATGATTCGTGCTGCCAGTTTGAGAGCTAACGTCGATTTGATCTCAAGAAATTTGAAAAAATTCCAAAGTGACTCAAAGAGCTTGGAGCACAGCTGGGATTTTTAAACCAGTTCTACCGGAAAGTGCAGGAGAATCAATTTGCAAACTTGAATAAGCTTTTTTGACTCTCAGAAGAAAACGGCGCCAGCAACAAGTGGAAAATCAATAGCCAGAAAATAGGAAACATGGCCACACTGATAACCGCAATGTTTTGGTATTTTTTTGGCAGCTGGTATTTCACAGCTGATGACGGCCATCTCTCGTTGGTCGCTTATTTTTGAAAAGGAAAATGCGTTAGTTTTTCTTGCTGGATTCCCTATTTTCCTCTCCGAGAGCGAACCGGTTATGCATTTTCGAACCGGGTAAATGGATAATGGATAAAACCAGCCAACACGAACCTCAATAGATGGCCCATACCACATAAACGTACCACCAAAATTTCCAATAAAACACCAAAACAGTACCAAAATAAATTGTAATTTATTGAGGCTCACGATTCATAGAACTCGTCGCTTAAAATATTGAAAAAAAAAATAAATAAAAGAGGGGAAATGCGTGAGAATCGTTAGTTGTTTTGCTGCCGCACTTACCAAGAGAGAACCACGAAAAGGCTTACGCGCTGTTGGCTGTTGGTCGAGTTTTCCAGTTACGTCACGACAGTCACAGCTAAACGGTAAATATTGGAGGGAGTTTTCCGCGAGAGTTCCAAGTTCGAGCTACGAACACCCCCGCCCCGCAACCGCAGAGTGCCCAGTTGGAATTTCCTTTGGCCGGAAAACACACATGCGTTTGTGTGTTGTTTTTTACATTTTTTACAGCAAAGTAGACGGCGCGTAGTTTTTCACTCTGTCGTGAGTTTTCCTTACGTTTGCCGCCTCTCACACTCATTTCTAATTGTGATTCGTAGGAAGTAAGTTCTCTAGTGCAAAATATTCAAATAAAATAGTATAATTCCATCAAAATAAATCGGAACACAACAATAAATACAAGCAAACACCACCAAATATCCGAAAAAAAAATTCATTAAGAAAAAACGAAAAAAAAAGTATCTACTACTCGTCGCCATCGTTTTTGGTCTTCTTGTGTTCATCCGTTTCAACAAAAAATAAAGAAAAACGCATCGAGATTGAATAATATCTAGTATCTGGCATCACGCAACGGCAATTCTAACTGTGAACAAGCGACAACGTACGCCACAAGGATAACGTAACGCAGCATAACGTAAGGACTAGTGCGGCAACGACAACAAATCGCAAATCTCCCAGGAGGACTATATAACGGTGAGTTTTGGAGAGCGGGTTGGGGACATTTCGGGGAAAATCAAAAAAATGCCAGGCGAAAATTCTTTTCCATGCAACTCGTTTTTTAAACCGCTCGTATGCATGAGTGTGTGAGCGTATATTTGATTACCTCTCTTTCTCGCGTGTGTGTGAGTGCGAGTGCAGCGGAAAACGTGTATTCTTAAGAAAAACCAGAAAATCGAAACCCGGAATTGGGTCAGTGTGTCAAACGCTCCAGCTCCAAGTCTGGCTAAAACACGGGCTAAAACGTGTTTCATGGCTTAGTCGGTTTGTTCTTTTTGGTTTCATCTGGTCGCAGCTGCGCCGCTGTCTCTGCCACAGTCGCTGCCTAGGCGACCGACGACTGTGCTCTCTAGCCACTTGACGCCAAAAGGCCTAAACAGCATCGCCTCCAGAATGCCTAAAAACTAGCTGCATGGCTGTGAGTGGGAGGGAGGTACATAGTGGCTAGCAAGAGATGGAGATAGTGTCACCCGCGCGATTAACTTAGATACCCTAGATACGAAATAGTGACAGTTAGATCGGTGGTAGGGTGATCATGATTACATTTTAAGAGATGGAATTAAATTCGGAATATATTAATTTTTAATTATATTTACTGTCAGAACTACTTTTCTTATTATGTCACCCAGTTTGGTCGAGTCGATCATGAAAACTTTTCTCTCGTTTATCTCTCTCTTTGGTCTAGCTACCTCTCTCACAGGTATTTTTTTCGGCCACTCGCTTCACTTGATCTTGCACTCGGTTGAAGTGGCGTTGCAGTTGACAGAGCCAAGCGACAGCGACTGCGACGTCGACTGAGGCGCTTTTACCTTGAGCACGCCTGCACTTGTCGCAACCTACCTCCACCCCCCTGCCACCTGGCCCTCCCCCTTCCGCCCGACTTCTAAAAAGCCAACACCTTTCGAAATTGTAGTGGCTTTTATTTATGTTTCTTGGGCTCGAGCTCGAGCTCTCTGCTCAGCGGCTTTTTTCATATTTTTTATGTTTGCCAATAAAATTATTACGACTTGGCCGACTGCTAATGCGTTTTAAGGTCGCCGCCACTGGCTTTGTTGATTTTGATTTTGATTCTGACCCAATAAAAAAAAAAAACGATGCTCTTGTTCACATTTTTCGGTCCATTTAACGGGCGTCCGTTTTGGGCCAGGATCTGATTTGATTTATTTCACCGTTATTTATTATACAACGAGGCGCGAGAGAAAGTAAACAAGATTACAGACATGGGCGTATGGGAAGGGGTTTCTCTCATAAGGGCTTTGCTTAAAAAATATACCTAAATAGTAAGCAAGGACTATTTTTTGAAGGACAAGCTAGAACATGAATTAGTAAGTGAAGCATCACCCTCCCGAGGCGCGACCCTGATAAGAGGGGGAAAGGATAAAAGTGACAGCCAGCTGGTGCTCATTTTCCAGGATGCGAAAAAAGGGATAGGAAAATAGGAAAATGGGGGGGATTGGGATAACAACGCGGAAGAGGCTCCATAATAGGTTGCTGGTTTACTAGTTAACTGGGCCCAAACAGAGCGAAAGAGAGGCAAGCGTATGGGGATAGAGAGCGACAGCAAAAGGGAATCGGAGTGGGAGGTGGGTGGTGGTGGTGACACTGAACAGTGGAGCACCTTCGTCATCGTCACTCGGCCTGTATAAGAGCCATAAATAATGCACGCGAAGAGCAGCCGATGAGAGATTGCGGGAGAGATTGGGGAAAATGAGAGAGCGAGAGAGTGAGAGCTAGGCAGCGCTGCCGCTTTGGGGGGTGTGTTTGATTTTTGCAGTTAAGAGCGAAAAAAGTGGCTTTGATTTTCGTCGGCCTGCCCCTCCCCCTCAGGGGACTCGGGGTATGACAATTTTGGCAGACGATTCGACCCACCCCCCCTAGGGGGTCTAAGGTCCCCAGTGTGTCTCGTGGAATTGATAACAGTAACTGTTGGCCATTAGGTTTGGTATTCTCGGACATGGTCACGAGAGAGTAGTTTACTTAAATCTCTTACATATTACATAAATGATAGTGATTAAAAAATCTCTTTAATTTCCAAAGTGCATAATTTTGTTGCCTTTTTCTTGGCTTACATTGTTGGCATTTGGCAGTGGGTAGTGGGTTGGTGGGTTGGTGGGAGTGTGTGGGTGGTTGCGTGGGCAGTCGCCCCACATTTGCATGCCCCACACAAGCACTCTCTCTCTCTCTCCGGCTGTCTCTCTCTGCCTCTCTTTCGGACTGGCCCGCTCTCTGTATCCCCAGTACATAGCCCGAATTGGGATAGGGATGCGAAGGCTACCGCTAACCTATATAATTTTTTGTTTCGTTTCTAACAACAAGCACATCCTCCTTGCCATGGAGAATGAAAAAAACCAACCATTCTCCCAACCACCCACAATGGAACCTCTGGTGGTGTTTTGGCAGTTGAAGGTTCTTGTGCTTTTTTTTTTACTTTTTTGCTTTACATTTTAAAGCATTTTTTACATTTTGGTTTTTGTTCTCGCAGTCGACGTCGCTGCAGCGGCGCAGCTGGCGAGTGATGCTGCCTCTGCCTGCTTTTGGCTTTGAATTTAATGTTAAGTATACGCATCAGTGAACCCAATTTAATTATCATGATTGTTTCGCTCGCTGTCTTTGCTTTCTCGCTAGCTGCTGATGAAATTCACATTTTCCAACTTCACAAACAGACGCTCCGATTTTCCGACGTGTTTTCCACCATCGGTTTTCCTCACTCCTCTTGCTTATTTTTTTCCCCCTCCCTTCACTCTCCGATTTTGCTTGCAGCTTATGTAAGTGAAACGTAGCGCCGAGCTGATAAAAAATAAAAGCACTGACTGTCCATAATTACGAGCCTTAGATTCGCTCGCCCTTCGCTCGCTCGCCCATTTTTTATCAGTGGCGTGCCGTTATTTATGCGTTCTCCCACAATGACAAAAAAAGCAAAAAAATACTAACAAAAAAAATAGTATAAAATGGAAAACAATTGGGCATCTGAAGTGCAGCCTAGCGGAGAGAGGCTACCTTAAAAAAAAATGTTTGTTGCTTCTGTAGCCAAAAACCCAAACGAAAAGCAATTAAGCTGCCACGGATCATTGCACAATAAGTAAAGAATCAAAAAAGCCCAAGCTGGCTGGGGGAAAACATAACTGTGTTTGCTTGGCCAACCGTTTACGCTGGCAGAGCCTGCTGCCAGCGCCGCTGCTAGCGCCGACAGAGCTGCACACTCGGCTCATATGAATAACAATAGTTAGTTATATGGTTTAGAACCCACCGAAAATCGGTTAATTAGTCTAAAGCCGAAAAACGAGGTGTTGCTGGCCAGCTGCCACGCCTCGCGCGAGCGGGAAGTTGGCCAGAAAGCGGGATTAGCATACAGTGATGCCTCGTAAATGGAGGATTATAAGATAATTACAAGATTATAATATAATTAGTATAATATAAGATTCTAGAAATAATTAAATAGCTTAGTCTCGGCTCTCTCATCGCCTATTGAACTGACCTTTTCGATGAGAATACTCTCTCATATAGACCCCGTTACTAAATCAGATAATGGCAACCTTAACCGTTATTAGATCACTAGAGTATAGCTGCCTCTCTTCCGCCGTCTCTTTCGAAGCCCCAAGAACTCTAATCGCGGCCTCCATTCTCAAAAGGGGAGAGGGACTGTGTGGGTGGCCCTAAAGGGCTGTTTAATAAATAGGCCAAATATGTAATATGTAATATTGCTAAAATGTGTTTATTGTAATATTTCTTTTCTCGAGAACACACACACACACACGCACACACGTTGGAGCAACGCACGTGCATCAGTGCATCCCTCGAATCCAACCCAAAGAGCAAGCGCGGCCCCAAAAAGAGAGCAGTAGTAGTAGAAAACGCTCTCTCCCGCTCTGCCTGCTATTCTGACGCTGCCGCTGCTGCCTCTGCTTCTGCTGCTGTCACTGTCGACGTTGACTGCGCTGTTGGGGGCCCCCAAATCGTCGGCTGTTCGTCAGTTGGGGCTCGCTGAGTCGTTGTTCTACCGTCGTTGTGATTGCAACACTTTTTGATTTCGGATTCGGATTTCAGAACTCACGATTCTCCGCTCCGCTTTTCGGCCAAATAAAAAAATCAACTCTCTCGTAGTCGCGTTTTTCACGTTACAAAGGAAATAGAAGAAAAAAAAAATAAAAATAAAAAAGAAAAGTTCTACATTTTATTATAACGCTCGAGTTTGTAAAAGTATGTGTTTGTGTGTGTCTGTGTGCGAGTGTGTGTCTGTGTGTGCCAGTTTTTCATGCGTTCTGTGGCTCTGCCGTTGCTACCGCTGCTGCTGCTGCTACTACTGCTGCTGCTGCCGTCGCTGCTGCTGCTGCAACAACAATTAACAATAACGACAACAAACAGTTACCACATCTCTCGCCGCCTCTCTCCTTCACTCGTTAGCCCGTTTATATATTTTTTTAAACTGCGTTTTTTTCGCCAAAAAGCCATAAAACCAAAACAAGGGGGGGCAAAAAACAAAGGGGGGGGGGGGAAGACACAACAAAAAAAAAAATACACTTTTAAGTGCTGGCCTGGCCAGCGGACAAAAGTCAACGAACAACAACTATTTTGGCCCCAAAAACAAGGCCCCAACGCGCTGTCAGCCACAATAAAAGATATACTCCGACTCGAACTAAAAGTACGAGAATATACATATATGTATCTCAAAGATATTAGGTATGGAAGGTCCGTGTGTGAGAACGTACTTGATTTTGGGCTCACAGGCGGCGGGTTGTTGGCCAGAATAATGGCCAAGGAAGTTGGTCGAAAAGAGGGAGAATAGATTTGTTTCTTGTTTTTTTTTTATGCGTGACATGGATTAGTTCTTATTGTTATTGTTTTTGTTCTTGTCATGTGTTGTTGTTTGCTGGTGTTTTATGTTGTAACGGCATTTTTGTGTATACCGAAGCAGTAGCAGTGGCAGTGGCAGTGGCAAGTAGTCCGCCCACAACAAACCCCCTCTTCCAGCACCCACTTCCGCTCTCCTTCCTCCTCCCTCCTCTATCCTTGTTCGCCTTCAGAAAATAGTCACAGTTATATCAACGAGGAATCTTTCTCTCCTGCTCTCTCTTCCTCACCATCCTCCCCCTCTTGCCTCTTCTCTTTCACCACAGTCGTCATAGCTCTCCCACTCTCACTCCCACTCCACCTCCCATTCCCTCCTCGTACCTCATACCTCGTGTGTAGCCTTTTTCGCACACGTTGCGTATACGTAATGGCCGTAAACAACAACAACAACAACGTAACGCGCACAAGAACTAGTGCCAACTAGTTCCAACCCTTCGCCACCCCCTTTTGTGCTCACATGTGCGGAAGAGAAAGCTGGAAAATTTGTTTATTCAAATTTTTCCTGGTTGGCCTTTCCAACTGCCATCTGATGAGCACCACTAGCAGCCGCAGCAGCAGCAGCAGCATCAGCAGTCAGCTCTAATTGAAAAGTTTAAAAAAGAAAAATACAAGAAAATATATAAAAAAAAAAAAATGTGATAATAATAATTATTCAAAATCTATAGATGAATCAATAGAGAGAGCGAGGAAACACGGTGCTAATATTTTCAAGTTTAAACATCAATTGTTGAGTTTGAACGAAAAAGATAAACAGAAAGTAAAGTGGTTCGGCGTTTTTGGGAAAATAATACAACGAACGGAAAGTTTTAAATAAAAAAAATTAGATTAAAAAGAGGTAAATTAGCAGTACTTAGTTCAGTACTATATGCAGTGTATTTTTAGTTGCATTCTGTGATGAAATGGTCGCAGAACTGTGGATAGAAAATATCGAAAACAGTTTCGAAATAACCCACGCGGAGCAGCGGTCGTCTTCTAGACAAGAATCTAATAAGCTGTCGAGAGCAGGGAAGAATCTGAATCTGAACCAATCGGATTTGTCGCCTGGGGATAGAGACTATATATTTCTTATAGAGGGTGTTCTTTTATAAAACAATTAATTAATAATAGAAAAAAAATAAAAATCAAATAAAAATAAAATTATAAAAGAATTATTTTCTGTGTAGATATTTATAAAAAGTAATACCCTATTGAGTGACATTTTTCAAAGGTCATGGTGAGGGGGGAAAAGGACTAGAGTTTCCTTTCTAGAGTTGGATGCCAATTTCCCTGCCCTGAAGCCCTTCTGGCCAGGGTCTTAAAGCTTTCAATTCCGTAATTCCCTTCTTGTTTTGGCAACACGGCCTGCCGTGCCGCCTTTTCGGCTTACATAAATAAAAATAAGTATTCCCTGAGGCTGAGAGAGGAGGAGCAGCACACTCTCCTCCCCGAGACACCCTGTACATAAATCTAAAATTATAATGCGCACCGCTCTTCAATATTCATTTCCCGGCCTCCTCCTCCTCCTCCGCCGCCACACCATCCTAGTTGCTGTTTTTGTTCCACTAAGAGTATCTTTATTTTTTTTTTTTTTGGTTATATTTTATTTTTATTTTTACTTTTTTTTTTGCCTCTGTCGCCTAGACTCCTCCTCGTTACTCGAGAGATTTCTTCTTTATAAGCGACATGGCACGCATGCCAAAAGAGCTAAAGTACTTTGCTTATATGTATGTTTTCGTTTAATTTTCTCGCTAAAGATACAAAAATGGCGACAGCTGTTCTAAAAGGGGAGGGGGGTTGGGCCTTGCCACGCCTCTATAAGACGACGGCTGTCGCTTGGCAATAAAAAGATATAATGCCCGCCAGGATCTGTTATCGAGGCAAGTCAAAGTTCAAACAAGAGAGAGGTGGAGGGTGGAGGGTGGGGGCCATGGTGGGTTAAGGCCATAAAGAAAATCTGTGTCGAAAGGAGGAAACAGGGCGGCGAAAGGCCTTTAAGCTTTGACTTTTCGAGGCCCTAGGGGGGGTCTAGCTTACTTTCTTTCTCTTGGCCGCGGTAGCACTTTCTACCATTTCGATGCTTCTGCCATTTAGACCAACTATTTAGACCAAAAAAAAAAAAATAATAATAAAAATGCAAAATGGTCACCAAACGGTAATCAAACTTGCACTCTACCGTGGCGCGCTCGACCATTTGGACCGCGACGCAGGCCGCCCCGACTGGACAGAGAAACGGCTACAGATACAGCTAACAGATACAAAGATACAGATACAAAACAGCTGCAGATACAGTGACACACCCACCTGAATAATGTAGATGTAGAGATGTGTGTGGGTCACCCGACTTTGGGATTTTCGAAAAAGTGTGGCCATAAATAGAACCGGACTGCTGCACGCACTGTTCCCAATTTTGGTAGCTCCCTCTCTCCCCCCCTCCCTCCTAGCCCTCTCTCTAGCAGCAATTATATGGCCTTTTTTGCATAGAAGTTGGAACTGCATTGAAGCGAGTCGCGTTTCATTCATTCATCTAACGAGGCTTGGCTTTCAGATTTTTTTTTGTTTTTTTTTTATTAACACAACCATTCCGTTTCCACGCTTCATTCATGCATTCGAACAAAAAGATAATATTAGTTATCTGCATATTTTCACGGTTCTCGCTGCCCACCAGCCGGATATCCATGCACATGTATCTGTATCTGTATCTGAGAGATACACAAATGTGAGAACAGGGCTATGCAGTTTCCACACAACAATTAGAGAACTATGGGCTATTATAAGGCATTTATGCCTCAGGAATTTTAATGAGAGAGGTGTCTTTCATGCTAGTTGTTTACTTCGGCCGGGGATCATCTTCCTAATCGAGAATTTCGTTTATTTTGTTGGCCATTTAATGATATTAGCCAGCTGTTAATAGAGTTAGTAGCTGGCAGGCAAGGCGATTGTGGTAAAAATATCTCACAAATATTTCATTAACTTGAGAGGAAATGTGCACAGTTTGTGGGTAAATCTTATAGATAAGTGGCCCACCCAGCTAGGAGGAGGAGGTGGCCAGACGAAAACCTAACTGAGACGAATTTAAGGCGCAATTTGGGCCAAAAGTGTTGCCAAAAAATTAAAACAAAAGCGACAGCTGCACAAAAAGATACAAATATACTTAGATACGAAGATACATAGATATCTAGATACAGTTATAAAGAATCATATGCATATGGAAGGGCTGTTGGTTAGATGATTGAAGTGAGGACTACCAGAAGCCTAGAAGAGCCTTCTCAGCTGCGCTTTTTCACTTTTTTAGACAAACACACTAATACTACTACTACTACTACTACTACTACACCCTACACTCACATAGATACTCACACACATTTAGACACACACTTTGGTGTAGTGGCATCCCTTTCGGTCGACCCATTGTCTGCATTTTTGCATTTTAATTTTATGCCTTTGGCCTGCCCTGCTAGGAAGCTGGCAACAAAGGCGGAGGCAGCTGCGTCTACAGAAATAGTTGGCAACCTCACCCCCACTACCCCCACCACCCCACTCCACCCACCCCTCCCTTTCAGCCCACCCCCTTGAGTCACACTTTTACGTCATTTCTTTTCACTTTTTCTTATTTGTTGGCCGCCTTTGGCTTTCACGTTTCCTTTGAGTTTGAGTTCTCTTTTGGCTTTTTGTGTGATTGCATTTTTATGGCTGTCGTCGGGAGAACGCTCGCCCAAATTTGCATATTTATTTTTCTTCCTCTTTTTTTTTTTTTTGGCAGTTCCACCTGCTTTCCAGTGCTATTGAGGGGATTGCGTATACGCCCCGTTGGTCGGGTAGCTAGCTGCCTCAAAAATTGTTTTTTAATGACTTAATTTGGCGTAACAGTTTAATGGATGGCTTTGGTCCTCGGCTCCTTGCCGAGCTGTATCAAATTTCGCTTAAATCCTTTGTCAGCATAGACAATAATCCTGCGAGCGAAGGACGAAATGGGGGCAGGACATCAGGCAGCCATCGCTCATACGCAGTGTTGTCCTAAAGTGGCAATAAATCATCAGACCGAAATGCTTCAAACACAAACTTTATCCCACCCACACATGTTTTTTTTTTAGGGGGGGACCTACATATATATTTGCTTCAAAATTAATTCCAAAAACCGAATTCGAAAAGACTTCAAGTTTGGACAAATATTGGACAAGGGTCAGAAGGGGGGTGCGGGGGAAGGAATCCAACACAAATACAACTTGTCGAAAAGTTTCATTGTTTTTTCGGCTTACAGGATATGCAAGGATATGTGAGTGCTAGTCTGAGTGTGTGTGTCTTAGTATGTGTGTGGCAATTTGTGCTCGCGCTTTGGCAGTTTGGCGTTTCCTTTTTGCTGCTTTTGGCTTTCGGCTGCCAGCTCCTTCAGCTTCTGCCGAGGATTATGGATTTTTGTATGCCACTCACACACTCACATACATACATACACACATGTGTGGATGGGGTGGCACCCCCCTTCTCACCACTCCCCCTCTCCTGGCAAGCAAAATGGATGCCCCAATGGCAGGCCATCAATTTAGCTGCGGAGGCCTCAGCTCCCATCATCATGACGATGATGATGTTTGTCTGTTGGTTTGTCTGGCCCAGCTCCCACCCTCCCCCTGCACCCAAGCCGCCCCCCCCTCTTTCCCCACCTTTCCCTCCTTCCATGTGTCCTACAATTTCCTTTCACTTGACTGACATCCAAAAGCTTCGTCCTCGCTCGCCGCACTCAAGGATTGTATAACATGTTGGCGAAAGGCAGAGTGCCCAGGTTTCTTTTTTCCGCTCAGGTGAGGGGCGAGGAGGGTACTTCCACTTCCGGCGCACTGTCAGTCAGTGCATCCATGCCTGTGACTGTGTGTGTGTGTCGGTGAGTGTGCCATTTTTGCGCTTTCTCGCTTCACACTTGACTTGCCCCCGACTCTTGCCCCATCCAGTGGCAAAGTTTTAGGACCGCAACTTCAATTGACCTTTGCTTTTCTTGCCACCCACGCTCACCCTCGCCCTCTCCTCTGCCCTCCTCTCCTCTCCTCTTCTCTCCTTGTTCACCCACTGACTTTCTTTCGCTTTTAAGTTATTCACCAACACGTACGCTTTAGCGTCATCGTCATGCCTCAGCCATCAACATGATTTCCGCCAGCCTGCCCCTGCCACACGGCCCCTGCGCTACTAATATCCACCCCTCATCCCCCTCCTTATGTCCTCTCTTAAACTCTTTGAGCCTCGGCGAGCTAATTGTCCTTATGTGACTTGGATGCGGAGGTTATCTCGGGCCCAGCAAGGATATACAGGAGTCTGGTGAGCACCTGCTGGGCCAGGACTTTAAAGAGAGTCCTGTAGCCCCGAGGAATATTAAATATGATTCAATATCCTTGTAGTAGATAGGCCGGACTGCCTTTCGTCCTTTTTTCTCCTCTTTGCTGTGTCAGCTTTTATAGTTTGTTTTTTTTGGCAAGGACACACGAGACAACAGCAGCAAGGATATGCAGGTGAATCCTTCTGCTCCTTCTTATCGCCAGGACTCGCCTGAATCTCAGGTGTCTTGACTGTGGCCTGTATTCGTGTCGGTGTGTGTCTCTCCTGCGGCCAGTTTAGTTTTAAAATAGTCCTTACGCTTTCGGGCCTCGTCCTTCCTCCGCCTCCGCATCCTTCCTGTTTCCGTTGCCTTGGCCACTGGAGGGTGGGTGGATCTGGTCTGGTTGGGTTTCCTTCATTTCCTATTATTTTTTCCCCCTTTTTTGTGCAGCTTTTTAGCCTCGTATCTCTGTATCTGTATCTGTGGCAAGTGAAGCGCGCGCCCACGCTGCCAGACCCGTTTTGTAGGTCAAACTTGCACTCTCTTCAGCCACTCTACTGCCCTACGCTCCACGCCCACTTTTCCGACCCATTTTCCCATTGCCTTTCCACGCAGTCTGGTTATTCAATAGTTTGCCACTCCGCTAATTGCATTGCCCGAGTTGCGCTCCAAATGTGCCAAAAAAAGCTAAAAATTTCCAGCCGGCCAACTGAAATTCGTTATCAAATATTGAACAACAAATGGCCATCGAATTGGGGGATTAATTTTTCATTTTCTTTATTGGAAAATGATTCATTTGACGCTCGGTGGTTACACATTTTTTTTTTTTTTAGGAAATGGGATTTAAAACCAATCGGGTGCGGGGTTTCCCTGGCGAATATAAAAAAATTCGCTCTAAAGCCCTATTACCCAAAGGCCGTGTATTATTTTCACGAGGAGAGTACCTGTTTCCTGGCATATTTTTGAGATTATTCTCGTATTCATCCCCATAGGGATGTAATGTTCTTCTCGTATTCTGTTCTGTTCCTTTTTTAATCGGTACTTTAAAGGTAGAAGGGTATGTTTTATTCTAGGGAATCTATGTAACAGGGAGATGTCATATATCATATATAATATATCAAGTATTCCCCATCAACTAGATCCACAAAGGCTGTCCATGGTATTTTTTTTGAAAATATTAATCCCAAACTGTTCCAAATGGTAATATATATCTATAAACCAAAATTCAGCCAAATCGGGCTATTTTTTGAGGGGTTATAAGCTTTTTATATTGATTTTCTACTTTCTTGATGCAGTGGCAGGCTTTGAAGCACCCAAAAGTATGCAACAAAATTGTATTTTACGACTATTAGTTGAAATGGCACATAAAGAATGAGTGTGGAGTGTAGTACCGGGTATCATGTAGTCCAGAAACTCAACTAAAGCCCTTCTTACTTGTTTTTTTTTTTACTCTTACCCCCAAATGCCCACTAATTCAGATCATATGACAACACCCTCTCACACAACACCCTCAAATTTCCACAATTTGCAGCCGTAAACTCTTTTTCCTCTTTCGGCGTAAAATAAAATTCTTTGGCGGTTCTCGTTTCGTTTCGTTTCCATTGGCATTACTGGCGCAATTTTCGCACGTGGAATTTAGCAATATAGTTGGGCGCGAGTCGAGGTGCCTCAACTGACGGAGTGACTGACTGACTGACAGATAAAGGGAGGGTATTGTGGGTGTGAGAGTTTTCAGTTGGCTTCTACTGGCACTGGTACTGGTACTGTTGATTAAATTCCATTGATAGCGCTGGCGTTGTCATGATGCGAGCAAAATATCTCCCTTGCTGACTCTATGATTTTCCGGCTGACCTCAGTTGTTGGTGTTGCGTTTGCTTTTCCTCGGTTGCTGCCACATCAGTTGCCATGGCCGATGTCAGGGGCTTCGGTAATGAACATTTTAATAATTCATCCAGACCGCTGCTACTCTGTATTCTCTTTTTGTTACGGCTTCTGCTATCCCATCTCTGGTGCTCTCCTCTCAACCTCATCCTCAACCTCACAATTTTGTCATCAATTTTGCTAATGCCCGGGAATAAAGTTCTCAAAAATAATTTCATAATATTGTAAATAATTAAGAGCCGCACATAAATCATGAGCCACTAGTGGAGGAGCAGCTCATCATGAATCATGTCAGGGGCACTTAGCCATCGGCGAATCAGCTTCTGGCCGCCACTTTATGTTGGCCACAACATCCGCCCAAGAGCCTAGAAAATCCATTTAGTTTTTCGCAATTTTCCGATGCCACTGCTGGGCCAAAAAAAATATTCTTCTATATTTTTCTATTCCACTGTCTATATCACCCGGAGGGGATATAGTCGGACAACGTCATTCCGGATAAATGAAGAAAACGATGTTGTTTTTCTTCAAAAAATATCTAAAAATATTCCAAGATATTTGACGCGTTTTAATGAGCGGAAGATATATCTTTCTTGATGGATATAGCTTGGATTTAGTTTTGATTTTCGATTGTTTTCTTTAAGAATTTATAGTCGTGGCTTATTCCAACACGCATGTACTGATATTTTTGATAATTTATGGGCCCAGATAGTGGGAAAATGGGTCGAAACTGAGGCCATTATCACGTGTTTCCCACACACGCACACCACACACCGTCTATTAAACAGATACCTCATGTTGTATCTCTGAATCGATCGTTGGTGGACACAATTAAAATGCCTGGCATAGCAGCAGAGCCCCGGCAACTTCAACGCAAACAGCAATTTTGACATTTTCATTGTTAATGAAAATTTAATTATGCTTTCATTGCTATGTGCCGTGCCACGGACAGGCGGACTGACGGACAAACGGACATCAGAATCGAAGTCAGATAAGCAACCAGCAGCGTCGGCCCAACATCGATGAGCCCTGAGATATAGAAACAGAAACACAACAGTGCGATACAGATATATAGATAAAGATACAAATAGGAATATGGAGCGTTAAGTGCCACTGCTGGCAGTGTTGTTGGCCAACAAACATGCGACGCTAGAAACATGCAAACATTCGGCTCATCTCCGCCATCCATCTACTACACACATCAAAAATGTTTGACGAAGGCTGGAGTTGGAGCTGGATCCATTGGCAGCTTTATAGATACTTCTACTTCTACACAGAGAGAAACAAATAGTATACTAGTATTTAGTTTCTAGTTGCATTTTCCGTTTGTATTTGCCAATTAAATGGTTGTAGTATTATGGTTTTTATTTTTCTCAACGTGTTCCTGCCTCTCTCATGTATTTGTTGACAAGGCAAGTTTATTGTTGGTGTTGCGATGTTGCCGTGCCACATTGCTGTTGCTGTTGCTGTTGCTGTTGTTGCAATGCGTTGCTGCTGCCGTTGTTAAAATTAAACTCTATGTGCTATTTAGTTGTCTCGCCGCTGCCGCCGCTTCTGAAGGTGAATTTATGGTGCACACATGGTGTTCGAGCGACTACCTCTGCCTAGTTGCCGCCTCCGTCCTCCCAGTGTGAGAGAGTATCTGTATCTTGTATTTGTATCTTGTATCTGTGTGTGTGTGTGTGTGTGTGTGTGTGTGCCATGCCTTCCTCGTGTGACATATGTCTGTGCCAGGCTGTGCCAGAAATAGATTCATTTCGAAATGTAGGGGGCATTTCTTTCAGAGATTTTAAATCTTCTGCTCTCTCACTCTTCCGCTAGCCATGCTAGCCATGTGGCTGATTATTTTAATGACTTATTAATGAGCACAACTAATTCACTAATCACTCTCTATCTCTCACTATCTTTAGCAGATTTTGAAAATCCCAAGGAATAAAGCCAACTGTATACATGCGTGCTACAACCGTAAAGTCAGTGAATGCAACTTCGATAGCTATATCAGCCGCCTAATACCGCCATCCGATCCGATCTCATCCGATCCGATCTGATCCGACCGACCCTTTAAAAACAATCCAACCATCTCGATAATTTCGAAGCCGGTCGAGCCAACGACGAACGGCATCGAGTGATAATTAGAATTCGGCCAGCGCGCACCCCACTACCCAGTAACAGCCTCAAGATTCTTCCCTTCGGAGCCGCCAACTTTCGTCTGGAGACGACACCACCAGAGATGCACAAGATAGCTGCCGCACCGCCGCCGGCCGCAGCGCCAGCTGGAGCGCTTGAGGCACCACTGGCTGGACCCAAATATGGCACACTCATCCCCAACCGTATCTTTGTGGGAGGAATCAGGTGGGTTCTGCTTCTAACCTTTTCTAATTTTTCAAATAAAAAGCTAATATAATCCTTTATAATTTTAGTGGCGATACCACCGAGGCTGACTTGACCCGTGTCTTCAGCGCCTATGGCACCGTGAAGAGCACCAAGATCATCGTGGACCGCGCTGGCGTCAGCAAGGGCTATGGGTTCGTCACATTCGAGACGGAGCAGGAGGCACAAAGACTGCAAGCGGATGTAAGTACCACTCCACTGACCTTCCGTTGCTAATATATCTCGCCTGTTTGAAAAGTTAAAAGAGTCGCCAAAGTATTATGATTTTGAAAACAAAAAAAAAGTGAAGGACGGACCATTTTTTGTGTAGAGAACACTTAAAAAAATTTGATACTACTCCGAATCTTTTAGGGCATTACCTGACCCATCACACACAAGTACTACTTCTACTCTACTACTACTACTACTACTACTTCCATGAGACGTCGGTTCCGGTTCCTTCTACTGTAACTACTACCGATACTACCGATAATACCGATACTACCGATACCGATAACGATACTACTCTACCCCACATAAGATCTTACGTTATCTTATGATAAGTATCATCCATCGCCCGTGGGCGAAAGATACGATAAATACGATGATCAGATGTACCGCCTTAGGTACGGACGGCACTTTGTTCTTTTATAAATTTTCTTCTTATTGCGTTTTTGTTGAGTTTACGTTTCCGAGTTACGTTACATTTCCGTTGCGTTGCCATTACGTTACGTTACATTCGATTCCGTTGCGTTCCTTATATCGTTTCATTGCCAGAAACAACAACAACAAACACACAGAAAACACCCACTCACCACTCACCCAGTTATATAACCCACATTAATACTCTCTCCCAAGCGTAGGCAGCATTTAAATTTTTTTTCTCTCAGCCTATATATATATATATATACATATCTCCCACACACCTACACCTACACCCACCCACATTCACACTCACACACACACATAAATCGTATAAAGTTTGCCCGTTAAGCTAAAAAAAATGAAAAAAAATATTAATTAAAATGCAAACAATGTTGAGTTCGTTGCACTGTTTTTTTAATGCTCATTTTATGCAAACAATTAATTAAACAAATTTTAGCAATTTGCTCAGTTTTTGGCTCCGTTTTTTGTCGAACATACCAGTTCTCGAAATATAGACAATATTTTAGAACACTAGAGATACAATAGAGAGTACCTTAGTGCGTTGTCTTGTTGCCTTGAGTTTCCAGTTGCCAGTTGCCAGTTTTCCGTTCCAGTTTCCATTTCCGTTTTAAGTTTCCCGTATCCGTTTCCGTTTTTAACGTGTAAAGTTGCATTGTTGGCACATCTTTTATTTTTATTTTTATTTTTTTGCCTAATTTGTTGATTTCGAATCGAATTACGATTGTGTATTGCACCTTTTTTTCCAATTGCGGACTTGAATCGAATTCATAATTAACGAAGCAGAGGCAGAGGCAGAGGCTGAGCAAGTAAGTGCGCCGTAAAAAGTTCCTAGGGAATAGTAGCTCAAAGTTGGCAGTCCAATCACCTGCTCCCCAGAGCAGTTAGCCCACGCGCTCTCTCACCTGTCGGCTACCAGCTACTGCTGTGCGGTTGCAACTTTCCTTTATATAGAGCCAAGATCTGGGCTGGGCTGTGCATTCTGGCCATAAAAAGTTGCATCTCTCTCATTATAAAATGAACTTGCCGAGGCCATATTTTGTTTGGGAATACTAATTGATTATAATTATTATATAACTGGTGGCCTGGCCACCTTCTCGCTTCCCTGGTGGGGTGAACTCTGATGCAACTTTTACCCATTTTCAGAGCAAGTTTCTCATTTAATTTTTAGCCTCTATTCAGTGCGGCTCTGTGGCATATTAAGTGAAAAACTTTTGCCGCCCCTCGTCATTAATATGCATTGTTGTCGTTCTGGGTTCTGGGCACTGTTTGCCATGTTGTTCTTGTTAGTGGATAGTCTGGGACACGAGTGTCCTTGTGAAATGCAGAAGAGAGGAAAACTACAACTATATCAAGTATAATGCCCGCCGGCAGAACAAGGATAACAACGACCACACACTCTTTCTATGAAAAAAAAAAAAAAAGGCAAAGGCAAAAGCTGAAACGGGCACAACAACAATAAATACAACAAAGGCTTATGACGAGTCCTGGCAACGTTTAACACACATACACACACACACACATCCTTTGCAAATGAAACAAAAGAGAGACACACATTACACTAATTAAATTTCATTTAGAAAAGTTTAGCATTTAGTTTCGAGTTTTAGTTCCGACCACGAACTCATCAAAAGCCACAACATCAAATAAGCGGAGTGTTAATCGCCAAAAAGGCATCCCCTGGCCCGCTCTAATCGCACATACTTTAGTCGCACATACTATATAGTTTCTAAATAAATCTCGACACCCCCCCACCCCGGCGTGTACTAATTTGTGTGAATATGTTTTATGAAAAAGGCCAAAATAAATAACCCTAACAGACCGACGCCATCATCATGCGTACTCCCCTGCCTTATACATGCATAATAACTCAACACAAATAGGAACCAAATAAGAGCCATCTGCAAGGATTAGAGTGTCCTTTCTACTCTCGGAGACCAAATAGAAACTTAAAAGGACATTTTCGGCCAAGTGCATTTCGGCTCAAGTAGGCAGGTCTTCAATTTTAAATCATTTTAGAGTGGACCAACAGAAGGGAGCCTGTTTTGTTGTCCTTTTTATGACTGTATGTGTGTGTGTGCTCTTTACAAGCAACCGTGGCTAAAACAAAGGGCCACCGTAAAAGCCAACAACCAAAAGGATTCTTAATTAAATTCAGCCAAGAAAAGAAGTGGTTAAGGACAAGAGAGTGAGAGAGAACGGCTTGGCCTGTGGCAGGACCTCCTTGCCATACGTTTCATCTTTAGTTTACTTTCTCAACTGTTGGCCCTTTGTTATGGCCCTTATCCTTATGTCGCCGAGCCGAGCCGAGCAGAGGACGCTCGAGGGCGGCCGGCTCGAACATAAATGAAAAGAATGTTTGCCCGCCGGCGGTCAGAAAAGGATAGGCCGCGCGATGCTCAGGTTTTCCGTGACACCACCCCCTCCCGTCCAGCTCCTGCGTCCTTTTCATTTCATTTTCCACAATTTTCTTCTTGTTTTTTTTTTACGGGGGAAAGTAGCAGGATCTCCTCGTTGGCCCGCAAACATTTGCTTAGGTTAATGGTTATTACCGCTGCCAGGAGACGGCGGTCGTCCTGTCTCTCAAGGAGTCGTCGGTGCTTATCTGGGTGTCCTTTTCATGCATTTCATGCGCAAATCACAAGGGTATCAGCCGGGGACTAATTGCCAATTAAAGATGAACTGGTCCTGGTTCTGGCCAGAAGTTGAAAGAAGCTTTTCAGTCCCGGCTATACTTGTATGTTAGTAGTTGGTATTAAATCTATGTAAATTGGCTGATTTATTGGGTCGAGGAGTTGCTAAATGCAATTTTAATGGGAAAGGGGATTACCAAGGATGCTCCCTTAAAGAGGACCCCTTCGGTAATCCGACTTGAAAGGAAATGCGATTTGTAAAAAGAGGTTTAATATATTTCCTGTGACTTTTATATATAATATTATTTTACAATTTATTTAACTTGGTTTTTGGTGTTTCCTAATTTTGTATTTCTTTTACAATTGTTTGTTTTTTGTATTAAAATTATTTAAATAATTATTATTAAGCACGAGACGAGAGAAGAAACAAAACAAAACAAAACCCAAAAGCAAAGCTTTATTTCACAAAATTGAATTTGTTCTTTAATGCTTTTGTGCCATTTCTGTTTTTTAATTTTTAAATGAGTTCATTATTCTGGTTAATGAATTTTTGTGTTTTTGTTTGTTGATTAAAATAAAAATGTTGATTTTTGTGCCACCCCTCGTTGAAAGAAAAAATTGAATTTATGAAACAAAAAAAAAAGTGGAGTGGCGATAGAATTTTTGCTTTAAAAGCCAATTAAATAAAATAAAACAGCGAAAAAAACAGCCAAACTATTTATGCAACATATGTACACGACATTTTTGTAATAAACTTTACTTTTTTTAAATAAACATTCACACACACACACACACCACTATATAATTACACCATATTATAATAATTTATATATATATTTTATAAACAACTTTGGTAATGGTAATAATTTTGCCTTGGCACGTGTTTCTCTCTCTCTTAGCCATGGCCGTGCCATAAAAAGAACTGAACAAAAAAACAAAAAATATTAAACCCAAAAAAATATATAAAAAAGACAATAAACAAAAGCGTTGCGAATTAATTTTTAACTATTTTTTGATGAATTTTTTGATGCTGCTGCGTTCGATTTGAATTTGAATTTCTTCGTTCGGCTTGTGTGTTAAAAATGCAATAGTTCGATTCTAATGCTCCACCATTTATGCTTTCTTTTTCGTATCTTTTTTTTATGGAATAGGGAGAGTGCGTGGTACTGCGCGATCGCAAACTGAACATTGCACCGGCCATTAAAAAGCAGGTAAGGTCCATACTCCCATACTAACTTGACTAAAAAGAAACTAATAATACCACTTTTAAAGCCCAATCCTCTGCAGTCGATTGTGGCCACAAACGGAGCTGTTTATTATACCACCACGCCGCCGGCACCCATCAGCAACATCCCCATGGATCAGTTCGCAGCCGCTGTATATCCGCCAGGTTAGTACGAAGTAGTACTACTACTACTACTACTATATATGATACCCCCTTCCTATGATAGTCGTCTTCATCTGAGCAGCTTCACTTTGGTTTTATTTATTGATTGACATTTGTGTTTTTTTCTCTTTCTTTGTAATTTCATAACTATTTCTACTTCTATTTGAACCACCACACTACTTCCATCTTCACAACAACTATATGTACAACAACAAAAACAACACCACCACAACCACCAACCAACCAACCATCATCATTTGGGAATAAATTAACCAACATAGTTACTGACTTTACAGCCGCTGGAGTGCCAGCCATCTACCCACCTTCAGCCATGCAATATCAGCCATTCTATCAGTACTACAGTGTGCCAATGGTTAGTATTTTAACTATTTATAACGTAAAAATATAATTATTAATATAATAATAAATTATTTCAGAATGTACCCACCATTTGGCCTCAGAATTATCAAGGTGAGTTGAAGATTATTTTGTAGAATAGCCCTTTTGTGGTCGTATTTTCTCGTTTGTCGTAGCCTACACAAATCGGTATTTGCTTTCTTTTCTTTCATTTTTTACTTGGCGCACCTACAACTACAACCACAACAACATCAACAACCACCACCACCACCACCATAATAAAAAAAAATAGGTTAAATCCAAAAAAAAAAAAAAAGATACATAAAGTAAACAAATTTTCGTAGTCGCCAATTTTTCGTTGAGAGCTGCCCTGAATAATTAACTACAACAACAACAAATCTGACAGATGCAGATGCGACAACAACAACAACTACTACTACAAGAACAACAACAACAACAACAAAAAATATCATATTCCCCCTCAACTCTGATCGAACTGCAGCAGCAGCCGCACTCTCCTAGTTTATAATTTTAGTTTCATTAAAATTTAAGTTAATGCGTATGATTTATTTTAATTTATGCTAAGTTGGAGCTTTAGTTCATACTCTTTTTTTGTTAGCCACACCGCCTATATGTATTTAATCTATATGTAGAGCCTAAAAAAAAAGGATATGTACATTTATTTTAAATTAGTTGAATGCCATGTCCACGTGCTAGTAGAAAAAAACAAAAAGGGAGACAATTTTACAAATTCAGTTTTTATTTTAGTTTATTTTCCATTGCGATTATGCTTGCTGTACATATAGCAGAGAATGATTTGTAAATAGTAGTAGAGTCTCGGCACACCTGCTTGGAAAAAAAAAAACACACACAAAAATATCAAATATTTTACAAAATCCATGGATATATCTCTCTCTCTATATATGAAATGGAAATTTTTGGATTATTTTGTAGGAATTTATCCATGTTAACTTTGAGGATGCAACAGCAACAATATAGTGATGCTACAACTACTACTACTACAACAACAACAACAACAACAACAGCCACAACAACAACAAGTAAACTACAGCATAGAATTTATATAAAAAAACACCTACACACATACACACACGAAAGCACAAGGATACAGACAAAAGTACACATCCCAGCTGCAATTTCGGAAATGTTTAGTCAAAGGAAAATCGTATAGGAAGGACACTCACACACACACGCGCACACACACATCTGCAGTGACAAGGAAACCATTGCAAAATGCTGTAAAGTAAGCTGCTTATGTTATTAAAAGGTAGCTCTGCTGCTGCTGTTGTTGTGTGTGGGTGTGTGTGTGTTTGTGTTTGTGGCAGAAAGGGAGGGAGTCTAGTATAGAGGGGCTGGAAACATTTATGATGTGCAATTAGCGGAGAGGATCGAGTGGGGCAAGGGGGGGGATGGTCTATAAGGACTACAAGGACAGTTTTGACAAACTGCAGTGAGTGTGGAAAGTCAGCAAGCGAAAGACAGAGAATAAATTGCATAAGAGAACACTTGAAGGAATATTTAAACTATATAATATACAGTACACGATGCTAAATATATAACTGGATTATACAGAGGCAGCAGAAGGGCACTTACTCTGCACACACACACACACACTGCAAACACTGCAAACACACTCACTGAACAAACATACTTATATATAAATAATTACATACTATAGAGAATAACTGAGTAAATTGCATACACACACATACTATAAAGGTAGCTAAGAGGAAGGCGGGGCAGCGATCGAAGATTAAAGACATAATATTATGCATAAATTAATTTATATACATATATACAGTACATATAAAGCGTAAAATTACTATAACTCGTAACTGTAAACTGGTATACTGTTATACACAGCCACATACAGCGATACAAAGCAAAAAGATGAGAATATAAGCAAAAAAAAAAAAAAAAGGAGACGACAAAGTCAAACTACACGCACACCACACTACACTACACTACACTCTAAACACCCACACATACCCATAAACGCACACTAACGCATCCTGGCCAGAGAGCCAGGGACATTTTTGTTAAATATGTCCTTCACTCTCTGATCGGAACGCGGTAGAACGCTAGGAAACTAACTTGTAAGCCAAGCAAAAGAAAACTGAACGAAATTTTAGTCTAAAGTGCAAGAATACTAAAGGAAAACGTAAAAATTGATAAATCTAGTTACTTAAGTCAAGCAAGAAGTGAACTAAAATTAAAACAAAACAAAAAATGAACTACAATAAAGATATTCAAAATATGCTAGCTAAACGAAAATAAAAAAAAATGCAAAAAACATACACACACACAACTCCCCATTAAAAGGTAAAGGGGAGGCATATATTAGAGAGACTATTAAAGGAAAGCTAAACTCAAAGCTCTAGCGAATGGAAAATAGATAAAACTCAAGCAATACATAGACACTCATAGGTGTGTGTTACACAAGAATATATAGTTAAATATATACGAAAACAACAAAAACTTACAAGTAAAATAAAATAACAATTTAATAAACTAATGTACAACCAAAAGAAAATTAAAAAAAATTAAAAAAAAAAAAAAATAAGAAAAGAATAGAACTCTGCAAAAATGTTGATTTATTATTTCTGTTTTTCAAACACACATTGTAATTCAAAAAACTTTTGTTATATCTATTGTTATGATGATGGCATCAAACTAATCAAAAAACACGAGAACGAGAAACAAGCGAGATGTGTTAACCAAAATTATTTAATGAAATACAAATGCCGAGATATATGTATATTTGCGGGGGCAGTCCATAAAAGCGGCGACCTGGCCGGCGACCGTCGAGCGAATTCCATTCAAAATTGGTGCATCATTTGGCTGAATATGACGAATACCTTAGCGGAAAATTCAAAATAAAAATATTTATATATACGTATATGCCTTATTGAATGAAACGAAATTATTTGCCCACAAAAATACACTGTTATCGTATTGTAATTGAAAATAATAAACCAACCCAGAGGTTTCAAAAATACCTGCTAAAAGAAAAAAAAAACTGAAAACCGATAACCGATATCGTCGAGGTCGCCTGCCCAAAAACCAAAAGTCGAGCTGCTGCCGCCGCAAATGGCATTTCAAAGCGAAACTTGTTGACAAATTTTTACTAAATTGTTAAATAGTTAAATACAAAACATTTTTAAATCGAATTGTAACAATAATTAGAAATCACTCTTTGTTGAAACGAACGAATAACAAACAAAATATAAATGGAATGGAAAGCAATAATTCAATAAGGCGTGCTCTAGTTAAAAACTAATACTGAAGTCAAGTCGATGAAGCAACATAGAAACCACCAACCGAGAGTACTTACATTTATGTCAGTCAATAGGGATTTCATTTAGTTTGAAGTCAAAGGATGTATGTATGTATGTATATTCAATTAAGAGAGAGCCAGGGTTCTAAGTTTGAAAGAGGACAGAGAATCCAAATTGCTGGGAATATTGGTTAGTAGTATCGGTGAGAAGAAAGCAGGTCTAATTTTTGATATCAGTTTGATTCACTCACTACCTTTTAGTCAGGCAACCATCCCAGTTCCCAGCAATTTCATCTTCCGCAGACTCAACACTTCAAGATCAGATCATAAACTAATAAATCCAAGGCATAACTTAAGTATATACGTGATATTTTGAAAAAGCGAAAATTCATAAATTGTTTAGGTTTAAAACAATATTAAATATATATTATACGGATATATACATATATACATTATAAAGATAATGCCAAGGCATAATTTAAACCATAATGATTAATTAAAGAATGAATGAACATTTTTGCTGACAAAAATACAAAAAAAAAAAACAAAACAAATATCGAGTAAAATGTTTGTAAACTCAATTTATTGTACGACTTGAGTAGAAAAGGTGAGGTTCTTAAGTTTTTACTGAACAGCAAAGAGCAGAGAGCAGATTGTCCCATCGTAAAAATCTATTTAGTTTATATATAGTAAATATTTATATTATATATACATATATTAAAATGAACAAATGGCAAGTAACAAAGAAACCAACAAAAATGAGAAATAGCAATTAGACGGAAGTGAAGAAAAATTATATATATACAATACAATATATATCATAGCGCAAAGAAAATATATATATATATATATATATGAATATATATATTTTAATGAAGAAACATCAACTGATTAAGTGCAGCTCAAGTACGAGCACAAAACGTTTTTAGACTAAGTACCTACCTACCTAAATGAATTCAGCAATTACATAATATACAAGAGATAGACGCGGTGCAGAAGAAGTTTGTAAGGGAGGTAGTTTCTACTTCCATGGAGTCTAATTTGTATAATTATATATACAAGCATGTTTACGATAATGCCCCATGATCATCACAACAAAGTAATTGAAAACGAAACATATTTAATCACACCCACACACACACACGCATATACTATATATATATATATAGAAATCAGATGAGAAAAGAACGCATAAATAGCAATAACAATAAAGCAACAGCTACTTAATAATTTTAGCAAAATGCAAAACACAAAAATGCAAAAAAAAAAAAAACGATATGAACGAAAAAAAAAAAGAAATTGCAAAAACTATTTTTGGTTTTTTCTTAATTTTTTTTTATTTTTGGATATTTATTCAGTCTAAGCTTTTTCAGTTTTGGTATTCTAGCTCCTAATTTCAGTTAATCGTACCTCGATTACACCTCTTCCTTCTCCCCTCTCTCAGATATGTAAATCACACCAAGCCCAATATATATTTTATACAGAAAACCATTCACCACTGCTGCACTCGCCATCGACGAACCCACAACAACAGCAACCACAGCCATCGAATGCCTGGCCGGATTACGACGACCATCAACTCCATAGAAACATCAACCTGAATGGGTGTAGTCTGCCCAGACTATGAGCCCGTCATCCGATTCCTGGGCGATAGGCAGGTAGAGAGTAGTGGCTGTATGGCGGGGCTGGCTATATGGCATATATACGATAATATATGTAGGACGTAGGCGAATAGGAGGAGGCACAGTACCAGTACCAGTACCAATACCAGTACCAAAACCAGAACCAGAACCAGAAAATATAAACCCCGAATTCTATCAAGAAAATATCGAAAGAAAATTTTTATATGAAAATATAAGGGCTCGACTGGTGAATCGGATGATGTACTTGGCAATATAGGAAGTGAACAATATGAAAACGAGATTTGAACACAGAAGAAGAAAGTATATATCAGTAACCATCTAACAACAATGATAGGAAATTACGATGGCGATGCTCCAACCAAAAACAACAAAGCAAACGCAAACGCAAAATCAAACTCAAAAAAGCAAAATGGTTTAATTATTTGATCCGTTTTTTGTTATTAACGAACAACCATTTTCCCCCAAACTTTACGCTTACCACCCTATCGGGTATCTCGTTCATTGTTTCTGAGTTTTGAAATTGTTTATTTGTTTTTCGTTAACGTTTTCGTTTATAACATGTTACGTTTTTGGGCAGAAGGGTGTGTGAGCGAGTGAGCGGACAGAGAGAG
This sequence comes from Drosophila atripex, assembly GCA_035045925.1. Classification (NCBI taxonomy): domain Eukaryota; kingdom Metazoa; phylum Arthropoda; class Insecta; order Diptera; family Drosophilidae; genus Drosophila; species Drosophila atripex. Next base: position 10,444,907 of record JAWNOP010000012.1, on the reverse strand, counting down.
GAACGAGAGGGACTTCGATCGGCAAGCCATATAGAGATCATCAAAATATAAGCAACCAATACCAACGTCGTTTCCCCATAACATTATTGTGGGGACAAAATCATCACACAAAACGCCCATCTGAATTGATCCGAATGTTATTATAAACCCAAGCATATCCAATACTTCTTCAAAATTGATCAGTAATGAAAAATAATGATATTATATAAGAGACCACCATCTTCAACCGGAATATATACGAGCTTGCTGTCGCCCGATCTGAACTCTCGGAGAGCCCCATTATGGAAGACTGCCGAACCGCTATTACATCGCCCGATATATGTTATATTAGCATTGCAAAACGTTTCGGGTTCTATCTATTGCTTGGGGTGTTCCGATTCATAATATTTTCGATCACTTCGATCGTTATTTTCGATCGTTAACCTTGCAAAATTTTCAAAAACTTCCCTATTTCCCTATTTGTTAGTTTTTGCCAAGTTTTTTTCGGCCCAAATATTGTCTAAATTTAGTTTAGTTTAATTAGTGTGTGTATAGAATTGATTCCAAATTAATAATGTTCAGATTCCGAATATCGAATATCATGTCTTAAAGCTAATAAAAAAGAGAGCCCGAAGCGAAACTTATTTGTTTTTTATTTCCTATTTTATTTGATTTTATATTCATTTCAGATATTTTTGTAGCCATTTTGATTTTGATTCATTTTCAAAAATGTAGCATACTTTTCAGGTGTTGCGAAAAGTATCAAACTCAAGAGCATAAGCAACGAATCTTTCAGTAGCATGGCAGTCGAAAAGCTAAAATCGTTAAACAAATGATATAAAATAGTTTAATTAAACGGTTGTGTCAAATTAGCTCTAATCTCAAATATCCAATCGGAGGAAGGCGGCAATTTATTAGGCCTAAACTAAACAAAAACAAAACTTGTCTAAACTCTAAATGTAGTTCAATTACAATTGGTTTGCTAAGCTCGCTCGTCTTTAACTCCTATCTCTCACTACCGTGTGTTAACTTTAATCTTCCCGAATGCGATCAAGAAACGTAATTATAAACTATATATATATATATATGAAGCATACAAATCATACACTTAGATGATGCCTCGTATGTGCGAAACAAAAAAAAAATATACATATATAATGAAAATGTACAAGAACAATATCTCGATGGCGTCTTAAACACAAAATGAAAAAAACGATAAATTAGTAATCAGATACCAAGTTAAAATATTTCTAGAAAGGACAAGAAAAGCAAAACATTTTTACATAAGAAAATGCATTTTTTAACAAACGTCTACGTGTGAATTGAATAAACCTTGTATGTGTGTATACACGCATATATTATATACATTTTATTAAGTATATATATACATATATATATGTATATGTGTATGTATATGTATATATAAAATCGAGCAGCAATTTTTTATAACATTAAGCGGCCCGATGGTGAAGCCATAGAGACGGACATGGAGACGAAAAATTGGAAAAGTCAGCCGATGGAGAAGTATCCCGGAAAATCGACGCCTCAAAACGCGGTGAAAAGATCCACTTTGCTCCGTGTGCGTGCGTTTAAACGTTTTTTGAAGTAAAATTTAATTTACACAAGACTGACGCTAAAAATAACTAAAAAATATTAAAAGTGTACTAACCGTTTACGAATTTTTCAAATGCCGCACACGGAGCCTTTGCAGGTGAATGGCCGAATTCAAGTTTGGACGGTGGATTGGAGATGATTTGCTCGAACGGACGAGGATGGGGCGCCGCTTTGTATATGGTTATATTATATTGTACTTAATAAATGAAAAACCTGAGATATATATTATATATATTTATATTTACAATAAAAAAAAAAACAAAATAAAAAGAATTGTAAGAAAACGGTCATAATTTATAAACAATTAAATGATGCAAAGAATTAATGCTAAATAACAAAATATACAGTGTTATTTTTATTTTTATGATATTGTACTTAAATTAGTAACTAAAAAAAAAAAAATAATGGCGCAGCAATAATTAATAAATTAATTAGCAACCAGAACTAGGCAAAAAGAAAACCCCACAAGAAAATGTGATGAATATTGTATAAAGCGAATTATAAAATATCCCATTATCCGGAGAGACGCGTGAAATTAGTTTTTGGGATTCAGCATTATTTTGACTTGTAATAGAAGTGTTAGGAAGTCGAGCCTAAGGATACAATAAACGTGCAACGAACTCTATTTCTAGATTAATCGGGGAATAACCTTAACCACACATAGGTGCATTACGTAGCCAGCTGAACCTTATAGATACATCATACAATATGATATTTGGTATTCTGCGATCTGCGCCCAGAATTGTTTGGATTATTGTTATATTTGGTAATTCGTTGGATCTTTAGTTCCTAAATAAGACGCCCACCACCACCCTCCCCCCAATCTTGTTTTGGATCATTGTCAGCAAAAGTATCTTTTCGAATTACTATTTCCAAAATATACATACGATATACAAAGCAATTTCTAGAGCGAGATCTCGATTTAGAGGTAAAAAAAACATGGCAAATGGTGAAAAGCAAAATAACAACCCAAACAAAATGGTTTTTCTATCAATGTTGAAAGCGAGTGTGTAGGAAATATTTAACCATATATACAACAAATATAAATTGTAGCTAAAATGGTTTCAAGTAAACGAAATTGTTGAGTATTTTTAGTCATGAGAGAATCGAATTAAACGTCACATCATCACACACACAAAAAGAAACCACAAATAAGAACATGAATTTATACAAATTTTTAAAAATTATGCAATTCTCTAGGGTTTCCTTTTTGTCGCAATTTTTTATTCGTCAAGTATTTGCACAGAATTTCGTTTATTGCCTTCTGCTGACAAAAAAGTCCATTAAGACCGTGAAACTCGTTTAGTTTTTCCCCAAAAATCACCCATTCCTTCCCCTTCCCCAAAAATAATGCCGAAATTCTGTTGCAAAATATATACAGACATGTATACACACATGTATGTGTGTAATTATAAAAAAAAAATTTAAAATTTAAAATTACAAAATATATTGGTGCAAATTGCACATTGTGAGAATCTGTGCTGAAGCTGCTCCAGGATTAATTGTAATTGTGTGCGAGCCACGAAAGATACAAGATACAAGATACACATGTAGAGTAAAGATACAGCTACCGATGCCGCGATTTAGATACCGATACACCTATGTTAAGCCAATTAAAAAAGCGATGAAGCCCAATGAATGTGCTGCTAACCGAGGGATAGGAATACCAAAGTAAATACATAGCAATGATTAGCTGAAGAGTAATGAAAATACTAGAAAAATTATACCTTTAGCTAAAAAAATGGAATAAAATACGAAAATTAAGAAAATGTATCCAAATTCTTCCGTAAACGAAAAACCACATTTCTAGCAAACCATTTACCATACATAAGAGTCTATATATATACATTCATATAAACTATACTGTGCAGCATAAAAGTAGTCAAGGAAATACGTAAATCAGATGACACACAACACACAGACACCTACAGAAAAAAATACGAGGTATTACAGATCATGAAAATGCAGCCCACTAACGAAAAAGATATCAGCATGGAGATTACAGAGATGGTGGGGTTTGGAGGGCATAGCAAAAAGGATATAGCAGGATAAGGAGTAGCAGTAGCGGTAGATGATAGTAGGCGAAGCTAGAGAAGAACCCAACTGATCTCTACTGTGTTCTATGCATTAGAAAGGACATAGGTAAATAATTAAATATTTACCAAACCCAAGTATTACCATTTTGAGCTGCAATATTTTTTAATCAAAAAACCAGAAAAACCAGATAAACATAAAATACAAAGATAATAATTAATATATATTTTTCTCTTTTGAGATAAACCGAACGAAACTGTTTTGACGAGAATTGAGTTAGGCAAACAAATAAACGAAGCTAAAATAACATAACATATTCCAAAAGAAAGTATCAAAAAACTGAAACCAAAGCTAGCTAAGGAAATGCACAAAGTTTTGTGTGTATTTTTCGGTTTTTTATTCGGTATATGTGTGTAAATCTTCCGTGTGCAATAAAAAAATAAAAATGAATAGCAAAAAAAAAAAATAAAAGAATACAAGAAACCAAAACTACACTACACTACAAAAGCAAAGCCAGACACTAAGCCCAACTGAAATTGTCAAATATGAGTAAAAATATATATAAAGTCTATATGAGTATATATTTAGATAACAATTATATTATATACATATATATTATATACATACATGTGTGCAAATTATTCAGATCCATCAAAATACGATGCGGAAAAACGGAAAAAGTCTCTATATATATTTAGTAAAATTATAACGAAAGAAAAATGAATACGTAGTACAACGGCAAGCGAAATAAAAAGTATAAAGCAAAACATATAAGAGAAAACACACAAAAACATAAAAAATTAAAACAATTCGAGAAATGGTAAAAAAAACAAAACAAGGATAGCATAAAAAATAATTATATATAAAGGCTGTAATTGTAAGTAAAAATCCCGATAAAAACGATCGATTAAAAATTAAAAATTAAAACCAAATTCAACATCAACATATTTCACCCACAAAACAAATTAAATTAATTAAAAACGAAAGAAAGTCGCGAAAATATACTATAAAACATAAGTAAGAATGATATCTAAAAACAAATTAAAAACCTAAATGAAAATTATATAAAATAAATACATACAACAAAAAAAGAAAGTAAAGCATAAACATAAAAACAAAAAATTATATATATACGAGAACTCAATGTATGTAATAAATATAAAACTAAATAAATAAAATATTAAAAATGGAATAAACCGAATCAATGAATGAATATTATTTGTTTTTTCCGGGATTCATTGGTCGTGTCATGGGATGACGCACTTTTTTCCCAATTTATATTTATAGTATAGTATAGTGTATGTATTTTTTTCTGTATCCCTCCCCCCTTTTCAGCAAAAACATGACAAATATTTGTATTTCTATTATCTACGCTCTAGAATTCATTTATTTAATCTTTCTTATATGTTTTCTATGCCAAGGTACATGAAAAATCGTAGCGCTGGCTCCATTTAGATTCGATTTGCTTGAGGCTCTTAGCTCGACATTTATCGCCTCAGAAAATACTCGTATTACGCACTTTCAGAAATATATACAATATTGTGCTTATTGAAATAAAAAAAATGAAGATTAGGAACATCTCTAGGTCGGAACTGAAGACATCCTGGAATTCCGGAACTAGGCCTCCTTGCCGATGAAGCTGCGATTGTACTTCTGCAGCCGGACGCTCTGGGGAGCCTTCTGGGAGCGATCGAACTCACAGAACTTGTTCGTCTTCACCATCCGGGGATTGGGTCCGGCCGAGGTGCGCCAGTACACCGTCTGGACGGCATTCCGTCCGGCAATAAAGCGACTGGTGGCTCCCACCAAGTAATTGACCTTATTGGTAGCAGACATGTTTGGCTTTTGCAGGTATTATGTCGTTTTTGGTTTTATTATCACAGTTGGGTTGCTTTCAATATAGAGTATGCTCTATATTTTTTTGGATTTTTCGTTCCGAACTCTGGTTGTTCAGCTCATTTGCGCGCACGATTCGTTTCTGTGTCCGCACTTCGCTCCGGATCCGGTATTTATAGCCCTCGTCGCATGTCGGGGCGATTTCTTATCAGCGGTTTATACTGGTACATTATCTTCCAAGTAGTTTCTGCTTATCAGGCCCGTTCGGATGATGGCGGTGCCCAAAGGGTTGTTAATTGATTGGCTTATGGCCAGGTTATAATACTGCAACCTGCAACCTAATACTGCATTTAATTGCAAACGTTTAGCTCTCAACTTATTTTTAATGTTTGCGTTTTGGCAAGATAGTCTTGGGCTAGTGGGTTTTGTGCAACCAAAATGATGATAGATCACTTCCTTGCACTTCCTGGCACTTAAAAGCTCCGATCTCAAAGTCCAAAGACTAAAATCCAGACTGATGTGCAAATATTGCACAATTAAATAAATACTCCAAAGGCAATGACGTAAATCCTCATTAAATGTATGTACAGTCGGACATCTGTCATTGAAACTCACTTAATTGAAATAATTATGTTATATAGTATGGGCATCATGGGATTAAAATGGAAATAAAACAATTATTAAAATAAAAATTGGTTAATGACAAAACGGATATATGATCCATTATTTTCTTAGAATGTTCTCTTTTTTTAAGAATATCTAAGATAGGTCACTATCAGTTGGAAAGTAAAAAATTATTTAATGCAGGTCATGGGTTCCTCCATAAAGATGTTCGACTGTAATTGACACATTTTCGAAAATATATAATTGCTGGCTCATGACAGCGCCAGAGGTCGCATTAACCTATTTAGACACATCCTACTCGGACCGCTGATTATGCAGTCGGACCCGTCTCTTAGATATGCTACAACTGCCTATTTCTTTTATAATAGTATCATGAGCTCTCTACGTGTGCCTACGGGTGCCTCTTATCAGGGGCGCTTGCCTATGGCTTATTGTTCAGAAAACAAAACGTCAAGCCAGCTCGGTCTCCGACTGCAATCAGGCGTTGTTGTAAAATCCGGCAGAAAGTGTGCGATCGTTAAGTCGTTAAATAAACAATAACATTGGCAAAAAAATAATAACAAAAAAATAAGGTACACCTGATGATCGCACTACAAGTTCAAGTGCGATTCAGACTCAGCGGGGGCTGACCAATCTCGGGAACAATCGGGAGGCCCTTATCTATAACAGGCACGTTGTCTGGTAGTGCTCCAGAACCCCAATGCACTTCGTTTCGTCATGGCACTGAGAATTAATCATCGGTATCATTGGGAATATTTTGGAACCTAAACTTTTCCACCGTCCTATTGTTTATTTTTTGCCAAGGGAATGTCCAGCAGAGGCTAGACATTTTATTTTGGGAACAAGTACCTTTTAAGTTTGTTTCTTTCCATCCGATAACAGGCCAGCCACTTTCTAGGCTTATCGCCCACAAAGAAACAACAAACAATATAAAGCTACTTGGTTGCCAAAAAAAAAATCGTATCGCCAGACTTTTGCACTTTGAGTGTTGAAATCGCGTGAATTTCGGCCTCGATCGAACTGGAATGGGGCTATCACCTGGAGTTTATGGCCCTGATTGCGGGGGGTCTAACCCGTTTTTCTAATAAAACGAAAATCCCCCTTGAATCCCTCTGATTAGCAGCAGACTCCAGTTGCCTAGGACTGATAAGAGTCATCGAGATTTTTCGGCTGGGGCTGACTGTGTAAAAATATCGTAATCAGCCTTAAGTGGCATTGGCATTGGCTTTGCCATGTGTGTGATTGTGTCAACGGTGCGTATGATTAATTTTTGTAATAAACATTTTTGGCATCTCCGGGGCGTTGCCTACTTTTGGGGATTTCTCACACCACCGAAAAGATTTTCTCAGAGAGCCTTCTAAGCCCTAATAGGGTAGCCACCAAATTACTATTTCCCCCCGATCGGGTAGAGATCCCAGCTAATTGAATTAAGCAAACATTTAACGCCTACAACTAGCTGACTTAAGTTATCCCCCTGTCTATGGTCTAATTGGCTTTAATTGACAAGACGAGCAATTAAAGCGATGAAAGTGCTTCACCATTTGGTTAGTTATGGGTAGTGCCCTCTTGAAGACTTTCGTCTGTATATTTTAAGTAGTCTTTACATGAATTAACATAATATGGCTGGACTCATTAATAGGCTGATTTCAGGCCATTGGGATCACTGCCCCCGCCCCCATCCAGCCAGGCGGATGCCCAGAAAGAGCGCTATTACGGCGAGGAAACTGCCACTCAGATGGCCACATCCGTTGCACACCTTGCGGATGGTCTCCGTGTAGAGTCCTCGGCGGGAAAGAAGACTGCGGATGCTCCTCAGTTCCTGAAAACAAATAATAAAAAATTTGTACTTCAATTAGTAATCAAACACCTCGGGGTTATCTAGGACTAGGTGCATGCGCACGTCATTAAAAAAAATATACAAATATTATTTCACCTCTGACATTAAATTTCTAAGTTTCCAGAATGAATAAGTGAGCATTTTATTCATTCTGGAAACTTAGAAATTTAATAAGAGAGTAAGAGATTAATCGGAAACTGTTAGTGTTTGATGATTACTGACCAATGAACATTAAAAAAATATTCCTAGAAATCTAAATAGCATTTGCAAAACATACACTTCAAGATTATTTAACTGGAATAAGGTCTAAGCTGTAACTTTTAATAAAAACCTATATCATACTCACATCGGAACTGAGGCCCAAGCGGTTCCGGGTCAGAACCACCGTGTAAATGGAACTTTTGACATCGTTGCCGCAGAAAGTGAGCACCAGGTGATCGTTGACAGCTTTTACGACCTGGACAGTGCCGGTGAACTGGGTGTACGAGTTCAGGGACACCAGGGAGCCCCGCTGATCACCGATATTGGACCACTTTCCAGGTGCACTGGTGCTGTAGTTGAATGTGTACTCCAGGTTATTGTCCCGCTCGCTCCAGACCAGGCGGAGGAACTTCTGCACACCCTGGTTGTAGCGCGGATACTCATCACTGCCAAGATACGAGGGTGGAGTCGTAGTCCTTCCGTAGTTATTCTGATTGCGGTTGAAGTTTTGATTATCGTAGCCACTGTAACCATCAATACCAAAGCGACGATTGTTCTGGGACATAATAACCTTTAACAAAGGAAATACTTGAAGTATATCTTGTAAATAAATATTGGGAGAACTTACTTGGTCAGTGACATCGGTCAGGTGGATGATGACACAAGAATCGTACTCGTAGACTCCGGGAAAATCTTGGGTGTGCACAATAATCTCGCTGCCGTACCAGAGGCCCATCATCTGTGCGCGTAAAGAGATACAGACCGGTCATTATTACACATCTATACAAATACCAGTATGGGGGTCATTTGTGCGATTTGCATGCCACTCGCTGTGCGTTCAATTAAATAAAATTGGAAAAAAAATATTTAGGACGAGGGGGGTGCTTGGACATCATTGACATTGGGCGCAAAGGGTTAATTAGCATAAATAAGCCATAATTGCATTAGCCATCAGTGGCATCTTGGCATTTAAATAACCATTTGAACAGGCTGCGCCCTAAAAAGTGCACAGATATACATGTATGAATATTATTGCAGTTCACCTGTTCCAAGTCCACCGAGTTCTGGGGATTAATGTCCATGCAGCGCAGTTCCGAGTTGCTTCTCTGGGTGGTGGACGAGGACAACCCAGTGCCATAACCGCCATATTGATCCACCGCCGTGCCTGAGATCAGGCCAACACAGAGGCCGAGGATGGTCCAGCAAGTAAAGGATTTGCTTTCGAACATTACGAGATACTTTGTGAATAAAACTGTCACTGAGCTCGACTAAGTGGCGGTCTGTTCCAGATGAAATCCCACGGCTGAATAACAGAGACTCGCCACGGGGCGAGTTAAACTCAGATCGGACTCAGAGAGATACGGAGATGGGGCAACTGTGAGAGATACTCGAACTAAATAGGAACCGCCCGTGTGCACTCTTTCACTCACAGCCACACAAAAACACCAAATTGGAAAACAACTGAGAAGCCTACACAGAAAATAAATGTCTAGTACATTGCTGAGATTAACATTCAAACTAATATTTTGTATAATTGTTTTTCCACATTCTCTCTAAAAATTCTTGTTAAATATAATTTGTAATATAATTTAATCAATTTCTTGCTGTGTACTCTGGCAAATTGTTGTATTAATTAAGTTAATTGTAGCGCTTTCCATGCCGATCATCCAATCGCGCATGCAACGCCCGCACAATGCTTCCCAGCCGTCCAGCTCTCCGTCCCCATTTAACCCCTCCTCTTAACCCCTGGCAGCCCCACCCCGGCCTTTAACCATTCCGGCTTGGTGTCAATTGAGTGTGCTCCGGCTCCAGCTCCGGCATAGCCAGCAAGTGGCCCAAAAAGCAATCAGGAGGAAAATGCGGACGCTGAGCGTTTCGAGTTGAGTTCTCCAAATGGGGATGATGGGGGGATGAGTCGAAAAATAAAGCATTTCTGACTTGTGAATTAAATCATTGTCGCGGATCTTGTTTGTTGTGAGTGCTATTTGTTGTTGCTCCGGATTAGGCCAGAGTTTGTTGCTGTGCGTTTTATTAGCATTGATTATGGATTTAATTAAGTTTTTCGTAAATGGAAAGAAAAATGTAGATCAACAGTTGGAAAAGAATGTACTTTATTTTATTTTGCAAATATATGTCTTAAAAATTATACGATTCTAATAGAATTCTGTCTGTTAAGTAGGTCATGTTCATGATAAGGAACTATAATCCTTTAGAGACGTTGCAGGCTTTCGTTGATTTTCTCGTAGATCCAGTCGATGTAGTGGTTAACCCGGACATAGACACCTGGTCGGTTCTTATAGCCGCAATGATGGCCCCAAGATATGATGCCATACAGGGTCTCCCCATCTAAAAGTGTGAAAATTTAAAGGTTATTAAATATGTATAATATGCCTTTTACATTTAATATATTTACCATCATTGGCACAAACCAGTGGACCACCTGAATCACCCTCGCAGGCATCCGCACTCTCGTCCATGGAACCGGCACAGAACATGCCTGAAAAGTGCAAAAAGTATATGCGGGTTATTTCCTGTTCAAGCCGGATTCTAAAGTACATTTCCACTGAGTTCCAGTGTTAAACATAATAGTAGTAATCATAATAGATCCATTCGCACACACCTTCTGTCATGGCGGAGCCGTAGACATTCGATTGTTGGCACACACGATCGGCCAGAATGGGCAGGTCAGCAGAGCTCAGAACTTGAGAAGGCGCTACAATAAATGATGTTATTTAATACTAATTTTAAATGGAATGCTAACTATAGTTAAGTAAACCTACTAGAGATACCAGATTTAATGGAACCCCAACCGGAAATCGAGCACATGCGATTCTCGGCCAGCTCTTCGTTCTTGTCGGGCAAGCAGATGGGCTGGACGTAGTCACTGAATCTCAGGGGAGTCTTCAGCAGCACCAGGGCAATGTCGTTGTTCATGCGAGAGCCGTCTCGGAACTTCTCATGGATGTACCAGTGCTCGATGAACGAGTCCACCTCAGAGGACTCGGCAATGTTGGCGTAATGATCACCCACGCGCACAAAGTAGGCTCCCTTCTTGTTTCCGTAGAGGCAGTGGGCAGCGGTCAGGAGGTGGCGCTTGGAGATCACAACAGCTCCGCACCAATGGCTGGAGACGCGACCTCGTCCGCGGGCCCTAATGGTGGCCTGCCAGGGATGGCGACCCCTTTGAGCCGCATTCCCCTTCACCACGCGCTCCTCCTCGTGATGGGCGTACTCATCGACCAAGTCGTCCTTGAAGATACCACAGCGTCGGGGTGTGTGCAGCGCCTTGCTGGATCGCTCCCAAAGTCCAATCTGGGAGAATGAACTCAAATCCTGTTTCCCACCCTTGATGGGCGTCTGGAAAAGCTTCTGGGATCGGGGCGGGGGGCCGGCGGTGCAGTGCAAGGCCACGTCTTCGGTGTGGTTGCAATTGTGTTCACCCCAGTTCCAGTGATTGCACTTGTCGATGGAGGTTTCGTTGCCGTAGCACATCACCTGGTCCAGCCAAATGGGTCCGTTGCCGTTGCCGAATATGTTTTTCTCAATTTTCTGGAAGAGTCGGCGGGTTAGGTATTTTCCATACATATATTATATCCTACTTACCGCTGGACCGTAGTAGCCCATGGAGTTGCAAGCCACCTGGGCGTTCTTCAGATTGAAATCATCATCGCACACACTGCCCCAAACGCCATGGTACTTGACCTCCAGGCGGCCTTCATTGGAAGTGCGTCCTCCCTCCAAACGGTATTGAATGGGAGACTGTAACACAAATAATGATATTTAGTTATACTTTTTTTTAATTAATAACTTATAATTAAGAAATACAAACCTTACAAACTGCATCGCACTCATCGGACTTGTCGGCACAGTCCACGGTATTGTCGCAAACAAAGGCGGGAGGGATGCACTCCTTGGAGGCGTGGCAGAGCCAGTAGTTGTTGGGACACTTCATGGCCGGGACCTTGCAGATGACTCCGGCCACCTCGTCGACGCCACAATTGTGAACGCCCCAGCCCTTGAAACTGCAGGCCTTGAGGCTTGTTTCGTTGCCACGGCATTCGATCTCATCCATCAGATAGTTGAAGTCCTGGCTGCTGGGGGCATAGAATGAGTTTCCACGCACCTCAAGGGCACCCATTTTGAAGCCCAGTTCCCGGCAGACAACATCTGCATCCTTTAGGCCAAACTTGTCATCGCAAACGAGGCCCCACTGGCCGTTGGCTGGAACAAAAGTGAAATAGTTTCACCCACAAATGTGAATAAGACTTTCAACTCACCCTTGACTTCAATGCGGCCCATATGCGGACCCTCTCCACCCGTCAGTCTAACCTCGTAATCCTTCGGAGGACAATTAGTTTCGTCCCTGCCATTGGGGCACTCTTTCTGGCCGTTGCAGATCTGCTCCTTCCTCAAGCACTTTCCGTTTCCGCAATCGAACTCGCAGTCATCAAGCACATTCGAGCGCGAACCAATCTTTGGAGTAACGTCTTCGGCGTTGGGATTCTGATACAACTCCCAGTCCTCGTCCTGGGTGGGGTCCGTTTGATCCTTTACGGGAAACGGATTTGGTAGCTCTGGATGACGACGATGGAAATCGGCACTGTGCTCATGATGATGGGGATGGTGGTGGTGGTTTTGGGAAAGAGGATTGTGGTGGGGCTTGGAGAACGGATCGGGAAGATTTGGATGGCGCCGGTGATAGTCACGATTGTGCCCGGACGCATGCCAATTGTTTTTCATTGTGGTTGTCGTTGTTGTCGGTTTGGGAGTGGGTGTCGGGTCCTTTTCAACCTCCGCCTTGCGGGTGCTCCGGTGGTAGTTCACCGAGGAGTAGGTTGAACTGGGATTAATGGTCTGCTCGGTGCGGGCCGTCTCTCTGACATCTGGAAAAACATAGTCATCTTCAGTGGAGTCCAGGCTCTCCTGCTCCCCGGCTTTAATAAGTTCAACGTCCTCGTCCGGATCTGTCCTGGGTGTGGTTCTGGGGGGTTTTGTCGTAGTTGTGCTTCTAGTGGAGGAGGTGGTGTCAGTTGGTGGTCTACTGATGGCCGAGACCAGTGCTGATTCGGTCTGCTTGGCTAGCTTGTCTTCGGCATTGCCGCTGTGATTGAAATAGGGACGAAGCATCAGCTTCAGAGCCTCCTTCATCGCCAGTTGGGTATTGGGATCAGATCCATACACAGATGGATTTGATTTCGGAGTGGTTGGGGGACTGTAGAACTGATGATTCAACGGAGGAGACTGACGCTCCGTGGTTGTGGTCGTGAAATCGTCATCGTCATAAATTACGTCATATTCGGGGTTAAAAGGATCCGAAGGCGGAGATGGAGTGGTGCTTGTTGTGGGAACTTTGGCCCAAGAAGCGTTTCTGGAATGAGCAATTCCGGCGTACGAAGGACTATAGTGAGGCTGAGGAGCGTGCTTGTCCACGGCCGGAGAAATGGGATACGTGTATAGTCTATTACCCATCTTTGGCAAGGGAGTGGTGGTGCTGGTAGAAGTGGGCATTGATGGCGGAGCCTTGGGAGGCAGCAGACCACCGTACAGATTCGATTCCTCTACAGGCAGACTAGGATTTTTCGAACCGGAAGGGTTACTAGGGGGAGCTAAGGGTTTCTGATGGTGGGGAATGGAGTTAGGGTTGTAGGGCTGCCATTTGGATTGTGGTTGGGAGCCACTAGGTGACTGGTCTGGATAATAGCGCGGGGGTGAACCAGGAGGAGGAGTAGGAGCCTGCCCAGGATAAGGCGGCTGTTCGTCAAAAGGATCTTGTGGCGTCTGCGGTTCATCGTAGTCCCAATCAAGAGGTTTCTGTCCGGTCGGAGGAGTTGGATTGTGTGGTTCCCTAGCCCTTGGAGAATCGGGATTGTAGTCAAGGTTTAATGGTTTCTGGCCACCGAGAGGAGCAAGTGGCGGCATCGGCTGCCAGCCGTTTCCTGGCGATCCGTAATCGATCCTGCGACTAAAGTTCTGACGCGACGGAAGCGGAGGGCGCTCCGGTTCGTTCTTGGCCACTGGCTGAGCGTAGTAGACTTTTCCGGGATCGACGGGTGCCATTGGAGCTAGTGGAGTCTTATAGGTAGGATAATTACGATTCGGCTGCAAAGAGCCCTCAACATAGAGGACGTTCTGGGACGGATCACGGCGCGAATAGGAGGTCTCCTGGCCCGACCATCCAACTTCCTGCGGGTTTTGGTAATGTGGATTCTGCTCCAGACCAATGCCGGAGGGTCGCTGCATGTTCATGTCCCTCCAGCGATCGCCCTCCCCGATAATTCTAGTTCTGGTCGTAGTTCGGGTCGTGTAGAGATTTCCAAACTGATCCCGGCCAGATGTCTCGTACGACTTGGACTGGCGATTGTCTGAAAGCAGAAAGGAACAAAATTAAGGGAATAGCACAACTTCTACCGTGTGTTAGTAACCATTAGTGGGATCTGTCCAACCGACTGCCTCTTCCCCCCGGACCAGGTAGTCGGAGCGATCGTAGCTGGCCAGTTTATCGTCCAGCACGCACAACCTCCGCGAAACACTGAACACCTGCTGGCTGGGACAGTCGAAGATCTCCGCCCGGCCAGGCTCGCACTGAAGGTATTTGCTGGGAGTTCGAGGATGCGGCAGCGTTCCAGTGATTCCTTCCGGACAAGCGGGCACAGCACCCTCTAGCTTCATCTTCTGCGTCCAGTCGTAGACGATATAGAGCTCCTCAAGCGTATAGAGGCGATCTGTACGCTGCACCTGACCCCTGGGCAGGCAGCTCCCGTGTGAAAGACTGAAGTGCTCCTCCGGAGGACAACTCTTCAGAATCATTCCAGTAGCACTGCAGCAAATAAACTGGGAGCAGTCGAAGGGGTAAACGAAGAAGCCGACAACACCTTTCGGACAACCAACAACTGAAAGATTTGAGAGGTCGGATTAGGATGTCGCTGCTCTTCCGGGCAGCTCCCAACTCACTTGTCTCCTGCTCGTTTTCTTTCTTCACGAACGGAATGCGATCGGTGGTGGCAACATGCTGCTCCGGCAGGCAATAGCCTTTGGAGACACTAAACACATCCAGGGCATCACATTTCCTAACCAGAGTGTGACCCTCGATGCAGGTCAGATAGCTCTTCGCATCGAACGGATTCGGAAATAGTCCACTGACCCGTTCCGGGCACATCAGGGGTGTGGGAGGGGCGCCATAAGAGTAGGGCCCATTTTGACTATAAGAGCCTCCAGCGGATTGAGAATTCTGTTGGTATCCTCCAGTCGATTGTTGATGCTGAGGTCCCCCCTGAACTTGGTACGGTGGCTGGTAAATTTTACCTCCTTGATATCCCCCATAGGGTTGGTAGTTTCCTTGATAACCTTCACGAGCTTGGGAGTTACTTCCTTGGTAGCCTCCAGGTGATTGAGAGTTGCTTCCTTGGTAGCCGCCAGGTGATTGAGAGTTGCTTCCTTGGTAGCCTCCGGTTGATCGGGAGGGGCTTCCTGGATAGCCCCCCGGAGTTTGAGAGTTGCTTTCAGAATAAGGCCCAGAAAAGTGCGAATCCCCGCTAGGATAACCTCCTGAAGATTGCGAAGAACCTCCGTGGTAGCCTCCCAAATTTTGAGAAGAACTTCCTGGATAGCCAGGTTGAGGAGACCCTCCATGGTAAGCTGCCGTATGTTGGAAAGTTGGAGAATTACCTCCCAAATTTTGAGAACTTCCTTGATGGCCAGGTTGAAGAGACCCTCCATGATAAGCTGCCGTATGTTGGAAAGTTGGAGAATTTTCTCCCAAATTTTGAGAAGAACTTCCTGGATAGCCCGGTTGAGGAGACCCTCCATGGTAAGCTGCCGTATGTTGGAAAGTTGGAGAATTGCCTCCCAAGTTTTGAGAAGAACTTCCTGGATAGCCCGGTTGAGGTGACCCTCCATGGTAAGCTGCCGTATGTTGGAATGTTGGAGAATTACCTCCTCGGCTGTCTCCAGGATATTGAAAGGGTCCTCCTTGTTGAGCTCCCGAAGGGCCTCCTGTATATGGCGAGTTTCCACCTTGATAGCCGCTTAAAGTCTGAGGACTACTTTCTGTATAGGCACCTGGATATGGCGAGGTACCGCCTGGGTAGGCTCCCGAATATTGAGAATTGCCACCTTTGATACCAGCAGGGAATTGGGAAGAACCGCCTGACGGGTAACCGCCTGACGGTTGAGAGCCAGGGGAGCTATAGCCTCCTTGGGAGGTGGGATAACTTTGTGTGGGGTATCCTCCTTTGGATTGTAGAGCTCCAGTTGGCTGCCCCGCAGGCTGATATCCTCCATGTTGATCGCCTGACGACAAAGCCCTGCCCTGGGCATATTCTTCATTCTCGTCCGCTTCCTGGCTCAACTCGTGCTGAGTTCCACTCAGGTACTCCACCCGATCGTAGGACTCTGTAACCTGATCCCTGGGCACGCACTTCTGTTGGGAAATGCTGAAAACCTGGCCCTGATCGCAGCTGCCAGTTTGCGTTTGTCCATCCCAGCAAATCAGATACTTGGTGCAATCGAACGGATGAAGATAGTAGCCCTGGGCGTTTGGAGGACAAGTCAATGTGGTAAGATCCTGCATAAAGTCAGCTGCGAAGGAAAAGGATAACCTACTACCCGCAAATAAGATGAACATCAAGAAGCTTACTCGAGAACTGAACACTGATATAGGCATGATCCAAGTAGTCATGGGCGGAGAGGAGATGCCGGGCCACACACTGCCGCTTGGACAAACTGTATAGCTCGGTTGTGGGACAACATACGATCTGCAGGAGACCATTCTGGCAATTTACGTAGTGGCCGGCATGGAAGGGATATGGGTAGTTGCCCTGCAGATTGGCTGGACAGCCCCTGATCGCAGACTGATGGTCTTGGGTATCCTTGTACGTGTACGTTGTGGTCGTCGTGGTTTGCAGCTCCGCCCAAAACTTGACCCGATCCCCGACAGCCACTTGGCGAGCCGGACGACAACCCTTTTGGCTCAAACTGAAGGCCATCTGAGAGTCGCAGGGAAGGACAGAGAGTTTCCCAGCGGAGCACTTGACATATTTGCCAGCATCGTAGGGATAGAGATGGAGGCCATCCGTACCATCCGGGCAGGCAGAAAGGATAATTGCTGGTGAATCAAATGCCGTGAAATAGGGGGGACTTGACATCAAGGCAGGAAACTTACTCTGTTCGATGCTAATTTGGGAGACTATGTACGTAACGTAGTCGGAGTATACCAATTGATTCTTTGGCTGACAGGATCCCCTCGATATGCTGAATACATGGGCGGGACTGCATCTTTGGACAGACAGTTTTCCTGCCTTACAACTGAGGAAACTGGTCTGATCGAAGGGATGAACAAAATGACCATCAACTCCAACAGGACACAGTAGATCGGAAGAGTGCTGCAGGGCGGCTGGGGATGGGTGGATCTGGGGATCTGGGAAAGGGTATAGGAGTTCAATCTTAATCGCGTCTGATAGCCAACGTATGGATTGCAAAATGGAGTTTCAAGGCCAAGATGAGAAAGCAGGATGATCTAAAACGCCAATACATTCCAATCCCGACTTACTTAATGCCCCATAATTGGGATCTGTTGGGGGACTTTGTTGAACCGGAGGATGTGGGACTGAAGTGGGTCCTGCGGAGGAACTCCTTCCTGTGCAATCAACTTTGTCGGCAAAATCACAGCTACCGATAGCCGTGCTGAAGGCAGTGCCCGGTCCGCAGTTTTTAATGAATGTTTGTCCATTGGCGCACTCCAGGAACTTGGTGCAATCGAATGGGTGGGCATGGAGTCCAGTAGCGGCTGCCGGACACTTAATATCTCCTTCACCATCTAGGCTTTTGCCATGTCCTTGATGTCCTTCCGCGCCTACGCTCTGGACAATTGACATCTCGAAGTAAAAGGAAACACGATCATAGGGTGCTGTAACTTGTTCCTTGGGCTCACACCGTTGCTTGGATATTCTGAAGACCTCTCCTTGGGGACACTCCTCGATATATGTCTGCTGGTTGGAGCACCTCACATACCGCGTGCAATCGAAGGGATGTAGGTATAATCCCTTACTTTCAGGAGGACACGTCACGGTCGACACATCGACCATAAACTCAGCTGCAAATTGGACATTTTCGTATTCATTTCGAAACATTTACGGATCAGGATTCTTCAGGATGCTTACTCGAAAATTGTACACTGAGGTAGGAGTAATCCAGGGAATCATGGGCAGTTAGAAGTTGCCGAGCTACGCACTGGCGATGCGAAAGACTATAAAGCGTTCCGGAAGGACAACAGACAACCTCCAGGACTCCGTTCAGGCATTTTATGAAGTGGCCCGCGTGGAAGGGATACGGGAAGTTGCCCTGGAGTTTGGCCGGACACGACTTGAGGGCGAACAACTGGCTTGATAGTTGGTTTTGATTCGGGCGGCCTTCATTGAAATAAGTGGTTTCCACTTGAATTTCTTCCCAGAACTTGACACGATCGCCTCCGTTTATTTGGAGGCGGGGGATGCACGACTTCTGGGACAGGCTGAAGGCAGTCTGGGGAGCACAGCTGAGAATGGACATTGCTCCACCATCTGAGCATTTCACGTACTTCCCAGCATCGTAGGGATACAAGTGCAGGCCGTAGATGCCGGCAGGACAAGTGTCTAGGCTCAGGGCTATGGAAACTCAATTGGAATCACCCACGCATCGAAGATAATCAAGTAACTTACAGTAGTCGAAGCCAATCAGCGTTATAGTCAGGGACACATAGTCGCTTTGGAGTAACTGCGTCTTAAAATGGCAGTACCCCCTCGATATACTGAACACGAAGTTAGGCTGGCAGCTTTGAATGGCCACCTTGCCGTCCTTGCAGTTGAGGAACTTGGTCTGATCGAAGGGGTAAGCGAACAAGCCATCTGCCCCAACAGGACACACAAGATTGCTGACCTGAACTTCGGCTGAGGTCAGGGCATTAGCTGGTGCGGAGAGAAGGATTAGGTTAACAGGATCAAAGGCTTAAGCATAGTACAGGCATAAAGCAGAAAGCAAGCAAGCATGAACCGCAACTGAAAAGGATATTACCACCCAGATGGAGAAGCAGATGAACCCGGCAAGGCAAAGCAGTTGGGAAAATAAAATCAAACTTACAGGGGATCTGGGAGGAGCCTGAAAAAACACATACCAAACTGTAGCCATCGAAGATCTGGCCCGGAGGGCACTGTTCTACTTGGGGTTGAACGCCGATACCGCAGCGCAGATACTTGTGGGGATCGTGGGGATGCGAACGGAAGCCACGATAGCCGGTTGGACAGCCCAGGTCCTCCGAGGCCACAGAGTAGCCTGTGCCAATTGTTAGTAGTGGTACTAGAGTTACTCATCACACATACATACCATTAGGATTGGAATAGGGCTGTGCTCCTCCAGATCCACAGTCAACCGAGCCCTTGTGGGCACAGAGCATCAGTTTCGGATCAAAGGCCGTTCCCGGTCCACAGATCTGAACAAAGGTTTGGCCATTGGCGCAGTTCAGAAACTTGGTGCAGTCCGTGGGATGGGGATGTAATCCATTTATACCCGGCGGACACTTGGGCTCCCCATTCAACTGCTGGAGTCGCCCCAAACGTGTGGATTCCGTTTTTCCGGCTCCTCCTCCCGAAGCAAAGCATTCCACTTTGTTCGGATGATCGCACTCGAGGATCTTGGCATTGAAGAGAGTGCCTGGAGCGCACGTCTGGATGGTGGGACTGCCATTGAAGCAGTTGATGTACCGGTGGCAGTCGTGGGGATATGCCAGCACCCCTGTATATTGAGGTGGACAGGCGGAATCGCGCTGGTAAATGGGCTGCTGGCCCTGCCCGGCTGATAACCCAATCGGCCCGGACTGCTGTCCGGCACTTTGGTAGTTGCTGTTTGATTGATAAGCTGAGGCCCCGGGTCGCTGTCAAAAGCGTAATTACGAAATATTATTGAACAACTACAAGCAGCAGCTAATAGCTTTAAATTAGGTATTATTGGCAGGCATTTGTCTTCCGTTTTTAATTTAGATTATTTTGCGAAACATGCATATTATTCGTAAAGGATGAGACCTCTTCTCTTAAGCCTGATTGTTGGTGCGTCATTTACGAAATGGACTTGATGGAATGATCTATCTTTTTTATCTTAAAATATTAGGTTTTAAAAAATTTAGGTTCATGCAAATAAAGTCACAAACACAAAAATACTAACATCCACCAGCAGAACCGCCAGCCAGAGGCTCAGGAGCCACTTGGCCATATTCCGTTTCCGATTTATATTACTTTCTTTTTGAAAATGTATAATATAAGCCACCGATACTGATAGTCACTGTGCTGCAGTGCCTTCCGAATTACGCCCGAATTAAAGATTTCCGTTGTTGTCCCGTCCAGGTTCCAGACTCGACTGACTCAACCACGGATCGCATTTCATTTAATTGAGCTCGGAACGAATCTCTATCTCTGCTCCCGCTGAATGATGCGCTCGGATGTCGCTGTAGTGGACCAATTGAATTGGACCACTATCTGGCCCGTAATCTCAAGACCTTTCCCGCCGGCTTATCGCATTGTCTTGTTTGTATTTTCTTTGGGGGGTTTCACTGGTTTATTTATTTTGTGGAAATCGAGATGATTCTTTCCTGATGGCAGTGGTGATGATTTACAGTGGCACAGTCGTATTTGGGGATTGTCAATATTTACATTAAGGGCATTGCTTTTGAGAGGGAAACTACTATGTATATCAGTTAAAAAATGTATTCTTTTTAACATTCAAACAATATTTCTTACACATTACAAATTACGGCAGCATATAAATGATAAATCTGAATTTAAATTTAGTGATTTTCATAAAACCTAACAGCAGTTCTTTTACAAATATATATAAATTTTTTATTGGGAGTGACCCCCTTAAACAAACTCAACATCTTACCTATATTTAGACTAGAATTTTGACTATGGTTCCTAATCATTTTGATTCTGGCTTATCAGTAGCAGAATGCGCCACGAGCCCGATCCGTTGCTGAATCTTCAGCCAGAGCTGATCGTACGGTTGGTCAAGTTCCGTTTGAGTCTTGGGAATTCCCACCATGCGACGCACATCCGGCGAGAGAAGTATTAGATTCTGTGCCAGGCCGAAGCTACTAGAGGCCACCCAATAGACACAGAGGGCCGAAGGCACAGTACAGGCCACCGGAACCATCACAACACTCAGTCCCCGAAACACATTGTTGGCTATGTTTTGCAGGCGCGTCGGTGGTCGCGTTCTGGTCATTGACTGAACCTCGATAATGGCCAAGTTGATGATTCCCAGGGTCACTGGCAGGATGTAGGAACTATCCACTACCGTCAGATTGGGTATCCACCCAAAGCCACCAATTGTCAGTTCTGTGGCCACAATTTGAGCTTGAATGGTCATGGGATCGGGTAGCATGTAGACAAGGTTACGCAAGGCCACTGATTGGAATATCCACAGGGGAACCTGTCCCCACAATACTATGAGTGTCTTCATGGGATGGCAGTTGTCTCGCACTATAAGTTTTTGCCACTGTTTTTTTATCTGAAAAATAATTCAAATAATAAATTTTGGAATTATTTTAAAGGTTAAATAATGCAAACCGATCTCCGGTAGACAATCTGGGTTTGTTTATCGCTCCACTTGAACTTCTGCTTTGCCATCGCAGCCTCCTTCTTCAGCTCCTCTACAATGGCAGGCATCTCAAGAGCAATCTTCTCGATCCTGGCTGTGATATTGTGCTGGTAAATGGTCAGTGGCAGGGTGACTACACTCCGGAACAGGAAAGTGGACAAGACAATAGAACCCCACCAAGGAAGCCCGCTGTAGTCATGAATCTTTATGAGGGTATCTTGCATTACTTCAACGGGCTGACTATTGGATAGAGTCTGCCAGAAGCCCACCAGTCCACCGGCATTTCCGAATTGGGCGGCCGCCGCCGCCGTTGCTTCTGTTGATGATAGGCGATGATTGAGCCATGAGTTCGGGCATTGTGAAGCTATGTATGTAAACTTGTATGGTGCAGTTAGACTAGGCCCTCTTAGGGTCCGCAAAAACAGCAAAGCTGCCATTAAATCGAATTTTGTGTAATATGTAAACAACCGAAATGAGTCTTTTTTAACAGAACAGCTGACCTAACAGCGTATTACAGTGCTGTTATTAGAAACAGCACAGCTGTTTGCACTACTACTATTACGATAGTTGCTGTTGCCGGAGCACTTTAGAAAGGTTTTTGTAACACTTAAATTAACCAATTAAAAAACATGAAGTGTCAATTTAAAGATCTATTAAAATTCTATTAAAAGACGGACTAAAAAAGCGGACCTAAGTTTATTTATAATAAAAAAAGTGAATTTTCAATGTGACCAAATTCAACCAATGCCAAGTTTTCACTTTCTTCCACTGATGGCGCTGTTCTATGTTTGTCACACACACTGTCAAACAGTAAACAAAAAAAAATTGCCTCCAAAGGACGCGCCGCTCTGAGCAGAAATTCCAATAAAGATAATTACAAAAGAAACAAAATGCGATCCAGAACGACAGGAGGCTCTGCCGGTTCACAGGTAGCTTCGCACATTGGTAGCAAAGCTCCAACGCGCTTATCTGCTGCACAAAGCCGCAATTCTGGCGCCGGTGCATCACCAAAGGAAGGAGGCTTGCGGCAACGAACCTTTCCGCCAAAAACCGACTACGAGAAGTTCTATGAAAATGTTTTTCTTAAAGACGAGAGTGATCCAGAGGTCAGAAATGGGGGATTTTCTGCAAATCGGAGTCATTCAAAACATTCTTTTTTCAGAGTCATGAAACGTCAAACTCTCAGCAGTCAGGGCCATCAAGAAAGCGGCCGTTTCACACAGTGCTAAGCGACGACACTTCTCGGCCGAAGGTGGGTCGCCCTCGTAAGATTCCCATCCTCAGGGAACCCTACCCAGAACAGCCGAAGGACGCGTGCATCCGGCAGATCAACGGAGATCCATTACCGGTTAAACGCGAGTTCGTCCACAAAGCCACTACTTACGCTCGTTGCCGGACAGATACATTAGGGCATCAGCTTTATACAAAGACTGAGAGGCACGTTTGGAAGAAGGAGGCCATTCAAATGTTCCTTCAGCTGTGGGCGCAGCATATAAAGGATCTTCGGGGTACGACGAAGAACTGCGTTGTCTACAGAGAGATGGAGAAGCAGATGAGCGAGTTTGGACCAAGCCACTTTGAAATTAAAACTAAAATGGACAATATGTCCCGAAAATATAGGTAAGTCTAAAGATTATCAGGCAAGATTGTTTTGTCAAACTTACTTTTGTAATCTCAGGCTGGAAGCAGAGAAAGTAAGAGAGACTGGCCAGCCCTCAACTTGGGAATATTTTCATAGAATACAGTCACTGTTGATTGGAACTAAGTCCGTGGATGTGTTTGAGGAAATCATGTTCGAAAACAAAGGTGATTATTCATAATTAATAAGATTTTTTAGCGATGACTATATTGCTTAATGTCGCTTTCAGTGCCAACTAATTTATCCCCAGAACTAGAATCTGACGATGATATAGATTTGGATTCTATAAAAGAAGAAGTAGATGTAGATCAGACCGTTAATGAGGCCCACAATTTCAACGATGCACATGAGAGCAGCTTAGAAAGAAGTCTTCAGAATACACCAGAGCAATCCCCTGAAATCCACGAGCCCGCTGATGAAGATGAAGAGGAAGAGGAGGAGCAGGAGCAGGAGCACGACCAAGAGACGGCGATCGATCTAGATCAGTATGAAGAGGATCTCCCAGAACATCGCCAAGAAAAAGACTTTGCGCGCTCGCATGCAATGAAATACCGCTCGAACCGGCTGTTACAAATCGAAGAGGAGAAATTGGAAATCGAACGTGAAAAGCTACAAGTTATGAAGGATGCACTCAAAGAACTCGCTTCATTCCACAAAGATCTAATGGGGTTATTCAAACAAAAAAGGACGTAATCCTAAATTTATTTTTAAAAAACTTGTTTTTATATTTGAAATGTTTCTACTTGACTAATTATGTGAAATAAATTTCCTAATTGAATATAGATTTATGTAACAAAATATATAATATTTCCATCTACAATTTAAGTACAGGGTATTCCAATAGGATAGGATTCCAATCGAAAGAACCGACAGCTGATTAAGGATTAGGGTGACCATAGAGTTTTTAAGGGAAAATACTAGTATTGCCTACTTTCGGAAGGACCGATGCACCTCCGGCGGCTGGAGGTTAAGTGATTCAATAACAACACCGATATGAAAAACCTAAAGGAGTCAAGCCGCGAAGTGGCACTTAAAGTATTCCAAGGGGAATACAAATTATTGACCAAGCAACAACGCAGCACCGTATGGAAGGTATTCCAAGAAATTTCCCGCCCAGATGGAACGAAGATGAAGAACTTATACTTTTGTACCGGATGCAAGCGCGTCATGCGTGGATATAGCTCGTCCAATTTTCGTACCCACATATGCCATGTCAAATACATTGCGAGTATGCAGAAGGAATCCAAAGAACAGGCGAAGACTATAAATTCCGAGGAGGCCGTGCAAACAAAACTCAAGAAGCCGCTCCGGGTCAATGGAAGGTCTAATGGTCATTTTAGGTGGTCACCAAAGGCAACCAGGTTATTGTTCCATCTGTGGTCTGACAATATCCACGATTTACTGGAAGGGCGCCGATCCGTGGATATTCTTAAAAAGATGGCCGATAATATGAGCTATTTAGGCGTGACGTCCATGGATATTAAAGATAAAATGGATGAAACAGTCGAAAAATTTCGGTAAATACCACTTCTATAAAAGGCCATTAATTTCTAAATTTGTATAAAATATGTCAAAATTTTAGGAAAGAAGAAAATAAAGAGAAGCTGACTGGTAAACCGTCAAAATGGACCAATTACAAAAGTGTACAAAAACTTCTGTCCGAAAAGGAAAACATGACTGAAAATGACATGCCGTCCTTGAAACGGGAACATAACTATAATGAAACGCCAATTAAAAATGAATCAGAGCAGCAGGACGAAGGAGTTGTTAATGATCCAGATGATCTGGTGGACGAGCTGGCAAGACTGAAGGACAATATTATAAAGGATATTGAAGCATCGTTGGAAAATTACGAAGAAGAACTCGACAGTCAAACGTCTACAGAAAATCCTAACAAAAGAGCTCTGCTTAATAGGGAAGCTAGACTTTTGGAAATTGAAGAGAAAAGGCTTGTCATAGAAAGTGAGAAACTGGTATTAGAAAAAGAGAAGCTTCAGATTTTTAAGAACCTCTTGGAAGAGATTTCTTCATTTCATAATGATCTAAGGAAAATATTTCTGTCAAAATAACGACAATTGATCTAATTTATTACGATGCCATTGATAATTAAGTATGAGTTGTTAAATTTTAATAAATGTGTATTGATTCGATATTTTAAATTTAAATGTTTTATCCAATAGAAACAAAAAACATCAATTTGTTTTCATTTTAAATTTAATGCTTAGTATGGCCGCATCCGCTTTGGAGTTTTTTAGACAAAGTGCTTTTTGTTTGATTGGTCACACTTCTTTTCCTCAGATTTGTTTTTATTTAAGATTAAACGGAATGTTTTTTTTAAACGTCTCTGGAGAGGAGGAGAAGTGCACCGAGGCCCAACTGGACATCCTGTTGAAGATCAACACCGGCGAATATCGACTGGTTAAGAAAAACAAGCGCAGCTCAGTTTGGAATGTTTACAGAGAGATTGCCCGCGCAGATGGTTCCAAGCTCAAGTGGCGTTACTTCTGCCTCGGCTGCAAGCGGGTTATGCAGTCCACTGGAGGGACAACCTCCAACCTAAGGATCCACAAATGCCACGTCCGGTATCTGAAACAGAACGGCCATGGCAATGCCCTATCTTCTAGTCATCGAAACTTTAGTTCCCGGAGACGAGAATCAGGCTCCCAGCGCGGCGACTTCTATCAGATCCAACCGGACCCCATATCGGAGTGCGTCGACCTGATTGAGGACACAGAAGATGCATGCCTGGAGGAAGAAAACATTACTGAGGAAGATGTGAGCGTACTATAAAAATATTGATACAATTTCTAGAAAGTATATCTTCTACAGGCGCAACTAGCAAGAACCCTAGCATCACCCAAGTCCCGGCCGCTGCTAAAGCTATTCTCTGAGGACTCCTCTTCAGACAAACAGGAGCCAGATGAGGATCAAGCCACTGAGATTGGTTTTGAAGAGCAGCGAACCATTGAATTGGATCACAACCAGATGCAACAGACAGCCACAGATACCAAGGACGAGGTTGCCCAGTCCAGAAGCAACCAATTTGACGCCAGTGCCATTGCCGAAGCTGAGTCTTACGCCAAAGCCTGGGCCCACGCCTTCCTGCGTTTGAACGAAGAGCAAAAGTTCTACGCCAAACGTTCCATAGATGAGCTGCTGGTTCTTGGACGTTTGGAAAAGCTTAGCATTTCAACAGTCACTTCCTTGTCCACAAACTTCTGATTCCTTAAATGTAACTAGTTATAATACTGATAGTTTTGTGGTGCAAAACCATGAATGCTAAGAAATCTATTTCAAATGTTCTCTTTCCTTATAATGAACGCCATTTTATGTGTCTGATAAATCCGACTTAAATATTAAAAGGACCAGAATATTTTTCAATTTTTTTATTTTTTCCAATACGTTTTGAAAGTTTTTTTTTTACTTTTCTTTTTTGCCATCATGCGTTGTATATTTTTTTGTTTTGCTTTTACATTTTTTTTTTGTTTGTTTAGTTTATTTGCTGTGAATTAGACTTTTTTATTCTCAACATGCCAGTTTGTTTCTGCTTTACTTTTTGGTTACATTAAGTTGGGCCTTTTTTGCTGTCGTATGTTTGAAAATGTTTGGACAAAAATTCATGTTCAATTTTAAGGTTTTATGTTGATTTTTAATACGAGAAACTTAGAATAAAAGTTCGCTTAACGCACAACATAACAACGTTTTTGAGAAGGGATTTCAAAAATAAATAAAATTTTTAAATAATCGTTAGGTTAGTTAAATTGTAAAAAGGGTGTATTGGGGTTGTAGTTACTACTATTACTTCAGATTGCTTCAGAACAATCCAAAATTGCTGGGCGAATTTGAATTTATTGTTGTTGATGCTGTGGTTCGTATAATACAATTCGACATTCATTAAATTATTAGCGGCCAGGCATGGTTGAATTTGGTTTTGAATTTGATAGAAATTTTCATGTATGTATTGATGTATTAATTTTACAGTTCGTTTTGCTGTAGTTTTCCCTACGAAACAAAACAAAGAGCAAACAAACCAAAAAAACGCGAAGGCCCAGCTAGCAAAATTTTGCATTTGCTGATGTTGATTTAATTCGCAGGGATTTCTGATGTTGAATCTGATGTTGCTGATGGTTTTGCTAACGTTACTGCTATTTTTGTTGCTGGTCTTGGTCTTGATTTCATTGCAGTTGTAGAATCGATGACCCCCTTCATTAAGCAGTGCTCTCTGTAGTCGTATTTTGCAGCTCTTGAGCTCCGTTCTGGGGATTGTGTTTGGGATATTGGGTATAAATCAAACCGAATAATAAAATAAACATAAAAGAAATCATATGAAAAGGGATTGAAAATGAATTGAATGCATTTGGTTGTGGTTTTACATTAAATGTGTGTGTCAACTGGGTTAGCCAATTAGTTAAAAGTAGCTAAAATAAAAGAATGTTAGTCCCAAAAGCCTCTTAGGTTAGATGTTATGATGTTTAATATTCTTCTCCGTCGCAGTATTGTTCATTCGGCATCTGTTTGTTTTAAAAAAGAGTCTTGTTGTGGAGGTGCGAGTGGTTGTTGTTAGTTGTTGTTGTTGTTGTGGTTGGTTAATCGTGAATGCATCTGCAACGCATTTGGGTTAGTTTTTCTTTTAAATTGGCCGCCACCAAGATGCAATTGCAGACGTTGTTAATTCTGCTGTTTAGACGCGCTGGGTAATGCATGTTCATTTATTTTTTTTTTTTTTGGTTAAACTAATCAGATGTTATCGTAGTTTTGCTTTGGCGATGATGTTTCTGTTGTAGTTTCTGGTGTGATTAATTCATTACCTGCTGTGGCTGCTGTTCCAAACCACCAGGGCCATTTGGTTTCCGATTCTGGCGACGCGGACGTATTTGTTGCGGGCGAGCCTGACCCTGACCTAATAAGTTGTAATAAGCAAAGAAATTATTTAATTTTTGTCGTAAAATAGAGAAGCCCAAAGATTACTAACTGTCTTCGCCGTGGCGTGGTGGTGGTGGTCCGTTGTTGTAGTTGCGTCGGAAAAAGCGCCTCTGCGGTCCCCCTGGCGGGCCGCCACCTCGGCGTGGACCCTGTCCCTCGCCCCGCGGCAGTCCCTCAACGTTCTGAATGTGGACGCCGGGATCAGCACTGCTGCCGTCACCACCGCCTAGACCGCGACGTGGCTGGCGCGGATAATAGTTGTTGTAGCGACGTGGTCCGCCAGGTGGTCCGCCGGGAACACGGGGACCTCCGCGTGGACCGCCTGGTGGTCCGCCGGGTGGGCCACGACGGAAGTTCTGGCGGGGCTGACGTGGTCCGGACTGCAGTTGCTGCGGCGGCTGTCCGTCTACGGACGGCGGCTGCTGCTGCTGCTGACCCGGCGACGCCAGTTCCTCGCCCTCAATTTCGCCCTGACCATCCTTTCGGCGGTTCTTCTTCATCCAGGGGCGGAAGTTACGGCGCTTATCTGCCGCGAACTGGCTACCCCGAACAGGTTCACCCGAGGGTCCTGTCACATTGGCAGCCTCATTGCCCTTCTCACCGATGACCACATCAAATTCCACGACCTCTCCATCGCCCACCGAGCGAACAGCCTTTTTCGGGTTGTTGCGCGCAATAGCGCTCTGGTGCACGAAGACATCCTCTTTGGTGTCGTTCCGGTTGATGAAGCCATAGCCGCTCTTCACATTGAACCACTTGACAGTGCCGGTGACTTTGGTGGCTGCAACATAAAAAGGTTTTTCAATAAAATTAATTTGATTAAACATATTTTATTATTAAATTCAGATTGGAGGCCTATAGTCTCCTCCAAATCCGTTCACTTTAAAGCACATGTTACCGGGAAAATCGTAAGCAGAAGTGTGTACAAATAAATTTACCAAAACAATGAACATACACAACCACACTGGCTGCCGCTATCCCGCTTCCACCCACAGTGCGCGCGCAGTCGGCGGCGGACCACAAAATTGGGTTGCTCTTGCGTTTGTGTTGTGCGTGTGCCGGGGGTGGTGCTTGAGTGGGGTGGGAGGGGAGGTGAATAAAAAAAAAAAAAACACCAGGGGGTGGGTGGACAGACCGGCAAAGGCAGAATTTTCATTTCGTTAGCCGGCGAACGCGACAGTATATGTATTTATATGTATGCGCCGCAATGCCTCACAAAATGGCCGACGCGCGTATATTTTAAGACCTAAACACACACACGCACGCCAGCTACGTTTCGTTCTTCTTTTTTTTCGTTCCTTTCATTGCTTTCATTGCTATTTTGGTAGCACAAGCTGCAGCCATGTGTTCGCGTATGAATGAAATGGAGTACGATTTGTGGAGGGGATTCGGATTTGGGATTTGGGATTTGGGATTCAGATTGATTCAGATTCAACTGCTCACCGATGATTTCCTTTGGCGGCGGAGCGGGCTTGCCCTGCAGCTGCTGGCCCTGATCGTCCTGCAACTCCTGATCCAGATCCTGCGGCGGCTGCTGTTCAGCGGGAAGGGATTGCTGTTGCTGCTCGGCAGCCAGAGGCTTGTTCTCGGCGTCGGCCATCGCGAAGCGGGTAGCGAGCGACTGCTGGGTTGCTTTTGGCGGCGGTTGTTGTTGTTGCTGGTGGTGCGAGTGCCGCAACTGTTCTATTTTTTCTGCTTCTCGTGGTCGGTCCGCGGCTGCTGCTGCTGGTGTTATGCGGTCGGGCGTTGATGGGGTCGCAGTTGGTGGCACTCTTCAACTACCACTACCACTTTCGATGTTGTTTTTGAGTGTGATCTTAAAACACTCGCCACTCGCAGGGTTTTCTTTGCCTTAGCGATTCTATTTTGTTCGCAAGCTCCGGAAGTAAAACATGACAGCCAGGACCAGGGTTGCTCAGCGCCACCTATCGATAGATGCCGCACATCGATAACTTCATCAAGTGGTCTATTCTACCACCACTATGCGGTGGAGACTGTTCAAATGACTGTTAAATAAAATTTAAATGGAAGTGGAACTGGATTTGGAATGATTTTCTTTTATTCCACATGTTTTATCGGAAATAATACTATTGAAAATACATTTTGTCCCAGTTCTTCGATAGGAACTTAAAAGTCTTTAACGAAGTTGCTTGAACGAAGTTAAAGACTTTTATTTTTTAAGTATTTTGTCCACAAGTTCTGGTAGGCTTAACAAATTTTAATAAAGATAAAATTCGTATGCCTGAAATGCTTTAACTTTCCCTAAAACTAAAAGTATGCTTTATTTTTGGAGTATATTTTTCAATGTTTGTTTTACTTTCGTCCCAACGAACTGCTCTTAATGAACTGCTCACGCAACTTAAAGTTTGATTATGAATTCCCTTGGGAGATTGTCCACTGGTGTCATGACCACCTTAAACTGATTCACCTGGTCAGTTTCCTCCTACAGAATGAAGCCTTCGGTTGTTTTCGTATTCTTCCTTATCTTAGCTACCACTTCAGCTGAAGTGGATTTGCTTCTGGCCAGGATTGCCTGTAGAATGGCCGTTAAGCTAAATCTCCAGGTTACTTATGTCTATCGCTGCGCAAGCTGTGCGGCGTCCTCAGACCCGGAGCACTCGGCTCTGGAGCTGGAAGTTCAGCGTTGTGTTGCAAGTCATGTTCCAGTAGTTTCGCGAAAAATTGAGTCCTTCGAGCTGGAGCCACTGCGTCAGACAGATAGCCTGAGCATCTTTCATATACCAGTAGCCGGAAAGGGTGATTCCCTGGTGCGACGCATCTTAAGCATGTTGAATCCCCGACAACCGCGCAAGCACATGCACAAGTACATCTTCCTATGGCCCGATGCCAGCCCCGATCAACTTCTTGCACTGTTTCGTGGCTGCTGGGACAAGCAGATCCTATATGCCTTGTGTATTACCCACCGGAATAGTGGCATCTTTGACTTTGATCCTTTTTTTGAGGGAGGCCTGAAAGTTGTGCCAAGTGGCGAGTATTTCCGAGACAAGATGAGTGACTTAAGAGGTTATCCACTCCGTTTCTCCATGTTTGCTGATCCCCTAATGGCGATACCACAGGATCCGGTGGAGAGTAAGGGCTACAAAGCCATGGATGGAGTGGCTGCACGGGTAGCTGCCCATATGCTAAACGCCTCAGTAATATATGTCGTCCCGGCCGACAACGAATCGTACGGACGCTGCCTGCCGGATGGCAATTTCACAGGCGTGGTGCGAGACCTGGTGGGAGGGCACACGCACTTTGGACCCAACTCCCGCTTCGTCCTGGACTGCATTTGGCCGCACGTTGAAGTATTGTATCCGCACACCCGTCGTGTCTTGTATTTGGTTGTCCCTGCGTCCGGAATTCAGCCAGAGTATCTCATTTTTGTACGTGTCTTCCGGCGTTCGGTGTGGCACCTCCTACTCGTCACGCTCCTGGCGGTGGTTCTCATCTTTTGGATTATGCAGCGGTTCCAAAAGCGAGTTCCTCGGCATGGAGGAGTCATCTACTTTCAGGCCAAGTGGTACGAGATCATAGAGATGTTTGGCAGAACTCATGTCGGTGAGCCGGTCTTGCGGGCGTCTTCGTTCAGTTCCATGCGAACCTTTCTCATGGGCTGGATCCTCTTCAGCTACGTCCTGACCACCATCTACTTTGCCAAGCTGGAAAGTGGCTTTGTTCGTCCCTACTATGAGCCGCAACTTGACCAGCTGGACGGCCTCTCCCAAATGGATGTACACGTCTATGCGGTGACGACTATGTACGATGCAGTTCGATCCTCGCTGTCGGACTACCATTACGGACTTCTGGCGAACAGGAGCCGTCAATTGCCCTTGGGACTGACCACCTCCTACTATCAATTGTTAGTGGTCCGGCGGGATAAACGAGCTGCGTTTATCATGCGCGACTTTCACGCCCGTGATTTTCTGGCTCGCAACTATAACTCCGAGACGGAACGTCCCAGCTACCATATCGTCAAGGAGTACCTTCGCTCCATGCTCTGCACCTACATACTGCCGCGGGGTTCGCCCTTTTTACATCGATTGCAAACCCTCTTCACCGGATTCCACGAGCACGGATTCTTTGAGCACTGGCGCCTAATGGACATGTTAAGGAGGGAGGGCACTACGCCCAATGGCGATGAGTTCTACGAGGACTTGGGCGACCAGACGGACTCCGATGCCACAGCCAGTGAAGCCACAATACGGCGCAAGAAGCGAGTGGTTCTCACCCTTGACATCCTCCAAGGGGCCTTCTATCTGTGGTTAGTGGGCATTGGCCTAAGCTGCCTGGGATTTGTCCTGGAGCAAGGGCATTACATTTGGAGGAAACGGCAGGGACATGTCCATTAAAATATACATTTTTAAATTGTGGCTTTTTTCTTTAATAAATATGTACTTATTATAGGGATATATATTATATTGTTAATCAATTATTCAAATTCCAATTAGCTTAGCAACTAAACACTGTATTCAAACACTGTATTCAAAGCGACTTAATCTTTTAATTTTCAAATATATGTAAGTCAGGTAATCAACTCTGAAAAGAACACCTGACATTGTTAATGAAATCATTGCAATTTCTACAAAATAAATAACAGAAGGCATTTGTATTTTTCTTGATTTAACGCTATATATATCAGATATTGCATCAAGCATCCTAAAATCATATATTTGGGAGTGGAGTTAATCATCATGATTTAGGTTGGACTATGTCTTCCGATGGATCATTGCTCTTTGTTGTCTCGACATGTTGTCGCAGCATTATGGTTTAATGTTTTGCGATTCAAAATATTTTTAGCTCAGGTTGATAATGATGCGCCTGTTCCCTTGGCGACCCATCCAAGATCAAAACAAAGAGAACTGCAAGCTTATCAGGCTGCGAACCGGACGACCTTTGCGAATCAATCGCCAGGTGAATCAATCGACAATGTAAACCCAAACACTATACTTGGAGCTAAGAAAGGGGCCTGCCATGTACCGGCTGGGGAAACCTTATCACATTCGGCCTGGAAACTGCTGAAATGCAAGGTGCTTGGTTTTCAGTATCAGCTTACATAATGAGTTGAATCTACAGAATTAATAGATAGAGGTTTGGAGCGGGGTCTTACACTGCAAATTATAAAAATTATAAATTTAATAAGGACTAACCTTCCGAGGATACACAGCTCTCATTTCAAAGGAAAGGAATATGAACTAACATAGGGAACAACTCCTTTTTCGTTATAGCATTTAGTGATTAATCAATTATTTTGAAAACTAATGGAAAAATCCAACAATTCATGAACAATTCCATTAAAAATGTAATTCATTGTCTTGGAAAATATTTTCCCATGTGCACCATTTTACCAAATAGGGGCCTTATCACCTGCAGCTCCAGCTCCGGCTGCTGCAGTGGTCCCATCAACGTTAAGCTGAGTCAGTGACCAGAGGTTGAGCGGATCCGGCGGAGTGTCAAGGCTACGAATGATGGGACGTTGCCCGGACAGCCGCACTGCAGCCCGCAATCCGCAATCTGCAATCTGCAATCTGCGAACTGCGCCCTGTATATCACCGGGCTGTATAAATACGGGCCGGCAACGGTGCAGCAGTATGATTAGACGAGATGAAGTCGTTCACGGCGATCGCAGTTCTTACGGTGGCTCTGCTCCTCGGCAGCCATGCCAAGCACCTCGAGTCCAAGGTGGCTGACAAGGACCTTCTGGTCAAACAGAAGTTCGCCTTCGATATGGGACAGCACATCTACCAGGACGATGTTTTTGTGAGTGCTTATGGCGGTACCTATTCGGAGTACAAGCCATGGGAGCATAAGAGTGACTTCAACCATCCGGAGATGCTGGAGCACTTCTTCGAGCTGTGGCAGCACCATCCCTTCGGCGACGACCAGGTGTGGTCGGTGATGTACGAACGCCACGAGGAGTATGTTGTGGGTCTGGTGCGTCTCTTCTACTTTGCCAAGAACTGGGAGACCTTCCAGCATGTGGTCTACTGGGCTCGTCAGCACGTCAACAAGCAGATGTTCGTCTACGCCTTCACCATCGCCACCATCTTCCGCGACGACATGGAGGGAGTTGTCCTGCCAGCCCACTACGAGATCCACCCATGGAGCTTCTTCGACAGCCAGGCCCTCGAATGGGCTGAGCACTACAAGATGCACGGCTTCCACCACGTCAAGCAGATGGACAACATCTACAATGTGGTGATCCGGGCCAACTACTCGAATGCCCACGGCTCGTTGAACTACGACCACGATCTGGCCTACTACCTGGAGGATGTCGGCTTCAATACCTTCTACTACTACTTCAACCTGGACTATCCCTTCTGGACCAAGGGCGGCGAGGAGCATGTCCTGAACAAGGATCGTCGTGGTGAGCTGTACCTGTACGTCCACTGGCAGCTGTTGGCCCGTTGGTACATGGAGCGTCTGTCCCACGATCTCGGCGAAGTGCCCGCCTTCAACATGTACGTTCCGACCGAATCCGGCTACGCCAGCAACCTGCGCAACTACCACGGAGTGCCCCAATGGCACCGCGACAACCACCACAGCTTCTACCATGGACACAACTTTGAGTACATCGAGTTCGTCGAGATGTACACCCAGCGCGTCATGGACTGGATCCACAAGAACGAAAAGTTCGACATGGAGGTGGTCAACCAGCTGGGCAACATCATCCAGGGTAACGCCGACAGTGTCGACAAGCACTTCTACGGCAGCTTGGACAAGCTGTACCGTTTCATCGTCAACGAGGGCCACCACTACGGCAACCACGACGAGAGCTTCCCGGGCCTGTTGATGCACTACGAAACCTCCCTGCGCGACCCCATCTTCTACGAGATCTACAAGAAGCTGGTCGGCCACTACTGGCATCTGATGGAGACCTTCCCCGAGTACAAGAAGACTGACTACGCCTTCGAGGGCGTCCAAATCGATGCCGTTCACATGCCCGAAAGCCTGACCACCTACTTCGAGTACTTCGACTCCGACATCAGCAATGCCGTCAACGTTGAGCCAGTGGTGGAGGGTTCCACCGATGCCCTGTACAACTTCGGACGCAACTCCCACTACAAGGGCAACAGCTACGTGATCAAGGCCCGCCAGCACCGCCTCAACCACAAGCCCTTCGAGTTCACCATGGACGTGACCTCCGACAAGGCTCAGGACGCCGTGGTGAAGGTCTTCATTGGACCCAAGTACGATGAGCACGGTCACCCCATTCCGCTGGAGCACAACTACCAGAACTTCTTCGAGCTGGAGCACTTCAAGGTGCATCTGGAGGCCGGTGTCAACCACATCAAGCGTGCCAGCGGCGATTTCAGCTTCTGGGTGAACGATCGCACCACCTACCTGGAACTCTACCAGAAACTGATGGACGCCACCAACAGCGACTACAAATTCAAGCTGGACCAGTCCGAGGCCCACTGTGGAGTCCCCAACCGCATGATGCTGCCCCGCGGCAAGAAGGGCGGCCAGGCCTTCCAGTTCTTCTACATGGTCTACCCCTACCACCAGCCCTCAGTGGCTCAGTTCACCGGCTACGATCCGGTGGTCAGTTGCGGCGTCGGCCACGGCTCCCGCTACGTGGACACTCTGCCATTCGGCTTCCCCTTCAACCGACCGGTGAAGCACGACTACTACTTCGACGTGCACAACTTCAAGTTCGTGGACGTGAAGATCTTCCACCGCGACGAGCACACCAATGTGGTCTAAGTCCAGATCCCACTACGAAAACTCCAACAACAAACGAACGAACGGAATCGGATCCATTAATGTTTTCTTTTTGTCCACACCCAGTTCCCCCCATAGCTGCCATAATTTAATTCAGTTTATCCTTTAACTTGTGAGTCTTCCTTGTGCTATTTAATAATAAACGAATCCGAATACCACTATAA
The DNA here is from genome assembly GCA_035045925.1 of Drosophila atripex. Taxonomy (NCBI): domain Eukaryota; kingdom Metazoa; phylum Arthropoda; class Insecta; order Diptera; family Drosophilidae; genus Drosophila; species Drosophila atripex. The sequence continues at coordinate 10,408,711 of JAWNOP010000012.1, read as the reverse complement.
TTTTTTTTTTTTTTATAATATTCTACAAGAATTCTGATTATTCCTATAAAAATACAAATTTAAATAAAATCCACGGGGAAGCATGGAACAGCTATGTGGCCCAGAGCGAGGGCCATATCATTGGCAATAATCATGCGATTCTGGAGAGGATTACCTTAATCGATTCCTAGATCGATTCTGCATTAATCTACATCCAAATCTAAAAACACAATTTTTTTTAGATTTTTTGTGAAATTTTCGGGAGGGCCCCCTTCTAAAATCCAGGGGGAAGCATGGAACAGCTATGTGGCCCACAGCGAGGGCCATATCTTTGGCAATAATCATGCGATTCTAGAGCGGAATACCTTAATCAATTCCTAGATCGATTCTGCATTAATCTACATCAAAATCTAAGATCATAATTTTTTTAGATTTTTTTTAATTTTTTTAGTGAAATTTTCTGGTGGGCCCCCTTCTAAAATCCAGGGGGAAGCATGGAACAGCTATGTGGCCCAGAGCGAGGGCCATATCATTGGCAATAATCTTCCGATTCTAGAGCGGAATACCTTAATCAATTCCTAGATCGATTCTGCATTAATCTACATCAAAATCTAAGATCATATTTTTTTTTAGATTTTTTGTGAAATTTTCTGGAGGGCCCCCTTCTAAAATCCAGGGGGAAGCATGGAACAGCTATGTGGCCCACAGCGAGGGCCATATCTTTGGCAATAATCATGCGATTCTAGAGCGGAATACCTTAATCAATTCCTAGATCGATTCTGCATTAATCTACATCAAAGTCTAAGATCATACGTTTTTTTTAGATTTTTTGTAAAATTTTCGGGAGGGCCCCCTTCTAAAATCCAGGGGGAAGCATGGAACAGCTATGTGGCCCAGAGCGATGGCCATATCTTTGGAAATAATCATGCGATTCTAGAGCGGAATACCTTAATCGATTCCTAGATCAATTCTGCATTAATCTACATCAAAATCTAAGATCATCGTTTTTTTTAGACTTTTTGTGAAATTTTCTGGCCCCCTTCTAAAATCCAGGGGGAAGCATGGAACAGCTATGTGGCCCACAGCGAAGGCCATATCTTTGGCAATAATCATCCGATTCTAGAGCGGAATACCTTGAACGATTCCTAGATCGATTCTGCATTAATCTGCATCCAAATCTAAAAACACAATTTTTTTTAGATTTTTTGTGAAATTTTCTGGAGGGCCCCCTTCTAAAATCCTGGGGGAAGCGTGGAACAGCTATGTGGCCCACAGCGAGGGACATATCTTTGGCAATAATCATCCGATTCTGGAGCGGAATACCTTAATCAATTCCTAGATCGATTCTGCATTAATCTACATCAAAATCTAAGATCATCGTTTTTTTTAGACTTTTTGTGAAATTTTCTGGCCCCCTTCTAAAATCCAGGGGGAAGCATGGAACAGCTATGTGGCCCACAGCGAGGGCCATATCTTTGGCAATAATCATCCGATTCTGGAGCGGAATACCTTAATCAATTCCTAGATAGATTCTGCATTAATCTACATCAAAATCTAAGATAATAATTTTTTTTAGATTTTTTGTGAAATTTTCTGGAGGGCCCCCTTCTAAATTCCAGGGGGAAGCATGGAACAGCTATGTGGCCCACAGCGAGGGCCATATCTTTGGCAATAATCATGCGATTCTAGAGCGGAATACCTTAATCAATTCCTAGATCGATTCTGCATTAATCTACATCAAAATCTAAGATCATAATTTTTTTTTAGATTTTTTGTGAAATTTTCTCAGAACAGCATCCGATTCTGGAGCGTCATGAGGTATGCGATTCGATTCGTAGATCGATTTTTCATTAATCTTAATAATTAATAATTTTAATTCCCTTTGCCATTTTAATAGGATTTATGATCCTTCAGCATTCAGCATTTTCAAATTTCAAATCTACCATATCACCTATTCGGAAATCAATTCCGACCGGACTGGCGGGAAATCTTTAAATATGGCCGATTCGCCCATCGATATCAAACCGATAGCATATACCAAGAATGTCCGGCAGCCCCATCGATTAGTGATCCGGTAACGCTATACCCAGCTGATTAGCTTAAAGTCCATATTTCTGTCGTCGGGCCGAAAGTTGTTTATAAATTTCTGGAATGACATTGATTAAATAGAAAAACAACGCAACAATGGACAACAAATATTAAACCAAGCCACTGCTTAGTAAAGACACATCAATTTAACAATAATTATGGATAACATAAAAGTGAATTGAACTGATTAAACAGATAAAAAGGTGATAAAGCTGTGATAATATCTGCTTTTTGTTAAGTTTTAGTAAACAAGAGGCAACATTTTTCGTGGAAAACTATGCAAATAACGTTCTAACCCATGGAAATGTTCCAAAGGCTGAGGTGGCGTCGCCAAAACATCGTATGATCCGGTCAAGCCCTGTGATTGGTTGAATCGCTTTCGCTTGTTTTCACGCTCGCATGTGTATGTGTGCACAGTGGGCAAAACGATTCCCCGCGACAAAAAAAGGATTATTTTGGAATATTAATCTCTAATTAATTCTTAACATATTTCCGCAACTTTCTCATATTTAACCTCTCACTTAATTTCAATGGAAATAATATTTTCAGAAAATATATTCCCATTAAAAGTATATATTCCAACAAACTAGGACCTTTTGTGTTTTAATTTCGTCTAGAAAATTGATACTTATTCTGTTGCTAAGATAATATTTGTATTTAAATGTTGTGGGTGTGTCAGTTATGCGATTTTGAGGGTAAACAATATTTAGCGCGAAAAACTGTGTCCACGCCCACTGTTGTTTATGATAGTAATTGCGCCGCCTGAAAGTTTAATAAACAAACCGCTTACGTGTGTGTTTCGTACTAAATTACACAATACTGTTGTTGTTTTCATCAGCAGGGAAAACATGGACACGAATTCCATAGACATCATGTCAACCGGTCCCATGGAAGAATCCATGGACATGGAACTATTTAAGGATGAGGACGCGTTCGATATGATCAACGAGGTCCTGCATTTGGATATGCTGGACAGCATTCTGGACGAGATGCCCCTCCTACTGCAGACGGAGGACCCAATGTTGAAGCCCGTGGAGCCGCATGTAAAAAGCGAACACTACTCTCCGGTCCATGTCAAGGAGGAGCTGATGCAACAGGCCTCTCTGCCCATCTACAACTCGGATCCCGTGATGGGCTCGAACTACAAACTCCCCCAACAACAGCCTCAGCCGCCGCCGCCGCAGCATGTGGTCATGCAACCCACGGCTACCATCCATCACATGGACGCCCAAAGGATTCCTCCAAACGCCCCGCTCTACTCACCCCCTCTCGGCAACGGATTTGTGTATCAAACCGTTTCCCCGCCCACGCCGCCAGGTGACTCATCTCCCCATAACGGAAGTGTCCAAACTATGGCAGCCATGGCGGCCCAAAAGGCGCTGCCACATGTAGCACCAACACCAACCTACATTATGTGTGCTCAACCCCTAACCCCTTTGCCCACCATGCCTGTAATGCTGAAATCCCCAAATATCCCGATGGTGGCAAGTCCCAAGACCTCTCCTTCGGTTGCCCCGCCACCTAGAAGCAGCAAAGGAAGAGTGGCGCAGCTGGCTCCGACACCAGCCGCCGCCGCGGGCGAAATAACAAACGGCAAGGTGGCCATCAGTCGGGCCCAACCGAAGGTGAAGGAGGTGAAGCGCTCGGCGCACAACGCTATCGAACGACGATACCGCACCTCGATCAATGATAAGATCACGGAACTTAAAAATCTCGTGGTTGGCGAACAAGCCAAGTTGAACAAATCTGCGGTGTTGCGGAAGTCTATCGACAAGATCAGGGACTTGCAGCGCCAGACGCACGAGCTGAAGGCGGAATTGCAGCGTCTGCAGCGGGAACTTATGGCCCGGGACGGATCCAAGGTCAAGGATCTTCTTCAATTGGGCACTCGCCCTGGCCGTGGCTCTAAGAAGCGCCGAGAAAGCTCACTGACCTGTTCTACGGACGCCGGTCTAACGCCTCCGCGTAGCGATGTTTCCGACCCATCCCTGTCACCGCTGCACTCTGACATCTCGTTGCCACCATCGCCATATAGCGGCTCTACGGCCAGCTGCAGTAGTGGTAGCAGCAGCAAGGATGAACTGGTAGTTCCCAGCTCGATGCGCGGCATGGCCACCCAGTCGCGGCTCGGACTCTGCATGTTTATGTTCGCCATTCTGGCCATCAACCCTTTCAAAACTTTCCTTCAGGGCCGTCAGTACGGTAGATTTGGCGACGATGACTTGGGCGGAGAGCTAAATGGTCAGCGACGTAGCATTCTCTCTTACGATGTGGATGGCGGTGAGATTTGAATTCTTATTAGCGTTTTGGCTCTGACTAAAGTACCTCATTAATTTCTAGGCGATGGGTTTGCTGCTTGGCAACACAGCTCCTTTATTTGGCTTTTGAATTTGACTCTAATGCTTGGCTGCTTGATCAAACTACTGGTATACGGTGATCCACAGCTGGACACCCAATCGGACATCTACTGGCAGCATAAACAGCGCGCGGAAGCTCACTTTTCCCAAGGACAGGCGGCTCAGGCTCATGCCGGTTACCTGAACTGTCTTCACATGTTTGGACTGAGTTTGCCGGCCACACGCTTTGAGTGCTACCTTCAGACCACCTGGCAGTTCATACGCTTTGCTTTTCACCGTCTTTGGTTGGGTCGAGTTTTGTCCCGCCGGACTGGCGGATTCTTTACTAACGCGGCAAACAGAAAGCAAGCCCTGGCCTCAGCCCGAGAGCTAGCTCTGCTCTTCAATCGTCTCAACCAGCTGCAGCTGACGGGCAACGGAAACGGAAGTGGAAATGGTATAATGATGGCTTTATATGCCAGCAACATGGCGGAAGTGGCTCAGAATCTGCTAACGCCACGAGAGACTATATGCATCCATGTAATGACGGCCCTGCGGATGAAACGAAGCGCACCCAAGTGGCTGCAACAGCTTTTTGCGCGCTACTATATGAGCCGGGCGCGACAGGAATGCGGGCGTACGCGAGCCACTGAGCAGACCCAGGAGCTGCGCTGGGCCTTTACTACCTACGGCTACCGTTACTGCAGCACCCACATCTTCAACTACGACCTGAGCGAAGCCAGCGAGCAGGATGACTTCTTCACCAGGCTACGCAACCCGTGCGACCCAACAGCTCACGTTCTAAAGGTAAGAGTTACTTCATTGTCTGATTTCCACATGAATGCGCTTACTTATTTCATAAAATTTCAGCAATACCGAGAGCATTTGCTTTTCAAAGCCATTCAGTGTCTGGTTGGAGCCGGGCATAAGTCAGGAGGCATTCCTGCGTCCTCTGTAGGCGGTGAAGCGGAGCAATTGCAGCAGCAACAGCAACAGCACAGTGGCACCATAGTGAGCAATGTGCTGAAATACACCTCACTGCTCCGGGACACACTTTGGGCTGACGAGGACGAACTCGATACGAATGTGGTGTGGTGGGCTAACGTCCTGGAGATTGCAGTTCATTGGCTTCTGGGCGAGGACACACTGGCGGAGAAGCTGTATGATGGCATCAAGCAAGTGCCAGTCAAGTTCCAGCAGAACAGCGAATCCGATCACCTCCCCAAGGCCATTCACGCGGTTCTTCGAGCCAAGATGGTATTGCTGATGTGAGTCAGTGTTTTTGAAAATCTTAATTGTACGCTAAAATCGATTTTATTCACAGGAACAATGGTAACAATCTGGACAAGCGACTGAAGCAATCGATCAACAGTCTCTGCGACGAATCAAGTGCCCAGTTGCAGGAGTGCTTGACTGTTAATCGGATCCTGAACGCCAAAACCATCAAGTTGGTAAGAGATTCTGCAGATGATTCGTGCAGTGAAGTGGCCGAATACCAGCAGACACTTTACACCCGCCCTCGGAGATGTCACGCAGGTGCATTGTAGTCGCATTGTCTGTCCCCACTTGCTCCAGGCAATACAACTGCAGTGCAAGCTCTGTGCATTTCACAAACAACGCCAACTGTCACTGGCATACGGTGCCGCAACTCTCAATACTAATCCGTATCTAATTGACTTCGATTTTCTACATGCAGCTGTTCCAACTGCTCACCTGCGATTGGCTACTCGAGACCCGAACGGCTATGTGGGAGCTGGAACACATGAATATGGATGACGATGGCTTCTATCAAGTCCCTGGTGACGAGCTAGAGAAGTTCCAGACCGATTTAAATTCGTTGCGCAGCATTGTTGAAAATATACCGGTAAGTATGACATTTACAAAGAAATGTTTAGAGAACTACACTAAACTATCTTTATTTTTCAGAATGCGCAATCCAGGATATACTTGTACGAAGCTGTTTGTCGCCTAATGGCTGGGGCTTCACCCTGTCCCACCCAGCAGTTGTTGGACAGAAGCCTACGCTCGCGATACGCCCACTCATCCATCTTTTGCGGGAGCAAGGACCGGCGGCAGCAAAACTTCGAAGGCGGCGAACGGGAACGGGCTGCTGCCATGTATGTAGCCTGCAAGTACCTGCCTCCCGCCTTGCTCAGCTCTCCGGGTGAGCGTGCTGGCATGCTGGCCGAGGCGGCCAAGACCCTGGAGAAGGTGGGCGACAAGCGGAAGTTGAAGGAGTGCTACCAGCTAATGAAGTCCCTGGGTAGTGGTATTGGTAGCGTCAAAGCCTAATCACGGATTTGAGTAATATAAGTGTCCATGTGTGTAATTTGACAAGGAGTCGGGTTAGAAGGCACAATATGAGCCTTGATTTCCAGCCCATTTCACATTTTCCTCACCCCTAGGAAGGGGGTCCCTTTAGGCCTTTTTTAATTTACATTTCACCTCGTTTCCCCGCCCGTTTATGCTTAGTTTGTAATTTGCAAGTAATTTAATATGGAAATCGTATTTGTTTAATATTTACCGTAATGGTTGAACATATTTATAACAATAAATATTTAAACAGTTTGACCTTGAATTTGATTCTGATGCATAAGCTTATTTCTGATTAAAATGCACGCTTTTTATTCTAAAATGGGCAATACTAGGCTTGCGAAATAAACAGTTGGCACGGATACTGCTAATCTTTTAATATTAAATTGGAAATAAATAAATAAATAAGAAATAAAATTACTATTTTGATTGAATTTTATATAAAAATTAATTTGAACTAGATTTTTATAAAGATGTATCCCGCAATGTCAAGTCTATTAATAGAAACGAATTATTGGAGCGCTGTTCTAAGTTTTCTTGGTAAGATTTTCTTTTCCAAAAAGAACTATATCTGATATTACCTATTTAGCGGGACAGCATTTTACAAATTCGCATACCACATGCATTTTATGGCATTCTGATTTCGATTTTCAACTCAAAGGCGTGGAACCGATACCTGTAATTATGATGAACTCTCTGAATTGGGAAAATTATTCGGATGGCTATGATATTTACGATTGGAATCTGAAACGGAGAGAGTTCGATGTAAATGGGATATCCTACTCCAATTGGACTCTCAGGCTGACGGTCGCCATCGAACATTCCCATTGCGAGGTAAAGTCTGTTCATAAATATATAATCAATTTATGTAAAAATGGTATCGCACTTGGAATGGGTATCTCGTTGACAATGGTGACAAGTTGTTTCCTCAAAAGACAGCCGCAATACATTCGGATCCGGTACAAGATTCATTAACTAAAATATATTAAATTAACATTTGTTAAATAGTTATAAATAATATTGTATGGCCAACCATTTCTCGAATATCCGGATTTACAACAAACACAAGACTCAGCTGGAGTGTTCGACTGCGGTCGTCTCTCGGAATGGGATAGGAGCCAACCAGTCTTTCAGAATCTTTCCTGGCCATTTGCCACCGACTGCCGAGTTTAAGGTGTTTAAGATTAGAACACTCTTTTAAAATGTCCAACAGTTGACGACTTCCGCTTGGCAAAGGCTCGACGCAATCTAAGGCCAAGCACTCAAGACTAGTCAAGTGGCCCAACTCATCCAAAGACTGAACTGGGTAATGATCGCAGTCAAAGGATTTTAGACCCTCGAAAGATCGGAAATGATGCACTTGATCCATTCTAACACGGACAGATGTAAGATGCAGTCTTTGCAGGCGGGCGGAGTATTGCTTCACCAGCGATCTGTATAAGTCCGTGTTTATTTCCACGATCCTGGAGAAAATTAAATGAAGCGATTGGAGGTTCCTAAAGCTACCCAGATCTCTAATTCTGGCATCTCTAATGGTCATGGGGAAGTTCTCCAGCGTAATGTGGTTTAATTGGGGACATCTTCTTGCCACCTGGAGCAGCTGAACAGTTTGCCTGAATTCCCGTCCAAAGTTCAGCATCAGACTTCTCAGTTGGTCCTTGTTATGGAAAATCGTTTCAAAGGCTGAAACGCTAAGACTTTTATCGATTCCATCCAAGTCCAAGACTTCAAGTTTACTAAAGTGCTGCAGTTGCTCCACTGAAAAAGTTAACAAGCGTTTTTTAGGACAATATGTTAAGACTAATACATAAGACTAGACTAATGTTACAAAATCCTTTTCCCGGAAAGGGACTGTTACTGTACCTACGGTGATTTGCTTTGGCATCTATAAGGGTGAGGTTCGTCAATCCGGGAAGCTCTAAGAGCAACGGCATGATACTGGGGGGAACATCTTTCGTTGTTGGCGTCACTGTGTGCATAAATATTACCACCACCTCGCGCAGATTAGGGCAGAGACGTCCTAAAAGGTTTAGAAATGGATAGGTGATACCGTCCCAGTGGCCGTGGGGAAGCTCGCATCGGATCACTTCGGTGCCACACAGTCCCAATAGAAACTCCCAATCGGGAATGGTCTTTAGCATCCGTACGTTGATCTTTTTGCAGCGCATTCGAAGCACGTTATTAACCACATCACAGAGCAGGGGATGAGCTTGGGCAAGATTCAGCAGATCCTCCAGCGCATTTAAATAGGAACATATTTTCAGGTAGCAGTCATAATTCAGCTGGAGGATGCCGCAATTTGATCCCTGTGGCTTACCAGCCAGAAAAGAAAATGGGCAGCCCAAGCCTAGTTTCTCCATGGCACTACTTTAAGAATATATTTTCTTTATCTCTCGAATTGTGTGAATTTCCTTATTTGTTTATTTTATCTATAAATATCGATAAATAATCAGCTGTTGGTCATTTCCATTGGAAGTTACTCCACACTGGTCGTAGAAAACCACCGAAATTTATGAAAATAAAATTATATTTTAGACTTTTATTGCGTTTGAAGAGCATATTCCGGAATTCGCAAGATTTTTTTACCATGCAAGCATCTATTCCATTTGGCGTTCTCAGCGGAATCGATTTATATTTGTGTGCACCGAAGACCTATTTACGCAAAAACGAGGCGATATTCTGAGCGAATATTTATTTTACGGTTCGAATTACATTAACCCTTAAAATAAACATGCTTTAAATTTGATATTTTTTTGTTTATAGATCAACCACATATATATCTTGTCACATCTGCATACCTTAATTCAAGCACCTTTGATATTAAAATTAACCGATTTGTTGGCAAAAGAAGCTTTGAAGCGATTCCTCCACCATTAGATTTCGATTTAATCCAGCGCTACGATGCCCAAGTCCAGGAGATTACATGGGAAAATGGAAGAAACAATGATGTGACCCAGAAACTACGAAACCTGCAAGGACGTGAGATAATCATTGGCGTTTTCGATTACAAGCCTTTTATGGTGATGGATCGAGTAAGTCGGGGCTCTATTCTTTTTATATTTCCAACCGGATTAGGGATTCTTCGTTTTTTTTTTTTAGGAGAAGCAGCCGACCGTTTTTGATCGCGCCAGGAACAAGGAAGATATTTTTATTGACGGCACCGATGTAAGACTTATGCTTATATTTTGTGAACTCCACAACTGCACGGTACAGGTGGACACGTGTAAGTATTTTAAATAGCAATTGTGACATTAAATTTACTATATTCTATTTTCACAGCCGAGCCATCAGACTGGGGCGACATATATACGAATGCTACAGGAATAGGCCTAGTTGGAATGATTCTGGATAGACGAAACGATTATGGAGTTGGCGGAATGTATTTATGGTAAAACGATAGAAACTGCTCAAGAGATTTTTTCAAAAATTACATTCTTTTTTAACAGGTATGAGGCATATCAGTTTATGGACATAACCCACTTTCTCGGACGTTCTGGAGTGACTTGTCTGGTGCCCTCTCCTCATCGTCTTATAAGCTGGACGCTCTTACTGCGTCCATTCCAATCCGCCCTATGGCTGGGCGTAATGCTGTGTCTTTTGCTTGAGTGCCTGGCTCTTTGTGTAACTAGAAGGTTGGAATCCTCCTCGGTGCCTGGTTCTCACACTTGGTTCGGAAGTCTAATATTTGGGTGCATTAGCACCCTAAAGCTTTTTGTCAATCAGAGCACGAGCTATGTGACCAGTTCTTATTCCCTTAGAACCGTGTTGGTGGCTAGTTATATGATTGACATTATCCTGACGACAGTTTACAGCGGCGGACTGGCGGCTATTTTGACACTGCCCACTATGGAGGAAGCGGCAGACTCCCGGCAGAGACTTTTCGACCATAAACTAATATGGACTGGGACGTCACAAGTCTGGATCACCACCATCGACGAGGGCTCGGCTGACGTAAGTACTCAAGACTATATTCTCTCAATATATCGAATAAACTCTTTAAATGCCTTTTTAGCCAGTCTTATTGGGCTTAATGAAGCACTATCGCGTTTTCGACGCCGAACAGATATCGGACTTCTCTCAATCTGAACAAATGGGCTTTGTGGTGGAGCGTATGCAATTCGGACATCTTGGAAACACTGAGCTTATCCCAAACAGGGCTTTGGAGCGCTTGAAGCTAATGGAGGATGACATTTATTTCGCCTTTACAGTGGCGTTTGTGCCACGATTGTGGGCTCACTTAGAGGCTTATAACGACTTCATCCTAGCCTGGCACTCTTCTGGGATGGATAAGTTCTGGGAGTGGAAGATCGCCGCCGATTATATGAGCGCCCAACGACAAAATCGCATTGTCGCCTCGCAGAAGCTCACCTTGGATATTGGTCCCATAAAACTGGGCATTGATAACTTCATTGGCCTTATTCTACTTTGGTGCTTTGGCATGATTTGCAGTCTGCTTACTTTTGTGGGGGAAATATGGCTAAGACGCGAAATGCCCATATAATAGGTTTTGTATTTTATTAGCTTGAAGCTATGATTTTATTCGTGTTTAAAAGTAAAATAGATGTAATGTAAAAATGTAAAACAAAACACCTAACTATTCAAATGCAAAACTTGATCAGTCACTCGAGCTAGAAGGGGATCTAGCTCATTATCCCGTAAGTCTTTCTCCCACAATTTGTACAAAGTGTCCATGGCTAGCGTGACGGAGTTCTTAGCACTGCTGGTTCGGGCCGCACGCAATGTTAGAAATATAACCGCATCCTCTACGAGGGGAGAGTAGACATCGCAGATCGTGTGCAAAGCTCGAGCTCCATTAGGGGGAAGCTAGAAGGTGAATGTTTAAAAGCAACTATACACAGGATAATAGCATGCAACTCACTTCGTTCAGATTGACGATAAGAAACACCTTACTTCCTTTGTTGACCTTTGCCTTGAAGCGTTCTATGGCTAAGCCGTGGTCACCACTTTCCAGGCCGAAATCCTCCTTTCTCATATGAATCAGTTGACTGGGGCCACCTGTTACACGGTAATCAGTATTAAAAACTTTTGATTTTTTACGGTTCCACTTACCAAAACAGCTGGATGCTTCGGTGGCAATGTCGCCGATTAGTTTCTGCTGCCGCTGGTCCTCATATAGGAATAAAAACACACTGGGACGGTTAACTTCCTTGTTGATGAGCCCTTCGATACCTTTTTGCAAGGCGTTCCATACTTTATCCGGTTGAGTAGGCAGTTTTTCACGAAGTCCTTCGAAAGTACAAGTTTTACGCGAAACCTTATCATTCTTATTAGCATAAACCGAAAAAATAGCTATGACCAGAACGAAGACAACGCCTATCCATGCCTTTGACGTTTGAGTTTCCTCATTAATCGTTAGGTCTACACTCGGTCTGCTTCCACTCCTATTACGCTGAAATGATTCGCCCGTTCTGGGTGTTCGTGGACTTCTTCCGCGAATTTTGGGTGTCTGCGGCGTCTTTGGAACTACCGGCTGGTCCTCCTCATTGTTGGTCTCTAGCTCGCTAGCCGAAGAAGAACCTTCTTCGTAACTATGGGCACCTTCCTCATTGTTTAGCTCCTTAAATTGGTTAAAAGCCCCTGGGCTGCCTTCATGTATTGGTTTTCGCTGCATATTTTGAAGAACCTCTGAGGTAAAAACCGAACCAAAGTAACCAAAGGAAGATAAATAATCGATATAAAACTAAGAATGTTTGTTATCGATACTTTCAAGTTATTGAAATTAATTCAAATCTAGTTACCATTGCACCAATGAAATAAAAAACAACATTAAATTGATCCAAAAACTGATCTCCAATATTATTAGACATTTTATTGTAAAAAAAATCTAATTCTTAAAATTATTTGACTTTCTGGAAAAAACCAACCTAGTCCAAGTACATATTGGCTGGGGTTCCCCAGAATTTTATAAATAAATCAGCAGAACTTTACATCCCAAACAAAATATTGCTGCAACACAGCAGATAAAATACTGTCTATACAGCATAAAAAGAACGGTCTTATATTGAACGCAAAGGCCCTTGCAATGCAAAGGTCCTTGCAAATTTACTCCGCCGGAGTCACTGTATTTAAAGTTAAGCGTCTCAACCTTCCCAAGACAAAGATTTCATCTATGGCTCTTTTGGCGTAGAATTTTTGATCTTCGCTAAGTTTGCGAAACTCCAGGGACCATGTCTGCGCGTAAATATTAGACTCTTCAACCCCGCTGACATCGTGGGTTAATGAAATTTCCCGAGCGTCAGACAGCTGCCGTTGCAGCAGGCGATTAGGAGGGTGGGTATGCGACTGAAGTGCTGGAGAATCTACTGCAGGGACGATTCCAGCAACATACGCAGCCACATCCACAGCCGTGGGTTTGATCTCGATGTCGTCTGAGAGAGATTGTCGGTCCTCCTCAGTTGTGTCATCACCATCTTCATCCATTTTAGATTGCTCGCTGGTGTCCAGATTGCAAATTGCCTGCTTCTTAAGGTACTGAAGGTGGCATTTGTGACGCCGTAGGTTCGTCGTGGACTTGTGGATAAAGGACATTATGCTTTTGCAACCGATGCAGTACAGGACTTGCTCCAGAATTGTACCATCGTCCTTCTCGATCTTCCGGTACACTTGCCAAACGGTGCTGCGTGTACTCTTGCAATTAGTTGCCAGTTTGTAAACGCCGCTCTCTATTTTCTCCTGAATATCCTCAAACTTACACGACATTCTGCTAGCTGGCTTTATTTGTTATGATTATTTATTTGTTATGATTTCTGATGCCAGATTCCGCAAGTGGTGGGAAAAAAGAATCGACGCGTTTCGATATTTATCCCAGGTGGCAACGCGATCTACTGGCACATTGCGCCGGCTATTTTTACATATATAACAGAGATTTGTTATTATTATTTTAAACCGTTTTTCGCCAATACTCAATTTTTACCAATGGCCGTATCGTGCTTAGACTTCCTCGGCTTTCAGGTGAGGCTTTAAGAAATATCAAACTTGTTTGCTTCTGTATTGGTACATACATACATATGTCAACAGGAGGCCCTGAAGAAAATGCGAGATGTTGACGACAAAATTATTTATGCTCTAAATGCCTTGCCAACAGAGTCGTTCAAGGGCCAGGTGAACAGCGAGGGCACTTGCCGAGATCTTTACTCCAAGCTTCAGAAGTCTCATCTCTCCCGGGTAACTCCTCCCTTATGCTTTCGCCTGCAGATCTTCTAAAGCTATGTATGTAAATCCATCCATTCAGCAAGATAACATACGCAGTTGCATAACCCTGTCGGCAAACAATCTGAAGCAGCTCCGCGAGCAAAGGCAAGCCAATCCGGATGACATAGACACTGACAGCAAGTTTAAGGCTGAACAGCGAAAAGTAATAAGAAAGCTAACAAACTAATAATAAACTGAGAATCTAATGGTCATTCCTTTACAGTTGCGGGTTCTCCAAGCCGAGCTCAACGTGGAGGATATCATCAAGGAGCGCACTTATAAGGCATTCAACGAGCGCTGCAGAACATACTTCCATGCAGGACAATAGGTACTCCTTTTGAGTTCCGTCTGGTGCAATGATCACAGTCTAGTTTTAAGTGGAATTTTTAGTGGTTAGCAAAAGGAACTGCCCAGCCAGAAGGCATTTACTAGCACCTGTGGTTTTCATTTTGAAAAAGAGAGTACATGAAGACTATATTAAAAAAAATTTAAAAAAAAAATTGCATACTTTGGTATTCTTAACCGCTTCTAGATTTTATTTCCTGATGCCTTTTGCAACAAAATAAATTTGGAATGAATTTGTTGATTCTTATCCTCGACTGTACTCAAGAAGAAACTTTAAACTTGTATCCCATCGATCGTTTAGTTTTGACGACGTTTTTGTATGCTTTTATAAACGAAAATCTGCATAATATGAAAGCTAATTATTGTTTATTCGAGCATAATTCACTCTCCGATTGGAAGGTTGTAAGAGGTGTAAAGTGATCGGACGGGAACCCCTTTCATCGTAGCCAAAGCCCCCAGGACAATTTGTGTCGCATCCTTGAGGTCGTTGTATTCGTGGAGCAACTCAATGGTTTCCTTTTGACGGGAAGCGGCGTTATCGTCGACGGGTGTAGTGTCATTGCGCTTGCTTGCACTTTTACGAGGCTTCTTTTTAGAATTTTTCATAATTACGCTGGAATAAAATTAAAACTTGAATTCCGGGCTATCGCTATCGAATGCATCAGCTGTGATGCACTCAGTCGCCAACAGTACGGCAACGCTTTTCGTCAAAACGTGTAAAATTTCCTGCTGCTCTTTGGATGATTAGAAACACAGAAAAGGAAAGGATTACTCAGCACAGGTAAGGTGTGGATGCACCAACCCTATAAGTGTATTTCTGCTCCAGAAAAATGTGATTTCAAGCTGCAGGTGTGTGTCCCCCTACAGATTAAATTCCTCAGTGCTGACCTAAGCCCGCACACTCACACGTACACGGGCACACATATTAAAATGTGAAAGTGTTATGATTGTTCATATTGCTAGAAAATCTGAAAAGTTTATTAAATGCCATTCTATGCGCAATAAAAATGAACCAGAAAATTTATCAAATAAATCCTTGAGACTAAGATTTTTATTTTATAATGCCCGGTTGGCATAGAATCCTGTTGATTTCTTTAGAAACGTTGTCTTTTAAAGATAAACTACATATTTTTAAAAACCGAAAGTGTTTCTCCAAACGGTCGTTATAGTATATCCTCCTACAGATAGACCATATACATAGATGGTTTTCTAACCTGATCAAGGCTGAATTTCTAAATATTTGTAGAAGGAAAGAGTTCAGTTATTAAATATCTGAAATGAGGAAAACCCTGTTTAGAAACCCCTTTATGATTTGAAACTTTTCAATCTATGCACACATATAGCATTGAAATTAGATTCGGGCATAAGCCAACAGTAAGTTTTCCCAGATCTTAGTATCTGACACGAAATCAACCTATACGATTCCAAGTTTAAAAAAGTTATGAAAGTTTTGGTGTAATATTATATTGTAGCCTCGAAATTGCCAGACGACGAAATGTCCACCACCCACAAACAGCGCTACAAAAATGCCGCCCTGGACTCCACTGAGATGCGCCGGCGTCGCGAGGAGGTCGGAATCCAGCTTCGAAAGACTAAGCGGGAACAGCAGCTTTTCAAGCGCCGTAATGTGGTCTTGGAGCCAGCCACATCTTCGATGTCTACCGGAATGGACAGCAGCACTAGCCAAGAACAGGTAAGTCGACAGCATCCAGACGTGCAACCCATTAAGTTATCTTATCCTTGTATCTAGGTTGCGGATATGCACATGGCGGACAGTAGCACCGGGCAGCCGCCATTTGTAGGACATTTGGATGTGGCCGGCGGCAGCGGAGCTCAGGTCTCGGCGATCAGCGATGAGATGATTGCAATGCTTTATACCGGCAAGGAAAGCGACCAGCTAGAGTCTACACAGAGATTCCGAAAGCTGCTTTCCCGCGACCCCAACCCGCCCATCGAGGAGGTTATCCAGAAGGGGATTGTGCCGCAGTTTGTGACCTTTTTACGGAACAGCACCAACGCCACATTGCAGTTCGAGGCCGCTTGGACGCTGACCAACATCGCTTCCGGGACATCGCAGCAAACCAAGGTCGTCATCGAGGCCGGGGCTGTGCCTATATTCATAGATTTGTTAGCCAGTCCCCACGACGATGTCCAAGAGCAGGCCGTGTGGGCTCTTGGCAACATAGCCGGCGACTCACCCGTGTGCCGTGACCATCTTCTTAATTCCGGCATACTAACGCCACTCCTGCAGTAAGTGCAATGGTCGCCGCAAACATAATTTCTTGTTAAAAACTAATTATATTTGTGTTTTTTTTTTATAGAGTGCTAACTCTTTCTGATCGCATCACAATGATACGCAATGCGGTATGGACCTTATCGAATTTGTGCCGCGGGAAAAACCCGCCGGCAGACTTTTCAAAAATAATCCACGGTCTGCCCATCCTGGCACGCCTGCTAAACTACACCGATGTGGACGTACTCAGCGACACATGCTGGGCCATAAGCTACTTATCCGATGGACCGAACGAAAAGATTCAGGCTGTTATTGATGCGGGTGTCTGCCGACGCCTAGTCGAGCTACTGCTGTAAGTACTAGTGGGACTCAATGCGTATTTTCCAATAATGTAATCTATTTTTTTTTTTTTTACAGACATCCGCAGCAAAATGTTAGCACAGCCGCGCTAAGAGCAGTGGGAAACATCGTCACTGGTGATGACCAGCAGACCCAGGTTGTTTTGAACTACAACGTTCTGCCCTGCATTAGTCACCTGCTGCGTTCCACAACGGAGACAATTAAGAAGGAGTCTTGCTGGACCATCTCCAACATCGCCGCCGGGAACAGGGAGCAGATCCAAGCCATAATCAACGCCAACATATTCCCCCTGCTCATGGTCATTATGCAGACAGCTGAGTTCAAGACCCGCAAAGAGGCTGCCTGGGCTATTACCAATGCAACAAGTAGTGGTACCTCCGAGCAAATACACTATCTGGTCGAGGTGGGCTGTGTGCCGCCCATGTGTGATTTCCTCACCGTTGTGGACTCTGATATAGTGCAAGTGGCGCTGAACGCGTTAGAGAATATATTGAAGGCAGGTGAAAAGTTCCAGGTGCGACCCAATCCATACGCCATGGCAATCGAGGAGTGTGGCGGTAAGTAGTACATTCAATATCTTCTTGGAATGTCTTTAATTCGTTTTAATTTGTAGGTCTGGATAAGATCGAGTATCTGCAGGCGCACGAAAACCGTGACATCTATCACAAATCCTTCTACATAATTGAGCAGTACTTCGGAAACGAAGACGAAGACCCTCGTGTGGCACCAGAGGCTGGTAGTCAGCAATTTGAGTTCAAACCGGATAACATGCCCAGTAGCGGTTATAACTTTTAGCACACTACCCACGAGTTTTATGTGCAGATTCTCTAACCCCGAACACATAGCACACAACAGAAAATTAAGGCAAACCATACCACCTGCCACGCCTTTGATCGAAATGCAGGACAGGTTAAAAAAAAAAATCAAGGGACAAAACGAAATGCGCCCAGGAAGGGCAGTCACTAATAGCATTTAAGAAGTTGGTGGGGCCCGTTATTATTTCATTAGTGTTTTTTTTTCTATACTCGGCTGCACATTGTATCTGCGATTATATTTATCGTTTTTTGGTCCTGGACCAGTCATGACCTTTACTCAAGCATTTCTCCAGCTGGCGGAATCGCTTTTACTTAGTTAATATGTACTAATTATGTGTTATACGATCCTATAAATATGTATGTATTTACTTTCATTTTGAGTTTGTAAATATTTTATATTTTATTAAGCGCAATTTCGTTGAGAGCCTGACTTGGTGTTGTTATACATTCATATAAACACGCGTAATCTTACATTATTTTGTTACGAATATTTCAGAAATCTATGAACTTTTTAAATGTTTAATTTAATTCAAACGAAAATTGAATAAAGAACAACAACCAGACCAGAACTATATGTATATCGTATCTAAATCTATAAACTATGGTTATGTTTAGTTGCGCTTCACAAACTGCACTTTGTAGGGCTTCGGAGTAAGTGTGATTCCTGGCAGTAGCACCATCGACGGGGTCTCACCCGCTGGCAGGATTATGTGGAAGTTTTGCGCGATCTTCACCAGAAAAGAGAATATGCAGGCGCGGGCGAGGGCGTCCCCAAGACAACGGCGTCTGCCCATTCCAAAAGGCATGAAGTACTCATCCTTGAAACACTTGCCATCTGCGTTGAGGAATCGTTCAGGACGGAACTCGAGGGGATCGCCCCAGTGTTTGGCATCGAGATGCACAGATCGGAGTCCAATGAGGATAGTGGCGTTCTTAGGGATGTCGTAGCCACCAAGTTGGGTAGGCCACAAGGCCCGGCGGGGTCCGGTGATCGGGGTAATGTGGAAGAATCGCTGCACTTCCATGATGAAGGCATCCATATAGTCGAACGACTCACGTCGGCTAAGATGCGGAAAGGCATCTGTGCTGGCCTTTTCCATGTTCGCGGAGACCTCGGCGTAAAGCTTATCTTGCACATCCCTCCGCATGGCCAACACCATAAGGGCCAAGTTAATTGTATTGCTGGTGGTTTGGGAGCCAGCGATGAAGAAGTCCAAAATGGTCATGACGAGCTGTGTTTCGTTAAAGCTGCTGGTTTCATCCCCATTGCTTTTCATCTCCTGCAAATATGCGTAGATGAGATCCTCATCCTTGGGAGTCTGGTCCTTTTCCAGCTGACGACGGTGCTCCTTGATGGTGCCCATGAAGAACCCGTAGAGTTCGGTGTTAAGCTGACGGATGAGATTGTAGCCGGTGCGATCGGGAGCTACGTGTCGCAGCCAGGGAAACTGAGCCAGCAGCCCACCGCAGATGTCGAAGAGCTTGGAGCGCCGGTTCATCAAGTCGAGTAGCCTGTACAATGTGCTGTCCTCTTCGCTGACGATCCTCTTCCCGGCAATGAGACACCACAACACGTTGAGCACGCTCTGTGCCAGCCAGGTCACAGGCTCGATTGGTTCCTCTTGGGTGCGACTCAATTGTGACATCAGCTCCTCTGCCTCCCGCTCAATGTGCTGCTCCATCTGGCTCCGACCGTACCCCACGTGGCGCATCTGTTTCATGGCAAAGTTACGATGTTCGTACCACAGCTTTCCGTCCGTGCAAGTAATACCTTTCCGGGTACCCATCGTCCGTAGGCGGAGGAAAAAGTTATCCGGCCGACCTTCATACACCTCCTGCAGCTGCACCTCGCGTACCATCTCATGTCCCAGAGCCACCACCACATACTCCTGGCCCAGCTTCAAGCCGAGAAGGTTGCTCTTGTACTTCTCCGACCAGCGCTCGAAAAGGATATGCTGGCCGCCGACGGCTCGGGCCTCTTTGCGAAACTGAAAGGTAACAATTGGAACTAGATTATTCTCAAAATTCCATAAGCCGTAATCCTTAAAAATGTTATAAATTAAGACTTGATAATTTTTTATGAAAAGGCTCTTTGAAACATACCTGTAAGGTGTTACCAAGCCACGGAAGGAATCGGGGTCCTGTGAAGATAAAAAATACAAAAGATTGAAAAATATGGAAACATTAAATAGGCTTACTCAACGTTAATTTGAAATAGTTGGAGTGTAATCTACGTAATTTATTAACAACCCTTTGATTTGATGATAAAGATTAACTCGACAATCACAGAGTTAAAAGTGAAATGTTTCTAATCTTATCGGTTCTACTAAAATTTGATTTAAATCTGTTAGACCACTAAGTAATAGGATTATTTTTAATAATAGTTATCGGAAAAGAACATGTGCAAAGGGTATTATGTTATGCATTTTTTATAATTATTAACTAGCATATTTATATTTAGAGGACAGCTATAAGTATTTTAATTTAAGACTTATCTGAAACCTCTAATTATGCAATATTATTTATTTTCTCAACCACTTGGAATTAAAAAAATAGATATTTAAATTGCATCTTGTTTTGGCCATTTCAGGCCTTTTCAAACCTAATTACTTGTCTAATGAATAATCGAGAATGCGAATCAGCCAGCTATAGATCAGCTCGGCCCTTGTTAATGGAAAACAATTCAGACCAGTTAGGCAGGGTGTCAGAAATGTGTGACGGTGTTATCAATGAGATTTATTTGCATGCCAGACGCGAGTCTTGCTCGCCACCTGTCCCAGTGTCCGATGTCCATTACAAGTTGCTAATTAGCTGCCCATTTGAGTGTGGGGCAGGTCGTATGTCTGCTAGTCTATCCTCTACCATTTTAGCAAATTTTCCGAGTTTAATAATAGTGCATACTCTATTTCTTATCAATATGAATTCTCCGAAGAACGAACAATGAAATTCTTTCATATCCCTTCTGGTGGAATAAGGGTTCATGTTCAGATTCATAAGAGTCTTACCTGGGGGAAAATTCTTGGGCCGCCGCATGGACTTGAAGAGTGAATAGATCACGAATCCAACTAGGATCGTACTCAGAAAGATGAGGGCACTCATTTCAATAAAACTTGATTGGACGGCGAAAACTAAAACGGTACCGAGAAACCCGAAACCGCGTCAAATATGATTCAATAGGGGAGGGTGGAGAGCCACAATCCCAGAGCGTCCGAACACGACGCCAGCTCTATGCCAACTAATTTCGAATCCGGCGATTGAGACAGCAACAGACCCAGGCCAATCCCACGCGCTTGGTCCGCCGCCTCTTTATGGGGGTCTATTGATAGTGCAGGCAAAAAAGAAATAAATAAAATAACAAAAATCAGGCGAAAAGCCCGTCTCACTTGATAAACCAAATTAACCGACATACATGTCGGCACAGGTACTTATATATGTATGTATATACAATATGAGTAAGTTATGTGCCCAAAGAAATTCGAGCAAAGATCACGTCCAAAACGTGCTTGGCTAAGAACTATTTTTTCTTTTGTTTATTCGCTGCCAGAGTTCTCTTCTACAATTATGGAGTATCAGAGAACAATAATGAAAACTTGATTGAATGAAGAACGAGAGCACTTACAATTTGCTTTTACTTTAACTAAATTATTTTGGTACAAAAGTAATGGCTTATCCGAATAAGTGTTTGTACATCATATGAAATATTACTCAGCTCCGGGCGATGATCTTTGGGAATGTATTCTAATGCATAGTTCGCTTCTTTTTTCTATTAACTTTATAGAAACACCGAATTTTTGGCAATTATGTAGTCAATTTCGTTTGTCCAGGGATTTTTGAAAGCCCGCCACTCGCTCTGCAGTTGGATGAAGCTATTATCCTTGCAGCGGAATCGATAGACCTGCGTGGTAACCTTCTCTGGAACCTGCATAACCATTTTGTGAGACTCCATCAAGGCGGCGATGTCTTCGTTATGGAAGTACTCGTAGAAGCTGGTGCCCAGGATCTCTTGGGGAAGGAATCCAATCACGAGGGTGGCACTGTTGGAAAATAAAAAAAAAATATAATAATTATCCTAGAATAATTGCAAATCTAGCAGAAAGGAAAGATTATACTGCCTCCCAATTAAAAATAATATATTACTGAACTAAGATTAGTTCTTCTTCAACGTACCGCTGGTCAATGAACAGGAATTTTCCCTCGCCCGAGTGCCGGGATATAAAGAGCACGTGTCGAATATTGGGATGATTGTCCAGCGAGGCAGGAACGGTGGAGTTATGAACGTTTGGTGGGATGCGACCAATGGCCACCAGACACGAAAGATTAGTCGTTTGCTCATCACTGTCACCATCCTGATCCTCGTCTTTGATGGGTGTCCAGGACTTGAGGTAGCCCGTACATTGGATAACTCGATATTTATGGCCCGTACTCAACTTGGACTTTCGCTTCGTAGAGCTGCGCGAGCTGGATGAAGTGTCCGACTCCTCCTTGATCTGGTTGTTGGTGGCCCGCAGCTTCATGCGACAGAAGAACGAACGACGGGCGCCAGGACACAAGCGGCACAGGCTTTGCGGCACGTCTGTTTTTACCGGCAACATGGCTTCATGAAGAAAGGGGATTAGCTTTAAGGATATTTTTGATTTTATGAATCACCTACTCTTTGCATCTATGAGGCGCTCCCTAGGACACTGTTCCAGCGACGAAAGCTGCTCTTTCACCTTACCAATGTCCTTGGGATGTAAGACATCGAACCAGCTCTGTCCTAGCAGCTCCGCCTGGGTGCAATTGAGCACATTGGACACCGATTCGGAGACATAAAGGATACGTCCCCTATCACAACCCACCACGAATAGAAATCCTTCCGAGGCCTGCAGAATGATCATCTTAAGCTCCTGGTCGGAGAGAAAACTAGGCCGGTAGTCGGATACATTGAAGGGATGAAGGCTACCGCTTCCGCGTATCCCACGCAGGTGCTGAACCGCCATTCGGAGAACTGTAAGCTTATCCAGCTTCCGCTGCATGGCATAGCACATGGGGATCATGGAGGAGAGCTCATTTATGTATGTATTCATCTTATCCCGCCGCCGTTTCTCGATTTCACTGTGATTTTGTCTGCCATCAGATAAAGATACGGTTTAGTTACATTATTATATTACTTAATTTAAGGTGCTCTTTTTCATCTATTACAACTATCTACTATCAATTATTTGTATTTTATTTTAAGTTATATGAAGTAATGATTTTTAAGATTTATGTATTTATTTATTAAACTAGTTGGAGCCTTTCTTACTTTCGATTTTCATCCGAAGTCCTTGCAGATTTCTCTTCGTCAAACGTTTCGTCCTCAATCTCCTCCAGATTTTCGCTGAAATTATAAAAGTTAATGCTAATAAGGAGGGCTAAAAAAAAACCACCCCATTGAGTGTCTGGAAGGGATTGCCAATGTAATGGGAGTCAACTGTTGCTCGCTTTTCCTTTTGCACCCACCTGGGCGCACACTAGCACACATCTCGTGGGTGTGCGTATCTATGTGCCTGCGGATTTGCAGTGGTGTGAGTGCTCGACTCAAAACGCACAGCTTTATGTAATTGGCAATGCACTTTTCTGGTTCTTACCAAAACTCTGACATTTCCATTGCCAAATTTTAACGAAGTAAGGTGTTACTTTTTTTCAAATCGGTTGCAGAAGATTTGGATTTGTTTACTAACAATATCTAGCAAACGGGAAGAAACTGCAGTAGAGCTGGAAGCAAAGTAGCTTTTAGAATCGATACATCGATACCTTTAGAACTTTGAGAACCATCGTTCTAAAAAATGAAGAATTAATTTATGGTACTAATGGTCACATTTGAATTTATTTTTAAAACTATTTAAAACTCGTTAAATTGTTTCCATGTTTATTTTTTATATTCTACACATATCATATACAAGATAGCACAACACGAATAAAAACGAACAAACCATAAATACATAAAAAATAAATCTTTAAACTTAACTTAATCACAGCTTAAATGTGATACATTTTATCCAAGCATATCGTAATAACCTGCATATACCGGTCCCAAAGACATCGAGTCTCTTGATCCCTGAAATTAAAAATAGATTATTACCCTCCCCAAATTAAATATATTCAACAGTTTACCTAGATATCTCCAAATCCAACACGCTCTGTGTAATGGATGCCAAAAACTTATTCACCTGCTCACGATTCCACCCATTCTGACGCCAGGGATCAATTAACTTCTCGCACAGATCGACAAACAAATCCCGCAGCTCACGGTTGCGATGCAAGTTACAGGCAATTGTGATTAATGCACGCCAATATGATCTTTAGAAAACAATATCAACATCAAATAGTTGCATGGGAAGAAAATGTACCCACCGAAAGTTTGTGTCCAGCTCGTGAAAGGCTCTTTCTAGAAGCACAGGCTTAAGACGTAAGCAAACGAGACTAAAATAGATTATTTGATACAGTTAGTTATTTAAATCAAAGAACGTATCCCTTACTGCTTGATTTCCTTCTCCTTGTCCAGGAGACAACGCAGTTCACGTAAATCCAAAAGGAATTCCTTGTCCATTTCCGTGTCATAATATTCGGGACCTGTGTGCTGCAAGGAAAGTATTAACCTTACTGATAATATTTTGAAAGAAATGCATACTTGCCTGGTATGTATATGTCCAATATATCATGATAGCATGGGAACAGGTTAAAAGATCACCGAAACTTAAGTACTGCAGCTTCTTTTTTGTCGTTTCAAAGCGCAAACAGGCTAGGAACACAATGCAGGCGTACTTTCTAAAATAAAGGTTTTTAAAAATGAATGTGCGTGGATGAAGACAAATCCTACTTGGCTAGATCATTGGAGATGAAGAAGTGCTGTTTTATGTTGTTGGTTAATGTTCCAGGCATCTCCTCGACGGCCTTAAAAATGCGCTTCACATTATCGAATTGTCGCCTTTCGAAAAAATAATACTGTACGTAAATCCATGAATAAAAAAACACTTTAAAAATCAAATTACCGGACTGACTTCAACTTGACACACGTCTTCTCAGCTACCTCGTCAAGATCCTTGCGGTATCGAGACGATAGTTTCTTCCCGAGAATCTCGCGGGCCACCACATCATCAATGGAATAATACTTTTCGGTTATCAAATCACGGACATGTGGCTCCAATTGGAAACATGACTGCTCCATTAATTTTGTGGGTGCGTTTAAATAAAGCTCAATCAGTGAGTAGGTGCGATAGTGGTCCAGTACATCGGAGGCAATGAGGTCGCTTGGACCACCCATAGAGTGTCCAAATCCCTTTTGTTTCAGGTAGGTTACTGCCTCGCTAGCTGAAATGGAAATATTGTCAGCTTGATAAAGTTAACTGGATGAATAACTTACAGGAGAAGCCTTCGATCCATAGCTGATAAATCTCTGGGTCCACAAGAGTGTAATTGCTAATAAAAACATCCACATCAGCCTGAAATTTGATTAGTTTTATGAGAAACCCTTGACAAAAGACTAAAGTGGATTACCATTTTATGTTGTTTACATCAATAAGGGGCAGACCGACGATAATATTAGAGATGTGACTTGGCTTATTCAATAGATCGAAGACAAAAATATTAATTGATTAAAATATGTTTGGATGTACGGTAAATTGTTCATAATATCACGTTTTGTGATCTAAAAACTAAGAAAAACATTTAATTTTTTAAAAGAATTAATAATATTGTTCCATTGGACACAGTTAAAAGCGGAATTATACGAAACTAAACTATCGATTATATAATTGAAACTATCGATAACTGCAACGCGCATGGCAACTCTAGTTATCATGAGGAAGAAGAGGAGGATATCAACTTTTGGAGACGAAATTTTGTAAAGTTTAGCTTAAAAAATGTAAATTGCAATGAACTAAGCTCTGTAAATAGTGCAATGCAACGTAAACGTACACAACACGCACTGCGCATGTGAACGGGGTGCGCGGGAAAAAGCGGATCACGCCGCAAACGGCAACAGTAGAAACAACAACAACAACACAGTTAAATCGTATCCAATTGCAAGTTGCAACTAGATGCATCTTATAGCATAAAACCCAAATACTAGTTAGGCCAAACAAGTGAAAGTGAAAAAGAGTGCGCGCGCCTGGCACAGCGATATAATATGGAACAGGTCGACTCCTCAACCGAGCTGCACCTGAATAGGAAAGATCTAGCCGCGCTGACCGACGACGTGCGCGACGTTGTGAAGGAAGAGGTGATACTAGAGAGTCCGGGCCATCACCACAATCACCATCAGGTAAGGAAACAACATTGGCATTGGCGGGGATGACTGTGCGAACGAATCGAGTGCGGTTCTGGTTCCAGGCTTCGGTAATGGAGCTGGATCTGGAACTGGATCGGAGTGTGCTCCGGATTGCTCTGCGCAGTTGTGGAAAGTGGGTGGTTGGGGGTGATGGCGACGGGGGGCGTCTGTGGGCAGCGGCGGGGCGAGTGGGTGGCGCAACAAAAATGCGCGCGGTGCTTGCGCCCTACGAACGAACGAACTGCTGCTTCATAGCTCCATGCCATGCGACCCACTAGGCCATCGCTAGCCCAACCCCCACTGAAGCCCGCCACACGCCACCCACCACCCTCATCCCAGCGCTCTTGTGGCGCAAATTGTTGTGTATACCGATTTTCATTTTTCCCATGCTGTGTTGTTTACTTACATTCGAATTTTCCTCATCGACTCCTGACAAATCACAACGCATCGCGTCAATTTCAATCGGAAACAAAATCAATTGGCGCTGGAAACTATTTCGAATACATGTGACGACCGTGGGAATATGTGCGCAATGGTAATGCAGTTGGACTCGAAGGTTCGCATGGTCACATCCTCCTCGAACGACAACAGCGGCAGCGGCGGCGGTGCTTCTGGCGGCGGAGCAGGCAATCCTGGTACAGCGGGTGGCGGCGGAGGCGTTGTGTCTGTTCCAGTCTCACTGCCCATCGGATCGATGATAACCGGCACCACCTTTAATGTGATCACGCCCGACCAGCTGCCCCACTTTAAGCCGATGCTGTGCGTCGATAACAATGGCTACCTGTCTGGCAGCACAGTCAGCATGGGCAACGACCTTAAGACGATCGTTATCCAGCAGCAGACGCAACCCGGTGCCGGCGGAGGTGGTGCTGGTGGCGGCGGAAACGGCGGCGCCAATAGTGCAGGCACCAATACCACCGCAACCAATACCATCGGTCTCAATCACGATGGCTCCGGGAGCAACAACAGTCACGACAGCCTTGCCACACTGGAGCACACGCACACTGGGGCAGGCAACGCCGGGGCGGGTGGAGGCGGCGGCGGCGGCGGTAATACAGGCTCCACCGGCTGGCAAGAGAACTCGTCCACCCAGCACATGGAGGTCTTCCAGATCCGATGCAAAACCACCTGCGCCGAGCTCTACCGCAGCAAGCTGGGATCCGGCGGTCGTGGACGCTGCGTTAAATACAAGGACAAGTGGCACACGCCCAGTGAATTCGAGCATATATGCGGCCGGGGCTCTAGCAAGGATTGGAAGAGATCCATTAAGTACGGTGGGAAATCGCTTCAATCCCTTATAGACGAGGGAACGCTCACGCCGCACGCGACCAACTGCAGCTGCACGGTCTGCTGTGACGACGAAGCAGGTGAGTCAGGTGAGACGACATCAACAACTATTCACACCTGACCACACACTACAGTGAACTCGAGCACAACCGATTGATGGTGAATCCACTATTAAGTGGCCATTTTAATTCTTTTTTTTTTTTTGAATCGTAAACTTTTAATTCCGGATATGTCGAGTTCACTGTGTACGGCCACTTTTTATAAATTACTTTATAAACTTTTATTCCCCAAAAACCAATCCTTTGTAGCATCCGGTCCAGTGCGTCTCTTCACGCCCTACAAAAGACGGAAGCGAAATCAAACCGATCTCGACATGGAGCCTGGACCAAAACGCAAGAGGAATACCCATCACAGCAACAACAACAATAGCAACACTAACAACAACAATACGAGCGGAAGCGGTGCCAACAACAGTGTTGACGTATCTGCTGCCGTGGCAGCGGCAGCTGCCAATGTTGTGGACGAGAATAACATGTTCCTGGAGGAGAACATAACGTCAAAGGATGAACCGTGGGCGGAATTGAACGACAGCCTGGGCACCTCCACCGAACTGGTCGACCAGTCGCAGATGGGGAATACCTACGAGCGGGAAACGTACGTGGTGAACATTAATGACGGGTCCTCCATCGCCGTCCTGGATACTAGCCAGTCGTTGAAAAACATTGAGCACGTCTACTGCACAATGGTGAAGGCGACCAACGACTTCAAGCGCCTGCTGAACGACATGAAACAGACCTACGAGCGCCGCTTAGAGGTCCTGCAAAAGGAGCGCGACGCGGCGGTGAGTGCGATGCGCGTCCAAGTGCACGCCGATATCGATGACCCCAATATATCTGGCTCCCTGCATGGCAACGAGATCATATCCGCAAAGAAGGTGCGTATAGTTTTATTTAAAGAAACCATTAAGTGTTTCATGTAATTTCTTTTGAATAGTGCGCCAATTGTAATCGAGAAGCTCTGGCCGAATGCTCCCTGTGCCGGAAGACGCCGTATTGTTCAGAATTCTGCCAGCGCAAGGATTGGAATGCTCATCAGGTGGAGTGCACAAGAAATCCACAAACGACAACGCAACAGGTTATGCTGTTGATCGATGATCAGTCCTAAGGAACGTAACGAATTGTACATACAAATTTTACTACTAAATAATACGATTATACAAAGTTCCCCCCAATCCTTACTGTACTACGATCCGGGCCAACCAATCCCTGATATCCAATACCCTGCCTTGAGCCCACTTCCACTCCACTCCTTAGATACCCATGAGCAGTCTGCATCCTCTTAGAATTATGTTCTATATTAATGTAACTCTTAACTTACATATAACTATATAAATATATATACATTTTACTATTGAACGTAGGTCAAGCCAGCAAAAAAATAAAATAAAATAAAAATAAAAAAAATTTAAGTAATGAGAAAAATAACAAAAAAAAAGAGTAAAACGTAGCAATCGAAAATCAAAGCAAGTGCAAAGGCGTAGATAATTAATTAAGCTACGATTTGAACGTAAAAGAACCTAAAGCGATTACTTGTAATTCAATTTAAATTAAATTAAATTAAATTAATAATAGTTGCAAAGCGCATAGCATAACTAACAAGACAAGAGAGACCCTCCACCCCATCCTCTTCCCGCACTCCATCACACTAACCACTCCAACCCACACACACACACACACACACACACTCACACTCACACAGTAATGGAAACGAAAGGAAAACTTAAAATTCTGAAACTACCATACATATTTGTCTATGTATACACTTTTCATTAGACTCTAAGCGCATAGTTAAACTTTTAACATTTTACCATTATAATTTTACGGATTCTACTGCCCGTTACAAGCATCCAATAAAGATTTCAAAACAAAACCACAAACATACATACTTCAGCAATGCAATAAACTGAATTAACTCGAAAATCCCCCCCCCCGGAAAAAATATCCCTAATTGTTAACAAACAAAAGATAAAAGAACATTAAATCAAAGAGAAAACAAAAGGAAAGCAATTTGCAATTATTTAGCTGTGTGTATATGTGTCTCGTAGGGTTTTGCCCTTTTGAATCCCAGAGTTTGTAAAGATTTTTGCCTTCTGCGTCCTGTCTGCTCCCCAAGTTGGTGTAACAATTCTAATAGTCTTAGTGCCCCATATGCTAATATATACATTCATATACAATGTAGAATATATATATAAAATGATATCTTTAAACAACTAGCTATATATTCCGGTTCACGCACACGCTACACCCAACACACAACACCCACACCCACACACACACAACACGCGACAAATCGCCTGATTGAAATGCGAATAGGCCCGTCTAAGTTCAACAATTTGAAATCTTTATTTTAATGTTCTGTAATGGTTTCGGATGCTGCATTCAATTAAAACGAAACAACGCTACCGCTACTAAATAGTAATTGCATTCATTTACGCTGCATTCAGATCATAAATCAAAAGTGCAGATGCAGAGCGAAGTTCAGACGAAAAGATAAGAAATATATACATACATTTAAATGTACAAAGGCTACGTTATGTGGTGTTCCTTTTTTTGGTATCCTTAAACTTATCTTATTTTTTTTCATTTTATTTGGAGATGCATATTTTCTAAAAAAAAAAATAAAAAATGGGAAGTATGTAAACACGTTGATTGCCAGTTTACGTTTCTTAAAACATGACCCAAATCTGTTTTTGGTATTTGAAATATAATAAATCATCCAAGGAACTTGATTTTTTAAAAAATATTGTAATTTTTTGAGGATGTTGGAAGGTTTGTTGGAAAACTTAAAAGGTCTTCATCGATTTTTATATAGGCCTACTCTCCCTCCCAAGGACTAGTTAGCCAAGGTCCTTAACTCAAAACCTTCAAAATAAAAGCCATTTTTAACGTTTGTTAGTTATTATGCACATGTTTCATTTATTATTGCATTTATGTTGCTGTGTTGCATTATTATCGAATTATCAGTATGCTTACTATTATTGTATTCTATTACCAAAAATAATTTCTTAAAACTTGTTTACTCGTTTAATTTAGTTATAGGTATGTTTATCAATTAAGTTTGCATTTTGCAACTGCTCGGGATAGTGTCTGCTATATAATTCGATTTATACTTGCCAGCGTGTAACTCGGTAACTTGTTCAATAATTCTCCTTTTTTTTGCTCAAACTACAATTACTCGGAACTCAAAACTCCAGAGGGGGAAGAGCTACAGTAGAATGCATTAAATATATATACTAATATATATATATATATAGATCCGTGAGAGTGGGTGGGGGGGTGTACATAGAACGAAACCGATATTTAAACATAGTTTTGTTTATTTCGCTGTCTAAGATTGCGTTTGTTGCTGTTTGGCGTTAGTAACTAATTTGTGTGATTGATTTTCGATCGAGCTAGACCTTGATGGACTTCATAATGTATAAGGTGTTTGTGTTTTATAATTAATCGATACAAACATATCCGTACAATAAACGTGCCTAAAATTTGATAACATTTCTCAATTGGCTAAATAATAAATTTATGGGTAATTTGCTGCTGCCCAATGAAGTAAACAATATATATATATATAAAAAAAACTGCCAAATGTGTCCTAAGTTCAGGATTTAGGTTTACAAACACAACGTTTAAATGGTTAAGATTAGGATTAAACAAAGCCAATGTGGAAGGACATGGGACATAGGACATGGAACATGGGGGGATTAGTATAGCGTTTAACCTAACTCGGGGAGGCGCGGGTGACGCTTTAAGCAAAATGTTTTCTTTTTACATACAATACATCGTTTGTTCTCGTTATCATACTCGTATTCTTCATCTTTTTGTTTGGAATCACAAATGTTAGCTAGTATTTAAATACACATGTAGGTAAGACATTCAAAAGGGATAATTGGGTTTTCGTTTAGCATGGAGAATGCTCTTGGTGGTGATGGTGTTATAGAGAGACGATTGCGACGGCTGTGGCTGTGGCTGTGGTGGTGATAAAATGGTTGGCAAAGTGCGGCAAACTTCATGCTGCTTCTGCTCCAATCAAGCTCCAGCTACTGCTTCACTCCATATTCCGCACCTCGAACCGCTTGTACGTATAGTTAATGAAGACCCAGTCCTTTGCAATTTCACCGCCCTGCGGTATGGGCGCCGATGCTGTAATTTTCAATAAAAATAATGTATTTTAAATTTAAATAATATTAATTCCCAGTGACTTACGTATTTCCAGCGACACATCGGGAAACTCGTCGAAGTTGGAAGTATCATCGATGGAGCGCACCTCGACGGGTATGGCCGCGGGTCGCTCACGTATATGCTCCCAGTCGACGCCCCGGAAGAAAGGCACCGACTTGAGGTCCTCAAGACCGCGCTGGGATCCCAGCCGTCGGTCTGCCTCGCAACAAAAGTTCACGATCGTCTCCTTTGCCTCCTCCGATATGGGGATTTCCGGGGGGAAAATCAGCGTCTCGCGCCAATTCATTACCTTACGATAAGTATCTTGCGGATTGTCCGAGCAGAATGGCGGATAACCCATAAGCATTTCATACATTATGACGCCAAGGGACCACCAGTCGCAAGCGGGTCCGTAGCCAGTTTGCAGGAAAACTTCAGGCGCAATATAGTCCGGCGTACCTACCGTACTGTAAGCGAGGGCACGTCGGTTCCTTTTCCACGACTCAGCTCGTCTCTTTGAATCCATGGGACTGAAATTTCAAAATAAATTTAAAGTTTTTTGATTGTCTTAAATAGAAATCTCTAAACCACTTACCTGGCACAAGTGCCAATGAAATCTGATGGTTTCGCCTGCGACAAGTCTCGGTAGAAGTCTGTTCTATGCGATTTTTTTAACCCAGTGCATAGTCCGAAATCTGAGAGCTAAAATTTAAATATGAATCTTAATTTATGTGAATTTTTGTAGAATAGATAATATAGCACACCTTTAGATGCCCCCGCGCATCGAGCAGCAAGTTGTCTGGCTTTATATCCCTGTGTATGAAACCGAGCTTGTGTATCGAGTCGATCGCCAAAGCCGTCTCGCTGATATAGAACTGTGTGCACTCCTCGGAGAGAGTGTCCTTCTTCATAAGTAGGGTCATCATATCACCACCGGGTAAAAATTCCATAATCAAATACAAATTGACTTGGTCCTGTGGAGATTATAAACCAAACGGGTGATTATTATTTTCAAATGAAATTATTAATTTAAACGCAATGATTTATCGCCAAACCACATAAATATTAAATGAACGCAAAATGTTAGTCAACAGACTTGGAAGCCTTGAAAACAACCCTTCTGTACGTTATAGGCACGTATGCCTGTAACAAGAACTTTCACCAAGAAGAAGAAGCAGCGAGGGAACTGCAACAACAAAGGCAGAGAGACAGCGAGAGAAAGAGGGAGAGCGGGAGAGAGGTGACCATATGATTGGCAAGGCGCTTTTGGCATTTGCACTTGTATTGGTTTATTGATTTTTTTCTGTGTTTTAACACAATTCTTTTGTTATGCGCGCTGCTTTGCACCTTCTCTCCCTTGCGCTCCCCCCTTTCACACTTATTTTCCCCTTAATGTTGTGGTTTTGGTGGTGCAGCTGACCACGAGTCACTCACCTGGAAACTGTAGTACATCTTGACCACCCATTGGTGATCTGCCTCGACGAGAACATCGCGCTCCGCCCGGACATGGGCCACCTGCTCTTTTTCAAGCATGTCGGCCTTGCGTAGCACCTTCATGGCATAAACATGACCTGTGTCCTTCTTTTGGACAAGACGCACCTCACCGAAGGCACCTCGTCCGATCACTTTCAGCGCCTCGAAATCCTCGACTCCTAATCGGAGACGCTTAAGGCGCAGGTATTCCGTCTCTTTTTGCGCATGCTGAAGGCGCTTCTCCTGGCGCTGCGAATCTGTCAGGCTTTCGTCCTTCAACTGGGCCTCTAGCTTGGCCAGGCGCTGCTTTCGTTCACCGTACTGCGTCACCAGGTTGCTGTAGTAGTTTTCCAGCGTCACCTTCGCCTTGGTGGCCTTGTCCAGAGTGTGGTCACTGAATCTGATCGAGGACCCGTCCGTGTCCGTTCTGCTGCTCATCATCTAAGCTGCTTGTGGTCTCTCCTCGAGTTGTGTGTGTTGCGTTGTGTTTGTTTTGCGCTGCTATAGCTATAGTATTGTGGGCACCTCTGGCCAGTTGTTTGTGATTGCTCCGATGTCCCGCTTCCCTGCCCGGCTGTGTGTCACTGTGTGGTGAGGAGTTATGCACTAGCCCGAGCACACACACTGCTTTTTTCTCCCGTTGCTAGCCTTTTTCCTCGGTAATTTGTTGAAATTCCTCCCTCTGACGCAGCTTCTTCTTCAAGTGCCATTCGCATTTTGGCCAGAGTTGCCAAGTTACGTCACTTACATCAATCAAAATTATTACCATATTAAGGAGACTTAAAGAACCATAATCTTGTATTAATTGTTAATAAGTTATTCACAATATCTTAAATACAATATTTGGCCAAATTTTTCTTATTAATTTTCAATTAGAAATTGTTTGTTTTGCATTCAGATGTTCAAATTTTTCACACTGATGGCGCTGCTAACTGGATTGGCCAAATTTTATCGATGTCTTGGAGTTTCCATCGAAGCTCCTCCACCACTAAAAGTTAATTTGTAAACAACGGGTGGGGAGAGCTGCCTTAATCACTGAGTTAAATATTAGGGCTATGAGGAGCAAAGGCATAAGATAATGGCTCGCATCACCAACATTCTGGATCTGGATCCCAAGTGCATACTGCTAATATTCAATTGTCTTGGCCTGGAGGACCAATTGCATCTGGCCCGATGCTGCCGCCTTTTCCGGGACGCTTTCCTGCATCTGCACCGCCACCATTTCCGAAAAGTAGTCGACAGGGACACGAACCTGCGTACCCTGGAGGACTGGCACACGTTCCTGTGGCTGTGTGGCGCAAAAATTCGATGTCTGGAGTCCTACTTTGACGATGACCACCCGCTGCAGCTGTGGCCACTAATCAGCAGACACTGCTATCGACTGGAAAGCATATCTATCAACAACGCGACTGTGGCTAAAACACAGTCCTATCTCTTGAAGATCACCTCGCTGCGCAAGGTGCACGTGCGAAACTACAAGAGCACCAGCAAGGACCTAATAAAAGCAATACGGCGGCATCTGCCGCACATCACCAGCTTGAGCTTGGAGAGTTTTGATAGAAAGGAGTGTAAGATTTCAGGTTTCTAAACGACATAAAGGAACCATTCTAATGTATTCCCATTATAGTGCAAGAGGTACGGAGCTTCAACGAGCTGGAGGAACTGGGCTTGTACGACGAGGTCACAGCCTCCGAGTTCGTCACAATTATTAGGTCCATGAGAAACCTACGTTGCTTACAGCTGCGCAACGCAAAGCGTTTTCTGACCACAAGTACACTCAAGAGCTTGGTCTCTAGTTGCCACCAACTTGAAAAGTTGTCGTTCAACGAGGCCGACGCCGATCTTCTAGTACTGCCGCAATTCTCTAACTTGAGGTTTCTTCAAATACACTGCCCGGAGGAGCTGAAGACGCGCTTCTTTAAAACACTGGCGAAAAGTCATTGCTGTGAACAGCTGCAATATCTCATCCTTCACCGAAAGCGGTGGGTCAATGAGGAGCAGGCGCAATATATTAGTGCCTTAAAGTCGTTAAAGTGGCTTGTATGCAAGCCACGGGACGATCGTTGCGTTAACCACCTTGCTGGACTAAACCAGCTAGAGTGCCTTTCCATTCAGGCTTCTAGAGAAATAGGGGAGACGGAGCTCACACGCCTGGTGGCCAACAACGTTGGACTGCGTTATCTTAATATATGCTACTGTCTGGGAATTACGGACACCTTTGTCCTAGATTCCCTGGGGAGTCTGGGTAGGCGCCCAACCTGGCAGCCCTTGGAACTTTACGCTGCAGCTACGGACATCAGGCACGACATCATGGAAAGAGTAAGTCAATCATAAAGGGGTTTCTTGTCTATGCTTTTTTTATTTTTAAATTTAATTTCGTTTTTCAGCTACCGGCAGATTTTCCCTTGAAAATGCTATGTTTGAATTTTGAGTGCAGCGAGGGAATAACTAGCAACGATCACTTTTATGCCGACGAACCTGAGTTCGATCGTCAAGCTGTTTGAGGCTTTCTTCAGCATAAAACAAACATTTCCTTCATTCATTACCAAAAATCCCTACAAAATATTTCTAAAACTATAAAGCTTTATTCGTGATTTTATCACATTAAGTGGTATTATTTTGTTATTGCACAGCGCTGTTTTTTTTGTTTTCTTTTAAAAAAATTATTTAGATACTTTAAATACTCGTGACAAAAAATACTGATTAAATAATATATATATTATACATATAATATAGTCTGCTCGATATCAATTTTATAACAATTTTTAAATTTATTACGATTGATTCATATATAAAATATATAAAAAAAATAAAATAAAATATAAATTTTTGTAGTTTTATTGTAAGATTATTTGATTTTATTCATATAATTTTTATTTATTGTTATTTATTAATAATTAAATAATTTGTTTTTTAAATTTTTAGACCAGAATACCCCTTCAGACCAAGCCACTAGAGATGGGTAATCTGCAGTCGCGACTGCCGTCGACCTATCGGTGCATTCGCCTATCGCGTTCTTTTCGCACCACCACTAATATTTAATATATTTAGTCTTGTTTGTTGGCAGCGAACAGCGAAAATTCATAATAAATATCCAGGAAATCGTAATAGAGGGCCGCCGACATGCTCTCCATGCTGCAGGAGAAGCGGCCGCTGAAGCGGACTCGCTTGGGACCACCGGACATCTATCCGCAGGACGCGAAACAGCGCGAGGACGAACTGACGCCCACGAATGTAAAACACGGCTTCACCACGACCCCTCCTTTGTCCGATGAGTTCGGCACAGCCCACAACTCGAACGTTAACGCCGGAAAGGTGAGCGCCTTCTTCAGTGGCGTCTTAGCCAAAAAGGAGGAGTTGATGACCCTGCCGGACACTGGGCGAAAGAAGCAACAGATCAACTGCAAGGACAACTTTTGGCCCGTCTCGCCGCGGCGCAAATGCACCGTCGACGCGTGGTTCAAGGATCTGGCCGGCAACAAACCACTTCTAAGCCTGGCCAAACGGGCGCCCTCGTTCAACAAGAAGGAGGAAATCTTCATAACACTGTGCGAGAACCAGGTGAACATGCAGCGCGCCACCTGGTTCATTAAGCTGAGCGCCGCCTACACCCTAAGTTTCACCGAGTCCAAAAACAAGAAGCGCAGCATCTACGATCCAGCGGCAGAGTGGACTGGTAACATGATCAAGTTTATGAAGGAGTTATTGCCCAAGCTGCAGGAGTATTACCAACAGTGTGAGTAATTCCGGTGACTCCTCATTTTCTATCTCTGATTCTTTTCTATGTTCATTTAGCCCATGACAAGAACAACTCAAGCAGCTCCAATCAACCAAGCCTAACTGCCCCAGGATCTGTCGGTGGATCCAACGGCACCTCTTCCAGTGGCTCAGGATCCACCACGAGCTCAAGTGCTCCATCTAATGTGATTCCTGTACCCAGCATGGCCAGTCCGTTGCCACCGATACACAGCCCGGCGAACGGGCAACAGGGCTCGGCAGGACCCGGAGTAGGGTCCAGCAGTGGACTTCCGCCTACCGTTGGCTTGGGCGGATCAGCACCCGGGTCCTCGGTGGTTGGAGGAGCTGCTGGAGTGGGTGCTGCTGTGCCGCCAGGCTCCAGCATCTCGGGCATCGGAAGCCAGTTTGAGGATAGCCGAAACGCGTTAAAATATTGGAAGTACTGCCACCAGCTGAGCAAGTATATGTACGAAGAGTCTCTGTTGGACCGACAAGAGTTCCTCAACTGGATCCTTGACCTCCTGGACAAGATGCGCACTCAGGCGAGCTTCGATGAGCCGCTCAAGAAGTTGGTTCTTAGTTTCGCGCTGCAATATATGCACGACTTTGTGCAATCGGAACGGTTGTGCCGGAAAATGGCCTACATAGTGGCCAAGAAGTTGGCCCAGCTGCTGAATACGGCCGTGGAGCAGCAGGGAATCAAGGAGCTGGACGATCATCGAATGCAGCAGGACCCCTACGAGCTGGCCCTGCAGGAACAGATGAGTTGCCCGCACCACCGCGATGTAGTGCTCTATCTCAGCACTATTCTGCAGATAATTACTATTGAGTGCCCCACGGCGCTGGTCTGGAGTGGCATACCTGCCCACCGGGCCACTTCTGTGCTAGTCGGTAGCCCACTGGACCACCTGCCGCTGGCGCCCTCCGTTCTGCCAATGCCTACTCGGTGTCCGCGGACCAATCTTGAGATCCGCCGCCAACTGAGAGCCGCTGAGGCGGACATTGTTCTCCGAACGCAGCACGCAGAGCAGCGTTGGTTCGCATCCAAGTGGCTCAACGCTGGAAAAAATCAGTACACCGGAGTACTGGCTACGTTGGACCACCTGGACACGCACTGCTTTGACCGCCTGGATCAGGGAAACAGCATCGACACACTGTACGCACACATCTTTCCAAGCACGAGTCGGCGGCGCGACGAAGATCAGCAGGAACAGCAGCAACAGCCCCGTCCTGCCTACGAACCGAAACAGGACAAGGATACGGTCAGAATCCTTTGCGAGTGGGCCGTTTCCGGGCAGCGATGGGGCGAGCACCGGGCCATGGTGGTGGCCAGTTTGCTGGACAAACGTCAAATCGACGTCACGAGCACGCCAGCGGACCAACAGTCGAGCGACAAAGACGACAAGGACTCACTGGCCTCGGGTGCCGGTCTAATCGATGGTCTGCCTGTATTTCAGCACGTCCTGATGCACTTCCTCGACCACGACGCCCCAGTATTGGATGAGCATTCGGGCAGCTCCCAGCAGCGTACAGAGTTCACCAATCTTGTCCAGCTGTTCAGCGCTTTAATAAGACACGACGTCTTCTCCCACAATGCCTACATGCACACGCTCATCTCGCGTGGGGATCTTCTACTGGAGTCCGTCCTGGTTAACAAATCCGGGACTACGGCTACCAAAACATCGCCACCGCCGCCGGCTCCGCCGCCAACGACGACGCACGGCTTCGACGACGATGGGTTTGGGGGAGGCATTGATTTCAAGCACAACGAATTCGACGACTCAAAAGTGGACGAGGAACTGGACAAGTTGGTGCAGAACATCAAGGAGAAGGGCCAGCAGCACGAGGCGCCCGATAGCCCGAAAATAGGTCCACCAGGTGATAGTGATACCAGTACGGGTGGCACTGGCACTATCTCGCGCCACTATGTGTACACGAAACACTTTCCCATTCCGCAGGATGACCCCAGCATGAGTAGCTACAGCAGCGAGAGCAATCAGCGGTATATTCTTCTGTTTGGCGTCGGCAAGGAGAGGGATGAGAAGAAGCATGCCGTCAAGAAGATGGCCAAGGAGATTGGCAAGCTCTTCACCAAGAAGTTCAGCATCGATGTGGCGGCTGCCGGGCACGTCAAGAAGCATTCGAGGAACGAGTTCAACTTTGAGGCCACCACTGCCAAGTGCCAGCAGATGGCGTATTTCGACCAGCATGTGGTAACCGCGCAGTGTGCGGCGAATGTGCTGGAGCAGCTCAACGGATTCGCGCTGGGCAACAACAACTATCTGCCGGTGCAGGAGCATGTGGCGTTTCTGTTCGACCTCATGGAGCTGGCGCTAAACATCTACAGTCTCCTGGAACTATGCGACAGCCTGCTGAAGGAGCTGCCCGAAGTGGAGCATCAGTTGCAGTTGAAAAAGTCGAACTTGGTGCGCAGTTACACCACTTCGTTGGCGCTCTACATAATAAGCATCCTGCGACGGTACCACAGCTGCCTGCTCCTCTCCCCGGAACAAACGCTGTCCGTTTTTGAGGGCGTTTGTCGCACCATCCGCCACGTTAGTAATCCGAGCGAGTGCTCCTCGGCGGAACGTTGCATCCTGGCGTACTTGAGCGATCTGCACGAGTCCTGTGTCTTGCTGCAAGGCAAGGAGCAGTCGGCCGAGTACTATCAGCAGTTGCAGTGCATCAAGCGCTTCAAGGACATCTTCAATACACCGGAACAGTTAAGGTAAGTTAATTCATAAACTCACAAATTAAATTTTTAATTTATTTCTTAATTTTAGCCTCCCGCCACAAGGATATAACCCGCAGCTGCTGCAGGAACTCTTTGTGGCGCCTCGCCGTGGCGGCAAGCTGGAGCCCCATTGGCTGCGCACTCTCCACGAGTCGCCGGCCAATGTGTACAGCTTTGTTTCCAATGCAGTCATCACCGTTTGCCGGGAAACGGACAACGAGCGGTTGAATGATGTGGCCTTGGCCTGCGCCGAACTAACTGCCAGCTGCAACGTCCTTTCCGAGGAGTGGATCGCCGCCTTGCAGAGCCTATGCAGCGGCAGTAAGAGTCCCCGGTACCCGCATCTGGGCCAGGGCGGTCAGGTGGACATCGGACAGACCAAGACGCACAACGCTCTGGCCGTCTTTGTGTGCATTTTGGTTGCCCGGCACTGTTTCTCCCTGGCGGACTTCGTCAGCAAGTTCGCCCTGCCCACCTTGGCACGATCCGTAAGCTCCGGGGGCGCCGAATTAAGCGTAGATGCGGAAGCTGGAGCCCGACTCACCTGCCACCTAGTGCTGAAGCTATTCAAGACCTTGGAGATTCCCCAGCCGGGAATGTACTCTGTGAGCACCTCTCCCAATCCGCTGCACGCTGTGGGAAACGACTTCAGCATCCGGCTAAGCTGCGACAGACACTTGCTAGTGGGCGCCCACAAGACCATTCCGATTGCTGCGGTGCTGGCGGTGCTTAAAGCTATTCTTATAGTGGTGGACAATGCGGCACTGAAAACCCCGCTGGCTGCAGGAGGATCTTCGTCGGGTGGATTGGGCGGCGCCTTCGGAAGCGGCCGACGGAGTGGCTTCAGTACGCCGGTTCATCCCGGCAGCACGCCCAAGAGCAATGAGCAGAGACCGGCCGATCTCAGCCAGATTCTGGGCACCAGTGACCTCCAGATGGGCAGCAGCTTAACCAGTGAGCCGGAGACGATGCAGCAGCCATCCAGTAGCGGCGGACTGGAACAGATCTCACTGCTCGAGTTCGCGCAGGCGGTTCTTAAGCAGATCTGTGCCCAGGAGCACGTCCTGGAAAGGTGCCTTAAGAACGCGGAACAATTGTGCGACATGATCATGGACGAGATGCTGACTGCTAAGCAGGCGCAGCGCGTGCTGCACATGATCTGTTACCCGGAGGCGGAGTTCAACATCATATCCGAGTTGGACCAAAAGGCCATGATTGTTCGCATCCTCGAGAACCTGGGCCAGTGGACGTTGCGTATCTCGTGGCTGGACTTGCAGCTTATGTACCGCCAGTCGCTTAGCAATAACGCGGAGCTGAACGTGTGGCTAGACACGGTGGCCCGTGCTGCCATAGACGTTTTCCATATGGAGGAGGTGGTGCTTCCAGGAGCTTTAAAAGCCACTCATAAGCCCAAGCCCTCCACTTGGCTAGTGGCGCCATTGATCGCGAAGCTGACGCCGGCGGTGCAGGGGAGGATATTGCGAGTGGCGGGCCAAGTGCTCGAGAGCATGAACTACTTCTCCAAGGTCTCCAAGTCAGACTGCAACAGCTCAGGGAGCGGCGATGAGCGGGAGAAAAGCAACAGTTGCCACAGCAGCAACAGCTATGGACTGGGTGGGGCAGCTCCTCGCAACAAAAAGATGCCGCTGAACTACCAACCATTCCTGGGTCTCATTCTTACCTGCCTGAAAGGCCAGGACGAGTATAAGGAGAATCTGCTGGTCAGTCTTTATGCCCAGCTCTCCCAGTGCCTGCAGTCCTTTGCTGAGGTTTGTTGATATCAGATACCTTCTTGACTTCTTGAAACATATATTAAAAACATCCATCCATCTTTTCAGTTGGACACCATCGGAGGCATTGACGAGCCACAAGCCCGCGAAGAAATCCTGGACGCCCTACAGCTGCGTTTCTCCCTGGTGGGTGGGATGTTCGAGGCAATCCAAAAGAACAGCACACCCACCACCGACTGGGCCATCCTCTTGGCCCAACTGGTGTGTCAGGGCGTTGTCGACTTGAGCTGCAATCGCGAACTCTTCACCACCGTAGTGGACATGCTGGCCACCCTCGTGCATTCGACTCTGTTGGACAGCCAGTCGGATCGGGACGACAAGAAGAACTATCTAAATCTGATGAAGAAGCTGAAGAAGGAAATCGGCGAGAAGAACAACGCCTCGATCAGAGTTATCCGGCAGCTGCTGCCTCTCTACAAGCAGCCCACGGAAGTAAGTCGTTTGCATTGTGACTCCATGGTCACATAACTAACATATTCCATATAACAGGTGATCGCCTGTGAGCATGCCGGAGTGGACACCAAGGGTAACAAGATCTGCGACATGGACAAGAAGCAGCTGCGAATCTCAGACAAACAGCGCATCAGCGTATGGGACATTCTGGAGGGCCACAAGAACCCAGCGCCACTCTCGTGGGTCTGGTTCGGGGCCGTGAAGTTCGAAAGGAAGCCTCTAACCTACGAGGAGGCCCATCGCAATCTCAAATACCATACGCACAGTCTGGTGAAGCCCAGCAGCTACTATTATGAGCCGCTGCCGCTGCCCCCCGAGGACATTGAGCCGGTGCAGGAAAAGATATCTATAGTAAGTGTGGATGGTTCCCCACTATATGCCTTTATTAGAATCAATTTCCTCTGCAGAAGGATGAGATGAAGGCCGATACACCTTCTTCTGTCGACCAGTCGCCCAGCGCCCCAGTGGGTGGCACTGGACGTGGTCGCGGAAAGGGAACAACGACGCGGAAGCGAAAGCCCAAGAACCCGAAGACTCCGCCCGTTAACAACCAAACGCAACAGCCCCAGCTGGCGCCACAACCCCAGCAGCCACCGAACGTTCAGCAGCAACAGCAGATGCAACAGCAGCAGCAGCAGCAGCAACAACAGCAGCACATGCAACAGCAACAGATGCAGCCGAACCAGATGGGACAAATGCCAATGAATATGCCGGTAAGTGATCTGTTTCCAGCAACACATTCAGCAAGGATGCATGTTAAAATCCTTCTGTAAAAAAATGTAATTTGAAAAACAAAGCAACCGGAAAAAAGTAGAAAAACAAATTTTGTCGATAATAGTTCGAAAAGTGAATAAATTTTAAATTGCAGACCAAATTTTTTCGGACTGTTTTAGGTGGAGAGTGATTGATATTTTTCATTCATTTAATATATTTTCAGATGAATATGCAACAGTTCGCATCTAATGCCAACAACATGATGCAACAGAACGCCATGATGCAGCAGCAGCAGCAGATGCAGCAAATGGGCGGCAACCCGCTGCAGCAGCAACTGAACGTGGGCGGGGGCAACGGGCAGCAGAATCCGCAGATGAACTTCATGCAACAGGGCCCTGGAGGCGGTGGAGGAGCCCCACAAGGCATGCCTGGGCAGCAACAGCCGCAGCAGTGGCACAATACTCCCCAACAGCAGCAGCCGCCGCAGCAATACCACAATCAGTATGCACCGCACCAGCAGAATATGCAATGTAAGTTGGCATGAGTATGATTTCCGAGCAGAAACTTGAACTTCGTATCCTTCTGTTTAGCCAACCGCATAGAACGGCCGCCTTTGAATGCGAATCCCAAGCAGGCCCTCTCCCAGATGCTGCGCCTGCGCAACAACAATTCCTTCCAGCAGCAACAGGGCCCGGCTGGCGGCTTCAATCCTATGCAGCAACAACCACAGGCGCAGCAACAGCAGCCTGGTCCCCAGCAGCAGATGAATCCCAATCAGATGCGCCAGCAACAGATGAACACGCAACAAAATCCACAAGCCCTGGCCGCCTTCAATGCGTTGCAACAGCAGAACGCCCAGCAGCAACAGATGAACCCCAACCAGCAACAGCAGCAGCAGTTCATGCGCGGCAACATGCGACCCGGCATGACGCCCAACCAGATGAACCAAATGAACATGGGCGGCCAAGGCATGCCACAAAACCCGATGATGCAGCAGCAGATGCAGCAAGGCATGGTTGGGATGGTCAATCCAAACGGCAATCAGATGATGCAGACGGGTGGCGGCCAGGGAGGCAATGGTGTGGGAGTCGGAGTAGGAGTGGGAGTGGGCGTGGGAGCTGGTGGCAACAACCCCAACATGGGCATGGGCGGCATGTCGCAGCAGGGAATGATGCAGCAACAACCCCAACAGCAGCCCCAGCAACAAGTGCAGTTCCAGAACTTCCAAAACCAATACCAGCAACAACAGCAGCAGCAAGGAATGCAGCAGCAAGGCGGAGCAGGAGTCGGTGTTGGCGTGGGCGTCGGCGTGGGCATGGCACCCAATCAGCAGCAGCAAGGCAACATGATGGGTAACTTCAATCCTCAGATGCAGCAGGCGAACCGCAACAATCCCGACTTCATGGCTGCGGCGGCAGCTGCCCAGCAGCAGCAACAACAGCAACAGAGGGGCGTCCCTGGCGGTATGATGGCCGGCAATCGAGGTCAGTACATGAACCAGGCGCCGAACGTAACGATGTCCAACATGATGGGACCGGGACCGGGCCAGGTGCCGCCGTACGCCAGGCAACAGGCGGCCGGCGGCGGCAAGCCAGGAGTGCTCAATACTCAGCAGCAGTTCCAGCAGCAGCAACAGCAGCAGTTGCGCCACCAGCAAATAATGCAGATGCAGGGCATGGGTGGTGGCGGCGGCGGGGGCATGGGAGCCGGCCCCCAACAGGCCGGCGGCGCTGGTGGCGTCGGTGGCGGCGGAGGAGGCGTGGGCGTTGGTGTGGGTGGCATGGTACCGCAGCAGCAGAGCATGAATCAGCAGCAGACACCCAACCTGGTAGCCCAGCTGCAGAGGCAGAACATGATGGGTCAGCAACAGCAGTACCAGCCACCGCCCTATTAGATTCTAGACACTCCATTATTTTAAATCTAATTTTATAATTTATTTATCAGACGTACATATTTGCAATAAACGTACACAGAAAATAGATTAAAACCCCGTGAAATATTCGGTGTTTTAAAAAATATTCAAAAATGTATTGAAATTAAGATAAAATGTAAAAAGTTTT
The DNA here is from genome assembly GCA_035045925.1 of Drosophila atripex. Lineage (NCBI taxonomy): Eukaryota > Metazoa > Arthropoda > Insecta > Diptera > Drosophilidae > Drosophila > Drosophila atripex. The sequence goes on along the minus strand of JAWNOP010000012.1, from coordinate 10,364,277 downwards.
AATTTTTCAAAAAAGATTACAAGTTTTGGGCTTCAGGTTGCATAAAATTGAAGTTTAAAATATATTGATACATTTAAAAATTTAATAAGTGAATATATATAATAATTTTCGCTATAAAATAATCTTTAATTTTTAAATAATTAACCCCTTGCATTTTCTGTATCGTAGAACTATCGGCTTTCGCCCCATCTCTAATCAGCTGGCCCTCCATGGCTGCACTGGTATGCGTGGGCGTTTGTGTTTATTTTATGTGTGTGTGTGTTAGTGTGCTTGTGAATTAGAAATTATACATTTTTCGTGAATTTGTTTATCGTTTGATGAATTTGTAAATAAGTTGAAAGTGATATTGTGCAATATTCCCCTTAACCCGCGACAGATGCTTGTGTAGAAACCGACTCACTACCCCCAAATCGCGTCCGCGGCAAACTTCATTCATCGATTCGGCCAAAATTCGACCTAAATCGAGCTCAGCCCACTAAAGGTGCTACTTTTCGCAGTATTGCTTGCAGTTTCTTGGCAAGAGGACGTGTGTTAGTGGGTCAAATAGTTCCAGGCTAGAATGAGCGAAGCGCCCGAGAGCAGCAAAAAACGTCAGAAGACGGTGAGTTAGAAGACGTGGCCGTGGCCCCAAAAATTCTTAGAAACCACTAAGCTACACTGTATCTGTTAAGGTTTGTTTGAACAATTGTACATAAAAAGTTTGGAGCACTTGCTCAGGTGTCGACTGTGAAATAAAAGAATAAATTAAAAATTGATAGCTCTGTTTGCACAGCCGCTACCAGGCCAGATCTATGGCCCATCCATTGCTCCGGCCTCACCTTTGCTTTCTACGTACTTTCTGACTAACTCCCATATGGTTAAGACCGACACGTAATGCAGCCAAAAAAAGTGCTCCTTCCTATTCCTAATCTAATCTCGTTTGAGGAATAACCTAATTTTGCTTGAAATGTACTGCAAAATAGCATCAAACATGCACGTAGTTGATAAGGTAGCGATTCATTTGACCCAGGAATACTATCTCATGTTTGGCTCCAATTAGTAGCATCCTTACAAAGTATCTAATACGAATCATTAGACACTAAATAGGGAAGGCATATAAAACATATATCCCCTTGAAGATTTTTATTAAATTCTTAAACTATTAAGCTTTATATAATCATAGAATTTAAGCGATTCACATTTTTTTTTTTAATTAAAATGTAAAGTCATCAGAAAATGTTGATTAAGTCTATTAACTGCAGACGTATGACGTTTCTGTGTTTGAAAATATGATTAAATAGCACATTGAATTGAAATTTATTATTTAAAGTTATAGCCTGGCATTAACAGAAATGGCATGTGCATATATGTATGTATGTATATGTATACATATGTATATGAGTGATAACCAATATTTAGCCCAAGAGTATTTTAATTGAATTTGCTTATCAAGCTGAAGTTATTTTACAGTGCCCCCCCGAGAGAAAGGCCCCGTCATTGACAATCGCAAGTAATGGCCTCCCTCCTTGGGAGGCTAAAAAAAACAGTAATGGAACTTATGCAACATGCAACACTATTTCCTTACAAACAACTGGTTACCACACCGAGTGTTATTACTTTGGCTAAAACAGGTTCAAATTAGAAAGAAAGTCTTCCGAGACAAGACGGCTTTCCGAAAAGTAAACAACTTGTGCTCAAAGATGAGCCCGACTTGCCAATGTTTTGGGGCCTGGTCCAAAAGTAGTTGAAACTTGGTCAACAGGCCGGCACAGTTGCCAAGTTGAATGACCACATGCGGTGTTGACTTGTCGCAGTATCTTCAAGCACTTTTATTTATTTTTTTTTCATTTTGGCCTGTAAGAAAATCAAATTTAATTATACCTCATTTTATTTTCTTCCAACTTTCTATGCTTTATGGGGTATTGTAAAGTAATTATTATTATTATTTTTGTTGTCAATAAACAAATGCAAGTTAGGGCCTTGGCAGCTAGTAATATATTTTTAAATTACTTGTCAGTGAAAAAGTATTAAAAAACTTGAAAAATTGTTTATAAATCTACACCCTTTTAAAAAAAAAGAAAAAGTGTTAAAAATTAATATGACAGTGTTTAGGCCCTAGAGATATTTTTCTATCTATCTATCTTATTTGGAAAATTCGTTATATCTTTATTATCCCCTTCTGAGTGATATGTGCTTAGCTGTTTTCATAAATTGTTTATCTTAAACCAAAACAAAACAAGGAAAGCAAACTATACTCTCACTATAAGAAGTATCTTTGGCCAAATAGCGTCATAAACAAGTTCCTATGTGGACCAGCCGCCCCCCGGGCACTGACAGTCTATCTCTGCAGCGGGATCCCAGCCGACGTGGCCGCTACTGTATTATAGTCTCTGCTGCAGCCTGTGGAATTTCAGTTGCAGTTTTGAGCTTCGACGAGAAAGTTCACGGGTTTTGTTTTGTGTGTTTTTTTGGCGGTTGCTGGTTTCGGTTTCAGTTGCGGTGTGGTTCGGACCTGGTTCGGAAGAAAATACATAAACTCTCGCTCGTTGAATTATCAAAGAGTACTTTGTTGGTCGGCCGCTTTCTTTTCACCTGTCAACAGTTTAGCTCTTTTTCGTTTGTGGAAAATGTTTACCCGATGTGCCAATTCACTTGGCCACTATCCCACCAATAATAATAATAACAATCACAGCCTCTATGCTGCTCCTTCCCCGAAATGCTGCTTTCCAAATGATGGAATATCAAGCGATGCGGTAAGTTTTATTTCGATTGAGATCATGGGCATCACGGAGAAGAAGTATTCGGAATTTTGCCAAAATCTGCCAGCCAAAGTGATAGAGATCTCTGTGAACATAAAATGTATAAAATAATCTTTCAAGTGAGCCTCTAATTCCCCTACATGCTACTCTATTGAAGATAAGATTAGAGGTAGATCTGTGTAGGTCAAGTATTTTAAACCAATTCCCATTTCAAGTTTTGTTGCCTTAGGCCTTCAATAAATTGGCAATTTCTTTGGACATAATCTTGGAAACAGGTTGGGTTGCTTTGGTTCTTAGGTTCGGAACCTTTGGTCAAATTGTGAGCCAAGATCCACAGGGTCGAGAGATTATGAGGCAATCATAGGAGGGGATCCAGAACCAAACGGAAGAAAGACAAGAGCAGACCAGACCAGACCGACTGTGCAAACATTTTCTCCATCTGGTATGGAGTAGAAGTATGGAAATGAGCTGCGGGGCTGTCTCTCTTTGCCGCTCTTCCCATCCGTAGCTCTGGAGCCAGAGCACGCCATATAATACCGTAAATATTATTGAAAACTTTCAGTCTGCTTGCGACTCTCGCCGCGTGTCTATGACGGAAATTGTTTAGCATCCGACTTCGTGTTCATAGCCATTGAATCCGAATCGAATCTGCGCTGCTATCAGTGTTCAATGTGAATCGGAAATAATACAAGTAGTACAGTGACCAAGTTATAGTATCCCCCCCCAGTATCTAATAATCTCCAAAAGAAACTATGCCGAATCCTCCGATCGGATTTTATCCTCACATCAAGAGAAGGGTAAGGCCGAGTAGCGTATTAACTAGTCCAACTGAAACTCTGTCATCCAAAACAATTAAATGTGGTGATCAAGTTGTTCAATTGGCGTGAAGTGGATGAGATCTGGAGAGGGGAAGGGGGAAGGAATCAGAAACACTGACCCACTTTTATGTCGGGCAGAAGTACGCAGAAGTGATTAGGTTACTTTAGTCCCACTTCGAAAATTTGTATATTTTTCTATAGGATCGATTTTTTATTCCATTGTTCCTTAACCCCTTTTCCCGACCATGCAAAATCCCCAACCAGAGACTGAAACCCATCTGGGTTACTCGTATATATGTATGTATAAAAGTAAGAATATCGCATAATTCTCGGCGCGATTTCGCAAACACGAGCTTCGGCGGAAGGTCAACAAACTCAACGCAGAATTACAGCACCAATAGCCGCGGGGTCACAGCCAACTATTTCGATGATGACTTTTGCCTTTGGCTCCATCTCCAGCTCCGGCTTCAACCCCAGCTCGGCCTTTGTGGCCAAAAAGACAAAAAAGAGACCTGCCGCCTCAGGCACCTTCGCCATCCCATCTCGGCATGAATATTAATTTATGATAATTTCGAAAGCTAAACCCGATTTATTTCTGTTCCGCTTCTGGCTCTTTTGCAGTGCCTTCAAGTGGCAACGAATGTGACCGAACAGAAGCACCATGTCACCCGGGAGACGCGCGGCAAGAACCTGGGCCTGTGCCGGGGATTCCGAGGATGCACAGTTTGGCTAACTGGTAAGGACACTCTCACATCTAAAGGCTCCGAGATCAGAGAGTTATTATTTTATTTCATTGCAGGACTTAGCGGTGCTGGCAAGACTTCCATTGCCTTTGAACTGGAAGCCTACCTGGTGTCCAGGGGCATCCCCGCCTACGGGCTGGACGGAGACAACATCCGGACTGGGCTGAACAAGAACCTCGGCTTCACGCCCGCCGACCGCGAGGAGAACATCCGGCGGGTGGGCGAGGTGGCTAAGCTATTCGCCGACAGCGGCGTGGTGGCCATCTGCAGCTTTGTGTCGCCGTTCGCCGATGACCGCGAGATGGCTCGCAAGATTCACAAGGATGCGGGACTAAAGTTCTACGAGATATTCGTGGACACCCCCCTGGATGTGTGCGAGACGCGGGATGTGAAGGGTCTGTACAAGAAGGCGCGCGAGGGAGTCATCAAGGGCTTCACCGGCATAACCCAGGAGTACGAGCGTCCTCAGAAGCCGGAGCTGGTGGTCAATACCCACGGCTACACGGTGCGCGAGTCCACTCAGGAGCTAGTTACCCTGCTGGAGCAAGAAGGCATCATTCCGCGCTCGCTGCGCGACGTCGATCTACTGCCGGAGCTGTATCCCAGCGATGCCATTGCCACGGAGGCACTGCGTCACGAGGCAGAATCGCTGCAGGCCCTGGAGATCAGCACGGTGGAGCTGCAGTGGGTGCAGGTCCTGGCCGAGGGTTGGGCCTATCCACTGCGCGGCTTCATGCGCGAGGACGAGTACCTGCAGACGCTGCACTTCAACACGCTGCAGAGTGGCCTGGACGGATCCTATCGCGAAAACCACTCGGTGCCCATTGTGCTCAGTGCCAGTGCTGCGGACAAGGAACGGCTGGATGGCAGCTCTTCACTAACCCTCAAGTACCAGGGCAAGGCGGTGGCCATTCTTCGCCGCCCCGAGTTCTACTACCAGCGTAAGGAGGAGCGCCTGGCCCGGCAGTTCGGCACCAGCAACCCAGAGCATCCGTACAGCAAACAGGTGTACGAGTCCGGCGAGTATCTGGTCGGTGGGGACTTGGCCGTCATCCAGCGAATCCGCTGGGACGATGGCCTGGACCAGTACCGGCTGACGCCCAATGAGCTGCGCAAGCGGTTCAAGGAACTGAATGCGGACGCCATCTTCGCCTTCCAGCTGCGCAACCCCATTCACAACGGACACGCTCTGCTCATGCAGGACACGCGGCGGCAACTCCTCGAACGGGGCTTCAAGCAGCCGGTTCTCTTGCTTCATCCTCTGGGCGGTTGGACCAAGGACGACGATGTTCCGTTGGATGTGCGCATGCGACAGCATCAGGCGGTACTCGATGCCGGGGTCCTGCGACGGGAGGACACTGTTCTGGCCATCTTCCCCTCGCCGATGATGTACGCCGGGCCCACAGAGGTGCAGTGGCATGCTAAGGCGCGCATGAACGCCGGCGCCAATTTCTATATTGTGGGCCGTGATCCGGCAGGCATGCCCCATCCCGACAAGCAGGCCTATCCGGACGGTAACCTCTACGATGCAACGCACGGAGCAAGGGTGCTGAAAATGGCCCAAGGCTTGGATAGCATGGAGGTGAGTACAATCTTGCCTATTTATGAGCATAAATACATGAATTATTTCTTCTATTGACCAGATCCTGCCATTCCGGGTGGCTGCCTACGACAAAAGCGCCAGCAAGATGGCCTTCTTCGAGCCGAAGCGCAAGGACGAGTTCGAGTTCATCTCGGGGACCAAGATGCGCACCCTGGCCAAAACCGGCGCCAGTCCGCCAGATGGTTTCATGGAGCCGGAGGCCTGGAGCATCCTGGCCACCTACTACCAGAACCTGCCGCAGGCGTAACCCGCCGCCGCCGTCGTCAATCATCCACGTGCAATTCCTCCTAGTTATAGCTTGTGGGCTAATCATATTCCTATGTGATTACCGCCACGCACCGCTACCCTTTCTGTCCCTCGTGTCGCAATGTTTTCGTGTACTTCGTTCGTTTCCCCCAATCCGAGCCTGTTTCCCTGTGTGTATGTGTGTGTTTCAAACTCCTGGTCCTTCTCCAGCTAGCGAAGTGCTCGTATCGTACAATCTACTTGTATTTATAATTAAGTTTTTTGACAACCCTCTGTTTATCTTAAGCTAAAGATCGTCCAGTCGTTTCATGGACAGTTTTTAAAATATACAAATTAATATAAAAAATGTGGCTTTTTTAATGGGGCGAGTAAATCATTATTTATAGAGATACAACGGAAGTAATTAATTTCAACTAAAATAAAATATTATAATTTGCCTAGTCTACTTTTGGGGATAGGAATAAAAATTAACAGTTTCTGCTAATTAATGCATTAAAATACCAATATAGCCACTTGAAATATTTTCCCAACTATAATCTTTATAACTAATGCTTTGATCAAAAAACCAGTTTTGTTTTGCACATGATTTATTTTTATAAAATTGTATACGTTTAATCATTAATATTACAAGTAATTAATTAATATCAAATATGCAATTAGTTATCATTTAATTTCACACTATGTATTTTACTGCGCTGTGTATGTGTTTCTTTTTTTTTTTAATATTTTCTTTAATTTTTAATTTCAATTTCGTTCCGTTCGCAAATCTTCGATAATGGTCGAATAATGATTATTGACATAGTCGTTAAGGTGTGCGACAAAAAACATAATAAATAGAGTACAAACTTATAAAATGAAATGTGTGTGAAGATTAAGATTATAATAATAAGCACCCTCAGCAGTGCTTCAGAAACTACCACATACATATATGATATAGTTCTATAAGATTTCCGGCTGTATGGATCGGGTGGGAGCGGGCGTACACAGAATTCGAGGCGTATGTATGTATGTGCTGGGTAATTGTGCGTCTGGACATCCTCGTTATTCTTAACAAAAATGGCAAAGAAGGGGTTACGTAAAACGATCGAAATTGATCAAAAAGTACACAACATATGCAATGAGCAAACAAGGATGGGTGGAACTAATCATATGCGTACATATATATATATATATTTTCCTTTTACAATTAATAATTTACAAATCGACAACAACCATGGCTGCTAGAGAAAATCATAACTCCGTAAATACTAAAAAACCTCTTCGAGAAGGACGCGGGCGGGTTGGATTGGCTGCTTTTCACACTTTTATGTTTTTCCTTTTCTTGCTGGATCATTTAAACTTGAGTTATATACGTATATATTTATATCAATATATTATTTATACCTATTCATATTTCGTACGCACTGCCGTCATATACTTTATTTAATAACTCTTTCATAATGCATTACGTTTTATTGTTCCATTATGAGGGGGAGGGGGGGGCAGCTGGCTGTTTGTTGTTGTTGTTTTGATGTCCACACTGTGTTCGATTTCGGGGTGTGGAGGGTTTGGTTTCCGAACCTAACAGGAATTAAGAAAACTACTACCACATACACTATCGCTGTTACCACCATGCCGCATCAGTGCCGAGCGCACGTTGCCACGTCAAAGCAGACTGCATCTGGACAGCCAACTGTCCTTCGTCCGACTGTCCATGGGTTTCAGCTGATGGCCGCCCTTGGGTGGGTTGTTTGCCTCCTGTAAAGAAGAAAACCGATTCTTTGTTTTCCATTCAACTTTGATTTTGCGCTGCTTTCCACCACTCACCATTCGCTTTTCCGTTTTCGCTTTGATATCACTGGCGAGGGTGAGGAAGGCTTCTTCCACGTTGATGCTGGCTTTCGCGGAGGTCTCCATAAACTTGATGCCATACTCGATAGCCAATTGTTCGCCTCGCTCCTTCGAGACCTATTATTAAAAATTTAAGTGTTAAAGTGCTCGTTCAACAACAGTCATTTAATGCTCTGTATCGGTGTGTTTATTGTTCTATTTCTCTTAAAATAATTAATCGCAAAATGTGATTCAACATTAAATATACTTAACAATCAACACTTTCAAACCGAAAGGGTTATGAGTGTTGCAAGAATGTATTAACCTCAAACTGATTGGTCAGCCAATTGGTCATTTCACTCTCCGATTCTCTGATACTCACCTGTCGCTTATCGGTCAGTTCGCACTTGTTTCCCAGCAGCATTTTCTCGACATCGGCGGAGGCGTTCTCCTCAATGTTCCTGATCCAGTTTTTGATATTTTCGAAGGACTTCTCCTGAGTTATGTCATAGACCAGCATGATGCCCATGGCACCTCTGTAGTAGGCCGTGGTGATTGTGCGAAAGCGCTCCTGGCCGGCAGTGTCCCTAAAAGATATAATATTTTAATTAAAAAATATATATATAAAACCCAATGCAAATTACTTACCATATTTGCAGCTTTATTTTTTTGTTATCTAATTCAATTGTTCTAATTTTAAAATCGATACCTGTGACCAAAGAAAAGAGGAGGAAAAAATGAGAGTCGGCCAAACATACGTAATTAATTTGAATAATTTGGCAGTCGAATGAACCTGTTTGCTCGGTACTCGTGACGTAGCAGCCTTCCAACTCGGAAGAGAGGCGGCCGCCGAGACAAAGAGCGAACAGAATTCGACAAACCACGCAATTGATTGAAACAATGTCGTTAAGTAAATACCCCAAATGGGGAATTGGCACAAGGGAGCGTGCCAAATACGAAAATAAACAATTAGCTACGAGTCGGGGGAAGACAAGAACTCAGATATCCAATCCTGGCTCTGCGCTGGCAAAGAAAATCGTATCGCGGAGATAAGAGCTTAAAAAGTACAATGACTCTTGCCGCATCTTGGCGCAAAGCCATTTGTTTCCGTTGTTATTATTGTTATGTGGATTTAAAAATAGACACAGACCTATCGTGCATATACACATATATTTGTTTTTTTTTGGAAACCTTTGTCGGACTAAGAGGGTGTCTCCTATCATGGCATCCTCGTACCCTGACCAACAATAATAATTATGACTGACTAAAAAGAGGAGCGGTGTCAGTGAGTCACGACTGAGCGAAGTTCAAGAATGCCCGGCGGCGTCAGAATCAATCAGAACTGGATTGTATTGACTAGCCACCAGATTATGACTATCCATCCTAGCCACCACCTCTTCTTACCTATCGTGGATATAAACGTCGTGTTGAAGGCGTCCTCGGAGAAGCGGAATAGGATGCAGGTCTTGCCCACACCGGAGTCGCCTATCAGCAGCAGCTTGAACAGGTAGTCGTACGTCTTGGCCATGGTTCTGCTTGATGGAGGGTGGGGGATATGGAGATCACAGTTGTTCGTCACTACTCCGTATAATAATGTAACGAAATGGTGGACACGTCGTCGTCGTCGTCGTTATAGTCTCCTGCGTGCAGTGGAAAATCAAGGGTCTCGGCTCCGCTTTATTGGCCACTAATAACGCTAATAATATACTATTCCTAGACGTAACCACACCACACTACGGTTCGTTCGCTCTTTGGCGTTTTTCTCAGCTCTCGGTACTTTTGGGTGTGTGTTTGTGTTTTCGATTTCGTGTTTAAATGGCGACGTAGTTTTATAAGTTTCTGGGCTTGTCGGGAGGATTGCGCGCGCCTTTGCCGGTGGGAAACTTATTGGCCGCGCTTGGTACCGGGCGAGTGTGTTATGTGTTGTGGTGGATAGGACGTGGAAATTAAGTTTATTGGCTGCTTTCTAATTACGCCCGTACAAAAAAAATATGGTTTAAGTGTTGGTTAACGAATATATTTGACCCAGGGTTGAAGGTGTGAGTCTATCGAATTTCTATCGAATTTCTTGTGAATTTATCAACACAGTTAAGGGGTAACATAGTTCATTTATCTTTAAAACGTCGAAAACTTTTTAAAGAATACAAATAAACCTAAACTATTATTTATTATAACCTAACTTTATTAAACTTTTGTGACTTTCAGCTAATTTAACTTCTGGATGACTCAAAAACTTGAAATATCGTTGACCATTGATGGGCCAAGAGCTTTACAACTCTGGCCGTTCATCAGCTGGGCGTACGCGCGTAGCGGTGAGAATGGCAAGGTCCATGTTCGACACTGTATATTATTATTCCAGGCCCGCTTTCCGCTGCTCCTAATCCGTTTAACATCCAATTTGATCCTATCCGCGACGGCACAGCGAACGTAAACAAATGTGAACAGTGTCAGTGCAGGTGGACGCAGCAGCAGCAGCAGCAGCAGACGACGGGAAGGAGGAGCAGACGCAGTAGCAGCAGCAGAATCAGGATCGGATTCTAAGAATCCGACGCATTTTGCAGTTGCAGTACCCCCACAAAAGCATGGGCACCAAGGAGTCCAAGCACGCCTGCATCAGCTACGAGGATGCCGTTAAGCGAGGTGAGCTCTCCGGACAGGGCAAGTGTCGATGGAAGTGAAAATGACCGTGGAAATGGGTCATTGCTAATCAACGCAACTTGACCAATAAAAACAACAACAACGCGCACATAACACCAACACAGGTGTGATTGCGCTTTATCGATTCCATTGTTGTGCTTCCACAAATTCTAACTGACACTAGTGGCCACTGGCCGGCCCACAACTCGTTCCAACTGCTCCCAAACCCCAACCGTTGTTTCCTCTGGGATTTTGGGCAATCTTTTTGCATTTAATTTCCGATTCTAAAGGCCCATCCATGTGTGTGTGTGCTTGTGTGCATAGGTATTTGCGTCTCCGTCGCCAGTGACGTCACAATAGAAAAGCTCATTCAACGGGGTGGAGTGGCGGAGGCAGAGGGTGAATGTGGACAGTGGATGGTTGGTGGTTGGTGGGGTGGGAGATGGGAGGTGGCTGGGAGACAACAAAGCAGCGACTAAACAGTTAAATAGCCAGCCGAGTGCAGTGCAAGCTTGGGGTTGATGGAAAGCGCGGATGCGAAGGCGATTGTGAACGCAAAGGCGGATAACTTCGAGTTCTGCATGTCATGCTATCCACCACCCCCCACCCACTCGACTCCCCCAACTGCACTTGTAATTTATGTATGTGCCTGGGACCTGGGACGGTGTGAAATGTATTAAAGTATCAAAATCACATTTAAGTACATATTTCAGATAGCTGGGCAATCTTTTTGCCGCTAATCTACAGGTGTAATTCTATATAAATTATTAATATAATAATTATTTACAATATTTTCTATCATTCATAGAAAGATACAATTTCTCATAAGATTCTTTATTAAAAACAAATTATTATTTAGCCATAAACAACTATTCTCTAGTTTTTATTTATAGATATATTTTATTTCAATGAAATCTAGTTTCCGAGATACCGACAGTTTACTGTATTCAAGGTTCATCAAAAAGAACTTTCAATATGAATTGGTAATCTAGCAAAGTTAAGATTATTCATTTGGCCATTGGTAAAAATCCAAAAAAAAAAAAACCACCACCACTATCCACAATTCAGTAATTGAAGCCCTACCTGTTCCCACCTGTTCCCGGTGACGTGTTGTGCTGAAATCGCTTTGGCGCCGTTTATTCCAACCTCATTTTGGTCGGGCATTCATCATCATCATCATCATCCGCTGATTTGTGGCCAAGCAGCCAGAGCTAAGAAAGCGAATGTCGCTGATAAGGGGACCCACCCCCAACTCCCTCGGCCGAACAGGTGGACCGGGGGGTCAGGTGCGTGAGTCTCTTATTAGCCGCTACGACCGGTTCGAATAAACTACCGACGAGGAAACACTCGCGAAGCGAATGGGGGAAATACTCGGAGTACTTGCATGCCAGTCACCAGCAAGGTGGCAGTCACAGACCCACGATGCACTGGCATTTTAGCAGAAATTCCATTTCCGTGACGTCGCTTGATTCTCTGCAGCGGCACATGCGACACAATTTACTCTGCATTTTTATGCCCAATTAGCGCTTATCAGTCGTGTCGCGGGAGTACTTAACCTGATCACTGGAATTTAAATGCTTTATTAATTGCTTGTTTAGTGACAGTTGCTTAGGCTCATAAATCATAAAACTAATAATTGTGATTAGAAAAGATAGTTTACTTTTGATGAAAATTTGAGATACAAATTTTGAAATTTTAGATAACTAAAATATACTCCTAAAAAGCGATAGATAGAATTCATAATTATCTATAATAAAATAATAAATAATTAAATTATAAGCCAATAACATAGATTTTCTTATCTCTGAAAAATTGAATATTTTTGAGATATTTTTAAAATACAATTTTGTAAACTCTATAAAATGCACTGCGCCCCCTTTCCACCCCAACGTTTTATAACCGAAATGTGCTACGATTTTTAATTATCGCCGAATGGATGTGTTTGTGGCTATAAACATGTGCATGTGCACTTGCGATTGAATGATTCACAAGCATTCGGAAAATACTCAGTCGCTGATAAGGGCCAATTAGGTAACTCGGAGATTTAATCTCAAAATTGAATATATAGATAAATAATTACAGAACTCGATTTTTATGGATGTCATAAATGAAGGGGAACAATGTTATCAGGGGTCCTATTATTTAATATCTCTTATACTTCATTTCGAAGTGTCGTTTTATTGAGGATTGGTGTGGAAATGATGTGGGGAATCCCACCGACTTACTAGCTATTTATAAATCTTTCTGTGCTTGGGTTTAACCCGCCAGCCTGACCATTACTCACACACTTTGTGTTTCTAGTTAGCGACGCGGAGCTCCGGCGCCTGAAAGACGCCTTCAAGAAGTCAGCGGGCGTGGGACGACAGTTCCTCAGCCGGAATGCCTTTCAGCAGGATGTGCTATGCGAGGGAGTGCCGCCGAAGATCACGGACATGCTGTATGCAGCCTGCGGTGGAACACAGCGTGGAATTTCCTTTAAGGACCTGCTCTGCGGCTTAGTCCTAATCACCAGAGGCACTCAGGAGGAGAAAACAAAGTGAGTTCTGTTAGGAAATCCCAGAAAATTAATAAAAATCTAACCTATCTGTTTCTCTTGAAAGATTTCTGTGGAACCTCTACTGTAACGATGCCGGAACCTACATCATCAAGACGGATTACGTGCGCAATGTGAACCTGGCTCCCTTCGAGAGCGTCTCCCTATTCGCCCAGAGCGAACGTGTCAATTTCGAGCAGTTCCAGGACTGGATCGTGAAGCACCGCAATGCCACGGTTCTTTCCAAATGGCTGCTGGCGGACAACTGTGTCAGTCTCACTTCGGAGCTGGAGACCCCCACGTTCTATCAGAGCTTGGCTGGCGTTACTCATCTGGAGGAGAAGGTAATACTAGCTGACCAGCACCCAACTGTTTTCCAATCACATACGTCTAAGAGCCAGATAGTATACTAGATCATACTCTAGTCAGTCGATGAACAGGCAAGCAGAGGGAGCTAAACCACTATCACTCTATTACAGGACATCGGTGATCTGGAGAAGGAGTTTTGGCGTCTCAAGAACACTTCGCAAAATGGCCAAATCGATCTGCAGTTCCTCGGTCCCCTAATCAGCCCACCAATACCCAAAAACGCACTGGCAGGACTCTTTAATGCTTTCGATGAAAACCGCGATGGACACATTGATTTCAAGGAGCTGTGTTGCGGCGTAAGTGCGGCTTGCCGAGGACCTGGAGTGGAAAGGACACGCTGTAAGTTTCTCTATTCTATTCTAAAAAATATTTTTATAAAACTATGCCTCTTGCAGTTTGTTTCAAGATCTTTGATGTGGATCGGGATGGAATTCTGAACCACGAGGAGACACTACAAATGGTAAACGTTCTGCTGCTGGTGGCCAAGGAGAACCGTGATGCCGAGCACTATCGGGAGCTAACCATGCAGCATGTAATCAGTGATCTGCTAGAATTTGGACAACGCCGGAGTCCAGACGGCACGCCCAGCAAACTAACCCGGGATAATGTCTCGCTTACCGCCGAGGACTTCATGCTCTGGAACGTGCAATGCGATATGCGGCTGATGCAGCCTCTCCTTGACCTGATCTTCGAGCTCTGTCACATAGTCTTTGGCTTGTGGCCGCAGTGCAAGCACATGGAGAACGACATTGTCCGGGGATGGCTGCGGCGTGAGGAGCAGCGACCGTATCGCGTCGGCCAGTTCTGGTATCTGATTGCCCACGACTGGTGGCTAGGATGGATGCAGTACACCCAGCACACGGCCCACACCTGCGACTATTGCAAGCGCACCGCCAGCCAGCGAACCGCCGTGGATGAGGCACTCGTGTGCGATGAAAGCTTTAACACTAATAGCCTGGAGCAGCACGACAGCTACTCGCTGGGTTCTGGCACAGGCTCAGCCTCTGGCTCCAATTCAGCCAGCAGTGGCATCTCTGCCGGCCGACACTGCGGACCAACACGGCCAGGACCCATCGACAACAGCAACCTGATAACCGCGAATCCGTACAGAAATGTGCGCACCCTCACAGGCGAAGGAGGTCACCTGAAGCGGGACACGCCCCTAGTGCAGAGCCACGACTTTGAGTTGGTGCCCAAATCCCTGTGGAAGGCTTTAAATCGGTGGTATGGCGACAATCTGCCACTTCCCCGGCAGGTAATTAAATGTAATAGTCTGAAAGTGCGATTGTTGTAAATAATCTTTATTTTTAGGTCATTCAACCACCAAACTCCGATGTGGATCTGGAGCTGTACCCGCTTAACCTGCGCATCCTGCTGCATCAGGCCCAGCCCTCGCAGACCGGAGCTGGCGGAGGCTCTCAGCTGGGCAGTTGGGGATCCACGGTGAGCGGTGGCTATGGAGTTCTTGCCTCGGGTGGCGGGTATGCGGCCATCGCCGCCAGTAGTGTCCTCCAGCCGCCCAAGCGGTACCTCGCCTACACGGCAGCTTTCAGCCGCCTGGCAACCATTCGTCAGGTCGGTGATTTTCTTTGCGACCAACTGCGTCTCAAATCCGAAGATATTCGGCTGTGGCACGTGACGTACCCGGACACTGGAGCTATATTGCTGGAGGAGGATGCCATGTGCCTAAAGGAGCTGCTAATACGGGACAACGACCAGCTCCTGCTAGAGATCCGGAACAAGGATCTGACCTGGCCGGAAGAACTTGGCTCTTTGGCTAGCGCTCAGAGTGGCCAGGGAGCCGGAACACCGGGCGATCGACGTCGCCTCACCCGCAGCTCCATTATGTCCGTGCACGCGCCCGGCGCCACCGGACTCCACAATCTGGGCAACACCTGTTTCATGAACGCCGCCCTGCAGGTTCTGTTCAATACCCAGCCACTGGCCCAATACTTTCAGCGCGAGATGCATCGCTTCGAGCTAAATGCCACCAACAAGCTTGGAACGAGGGGCCAGTTGGCCATGCGCTATGGGGAGCTGCTTAAGGAAGTCTGGACAGCAACGACGCGCTCGGTGGCTCCCTTGAAGCTGCGCTTCTGTGTCAACAAGCATGCGCCCCAGTTCGCTGGCGGTGGCCAGCACGACTCCCAGGAACTGCTCGAGTGGCTGCTGGACGCCCTGCATGAAGACCTCAACCGTGTAACAGAGAAGCCATACAGCGAGCTGAAGGACTCCAACGGCCGGCCCGATAAGATCGTCGCCGCCGAGGCTTGGTCGCAGCACCATGCCCGCAACCAATCGATCATTATCGACCTCTTCTATGGGCAACTGAAGTCAAAGGTCAGCTGCCTGGGCTGCGGACACGAATCAGTGCGCTTCGATCCGTTCAGTCTGCTCAGTTTGCCACTGCCCGTGGAGAACTACGTCTACCTAGAGGTTTTGGGTGAGTAGTACACCCAAGTAGTATTCCTGTTTTTTAAATTACTATTTATTTTTGTCTATTCTCCCAGTTATCCTTCTGGATGGCAGTGTTCCCATTAAGTATGGCCTTCGCCTCAACTCCGAGTGCAAGTACGCGGATCTTAAGAATAAACTGGCAACGCTATGTAACCTCCAGCCCAGCCTGATGCTCATCTGCGAGCTTTGGAACTCGCAGATACGCCAGGTTCTGGCCGACGAGGAGAAGCTACGCCCCCAGAGTGCCAAGGATCTGTACATCTACCAGCTGCCCGAACAAAACAATGTGCGAACGCGCTCCAACTCGGTGCTTAGCATGCACATCGAGCAGGGACTCAAGGATATCCAACGGAGTTCCGGTAAGTCAATGGACTGCATTGACTGTGAAGCTTAAATGTTAATCCATCCATTCCAATCCGCAGCGCTTATTACAGCCCAAGATTCGCTGTCCTCGTTGAGTACTCTGCAAACCTCCAGCCACCGTGCCTCGTCTCGAGTCCTTTGCAATGGCCATATCTCTGGCCTGGACATTGAGCCGGAGGCTGAGGCAGAGTCTGAGGTATCCAGGTACAGTGGCAACATTTTTAGCGGAAATGGTAGCGGCGACAACCAGGTGCACGAACTTCTGCCAGATGAGGCCGGAAAGGTAAGCCGGTGCTTTGGAAAGAGAGAGTGCATGCCCCACAGCCTATTCTGCTTCAAGGTATGGCTTCTATACTATATTAACATACACGTATTTAATATCATAGATTTATGCCCAGTCATTGGGTCGATCGATTCTTAAATTGAGAACTTCCTTTGCCATAGGATAGAGCTCGTCCCTCACAGCGAACACAGATCGTGTCCTCGTCTCCGTCTCCATCTCCGTCGTCGCAATTGCGAGTCCGAATTGCAAGATCAGAATCCGTTCAAGTATCCGCCTCCGTCTGCTTTTGAGTCATGAGTGTAATCTAAAGATATATTAAATACCGAATATGTTAAATGAACAGTTGCCGTCTGCTGCGTGGTTTGTGGGCTTCCCTCTTAACTCTACTCAACTACTAGCATACTCTGTATATTCTCCCAACTCTCCGTATTCGCACACTGATTTACCCAACCGATCTAAATTATTTGTATCGTATTTATATATCCCTCTGTACTAATCACATTTACTTTGTTGCCGGCCTTACTCTCTCTATAACTTTTGTAAATTATTTGCTTTAAAAACAAAATCAAAAACCGAATCTCACCTCTTGCTATCCTTTCTGGAATCTTTGTTGATCCTGATCCTTTAGTTTGTCGTGTTGTTGGTTAGAGGATTGCAAGTTCTATGAACACAACTCATATATATATATCTATAGCTTTACAGTTTGCTTTTAGTTTTTAGTTGAATTGTTCTTTGAAGAGCTTTGTTAGAATTAGATTTTCTTAAAAATTTACAGATATATATATATATTTTCAATATATTGAAATTAAATAGTATTAATTAGTATTGTTTGTAGAAAGTTTTCTTGAACTAGTTTTGAAGTATAAAAATTAGGATAAATTGATTCAAATTAGCTTATTTAATTTTTGAAATATACATTTTCAATTCAAATTTATATTTTCTGGTTAAAATTGACCATAAAATTATTTAAATTTAATAGTAATGATGTACATTTTTTATCCAAAACCTTGATTAAAACTTCTAAAACTTGCTTTAAACCACTTAAATAAAATAAAATAAAAATATTTTAATAAAATATTTTCAAAAACCTAATTCATGATTTATAATTTCCACGATTTCACTTACCACCGACTTCACAGAATAACAAGCAATAATAAAGCTAATTTTTAATCACAAGCAATAATTTATAAATTCCCTAAGTAGCATTAAAGTTGAGCGTTTATCGTTTGGAGGTATTGTGTACATTATCGAGTAGATTCCTTGGTTAATTGAGTTCCCAAAGCTTTAGCACACACACTCATTGAGACACACACACAACCCATCCAATCGCACACCAACTCTGAATTTACTTTCTAATACGAAATCCTGGTGCAGGAGTCGCTCACATTGAGCTCCAGTCCCGAGAACAATTTCATGCACGGAGCGGCGGCTCAGCAGAAGCGTGTCTCCTCCGCCAAGCTGCTTCACACAGAAAGCAACACCAGCTCCATGTCCTACACGAATCCCTCGGGCGAGAACTCCATGGAGAGCTCGCTGACGGAGCCCAATCCCCTAGCAGAGCTGGCAGGAGGAGGACATGTCAACGGAAGTGGTAGTGAGGACTCGGCCAGCTCCTGCCGCACATCGCCCAACGAATCCAGTGGACTGAGCACAGCTCACACCCTGGGAGCCAGCCTGGATGTGGACGAGCAGGCGGAAGAGGGTAACGAGGAGGAGCCGGATCAGCAAATAACCACCTCGCAGCCGGAAACCAGCAGCGGCGTCTACTCCCGTCGCTCCTCGCAGCCGCACAAGGCCGGCAAGTATCTGGTAGCCGTGCATCGGAAGATCACCCGCCACGACAGCTACTTCCTATCCTACCACAAAACCCGGCCCAGCCTGTTCGGAGTGCCTCTGCTCATCCCGAACAGTGAGGGTGGCACGCATAAGGATCTGTATTGTGCCGTGTGGCTGCAAGTGAGCAGGTTACTTAGTCCTTTGCCGGCGACAACGGATCAGGCGAACCATGCTGCCGACTGGTGAGTAATGAGATCCCTTTGTTTTTTTTAAATTAATATAATTATTTTTGTTGCAGTGATGACAGTCTGGGCTATGATTTTCCTTTCACGCTGCGAGCAGTTAAGGCGGATGGACTCACCTGCGCCATCTGCCCCTGGTCGAGTTTCTGTCGGGGCTGCGAGATTCGTTGCAACAACGACTTTGTGCTCCAGGGAGCCCTGCCTCCGATTAATGCTGCATCCAGTAAGTATTCTAAATGGGAGTCTTTTAAGAAAAATAATTATTCCTATAATTAATCCTTCCAGGCAACACAACCACACCAAAAATGAATGCTAAATTCCCATCGTTACCAAACCTGGAGGTCAAGAGGACGCCAGAGTACACCGCCTCGCTATCGTATACACCGACAACGAAATACTTCGAAGACTTTACCATTGCCATTGATTGGGATCCGACCGCCCTGCATTTGCGCTACCAAAGTACCTTGGAGCGGGTGAGAGTCTTGCAGCCAAAAACTCCTTGCATATGGTATAGTAACCACTTATATTTTAGCTGTGGGTGGACCATGAAACCATTGCCATAAGCCGACGGGAGCAAGTGGAGCCCGTTGACCTCAACCATTGCCTGCGCGCCTTTACCTCCGAAGAGAAGCTGGAGCAGTGGTACCACTGCAGTCACTGCAAGGGCAAGAAACCCGCCACCAAGAAGCTGCAAATCTGGAAATTGCCTCCGATATTGGTATGTCCATAAAGTAATTGAACCAAACCAGAGCCTATAATATTTCCATTTTAGATTGTCCACCTGAAGAGGTTCAACTGCGTCAACGGCAAGTGGGTCAAGTCCCAGAAGGTGGTACACTTTCCCTTCGACGACTTTGATCCTACACCGTACTTGGCATCAGTTCCACAGGAGACGATCCTGCGTCACAAAGAATTATTGGAACTAAAGAGAGACAACGAGTTTACGATGGCCAGCAGCGAAGTGGTCAGCGAGTTGGATGAGATGGATGGGGCCAGCAATCTGGATATCGAAGAGAAGGAGGAAAAGCCGGCAACTGCATCTCCAGTTACCACAGCCAACATTCTGCGGCAGAACCGAAGCATCAATACGGTCCGAAGGCAGCGCCTCATTTCCACAAGTCTCACCAAGACGCCCATAGTAGATGGGGAGTTTGAGGACTACCACCAGCATAGGCTCAAGGAGGAGGTGGATGAGTTTGATCCAAAATACAGACTCTATGCCGTGGTGGTGAGTATTTCCAAACTTAAGAAACACAAATTGAGATATCATTTTTGTATTATTTCCACTCCATTTCAAGTCCCACTCTGGCATGTTGAATGGAGGTCACTATATTTCCTACGCATCGAATGCAAGTGGTTCCTGGTACTGCTACAACGACAGTTCCTGTCGCGAAATATCCCAGAAGCCAATGATAGATCCGAGTGCGGCCTATCTGCTCTTCTACGAGCGCAAAGGCCTGGACTATGAGCCCTATCTGCCCAATATCGAGGGCCGCATATTACCACATGCCACTGGACTACCGCTTGAAGTGGATGAGACCGAGGGAGAGCTGAAGAAGCTGTGCACGATATCCTAACTGAAGTCCGCTCTCCGATACCGATCTTTCATCTGGTCATGGCCATGAGGGAGTCTATTATTCTTATACCCGTTCTTTAATAGTGTTTTGTGTTTTGTTTCGCACCGCGTCGTATATTTTGTTATTTACTATTTTAAGCTGATTTGGATTTGTGCAGATACTTGCGCAGTTGTTTAGCTCTAATTAGTTTATAGGCCCATCTCTGCATGCTGGGCCCGAGCTCTTCGGGTTCAATGCGTGCACTATACAGATTTGTGTAAAATATTCAAGAATTAGTTTATAAGTTATGCGTTTACCTGGCCGGTGGCCAATTAGTTATGTTTGTTTAGCTCAACACTCCCTTTAACCATTCTTATTGTTGGTTTTGTTTTTTTTTTTGCTCGTTCTCGTTGTATATAATTTTAAAATTTTGTATTTGTATTAGGCCCGCGCAGTGTGCCAGATTGTAATTATTTATGCCAGACCACGTTTGGTTATTCCATTTACTTTGTAATGTCTAACTTGTAATGTGTAATTGGTACAATATTGTAAATAGCAAACAAAAGTGAACCCCGAAAGGCGAAATGTTGTCGACACTTTGATATTAAAAACTGATCAGCAATATCAAGATGTTACGAATTTCACATCCCAAGAACTCGCAGACTATTGTTGCTCCACTCATACGTATTTAAATGTATTGATTGATTGATTGATTGATTGATAGATTGATAGATTGGCTTCGTGTAACGCGCCGAGCAGATTCGGTACGAAATTAGTATTGCGCTTATCAGATATGACTTCAATATGTCTAATGATTATGTATTTGATATTTACAAATTATATATATACACCCACAGATATGTATACATACAGAACCTAAATAATTTATATTAATATACATGAACATGATGATATATTCGAAACGGAAGCTATGAATAAAACAACTTTTATCGCTTAAGCCCACTCGTTTTTAATTATGTAACATTTGGCCCTTTGGCCAAAATGCATTATTTCTGGGAGTTATTTCTGGAAAAATTTCGAAAAATGGGTCAAAATTTTGTTGACCAGGTTTTGATTGAAAATGGAGCTACTAAGTTTTCTAAAAGCGGGAAGGTATAACATTCCTGGATCTGACAAGTATTAGCAGAGTTATGCACATTTTCCCATCAAGAAAGTCAAAAATATTGGATCATCGATTTCTAAAACTGTTTTTGGCCAAAATCTAAACTTTTGACTCACTTTATAATGTATAGTTTCACTAACCAGCAACCGATGATAAAATAAAATACCATTTCTGGATCAGTGAACTATTCCCCGTCGATCTGCATCAAAATATCTGAAAACTGAAACACAAATAATTTTAGCCAATTTTTAGCCAAAATCCTGATGGTACCCCTTGGAAAAATTTCGAAAAATGGGTCAAAATTGAGTTGCCCAGGTTTTGATTGAAAATGAAGCTACTAAGTTTTCTTAAAACGGGAAGGTATAACATTCCTGGATCTGACAACTATTAGCCGAGTTACGCACATTTTTCCATTACGAAAAGTTGCAATATTGGACTAACGTTTATCATTTATTTTAACTTGGTCAAAATCGAAACTTTGTAATTAAATTTATGCAAATTTTTGGCATATAGCGTGATGCGAATCGCCAAGTATTTGAGGAGTTTTTCTCACTTTTCATTTCGAAAATTGGAACTGGATTGTCCGACTTTTAAATTTTCCCCTCTTAATAGCTAATTAAAAACACCAAAGAATTCGTTTTTTCTTTTTTATTAAAAATTCAATATTCTTAAAATATTACAGCATTAGTTTCCTAAACTAATCTAAACTGATGATGAAAAAACATAAATACCTAACCTAAACAAATGTTTAGGTTACATCAAAAATTTAGTTGACCAGGTTTTGATTGAAAATGGAGCTACTAAGTTTTCTTATAACGGGAAGGTATAACATTCCTGGATCTGAAAAGTATAATCCGAGTTATGCACACTTTCCCATCACGAAATTTACAAAAAATTGGATCAACGATTTCGAAAATTGTTTTTGGCCAAAATCTAAACTTTTGACTCACTTTTTAATGTATAGTTTCATTAACTAGCATCCGGTGATAAAATGAAATACCATTTCTGGATCAGTGAACTATTCCCCGTCGATCTGCATCAAAATATCTGAAAACTGAGACACAAAAAAATTTAGCCAATTTTTAGCCAAAATCCTGATGGTACCCCTTGGAAAAATTTCGAAAAATGGCTCAAAATTTAGTTGCCCAGGTTTTGATTGAAAATGGTGCTACTAAGTTTTCTAAAAGCGGGAAGGTATAACATTCCTGGATCTGACAAGTATTAGCAGAGTTATGCACATTTTCCCATCAAGAAAGTCAAAAATATTGGATCATCGATTTCGAAAACTGTTTTTGGCCAAAATCTAAACTTTTGACTCACTTTTTAATGCATAGTTTCATTAACTAGCATCCGGTGATAAAATGAAATACCATTTCTGGATCAGTGAACTATTCCCCGTCGATCTGCATCAAAATATCTGAAAACTGAGACACAAAAAATTTTAGCCAATTTTTAGCCAAAATCCTGATGGTACCCCTTGGAAAAATTTCGAAAAATGGCTCAAAATTTAGTTGACCAGGTTTTGATTGAAAATGGAGCTACTAGGTTTTCTAAAAGCGGGAAGGTATAACATTCCTGGATCTGAAAAGTATAATCCGAGTTATGCACATTTTGCCATCAAGAAATTTACAAAAAATTGGATCAACGATTTCGAAAATTGTTTTTGGCCAAAATCTAAACTTTTGACTCACTTTTTAATGCATAGTTTCATTAACTAGCATCCGGTGATAAAATGAAATACCATTTCTGGATCAGTGAACTATTCCCCGTCGATCTGCATCAAAAGATCGGAAAACTGAGACACAAAAAAATGTAGCCAATTTTTAGCCAAAATCCTGATGTACCCCTTGGAAAAATTTCGAAAAATGGCTCAAAATTTAGTTGCCCAGGCTTTGATTGAAAATGGTGCTACTAAGTTTTCTAAAAGCGGGAAGGTATAACATTCCTGGATCTGACAAGTATTAGCAGAGTTATGCACATTTTCCCATCAAGAAAGTCAAAAATATTGGATCATCGATTTCGAAAACTGTTTTTGGCCAAAATCTAAACTTTTGACTCACTTTTTAATGCATAGTTTCATTAACTAGCATCCGGTGATAAAATGAAATACCATTTCTGGATCAGTGAACTATTCCCCGTCGATCTGCATCAAAATATCTGAAAACTGAGACACAAAAAATTTTAGCCAATTTTTAGCCAAAATCCTGATGGTACCCCTTGGAAAAATTTCGAAAAATGGCTCAAAATTTAGTTGACCAGGTTTTGATTGAAAATGGAGCTACTAGGTTTTCTAAAAGCGGGAAGGTATAACATTCCTGGATCTGAAAAGTATAATCCGAGTTATGCACATTTTGCCATCAAGAAATTTACAAAAAATTGGATCAACGATTTCGAAAATTGTTTTTGGCCAAAATCTAAACTTTTGACTCACTTTTTAATGCATAGTTTCATTAACTAGCATCCGGTGATAAAATGAAATACCATTTCTGGATCAGTGAACTATTCCCCGTCGATCTGCATCAAAAGATCGGAAAACTGAGACACAAAAAAATGTAGCCAATTTTTAGCCAAAATCCTGATGTACCCCTTGGAAAAATTTCGAAAAATGGCTCAAAATTTAGTTGCCCAGGCTTTGATTGAAAATGGTGCTACTAAGTTTTCTAAAAGCGGGAAGGTATAACATTCCTGGATCTGACAAGTATTAGCCGAGCTATGCACATTTTTCCAACAAGAAAGTAGAAAAATGTTTTTGATTTTCATATTTGGCCAAAATTTATATTTAGGCACACTTTTTAGTGAATATTTTAATTATTAGATAACCGATTGACAACCCAAATACGAATTATGAATCAGAGAACTATTATCCGTCGATGTGAATCAAAAGATCGAAAAATTTGCACAAATAAAATGTGAAATTTTTGGCCAAAATCGTGAAAAGTGGGTCAAAATGTTGTCTTTTTTGCTGGTTTTGATTGAGAATGGTGTTATTCAGAGTTCTAAGATTGGGAAGGTATAATATTCCCACCAAGAAAGGTACAAAAATGTAACCACTTTTCGAAATTATTTTATTCCGTTAAAATTAGATGTTTTAACCTTTTTAGCGAATATATGTTGTATTTCCGATTAAAACCGATTCAAAAACGAAATATCATTTATATTTCATAGAAAACTTATTTATAGCATTATTAACTCATTTCATTTATAGAAAACTTTCATCCGCTTCCTAAGATTGGAAAAATTAAACAAACAAAATTTTACCTAATTTTCGGCCAGAATCCTGATGATCTTTAATCGGAAAGGTTATACTCGTACGATATAATTATATATATGACGTTAAGCGATAAGTAATCATATATATAAGGAGTATGTAAGGAGTTACTTAAATAGCCCCAAAATAAAACACTTTGGATATTCTTAAAAAATATTTATATATATTTATTTATTAAGTCTTTTTTTTACAGAATTGAAACAGTCGGCCTTGGTTATCCTTGTGATGGAGTTGCAGATCCTTGAGGAGACGGCGTTTGTTGGTGATGATCCGGGTGCGATGGTCGAGTCCGGCTTCCGGCAGAAGTCGATGTTCCCCAACAATTTGAAGCTGACCACCCGGCGATGTCCAGAAGGCCCAGAACGACGTATCCGAAGCACAATGAAGCAGCGTATTCCATGGAGTAGATGATCCTTCGAAGAAGTCCTAGGACTACAGAATATCAGGATTAGTTACAAACGACATTTGTTTAGGTTAGGTATTTATGTTTTTTCATCATCAGTTTAGATTAGTTTAGGAAACTAATGCTGTAATATTTTAAGAATATTGAATTTTTAATAAAAAAGAAAAAACGAATTCTTTGGTGTTTTTAATTAGCTATTAAGAGGGGAAAATAAAAAAATCGAACAATCCAGTTCCAATTTTCGAAATGAAAAGTGAGAAAAACTCCTCAAATACTTGGCGATTCGCATCACGCTATATGCCAAAAATTTGGATAAATTTAATTACAAAGTTTCGATTTTGACCAAGTTAAAATAAATGATAAACGTTAGTCCAATATTGCAACTTTTCGTAATGGAAAAATGTGCGTAACTCGGCTAATAGTTGTCAGATCCAGGAATGTTATACCTTCCCGCTTTTAGAAAACATAGTAGCTCCATTTTCAATCAAAACCTGGTCAACTAAATTTTGAGCCATTTTTCGAAATTTTTCCAAGGGGTACCATCAGGATTTTGGCTAAAAATTGGCTAAATTTTTTTGTGTCTCAGTTTTTCGATCTTTAGATGCAGATCGACGGGGAATAGTTCACTGATCCAGAAATGGTATTTCATTTTATCATCGGTTGCTAGTTAGTGAAACTATACATTAAAATGTGAGTCAAAAGTTTAGATTTTGGCCAAAAACAGTTTTCGAAATCGTTGATCCAATTTTTTGTAAATTTCTTGATGGGAAAATGTGCATAACTCGGATTATACTTTTCAGATCCAGGAATGTTATACCTTCCCGCTTTTAGAAAACCTAGTAGCTCCATTTTCAATCAAAACCTGGTCAACTAAATTTTGAGCCATTTTTCGAAATTTTTCCAAGGGGTACCATCAGGATTTTGGCTAAAAATTGGCCAAATTTTTTTGTGTCTCAGTTTTCAGATATTTTGATGCAGATCGACGGGGAATAGTTCACTGATCCAGAAATGGTATTTCATTTTATCATCGGTTGCTAGTTAGTGAAACTATACATTAAAATGTGAGTCAAAAGTTTAGATTTTGGCCAAAAACAGTTTTCGAAATCGTTGATCCAATTTTTTGTAAATTTCTTGATGGGAAAATGTGCATAACTCGGATTATACTTTTCAGATCCAGGAATGTTATACCTTCCCGCTTTTAGAAAACCTAGTAGCTCCATTTTCAATCAAAACCTGGTCAACTAAATTTTGAGCCATTTTTCGAAATTTTTCCAAGGGGTACCATCAGGATTTTGGCTAAAAATTGGCTAAAATTTTTTGTGTCTCAGTTTTCAGATATTTTGATGCAGATCGACGGGGAATAGTTCACTGATCCAGAAATGGTATTTCATTTTATCATCGGTTGCTGGTTAGTGAAACTATACATTAAAATGTGAGTCAAAAGTTTAGATTTTGGCCAAAAACAGTTTTCGAAATCGTTGATCCAATTTTTTGTAAATTTCTTGATGGGAAAATGTGCATAACTCGGATTATACTTTTCAGATCCAGGAATGTTATACCTTCCCGCTTTTAGAAAACCTAGTAGCTCCATTTTCAATCAAAACCTGGTCAACTAAATTTTGAGCCATTTTTCGAAATTTTTCCAAGGGGTACCATCAGGATTTTGGCTAAAAATTGGCTAAAATTTTTTGTGTCTCAGTTTTCAGATATTTTGATGCAGATCGACGGGGAATAGTTCACTGATCCAGAAATGGTATTTCATTTTATCATCGGTTGCTGGTTAGTGAAACTATACATTAAAATGTGAGTCAAAAGTTTAGATTTTGGCCAAAAACAGTTTTCGAAATCGTTGATCCAATTTTTTGTAAATTTCTTGATGGGAAAATGTGCATAACTCGGATTATACTTTTCAGATCCAGGAATGTTATACCTTCCCGCTTTTAGAAAACCTAGTAGCTCCATTTTCAATCAAAACCTGGTCAACTAAATTTTGAGCCATTTTTCGAAATTTTTCCAAGGGGTACCATCAGGATTTTGGCTAAAAATTGGCTAAAATTTTTTGTGTCTCAGTTTTCAGATATTTTGATGCAGATCGACGGGGAATAGTTCACTGATCCAGAAATGGTATTTCATTTTATCATCGGTTGCTGGTTAGTGAAACTATACATTAAAATGTGAGTCAAAAGTTTAGATTTTGGCCAAAAACAATTTTCGAAATCGTTGATCCAATTTTTTGTAAATTTCTTGATCGGAAAATGTGCATAACTCGGATTATACTTTTCAGATCCAGGAATGTTATACCTTCCCGCTTTTAGAAAACTTAGTAGCTCCATTTTCAATCAAAACCTGGTCAACTAAATTTTTTTTTTTAAATTCAACCAATTTTTCGAAATTTTCCAAGGGGACCATCAGGATTTTGGCTAAAAACGAGGCACAAATTTTATTTAATGATTTCTTCAATATTTTGATGCAGTTTGAAAGGGAATGGATCCTTGATCCATAATTGGTATCCAAATTTTCAATCGCTAGCCAAAAAGCGAAGACATGCACTAAAAAGTGGGTCAAAACCGTTGTTTTTAGCTAATCTGAGCCATTTTACGCAGTTTCTCCCCAGAAGAAGGACCTCTTTAAAAATAAATCCCCCATGAATACTCTGTACACTTTTTTTTGCAATGGAATTCAATACATTTATATATTGTATCTAGATTTTGTAATCACATAAGTAAATAGGTAAGTAAATAAGAATTATTTTACGTCTGTTAGTTGGCCGCGAGTTCCTTGCTCCAGTCCCCGGGACTGCATGGTGCAGGATTCCGGGAAGGGAAGCAAGGACCTGCCGTTCGCCAAGCGTCATATGTGTCGAAAGTTGTTATTTGTGTGAACGCGACATGGAGGGAGGTATGGATTCTTTATCGGGGATTTCATTGCAAATGATTAAGATAAATATTAGAGAGTGTGCAGGTGTCTTCGTGTGAGAGTTTAAATTCTTAACTTGAGTAAAAGTATAATATTTGCATGGAATACGAATGCGCTTAACATAGATATTGAGGGGGTGCCTAGGCGCCGGCGTTATTCGATAGCTGGCCGGGCACCGAGAACTGTGGCCGGAAGCTGGCGAAGTTGCCAGCCGGTCCGCCGGTGAATGCGGGCAGTGTCGTGCCCTGGAATCCAGCCGGAAATTGTGCCATTAATTGAGCTGTGGAATAAAAATTACAAAAATTAATATACATTTCGAAGAAAAAAATAATGATTCAAACTCACCTGCATTGGAGGCATTGCCAGCGGTGGCCGCCAAGCGAGAGAGAATCGATCGCTCCGACATTTGGAGGCGCTGGGCCACGGGCGGTATGCGGGCGAGAGTTGCCGGCAGCCGGGAGACGTCGCTCTTCATGTCCGAGAGCAGCTCCTCGAGCTGGTTCAGCACCTTGTGGAGCACAGCGTTGGCTGGCTTGTTGCCAGCCAGCGACTCCTTGCTGAGATGTTGATGGGACTCGGCCAGGCACTCCACCTCGGCGAAGCGGGCGTTCAGCGACATAGCCGGATGACTTGGATCCTGGGCGAGATTCAAGTAAGCCGCCCGCCGCAGCTGCTCCTCGATGACCAGGGCCTGCTCCAATAGCTTGAAGCGTCGGGCCAGGAATTTGTTCTTGATCTCCAGGAAGTTGCCCTTGCCCACGTCCATCTTGAAGGGCTCGTTGATGATGGCGAACCGGATGTCGTTCTGGATGTCCTGCCAGCGCCCGTATCCGTGGGTCACGATGCCGGCCAAGAGCCAGTAGTCGTGGCGCCGGTGCCAGATTTCGTATTCGCGTCCAGGCACCGCGGCCTTCTCCTCGTTCAGCCACAAGGTGTGGAGCTCGGTGAAGCCGCCGTCGGCGATGTTGAACATGAACTTGCGCTTCAGCACCTCGAGACTGTCCTCCACTCCCTTGCCGGCAGCTCCGGTAGTACCAGCAGCGGCGGCGGCGGCAGCGGCAGCAGCCTTGTGATCCTTGGGCGAGCTGGCGTTGGGCTTCTCCAACTCTCCGTCCTCCTTGACAATCATGACGTCGTCATCGTCGTCGTCAATGGGGATGGGCTTCTTGTCCTCGAGCTTCTCCTTCTCCTTCTCCTTGTCGTCCTCTTCGGTCTTGGGCTCATCCTTAAGTTCGGTGTCCTTGGCCTCCTCCTTGGGCTCTGTTTTGGCCACCTCGGCCTTGACCTCCGCCTCGCTGGGCTTTGTGTCGTCAGAGGCATCCTC
Organism: Drosophila atripex; assembly: GCA_035045925.1. Lineage (NCBI taxonomy): Eukaryota > Metazoa > Arthropoda > Insecta > Diptera > Drosophilidae > Drosophila > Drosophila atripex. The sequence goes on along the minus strand of JAWNOP010000012.1, from coordinate 10,335,070 downwards.
GGCAGACTGCTCCTGCTTGACGTCCGTCGGCTTCTTATCCTCCTCAGCCTCTTGCTAGAAATGGAAGCGGAATAAGTAACTCAATTAGGACACGGATCTTACTGTTTCCTACCTCTTGTTCCTGCTTAACATCGCTCTTTTCCGACGAGGCCTTCTCCTTCTCGTCCTTGTCCTTGTCCTCGCCCTTGTCTGATGCTGGTGCTGGACTGGGTGCCGCGCTGGTGGCCGGAGTGGCACTGTTGCTAGTGGTGGCGCTCTTGTCGACATCAGCTTTGCCCGCAGCCGGTGCTGCTTCCAGAGATGATGTCTCCTGCTTGGCCATGGCCCGCACGGGCTCGCAGGGCTTTAGGATCAGCTCCGGCATACTGTAGTAGCCGTTGATGTGCTCGAACTCCTGCACCTTCTTGCGAATGAGAGACATTACGCCAATCCGGGTGAGAACGTGCTGGCGCGACAGACCCTCGCGCGGAACTCCGTCGGCAAAGGTCTCGGCATTATCGGCACCGGGTTCGCACAGGTGTCGCATGAAGAGAGAGACGTAGGCCTTGAAGTTGCGCTCGGACTTGCCGCGGAGATCTCGCACCAGCCACTGAGAATTGAAGGCATCCTGCGGGGGCATGCCGTACCGCATGATGGCGTTGAGGAAGCTCTTGCGCTGGCGGGCATTGAAGCCCAGCACCTCGATGTTGCCACCCACCCGGGCCAACAGGGGAGGAAGAGGGCGGTCGTCGCGGCGCTCCAATCGGCGCTTGGCCTTCCGCTCGCCGCCGTTCTGGTCGTCGAAGTCGTCATCGCCGCCATCCTCGTCCGAGCCGGCCGAGTACTCCGAGTTGTATTCGCTGCCGTTGTCCTGCCAGTTGGAGTCGTCGCGGGTGGTGTCGGCCGCCACAACGCCGCCGTCCGTGTAGTTCACCTGCTTGCGGACACGCTTGCCCTTGCCCAGACTACGGCCGACATCCTCCTGGTGCTGCTCGTAGTGGTGGCGCAGCAACTTGACCCAGTAGGCCGGATCTGAGTTCTCGGCGTCCTGCTTGATGATCTCAGTCTCCTCTTCCTCCTCCTCCTCCTTGGTGGCGTAGGAGGCCACCTTGAACGAGGACAGATACTCGTTGGCCCACGACTCCTTCTCCTCAATGCCGCGATTGGTACGGTCCAGGAGCTCGGCCACCGCCTTGTCGTCGTAGTGAATGGCCTCCTCCTTGTCGTCCTCCTTGAAGAGATCCTCGGTACCGAAGCGCAGAATGTCGTCCAGCTCCTGCTTGGTGAAGTTGGCTCCCTTGCCGCCCATTCCCGGCCGCACCACCAAGTGGGTAAGCATCATTTTGCGCTTGGCGACCTGGGTGACACGCTCCTCCACCGAGTTCCTGGTCACGAACCGGTATATCATCACCTTGTTGGCCTGGCCGATACGATGGGCTCGGGAGAAGGCCTGGATGTCGTTGTGCGGATTCCAGTCGGAGTCATAAATGATGACGGTGTCGGCGGTGGCCAAGTTGATGCCCAGACCACCGGCGCGGGTCGACAGCAGAAAGACAAACTGCTGAGCTCCCGGAGCGTTGAAGCGATCGATAGCCTCCTGACGCACTGTACCCGTGATGCCACCGTCTATGCGCTCGTACTTGTACTGCTCGCCCTCGAGGAAGTCCTCGAGAATGTCCAGCATCTTGGTCATCTGGGAGAAGATCAGCACTCGGTGGTTCTGCGACTTCAGTTGCTTCAGCATCTTGGAGAGCAGCACCAGCTTGCCGGCGGCCTTGGTCAGGGAGTTGATCTCGTAGAGACCACCGGCGGAGGTAGGTGCCTCCTCGGCGGCCGACGGGAAGAGGTACGGATGGTTGCAGCACTTCTTCAGGTCCATCATGATGTTGATCAGCGAGCAGGAGCCGCCGCCGCTCTTCGAGTTGAGGGCCTCGTAGTTCTTGGTGAGGATGAACTTGTAGAACTTCTTCTGCATGGCCGAGAGCTCCACGCGCACAATGAACTCCGACTTGGAGGGCATGTTCTTGAGCACATCGGTCTTGAGGCGACGCAGCATGTGGGGGCCGAGCATCTCGTGCAGGCGCTTCACCTGCTCCTCCTTGGACACGTCCGCGAACTCGCCCTGGAAGGCCTGCAGGTCGTTGAACTTGTCGCGACTGAGGAAGTTCAGGAGATGGAACAACTCCTCCAGATTGTTCTGCAGGGGAGTGCCGGTAAGGAGGAGCTTGTAGGCGATGGCATAGCTGTTCAGAATGCGGAAGAACTTGCTCTGGTTGCTCTTCAGTCGATGCGCCTCGTCCACCACCAGCACGGCCCAGTCGATGCTGCCCAGGCAGGCGGCGTCCATGGAAATGAGCTCGTAGCTGGTCAGGAGGACGTTGAACTTGTACTGGGTGGTCCGCAGGCGGGACACTTTGCTGCCCCGGATGGCGCCCTCCTCGAAGCTCAGTTCGTTCTCGCGGATCACCGCACGCGAGTCCTTGTCGCCGATGTAGGTGATGCAGTAGAAATCGGGTGCCCAGAGCTCGAACTCACGCTCCCAGTTGACCAACGTGGACAGGGGCACGGCTACGAGGAACGGTCCGCGGCAGTGGCCCTCCTTGTAGAGCGAATAGAGGAAGGTGACCGTCTGGATGGTCTTGCCCAGACCCATCTCGTCGGCCAGGATGGTGTCGATGCCCTGGCCCCAGCTGTAGCGCAGCCAGTTGATGCCCTCGATCTGGTAGGGATGCAGCTGCATGCCAGTTCCCTCCAGGAACGCCGGCTGGCCCTCGTACTTCTTCTTCAGGTCGGTGGTGGGCTTCTCCGGCGGCGGAGTGTAGTGCTTCACCGGCCGGTCCTCGTCGTCCTCGGCCTTGAGCTTGGAGCGGCGCCCCTTCTTGCTCTTCTTGCTGCTGGAGCGCGTGTTCTCCGAGGTGCAGACGGCGCGCAAGTCCTGGTAGTAGTCGATGGCCTGCCGCAGACCGGGTATGTCGTCGCCCTCCTCCTCCCAGGTGGACTTGTCGTAAGGCAGCTCTCGCCACTTCACCAGATACATGGTGCTGCCATCCCGGGCCGTCCGGTGGTTGATCACCCGCTGGACGATGAGCCACTCCGGCTTGACGCCGTTCTTGTAGAAGCGCTCCTCCAGATCGTCGGCGTCGTCGTCCGCCTTCATGCCCACCTTGTCCTTGTGGCGCTGGATGCGCTTGAAGCGAGTGTCGGCCTCGTCGAGGGACTCCTCGAACTTGGGCGGCTCCTCCATGTCGTACTTGCGTTGGAAGGAGCGGATCATTAGCGGATGGTGGACATCCAGCTGGACTTCGGAGACCCACTCGCAGTGCCAGTAGGACATGTTGTGCCATTTGATGAAGTACTCGCGTATGCGGGTGTTGCTGCTCTTGGATCCCTTCGAGGTGCTGGGCCCGTCGGCATCGGTGCGCACTGCCCACCGCCAGGTGATGATCTTCTCGGCCTTGCCGGTCAGCGGCGGGCAACTGCAGCGCGGACAGCGCCAGTCCCCGTCCGGAATGGTGTCCAGCGGCGGATTGAGACAGAAGGTGTGGTAGGCCGAGGGGCAGGAGTCGCAGCAGAGCAGCTCCCCGCCATCCTTGCACACCCGGCAGAACTCCTGGTGCTCGTCGTCGTCCTCCTCCTCGGCAGCTCCGCCGTCGGCCTCGCAGTGCGGGCAGGACCACTTGCCCTCTGGCGGCTCGTCCAGTTCCGGTTCCAGGCACACCAAGTGGTAGGCCCGCGGACAGGTGTCGCACAGGATGATCTCGCCGCCCTGCTGGCACACCTCACAGTAGTCCTGGTGCTCGTGCTCCCCGTCCTCCCCCTCCGGGAAGTTCTTCGTCTTCTTTAGCTTGTTCTTCTTCTTGAACTTGTTGCCGATCTTGGTCTTGGCCTTCTTGCGCACCACCGGAGCCCCGGATCCGTCGTCCTGGGCGGCCGGAGCAGCGGCCTCCGCCTTGGCCGGAGCCTCCTTCTCGTCGGCACTGTCGTCCGATTTCTGCAACATGCGCTCGAACTCCAGATCCGAGTCCCGTTCGGAGGCGCCGCTGGCATCCTGCTCGTCATCGGAGCTATCGCGCTTCCGCTTTCCCAGCTTGATCTTCAAGGTGGGCACCTTACCGGAGGGCCGACGTCCCTTCTTGCCGCGACTGCTTCGCTTGCGTCGGGGCTTCTTTTCCTCCTCCTCCTCCTCTTCCTCCTCCTCGGCAGCTTCCTCGTAGATGTCATCCGGTTTCTCGTTTCGCGACGACCTCGAGGATCGTGGCTCCTCCGCTTCCTGGTCGGCCTGACCCGCGGATCCCGATCCGGCGGCACCTCCCTCCTGCTGGATGTGCGGATTGCTCTCGCAGAACTCCCGCCACTTGGCCGCCACCAGCATCATCAGCTTGGGGGCAGCGATCTTGGGATTCTCCTTCTGCAGAATGGGTCGCACGTGCTGCATGAACGACTTGTAGGTGGTGAGGCTCTGCAGCTCCTCCTCGCTGTACTCGATCTCCACGTCGCACACACTGAAGGCCGAGCACACGTCCTCCACGGATGGCATTCCTGGAAGGAAGGAAGTGAAGCGTTCGTTGAGTTGGGATTACCAGGTACTTGGGGATCTATCTTACCCGAGGATGCCGACTCCTTCTCCTTGGCGGCCTGCTTCTCCTCCTTGCGCTTCCGTCCGCGCTTCGAGGTGCTGGCGTACTCCACCTCCTCGTCGTGCTGCACAAAGTCGCTGTCCTCCTCGCTCTCGTTCTTCTTGCGCTTCTTTTTCTTGCGACCCTTCTCCTCCCCCTTGCGGGTCTTGCGCTTCTTGCCCTTCTTCTTCTTCCGATTGTCCTCGGGATCGTAATCGTCATCCTCGTCATTCTGTCGGGGATTCAATAATAGATCAGGTTATATATTAGATCTTGATCGAGAAACAAAAAATTGGAAAAAAGAAAAGTCCATTTGGAAGAATTACTTCTATAGGTTTCTATAAGGACTCTTATTTTTTTCCTCTATAACTTTATAGAACATTTATATTTAACTTTCCTCTAGGATCTATTATATATATTACTCTTACTTACATTCGGTATCAGTGGCAAGGATTAAATAGACCACTTTTTACATACAATTATTTTACGATCTTGAAAAAAATTGGAACTAAAAACATATTCTGAAGAACTTCTATAAGGACTCTTTCCTTATAGAAAATTTCTAGTTAAGTGACTTATAAGGAACTTCCTGTGGGAGTTTATATATAAGATCTTAAAAACAAAAAGTTGGAACTAGAAACTTGAAGGACATACATAGTTTGAAGAAGTACTTCTATAGGGTTCTCTATAGGTAACTGACTTAAAGGGACCTTCCTCTAGGATTTATTATTAGAAATTAAAAAAAAAAAAAATAAGCAAAACTAGAAACCTATTCTGAAGTAGTATTTCATTACTTCTATATCTCTAAGGACTCTATATTTTTCTCTAATAACTTTATGAAACATTTCCAGTTAATTGACTTAATAGGATCTTTTAGGATCCTTCCTATAGGATCTATTATTAAGTTTCTACTTACATTCGGTTTCAGTGGCGCATCGGAATCATTGGACAGCTCCGCCACTTGTGCATTGTCCTCCTGAGCTTCTTCCTCTTCTAAAGGGATCAAAAATTAAATAATATTTGGGATTAGTGGAGGTCCTACGAAAGGGATCGCTTTAAAAAGCGAAGGTACTACCCGCTGGTCATGTTCGAGTTTGGAGTTCGAGTTCAGGCCGACACATCGATGATCGTAAAATATTTAATTAAAAAATTAGAACGGAAATGAAAATAAAAAACAAATGCATTCTTTTTTTTTTCGATTCAATATTTTATTTGATTCTATTTTTTGTTTTTTTTTTTTTGTTAAGTTTTCTTTTCTTCTTCGTCGTCTCTGTTTTTTTTCTCCTTCTTGTTGTTGTTGTTGTCTTAAAAGTACTAGTATATAACAATATCTCGTTTTTTTGTAAGATTTTTCATTCTGCTGGTCGTGTCAGCGGTTTTGCTCTTAATTATACAATAATAATAATAATAATAATAATAATAATATTTTTCTCATGTCTCTGGATCTGGTTTACTCTTCCTCTTCATCATCTATTCATATTACGGCTTACACACAATCGTCGTTATCGTTAATAAGTTCCATTTTTTTTGCAATTGCTGTGTTAGTTTCATCTTCTTCCATTCTCTCAGTGTATAATCGTATGCGTGTAGTGGTAGTAGTGTTCTGGGCTGTTTTGTCCTATATGAGTGTGTGTGTGTGTATGTGTGTGTTATGTGGGCGTGGCATTTATATAAAAAACTAGTAAGTTTTTCTTTTTTTTATTTTCTTTTTTTTGTTTGCTTATCAAATGTCAATGTTTGTATATATATATATATTTGTTTTTTTTTTTTTTAAATTTATATATTTTGTGTATATTTTAGTGGTTGTTCTTGTTGTATATAAATTGTATATGATTTTTGTTTTTGTTGTTTTTTTTTTCTCTCTTATTTTTGTTGTAATTGCTACGAATCGATTTTAAACGCTTGATTTTTTGCAACTTGATCTCATTGTTCCATTTGATTTTCCCTTTCGTTTGGTTAGATCCCCTCCTCCCCCCATCTATATCCCCCTCCCCAACCCCACTCCCCACCCACTACTTAAATATCATATATAAAAAATATTGCAACGAAATAGCTAAAATTTCTCAGTTTCCTTCATCAATTTCGTATTAAATCTTATTCTCGAACTTTGTTTTTTTGTTTTTGTTATTTTATTTCTTTTTTGGACACTAGAGTTTCAGCAAATTATTTGATAATTTTTCAAGCGACTTTTGTGATTTGTTTGTCAAGGAAGCTTCTCTCCTACATATAATATAGTAGTATATGTTGTATAACGTTCTATAACTAAAAGCCTAAAACCAATATAACCTCTCACGGAAATCGCAATAGCTCTGATACTACAACCATCCAGTATACCCCTTTTTTTCCTATTAGTCCTCTGGTCATTTTGAGCAAAATAGCTAGCTTGTTATTAGAAGTGGCAATTTCTTCATAAAAACAAACCAAATAAAACCCAAACTAACCAAAAATAAAACAAAAACTGTACGAAGGACAAACAAATGTTTAAGATAAAACACAGAAAAATATTCAACAAATTTTAACTAGTTAATGGATAGAAGAAACAAAGGAGCTACTAGACAAGCCGCACTAGAAATCAACAAGCCGTTTAAAAGTTCAGTCTATTGTTAGAGGCACGCCCGCATGCAACACACCACCAAGTGATATAATATTATGATTTTGGATCTCACATCCTGGACAGTTGACAGCACTTATATATCCTTTGAAACTGTCCAGAAACTAGCCCCGCCCAAGTATCGAATATGGTGCGCTTCTGTGTCTGTTCTGTTCGGGGATCTTAAAACAGTGGTCTTGGTAGGTAGGCGGCGGCGCCCAGGCCCTAGGCAATTATTGGCTCAAAATATCAGTTATCTCTGTTATCAGTTAACGGCTACCACCACCCGCACCCACTTCCCAAGCAACCCGATACTCCTTTTTTTTTATGCTCAGGACGGGCCATCATCAGGACCTAGGCACGTGTGCAGTTCTATCTCTCATTCTCTCTCTCTTTAATTTCTTTTTGTTTTCAGTTTTCAATTATTATTATTGTTTTTTATACACAAAAAATGTAAAACAAAAAAAAAGCTATGCCCAAAAATGCAATCAATGAGTTGTGGTGTTAAGGTGTGTCTGTGAGTGTTTGCCGTTTTATGTTTTTTGTTTTTTTTTTTTTAACAAAAATCAAGAATAAAAATAAGAAGAGTCTAGATTAAAAACGAAAAACATACATGCTATATTTAAAAATTGATAATAATATAATAATAGTAATAATTATTACACAAAACGCAAGGAAAGAACAGGTGTTTCTGTCTCTTGTTTTCATTTTTTTTTTTTTACTTTTTAGTTACTTATGCCTGGCGCTCATTTATTTTTTATTTTTTTTTAGCTGCACAATATTATTTATGCTCAACAAAAAATTAAGTCTACAACTTGGTATATAAATGTTTTTTGTTTTATTTTTTTTTTGTTTTATTTTTCATGCCATTTCTCGGTTGGTTTTTTAAAAATATTGTTTTCCTCCTCGTCTGCGGACTCTCTTTCTTTCCTTCTTCTGGCTTGCAGGCTTCTTCTTCTCCCATCTTCTCGTATATAGTTTTTATTTTTTTATATATTTACATACATCATGTATATATATTTTTTAGAAGTTTTGATAGCAGCCGGTAGCCGCAGTCGTATTTTTAAATTTAATAAAAAATTATTATTTTATACGCGAAAAGTTTGTATTTTTTTGTATTTTTTTTTAAACATAATTTCAACATTTTTTTTAGGGTAATTTTTGTAGTACAATTTGTAGTTTAAGAACCATTTTTTAGAACTATTTTTTTTAGTTGCTTGGTGTTTTTTGCAGTTTCGTGGTTTGTTGATTTTTTTGTTGGCTTTTTTTTTTTAGCATTTTCACTAAAATAGTTTGTTTGTTTTTTGTATTTGTAGTAGTTGCTTCCTTCCGGTTGCCGGTTTCCGGTCTCTGGGTTGCCTTTTTATGTTACATCTTGGGGGTGGTCTGAGCGGGTCGAGTTCCAGGGATCAGTGCCAGTGGCGCTCAGTAGCGCTCTTCATCGTCATCGGTGTTGGAGTGCGAGTCTTCACAGTCCTCCTCGTCGTTGGAGTCCTCCTCGTTGGAGTCCGAACTGTCCGAGCTGTCGTCCGAGTCGCTCTCCTGCTGCTGCTGCTGCTGCTGCTCTTGAAGATGATGCTGCTGGTGCTGGTGTTGGTGTTGGTGGTGCTCCTGCTTCTGTTGCAGATAGTGCGGCTCTGGGTGCTGGCGATGTGGTTCTATCGTCTCCACCGCATGATGTTGTCTCCGCTGCTGATGATGATGATGCTGCTGCTGCTGCTGCTTCAGTATCGCTTTTGGCTCAGGTGCTAGAGCTGGTGCTGGTGCTGGAGCTGGTGCGGGAGCTGGAGCTAGGGATGGAGCTGGAGCTGCTGCTGCCACTGGAGTGGCACTCATCAAAGTCTTGTCGTAGTCCATCACCAGCTGCTTGATGTGCGCCAGCTTGGCGTGCAGGTAGTCGAAGCGCTGCTTGTCGTCTTGGATGGTGTGGTCGCTATTGATCCTCTCGTACTCGCTCACGATCTGCTGCTTGATGTGGTCATAGTCGCCATACCCGTTCTCGTGCCGCCTCGCGCCCTCCAGACGCTCCGACAGGTCCTGGAATCGCTTCCGCACCGTCTCCACCCGCGTCAGCAGCTTGCAGTACTCGGTGTAGTCGCTCTCGAACTCAGTCTTGTAGCGCCGCCGCACCTCCAGCGTCTGGATGGGCACGTACTGGCTGAAGTCGTACCGGGGCGTGGCCGAGTCCCCCTCCGATGTGGCATGGGAGTAGGCGTGAGCCGCCGCCGCCAGTTGTTGTGTCGGCGATGGATGCTTGTTGGCCTGCTGATGGTAGTGATGATGCTCTCGTTCCCGTTCCCGTTCTCTCTCCCTCTCCCGCTCCCGTTGTGCCGGTTGCTGTTGTTGTTGTTGCTGATGATGATGTTGTTGTTGTTGCTGTTGTTGTTGATGCTGGAGGGCGGATCTTGAGGGTGGCGGAACCTGCTGCTGCTGCTGCTGCTGGTAACTGGAACTCTTCTGGCGTTGCCCATTCACTCCGTTGCTCTGACTGCTGCTGCTACTCGTCCGCTTCTTGCTGCTGGAGGCCGCATGCTGGCCATGGCTGCCACTTCCGCCACTACTGCTGTTCGGCTGGGATCGCTGCTTGCCGGAGGAAGATGAGGAGGACGACGAGGTGGATGGTGCGGCGGCGGCTGGAACGAAGCTGTAGGACAACTTCGGTGGCGAGGAATTGCTGTTGCGGGCGGTGCTCGAGGTCCTTTGCCTTTCCTGTTGGGTCTCGTAGCCACTGGAGCTGCTCGAGTTGCTGCCCGTCGAGTTCCTCTTGTCCTTGTTCCCGCTTCCCCCATTATTGCTACCGCTTCCCAGCGACGAGCTGCTCCGCCGGCTGCTGCTGCTGCTGCTGCTCCGCGGATGCTGGTGCTGCTGCTGGTGGTGCTGCTCGGTCGCCTGCGTAGCGGCCGCCGCCGCTGCCGTGGAGCTCATGAACTCCTCCATGTTGTCCAGCACATTGTAGCTGAGATCCCCCGTGCTGTGATCGTCCAGCGGACCCGGCTGCCGTTGCGGTGGCGTGTACCGATTCCGGGTGGAGGAGTTCGATGTTCCCAGCCCGGATGAGACCGAGGGGTAGAAGGTGCTCGAGGGCGGAGTGTCCTTCTTGTAGTGACTGATGCGCTGCTTCTTGGGCTGGACAGTGCTGAACATGGTCTCGTCGTACTCCAAACTGGTTCGTTTCATGCCCGCTCCTCCTCCTCCAGCACCAGAACCGGGTCCACCTCCGCCACCGCCACCGACTCCGCCGCCGCTGGACGACGGAGGCGGTGGACTGCCGGTATGCGTCGAGGTGGGACTCTGGCCGGAGGTGGAACTGCCCGCATCCGAGCTCATCGGTGGCGTCAGGTTCTGGGGCTTGCGGCGCTTCAGCTGCTGGATCTCCTGTTCGCTGAAGAAGGGCCAGTTCTCGTCGACATCGTTCCACATCTGGCGGCGCAGATTGTACGTGTTGTGTGACATGGTACTGATGTCCATGAGTATGTTGGTGATCTGGTTGCGTTCTCGGTCGCGGATGCCCTCGTTCTTGAGTCGGGCGAAGAGCTCCGGCTTCTTGAAGGCCTTCAGGGCCAGCAGATGGACCAGTCGCTCTCTGATGTTCCGCCGCGACACCTCCGACATCTTGTTGCCGCCCGAGGACTTGTTATTGGCACTCCTTGGCGCTCCGGAGGCATTGCCACCACTTGGCATTCTGCTCCGTCCATTGGCACCCACACTCATGCCCCCCGCTGATGATCCCACGGCTCCTTGCGTTGAATCTCTCGGGGAGCTGCCGCTCAGGTTATTGTAGCCCTGCGATATACCGCTGGCGAAGGTGGAGGCCAGGGAGGAGGCTGCTCCCGCTCCCGCTCCTGCTCCCATTCCCACTCCACCATGGTATTGGTGATGATATCGACTACCGGCCGATCCTCCACTAGTGCCGTTGACTGTCCCACTGGCGCCCAGCATGCTGGGATTGGGGGAGCGCGAGGAGGAGGAGTTGTTGGCGGCGGCGGAGCCACCTCCTCCCATCATTCCTACGCCTAGACCATTAAATGGCGATGAAGCTAACTTACGACTATGGTTGTTGTTATTAAAACTATTGCTGCTGCTGTTGCTGTTGTTGTTGTTGATCCCACTGTTGTTGTTGTTGTTGTTGTTACTGTGATGATGAAATGCCGTCGTTGTCGAACCAGAATTAGAATTGGCGATTGAGGAGGAATTGAAGGAGGAATAGGATGAGGCAGAAGAGGCATTGCTATTGTTGTTGTTATTATTATTGTTGTTGTTGTTGGTGGTGGTAGTGGTCATCATGGATGGTGGCTTCTTCACCTTACGCCCAATATCCGACTGATTCGGCTTAATCTCCCGTATACACTTGCTCTTCTCCGTCTCCTCGGCAATGGCCATTTTTGTGCGAGTCGTATCATAGACATCATCGTTTGCATGAATTCGCATCCTAAGCGTAACTGCACCGAGGACACCAAGATTCTGTTGTTGCTGTTGGACGCATTCGAGCGTTCCCTCCATGTTGTTAATGGTAAAGAGGAACTTGCGACCTGAGTCGTTGCCAGGGTTGCCATTAGCACCAGGGTTGTTGTTGTGGTGGCCATTAGCATCTGATGACGATGATGATGATGATGATGATCGGGGGAACTGGATGACACCTTCATTGCCGGAAAATTGAATTTTAGCCCGTTGACCGGGAGGGAGGCGCTTGGCATGATCATCGCGCTGGTACTCCTCGATCGCACGGAACGCCGAGTCGGTGAGCTTGACGATAATGTACTCCTTGCTATCGTCGGTGTAGCGGTGTCTCTGGGACATTCCATAGTTGCCGGTCGAGAGTGCATTGGGCAGGCATTTCGTCGACGCAATCGAATTGGTCATAACGTGCTCCGCAGCTAACCGCCAATCAGGATCAGATGGCAATAGATACACCCTGGCGCGTACTGATCTGAAGGAGGAAGTTGCTCTTGCTGTTGCTGCAAAAATATCTGATGGATATACGGATGCTTCAGAGCTTCAGTATCTGATGATAGATATTTTGATGGCCAGTTTGGATAGCCTGGAAGGGTAGGAAGAGGACGATGGGAGGGGGGGAAGCACACGGCCTGGAAGTGATTCAAGTCCGGAAGGAAGCTGCCTGGATATTCCTCTCGTTTCTCTTACTCTCTCTCTCTTAGTCTCTCTTTGGATTTTTTGTTGTTGCTCTGTCTTGTTGTTGTTGTTGTTGATTCTGTACGATATAATGCTATAGTTTAGTATGTTGTAACCGTAAATGAAATTTACGTTGTTGCTAAGACGTGACACACATGTACAGCTTTGCTCTCTCTCTCTCTCTCTATCTCTCTTACACAAACACACATCTACAATGGCTCTCTTTTCTTGAATTTTTAAGCTGGATTGCAAACTTTGCTTTCGTTTCGTTGATAAAAAAAAAAATAAAAGATTTTGTTGTTTTTCTTTTATTAAGATTTGAAATGCACGCACACTCTCTTTTGTTTTTGAAGCGTTTATCTGAGAATTTCACTTCCGTGTGGAAGACAATTTAATATATATTTATTTTATTTTTTTATATATATGTATATACATGTGCACATATGTATGGTTACTTTCAAAAAGTCTTCTGGTACATATTTGCACTCCCAATTGTAGTCTTTCTCTCTCTCTCTCTCTTGTTCTCTTATGGCGAATGGGTGCTCGCAAATAACACAATTTCTTTTGTTAAATAATATGGTATTTTAATTGGGTTAAGGTAGGCATGTAGGCTCTGTCCCTCTTATTTTTTTATCTTTGTTTTTGTTGTCTCTTCTCTTAGGCTGAGCGGAAGGTAAGGGCAGAAAGGTAGGTAGCTTTGCTTTGCTGCTATTGTTGTTGTTGTTGCAGTTAAATCCTGTGCCAGGTGCCAATAGTTAAGAGTGTGAGTAAGTGAGCTCACATCCACACACACATGATGAATATGTATGTAAGAGGTGCTCTCAGGTCAGCCATAAGCAAAATCAAAGACACCAGCGCAAAGTCAAAGGCAAAAGCAATCAAATCAATGCTGGCTGGCTGCTCGCACACGTCCGTGACTGCTGCTGCTCTCTCGCTCTCCTTGCCTTGCTGTCACACTGTCGTCGATCAGAGCGGAGTGCGTTGAAGCGAGACAACTGCTGTTTTGATTGGCTTCTCCCCCTTTCTGTTGCTTTTGTTGTTGCTGGCCGATCGTTTTTTTTCTGTTTCTTCTTTTTGCTTTTTGCTAAAAATCATCTGTGTTCGTACGCTGATTTTTTATATATTTTACTGTTGCTCTGCGGCTGCTTATTATATTATTTTGTTTTTGTCGACAGCTATATTAGTTGCACATAGATACAAAAGTACGTCTATCGCCTACAACTACTACTATCGAGGTGTGTGCGTTCGTGGTAGACTGCAAACACACTCATCGCATATAACACGCACACACGTATTCGTATTCGCATTCGCATTCAGAGTTCAGTTTCAAAGCAGAGCACTTGAAATATTGTTAATTTTTAATGCCTTTTTAAACCACTTTTGGTTGCTGCTGCTGCTGCTGCTCGATTCGGTTGCAATGGTATGGGTGCAACTGACACACACACACACACACACACACGTTCGAGACACTTTTACTCAAGACATTTTCGTCATTTTTGGAATTTGGCACTGGAATTCGGGGCTGCGATTTACGCGGATCTGCACGTTGCTCTCGATCGGTTCTAATTACTGTTGAGCTTTACTGCAATTTATCTGCATCTTCTTTTGTGTGGCACTTCGCTTGTCAAGGTATCTTAATCAACGTACAAAAGGTATCTGCTAAATGAAATCGAAACGAGTTGCTTTCAAGTGGTTGCCCGAGAGACTTGTTGTCGAGAGCACTACTCTTCTCTCAGTCTCTCTGCTGTGCACTCGTTTGTTACACCGCTCGATGGGAGATATAAACGAGCGAATGCGCTCAACCAGATCACACTCTTTGCTCTCTTAACTCGCTGCTTGGCACCAAGTACGTGCCTTGTATCACTGCTGTCTTTCGGTTTCGGATTTAGTTGTTGTTTTTGTAAGCGGGCCAGAAATAAATGAAAACAAGTTTGCAATATAATGTGCGCACTTGGCACTGGTCTCAGCCTCGTTCCGTTAACCACTCTCTTAGTTACAGATTTCTCTTATTGTGTTTGTAAGATTTTTCATATTCCTGGATGCAAAGCTGACTGTCTGCACGTCTTAGAGACTATTCAAATTCAAAACAAAAACTTGCTTACTTTTGCCTGATTGTGTTGTATTTTTCTGCTAATCTAACTCTCTCTCTCTCTCTCTCTCTGCTTCCGTTTCTAGAAGAATATTTCAGCTTAATAGTGAGTTTGCCAGGAAACAAGCATGGCGTACTTACGGATAGTAGATAGTTTTCTAGTAAATACGATTTTCTTGTTGCTTCCCCTGTGTTGCTTTTGCTGTTGTTGGAACAGCTGTTTTGCCACCTGTATGCCCCCACCACGTCACACGTAGTAGTTTCGGATGCTCTCTCTCTGCGCTCTGGGTCTCGCTAACGCCGCCACCACAATGACTGTGTGAATCAGCTGTTGTGCTCGCTAGCTCTCGCTGCTGGCGATGCAGTGTTGAAAAGCGCACCTAACCCACTGGGACGACTGTTATCGGGAAATCGATGAGGGAAGCGCAACAGTGGAATAATATTTATTTAGGACGTAAGCTGCTGTTCCACTGCTGCTGTGCGTCCGATTTGTCTACAAAAGTGTGACTATGTTTAGTCAAAAATCACGTTTTTGTTTTAGGCATTTTGATTTTTGTTTTTTTTGCGTACTTGTTTCAGGCGATGTTTGTTGGTAATTGTTGCTTGTCGGTGATTGCTGCTCCGTTTATGTTCCAATTTCGTTGCCTTTTGTAATTGTTATGTTACTTATTGATCCTATTTTCACTCTACACTGTTGTGATAAAAGGAGAACACTTAGCATTTTTTTTTGCCTTGCACTTGATATTGTTTTTTCCACTCCCCCTTTTTTCAACCGACACATCTTTTTGTTTGCATTACGCGTTCGCGATCATACGTTTATTCGTTTTATTCAGCACAGCTGTTTTGTGTTTACGTTGCGGAAGACGGCTACGTAGGTTAACTCGTTATCGCGTCTCGCTGAATCTCAGCGCTCTCTTAAAAACAAATATATATAAAGCGCAAAGATGAAAGAGCGTGAAGCACGCGACAGCCTCTCACTCGGTCATAATTTCGGATGTGTTGTTTTTGGTTTGTTCACTTTTGACATTTTTGCATATGAAAATTTTCCGCTTTCAGGTAGATGTGTACCGTAGAGCAGCGAATCTTCTAAGAGGCCGCAGCCGCGTGTGTGCGTCTGTGAGATTATGATTTTTGTGTTTGAATTTTCGTAGTGCCTTTTTTTGTTGTCTGTCTACAGTTTCTAAAACTGCCTGGCTTATCTTTTGCCTGTTGTTTGTTTTTTATTTTTTTTTTGGTAGGAATTTAAGCCACAATACACAGGAAACTGCTGTGTGTATGTAGTGCGAAAGTATTCCCCAATGAAACTGTTTTTTTTTTCTAAACTACCTCTGCCAGAGTGGGTAAGACAGTCAAGGGCGAGCACACACCTGCTCGTGGGAGGGAGAGAGGCAAAGAGACACACATTCCATTGGTCAGAAACTGTTTCATAAAAAAAAATCCCATAAAAAACGGTGAAGCACCACATCAATTAAGTTTTATTTTTTGTCAAATTATGCGAAAGAATTGATTGGCTGACTAGTTAATTAATTAAGGAATTCTGAAGAGAAAAATCAAGTTTTTTTCCTTAAGTTTTTATCCTTAGGCCTTAAAAGCCTTAAATAATAAATAATACAAATTAAATATGAACAACTGTGCATACATATATAAGGCAACAAAGAAATACAGCCACCAACACCAGCCTAGCAACAATAACACAATTTCAAGTTTCCAACAAAACCGCCGTTCAAATAGCATTGAGAGCCAAATGCCGAAAGGCCAATGCACTGAGACAACAAAGTGACAGGGACAGGGGCCGGGGCAGAGGTGCAGAGGGGAAGGAAGGACAAACAAAGTGTGAGAGGAACAGGCAGGGGCACTACAGGGGCAAGGACGATGAAAGGAAATGCGAGGATTTCGACAACAGCTGGCCCCAGGCAACAGAAGTCCTCAACCGCCAAGCAACCACCAAAAGAATCAAGGAGGAAGCCTCAGTCCAAAGATCGACTAATAGATACCTGGTAGGAGCAAGGAATTTACACAAAAAAAAGGTGCCAGGAAAACAGGTAGTCTCAGGTAAACATTCCGTTTATTCATAATTTGCAACGTTTGGGGAAATAGTTTCTTATTTATAAACAATTGTTTAATAGGGCATAGTTTCTTTCGTCACAAATGCGATACAATGTCTGATTCAAAGTTCCCTGGGATGGAATCTGGAAGCTTCAGTTCAACCTTTTGCTACCTATTTCTTAGTAACGTACTTAATTAAAAATTAATTAAAAGTATTTTGAATAATATTACAATATCTTTCCTCACAAATAGCATAAGATTGTTCATTGATTGATTTTTTACCTACGCGGTCTAATAAGTGGTATTCCATAAGGTTAAAAACTCACTATACCACTTGTTACAGACCATATCTTTCTTGTTCAAATTCAATTGTTCAAATTCATTTTTCTAATAAATGGGATTCTAGTAGGTTCAGATGCCAACTGAACACATTATAATACATATTATGCATATTTCGTATTCATTATCAATTATTTTCCATAGGACACTATCATTCGTCACAAATACCACAAAATCTCTCGACGCGAGTTCCCTAAGGGGTATAATAAATGGAAACGTTAAAAAAAAAATATGAAAAAACAAAACCGCGTGCAATGGAATGCTGATGCCGAGAAGCCGAAAGAGAAAAGAAAAACACACGCCACTACATCGGCCAGCCAACAGAAGTGCAATCCCCTAGGTGCATGGCATGGCATGGCATGTGTTTGTAAAAATGTATAATCTCACGGGTGAAAAATAGATGACACACTCGCTCGCTGCTGTGCTGTAGTTTTAGTTGTTGTTGTTGTTTTTAAAACGCTGCAGCTGTCAGCTGTGCACGAGCAGTTTTCTTTGTGCTGTGCTTCTTTACAACAACAACAATAATAATAATCGAGGAGAAACAAGAGCAACAACATACAACAGTGATAACAATAATGCCCAACGAGGAAATGGGACAGCAGAGGCCAGGCCTCTCTCAGCCCCCCTCCCAAATGTTTGAGAACATGTACCGTTGCGTGTGTTGTCAGTGTTCACAAATCATTGCAGAACACCAGAGTTGCCATCCACCCACACATGATTTATAAACCAATCGAAGAGAGTGGAAAATGTGTGAGGAAAAAAGAGAAGAAAGAAAATGCAAGCCCGTTATCAGAAGAAATGAAATGTGGTTTCTCTTATCAGCCGATGGAAAAACAGTAAATAACAGCGTTTGTTATGAAATTAGAGCGAGTAAGAAGCAATAATATAGAAAAATAATATAAATAAATAAAATAAGAATTTTATTATGGAAAAAAAATGGAATTTCTCTTGAAAAAGTTTGGAAAAGTTTTTGATTTTAAGGTATTTTAATTTTAAAGTCATCATATCAATTTATATCACATGAAAGCCCCTACTAATTAACAGACTTTGCACTTACTACAAAAAGCAAACAGAAACACAAGTGCAACTGATTCCTGAGTGGGAGAGAGGAGCAAACAATAACAGCTCTGGGACTATACACTGAGAGCTATACTCTATAGAGTCTGTATAGTCTATATAGGTATTTGCAAGTGTGTGCTGTGGAGTGAATAATCAATTGACGGAGAAGCCGATAATGATGGCAGACTGGGGACTCGGGGACTGTAGACTTCCAATTGGGGGGGTCGAATATATATGTAGGAGGGGGACAGGGGATTGCGACGCACGCCTTATTGGTAATTGCCCACACGGGAATCCCAAACGCCTTGGACATTGTACGTCAAACAGCGAAAACAATTCGTTATGTTTTTCCCCATTTCGGTTGCATTTTCAGGCAGGGCCAGAGAGCCAGCCAGCCAGCCCGAGAGAGCCAATGGCACAGACATCTACTATTTTATATAATAAACTGGCAATATTTTCAATTTTATCTTCGGCAGAGAGCTATTTATAGTCCAGAACAGCACCCACTACCCGAAAGCGATCTCTCGGCCTGTCAGTTGAGGGTGTGAGTCACTGGGAAGACGGCGAGTGGGAAGTATTTATCGAAAAAAATACAAATAAAGGTGCCAAGTGTTAAGATCGGCAGTGCCAGAGGTTGATTCTCCAAAATAATTAACTTTAAAGAAAGGAAAATGGGAAAAACGATTGAAATTTAGGAGAAAAGTGAGGAGCTAGACTCGAACTTGAAGACTAATTAAAGACTAATCACTATTTAGTGACAGATCCATAAAATGTAAGCCACTTCTGGGCTTCAGAAATAGGGGAGTGTGCGGCACACACTTCGTTCTAAGCTTATCTGAAAGGCGGCAGTGGGCACTGAACCCGACCGGAGCCACAAAAATGTATATCGCGAGGAGAAAAAACAAAAATGTGACCAGAAAACAGCAAAAAAGGTGCGTACATTGAACCTGAAGCCTGTTCAGATTCCAGCGAGAGAACAAAACAACAAGGAGCCTCTCGAGAACTGATCGTTCTCCGGCACAACACTAGGGTAGGGTATTCTGCCTCCTCATAGAGAATTATGGACCGGAAATGCCTAAAGCCAGCCACCCCTACTACCAGATCGATCCGAATCGGAAAGACATTGACCGTGAATTGGCAGAAAAGAACAGAATCGAAATTTCAACACATTCTAGTAGCAGGGCAGAGAGTACATAGGCATGGCCTCCGATTAGATTACTGACTGGAGGTGGTGGCTTATTTACGTGACATTGTTATCTCCGCAGGCCAGGGGCCTAGTCTAGGCGCTACATTATCGATGGATATAGAAAGCTTTTGGCAGCTGTTTCGGCGGGGCGGCGACAGTCTAGTCTTCCAGACAAATCAAACTCCACCACAAACTAGAAACCACTTTTAAATGTGTTTTCTGAGAAGCAGCCCAGAAGTCTCTGAATCTGGTTTTGGGTCGCGGGGCCGTCGACGAAAACAAATACGATAATAAAAACCTATTTAAATTTAATCTGAAAGCCAACGACAAAAAAAAATACAAATGGAGGATATGGAAACCAAACTACCGGCACACGTTTCTCAGTAAGAGGTTTTTTTTTTATTTTTCATTTAAATTTTAAAAGCAAGTCAAAATATGGCTAAAATTTAATAAAAATGGAGGGCTATAAGGGCTTATCGCTTTACTGATAATTTCTTTCATTTTTTAAAAGTTTAGTTTATAAATAAATGAATTAATTTTATAGTAAATAATATTTATTATTCAATAAAAATTAGTTACTCATTATTTAAAAATATTTTCACCAAAAACCAGGGCTATGGAGAGGTAATCTCATTGAAGACTCAAGAGGTCTAGCCTAAAAAGGTTTTTTTGGTATCTTCTGATTATTCTTCCATTACTTTTATATTTAAAGTCTATTTTAAGAATAAAATTGATCAATTTTGAAGAAAATACAAATACTATTCCATTAAGGTGCTAAAGTTCAAACCCTATTTCATACCTCTCATTAGTTTTTTTTTTGATAAAAACGTCTTTATAAAGCTAATCATTCATTTCATCAAAGCTTCTTTTATAAAAAGATGATAACTTTTTAAGCAAAAATAGACCAACAATGAAACTAAAAACAAAGTGTTTTCTTCCTTACTCCTATAACTGATAGAAACTCAAGTTCTAGCCCCATCCCATACCTCTTATTAGTCACATGTATTTTTTTCCTTAAAAAAAAACCCCCCAAAAATTGTTTTCTAATTAGTAGTCTTTGTTAAAATCACTCGGCGCTTTGCAATTTTAATAAAAACTAAGCCGTTTTGATTTTGAAAATAAATGAAGCACTCTGGAACTGGCACAGAGCCGCGACCAAAGAAACAAAAAACCAAAGAAAAAAATATAAATAAATTTCGAATAAAAAACTTTTTATATGTGGGGGGTTTCGTAACGAAGCAGCACCAGCAGCAGTAGCGTGTAGCAGAGCAGCGGAGTAGCGATATCTTCGGCACCAATACAGGGGCATGCTAATCAACGGAAAGCAGCAACAATCAACACCACCAGAGCCAATGGAAAACCCGATACCGAAATCCGGCCGGCCAGGTGGGGCGGAGTGGGGAGGAGAGGGTGGTGGTGATGGTGGTGGTGGTCGGTCGGTCTGTTTGTTGGCTAGAAGGCTTCGCTGAAGCCGAGAGACCAGACCAGGCCCAGAGCAGAGATTCAGTTTCGAGGCGAGAGTGAGTGGTGCTCGGTGGTGCTGTTTTGGTAATGGTGTTGGTGGTTTCGATGGCGGTGTGGTGCTTCGAAAACTTGTCTTCCCAGATTCAGTTTTGATTTCTTCTTCTTATTGGAGCAGCGGCAAGACAACAGCTCCAAAAAGTCGAACAAAAATCAACAATACTTAGCTTTGAATACTCTACTAAAAATACTAATATCTATATATCTAGTATTAATTACTAGATACTAGGCTCATTCTCTTAGAGTCTCTTAGAAGCCATAGACTCTTCCTTGTTTCAATCGCCAGCTGATGTACCTTTAGTTAGTGTATGATAAAAAACAAAATATCTTACTAAAAAACCTAATTAATCTCTAAATAATACTAAATACTTAATCCCAATCTCTTAGATAGACTCTCTTAAGCGTCATATACTCTTTCCTTTTTCAACCTCCAGCTGATGTACTCTCAGTTAGTGTATGATAAACAACAAACAATAACAAAAACAAAAGCAAGTAGCAACAGTGTTGGCAATTTGGAACTGGACTAAAAAACGGACTTGAAAGAAACCAAATAACAACAATAACCACCAACGGAGCAAGTCGCGGACTGACGACTGGTATTTCCCTCCTCTCAGTGGGGCTTGTTATGTTTGTTGTTTTTGTTGCTTTTCTGTGTCCGTCTTTCATTATAAAAAATGAATATACATTTTTTTTGTATACTATATAGTAGTAATATATACAAACAAACAAACACACATACAAACATAAAGATTGAAAATGTATCTGAGGCTATATCTTTAAAATTACTGAAGGTCACTCGAGTTGAGCGTACAATCAACTTTTTAATATTTCATTAACCAATTTTACGGCTGCTTTGGCTCTAATGCCTGTATTAAAGTTTATCGGATCGGTTTTTATTATTATTATTATTTTTTTAATATCTTTCTCTAAATCCCTCCACACCCATCTCCTCTGTAGAGTATCTTGCTAATTGAACTTCCGGAGAATTCTTCTTCCACTTCCATGCCTATACACACACACTCACAAAATAATTTGAAAAAAAAAGAGCTTTGGAAGCGTCAGCATTGGCCATCACCTTGCCTTGTCTGTGGCGCAGTAGTTTCCGGCATTTGTTGCAATTCTACTACTATTCAGCCTAACAATAAAATCGGATATAAGTATAAGAGTCTAGAGTCTAGAGTCTATTGCCTAAATGGATCATTATTCATGTGGCCTTCGTAATTAGGCCGAGGTTGAATCACAAGTCTCATCTATTTATTGAGTTTAAAGTAATAATTTGTCAAGTTTAAATTTAAGTTAGTCAGCTTAGGCTTATTATTCATAGAATTCTTGGAAGGAATTAATGAGCAAAGCAAGCTTCTTATCCAGAGCCTGGGTTTCATTTATTTCTTATCTTTTATTTTGTAAGACTCCCCTTGTAAGTGTCTGTCTTACTTTCAGACTCGAAAACCCCAAAACCCAACCCACAACAAGCCATAAAAACCTCGCGCGGTATGCATGTGAAAAAAAAAATATACGAAAAATTATATAAACATTATAGCTTGTAGTGCTGAGCGTGAGTATGACTAAAAGCCAACCACAAAAAAAAATAAATAAAAAATAAAAAAAGATACAAAAACAACCTCAAGTACATATAACTACCAAAGCAAGAGCGAGAGCAACAACAACAGAGACAGACAGAGACAACCAATATGTAACAAGTCGGGTGGCAATAATAACAACAAAAGCAACAACAAATAACTAGGGCTGTCAACTACTTTTGCTTTTGTTGTTCCTGTTTGTTGTATTATTCGAGTTGGCTTCTCAGCCACGACGACTACGACGAATGTGTGCCAAAGTTAACGACGAATTACACTAATAAACATGTCTTAACGTGTCAAAACAGGTCCGGACAAGAAACTAGAACTGTCTTAAGAGTCTTAAGCCTCTGATTGGAGAACTATTATTTTAGCCACCACTGTGGGGTGAACCTAGTTGGTTTATTTTTTAACGTGTCAAAACATGTCCGGACAAGCAATTAGAACAACTGCAACTTCAACTAAAATACTCATTTCATGAGCAAAAGATTACTATTATTTTGTCCACCACTATGGGGTGGACCTGGTTGGCAATAATTATGCACCTAGTTGGCAATGCGGCGAGCTTGGCTTGCAACGACTAATTGGCTAATTAGACAACACTGTACCACAGAGAGAGATAGAGAGGGAGAGAGAAACTATTGAAGCTATTTCGATTACATGTGTCGCCAAAAACAAAAAAACTTGGATATGGGAATGTATGACACAAATAAATGCCCGAACGAACACGCCCTGCAAACATAATTGTCAACTATAAACCTATTTTCGGTGACAATCGAAGCAAAAATAGAGGTTTGGATTGTGGTGGCCAAAAGCGGAAGCCACTGGCAATTACAAAACTATTGAACCAATTAAGTTAAGGCTATTAGTGAGTCTGGCAGTGTTGGATATTGGCTTCAGTTTTTAAGCCATAAGCTAGCTTCAAAATAATACAACTATTATTAATTGTATTACTAATTTATATTTTTAAACCATTTATTAACAAAAATAATGTAGCCTTTGAGCCATTTTTTCGCCTAAATGAGCTTTATAATCAATAGTTAGCAACACTGCTGATGGCAAGAGAGCCGAGAAGAGAGGAAGAAACGGAAACCACAATGGCGACCGACCGTTGACAGAGAAAACAAACGAAACGAAACGAGAGAGGGTGGCAGGCAGGCAGGGGTCGATGGGAGGCACAAAATGAGACACAAAACGAAACGGCATTTGCCATATGACCATTTATGTTTTGGCATTTTCGCTGCGTATACATTTCCATATGCAAATATTAATGACCTTCACTTTCACCTCCCGTGCCCAGTGCCCAGTAATGCAAAAGGGAGAAGCCGATGAGCGGACGACCATCGAAAAAAAGAGCAAGGCAAAGAGCATCGATAAATGCGATCAGTGAGGATAGATGATAAGCGTTGATTAATTTTCATACAACATTCCCATACAAGTACAGCGGAACGCTTTAAAAATAAATTAACTCGTACACACGTAGTCTCTTCCACAAAACAAAAAATCATCAATTGCTGTCTGAACTTTGTGGCAGTGTATGTAAGGTGGTTTACGTGAGTGTTGGGGCGACGAATAATCTGGCAAAAAAAAATAATAATAATAACAACAACAACAAAGGCAGCGAATCGAACTGAAGCACGGCCTTCTCTCCGAGCAACAACACAATTACTGTAAATAGGTAAAATAACAAGACAACCAGCAGTTGCACAAATATTAAAAGCCCCACACACACACATACAAATAGACACACGCCAAAGGTATTACGGTAATCAATGTCAAATGCCGAACTGTTGTTGTAGATTCATTGGAGGTTTGGAGGAGGAATGGGGGGCACTCTAACTGAAAGAAGAAAAAAAACAACAAGGAGCTTTGAAAGAGCGGCACACGCTCCCACGGAAAGAGAGCCAGTGTGGAGGAGCGGAGCGAGTGATACGCGTCAAATGTCAAAATGAAAAAGATCAACAACAAAAACAACAATCGCCCCACTAATAATTGCTCTTCGGTGTTGTTCTTCTTGGAGAGAGCAATTTTTAAAACGAATGAACAACGTATTGAAAGCTAAGATAATATTTACATTTCTTATTTGTGTTTCATAGTTTGTGGATTTTAAGCGCAAGTAAACTTTTCGAAATACCAACACACACACAGACTACATGGCGGATATAAAAAAGCACCACTTGTTGTTGCTTCGATTGAATGCAGTGCGTGCGAGCAGGATGGCCTGATTAGTTTCGTGCTCGCGTTCGCAAAAGCAAGGCAAGATCGTCACCAATACAACCGCAGATGCAGTTCACACACACACAATATACTTTCACTTCTTGTATTGAATTTTTATTTTATTTTTTTTCTGCTTTATTTCTACTGGCGCCACGTTGTTGTTGTTAGATATGGGCTTTAGGCATATATTTATGCAAGCGGAAGGCCCTCGGCAACAGAGCCATTTCGATACACCTGATTTAGTTAAAAAGAAAACAAGTTCAGAACTTGGTACTTAGGCTCTCTCTCTCTCTCTGTCTGACTCTTGACCACCCTCGCCCCCTTCCCTTATTTGTGCATTACTGCATAAATAGTCGCACTACATCTACCGCAACAACACCCGTCTCTCTCTCTCTCTCTCTGGTGCTCATGCGATTTATGCAATGTCGCATTACTGTTATTGTTTACTTGCAACTATGAGTAACTGGGATTATTATGAAAAACAAA
The DNA here is from genome assembly GCA_035045925.1 of Drosophila atripex. Lineage (NCBI taxonomy): Eukaryota > Metazoa > Arthropoda > Insecta > Diptera > Drosophilidae > Drosophila > Drosophila atripex. Next base: position 10,310,235 of record JAWNOP010000012.1, on the reverse strand, counting down.
TTCCAGCTGCCATTTATTGGCAAAGGGTGCAAAAATAAACACTTTCGTTATTTCATTAACATATTTGTTTTTATTTTCAGTAAAAAGATAAAAAAAAAAGGTATTTGGGTGAGAATTGGCACTAATCGTGGTGAAATCACAGGTAGGTCGGCATTCCAAAAGAAATATCATGTTCTTTCATGAAATGCGCTGTCAATGCTGACGTCACAAAATAGAAGCACATTCCAAAGACTTCAAGACGCGACAAGGATAATGGCAACGAGGCAGAAATCCAATTAGAAAAAGCAGATGAGACAACAAACACGAGACACGAGTGTTAAAATTAGACACCTAAACTTTCTGGTGCTCTGTTCCCACGTTGGTTCTCTAGGATAACTTCCACACACACACGCACACTCTGCTCTGCCCACTCACCACAAGTACAGACATGGTACATACATAGACGCACGCCCACAGTGCAACAGCGTCGGAACAAAAAAAAAAAAGAGATGTTAAAATGGGGGCAGGGACAGAAGACGACGAAGAAGAGCAGTAGCAGTGGCGGCAGACAACGGGAACAGCTGCGAGTAAATTAACATAAATTGTACGCGAAATTGGGGTTGATAATGCGCGGCATACGGCATATTGTTTATCGGTTTTTCTACAACTACCACTACAACATTCCAGCAATTTCCTGGCCAGGCCTGGCTCCCTCCTCCCCCCACCCCCAACACATTTCTTTCAACTATCCTGAGCACACTCTCTCTACACTCTCCCACTTGAATGCTTCTTCTTCTTCTTACTTGTGTGTTGGCATATTTTGGTTAAGTACTTTAAAGGCAATTTTTTCGGTTTTGGGGTATTGTAGACACTTTGAAATTATTGTATACACGAGAGACTTGGCTGTTACTATTTCATTATAAATTTAATTAAATCGCATTGTGAATACGGCGACGGCGAGTCGAGTTTTTCCAATTTTTTTTTTCGCTTTTGTCGTTTTTAGTTCCCTTGTTCGCAATTGGAACGACTGAGACGGGGCGACCGACGAAACGCGCGTGCATAACACGCACACACACAGAGGCATGTGCACATATACACAGTGGAGAAATCAATCAAGAGCGCACCGTACGCGGCCGGAGGAAAAAGGGGGAGTGGAAAAAATCACATATGTGTGAGCGTCAGTGCAAGTGCGACAAGATTTTCCATATTCCACGCATCTTTGTTTCATATGCACAATTTTTTTCTTTTTTCTTATTTTTGCTATTAGCCTTTTTTGCTTCTTTCTTACACAATATTTGTGGTAAATTCAGGTTTTTGCACACACTTCTCAGACAGGTTACACACTGGATTTCTTTCTTTGCACTAAACGGAGCCGCCGCTATGACGAGTAATGCACGTATTCCCCTAAATTACAGTTTTTTCTAGTGTTAATAATGTAAGTGGTTTAACAAAAACTCAGAAATCACGTCATGGCTGCCACGTCCAAGCAACAAAACGAAAAATGAAATGTGACCAGATACCGTTTCTCTCTTGGGGCTTTCTAGCTTCCATCCCTTTATCGCAACGTTTTTATTACGCGGTCACATTGGGGGTGATTTTAGCTGCTGCCGCGAGTGGCCACACTGTGCGAATGTGGGGAAAAACTATTTTTTGTTTTGTTTAAGACATCGTTCATAGTATAATGCTTAAATTATAATTCTTATCTAGCTTAAAAAATATTTAAAAATACTTTCCAACAAATGGCATTTACCGGCCAGCTCTTTCAAAGCAGGGACCAAAACAACAGTAAAAAAACAGATGTTTTGGTGTGCGAGCAGGACGGATACATGACCTGCATTTGCGAAACAGGAGAACACAAAATGCAATAATAAACTTGTGTGTAATGAAAGAGAACCAAAAGCCCAGAAAAACGCGCCACAAAGTAAAAATTTCACAATATTAGAAATAATAGTCCAAAATATGGACGTCACTCTTTAATGACACTTCCAATTGGCTATTTTATCACAATAAACAATGAAACGGGGGTCTAGAGGGGGGACGAGCAGCACACGCTGCGCGGCATCGACGCTCTCGACTCTCTCGAACATGACCACGGTTCTTCGCATTCTGGTAGCCGAATTTTTCAGGCCGACAATTTGCCGACTAAAACAATGCACTTACCTTGAAAATTATCGTCGTTCTCTTCCTCTGATGCCATGCTTGCAGTTTAACGCAACTTTTCCGCTGTTTGTGCACACGAAAATCGTCTAATTTTCACAACAAATAATTAAGCACACACAGACACGACGAGAAAAAAATAGACGAGTTGTAAGCGGCTTCAACAAATACGTTCGCCATATTGAGAAACGAGAAAATGAGAAACGAGCAGGGTTGCTCTCCGATAGTTGCAGTGAGCTGGTAACACTAAACTTTAATTTCAGGGGCGCTCTCTTAAAAGGGGTTTCTTCAACTATTTGTTACCGATTTACAAAGTATAATGACACACATAGGGTCAAATAGTAAATCATAAAAGTGTATAAACAATTTAGGATTGCAAATATTTGCATGTCAGGAGATTTCATGGCCTGAGATTACAGTCTGAACCCCACCTGGCTGCGCTTCTGACATCGTAGCAGACAACCCTGTCTGGAAGAAATTTTCACTGAAAACGTTGTGGGGAGGAATTGTTTTATTTGCAAAACCCTGTGGGACAATTCGGGACAATATACAATTAAATCGCTCGAGGAATGTGCAAAGTTTTCGGTAAATAACTCTTACTTTTTAGTCAGACCCATTTAATTGCGAATTATGTCGTCCATTATAACGCGCAAGGATGGCGACGCCAACGACCAAAAATTGGCAAGAAAGCGCGGCGCCGATGGAGGCGTCGTCGAAGCGACCAAGAAATCCCGCTTCGACGTCAAGGAGAAGAATGGCGGCGATGAAATTACAACTGCAGCCACATCCTCGCTAAGTTCGAAGGAGATCAAGATGATGATGGTGAACGCCCAGCGAGAGATCGAGGAACGCAAGCGGGCACTGAGTAATCTGCGGGATAAGGACCCCCTCCTAGCGTCCGTGCCTCAGATCGGCATGCCAGTGGCCCTCGCCACCCAGGCTTTGGCCAAGAGGCCAACCCCGGAGGACTCGGAAAAGGCCAGGAAGATAGCCGAGCTACAGGCGCAGATTCGGGCCAAACTAACTGGCAACCTAGCTAGCCTGATCCAGCCATCAGTAGCTGCAGCAGCAGCGGCTGCGGCTCAAGCTCAGGAACGCCCCAAACCCCTGATCCTGGACGAAGAAGGTCGGACGGTGGACAAGAGCGGGCGTGCCATTAATATTCCAACTGTAACGCCTACCCTGAAGGCCAACATCCGCGCCAAGAAACGGGAGGTGTTTCAGAGGCAGACGGGCGTTGGCGACCGGGGTGGCGAGGCATCCAGCTCGGCGCAAGATGAAGCTATCAAGTACTTCGACGATAGGATCGCCCAGAAACCAACGGTACGGACCAAGAGAACCCTGCGCTTCCATGAGCCCGGCAAGTTTCAGCAGCTGGCGGAGCGGATGCGCATGAAGAGCCAGCTGGAAAGGCTACAGAATGAGATTTCGCAAATAGCCAGGAAAACTGGAATCTCATCAGCCACCAAATTGGCGCTAATTGCTCCCAAGCAGGATATGCCGGATGATGTTCCCGCCATGGAGTGGTGGGACTCGGTTATATTAACCCAGGACCTTGAGACTCTGGACGATGCGAGCGGTAAGATAAGCATAAGGCAGACGGCCATTAGCAACCTCATTGAGCACCCCACACAGATGAAGCCGCCAAGTGAGTATAGAAACTGAATTCCTAAACGTTTTCAAGGAAATAAACATTTTCTCTTCACCAGATGAACCCTTGAAACCTGTCTATTTACCGGTATTCCTTACCAAAAAAGAGCGAAAGAAGCTGCGTCGCCAGAACCGCCGCGAGGCCTGGAAGGAGGAGCAGGAAAAGATCCGATTGGGCCTGGTGGCACCGCCTGAGCCCAAGCTACGCATATCCAATCTCATGCGGGTGCTTGGTTCAGAGGCCGTTCAAGATCCAACCAAGATGGAACAGCATGTGAGGGAGCAGATGGCCAAGCGACAGAAAGCCCACGAGGACGCCAACAATGCCCGAAAGCTGACCAGCGAGCAGAAGAGCGAAAAGAAACAACGAAAACTGCGCGAAGACACCAGCTGCGGTGTACATGTGAGCGTGTATCGGATTCGCGATTTGCAGGACAACCAAAGCAAGAAGTTCAAGGTGGAGACGAACGCCAAGCAGCTGCAGATGACCGGCAGCGTGGCTCTGTTCCGCGACTGCTGCGTTGTCGTTGTGGAGGGCGGTCCCAAGCAACAGAAAAAGTACCGTCGCCTCATGCTGCACCGCATCAAGTGGGAGGAGGACATAGCCAAGGGTAACGATGGCCAGGACGTGCCCAACTCGTGCGTGCTTGTCTGGGAGGGCACCAGTCAGCGCCGGCATTTCGGCGAGATTAAGTTCAAGGTGTTTCCCATGGAGAAGATGGCCCGTGAATTCTTTCAGAAGCATCAAGTGGAGCACTACTGGGACCTCGCATATTCCGGAGCCGTACTAGAAGCCTCTACGGACCAGCAGTAGAAGCGAGTCGTTGTGACCGAAAGCATTTTAGAAATTTAAGAATAAAATTTACATAACTTTGGATAGCGAAACAAGTCTGAATTCTACTGTCGTTTGGAGCGCTACGCATTTGTTATCTTTGTCGGAATCATTTGGCGACTTTTGAAGTGCAAAATTATAAATAAAAGTAATTTCCTACTTAGTTCCAAATCTTGAATTTCATTTATTTACATTCTTTTCACATAAGGATCTTCTTTGATATTCGACTGGATGAACTCATCCAGTCCCTTTTGCTGCAGTCGTTCAATAATCTCCTTCAGCCTCTTATCCTCCAGTGCGCTTTCTGTCTTTTCGCGCAGATCCAGCTCGTGCTGCTCCCTCACCCGGGTGGTCAGCACTTGACGGATTATCTGCCTCAAGGACTTATTCACAGCCAGTGTGTAGTCCACCAGCTTAACATAGGTGTCCGGGGTGAGGTACCCACACTGTTGACACTGCGCGATCTGATCAAATGTGTCCATACTGGCGGTGATGACCAAACCATGTTCCTCGGGAGCAGACCCACTTGCAGCTTCAACTGGGACTCCGCGATGCTTCGACAGTAGTTCTTCCACCTTGGAGCTGGGGTTCAGGAAAACGTGATTGCGATAGATACACGCCGTAGAGGCTGTAATCAAATCATATGTCGAAATGCCGCATTCAACCAGAGCCACGCCACAGCAATTGATGGCGGTGCTCAGCAGGCAGCCATCGTCGTCTAGGATCAGCACTCGGATGTCGAGCTGAAAGTTGAGGAACTCGGTTCTGCAGACGACCGGCTCGAGTGCCTTGGTCAGCATGCTACCCAAGTGCCGTTCCCGGTCTGGAACGGATTCCAGCTCGCCGGTGGCGAAGGCAGCGAAGTTCACATAGCAGTTGATGACCCCCATGTTCATCCGCCGGGCACTGGCGCGCATAAGCTCATGTGGGGGCGCGACAATAGCCAGGACTTTGGTGTTGCCATATTCCATGTAGGCAGAGCCTCTGACTGTTGTAAGTACTCCGGCGCGAATGACTAAAGAAAAAATCATATTTGAGTTTTTGTCAGTTATGGTTAGTTATAAGAACCAACAGGTTTTTCGTGGTGTGAACTTTTTGGGCTCATTGGAGGGTTTTTCCAGGCTTTCAAAGAACTCCTCGCAGTCCGTCGGTGTGGTGTACAGGTTGTCAGCAATTGTGGCGCCATCGAGCAGGCTGTTCTTGGTCTGTGTCACCCGTAACATAATTTCTTAACCGTAAACAAATAAAATCTACATGTGGGCCAAAAACATGAGCCGCTAAGTAGACCGAGTGTGACCATTCTTCTCCATTAAAAAATACTATATTATTTAAAAATGTCTGGTAAATGTAATTTTAATTTAACAAAAATTTATTAAAACTGAAGAGTATCAACAAATTAATACAATTCCTTAAATATTATAATTATCAAAGAGTATTTAGATATATTTTTCCATTTAGATGTTCAGAAAGCTTTAATTACACCAATTAATTGTTTTTAAATTCAAAAGATGTAACTCTCTCTGATTTAGAAGTCTTTTGTTTGTAAAACCAAAAAATAAGTGTCGAAAAATTTGAAAGCCCAAGTACAATTAGAAATCGCTCATATTAATTATTTTTGGTATTTAAGGAGGAAACTGCTGACACATCTAGCCAAACTCGAAACTCGCCATCCGGTCACACCGGCAAAAATCGCTGTGTAATTCTGCTCCGAAACAACGAAAAAAGAGGAACAAAAACTAACCATTTACCACGGAAAGCGGAACAAAATATACATTTTCCATTCAAATAGAACTGTAAGCCACAGAAAATCTTAAAGATGACTGGCGAGACCAAGCAGGAGAAGAAGCAACCGGTGCCGGCTCCCGCCGATGCCAAGGACTTGAAGGCGAAGCAGGCAGCATCCGACGGGGCGAAGGGTGGCAAGAAGGAGGAGAAGGACAAGGAGCAGCCCGAGCTGTCCGATGAGGACCAGCAGCTGCAGGAGGAGCTGGAGCTGCTGGTGCAGCGCCTGCAGGAGTCGGACAAGAAGCTCTACCAGCCAGCCCTGGAGATGATGGCCAAACTGATACGAGCCTCCACCACGTCGATGACCTCGGTGCCGAAGCCGCTGAAGTTCATGCGGCCGCACTACGAGACCATGAAAAAAGTGTACAAGCAGATGCCCGACGAGCAGACCCGCCAGTTGTGCGCCGATATCATCTCGGTGCTGTCCATGACGATGGGCAGCGGCAAGGACTGCCTGGCCTATCGTTTCCTCTGCGACCGGAAGCAGCGCATCGGGGACTGGGGCCACGAGTATGTGCGTCACTTGTCCGGGGAGATCTCCGCCCACTACCACGACACCACCGGCGACTTCCGTACCCAGCTAATCGAACTGGTCAAGCAGATCATTCCCTACAACATGGAGCACAACGCGGAGGCGGACGCCTGCGATCTGCTCATCGAGATCGACCACTTGCACTTGTTGAGCGACTATGTGGACGAGTCGGCTTACCCCAGAGTATGCCTGTATCTGCAGTCGTGCTATCCTTACGTCCCCGAGCCAGACAACACTATTATTTTGGAGACGGCGCTGCAGCTGTCGCGTAAGTTCACCCAGCACACACAGGCTATGCGACTGGCCCTGATGCTGAACGACATGGACAAGATTGGCGAGATATTCAAGGAACCCAAGGAGCCGGCCATGCAGAAGCAGCTGGCATTTATGCTAGCCCGCCAGCAGATCTGCCTGGAGCTGGACGAGTCTGTGCCGGACTATGACGACTTGATGGAGATCATGTCCAACGCTAACTTGAACAAGCACTTCCTCAACCTGGCGCGTGAGCTGGACATCATGGAGCCGAAGACTCCAGAGGACATCTACAAGTCGCATCTGGACAACTCGCGGTCGCGCTTTGCTTCCATCCAGGTGGACTCGGCGAAGCAGAACTTGGCGGCCAGCTTCGTGAATGGTTTTGTCAACGCGGGCTTCGGCGTGGACAAGCTGCTCTCCGAAGACGGTAACAAGTGGCTGTACAAGAACAAGGAGCACGGCATGCTCTCGGCCACCGCTTCTCTGGGCCTCATTCTGTTGTGGGATGTCGATGGGGGTCTGACCATGATCGACAAATACCTGTACTCCACGGACGATAACATTAAGTCTGGAGCTCTGCTGGCCTGTGGCATTGTCAACTGCGGTATCCGGAATGAGGTGGATCCGGCGCATGCCCTGCTTTCCGACTACATCGACAACCAGAACACTTGCATGCGCGTGGGTGCCATTCTCGGCCTGGGAATAGCCTACGCTGGCTCGAATCGGTCCATTGTCATCGACACTCTGAAGACCGTGTTCTCCTTCGGCAGCAACAACAAGAGCTCGGCCAGCGTGGAGATTCTGGGCATCACTGCCCTGTCCCTGGGTCTGATCAGTGTGGGCTCCTGCAACGCTGAGATCACCGAAATCTTGCTGCAGACCATCATGGGCTTGACCAAGTCGGACCTGAAGGATACCTACACGAGGTTCCTGTTTCTGGGCCTGGGTCTCCTCTACCTGGGCCGCCAAAAGTCCACCGAAGCTGTCATGATGACCCTGGAGGTTCTGGAGGAACCACACCGCAGTATGGCCACCACCATGGTCGACATTTGCGCCTATGCTGGCACCGGAAACGTTCTCAAGATCCAGCAGCTGCTCCACATCTGCTCCGATCACTACGAGACCACCAACGCAGACGACGAGAAGGACAAAAGCAAAAAGGACAAGAGCAAGGAGAAGGTACCGAAATAATAATACTTTTTTCTTAATTTTTTAACCAAAAATGTATTTGTTTTTAGGATAAGGAGAAGGAGAAAGAAAAGGAAAAGGAGAAGGAGCGCGAGAAGGACCTTTCGGCCACACAATCCATTGCAGTGCTGGGCATCGCCCTGATCGCCATGGGCGAGGATATTGGCGCGGAAATGGCATACAGGTCCTTTGGCAACTTGCTGCGCTATTGCGAACCTGCCATCCGACGGGCTGTGCCCTTGGCCTTGGGCCTCATATCCGCGTCCAATCCCAAACTAAACATCCTGGATACGCTGAGCAAGTTCTCACACGACAGCGACGCCGAGGTGGCCCACAACGCCATCTTCGCCATGGGTCTGGTGGGCGCCGGCACTAACAACGCCCGCCTAGCGTCGATGCTGCGCCAGCTGGCCCAGTACCACTCGAAGGACCCCAGCAACCTGTTCATGGTGCGCATCGCCCAGAGCTTGACGCATCTGGGCAAGGGAACGCTCTCGTTGAGTCCTTATCACAGCGATCGCCAGCTCATGAATCCCATGGCCGTTGCCGGTCTGATGGCCACCCTCGTCTCACTGCTGGATGTCAAGAACCTGATCCTGAACCGGTCGCACTATCTGCTCTACACCCTTGTGCCGGCCATGCAGGCCCGCATGCTGATCACCTTCGACGAGGAGCTCAACCAGCTGCAGGTCCCGGTCCGTGTGGGCATCGCCATCGACGTTGTGGGCCAAGCCGGCAAGCCGAAGACCATCACCGGCTTCCAGACGCACACCACGCCCGTCCTGCTGGCCATCGGCGAGCGTGCCGAGCTGGCCACTGACGAGTATTTGGCGCTTACTCCGGTCATGGAGGGATTCGTCATATTGAAAAAGAATCCCAACTTTGTTAAATAGAGAAGTGCATTCAACCATCTAATATTTAAGAATGAAATTAAAGTTCAGTAACTAACTCCCAGAAAATGTCTGTTCGCTTCGGAGGCAATCTAATGTCATTAAATACAAAATATACATACTTTAAAAAATAAAAAATCATTTAAACAAAAAGTGTTTTTAAATTAGCGGAAGAAGAAGGGAATTATTTTCAAAATATATATTTAAATTCAAAATAATCTTAAAATGGAATTGATTTTGTCAGAAATTCTCAGCAAACACCCTCAATTAAATACAAAAATATTTAAATGCACTGTAAAAATATATATGCATAATTTATTCAGCACTCTTTAAATATATATATATATTTTTTTTTTTTGCATTTTTAGTTTTTGAGTTTTTATTTGTGTAAGTATGTTTAAATGTAGCTGTGTAATTTTTTTTTGTTTCTGTGTAATTTTGGAATTATGTTTAGCTTGTCAAGTTTTCAATTTTTGATTTTAAAAATAGATTTGCTTATTGCTGTAAATATATTTGTATCCACTCGGCACTAATTACAATCATTAAGTTTGTTTTATTCTTAGTCACAAAAGCTATTCAACATGATCCAAAATAACCGATATAAATCGATTACGAGGCCATTCAAATTGGTTTTGAATTTATCCTGCCGGCTAAGACCTACGACCTGTATCTGTATTTAATCGTTATTAATAAGTAACTGGCATACAAATTATAATAAAAACCATTTCGATCGCTTCGATTTGGATGTAAAACTGAAACTATACTTGGAGTGGTCCGCGCATTTATTACAAAAACAAAGCGAGAGGCCCAGAACCCCCGGTTCTTTTTTGGAGTCAATTTCGAATCCAACACAAGGTCCAACATCAAGGTTCGATTAAAATATAACACAACATAATATAAATGATCCGTAAACATAGGGAGTGTAAACATTGCCTGGCCTGGCGACAAAAATATTAAACAAATATGCCCTGCGATGGTCAGTGGGAGGTGAACGAGGCGGACGATGAGGAGGAGCAGCAGCAGCAGCAGGGACGTCGCTTGCGTCAGCGCCTCTCGTACTTAGCCGGCACCGAGAGCCTGGTGCGGACTCCTCCCGCCGATCCATTGGACTTGCTCCTTTCCGAGGTAGAGCGACGACGGGCGATTAGACGCTTCCTGCTGCTGCTGGTGTTGCTATTTGCTGGCAGTGTGTGGTTATTGCTTTTGTTGGTGCGGCTCCCTCCGCCTCCATTGGCTTGTCCAGTTCCAGTTCCTGTCCCTGATCCTGCCCTGGGGCTTCCGTCGCTGTATCGCTGTCGCTTGGTCAACGCCGCATTACCTAGACGCATGGAATGGTGGAGGGACGAGAGTAGAACGATTAGAAAAAGTTATGGTAGATGGGGGAAAAAATAATTTACTATTTTATTAATTGCCTACGCAGTTGTCGTCAACTGGGAGTGCAATTCCATTTACTCCCACAGGACTATCATCGTCATCACCGATACCAACATCGACAGCATTGTCGCTGAAGGCCACCAACTCGGGCACATCCGCCGTCGACGGCTCCACATCAGCCACATCATCCACATCATCTGCCAAAGCACACGCGTTCACATTTCGAAAGAATTCAGTGAAAATCCAAAAGAAACAAAATGAAAATGTAAAGAGAAAGAGAAACATCCGGGTTTGCACATCCGGACATAAAAATTTTGATTGAAATTTTGATTTTTTTTGTTGTTTGTGGCATTTGTGGTGAACTTATGACGATGGAGAGAAAGAGAGATGTTAATGTGGTTCATATGTACACATGAATTGCAGTCCACCATCCTAATGGCGATGGTTACAAGGAGCTGGGCGTGCCCCTCAAGTTTCAATATTTTTAGTGTCTTGAGGAATGAGGGGAGTACATGAATATCTTACAATATAGCTAAATACGATGATGGAACTTCCCTAGAAGCCCTCGGATTACACTACTCTCAGATTACAGATTACAGCATTAGACCCCCAAGCCGTGACATGACTACGATGAGTATGAGACTGAATTGCTCGAACATGATCTCCGTGGCTGAAACGGAACGTACCTTTGGCGCTCAGTTTTCGTTTTGATCCCTGGCCCTGGCCAGAGTCGGATAGACGTGTTCCGCTGCTGCTGCGTTTCAGACCGGGATCGGAGCGGCGCTCCCGTGTGCTGGCCATGTTGGAGGCCGGCTGATCGGCACTCTTCTTGGCCACATTCTTGCTGTTATTGGAGCCAGTGCCGCTGCCACTACCAGTACTGTTTTCTTGGGCAGATCCGGAGGAGGAGGCGGCACTAGAACGCTTCAAGTGGGCGGGCATCCGCTTGGGCGGTTGCATGGCGCTGCAACTCGTCGCTGCACCGCTTGTGGAGGAGGTTGAGGAGTTAGTGGCAGCATTAGTTGGCAGTGTTGGCTTTTGTGGCGACTTGAGAGTCTTGGGATCCTCCTGCTTCTTGTGCATTCCCACCTCCAGCCAGTACTTAAGCTGAGCCTCGCGCTGTCGCTGCATCATTTCCTGGCCAGCCCCGTATTTGCTCAGCATTCCCTGGAGCTTCTGCACCGTCTTGTACACCGTTTCGGCCGCAATCAGGCCGTAATCGAAAAGGGAGCACATGTGCAGAATAAAGTTGCGGTAGAGATTCTTGCGTACAATCTCATGACCCTTGGCATCGAGGAACATCTCGCAGGCCAGCGGCAGTTGGCAGTCCCCAACGAAGCCGTGCCGCATAACATGGAGGTTCCACAGCTTCATAAGCTCCTTCTCGCCTTCATTGACGTCCGAGAACTCGTCGATCATCTGTATGGTCTTCTGGCGCAACCACAACGGATCGCTCTCTCCCTCAGAGTCGATGTCCAGCTCCTTGGGATGGACAGGAAGGCAGGTCTCAGTATGGTGGTAAAGCCTGCAAGGACGGTTACATATTCAGAGCTTCAGTTTTCCCATGGTTTTCTATTAAACCCCGCTCACCTGTTGTGCCCGGTTATGTAGGACCTCTGGTTACTGATATCGTCCTCGTCCAGTTCCAAGAACTCGTCCAGGCAAGTCTTTTGACGGCGTGGCCGGCAGACCATCAGGCTGGTCACTGAAGTGCGACGAACCGGACCACAAGTCCGAGCAAAGGACGAGCCAGACGGCCCAGCCAGATCGTACGGCGATCCAGCATAGGAGCCATCGTACGCATCATTGATGGTCACATCAATGCGTGCCCCACTGCCCGCCGGCTGATATGTGAAGTTGAAACGGGCATGGCAGAGTTTCAGGTGCTTCAACAGCGCGTACAGTCGCAGGCAGTCTAATCCGCACCAGGGACAAATCAACTCCTGCGTGTACTCGGTCTGCTGGCGGGTATTGTTGCTGTACATAAAGTTGTACACGATCTGTATGTGCTCCGGCGAAGATTTACAAACAATCCCACCGTTCTTCAATCCGCTACAGTTGTTGTTATTGCTGTAATTGTTGTTATTGTGATTCATTTCACACCCGGCGACCGCATCCAGATGTTGGACATAGCGCTGCAGCTCCGCCGCCGATATAATCTCAGGAAGCGGCTCATTGGAGAGCGTCAAATGGAACTTGAGCATGGGACTCTGCTGGTAGACGTCGTAGGTCACCGAGAGCGGAATGTAGCTGTCGGGCATGGTTTCCCAGGTGCATTTCTTTGGCGAGAAGGACTTAATGCTCGAAGAGTTGAGCGGCTGGAGCATGGCCTCGTACTCGCCCTCGGTAATGAAACCAGTCGACTTCTCGTACAGGATCAGCTCTGAACCGAAGATCTTCTCGTTCCGTCGTGGTCTCTTAATAGGTGGAGTTTCTGGAAATGGAAACGATTTCATTTGAAGATCCATAACTCTCTCCTCTTTCCGATCTTTACCTGCATTTTCGTCGTTGCATGAACTCATCGCCAGGACCTTGATGCGGAAGAGCAGCTTGTAAAGCGTGTGCTGCTCGCCCATCGGCCGCATCGACTGCAGCGGTATGCTCAGTGCCGAGTGCTCCCCAATGCGCTCCTTTGGATTATAAACAATTTGCGAGCTCTTGCTCAGCAGCTCCTGAAAGTCCAGCGTACTGTCCTTGCGCTTGCTGCGAGTAATCTTGTACAGTGTTGTCTCCACACATATCGATTCCCCTGCTTCACAAAGCAACTGCTCTTCCAGCAGATCCTCTCCAGTGGCATCGGGCGCTGTTTTAAGCTTCTCGTGCAGCGAATCATAGATAACGTGCAGGTAGTTTTGGGTTACGGCTTCCGACTTTTGCACAATACTGTCCAGTATGGAGTTGACTTTGAAGCTGGCCCGTTTTTTATTGTTGCGCGACATTCGTTCCTTCATGTAGCTAAGTGTGCGGTTCAAAAATATGGGCTAAGGGCGATGCGACGGAAAGAGATTAGGTATTAGTCCATCTGGGTCATGGACATACTCACATTTGTCTCGTGCCGATTGCGCAGGTAACGATAGATCTGCGTGGGCTCTACAGAGGATTCAAGATATAGAATGATGCTTATTGTGCCGGACTACCAGCTGTACTTACTCTCGAACGCCTGCAAAAAGAGTTCCTGCTCCTGCTGGTGTCCATTGAGTTTCGCATGTGTATCGTTTCCCGTTGCCGTACTGCCACTAGCACTTGGGTTTGCGGCGTCGACCACTCCGTTGGAGGACATTCCATTGATGCCATTAGCCGGAGCATCTACGCTACTGTCTTTCTCGCGTTTTTTCGCTGGAGCCATTGTGTGATTTAGTGGGGAGGCGGGGCGGGGTTGAGGAGATTAGTCTACGTATCGCAAACACAAGCTGCCTTGCCAAAACACGCACTGTTTCCACGCACTAAACCATGCGCTTGTCCTTTAGAACATTTTCACCATTTAGTTTCGGTTTTTGTTTTTATATTTGCACCGCTTTGTGTGTTTTTGCCGTTTTCCTTTTCGGCGCGAAATCTTTTGCTTTTGTCTCAGCGTTATTATAGGAGTATGTGGAACGATACGATTGCATGATACATTAAGAAATATGGTTGTTAGATACAATGATTTTTGAATGCAAAGATTTGAATGCAAAGAATATGAATAGCTTTGAACATATTTATATATACATTTATTATTTCCACGTTTACAGCAGTTAAGTTTATCTTGAGTCTAAAAATATGGAGGTGTATAAGCAAATATCAAACATGCAGACATTAGGAATTTACCAGCACTGGAAAAATAAACACATGTGGCAGCACTGTGAGTTTCCAACTCACGGTCACACTGCAAAACCTCACATTTTCAGCTCGAAATATTGTTTCATTTATTAAAAACTTGGGAAATTACAATTTTAAAAGAACCAAATTGTGTATTTATAAATTCCTGCTAGAGCCAAACCATCAAAATGGATAAAAACAGCGCTGCCTTGTACAAAAAGATGCAGACCGAAGTTGAGTCATACCAGAACCTGCAAAAGTGTAAGAAAAACCATCTGTTCCTTTGATTCCTTTAATTTTAATTAATTAACTCTGCGGCCAGCCTGCGTGAAGATGGTCAAGCAGCGGGCCCTACTGGAGAGCCAACTGAACGAAAACAAATGCGTGCTGGACGAGCTGAATCTTTTGGGGCCGGACAATAAGGTCTACAAGCTCTTCGGCCCGGTGCTGGTCAAGCAGGAGCTGGAGGACTCACGCCAGAACGTGGGCAAGCGCATTGAATATATCTCCAAGGAGCTGAAGAGTTCCACCGACACACTTGAAAACATGTAAGTACTCCAGCAGCTCAATGATTGTGGTTTTCCGTTTTAAAGCCGCAAAAACGCGAAATTCCAAAGACCGTTTTGAATAGAATCGGTGTTCCTGTACTGGTATCCTAATGGTATAATGATATTAAATGATTTTTTTTTGTACCACAGGGAAAAGGACATGCTGAAACATCGCGAAGCTGTGGCGAAGTACCAGCAGCAGTGGCAGGTCGCGGCGGCGATGAAGTGAAGCTCTTAAGATATAACTTATTTATAAATCCAGAACATAAACACCTTGGCACACCGGCTTCAAAACAAAGGAAAGAAACTTAAAAGAACAAATAAAGCTGTTCAGGCGGAGCCTGAAAAGAAAAACGGTTTCATATTTTAATAATTATATGGGGGATTCCATTCTTACGCTTATATAGGAGATTAGATTTTAGTTTAGATAAAGGAAGAATCTATTAAGAATCGTTACAACTATTCCGCTCAAGAATGTGATGATTATTGGCCAAGATATAGCCATCGCAAGGGCCATATAGTGGCTCCATGCTCCTTCGAAGATTTTTGAAGGGGATCGTCCAGAAAATTTCACAAAAAATTCAAAAAATATTTTGTTTCTAGATTTGGATGCAGAATTATGGAGAATCAATCTACAAATCGTTTAAGGCATTCCGCTCAAGAATCTGATGATTATTGGCCAAGATATAGCCATCGCAAGGGGCCATATAGTGGCTCCATGCTCCTTCGAAGATTTTTGAAGGGGATCGTCCAGAAAATTTCACAAAAAATTCAAAAAATATTTTGTTTCTAGATTTGGATGCAGAATTATGGAGAATCGATCTACAAATCGTTTAAGGTATTCCGCTCAAGAATCTGATGATTATTGGCCAAGATATAGCCATCGCAAGGGGCCATATAGTGGCTCCATGCTCCTTCGAAGATTTTTGAAGGGGATCGTCCAGAAAATTTCACAAAAAATTCAAAAAATATTTTGTTTCTAGATTTGGATGCAGAATTATGGAGAATCAATCTACAAATCGTTTAAGGCATTCCGTTCAAGAATCTGATGATTATTGGTCAAGATATAGCCATCGCAAGGGGCCATATAGTGGCTCCATGCTCCTTCGAAGATTTTTGAAGGGGATCGTCCAGAAAATTTCACAAAAAATTCAAAAAATATTTTGTTTCTAGATTTGGATGCAGAATTATGGAGAATCAATCTACAAATCGTTTAAGGCATTCCGCTCAAGAATCTGATGATTATTGGCCAAGATATAGCCATCGCAAGGGGCCATATAGTGGCTCCATGCTCCTTCGAAGATTTTTGAAGGGGATCGTCCAGAAAATTTGACAAAAAATTCAAAAAATATTTTGTTTCTAGATTTGGATGCAGAATTATGGAGAATCAATCTACAAATCGTTTAAGGCATTCCGTTCAAGAATCTGATGATTATTGGTCAAGATATAGCCATCGCAAGGGGCCATATAGTGGCTCCATGCTCCTTCGAAGATTTTTGAAGGGGATCGTCCAGAAAATTTCACAAAAAATTCAAAAAATATGTTGTTTCTAGATTTGGATGCAGAATTATGGGGAATCGATCTACAAATCGTTTAAGGTATTCCGCTCAAGAATCTGATGATTATTGGCCAAGATATAGCCATCGCAAGGGGCCATATAGTGGCTCCATGCTCCTTCGAAGATTTTTGAAGGGGATCGTCCAGAAAATTTCACAAAAAATTCAAAAAATATTTTGTTTCTAGATTTGGATGCAGAATTATGGAGAATCGATCTACAAATCGTTTAAGGTATTGCGCTCAAGAATCAGATGATTATTGGCCAAGATATAACCATCGCAAGGGGCCATATAGTGGCTCCATGCTCCTTCGAAGATTTTTGAAGGGGATCGTCCAGAAAATTTCACAAACAATTCAAAAAATATTTTGTTTCCAGATTTGGATGCAGAATTATGGAGAATCGATCTACAAATCGTTTAAGGTATTCCTCTCAAGAATCAGATGATTATTGGCCAAGATATAGCCATCGCAAGGGGCCATATAGTGGCTCCATGCTCCTTCGAAGATTTTTGAAGGGGATCGTCCAGAAAATTTGACAAAAAATTCAAAAAATATTTTGTTGTTAGATTTGGATGCAGAATTATGGAGAATCGATCTACAAATCGTTTAAGGTATTCCTCTCAAGAATCAGATGATTATTGGCCAAGATATAGCCATCGCAAGGGGCCATATAGTGGCTCCATGCTCCTTCGAAGATTTTTGAAGGGGATCGTCCAGAAAATTTCACAAAAAATTCAAAGAATATGTTGTTTCTAGATTTGGATGCAGAATTATGGGGAATCGATCTACAAATCGTTTAAGGTATTCCGCTCAAGAATCTGATGATTATTGGCCAAGATATAGCCATCGCAAGGGGCCATATAGTGGCTCCATGCTCCTTCGAAGATTTTTGAAGGGGATCGTCCAGAAAATTTGACAAAAAATTCAAAAAATATTTTGTTTCTAGATTTGGATGCAGAATTATGGAGAATCGATCTACAAATCGTTTAAGGTATTGCGCTCAAGAATCAGATGATTATTGGCCAAGATATAACCATCGCAAGGGGCCATATAGTGGCTCCATGCTCCTTCGAAGATTTTTGAAGGGGATCGTCCAGAAAATTTCACAAAAAATTCAAAAAATATTTTGTTTCCAGATTTGGATGCAGAATTATGGAGAATCGATCTACAAATCGTTTAAGGTATTCCTCTCAAGAATCAGATGATTATTGGCCAATATATAGCCATCGCAGGGGGCCATATAGTGGCTCCATGCTCCTTCGAAGATTTTTGAAGGGGATCGTCCAGAAAATTTGACAAAAAATTCAAAAAATATTTTGTTTTTAGATTTGGATGCAGAATTATGGAGAATCAATCTACAAATCGTTTAAGGCATTCCGCTCAAGAATCTGATGATTATTGGTCAAGATATAGCCATCGCAAGGGGCCATATAGTGGCTCCATGCTCCTTCGAAGATTTTTGAAGGGGATCGTCCAGAAAATTTCACAAAAAATTCAAAAAATATTTTGTTTCCAGATTTGGATGCAGAATTATGGAGAATCGATCTACAAATCGTTTAAGGTATTCCTCTCAAGAATCAGATGATTATTGGCCAAGATATAGCCATCGCAAGGGGCCATATAGTGGCTCCATGCTCCTTCGAAGATTTTTGAAGGGGATCGTCCAGAAAATTTGACAAAAAATTCAAAAAATATTTTGTTTCTAGATTTGGATGCAGAATTATGGAGAATCAATCTACAAATCGTTTAAGGCATTCCGCTCAAGAATCTGATGATTATTGGTCAAGATATAGCCATCGCAAGGGGCCATATAGTGGCTCCATGCTCCTTCGAAGATTTTTGAAGGGGATCGTCCAGAAAATTTCACAAAAAATTCAAAAAATATGTTGTTTCTAGATTTGGATGCAGAATTATGGGGAATCGATCTACAAATCGTTTAAGGTATTCCGCTCAAGAATCTGATGATTATTGGCCAAGATATAGCCATCGCAAGGGGCCATATAGTGGCTCCATGCTCCTTCGAAGATTTTTGAAGGGGATCGTCCAGAAAATTTCACAAAAAATTCAAAAAATATTTTGTTTCTAGATTTGGATGCAGAATTATGGAGAATCGATCTACAAATCGTTTAAGGTATTGCGCTCAAGAATCAGATGATTATTGGCCAAGATATAACCATCGCAAGGGGCCATATAGTGGCTCCATGCTCCTTCGAAGATTTTTGAAGGGGATCGTCCAGAAAATTTCACAAAAAATTCAAAAAATATTTTGTTTCCAGATTTGGATGCAGAATTATGGAGAATCGATCTACAAATCGTTTAAGGTATTCCTTTCAAGAATCAGATGATTATTGGCCAAGATATAGCCATCGCAAGGGGCCATATAGTGGCTCCATGCTCCTTCGAAGATTTTTGAAGGGGATCGTCCAGAAAATTTGACAAAAAATTCAAAAAATATTTTGTTTTTAGATTTGGATGCAGAATTATGGAGAATCGATCTACAAATCGTTTAAGGTATTCCTCTCAAGAATCAGATGATTATTGGCCAAGATATAGCCATCGCAAGGGGCCATATAGTGGCTCCATGCTCCTTCGAAGATTTTTGAAGGGGATCGTCCAGAAAATTTCACAAAAAATTCAAAAAATATTTTGTTTCTAGATTTGGATGCAGAATTATGGAGAATCGATCTACAAATCGTTTAAGGTATTGCGCTCAAGAATCAGATGATTATTGGCCAAGATATAACCATCGCAAGGGGCCATATAGTGGCTCCATGCTCCTTCGAAGATTTTTGAAGGGGATCGTCCAGAAAATTTGACAAAAAATTCAAAAAATATGTTGTTTCTAGATTTGGATGCAGAATTATGGGGAATCGATCTACAAATCGTTTAAGGTATTCCGCTCAAGAATCAGATGATTATTGGCCAAGATATAGCCATCGCAAGGGGCCATATAGTGGCTCCATGCTCCTTCGAAGATCCCCTTCAAAAGGGATCGTTTTGGCCAAAGATATGGAATTTACTGGTTTTCCTAATATTCTCCCACGAAATTTTCAAAAATTTTAGTGGTACGAAAGTTACCATTTCAAATATTCGAAATCATATGATATAAATATATATATAATCATAGCATAAAAGTCATATATATATATTTCTCGCAATCGGTAATGAATGAACCGGGTAATTTATATTTTGGAATGTATAAGAATGGGTATAAGTAAATAAATGTTGTTTACATACATTGTAAATTACGTCGAACCTGACAATCGATATATCGATAATTGTTGAACTACCAGCTTCCAACTAGAATTGCCACGAAGAACACAATTTTTTTGCTGCCACAATTAAGGACGGAACTTCTACGCTGCACAAGTTGGTACATCAGAGGTTGACGCTAACTAAAGATGGGCTCGAGTCACAGCATTCATGTCCCCGGAGGCGGCACCGAAGGTAAACCAATCGACCCACTCTCCTCAAAGAGACCACGTAAACTTTGCAGTGTCCAATCAGCGACACCGCAAGTATAAACGCACACACACCCACGTAACGTTGGAACTGGTAGTGTAAACAGAATTCTTTTTCAGGCTACCACGTCCTCAAGGTGCAGGACAACTCGCCTGGGCAGAAGGCCGGCCTGGAGGCATTTTTCGACTTTATTGTGGCTATCGCCGGTACGCGACTGGACCAAGACAACGATATGCTGAAGGAGCTGCTGCGCCAGAACGTTGACAAACCGGTGCGCCTCACTGTTTACTCCAGCAAAACGCAGACTGTCCGCGAACTGACCCTTACGCCCAGCAACAGTTGGGGCGGACAGGGACTGCTGGGTGTCAGCATCCGCTTCTGCTCGTTCGAGGGCGCCAACGAAAGTGTTTGGCACATCCTGGAGGTGCATCCTAATTCTCCGGCCGAGTTGGCTGGCCTCAGGGCATACAGCGACTATGTGATCGGGGCCGATGCTATCCGCCACGAGAACGACGATCTTTTTACTTTGATCGAGACTCACGAGCAGCAGCCGCTGAAGATGTACGTTTACAATTTGGATGATGACGCGTGCCGAGAGGTAACCATCAAGCCCAACACTGCCTGGGGAGGGGAGGGTGCACTTGGATGTGGCATTGGCTTTGGCTACCTACATCGCATTCCTGTACAAGCAGCGCCGCTTGCCGGAGGTTCTGGGTCCGTTCCTGTTGCATCGGAGGCTTCTGTTCCGCTATTAAGCGGAAGTGGAGCTGCTGCAGCTGGGGCTTCTGCCCCTGTGGCTGCCGCTGGATCCGCTGTCGTCTCACCAACGTTGCCTTATATACCACCACTGGCTAACACTTTTGGGTCCACCAATGCAGAGATAAGACCACCTACCATAGATCCGCCAGCACAGAGCCTATTCAAGACCTATTTTAATCCTGACGATGCTACAGATGCTCTAACTGCAGCGCTGGAGACTCAGGCAAATATAGCCGACCCTTCTGAGGTACCAGCGGCAGCGGTAGCACCACCGCCTCTTGTTGACGTGGCTGTGGCTCCCGTTCAAGTTCCGGCCTCAGTTCCAGCCCCAGCACCACTTTTAGCGCAGTCGATACAACCATTGCAACCGCCAACACAGCCATTGCCGCCCCCATCAAACATTTTTATTCCCGGGGTGTATGATCCCAGCACAAAACAGAACGTGACACTCGAAGGAATTCCCGCCGCTCAGCTGCCATTTCCACAGGCCACTGCAGCCCCAGCAGCAGTGCCAATGTTCTCGGCTCCGCAACAGGCATACATGTCGGCTCCGGCAACCCTCTCATACCCCGCTGGCGCCCAGACGGTGCCCTCGTATCCACAGGTTCAGCCCTCCATGGGAGGACTATTTCCCACGCAGCCAACGCCGCTGCCACCTCAAATGGCACATGTGTTTGCGCCTCCAGTACCAGCACCAGCAGCAGCAGCCCCTTCGGCCACGACAGCACCGGCGGGCGGCAACGGCAACAGCATCGCAGGAGGTGACCCAACAGTGGCGGGCGCTACTCTGCCCAGCAACTAAGACTTTAACTGAGCTGTTTGGACAAACTGTCGTTAAGCTTGTTCCTGTCATTTGATTTTGTGTCGAATGTGATGAGGAAGTGTTGGCAAACTGCATGCAAGTTATGTACATTGCATATTAATAATAATCTAAATTAACTTTATAATAAAACAAATTAAACTTCATATATTTAGGGTCTTTACATAGAAGCTTGACAAATCCATATGTTTCTTTTTACCAAGGAATGAAGTGCTAAGTCTGCTTGACAAGTGCATTCCTATCCATATTTTAAAGTGGTAAATAATTAATCTAATATTAAGTATAGAGTTTATTCAATAATATATTGAATGTTGGATTCCGGGTCTAAATTTAATTACGTGGGCCGTTTTTTGTTTTGTTTTTTGTAAGTAATTAAAAATGACGCATGAAAGTTGGACATTTCTCTGACCATAGATCGCATTACATTTAAGGTTTCCTTCTGGACGGCCAACTTTTCTCTCTCGAGGCTTATCAATGACCGCTTGCGTTTATAATACTTTGGTTTTGAGATCGTTTCTACATGCTCAGATTCAAATTCGGATTCAGTTCCCGCTTCTGTATCACCTTCAGATTTTTTTTCAGCTGCCCTCTCCGCTTTCCCTTCGGCTTCCGTTCCAGAATAAAAGAAATCAATTGAATTCTCCGAAACCTCGTCGTCATATCCGTCCTCCTCTTTCATGATTTGAGTGGAATCTAAAGGATTGCGGATAAAATTAATGGTGATGCCAATCCTCTGTTAAGGAATGTTAAGGAATCCTTGAATCCTGACAACTCTAGGTCTTACATACCATTGTGCCTGGTCGCTGCTCTCGCATGCTCGTGTTTGAAAATGTGGTGCAAGCTGTCGAAGTACCTCCAGTCAGAGCTCACGTCCTGCATTGAAACCATCCTGCCGAGTTCGCGACTAAAATAACAGGATTATAATCAATGTTGGAAGAATAATCTCTCATCAGAAATCAGAATCACTTACCGGTATCGCTTCTTCATGCAGTCAAGCTTGGCCTTTATTTCGGTCGGATTCGGACCATAGTCTTTCAGTTCCTCGGCCATTTCCTGGTGGATGACTGTGTTTCTCCCATAGCCTTTAATTTCATCGGATTTGCTCACCCACATTTTCACCAGGCGATCGGTGGCAGCGTCGCTCCACATGAATTTTCTCTTCTTTATGGGTCTACCTCTGCGTGACATTTTTATCAAAACAAAACTTATTGCAGTGTGACCAGGTAGGATGCAAAACATTATACCCGTTTTTACTAGTATAAGACTACGAAAAATTTTCGTAGGTGTAAAATTATCGATCGATTCAATACTAATATCGTTATTGTGATAACGATCGATATATTGATATATAATAAATAAAACCGAACTTGTGAGAGTTTGAATCATTTATTTGCTGAAAATAAATTTTGAGGGACAAAATTTAATTAGTAAATGTTTAGAACAAACGACTATAACAACTATTGGCTTAAAAATAAAAAGGTACGCAAAGTGACATTTAAACGAAACTGCGTTAAATTATGTTTAAAAGAATCCTCTAGATTTATAAGCTTCCTTAATTTATAAAAACAAAACCACGCCTTTTTTTAAGCTTTTAAGAAGGGGAATTAAAGCAAATCGTTTTAAGGTTGAGCAACATAAATGCATGAAAGCAATGCTCACATAAAAAGCAATAACTTAGTTTATGGCGTTTCTATGGGCAATGCAGAAAAACAGCGTATAAATGATAACGACTATAATTTGACACGTTTTGCAAAACAATAACTAACAATAAATCTAATCGTGGAGGCACCTGGTCTGAAAGTATTTCTCATCGACGAAGCGACAGAACTCGACTAGGTGCTTGAATTTCTTCACTGTCTGGGCGAGGGCCATGTTGGGCAACGTGGTTGTCAGGATACTAAAGAGGTGGCCGAAAGCGATGGCGTCCAGCTCGCAGGGTTGGTCACCGTAGAAATACGGCGTATCGGGAGACTCCTTTAGCTTGTATTCGAGGGTCTCGCAACACTTGGCCACCTTGTCGATGACGGCGTCTATGTCCAGGTCATCCCACTGGTATACCTTTAGCAGGCGGAGGGCATTCCGCCGCTTGCTATAGTTTTGCATGACACTAAGGGGCCAGGGAAAGACGATGCCGTTGCGTGGAGCCGTGACCTCCTTATAAACGCGCTCATTACGGAAGCTGATATACAGCTCTGCCATGGTAAATATGTTCTCCACAAGCGACACATACGTGCGCATGTCGGCCTTCTCGTCCTCATCTTGCCAACTCCCAATGGCAAGATCTTTTTGCTCCACAAAGTTTACGATCGGTTCAAACTCAGCGAAAATAAATGCTCCAGCCCGGATGAAAGGCAGCTTTGTCATCCGACCGCCAGGCGACATGTGCTCGGCGTTCGCACATGACCGAATGCCAAACGGTAGGTTGCACATCTTCAGGTAAGCCTTAACCGCCAGACAACTTGCGTTTTCCGGCAGCAAGATCTGCTCCGCCTCATAGGGCTAGATGGAAATTGTGTTTATTATTAACATTGTCTGGCTTTTAGCGGCGATAGATCTTACCTGGTAGAGCGTCGCATCCTCCGGCCAGGGCTCTGCGGCCAATTTATCTGCGGTATGGAGCTGATTCAGGTACTGGGATGTCATATTCCAATTTTCCACGCAAAATTCAACGATGAAGTAATAAACAGCTGTTATTTATGTGTGTGACCAGACCGTATTTTTTTGTTAGGACGCAGGCGTGAAAGACGTTAAAATATTCGAAAAAAAAATTGAAAAGATGAAACTACTGACTATGACTATAAAATTTAATATGAATTATTTTTTTATTTATCGACTTAATAAATATAAAATTAATTTAGTGAAATAGACGGATTTGGCCAAATTCCAGGCGCTGGAAAATACCAAGTTGGCAGCACTGTCTCCACTAGAGGGCGCCAGTTATCTGATGTGATTTTATTTCTTGTTTCGCCGAGTGTTTTTCGTTGTATTTTGCTTTGTTTCTAAATTTGTCTATCAAAGCCAAAAAAATTTGTAAAAAAATCATTTTAACTTGCTGGGCACGCAACTTTCGGGAATTTCTTCAAGAAACGTCACTTGGTAGTTATTTACTTGGCTTTAAAAAGGTGAGTGCGCGACGCCTTCAAATTGTGTGCGGGTGTGAGTTGTGTGTGTGTGTGTGTGTCTGCGTTCCAATGCAGGCTATTAAAAAAAATTTTAATTTTAAACTTAGTAATGATCAGTAGATATGTGTTTTAAACATTCGTTTATGTACCTTCAGGCTAGGGGTACTCCTCCCAAAATAATGTACTTGCAATCAAAAAAACCAATGACGACTCATGTGCCGGCTTGAGTGTGTGTGTGCATGTGCTTGTGTGTGTGATTCATACGTCTGGGGTCTTAACATTCTTCTTTCTTTATCAAAAACTGGCATGGTTCCTACATTTCCTTGAAATATCCCCACACCAATCGGAAACTCTGACGGGGGGTCGCCACTCCTCCACTCTCTCCCTCTAACATAATGTTTCTCTCTCTCCTGGGCAGTGAGTTGCTCGCCGTTTGTTTGGAATTTGAATTTTTGTTTGGTCAAGATTCTTGTTGAAATTATGTACCTTTTTGGCCCACTCGGCCTTAATTGTTTCGATTGTATTTGATGGCCAAAACGTTGGGGCCGAAATGTTTATTTTTTCGGCAACTCATCGAGCGAATTTCTGCTAAAATGTATCTGCATGTGTGTGGGTATATGGATATCCTAGGTATATAAATACGATTTTATTATCTTGCCGCGGCAGCAGCAGCAGCGCGATGTCAAGTAATAACATTTCAATTTCATGTATTTTGTGCTGGTTGAGCGTGCACACTCGAACATACCCACATATATGGCCAAATCGGGAAAGTGGAGAATTATTATTGGGCCAACATTCGTTGAAAATGGACATAAAGCGAGCGACGTGTATTTAGATAATGGAAAACAAAGCAAGATAATAATAAAGGCTACGGTGGGTGCCCAGTGGGAGGGTTGGGGGGGTGGGCGGGTTCTGGTCAATATTATTCAATGCCGATATCCGCTCCCTCTCTTTCTCTCTCCCGCTATCGCATGCTCGCTCCGACCTTATCTGTCTCTTTGGCTCCGTATTTGGTTGGACCTTTTGTTGTTGCTGTTGGTGGTTTTTTATACGGGCCAGCTGCAAGTCGCCTCCCACCCTCCCCGTCCATGGCAGTCCATCAATGCGTTAATAATTGGAATTTAATCAATATTATTGAACGTGCATATGAAGTGGCAAACAGTTGCTTGCCACAGGAAAGTGTTTTGTTTTTTGCCAAAATTACTGAGTGTCCCACCGATGTTCTCTGAAAGATAAGGTAATCAGCTATTGGATTGAATTGAGGCGTTAACATTTGTTCCATTTTGGAGAGGGGCCTACTTATCAAACATCCGACCATTTAGAGAGAAGAAACTATGAATTTTAATTTGTCATGCTTGCAAACACACGGTTGTATAAAATATATATTAAAAAAATTGTAAAAAAAAGCCTCTATTACGGGCAGCGTGTTAATCACACCCCTAAAAATATGCCTATGACCCATACAACCCATAACACAACCGCTTGGCGATAGAGAAAGCTCTCCCAGTTCTAAACAAAATCTACAACAATCAGGAAAAGACTGCCCATTGAAACGTAATTGATTGATTTATAAACAAAGCTACTTGGTCCAGTTCTAGGTTAAAAGCCATGGCTGACACACAGACGCAGCAGCATCCCGATCACCATGACGAGGATGTGCACGACACCAACTACCAGGCACCGCCGGAGAAGACAATCGAGGAGATTATGGCCGCTGACCAGGAGGACGAGAGCTTGCGACGTTACAAGGAAGCCCTTCTCGGTGCAGCCCAGACCGAAAAGATTATTGTTGGTAAGAATTAGTCAAAAATAGCAAGATTAAATCAAACTAAACCAAGTTTCTATTTCATAAACTAGATCCCAACGATCCTCGAAAGGTGATTGTCAAGAAACTGGCACTTGTTGTGGAGGGACGCGACGATATGGAGTTGGATCTTACCGGTGACCTTAGTCAGCTTAAAAAGCAGGTATTTAGTTCTCTTTGAAACCATAAATGCAAGTCTTAATCTCATCTTATTTGTCCGACAGCTATTTGTGATCAAAGAAGGTGTTCAGTACAAGGTGCGCATCGATTTTATCGTGCAGCGCGAAATTGTCCATGGCCTTAAGTATGTGCAAAAGACTTCTCGGTTGGGTGTGAACGGTGAGTGTGATTTATTGGGATTATTTTGTTGAGGGATATATAGTAGCTTTATAGTAAGAAACACAACATATTCCCACTGTTCCCTTAAAAGCTATTAAACAAAGTTAAAATCCAGAATTTATCAATTGGTTTTAGAGGTATTACGTATGTAGGTGTAGCACTTTTGGGACTTCTCCAGACAAGAGTCCACAAATTGATGCTTTTAGGCATTAGTTTGCTATTGGCTTTCTAACTAAACAGTTGCCTCGTATTTTAGAAATGGGAAATAGTAGTTTTGATGGCACCACTCTGCTGTGCGGACTCTGCAGTGTGGTTTACATTGTTTTTATTACATTCGCAATACTCACCATAGTCATGTGCTGAGAATAACTTATATCCTATCCTATTGTCTTCAATGCCAAACCTAATTTCGGATAATTTAATTTTCAATTGGTTTAGTTGTGGGTAAGAGTGTGTCTATGAATCGTTAAGGAGAGTAAACAATTGACTGATTGAATCATTCTGTTTCATCCTGTAGTTGATAAAATGAAGCACATGGTCGGCTCCTATCCCCCGAAGAAGGAAATTCAATTCTATTTGACGCCCGCCGAGGAGGCGCCCTCCGGAACATTCTCCCGCGGCACGTACTCGGTCAGCTCGGTCTTCACGGATGACGACAAGCATATACACCTGGAGTGGGACTGGACCTTTGAGATTAAAAAGGACTGGAACTAAGCATGCCACGGCAAACCGCACACACTCATAAACACACACACACACGACATACACCTATTGTTTCTCCCCATGTCTTGTAAATGAGTTTATTTTCGTTCCAAAAAATGTAAGCAAGAGTTTCCAAAATCCAATTGATTGTCAAGTATTTTTGTTAATGGTATTAAATTTTAAATATTTTTGTAACTAAAGTGTAATGTAAAGCCATGATAAGTATTTTTGATACCCAATGCTAATGGAATGTGTGTAAGATGAAGAGAGCAAGTCTCGCCCGAGTCCTCATAAGGAAATCAAGTCAAGTCGGAACCAAGTCAAGTCACTAGGTCAGTCAGTCAGTCAGTCGATTCGTTCTTAATGCCATTGCATATATATGTTCAACATAAATTTTCAAACGGAATTATACCGAGTATGCATTTTCGCTACTTACTTAACGTTAATGAACGGAATACTTTATGTTAAATGTAAGATTAAATACCCCGAATTAATGGGAGGCAAACGCCCAAAGATGATTTCCCCTCTACTGTACGCAGCCATCTAATCAAGCAATTCAAACTGTTAAACGTAACTAAAGCTGATACTTAAAAGTGCATTTGATATATCTGTAAAGCATGAAAACTAAAAGCAACAACTACACTGAAGTCAACATTATTCTAACTACTGAACTATCTCTGTGTATTTTTGTGTAAAATTTAAGCGAATGCCGATTGAATGCAACCGAAGAGCAATAAAGGATACAAAATATTTACATCTACTATTGCTGTTTTTTTTTTTATTTTATTTTATTGAATCAGCAGAGGCAGCCCAGGTGGTTTTTTGAAAAAACATAATCCCCATAATTCACACATTTCACACTTAATACAGCTTATCACATGACGTTGCCAAGAGGTAAACGTCATAAATTGTTGGTAGAAGGCAAAAGGCCAGCTAAGAATTGCTCATACGCCACGTGAGCCAGTACTAACCTTTTTCCCAGGGGGTTTAACAGAGAGGAAGCCGAAAGAGGGCCGAGAGAAGCGGGAGAAGAGGTTGACGTTCTCTGTTTACATTTGGTACACACGCAGCATGTTGCCAAGTTCAATGGCGGCCTGTTGCACCAGAATGTTTAGCAACATTTTTTGGAACGCACTTTAATATTTCAGAGCTCATTTTTCTTAAAAACACGCGAATAACCATATAAATAAATAAGCTGCCTGGTCGGGAATCGCGTTGGTAATGTAAGAAAAACAACAGGAACAGAACAACAGAGCCTGGAGCATCCAGGTCCTGCCACGTCACGAGATATATTATCCGAACAGCGTAAGTAAGTATCCTGAGAAATTCCATTTTATATTTGTTCATTTTCAGGCTTGATTGTTTTCATTAGGTAAAAAAAATGTACAGGATTTTAAATCAGAGGTGGTGGTTCTTCAATATTTGAGTCGTATTTGATTAAAAGTTTGAACCTGCACCCGGATCCATAAAGGTAACTTCAGCTTTCCGAAATGCCAATAATTTTGCATTCATCCGTTCTGTCCATCTTTGAATTTTGATTGGCAGACAGACCGTCGGATGTAAGTCAGCCCGCATTGTTCCTCCTGACAGCGGGCTGTGTGTCACTGTATCCTTTTAACCTGATGCTGCCGATTGTCCGCCCTCTCTCATGGTCCATTGCATCCGGTCATAGGGTTCGATGGCAATTGCAGAAAAAACCCAACGAGTGGAGAAACAAAAGCTACAAAAATTGATGTAATAAAGTAGAAACGGAATGGAATCAAGGGGGCAATAGCGCAACAGGCGGAATAAAGGGTGGCCTTTTAACTCCCACATAGGCTTATTGGCAGCTGTTGCACTATATCAGGATATATTTTATAGGGCTAATGGGTTTGAGCATTTTTTTAGTCGGTCTCTGTATGTTAAAGGCTTAACAAAATATTTATAGTTTACTCATGATATATTAATGGAAAATATTGATAATTAAATAACAAAACCTGTGCTTTTGTTTGCCGGATTTATCAGAAAGCCATCTGCCAAAATGCAATATGTTTTCTATGCTAAAATTTCAATTAGTTTCACTTTATCATCGGAGAACACATGTGCCCACCTTTATTGGATTTTCTATTCATCCCGTGTTAAGTTTGGTTAAGCCTATTTAAACATAATTAAATCTAGCAAAGATTTCTGAAACTTTTTGGTTTGTGCTGGCCTTCTATTTTGTATGCGGGTCAGCACAGGAGCAACGTGCAAAAGTTTCCTACCAGCTCCTGGTAGGAGCGACTACGTGGCGTATGATGAATTTAATTTCACGCATTCGGGTAGTGAGGGTCAGGAACATAAATAACTAATGGTTGGAAGATGTTTATTGTTTTTCTTTTCATTTATATATTGTATATCTAAAAAAACAATGGGGACTAAACTTTATAATCTTTAGAGAAATAAGTATCTTTTAGTCTTTACCTTATTGATTGACTATTTTGACCAAAATACCTCTGAAAACTTAAATACTCTTTTTTTGGCATAAAAACAAAGCTTAAAGGGGCATGTCGAACACGTCACCCGGCCATCGTGTTGGCCATCAGATTTATGCCAGGACGGCAGGACATAAAAACCGAAACACCACCATACATTTTCCCAAAGTTTTGCGCTATCCCGGGTGGTTTCTTTTTACTTTTTCAGTTATTGCCACCAACGGACAGCAAAAATAATTTGCGTTTATATTGAATTTGTTTTTTTCTTCGGACATTTTGTTTGTTGCTTTATCGTTTTTCTGAAGATTCGGTGTCCAGAGCTGGCAGGAAATTGCATGATTTGTGAATATATTTATTCAAATGGTCCTGCCGTGGTAGCAGGGGAGGCTCATTTGCATTTTGGGGCGAGTCGGCATTGATTTTTGCTATCAGCCATGTTCAAGTTTTTGTTCATTTCGCCTTCCTTTCCTTGATGGAAATAATGATAATGGGTAGGAAACGAGGGTTATTGCCCAGCTACAGGTGTAATAATATTCATATAAAATTAAGACTTTTCTGGTTTGAATAATGAAAGGAAAACCTAACCCTTATTTCAGTCCTGATTATGTTAGTTCTCCCAAGACTTCCCAGGGAATCTCGTTGTTATTAAAGGATACAGTACTTTAAAGTTGGATGTCAACAAGCTGTTGCCACCAAAACACCCATACAGGCCAGAGTCAGAGCCACAGTCGGTTAATTGTCGGCCAAAGGCCACAGATCCCGGGGCAGTCGAGAGTTTGTTATTGTATACAATTTGCTTTAGAATTGGTGCTGCTGCTTTTGTTGACTTTGCAGTTTTGTAATTAAGTCGAGTGGACTAATTAAAGAACATTTCGTAATAAGGCTTTATGTTCTGGCGACAGTTGGCCAGGCTGCTGTTTTTCATTCAAGAAACTAACAACACAAGATACGACTTTTGTTAAATGGTATTCTATTGTAAATAAAAAATGTCTCAAGCCTCAAGGATAACGCAGCACAAGTCCATTAAAAATGCAAAAAGGTTATTGTCTACCAATGACTGTGACCTCTGCATTGAGTGACATTTCATAGTCGTTCATTAAAGTATCATTTTCATGTTTACTTTTGTGGCACTAAAGGAGGTTAAAACCGTGGGAATAGAAGGATAAAGTAAGTTGTGTCTTCTATAATTGTCCAGTAATTCAAAATATTAGCGATTCTTGGACAATAGTTATACAACTGCCTTATTCCTTAGATAGTAAATATGATGATAGTTCCTTACAGGGCTGAGATAGTAAATAAAATAACGTACTGTCCAATTAAAAGTTTGCTAAAAAACAATATACCTTACACTCTACAGATACTACATTCGATACCATGTATATCAACTCCCACGGCAACAGTTGGAGGATTAAAAAATTCGTCCTGGCTACTTGTCGCCTGCTGAAGTGGCCTTCCTTAAGCCAGGACTAACTTTTCAGCGTGCGGCGTGCGAAGGTAAACATGTTTTGATTTGGATCTGGCCAATATATTATGCATTCCTCCTGCGAGGGTGGATGGAGTCCTGGCCATGACCTTGGCCGTTGGTGGGCAATGGCTCTACCATCTTTAATCTATCGACAGGCGGGACACCTTTTGCGTTTTCAGCAAAAATATATGCAAAGCCTACTTGAGCCTTCAATTAGTTAATTTGCCTTGATCCTTGGCGGCCTTACACTCTCTAAATGACATTTTAATGGCTGTTGGTGTTGAAAGAGGCTTTACGTTTTTCAGGATTGTTTATTTAAATCTCATTTGAATTTTTTTGTCCCTACATATTGAGGATTGTGGCTTTAAATATTCATTGAAATCAATAACGAATTGGCGGAAATGGTTCCCAATAATTGGTAAAAAAAGTTAAATGCATGAACGTATAATAGCAGCCATTGATTATCCTCAGGCATTTCATATAATTCCCTTGCAAAATAATTGGTTTTCTATTTAGATAATTATGGTAGACGGTTATGGTCAAGTGGGAAATGGACGAACCCTTAGGAAAGGGCACTCAATTACAGGTGTATAGTGTAATGGATAAATTTGCGGACAACTGTTGCCCAGGCTCTGTCAAAGCTTGTTACGTATACGCCCCGTGTTGTCGGACGGAAATTGCACAAGTCAGCAAACACACTGCACCCGGAGTGCAGAACTTTAGGTGTTTGTGTGTCAACAGTGCACCTCAAACATTTTCCCCAGCCATACCACCTGACCCCATACAAAGGCCGGAATGGAAACGACTGTTGACAATATCCTGCTTAGTTGAAATTAACTGAGCCGGGCTTGTAAGCAATTTAATTTCAGGAAATTGAGGTTGAAGTGGCGATGAAGCTGGTGTCGATTGCGTTTTTCTTTAATTCCTGGAAGCTCTGCAAGGTTTGCAATCCAGGTGGATTCAACTAATTCCGGATAATTGATAATTTCATACTGTTCTCAATTCTGTAAATGATACTTGTTTATACTTAATTGGCATTTTTTTAGATTAAAAACTAGATTAGCCTTCTGGCATTTAGTCTGGCGTTAATCTTAAGATTACGGAGGCAGAAAAAGATTGTGTTCTTGTGATTAGAGTTATAAAGCCTCCTTGAGTTTTATTGTGATTGATTCATTAATTGGTCTTTATTTCAAGAGGAGGAAAAATCATAAAAATTAGACAGATTTAGTTAAAAGAATGTATAAAATTCTTTAAGTAGAACTGTTTATACGAAAATTTAAATTACTTGTTAAAATATTACTTATACGCCATGTATGACAAGTGCAGTCTAATCAAACAGATATTCGTTTGTAATCTTGACTCTTTATTTATTTCACAATTATTCACAATAATATATTTTAAAAGTTAAGTATTAATCATGATGAAATGGCAATTTTAGAAAGGTCTCCAGTACCATAGTGTGTGTGAAATATAAAATATAAAAATTGTATATCATTTTGGCAAATAAGATTAAAAAGTGTTTATAATAATCTTTGATTATACTTTGATTCAGAATAAGAAAATAAAACCCAAACAGACCCAGCCGCTCCCTCTCTATTCGCGTCGGCTCTCGTTCTCTTGAAAAGAATTTGTTTTTGCTCGCTCGGCGGCAAGGTCGGCAACATGTTGAGTGGGGCCTCCGCCTGTTGGACATTCGGCTGCTCCGCAGTTCTGATTAGAACGCGTTCGGGTGCGGTTCAGTAGCGGTTTGCAGGCGGTTTTCGGGCGTCTATTGTCGGACGCGATTTTCGCGCTTTTCCTGGCCTTACGCGGGCTCTGTGTGTGTGTTCTTTGGTGTGAATGTGAAATTATTAAACAACATGTGCCATTGGGCAATGTCTCAAATATATACAAATATAAATTGATATTAATGATTGCAAAATAGGCGACACGAAGGAGTGAAATCTTTCAAATAGGTATTGTACAAGGGTTTCCCCTCAAGTGAACCATGAACCGTGTTCAAATCCATTCTTGAAATTCTAATTAAAACCAGTTTGGAAAGAAACCAATAAATGTGTTTGAACAAATCAAGCGATTTTATTTAAATTGCTCCAATAAACTTTTGAATTCACATAATTTAAGTTGAGTTTTTTGTGTTTATTGGCATTCATAAATTATCCGAAATAATTAGTGCCTCAAAAGTGATCAAAAAATGGGAGAAAAACACACAGAATGACGAACTTCGATGGGGGGTCGACCGGCAGAATGTTTAACGCCCTGCTTTCATATAATCAAGTGTAACTAATTGCCAAGCTCAATAGCAACGGAAATTAGCTAAAAATACAAAATACAAAATCGAGAACGCGACCATACGAATCAGAATGGGTAGAGACTGATCGTAATAAATTCGCAGCTAACTTTTTATTTGATTTTTTTCGTTGTGGCCTGTTTGGTGTAGTGATAGTGCTAATCGTATCTGATTTCAGCTTCGTTTTAGATTCTTTTTTTCAACTTTTTTCGCCTTTATAATATATTTAGTTTCATTAGAATTTGGATTTGGATTATTAATTAAATAAGGCCAACAACAAGTGTCGCCAAATTAAATGTATTCTATGAAACGGTTGAGGAAAATGAATGCTGCCTTCAACTCGGCAGCTGGCGGCGGATTTCTGCGTCAGTTCTGGTTGTTATTGTTTTATTTGCCATTTTTTGTTTCAACGACAGAACGAGTTGATGATCATTGTGGATGTGTGACTGTCTGATGAAAGAAGTGATACAACAAAAAATATATAAATATATATGAGTTTGAATATACATATATTTAAATATATATTTATTTATCAACCAAAGAGTCTGTGTGTTGACTTTGGCATTATTATTATTTTTAGTGGCAAAGCTTTTAATACATTTTTGGCTCAATAATTAATAATCTTTGATCTGAGAAACTGAGACCCTCCAGAAACTATTTGATGTATAAGTAATGGGATAAATGACCTTAGCCAGTGTCCTTCTTTCTCCTTATAAAATACCATTCCGAATATATTTTTAATTTTAAATTTTTTCCAACTGTTGTTGGTTTTTAAAAATGTAAATAAATCAAGTTATAAAAGTGTTGTCGCAGATTTTGTTGTTTTGGCTCACGGCTCCCCAACGATAAATTAACGCCCCCACGTTGCTCAGAGTGCCTCATTTTTTTGCCAGTTATAATTTTATCTTTATGGCCAAGCGGCGAGTTAGGATTCTATACAAAAATAATGCCATGCTTTGTCTATATACGAAAATTTAAAAATAAGTTAAAGTAGAAACCAAATCAAAGCCACTCGGCATATGCTGCTCCGATAACGAAATGAAGAAGCGACTTGGACATTGACTTTATTTTATTTTTTTGGGGTTTTCAGTGCCATTATCACGAAAAGCGATAGCGCCGATAAAATACTTTATTGAAGCCGACGGTAAGCCCAATGAGACAAATGGCATTTTCAAATTTCAGCCAAATTTATTTTACCTTTCCCAATCGAATTTGATAAAATTTAATAAGATTGACTTATCGCGTAAATATTTCAACTAAAAATAAGTCATGGTTCTGGAGAATATATAGAGTATTTTTGGGTAGAATGAGTCACTATTAAAGGGAATTTTGAAGAGTCGCATTCCCTCAAAAATATTATGATTGACATGTGCCAATTTTTGAACATTTTTGGCAAAGTATTTTGTAGGCCTTGTAATAAAAAATTTTCCCTAAATTATTAACAATGTTATATTCTATTTCTCCTTGGGGACTACTGCTTCTTATTTTCACTAGATCTCCCCTAACGCCGTATAGTATCATCCGTATGCATGCGAACGAAGCGTATATTTATATTTATTTCTCGTTTGAATTTAATTAAATTTGCACATTTGTGTTAAATTTTCACCACATGTGCCTCTGACCGACCGCCTCTCGGATACTTACTTGCGACTATATGGGTGTCCGTCTCTGTGTGTCTGTCGGTCGGTCCGTCAATCTGTCCGACAGTCCGTCGCATGTATGTATGTTTGGTTGTGTTGCCTGTGTGTGTCAACCTAGACGCCTAATCAAACAGCAACAAAATATAAAATAGGAAAAAAAAGTAAAATGCTTTAGTAGCCAAATTTCAGACCCTAAGAGCACACAGACCCGCAACAAAAATTTATAATAAACATGTGTAATGACAGGGAACGAGTTCAAAAACGCACTTTTACAAAAAAAAAAAATTAGAATTAGGGGGATTTTATGCAAAAATTCTCAGGGGTTTGTGTTGCGGAAAATAGTCTCATGATAATTCATTTTGATGTTTGTCAAGAAACGAGTTTTGCTTTAATTAAATGCAATTATAAACGTAGTTTCTAGGCACTCTCCCTCTCGTTAAGTAGTGGAAAATAATGTGAGAAAGTTTTTCGAAATTACAGAAGCAAATTGTTGAAATACTAATGACGAAAGCTGAAGATTATTCACATCGAATGACGATAAGAAAATACCTATTTTTTTCTCTTGAAGATGATTTTTTTTGCAAAGTTTGTCTTTCTATTTGAAAGGTTTTCAGGGAAGAACAAATTGCTGAGCATAAATCAATTTTTCATTGTGTTCCAGAGAGTTTCATTTTTCAGTAAACAGGAAATGGTTTTATCCTTTTTATGATGGTTTATGATATATTATTTTAAAGCGTCTATTACTGCTTAAACGTACTGCTTAGACAACAATGGAGTTAGTTGTTCTCACGTGAGAACTTAAAGTTGCCTTGCCTCTTGTTGACTTTGCTCATTTGAAGCTTAAACTTTAACACTTGTGACTGACTTTTTCCAAATAATATTTCATCTTTAAGCTTTCAATTATAGCCATTAATTTCAGAGTGCAGCATAGTTGTCGAAAGTACTTGCCCATAGATTTGTACGCAATTCGTTTCACACTTGTCGGACTTTGCGAATGTCAAACGATCTTGCAACATTTGCTCAACAGATTTCGATTTGATTTATATGCCCAGGCCTTTTGGCCAATACGACAAGGCCTTGCAAAGCGGCCAAAAATTGCATTTTGCAACAAAAATATTGACCAGCTGACGTCGAACGTTTGGCGAATTTGCACAAATCTTTGGGCTGGGCCAGTGGTCCATTCGGTCCTCGCCAAATGGGCGCGAAAATTAAATTTTATGGCAAATCAAGTTTGTCTTGCACATTGCACAAATATTTCATTTTGACACACACAAGTATTTAAGTCAAAATGAAGAATTGCTCTGAAGTACCACATAGCTATAGCTCTGGAAGAGATTCTTCGCATTTTGCAAATTCAACAAATTCATGATTTGTTTATTTATTCTCCTAATTACCTGTTCTTTTCGTTTTGCACCCGTTTTGGCTTTTTTTCTTGTTGTTCCGTTTCCCTTGATAATTTAATTTTTTTCCCCCCTGTTTGGGCCATATTATTTTTAGACTTTTGATGTCGGCGACTTTTATGGCCGGCGGTAGCTAATAAAATCGCTTAGCACATGTTTCAAACATTTCTCTTGGATCCATAAATGAGCAATTAAAACAATCTTAATGCCCTCCCGGGGAAGACAGCCAGCCGCTGGATGCTATGCTGGATGAGCGGGTGCTGGAGACATTTAATTAAAATGTCACATCAAGGTCTTTTTGCTTATGGGAATTACTAACAATAATCCCCAAGAATTGCATAAACCGGTGGAACCAGTTCAAATTGGTATTAATTTTGCAATTTATTTGGCGGCTAATGAGTTATTTTGCGGGACTACCTCCTACACCTATTCCCCTTTCTTCGGACAGCCTCTTAATTAGCTTAACTAAATTTCAAACACTAATTCCTGTTTGCCATGTAAGTAGTTTATGCATTCTCGGCCAAATCAAATTAAACACCATCAGGCGAAACAACAAGAGTCACGCATCCGGAGAGCAATTGCGATCCAAGGCGAGCTGGGACGTGCCAAGGCGAGACCACAAACCTCGGCCCACCCACAACCACAACAGCCACGCCCCCTTTTCAGACACACACCCACACACATAGACAGTCGTAAGGGCGGTTACCCTAATTCGCATTTAAATGGCTCTATGTCTATGTGGCCGAGAAGGTTTGGCTAATGAATCAGCATTCATGGGCCCGAGGCCTGCCAAGAGCCACAGAAATATGCATAATAGCCGGAGTGGAGTCCTCCATCCATTTTGTTTAATTTTCTCGTTTTTTGGGAGTGGGGTTCTGGCCAGCAATTCGAGCTTAGGAAACGAAAATTAGCCATCTATTGAAGAGCCCTCGGGCCTGTTGCGGTCCAACGTTGCGTATACTCGATGCCGTTCTGAAGGGCACTTGGGCGTCGATTGCATCCGAAAAGTGGGAAAGTGCAAGAGCCTGCACTCCATCTAATTGCATTGAAACCAAAATCTTTTAGCCTTTCGTTTCGGCCATTCAATTATAAAAGTTCTGACCCAAGTGCCCAAGTTTTAATTCACACTTTTTGTATTTTTCTGTCGACGAGTACTTTTAAACGTTAATTTCATTTTAGGATTTTATTTTCCTGCTTTTGACAAAACACAGAAACTTTTTGAAAAACTTTAAAGCATATTTATGTTTTATTGAAGCAATTGAAATGATGTTTGTGAAGCTTAGTGAATAACTAGTAATTAAAATGGGTTTTGTTGAGGATTGTTTCAATCAATTTTTTTGGCATAAACAGTTTAGATTTTGGCTTAAATTTAATACCTCTTTTATAGAAAATATATATAAAAGAGGTTCTATCTTGTTTTAATAATAGATGTCTATCTTTAGATCTGATAGACTGTATCTTTAGCATTAATCCTTAACAGTTTAATCTCCAAAATGATGGACATTATGCAGAAAGTTTGTCAAATTATATATGAATGATGACAAACCGCAGACACAGTCCCATTCCCAATCCCCAGTCTCCGGGTGGAAGTGCTAAGGCTGAAATATGAGAGAAATTCGCCAGGCACCAGAATCCCCCGAAGCGCCAAAAAGAAAACTTTTATCACCCTCTAGGAGTGGCAAAGGCAATAAACACGGGCGTAATCATTAATCATGCGCGATCAAAGTCAAAGATACAAAAAACAGACACACAAACACACATATATACATATATTGTACTATACGTACTGAAAGATACAGATACGAAATAAAAATATACACAAACACTTGCAGTCGCGGTTATTCAATCAAGTGTACGAGTGTTTGGGGAACAGGCGTTGGATTGCTGGATGGCTGGAAAGCTGGATGACTGGATAGATGGATGGATGGATGGCTGGGGGCTACTTTAATCAATTTCAAACAACAAACACAAAACACTTGGTAGCTCATCGCTAAAAGAATGCTAGGTTCGCTGGGAAAATACTTATTGTTGTATAAAAATTTTTATTAAATGAAACCAAGAAAGAACCCAAACATATGGTGGTAGCTGCGAGCAAGAATGATGGGGACATGGGGAATTTTTGAAGATAAATGCTTGAGGCTAACGAACAGACGATGTCACATATTCAAAATTGAAAATATTTCCCAAACATTATTGTTCTTATTTTTAATGGACATATCCGTGAGGTATATATTTTATGAATGTGAATATTTATGAGTTTCCGTACCCAGCCCAGTCTGTTCGACTCACCAATTCAGCAAAATGATAATTATGATAATAAGTTAAATGCAAAAAATTGCGATAATTGGCTGACTAGAAAGCTACGCCCTCGCTTTCAGTGCGCGGTTTTGGAAACGGAACGAAAAACTGAAAAATGCCAGTAAGTGCGAATGAGATTGCTCATCCGCCACGTACGCCGGCTGGCTATAAAAATATGGCAACGCAGAGCGGAGCAGATTTTCAAGGAAATGCACATTGCACAGCCATATTTATGGCTTATTTCTAAACTGCAGATAATTTATAAAATGTTTACTTGAGGAAATTAAATGCAGCGCACTAAAGAGGGTGGTCTACGGAAATGGTTTGGAAAATATAAGAAAATATTGTAAGTAAGGGTAAGGTATCCCCTTTCTAAGCTAAAATTTTAGTAAATACATATATATGCAATTACTTTTTTTTGCCAGAAATCATAAACAAACTCGAACTTAATATTTGTATGAATTTAAGTAACTGGCAAAACGTTTTGTTTGTTTATTTGGGATTCGTTTTATTTTTCCTCCCGTGATGGTTTTGCTTCGGCTGCACTAAACTGAAGCACCCCTCCCGGTAAAAATGGCAAAGCGTAAACAAAACCCCCTTTTTTCTAAAAAAAAAATAAGGGAAAAAATGAAAATGCGAAAACACGAACCGGCGCGCAAAGCCAAACAAAACAGTTCTGAAAATAATAATACAAAAAAACTGCTAAATGCGGCAAAGCAACAATGGATCTCCATATATTTATTTATGAGTAGTTTACGCGAGTGCTCTTCTTTTTTTATTTTTGCTTTGTCTCTTTGTGTTTGCCTTGGGGGGTCAGGGGTCAAACGCGTGGTTGCCTTTCGCTCGTTGTCGCCTGTTTAAAAATGCGAAAAAATGCCACAAGTGGCCAGCTACGAGACACGCACACACAAAGACCCCCAATGGTCTGGAAACAAAACTTAGGTGAAAATGACAATGAATTCTGGTTGGACTTGAGGCTTATCAACGGCGCTATTATGGCTCCCATCTAGAGAGCAAGGTCAGGCTGAATGGGAATATCAAAAAGTTTGAAAATTGGACAAACTGGATTACGATTGTTACAAACTATTCAATAGAGAAAAGTGGGTTTGAAAATGGAAGGGGAATAATGGAATTTAAGATCGTTCTTATTTCAACATCGAAAGATCTTTTCCGAAACACTTGCCCTTTGTCTTGAAATTAAATCTTCCATCTTGTAAACAAATTCTTGAAAACCCCAATAATAATAAATATTCCCAGGCTAGCTGTTTACAATAATTATCGCCTTTGGGATATAAAACAGGAGAGTAATCTCATTCCCACGGATCGTATTTAGTTCATTGTTTTGGATACGATATCACACAATTCCTTTCATCTTGGGATCTCTCTTTTTGAGGTGGCACTCAACATTAAACTGGGACAATTTAACTTGGCCAAAAGATGCAACCGTGAAACTGCGAAGCGAAAACAGGAGCAATCCAAGGTAGCTGAAACTTTTAACAACTTGAATGAACAACGCCGGCGCCAAAGTGTAGTTAGTTTGGTGACTTTGACAAAAGCAGAAAAACTTTGTTCTTGTCTCGGTTAGAAGGGGCGGTGGCGAATGGAAGGAGGAGATCCTGAAGGAGTGTCGCATGCCTTAAGGAAATGCGAGAACTTCACTTGAGTTGGCCAGACATACTGATGTTTGTGCAAAGGACATGTCCTGCAGAGTCTGGAATACACTATATATGTGTTTATTTTATAAACAAATGGAAAGCTTCCGAATTAGTTTAAATAAAATAATTGTTTAGAAATACTTAAAAACATATTTATCCAAATATTTAATATAATATGCCATTTTTAGGGAATAGAATCCTTCGCCGTATATATATACCTTTGTTGTGTCTCTCTATCTTGTTCAAAGTAAAAGTTACTTTTGTTTTGAAGTCTGTAGGGCTGAAAACTTTTCTAATTGCTGCATAGACACTCTCTGACATACGTTTTCTTTGTACTAACAATCACCGAGAACCAGGGCATGGAAATAAGTTAAGAAAACACTATTCTTTAAACGAATCTTTAACAAAATAATAAAAAAAAAACTTAGTATGGCCAGCAGAAAGTTAAACAACCTATGTCTATTACTATACAGAAATATTTTTAATATTCATGAACATAAAAGAACATAATTGAGTGTCATTTGACGGAAGGAACTCAACCACTACTCCTCTCTTCCGTTTCAGAACCGTATTTTTCCGCACCACAAGAAAGGAAGCAAGGAAGTCGGGAAGTGCTCCACCCCCCTGAAGACCCAGACACTCCGGAGTCCATCGTCCTGGGTAGGGCAATCTGAGTACACAGCTGTAGGCTGTGGATTTCACACCTCCCATCCCCTTCCCAGTTCCGAAGGATTCCGCCATGGTAAAACATAATGCGGAAACTGCGAAAACGGAAAACGGGACAAGTGCAACGAATCTGATTGTGAAAAGCGACGGAAATGCATCTCAGCCGAGGACCATGACCACCACGTCCTCCTCCTCGGCGGCCAAAATGGCGGAGGCCCTGTCAGCCTCCTTGGCCGATTTGAGCGAACAGGAGAACGGAACGACGGGTGAGTGTGAAAATCCAGATCCCAGAGTGTCCAAATTCTAACTTGAATCAAATTAGCTTCACAAAGCGAGCATATTATTCGTAAATACAGTGTGGCAAGAATAACTAGGATTGTAACTGGGATACATTAATTTGTATCTGTTGATTTATAATATATTCCAATGGAAACTCCCTCCTTCATAAGGAAACTCGACTGTAGTTTTATTTCCTTTTAGAGCTAAGCATTTCGGCTATTTAAAGAGTTCCAGGCAGGTCCACCATTCATCTCTCGGCTGGCGTTGGGCAAGTCTCGCCGGTTGCCGTGGTTTGGTCTTAAAATTGAATTGCCAGCCCAGCCCCAGGACAGCCCTGGATGGCTATGGCTGATGTAACCCCGCGCTACTTAATTTGGGCTTGTCAC
This sequence comes from Drosophila atripex, assembly GCA_035045925.1. Lineage (NCBI taxonomy): Eukaryota > Metazoa > Arthropoda > Insecta > Diptera > Drosophilidae > Drosophila > Drosophila atripex. Next base: position 10,268,156 of record JAWNOP010000012.1, on the reverse strand, counting down.
GATAACATCCGTACCGGGCCCACCTCATTTCTGTGGCCCGTCGCACGTTTGTGGCTTTAATTAAATTTACCGCCCTCCACGGCCCAGTTCATAGTAATAATAAAGATGATGAAACAGTTACTTTTACTATTAATTTTTGATTAATTGAGTCCGTTGCCAGGGTTAGGCTTAAAGTCAAACCAGAGCAGGAAACTAAGATCAACCACAAAATAACCCCAAAACATAATTGTACTAAAAGTTAAAATTGAGAATATGGCCATGATAATTAGAGTCCTGGTATTTTTCAAGTTCTGGGCACTTGACCCGAACACATCATCCATGGGATTTGTGCAAATTTCTACGCACTGATCGCATTTCAGTTCGAAGCGCTGATAATATAATGGTCCGATCAGCATGGTACATCCCATTTTCGGTGACCAGAAGCAGCAGAAATGCCGTATAGAGCCTAATAATTTATTTTTTAATTAGCTGTAAGATTATTTTACGAATCATACATACGGGTAATATCATAAATCGGTGGCATACAAGCTGGTAGCGTATTATTTTCACCTTCAAAAATTCGTATGATAGAAAGGCCATCTTCAAAATGGCAAAGGCGACCCGTAGTTTTGTGTGCATTTTCCAGTTCTTGGCAGTTTCCACAGACGGGAAATGGAATCATAGGTTCCACTAAATAAAATCTAGCGTATCAAAATAAATAACATGAACTTGAACAACTTACTAGCTACAGTAGTATTTTCACACCAAACCGATGATGTACTTAGGACCAGAAATAAAAAAAAATGAAACATTAATCCATACATTCATAAAATTTTGGGAAATCTTTCTAAATTTATTGAAATATTTCCCGCAGTATACTTTTAACAAATATTTTGAGTGGAGTTAAAAAAAAGTTTTTTATTTGAATTGTTTGTTTGTTAAACATTAGATAAAAACGAATTTATATTTTTATATAAAAATAAATAGAGTAGGATTCCCTATCTATGATTTTCTAAACTAAAGCTAAGAAGAATCTTAAACGTTAGATAAATAAAGTATTAAAAAGAAGAACAAACGATTTGAAGAATCAAATTAGAATTTGTAAGTTTATGTTTGTTGGTTAGATGTTTTCAAAGAATGGGTCCAAAGACTCAGACCGCAGCGTTTTCAGCTCTTTTCGTCTTGAGTTGTCTATAATACGAATAAGTAATAAACATAAAGTATACGATTAAACCTGCAAAAGAAAAAATAAAAAAAAATTATTTAAGAAAATATTATTCTTAGTTTCTTACCGATCCATACGAATACATAAAACCAATAGATGATAGCATGTATAACGCTTAGATTGATTATTATATTAATACCCATTGACGCTGTGATCATGCTAAATATTATAAGGTAAAGACCATCGATGGCTTGAAATACCAGCGTTGCCCAAAATAGGCAAAATGTTTGCTAAAAAAATTTCTTTTAGTCTTTTATTTCTTGATATAAGGTTGATTTCTTACCGATAGAATGGAAAAAAATAGTAAAAAGGAAGGCACGAAGGTAAAAATGTATGGAGTCATATGCAAGAATCTTATCCCAACTTTTTCTGGAATATAGGAAGCTTAAAAGATGAAAGAGAGTAACAGATATAATTATTTTACCTGCAATTTTATTATGGCTCCTGTCATTTCCTAACAAAATAGGAAACGCTATAAATTAAACATAAATAAAATGATATTTATAATTTATTTACTATGTATGAGAGAATAAACGTAGTCAATATGCACAACCGAAGCAAATACTCCAAATAAGAAAATTATGATGCATCCCATTTGCAATGATAAACAAAAGCAACATTTTTATGCCAGGACCATAGTATTATGTTTGGAATTGTATGGGATTTGACACGAAATGCAAAATTAACTAAGATTTTGTTTTTATTTTAGAGAATATTGAATAATTTATAAATATATATAGTTGATCATTTAAAAATACTCCTAAAAATAATTAAGTACCATATCTGTTAAGAATTATGTCCTTTCTTCATGCCTCACATGGCGTATGCGTAATTTATTTGTTTAGAACAATTTTTGTTAGATTGCTGTCCCAGCTGTTTGCGATGAAGTTTTTAGGAAAATTGCCAGCTACTCCGCTCCTCCCAGGGCATTATCCTCTCGAAGCTGATGTGGGGAGTATTAACTTTTTTGCATAATTTCAATTTAAGCAATTTATATTATGGCCTCATTAGCATTAGCCCGGAATTTCCCGTACATGTGTGTGCCGCCCAAGCCCAACAGAGTGTGTGGGCGGTGGCGGAAACGTTTTCAACTTCCATCAAGATGCTAATGAAATTATAAAGAAAATTGAGTCAGCCATATTAACACAGCAGAACGCGTTATCTTCGCATTGGCATTACACTCTTTATTGGACAAGGATAATGGTAATTTACATATCCATTTTGTTAAGTAACTAGAATGCCATTTTTTTCGGGTCCCAGCCTCACCTATTTGTCAACACAGCGCGGTCGGAACTCGTGCGGATGGGTCGTCACAAAATAATAACAGAAGACTGTGTACAAGCAAAAAAGATCGATGCCTTAAAGGATAAAAAATTAAACAAAATTAGGTTAATTAAGGTTCATAATTAATTATATTACCCAGTGTAAGGCACATGCAAATCACATATATAGATCCGGTTATTGCAGAGTTAAAAAATGGCATGCGAACATTTATCATTGCATGGAAAACTACATAATATGCGATCATGTGTAAAATAAACATGGCCATCCAAACAAATACGAAATTAACATATTTCTAAACAGCCCAAACATAAGAAAATAAGGAAAAGGACTTTAGGATCACTATCTCACCGTCACAATTGATAATAGAAGGATTAGAGCAGCCAGAATATTGAGGGCAACATGACATATATTAAACCATTTCGCACATGGATCAGTTTTCCCGCCTGTTGAAATATTTTTAGAAGAATTTTTTATTGCAGGCTCGGGAAACACTTACTTTTCCTATAGAGGACATCATCGACCAAAATGCCGGCATTGAGGAATCCAAAAAACAGAGTGTAGAACGATACTATAATACATCCAGATGTCAGGGATATGCAGCAGCAGCATTTGGTTCTAACAAATTTTTTTGCCAATGGCATTAAAAATCTTAGCTAGCAGCTGGAAAAACAAAAATAAATTTCATATCTGACATAGAACTCTAATAACTTTGAACTTTGGCAGGACTATTAAAAAGACCTCTTCAATATTTAAGCTTGAAATAAAACTTGCACCCACAATCTGGGGATAATTCAATCGTCAGTACGCTTTTTTTCCTGGTTTTTGGGTCAGTAAGGTCCATCTTCTTCAGCAAAGTTTCCCGACCTCCTCCTCCCCAGAAACTTTTGCGTTGGCGAAACTTCAGGAAAAGAAAGTCCTGTGGCCTTCTTTGCACATCCTTTGGCTGGTTGCCTTTCGTTCTTTGTTTAATGTGTTAATTGAAAGCAGCTGCCGGTTCACAAATTATGATTTCCATGTGGTAGGAAAATAGTCTTTAAAATTCCTGAACTTAAAATTTATCAGTAAAGTCATCAGTTAATATTTATTCTTACTCATGAATGTAATTACTCAACCCTAATTATGACACTAATCCGATTAGTGAGTTGAGGCTCGCTCGGGCCTCATTTTTTCTGGCCAGCCATATGGTGGTTTAATTTTTCTTTGATTGATTGCAGCATCAATTTATTTGTTATTAATATCCCGTCATCGAATTGAGTAAGCCAGTGTTGATGGCCCATTAAATGTCGGAAAAAAGGAACAGACAGAAGAGTCAGTTAAAATAAAATTAAAAGAAAAAACCCCTGTCACATATTCTTGTGCCTTGTTCATTTTTTTGTGGCGCTACCCCACCAATACCGATCGATTTCAGGACCATTTTCAATCTCCTTTATCCACTACCAGCACTTACTGGCAGCTCATCTATCATCATTGCTGTGACTCTGTCACTGCCTTTATTTGTGTGTGTGTGTGTGTGTTTGTGTGTGGAGGTCCTTTCTATCCAGGAATGCTTTTACTGTATCCTCTCTTCCCGCCCATTCACACCCTCGTATTTATAGCATCTTAATTGAATTTCAATTTTCAATTTCGCTTTTAATTGAATTCAATGAAAAAGTGTCGATGAAACGGTATTCAGTGCGCCCTCAGACCCACCATCCACCCGCCCTCATCCCCCTTCCCCATCCGGCGCCTCTGTCAATCTGCTGCCCCCCTTTGTTGTTGTTGATGTTGTTTGTTCAGCTGCCATGCCGGTTGAACACCGCTGCCTGGTTGCCTCTTGATGGCGCCGCCCATCCAGTCCTGGCCACAAAGAGTCCCAAGTGAGCCTCTATTGCAGGGACTGAGAAAAAAATTTGGGATATATGGTTGGGATATATACAAAAATAATATACTTTTAATAAATCTACATTATTCATAATATCTAAAAATTCTACACTAAAATTCGGGTAATTAATGTACAAAATAGTTGACTGATTTTAACGTATTTATTATTTTATCAATAACTTTTTTTTGAATAAATGTTTTGAAATTAAAGTAGCAAATATTAATAATGTAAATTTGTAACTAATATTTGCTGCAGTTATTTTTCTTAGTGTATTACTTAGTATGCTATAGAGCCAGCAATTGGCTTGATGTGATTGTACTCATATTTTGCAGTCTGATTGGTTTGTGATTGACTGAAAAGTTGTAAATTGATTCGACTGTGAATAAAGGTTGGCCAATGTGAGATAAACAAACCAATTTCGGGGCTATGAGGGCTGGGCCGCAATAAAAAAGAAACCAAAAGTCAAACGTTTGTCGGAAGTGGTTTATTAGACCAAATAGTTGAGGCCTACAATACCTAAAATAGTTGGAGAGTTCGGCCAGGATTTAACATACTTTAGCACCTATCCGACCATACGTTTTCATTTGGAATTCCGGAAGACATGTGGCACATGTGTAAGTATGTGCTGTACATCATAATTCCATTGCATGAAAAGGAAACTGTCACCACCGAAGCGAATCCGACAAATAGAAATTCAAATGAATGCAACTTGCATGCGAAATGAGAAATTCCGAGGACACACACCTCTGAGAAATGGCATACATTTCATCATTTTGTATCTGTATCTGCTGCTGTTGTATCTGTAGCTTGCTTGTGTATCTGCAATTCGGTTGGCTGTGTCTGGCTTATTATGCGAATACCATTTCCCACCATTCTGCCTGTTCATGAGCTGTGAGCTTGCATTCATCATTCGCCTGTGGGTGAGTCTCTGGTCTGGCCAATATGAGATTTATGCCACTCAAAAGAAGACGAAATATGCCCAACAATAGACGATCCTCTTACATGCCACATTTGCATGCCACATGCCCCGAATGGCAACCCATTTCCCAGTCTGGATCCAAAAAAAAAAAAAACGTATGGGCAAGTATTCGCGAAATTGGCCCCCAAAGATAAAGTCGGGGGTAAAAGAGCAACAATACCGAGATGTATGCAAATTGCTATGACAGTGGAATTGCGCCCGGGAGCAGTGTCAGCGTTTTATTGCTAAAATATGCACATTACAACTCCAGATTTGTGGACCCAGATCTGGCATTTGATGGCACTGATTTTCGGCGAGGGTTTCCCTGGCCAAGAGCTAGAAGAAATCATCGTTTAACTAATGCCGAACTGATGGCAAGTCATTGTAAATTCAATATCCTTGTCTGCGGGGGATTCTTCTTAATCGATTTCAGAGCCAAGTGTTTCACGTAGTTTGTTTGGCTGTTGGCCTTGGTCAGTACGTGAGGAAGGATAAATTACAAAAAAAAAGGATATGTATTACTAAGAGCAGTTTAAAGTTTAAACAAATGCTACAATAACACTCTTTAAGACTTAAAAATTTGAAAAAAATCGATTTCTGGTGCTGGTGTAGGATATTATTATTATCACCTCCTTCTAAAAATAAACCTTTTTCCTTTATAAGCTAAAAACGTGCTATGGACACCTTTCGGGATTTCACACACTATTCAGCCATTACGGAAATTGAAAGCTTAAGCGTTTTGGGCTAATAGCTGATTGACTTGCGTGCCTTTGGGCCGAAACGGAAAGGTAACCAGAAATGGCCACAGAAAGTGTCAACCGAAGCAGAGGATATCAGGCAGGGCAGTTAAATGAGTTCTGCCAGTGTCAGCGGCAGCAGACTGTTGACTTTCTGAGGCTTTTGTCTTAGCCATGACATTATTTACGAGCATCGTGCCAGAGACACGCACAGAAAAACAAATAGGCAGCTGTGCTGGAGAGATGCTTTTTACCAGGATAAAAAGAGAGAGAGAGGGAGTGAGAAACTAGAAGAATACGTGCCCCGTAGGGTAGAGCTTAGTGTTGGCCAAGGACACGTCTGCCACCTCAAGCGTCTGTTAGCAATTTGGTTGCCCAGGCCCAGAGTGCTGGGGATGCCACCAAAGTATGGCCAAAGGCTCCGCTCACATTGACTGCACCTTGATTAATGTCCTGACAGGAGTCTTTTTATTTTCTCCCCTTCAGGGTGGCCATTAGCAAATGTTGCTGCTGTTGCTGCTGCTGTGGCTACGAGAACGTTTTCATTGTTTCCGTTTCCGTTGTTCTATTGTCGCCAATTTGTTCGGATGAGACTCCCTTTCAGTTTGCGACCAAGAATCCACCGCCCGCCATTATTCTTTCCGGCTAGGTGTTGATTACCCGCGTCGCAGAACCAGCTCTAACCTGCAACTTGGAACTGAAGAAATGAGATGGAACAGTGCTGTAATAAGTATGAAATATATCTGCAAGATAAGGTTGGTGATGACTGATGCAGCGAATCTGTGGAACAAAGTTTCTTTTAGGTGAAAATTAAGTGATGTTTTGCTCCTAGCACTTATAGCTATTACTTTAAACATTCTTACTCCATAATAAAAGTTAATGAACACGTGTTAAAAATAAGTGTATAACTGAAAACCACTCAAATAAATCGTTCCATCGAATGGGCGATAAAATCACAGTGAATGCTAACAAAAAGCCAGCTTCTAGCTTGGGTCGTCAGTCCATAAGCCCCGCAGAACGCCGCCGATGCGGATGGTTAACTCCACAATCCACTTCAAGGACCCGCGCACACAAATCGCCAACTTTGGAATCCTGAGCAGAGCCAAGGGAAGAGCCGTCGGTGCCATCTGCTTGCCATGCGGCCCACGATTCAGCGCAAAAAGCTTGTAATTCCTGTCTCAGCCCGAAGGATGTAATTTACAATGTTGCAGCAGGGGGCTGCCGCTCGTTGCTAGTTGGAGTGGTTGTGCTGCGAGTGTATGGTTGTGTGTTTTCTTATGCATGTGAGGCTATGCGCTTCCATTTTGTTGCATTTTATGCTGTCGGCTTGGGCTGACAGGTCGTATGTGCAATATTTTCCTCCACCACCGCAGACGGGGGAGAAAGCTGTTGCATACTTTTCGGCTGCCTCGGCTATGAAAATTCAACCATTTTGAAAATTTACTCCAAACCCAATGGAGGCAAAAATTGTTGGCTAAATAAATGGAAAGTGGCAGGACGAGAGATAAAATGAATTCATCGCAAACTTTTTTTTCCCAACTTTGCATTTCAATTACGAGTTATGTGAAAACCGCACTGCATAAATCATTTAAATAGACAATCAACACACCCATAAATCAATAAATATTTAATAACCAGCCAGTGACATCTAAGTGGTACACAAAAAAGACACAAAATGTTATGAGAGCATTAAAGATATATTCTAAAAACATGTTTTTTCAAAAGGCGCTTTTTACAGACAGGACACTTGTGCGAAAACTCTAGGGCAGTCTCGATGCATTCGTTGCAGAAGATGTGGCCACATCTGGTTGACTTGGGCTCCCGGTTCTTCAATTTTTCCAGGCATACCGGACACTTTAGACTTGAATCCTCCTTATATTTGGCTTTTGACGCTATGTCTTCATGGCTGGGATGTTGAGATTTGTCCAGAATCGCCTGGTAATAACTACTTTCGTGTGTGCTTCCAAAGGAGTCATCCTCTAGGATGCTACCAAACTGCTGCTTATTCATTCTTGTCTCTAAAAAGGAAAAAATCCAATATTTAAATAATGTGAGAAGAAAGCACATAAGCCCACCAAATATTTCTTCTTCAATACTGGCCAAATCTCTTTCCAAGTCTTTGCAACAGCGAAACACTATGACCAATTATTTATAATAAGAGAAGGAAGAAAGGAAAATCTACTTACATTTACCTACTTCAAAATCAATATGAAGACGATTCAACATATAATCTATCGGTGGCTTTATTCCTGGCTGCCCATATCTGTTGATTTTTGATGAGAGTATGGCTTTCATGCCAAAGTTAAAGCACTTAATGTTTTCCGTCAAAGAACAGATCATGCGATAGCCCTCGTCGAACAGACGCTCAATTTCCTTCGCCTATGGATCGGGTGGATATATCTCCAAATAGGCAAAGGTATATAGATTTATACTCACTTTATAACAACGTGTTGGCACCTGAGCCCCATAAGTTCTGATATTGGACATACCTGCTTTATTTTTTTTCTTACAATATCTCACACACAAAAATATACTACTATAATTTAGCCTGCTCTATTTTGGTTCTGCTTTGTGCATAATTAGAAATTATATGTACTGACGATTTCAGGTTAGACGTCGCCAACCACTGAAGTTTTGTTGAATTTCTTTTCACAGACTGCTTGTTTGATTTTTGGGCACATGCTCCCGTCTGCTTTTCCTTAAAATATGTATGCCTGAGAAGAGATCCAGTAGTAAGCCGGTTACCCAATAGCCGGTTAACCTCCTGGCATGGCAAGGGGTTTAAGCCATGCCCTGCATCTTTAATGCAAAAGACGGCAGCCACATGAAAGTTTGTTAGCAACGAACTCAATCGCCCTAATCGCCTGCCTCTCGTTCCGCGTCCTGGCTGGCTGATTTCCAGGACAGAGAACTGCCAGGATGCCTTGACAATGTGTCCGCACATACTTAATCACATATGGAGGAGACGGCTTTGCGGATTTCAGTGCTTCAGCGTCGGGATGAAATTAAATCTATGCCAGAAGCCTCTGTCTCCGTCCTTGCCTATGCAGTGTCGTTGTCGAGTCTTCGTCGTCTAGGTTGTCTTCAACTGTATCACTTTGGTCGTTTTATTTTTTATGAGCAATAGCATAGATATTCCAGTTAAGAGGGTGATTCACTTGTTATATTTAGGGAAATTTTTTTAGTTTGGCAATGAAAACTACTACAATAGCCACAACTACTGCAATGGCTCACAAATTATTTTCTATTTTTGAATATAAAAAGACTTCAAGTTAAAGAAAAGTATTTCATAAAAATAAATATATTGAAAACATGAACAGGCAACATCCCTGTATTATTGAGTATATAATCCCAATTTGAACCCCATAGAAATTTTGGTTCACCCTATCCAACCCATACACCCACATAAGCTATAAAAACACACCCATCCACACACAAACTCTCTCTCGGCCCAGTCCGTGTCAAAAGAATTTCTGTTTGATTGCAGAGAATAAACAAGTGAAGGCAGCTTCGCCGCCCAGCTTGGTCCTTTAAATATGTCCTTTAAATGTATGTGTGTGTGAGCAAGGATGTGTTTGTGTTTGGCTCTGGTCTTAGTTTTTTTTCCTGCCTGTGGCTTTACCAGAATTTTTCACTCAACCTTCGGTGCTGGAGTGGAAGAATCCCTAACTTAATGCGATGTCGACAAGACGGTTAAATGCGGTTTCCACTTTTTATATCCCTCCATACCACCAGTTGTAAAAATATATATATTTTATACTTTTAACCCGTACTTATAAATAATAATGCACAGCACTTTTATGTTTCTGTTTTCTGGACTCGTGCTAACTGAAAAGTTAAGTGCCTTTAAGATATAACCTCAGTCATGCCATTGAACGCTTTTTCATTATTTGTTTGGCCCTTAATTTGCCGGATTTTGCTTAATTAATTACCCAGACATCCTGGCCACTTGACCTTACCGCTACAACGTCCTGTCATCAGGATATTGCCCGCCTCAGACTGGCCATCTATTGATTAATCTGCTCGGCTTGTTTGTGAGCTGAAAAGTAAGGCGCGTGCGAAGTAAAAAAATGTAAAAAAATCAATGCAGCCGGCAGACAAAAAATCAACATCTAAAAATAGGTAAACCTCAATGGAAAAGGACCCAACTGTTCGCATGTCCTTTAGCCCACTAAATAAATACAAAAAATTAAAGCCCAGCCGGTCAATTAGCTGGCCACTCGTATAAATCCAAAAGTATTGATTTACGAACCGAATATGCTAATTTGAATCTTTTGTGTAATTGAAGTGCGTGGTTACAACACTTTTATGGATTATTTTTATGGGTTGGGGGCTTATTTGAATACTTGATTATTTATGAAAGCAATCGGGCGAATGCTGATACTATTTACACTTAATTGCGGGGAGTTGTGTTTGCTTTGGTTCGATTTCAATTGGCTGGGAGCGATTGTCGGGCGCCTGAATAGTACCACCAATAATCCCATTTTCTTTGTCATGAAAGTCATGCATTTATTTATTTATCCTTCTATCGATTCCAGCTATTTGTGAGTCTCCTTCGCATGAAAGACAATCGACCATAGGTGATATTTAATTTCATTTTCTGCCTTGCCCCCAAAGGCATACATGCTCGTACGATATGTTCTTTCCTGCCAAGGATACTGACAGCTCAATTAAGAAGCTTTTCAAAGACAATGTTGTCTGTGATATTAAATGGAAAGTGTACAGTTTCTTTGCGTGACTTCAAATGAAATGTATGCCATTGTTAAATGTCAAATCTAAATGCCAGACTCTGTCAGTGGGCGGTCAATTAATTCTTGGCGCTCAGTGTCCCTGGGCACATAGAAATCTTAGAAACGCCAGGAGGCTGATGAGCCCAGAATGAAGAAATGAAGCTTATAGATTTATGCAAATTTGATAAAGTTGTGGCAAAAGCCTAAAGAAAAACAAAACAAAAATAATCCGCCTGGTGGAATTTAAACTTTAACCTTTTAGCATTTTAGCATGAAATATGTCACTTCCTTTGGTGTTTAAATTGCATTTAGTCAGAGCTCCTATTTGATTATAAGCTAGTGCTATCTAATGTACTTTAATCGACTTCAATTTGGTTACCTGTTCCAGCCGAGGATATCCACCTGAATGATTTGTACACACGCTACCGCCAACGGCTGCGAAAGTCGCTATTCAGATCCGGCCTGCTGACATCATTGCTGGCATGTGTGGTGTCCATAATAATCGGCATCGTTTATGACCAGGTGAGCACTTACTCCACTTAGATGGCCAAGGAAGATTAGCCATTATTCTGGTAATTCTCTTCTGTGAATAGCACCTGGGGCGGACTCTCTTGCTCGTCCTGGCGGCTCTAATCTCCGGCTCCATACTGACGGCCCTGCAGTTTCCGGCGGTTCTGAGCTCCCCGGCAGCCGCCTTGGCCTTCGCCATCGTCACCACCTTCTCGCTGGGCACCATTGCGGCCATCACCGGGGACGAACTGGCTCCCCTGCCGCTGTACGCACTGTTCCTGGTAAGCCCACTCCTCCACTCTGCTCATGCGGTGGATTATAAGGACTTGTCTGTGCATCCATAGTGTATCCACTCCATGCTGCCCATATCCTGGCCCGTCTCTGTGGTCCTGGCGCTCTTCATGACCGCCATCCATATCGTTTACCGGATCGGCACCAGCCCGGACTATTCGCCCAATTTGCCAATGGTAAGTCATTCATTCATTTGCATTCCACAAATACTGGCCACCAGCGCACCCCACCGATCGGATTAGTTTCCATGTCACAGAGACAGAGAGACGAGGGGGAGAGGGGTTTTGGCCATGATGAAAGTGCAGCGAAATCGGGATTACCATGGGATCGGAAAGGGCAATTAATTTGATAGCTGGCGGATGCACAGCGGTTTGTTCAGAGACCCCAAGTGGGGCGTGGATGTCCCAGAATCTCAAAGGATTAAGCGGTTTGGGTAAAGAGATTTATTAGATTTACAGATGAAACCTTTGTGCTCACACAGATGACTAAGATTAAAATTATGAAACATGGCAGGTTATTATTTTATAATTAAAAATCTAATTAAATGTCAAGGGTATAATTGAAACAAATTTATGAAAAGTGATTCGAGGAATAGAGTTTACTTAATCTCTTTAGGAAATTAAATGTCCTCAAAAATCTTTATTCTTATCTTTGTTTTAATATTTCTCGATTAATATTTTATTTAATATTTTTTTCAACATAAAAAACTTTTTCAAAATAAGAGCTCTAAAATCGCATCAAGTGCAAACTGCTTAAATTTGTGGTGTTTTGTCAGAGATGAAAATAATTTGTATCCTTGCTAATTTCAATTCCCCTTACACTCCTAATGGGATGCGGTTTCCGTCCTGTTTTCCGCCCCCGCACGTTCCCTCGCGGCCTGCCATTCGTTAATTAGGTTGCATCGTGTTTTTGCGCGCAATGAGGACAACAATGCGCTTGGATGCACTGAAAAATAAAATCTATATATTAAAAAAAAATGTATAAAAAATGTCTTCCATCTTGAGCAAATAATATCAAATATAAAATTTATAAATTAATTGTTTAAAAATCTACATCGGAATAGTGATTCTCTCTCTGTAATAATGGCCATTTCGTAATCGACATTCATTATTCATGGAACGTACTCTTCCATTTTTGTTTCTTCCTGGCGCACTTAGCTCTTTGGAGAGATTGTGATGCTGGCCAGTGCATCCATTTCCGGACTCTACTATCGCATAATGTCAGATGCCGCCCACAATAGGACCGTGGACGGAACCCGGACGGGAATTGAGCAGCGCGTAAAACTGGAATGCGAACGGGAGCAGCAGGAGCAACTGCTGCTCAGCGTGATTCCGGCGTACATTGCCGCCGAGGTGGGTCATCCAATCCCTAGACTACAGCTGGACTGGAAATAATCCCATTTGTGGTTTCCCCCCTTCTTGGCAGGTCAAACGGAGCATTATGCTGAAGATGGCCGATGCCTGCCAGCGGGCTGGGGGCCAAGCCTCCACATCCGCCACTCGATTCCACGAGCTGCACGTCCAGCGGCACACCAACGTCACAATCCTCTTTGCGGATATTGTCAACTTTACTCCATTGTCCAGCTCGCTGACGGCCAGTGATTTGGTCAAGACTCTCAATGATCTTTTCGGTCGATTTGATCAGATAGCCCAGGTAAGAGTGATTAATTAAGGATATTAATAGGCATCCTTTACTGAAACTCAACCCAAAACAGGAAAACCAATGTCTGCGCATCAAGATCCTTGGGGACTGCTATTACTGCGTGTCCGGCCTGCCCATTTCCCGGCCCCAACATGCAACCAACTGTGTCAACATGGGCCTGCAGATGATCGATGCCATCAGGTGAGTTGCTGCCAGGACGAGGCGTCTCCCTTTTTTTATGGCCATCGCTTTAGCTTACTTGGCCCGTTCCGGCCCGGTCTGGCCCCGGCTTCGTTCTGTCGGCCAGAATCAACATTTGCATTGGGTCCGTCATCACGTATACGACCTGTTTGTCTTTCGCTCCCGGCCAGCTTGGCTAGCCTTTGACTCTGACTTTCCGTCCAACCAGGGCTATTTGACACTGTGATTGTTGGCTTTGCGGTATCTTTGTTGCACTCACGGTTAACTGAGCCATGAAGCGTCCCTTTGTTGGCTTGGCTAGCTGGGTGGGATTAAAAAGGTTTTAATATTGCTTTAAAAATAAATAAAAACTGAAATTTCTGTGGAATATTTAAAGCAAAGCTATTAAATTGAATAAAAATCCAACAATTTTAAATTGCATATAATTCGAAATTCAAATCCAATTAAGAGCTTGTCAACGAATCGGACCTGTCATGTCCATCTCTTTTCATATTCGAGGCTTTAATTGCCGCCAGATAAGCTCGCATTCCCATTGGGGTCAGCTCTGCGAGCTTTATGGATGGGGAATACCATTAAAAACGTATTATGCAATAAAAGTGCGCCAGCGAGAAGTAAAAAAAAAGAATGCCAAACAGAAACATCATAAAATACAATAAACAATATCGACACAAAGGCCATTTTATTACACGCGAGAATTTATGCGCAAGTGGCCTCAGGACTTCCGACTAAGGAGCCTCTTATTTCTGGCATTTTTTCTGCCTTTTTTTTCATTGGACCTTGTGCTTATTCCTATTGTTTATTTTCGTGAGCTGGCTTTTTTTTTATTTCGGCTCTTTTCCAGCTTTTGGCCTTTTAATCTTTGCGCCGGCCAGTGCCTCTCAAGTTGCCCCAGAGTCTGGCTTTGTTCCTGCCACAAAACTCGTTTAAACAGACACTGTTGACTTTCGGGCAACTGGCTTAACAAGCAGCCAGGGAAATGCCAAAAACTTTTTGACAGGAGCAAGAAAACAACATTTAATTATGGATTGTAGCATCAAGAGGGGAATTCGCTTTCATTCTTGCATTTCCTTTGTCATTTAATCAGGCGAATTAGTTTAACAAGTCTAGGGTCGTCCTCGTCCCTGAAATGTATGCTACGGATTTCGGCGATTGCTTTTAAATCTTAATAGCTTTTAGTTTCCGGCCCAATCCGTTCTCATATTTCGTATGCAGTTCAATCAAACTTCCGGAAACTTTTGCACTCAGATATTCAGAAGCCTAAAATCCGGATACCGGATACAAAAATCCAATTCCTTGTTCGCCTTTGTGGCATCTATAGCCTCCTCCATGTCCTAGCCAAATGGTCAAGAAAAACAATAGCAAATAACCGACCCGAAGCATTCCCATGCGATTTCCAAGCGAAGCCTTCGATGCGGCTCATTTGACCCCGAAAGAAAATGCTGGTTAACGTTAATAACTCAAGAACTTGTTGGATGTCCTTCACTTAGGGGGCAACCAGGAACTAAAGTTTCTACAAGGAAAAAAAATAGTCATCCACTTGAAACTTAGCCACTTGTTTGCTGACGAATAGTAAAGGCATATTTTTCATTTATCATATAAAAGGATTAATATAATTTAAGATTTATTGTCTATAAAATTTGTATTAAATTATAAACACTTTAAAATCTCTTCTTTAGTAGTTTTTTTCTATTTTGCAAATATAGTGTTTTGTAAATCGTTACCCTTTATTAAGATCTAATAAAAAATCCAAGCCCGGTATAACTTTTTACAATAGGCTATATAAAATAAGGTGTTTTTAATAGCAGTGTAGTCCCTCTTGGAGTCGATTCCCGACCGTATCATACATCAGACTGTAGTCGACCTGGTCTGCTTGTGTTTTATGGCCCATAAAATTGTTAATACGACGGCACAACTAGCCTACAGTTGTGTGTATATCCTTAATAATACATCTAAGACTGTGTGCTTGTGTGTGTGTGTGTTAGTGTGGAGCTCCTTTGGCTCCTTTTGCTCATTGTTTGCCCTTCGTTTATTCCGTCAGACACGTGCGTGAGGCGACCGGCATAAATGTTGACATGCGAATTGGCATCCACACTGGCAACGTTCTCTGCGGCGTCCTTGGCCTACGAAAGTGGCAATTTGATGTTTGGAGCGACGATGTTACCCTGGCCAACCACATGGAGAGCGGCGGTGTCGCTGGGTAAGTGCACTTAAAAAAAAACCAAATAACTAATTAATAAATAAGATAAGATAGTTTATGGGTTACAGTTGATGGAGAAAACGCGCATTCTCCTTAAAATGTATCCATTATTTTAAAATAAATATAAAATAGGTTGAAAATAGGATTAATGATGAGATTAAATATTGGGAAAATTTGGTTTTTTTTGTCACTTTTAGTTTCTGTCCGTGTACCTGCAAGTATGCAAGTGTTTTACCTCACTTTTAGCCATTACGCTTGTACAACTGACAACGACAATGATGACGAGCAGGGCGGGTAAATATAAATAAACAAAACACAGGGAGCCCCTCAGGGGCTGGGAAAAATGGGTTTGGTGGCGGTTCTGCCAAGTAATGACGGTGAAAACACAAAGCGAGTCAAGCAGTCGTAATGGCAATTTAAATTAGTCCCTACACACTAGCAATTAAACGGGCTCCACTTCTTGCTCCAGTATTTGTAATGCCAAGTCTGAATGATTCTTAAACGATATATCCATTAGAGAAATACCTTTAAACCTTTTATAAAGGTGAACAAATACCCATTAATGCCAACATTTTCATTTAAACATAAGACTTAAAAAGTCTTTATTCTAAGGTTCCCTTTTCTCGTTAAAAAGTTTCAAATTCTCCACCGTATTCCTCGTAAATTCCAAATGTTTGCTTAGCAAATACCAACATCTAGAATCCGCACACCACCTATACACGGCCATGAGCTTAACTTTTATACTTTTCACAAATAAACAAATTTTCTTTTGGTTTATTCATTTCGCGTCCTTAAGTCTTTCGGGTGAATTGGTAGAAGGTAGTAGGCGGCGAACATGTTCACCAAAATGTTTTTCTTTTATCTTACCTGCGGTCGGTCACATACGCAGACTTCAATTATTTGAAATTGAATCGAAATGCCAGAGTCAATGGGTCGGAAAACACTCAGACGCCTCAATTCGGGCTTCATGCACGAATGCCGTCTCTTCGGATACAATTTATATAAACAAAATAACGTCGGATTTGAAGAAATAGACATAGGCAGTGGCTGTCTAAATTATTTTGCATAAGTGGGGAGTCGCTGGGAGGCTTGTGTCAGGAGGACCTGAGGACATGATTACTCATACGCCCTGTGTGCTGTCTCTGCCTCTCGCAATTAATCACCATTTCTCATTCTCTCCTCCGCAGGCGGGTTCACATCACGAAGCAAACCCTGGACTTTCTGGGCGACAAGTTCGAGGTGGAGCAGGGCGAGGGCGGTAATCGAGATGCTTATCTGGCGGATCACAAGATTGAAACGTATCTCATTGTGCCGCCCAAGCCAGCGTACACGTACAGCGTGCCCCGGGTGGTGGAGTGCATCGAACACAACGATCCCAGTCCAACGACAGAGGAGGCCAAGGACGTGGAAACACTGGTCACCGCCCCAGCCATTGAAGGCAGCGATGTTACCGACAGCCTGCTGCCAACTACCATCGATCAGCGTCCTGCAATTTCCCAGCCGGAAGAGAAGATGTCCCCCACCTCTGTGAACAGCCAGGAAACCACACCCTTGCACGCTCCTCTCGCCTCGGCCGCCTCGATGTCCATCAAGGAGATGTCCGAGGAGGAGGACGAAGCCGACGAGGCCACCGCCGTCACTGAGCCGTTAATGGTCAAGGATAAGGACAAGGATGCAGCCAGTCAGGAGGCCAAGCCCAATGGTGGCCATCGTGGTAGTGGCGACTCTGCCGCCTCGGAGTCTGCCGCCAAGTCCACCGCCCTCTCCCTCCCCGCCGAAGATCTGCTCAGCATGAGTGGCAGCGAGAGCGGCATCTCCAACTCGGGCACTCCGGCTCCCTCTTCGAATCCTGCCAGTGTCACGCCCACCGCTGCAGCGCCTCCGGGAGCGTCCTCGGCCAGTAATAGTCTAACAGTAGCCGAAGCACCTGAACGATCGCGCAGGAAGTTGTCCGTGCAAGGTGAGTCTCCTCAGTCCTTTAAATCCTTTTAAAGTTATTCTATGGAAGAGTACTTTAATATATTTAACTTTCACCAAACTTACGGTCTCACCATGTAGACTCCCCGCAGGTGCCATCAATCAAAACCTGTGGAGAGCATTAACACTTCGGTGTGGCCGATGATAACATTTATTTATGTGTTTCACCTCCTTTTCGCCGGCAGGTCTGATGTCCTTTGCGGACAGACGCCGCTCCTCCGGAGCCTTCATCGAAGGACGCAAGCTGTCCATCCACAGTGGCGAAAGTTTCCGCAGCCACGGGGGTAAGTTGGCGAAGGGAAAGTGGGCAGGGGCAGAGCCACCGTAAAACGCAACAGTTGAAAATCACTTTCACAAATGAGCTCAGGTTATGCATAATTTTATCGCTGTTGGGGCAACTTTTGCATCGTAAATTTATCGTATAGCCCGACTTGCATTTGTTTGCGGATTGGCCTTTGTGAAAAACTTTAGCCATGGCCATGGACCGGGCCAAAACCGGGGCAATTAAGCTTCTTTGACAGCCAGCTGGGCTTCGTTGCCCTTTTATGGTTTTTTCCCTTTTTTTTTTTGGTTTATGAGTTTTAATTTACCAAGGACATCGAGTACGTTGTGTGGCATGTGGCAAAGTCATTTTGATGGCATTTTTAATGCGAATGGGCGACTTTTAATGAGCTTGTCTGGCTCTGTTCTTTCCCAGCTAGGTGGACCGTGAAAACTCTGCAAGTTTCGTGGTGTAACAAGCCATGGGGAGTGTTGAATTTTTCATTAATATTTAGATCACAATGGATGAAGTGGATCCGTGGATCCAATGGATCCGTAAACGTTAATTTGTTGGGATGTTGCAGGGCTACTTTGTTGTCATAAAGCAGGCACAATGTTGTAAGGATAGTTGGCTTTAATCCTTAGCTATTTTGGAACAATATAAAAATATTCAAATTGAAATATGATAGGAGATTTAAGCTCTTAAATTTTTGTCCATTTCAAAGCCTCCTCTAAACTTTAATGTGACTAACCCCGCATAAACCCTCAACCCTTCCAGGTCATGTCACCCGCAATCGTCCCTCATCCAAGATGACCAAATATGTCGAGTGCTGGGGAGCAGACCGACCCTTTGCCAATATTGCGGAGTCGAAACTGGTGAAGAACATTGGACTGGCGGTAAGTTGAAACTCAAATAGACTTCTTCAACCCAACGTACAGTAAAGAAAATTAAATTTATGTTGCCAAAAATGTATCATAAAATTGGATGAAACCAAACGCAGTCCAGTTTGCGTAAAAACTGCCAACCAGCAGATATTTTTTACAAGAAAAGCTGCTTATATTTTTATATAAAAAGGCAAAGTCGACATGTAATCCTGGTCATCTTTTATTTTTGGTACATTTCTATACAAGCTCTTCATGTTTCTTATGAAGTGTTCTTTAAAAGGGCTTTTTTTTCCTAGTAAACATTCTCTTATATTTTAACTACATAATAATAAATATTTATTTCATAACAAATAAGAAAAAATCCGTCTCTACTCCTGTGTTTTTATTTTATTTATGCTTTTCCCCTGTTGATTGCAGAGCATTGCCATGATTGAATCAAATTTACTGCCACCGGAGCGTAAATGTTTCAATTTTAATTTCTTCGGACCGCCCACGGAGCTGAAACCTTTCACCATGTGGTACCGCAACACGCCCCGGGAGGCCATGTACCGTGCCCAGCCAGACACCCACTTCCGGTTCGACCTGATTTGCGCCTTCATCCTCTTCCTCTCGCTGGCCATCGTCCAGTTGATTGTAATCGAATTGTAGGTGAGATCAACTCTCATTACCGAGCCCCATTTCTCACGCCCTTGGCCCTTTGGCAATTTCAGGAACTTGGTTCTGCTTGGCTCGCTTCTGGCCAGCTTCGTGTCCTTGGCCCTGTTTCTTTACCTGAGCAACGTGTCCGTGCCGGATGTGCACACCTCAACCACGGAGCGTAATGGTCCGGGTCAGGTGGTGGCCAGTAGTCGCTACTTGAGACTGGCCATGTTCATTGTGGTCAACATCCTCATCTCGTCCTGTGCGGTGTTTAGTGTGGTAAGCTTAAAAAGACTCTGTAAGTGATATTAGGATGCAATGAGTTTATTAATTTTCAGATCAACTACTCGGCGATTCCGGGCGATGCTCCCAATGAACTTTCTAACGACACCTCCATGGCCAGAAATTCATCGAATGACTCAATCAATGCTACTTTCCTGGACGACATTAGGCCTCTGGAAATCAATCCTGATCTGCCGATTGCCCCCGTGTTCCTCTATTGTTGTGCCATAAGTTTGGCGGCCATTTCCGCCTTCCTTCGGTCTGGGTTTATCCTTAAACTGATTGCCATGCTGGTGGCTCTGATAGGACAAGTTACAGTTCTCGGTTATAGCGATCTTTATATGCAATACAATAGGAGATTCATCGAAAATGGGTAGGAATTCACATAATTAGAATTATCAAGAAAACTATGATATTCTTTTCATAGCTTACCCCTGGAGATCAAGGGCTTCCTGCTGCTCCTGGTCATCATTCTGGTACTGCACACCCTGGACCGTCAGGGAGAGTATGTGGCCCGCACAGACTTCCTGTGGAAGGCCAAGCTCAAGGTCGAACAGGAGGAGGTGGAAACGATGCGTGGCATCAACAAGGCAAGCACCATATCACATCTTCATACGAGACCAGCTTGATGTTAATTGAAAATTTTATTTGATTTTCAGATTCTGCTGGAGAACATCCTGCCCGCCCACGTGGCCACGCACTTTCTGCACCTGGAACGCTCCACGGAGCTCTACCACGAGAGCTACTCCTGTGTGGCGGTCATGTTCGCCTCCATTCCCAACTACAAGGAGTTCTACGATGAGACGGATGTCAACAAACAGGGCCTGGAGTGTTTGCGTCTCTTGAATGAAATTATTTGTGATTTCGATAAGGTAGAGAAACGAGAAGTCCTTCAGGACTTATTGCATTTTAAGCTCTTTTATTTCATTTCAGTTGCTCTTGAAGCCAAAGTTCAGTGGAATCGAAAAGATTAAGACCATAGCCAGTACGTATATGTGTGCTTCGGGTCTGAGGCCCGGCAAGGAGGATGGCGCCACGGTAAGTAGTAGTTCTCCCGGAACACTCCGATCCCTGGTCTCTGTTTCTATCTCATCTAATCCATGTTTCTTCAATGCTTTCACTAATCCTGTAAATAACAACATTGACAAATCCTGACCGGATTGCTCAATCTAGTCACGTAGTTTTGCGGTAAGTCCTTCTGTAGTTTCTCTTTCACATTTTCTATTTTAAATTTTCGACCTGATAAATTGGCCAACATTATCAGCCCCTATATCCCGCTACTAATTCGAGCACAAAATAAATGGGAATGTTGCGAAAAATCCAATCTCTTTCCCTTTTTTCCATTCACATGCCACACTGAACACTGATTCCAAATCGGGCCAATGTTATTTACTCTCCAAATGCCTTTTAATCGCCGCTTAGCAGTTTAATTAAATTTTTACAACTACCAAACAAAAAGAGGAAATCAAATCACATTGGCCCCAACCAAGGGAGCGCAATAAAAAAAAGGGTCGCCAAATGAGGGTCAAATCAGTGTGGCGGGGAATGGGAATACTCGGGATTAGCTGGAGGGCGGGCAGAAAAACGCACAATTCAGGTTCTAGGGCACCAAGGACTAAATCGAATCGGTACTAACGCAATTCCGCTTTTTATTTTGTTTTTACCCCAAAAAGGATGAGAAGCGAACGGAGGAGCACAACGTGGTCATATTGGTCGAGTTTGCGATTGCTTTGATGTCCATATTGGATTCGATTAATCGGGAGTCGTTCCAGCGCTTCCGTCTCCGAATCGGACTCAATCATGGTCCGGTGATTGCCGGAGTGATTGGCGCCCAGAAGCCCCAATACGATATTTGGAGTAACACGGTTAATGTCGCCTCCCGCATGGACTCCTGCGGCGTAATGGGCCGCCTACAGGTGAGTGTCGCAGTGCCGAGGTCCGGCAAGAGTTTCTTAAAATTGTGAATCCTTACAGACAACGGAAAACACTGCAAAAATATTGATGGCCGCCGGATACGAGTGCGAATGCCGTGGCCTGACCTATGTGAAGGGCAAGGGCAATCTAGTCACCTACTTTGTAAAGACACCATTTGATGGAAAATTGTAAAATCATCCACTCGCTGTTGATAATATTTAATGGATATTTATGAATCATGTAGCGTAGCTTAGATCAAGGCATCCTCTTATTTATTTTGAGCTTTTCATTTAGTTTTAATGAATTTGCAAGCATTTAAAGTTTTTTGCTCATCCCACACACGCATACGTTAAGTATTTGTTAGCAAATATTTGTTTTTAGTTAGTTAGTAGAATTTAATGTTATTGACTATTTTGTAAAGGTTTGTTAGCTAATTCTTATGCGTAGCCATCACTTAAACAGCGAATATTATATACGATTCGAATTAAAATTTGTAAGACAAAGAAATTAGCCCACCCTAGCCAAAAAAATAATAATAATCAACGTGAAAAGATATTACCAAAAAAAAAAAAAAAAACTAAATGCATCTAACTGCTCTGTTTAATGTTTTATTTGAGGCTCGAATCCTATGTTTCTGTTTAATTATCCTCTCTGACAATGGAGCACAAAATCTATCTGAAAAACGAATGTTTTTCAAGCCACACTAGTTAAATTCTGTGAAAAGAATCAATTAAAACTCTATATATTTTTTTACTCAAATGTATTTTACTAAACTTTGTTACTAAACTATCGCGACATCATATTTTGATATATGTATGTATATAACTGTATAAGATACAAGAAAAAACCAAAGCAAACCTATTTTTAAGACAAATCAAGCTCAAAAACAGCATCTTGTGTACCTAGCATATCCCAATATATTACACTGTACCTCCGACGGACCCGCTCCGATCTGCAAATGGATTTCAATCAAACTATCAACATTTTCACACCGATTTCGAAATATCTATCTAAGCTGGAATACAATAATATTACAAATATTACAAGTGCACCCCAAAGTAGATTCATTCAACAATAATTGATATTATCAAACAATTTAAAGAATATTCAACAAATGATAAATAAAATATTATGCTGTATTCGAAATAAATTCTATTATTTTTAATGGAGAAGGTGTGATTGGGTTTTATTTTTATATTCCATACAAACCATATACATTATACATTTTTTCAATTTATTCAGTCGTTTAGTTTTTTCTGCAGTGCACTTTTTGGATACTAGTATGGAACATGAAATAAGAAGCCTCCAAAGCAAGTGCGTGAAAAAAAACTTCCTCCGGTTTACTTAAATTATGTTTATTGATAGCGTCGGAATTTTTGATTCTTTGTTTTGATTGATAATAGGATTTTGTTTATGAGACTGTCGAATGGATAAGAATTTTTTAATTTCTTTGGTATCGCTTTACAGAGTTTTCTGTAAGCGGAGAAGAGCTGCTGGGGTCAGCAAGAGCTGTTAGAATTTGTGCGGCAAAGGAGCTTGCTCAGCATTCTCGGATCGCGATGGGATCATGAATACATAAACATGGGGAAGGCACAAACACCCAGTACCCAGACAGAGTTTTTCATTTCAGTTGCCGTCGCGACCTTCCAGAGGAAGTATGTATCTGCTCCCAAAATTTCAGGCTCTTGAAATTCTCAGATGCAAGAGCAGTTCGATTTTAATATACTGATTAAAAGCGGTTACAAAACTTGTGTTCCTTGTTTATCTGTGTTATTAACTTACATACATTTACTAAATTTAATTTTCAAATGCAAAATACAAAAAGTGAAGAAATTTTAATAGTTATTTCTGTTAAAAATGTAAGTTTGTACTAAAATAAGTTTTTTTTTCACAAAAAACTGTGGAAATTCTTAAAATACAAAACAAATTTGAGAAGTGATAATGTTTCTATTTAAACTAAGTCCATTCAATTATGTATATACAAATATTCGACTTAAGAAACCTAATCAACTAAAAGACTTAAAAACTAGGGAGATTGCTAGTGTTGAGTATGATAAAGATCAGAGAGAAACAGAAGGTATAACAAATCACAGAGCAAACGGCAAACAATATCAAAAAGTGGACAATGCTGGCGCGTCTCTAGAAATGGGGCAGGCACACCTTGCCGGCAAATAGTTCCGAGACCACCGTGATCCAAAGCGCTAGAACGAACATGATGTAAGAAATGCCAATCTTGAAGGTGTTAGGTAGTTGGTAGGCCTGACCGCCGATCTCCTCTACGTGAAAGCCCAGGGGAAAGACCACTGCTGCCATGCAAAACAGCACCATTGCCGTGAAACCCACCCAGCGGGCGTACGGAATTACGTTGCGGTTGCAGGAGGACGAGGCCAGCAGGATAACTGTGGTTGTGACACAAATGCACCCGGTGAAGATGCAGATAAGGGCAATGAACCACTCAGGTTGCAGATCTGGAGTATAGCAGACCTGTGGCCGATTATATAGTGTCATGCAGGTCCACATGAGTCCAAGCCGTATGTCTCCTGCAAGGAATAAATAAATGTAGTCTTCCTGAGGCACTTTTTGGTGATGATGATGGACTGCCACTTCCGTATCTGTTGCACTTACCCGTTCCCGACTCTGTGATGATCCAATCCGGTAGTGCTAGGCTCACAATGGCAAACACGTCGGCAGCCATGAATAGAGTAGCACTAATTGTTGTCAGTTTATCCATCTTTTAGGTAATTTTTGTTATTTAGTTTCTATATGCTCTTTTGTTGTTTTCTGCTGCTGTTCGAGATGGTAAAAAATACTATGTTGCATGTATCGATATATCGATTTACGCCACCGATAAAATATTTCGATATTCAGATTAAGAGCGGTCATATTTAAATTTCAAATGGTTTAAAAAGACAAAAATAGATAAAACTAATGGTTATATATACAAATTTTGATAATTAGACAATAAATATAAGCTAGAAGCTTAATAACACTCTGAAAATGTAATTTTCTCTTAAAATTTAGCTTGAGAATAACTTCAATTCTATTTTTTCAAATTATATTTTTTTTTCAAAAGACAAGAACAAATATTTGAAATAATCAAGTAATCCATGGAATAATAAAATCAAAGTAGGCTTTGAAATTGAAATCATTATTTTTCTTATAACCTTTGAGTTGAAAATAAGATACTTCAATTTATCTCGAACTTCAAAACAGTGATCATCGTGTAGTTAAAAAAAAAAAGTCGAAAAATTTTTATTCGAAAATTTGAAAAAAAAGGTAAGAAAAATTTTAAGAAAAAAATTTTGATTTTAAAAGAAAAAAGCAAACCACAAATCTGGTTGTCCGTTGGCGTATAAAAATATAGTTACGGTTCCAATTATACTTGAAGGAATTGTATGCGGCCACGTCACATGGCGACGCTGACGTGTCCTTAGTGCGTCCAGGTTGACCCAGGTTATGCGGCACGCCGCGTGTCCTGTGGGGGTGTTCGGTGGTCAGCGTTTATATCTTTGCGGTGCTATCTACTCGACCAGTGGTCTTTTGGCCCCTTCAATAGCCCATAATTGCTGGGCCAGAAGCTTGTCGGTCTGGGGCTGTTATCGCTCAACCGGGCCATGTAATTCTTTTATTAGCAAATTTCAATTGCATTCATTCTCTGTTCGGATGTGCAACTGGACGCGTCTCACTTCTGAATATGTTTATAATCCATAATCGGTTTTCGTTGCAGCGATTCAAATCCCAGATATTAAACTGTAGTGCCGCGAAAATCTGTGCAAGGCAAAAGGTTATCCCAATTGGAGAACTTCTAAGGGGTGTTTACAAACAAATTGGAATTGCGCCGGCCTGTGATATCGTATAGACAGGATTGTTTTCGGACTAGTGGATCGAAGCAGGAAGGTAGCCCTATAAGTGATGGATAAATATACCGTTTGTTTATCCATCAAATTGTTAAACTCATATTTCATTCTCATATTTTTTAGTTTATTTATACCTCACCTAACAAACTTATGAACGTCAGTATTGTGCGCGAGGTAAACTGAGATCAATTCGCATTGTCAGACTATACTAAGTTTTTTTTCTAGCTCTTATTGGTTATATAATACGGTTGCGAAAACTGTCTGGAGGCACATCGCTGCGCGACATGATCGGGTCCGAATCGGAAACCGTACTTCAATCAGATTCTGGGTCCCAACCGATGAGTGAACATCAAACGGCTAACAACGGGTAAGACAATTATTTCATTTTAACCGAAAAGTTTACAATTTTTTTTCTAGAAATTCAAAATGTATGCCAAGTGCTCAAGCTGATGATTTCGAACAAAAAACAGTTGATGATAAAGGGAAATCGGCAGAAATTAAAAAGCAGCCAAAAGAAAATCAAGGCGGCCGCAAAAGCCCCAAGAAAAGTAACTCAGCAGAAAGTCATAAGGACGAAGTAACTAGACGTCTTGTTTTGGAGGAAAGGCATTCATTGTCCCTGTAAGTTTTAAGCTTAAATATCATTTTCGAAATGCTAATAGATGTCTTCCAGAGCTGAAACCAAAAAACGCCGAGCCAGTGTCTACTCCGACGAACATCTTTTCATTCCGAAGCAATTAGCCCGAAGTGAACTCCAATTCCGAACACGAAATCTTAGTAATACAAAAGCAAAGAAAAGAGATTGTCATCTGAGGATGCTAAAGTATCCATTAGACTCTAAACGAGTTCGCTATGTGGCTGAAAAGATGAAAAAAGTACAATCTGCTGGCGAACAGCCACAATCTGAAAAGGCACAGGATACACCAGCAGCTATGGAGGACATTAATTCCGTTCACATAAAACAGGAAGTGTTTTTCGATGATTCAAATAGCCCGGATTTGCCATTGAGTATGCCTGATTTGGATACAGAAACTGAAGATATAAAGAACCAATTACCAGATAACGAAGACTGTATAACCTTATTAGATTTGGTCAAGAAAGAGGTTGAGGATGAAGATTCATCAGAGGGTATGAATAGAAAACTTCTGCAAAGTCAGCGGCAAAGTGTGATACAGTCTAATTTTACAAAAGGTCAGCATTATCCATATTTACGTTGGCATAATCCAGAGGAAGATACTAAAATGGGAGTTTTGGACGAATGCCAATCAACACTGGAAAATCTATTAAATCATGCAACAACTGAAGCAAATGATAATCATAACGAGGTGGCAGGACAGGTTGAAGTTACACAAGATTTACCAAGTCTTCATGAAAGCGAAATACCCCAAAAAGCACAGATTTATTTACATGAACAAGTTATAGAGGAGCAACCGGAAGTAGAGGACTTACAGAACCTACAAGTACCAGATGCGATCCTACACGATATGCAAATCAGGCAAAACGTACAGGAGCTGGAGCTGGCAAAGATGCCACAGGATCTGCCAATGGAAAATATTATACCAGAGCCCCAGGCAATCGACTTTTCCCAAACAATTCCTCAGAATGAATTATCGCTAAATACCAACACACAGCAGCATGTTGCTGAGCTTCCCACCTCAAGTATGAATTCATCTTCAGGGCCATCAACACTTCGTCAGCATTTATTGCATCACATTGTGCGACCCACGACCTTTACGCAGGATGTATGCCAATCTACTAGTTTCAACAATAATGCCAATGAACATATACATGAAAATATTAGGACTCCCCATTATGAGACACCAGATATTCCGATTCATCCATCATCACGTCAGTGGAACTCTCACAGCTTTGCGCACAAGCCGCAATTGGATCAACAGCAACAGCAATTACAATTACAACAGCAATTACAACAGCAGCTAGAACAGCAACATCAGCTACAGCAGCTACAACAACAGCAACTACAACAGCAACAGCAACTACAACAAGAGGAGCAGCAGCATGTGGTACAGCAGCCATATCAACATCCTCCAAACCAACAGCAACTTGAAATTATATACAAACAGCAATATAACGATCTTCAGTTGCAGGAATTGAGAGTTTTACATCAGCGCCTACAGTGCCGGGAACATAATGAGCTTGTCCAGATAGGACTGTCTTTGACACGAGTTCTTGAGGAAAGACTTTCCCTTGAACTGAAACATACGGAGGAGAAGCGTTTGTATCAACTGAAAATGGAGCAAAGCAAAAAGGTGGAGGCAAAGCTGAAGGCAGATAAAGAGAAAGTGCAGCGGCAGATGAGAGGAGAGCTCAGGATTCTGGAACAGCGTATAGCAGATCAGCAACGTCAGCAAGAGGAACAGGCCATGGCTTGGTCCTGGCAACATAGTCATCAGATACAAATGCGACAAGTGAAACAACTTCGTCTGCAACAACAACAGCAACATCAACAGCAACATATACAGCAGCTTCATCAAAAACAACAGCAGCAGACACAGCAACATTTTCAACAGTTGCTGGTACAACAGCAGCAACAGCCAATTTTTGAAAATGCTACAAATTTGCACACTTTCACATCTCATCCAGCACAAAAACCACATCAGTATCAACAGCAACACCAACACCAACATCAGCAACAGCAACACCAGCAACATGCACTTTTGCACCAGCCCTCAACTTACATGTACGCCGCCAACTTTCAGGAGTCCACAAACTATCAGCAATATCAACAAGTGCCTTTCACTCCGGTGGAATCACATATCCCAAATTCCGCAATCGAATTGCCAAGCCGGTTATGGGTGCCACCACCACCTTATTGTTCGACCAGCAACAAGTCCTTGGAGGAGACACCCAAGGAAGCCCCGAAAAAAACTCGTCAACGTCGGAAAAATACCGAAAAACGAGCAACTGTTGCTCCTTACACCGTTCCAATCGTACAATCCGTGCCACCGAATAATCCTGTCCAAGGAGACACTGCGCAACATTCGGCAGCTTCAGTTCCTGAACAGAGGGACGAAAATATAACAACTGTGATGGAAAATTACGTTTCAAACTATTTGAACAAGAATATGCGCTCTTAGACACAGGAAAGTGTCTTTTAATGATAATTGCTTGTGATGTTAGATTTTAAGATACGATATACCCTACTTAAAGGGTATTCATACATAGTATTTCTAGACAAAAATATGAAAAACAAATGCTGCTTTAGACGTATTTACTTACAGGAGTAAGACACATAGTTATGTTAAATATCATAAATTCACAATAAAAAACATTACACCTATATGTAATATTTTTTTAATTTAAAAACAATTGTAGAACTTGACTTTAAAAATTACTGTGATTTCAAATATTTAGGTAATTTAATGAAGTATGAGATATAAATAAATTCATATTGCTTTTTGTTGATGTTTATTGTATTTGAATTCTATTTGGTGTAGCATATTGTTTTTTTTTCATCTGTCTGAGAACTGTCTGCATCTGCTTTCTCTCGAAGATGGTCGCAGCAAGCCGGGATGCCAGGAGCAACTGGAACAACTGGGACAATTGCAGCGCGGGCAGTGCCAGCAATTGCCGCACTTCATGCACACATTGCCAGATCCGTGCTGGGCAGAAGATGGATAGGATGGGTGGCTCTGGGCGGGTCCACTGCCGCCCCAAAGATCCTTGTTTCGCAAGCAGGACCTGCTGCGTTTTGGGCTAACTGAACGAGCTCGGGGCGGAGCGGCAGCGGCGGTGGCAGTAATTGAGTCCGGTGGCACTGTCGAAGATGTTGCTGTCGGAGATGTTGTTGGTGGTGTCGATCTGGTGGCTGGTGGATTAGGTGGTGGTGGTGCAGACGTGGAAGCTTCTCTTTTGGCCGGACTTGCAGCACACATTGTCGTTGCTGGTGGATCACAAAAGGTCACTGTATGCGTCGGTGCAAACAGCTGGAGGGACAGCGGCTGGGTGGAAGGAGTCATGGCAGAGGAGTCGCAGCAGGACCTGTCCCGCTCCCGCCTTAGCTCAGTAAGGAGGCGGGAAAAGGACAGGTCACAGGGCAGGCGTAGGTATTGGGACGCCTGCTGCTGCTGCTGCTGCGGCGACATCTGCTGCGAATCCTGGCCAGAGTTAGTTATGAGAGATTGCTGCTGTTGCGGTATTGGCATCACTGGAACCAGATTAATAGCCTGAAGATTCCAAGCCTGTGCCGGCACCATGCCACAAAAGTACATGGGCTGTTGTTCTGACTGTTGAGGGCTGTTGGAGGCCTCCAGGGATGAGGTAGTGTTGGCATTGTTGGTATTGGGAGAACCCATGCAGAAGATTTGCGGTAACATAGCCGGAGCTGGAGACATGGCCTGTTCTTGTCGAGAAACCGCTGCTGACTTTGGCAAAGGCAAAGCCCCTGGTGTCGACTGCATCGGATGGGAATGCAACGGTAGTGGATCATAGCCTGGACAAGATACTCCCAGCGGGCAGTTTTGGCAATGGAAACTGCATCCCGGCGATAAAATGGGACTGGGACTTGAAATCGGACTAAGACCCGGGCCAGGACCCATGCCAACAAACGTTCCGGACACTCCTGCTTGCGGCAAGGAGTAGCTATCGTAGTAAGTACTCATATTGGTGGGTGGACAGCAGGAGTAGAACATCTGTTTCTTGTACTCGTCCAGGTTGAAAGAATTGGGCAAGGGCACGTTGCAATCAATGCTTCAAAGGATATATAAGAAACACAAATTAAAATCATATAATCTGTACAGATATACAATTTTAAACAAAGTTCCAGCTGATAGAGTGAAGAATTGGTCACTTAATAATTCTCATCAAGAATAAACGAAATTCATCCTCTGGACTCATTAAATTCGATTAAATTTAGTCGGAACCTACCTTAAACCCTCGGGACCTTCGGTGACCATGCACAGGCCCACCCTGGGAGGCTCAGCCGGCTCACACCTGCTACACATTTCGTTGTTGGGCTGCATCGGCAGGGGAGCAAAGCACATGTTGAACTGCTGTTGCTGCTGCTGTTGGGGTGGCTGTGGGACACCAGCTGCAGACTGTTGGCCGTTTCCACATGTGTTCACCTTGGCCCCGGCAGAGGCCTTGCAGCCAAAGTCGCAGCTATCCGAGCAGAACATCTTCAAACACTCCTAATAGGCCACACTTCTTTTTAACCCAAAAGCCCTTTGCCACCCTTCAAATCGGCTTGCTGCGGTTTTCTCAATTTATTACATTTTAGTCCAACCAATAGAGTCGGAATTTGAAAAATTTCTCCATGAGAGTTTTCTCAACCAGTTTACTAAATTTTCTGGGGAAAAGTGGAAAATCCATAAAAATAAATGGAGCCACAATATGGCTCCCAGCGATGGCTATATCTTTGGCAATATTCATCGGATTCTTAAACGGAATACCTTAAACGATTCATAGAACGATTCTCCATAAATCTGCATCAAAATCTGAGAACATCATTTTTTTTATATGTTTTCAAAATTTTTCTGGAGGATCCCCTTCGAAAATCCATAAATATACGTGGAGCCACTATATGGCTCCCAGCGATGGCTATATCTTTGGCAATATTCATCGGATTCTTAAACGGAATACCTTAAACGATTCATAGAACGATTCTCCATAAATCTGCATCAAAATCTGAGAACATCATTTTTTTTATATGTTTTCAAAATTTTTCTGGAGGATCCCCTTCGAAAATCCATAAATATACGTGGAGCCACTATATGGCTCCCAGCGATGGCTATATCTTTGGCAATATTCATCGGATTCTTAAACGGAATACCTTAAACGATTCATAGAACGATTCTCCATAAATCTGCATCAAAATTTGGGAACATAATTTTTTTTATATTTTTTCAAAATTTTTCTGGAGGATCCCCTTCGAAAATCCATAAATATACGTGGAGCCACTATATGGCTCCCAGCGATGGCTATATCTTTGGCAATATTCATCGGATTCTTAAACGGAATACCTTAAACGATTCATAGAACGATTCTCCATAAATCTGCATCAAAATCTAAGAACATAATTTTTTTTATATTTTTTCAAAATTTTTCTGGAGGATCCCCTTCGAAAATACATAAATATACGTGGAGCCTCTATATGGCTCCCAGCGATGGCTATATCTTTGGCAATATTCATCGGAGCTGTATCACAACTTTATTCTTTTAAACGTATCATTTTTAATTTTTTGAATAACATCAAAGGCCCTTTTCCAAACTGACATTAAAAAAGCACAAATAAACTAAAAATGGTTTAAAAAAATTAAAACTTTGGCATTGAGTCAAAGATGGGGTCTGGGAGCGGCACTGAATGTTGTGGACGAAAAGTGAATAAGTCTAAAAAAGAGGATAATCTCAAATGCTGCTTCTTGGTTACCGTTGGCTCTAATGGTAAAATCGATATCAGTCCTCAGAAGTATCCTTATTCGGATAATCCATCTGCAGACTCCAAAGCTCCTCAGGAAAAGATACGCGACGGAAATGTATTGAAAGGGGCTTCAAAGAAGTCAAAGGCAACTTTGAGGAAGCACAATCTAAGCTTTTCTCAGCTGAAGAGCGAACAAAAACGTTTGAATTCTCTTTTAAATCAAAAAGCGAGCGAAAAAAAATTATCAGAAAAGGAGAAAATGGATAGATTGCGTGATTTTGTCAAAATTTGCAAAAACGATCTATCCAATAATTCAACTGATACCGGACCCGCTCCACAAAATCCTGTGACAGAAGATGTCTCTCCACCAAAGGAGACTTTGCCAGAAAAGGAAAGCACCAGTATGGGTAAGCTATTTATAAGATAATACATTACTAGGTATTTGAACTTAAATTTAATTTTGAAATGCAGTTAAAAACGTTCCCAGCTTGCGAAAACTTTCCGAAAAGACGGCCGCTCAAGTTCGTAGCAGACTTCAGAAAATGGCATCGATGGTCAACAATACAAGATACGATGGTGGTAATAATGCTAAGAATGTCCCAGATCAATTTCAACAACAGCAGCATGCCACCAATGCTAATACCCAGCCGCATGTAACCATCAGTTTTATACCCGTGAGCCAAAGACAAGCCCCATCGCCATCGACGACCACGGTAATGTGTCCTTGCCAGCAATTTCTGGATGCTCCGCCCAGCAACCTTTCGAGTTGTTGCAGCTGCACCTGCAGCAATTGCTGTCCGTCAAGGCCACCGCCATACCGATCGATGCCCCCGGCGGGCAGCAAGTGTAACCAGTGCGGCTTTCCGGGGCCGCCAATGCCCCCCCAGGATGCGAGTCACAATTGTCCTTACAGCAGCTGTTCCCTGCTGAGACCGTCTCTGTACTCCAGCTGCTCCTACAATAGCTGTCCCTTCTACTCAGCCCCGAACCTACAATCCGCCCAATCCCTGGGCTTCATGTCATCCGGCAATCATCTTGGTCATCAAATGTATCCACCCATATTGACGCCATCTCCGTACGCGGGATTTGCACCAACCCAACAGCAGAGTCTTCCAGTGAGTAGCGTTTATTACCAGGGGATGAACCACTGTCTCCACCCATCCATGCAGCCTAATTATAATCAGTGTTCCCACTGCCGGATGCATTTGCACCATCATCCTTATTGCCATTGCGGGTCCTTTTATAATGGCCAAATGCAATATCAGCAGCAACAGCCAATCCCTCCGCCTAGAAAAGCAAAGCTGCTAAAAACTCAACATGAAGTTGACGGGATAAAAAGTATATATACCAAATTACCTCAAGACTTAAAACAGAATCAATCGAACGTATTCAACAATAAGAAGCTGCCCAAGGATATGCTTCGTGAAAGTGGAGGTGGAATCAATAAGAATGATGCCAATTCCCTCTACGCTGCTAGATTTGGACGCACTTGTCTGATCCTAAGACCCACATCCCCATCCATGATGCCCCGACTCTTGACCAAACGAATCAGTCGCTACACCTCCGTGGTGGCCTGGCCAACAGCCACACCTAAAATAAAATAAACATAAAAAATTTAACAAAAATACAAAACATTAAAACACCATAAAACTTATATTTTCCTAAAATAGGAAACTAAAAAAACGTCTTATAATTTTTATTTATTGGGAAGTACTAAAAATTAATAAATAGTAATAATTTAACTGTTTACATTTTTTTTATCAAGTTTCACTATAAATCACTTTTTGTTCTACTACTTAAAATATACTTCGCCAAAGTAAGATCATGGCTAGAATCAATTTCCAGCCCGTCTTCGACATTAATTTCCACAATAGAGCATCTAAAATACAGTTTTCAAATTAATTCAAATTTAAATAAGTATAACGTCTGTTACCTATTGTTCTGTAAAAGTCCCTTATCGACCAGTTTCCTCTTTGAAAAATAAAACATTCCTGTTTCCACAATATCTCCTTTCCAGTCTTGACGTCTTGGTCTGGACTCTAAATTAAAATCTGCTGGAATCAACGAACCATTTACTTCCTTCCATCTTAAATAATGTGATCTGTAAGTAAATTTATTAATTTGTAATCTCTCATTTTAAATATCATTCTAAATCGTACCTTTTAGCAGCAAATACGCAGTCATGTGACTTAAATTTTTGTACAGCCTCTTGAATGTATATGGATTTCAAAAACACAGACGTACATTGAAATAGAGCAAAATCTTGAATGGTTGTCTGAACTTCCAGAAACTCTTTAATTGCGTCTATAGACGGGGTATCATCTTTGGCCAATTTTTCTGGACGATCATGTATAATTGCTCCCCCTGAATTATACTTGGTTTCGATAAATATAAAATGAGCTTTTTAAAACTTACATTTTTGTGCCTCCAGGGCAATTCTCTTGTCATCGGTGGAAACCCAAATGTGTTCAAAACATGCGGAATTTTTTATAGTTTTGATAGTCCGGGCCAATAATGAAGTCCCGCCAACTTCCGCCAAGTTTTTAAGCTTAATGCCCTTGCTACCTCCTCTTGCTAAAATCAATGCATGTATATTATTTTTGGAACTAAAAAAACTATGTATTATTATTTTGTTTTGCTTGAATTATATTGAGAGTACACTTACCACAATTCTCTGCAGGATATTTCAATAATAAACATAAATAAAATCAATACTGGAACAGGCTTAAGTAAAAACATTGTGTTATCTTTCAGCTCAGAGTAAAAAATAAATAATGTAAGCTAGCTACCAGTTGCTAGATTTATCAAAAATGGGGTGAACCTTAAACAAATTTTAGGAAAAAGTTTAGCACAAAACATAAGTTTTTCAAATATTTTATGGCCTTAGAAATCTTATAAATATTTGTTTAGTAATTTATTTGAACTATTGTTTAGTAATTATTATTTTTATGTTGAACCTTAAGCTCAAAATTCTTTTTTAAACCGTGAATTGTTCACCCTACTATCAATTTAAAACTAACAAAGCACTAATTTAGTTTATTAGATAATTTTAGGGTGACTGTAATCTCTCTGTGTGCAATCTGTGCAGTTAAAGCTTTTATTCTGTTGGGGAATCTGGAGCAGTTTATACCTCCATCATTTCTCAGGAAACTCGGGTTTCGAAGATTATCTAGGATTATGAAAGGACATATTGAAACATAAACTACATTTTTCAAATGAAACTTTAAGAGTGAAAATATGAAAACGATCAACTAGATGTTCCACAATTCCATTGAATGATTGCCCATAATTTCAGTAGATAAAATTATTCCTCGAAATAAAATAATACACCAAAAAATATATATTTTTATTATTGCACAGTTTTTATTTAATTTTTAGCTTTACAATATAAATTAGTTTTTTAATTTATTCACTTGACTAGAAACAAAGTAAATAATCTTAAAAAATACCATGTTTTGAGAGGTAAGTTGTGTTAATATATGTAAATATATATAGAAATATATTAACAGAAATTACGCATGTAAGAAATATACAAAATATAATTATTTGTTTTTGAAAAGAGCTATCTGAAAGTGTCAACCTCTTTTTTTTAAGGTTAAAGGTTGAGGTGGAGATGCGCAGATATACAAACGCCTAATATAAGATCTCTATTAACTACGAGTGTTCATCTTTTTTAAGGATTCTATTATTAAATTAAAGTGCGTATCTTACGCTTACTAAAGGACACTGGCATACCTTTGGTTAATGTATGCCTTGGTGTGGTAATTATAAGTTCTTATGGAGGCCGCCAATGTTTGGATTAATTGCTTGTCCCTCTTTGCCGATGGAGCATACGAGTCAATGCCACTGCCACTAAAAAAAATAAATATTTTATATAAATTAAAAAAAAAAAATTATAATAAAAATATATTTCACCTGATATTCCGTGTACGAAGGACACGCTCCGCCCACGTCTGTGGTCTTGGTATTTCACGCGACACTCCAGTTTGTTTTTTATCAATATAGTCAATTACATCATCATAATAATTGGTTCTGTAGTTGTACATATATTTGTATTGGAGAAATTTGGGCCTACAAAATATTATATAATATACGTTAGAAAATAAAATTCAATTAAAAGAAAATATTCAAAACTAACCTAACCCAGTGCCGGTACAATTGGACTGGTTTCCTGTATCCATCATCTTCTGGCGGAGGTGGAGGCGGTAATGGTGCTTCTTCCTCGACAGGGGCAGCCTCCTCGTTGGCCGGGGTTCCACCCACGGCAACACTGTCGGACTTGTGGTCAGAAGGTGCTACACTGGGTGCTTTGGAGGGTGGATTGGTGGCTTGGTTGGAAGATGCCGATGCCGCCTGCTCCTCACCGCCATCGTCGAAACCCCATGGATCTTCTTCGTCTGCCATATTACTAAAATGTTTCAGACACAATTTATATGTATTTTTAAGCTCAATATAAATAGTATTTTTTAAGCCCAAAATTAAATTTATAAATTCAATATCCAAATAAATTTAACTTTCAAAAAGAATGTTAGAGACAACTCAGTGTTGCACTTCAGAGTTACATCATTGTTTATCATTGAAAGTCCCTGACACTTATTCTTGTATTACATAACGCCGCAGACCAAATGAACTAATTTATTTATAAATAGCTTAAAAAAAATTGTAATGACACAACTACCTCAAAAATAGTCCAACAACTAAATTAAATCCTTTTTAAATGCTTCTTCAGTAAATTTCTATTTCATCAGTGATTTATCAGGGATTAATCGATACCAATTTTATTTCTAATCAAGGGTGCCTCCTACTAGATCAATGCCTTTCAAAGGAAACTAGGATATGATAAAATGAATTTAAATTTCAGCACTGGTACCTTTACAATAGTGTTTATACTGGTATAAAAGAAAAAAGACTAAATGATAAAACGCTGGCCCGAAACAAATGCACTTTGAAAACTTAATCTAAATATAACGAGAAGCACAAACTATTCAAGTTGACATACATACACTCTTGTACGAAACTTAATTGTTCGAATTGCAATTAACACCTATGCATCCGATCGATTAGCTAAATAAGCTTCAAATTTCAAGCTAAAAGCTATTCTATTCTTTTTTTGATGATTGGCTTGTGGTTTGTTTTCAAAGTGGGGCTTTTCTCAAACGTAAATAAACTTGAAATTCAGACTAAAACAATAAGAATAGCTTTAATTTTTAGAAGAAATAATATTTATATTATTAATATACCCATGTGATTAAACTAACAATAAGTGAGAAGAATAAATATTTTAATGAATATTTGGTATTTTCATTGAAAATTTAAATTTAAATTGGATTTTAACCATTCCAAGCCGTTTCTGTTGAGGAACACCATCGTTCCAGAAGGACGGTCCTAAGCCCACCATGGGCGAAGTAGATAAGAAGTAGATAAGCCCCAGATGAGGGGATTCCCCAAAAAAACAACATTTTCTGAATGAATATTAGAAAATAAAATTTTAAATGTTAAATTTAAAAAAACATTTAAGTCTAAGAGCTCTATTTACATCTCTCTCGCACGGCACAACCTTACTGGGCAGGCCAAGTGGTGCTGCCAACTTATTTCAGCAACCAAAGCTGCCAGAATTTCAGAAAATACTATTTACTACAAATACTATTCTAGCTTTGCCACCCCTAAATTTTGTTGTATTGATTGTGTTTTGGTCGAATAAGTTTTTATTGCATTTGCGAAAAGTGGTACTGCTTAATTTATAGGTAGCGGAAATGTGCCTAAAATCAATGTGCTGTTCATATCCAGGTAATAGACGTCCGCACACTTGGAGACAACCGAAAATCAAGTGAATATGTACACATTGCTAATTTTGCTTGCATATACTGCGTGTACATATGTATGTACATATATATGTGTTTGCTACGCATATAAATATCAAAAATAACAAAATTTAGGACGGGTTTTTATTGGAAATAAAAATGCATACACATGTCAACCGAGTGAATTCCGTCAAAATTGTGGGCACGTGACTACGCACAGCACATATATAAAACAAATTCAATATATGTGTGTATACATGTAAATAAGGCGAAACAATCTAGCTGATTTAAATAATAATGCCGAGCCGGTTGTATTTCTATATGCATTTTAATTTTTTAACAAAAAATAGTGAAAATTTATGTAAGCATGTGTCTCTGAAATGGAGTAAAAAGGTGTTCATAAAATGCATCCATCTCTGAAAAAGTTTCTCAGCTTTACTTGAAGTAATAAATATATTTTATGTTGAGTTGTATTCAAATTACAAAAATTTATTACAAAAAATAATTTATTAAATAAAACTCCAAAGAAAAAAATATATAGGCGCGGGTCGTGTTTTTTTCTGTTTGCGTGACACGCAGGCGTGTGCGTATGCCAAAATTCGTCCAATGTATTCCCCGCTGAAAGTGAATTTGTAAATTGATTGCAATTTGGTCATAGTGACCAGGAAATTCGGTAACACCGAACAAGGTCCTTAATCCATGACCTAAATCTCACACTCTCTAGTTCGTAAATACAATTTCTAAAGTACATTTTTCTGGGAAACAACAAAACCATTAGCACTCTCGGTGAGATCGTAGACATTCCTATAGATTTTATTATATCGGATAAAAATATCTCGCGAATTTAATGCTCAAATGAAATAGGTATTTTTACGTTACTTTGAAAAAATTCAAAAATGAGCTGTTATAAATTCTATAAATAAAAAAATAGTATTAAAATGTATTATTTAAAATTGTTGTAGCGAAAAATTCAAGTTTATTTGTTTATTTCAACAGCTTACTAACCCGATGAGGTGAATAATGCTTCTTGACTTCGTCGACGAAAAATTGTCTAATGTAAGTGAAATATATATTTTAAAAGTTAGTATAAATATTAATGATATTCGTGCCAAGCTTAAATGTAGCCTAAAATGCATGATTAACCAACTACCTAAGCAGACGATTAAACTCATATTATTTTATTAAATATTTCCAAAAATGTGTGTAAAAAAACCCAATAATTTTATGTACAATCTAATCCATTTTAATACGGATGCCAATAAAAATACAATAAATAAATATTAGTGTCATATACCCTTGCAGATTGTTAAATTTTGATCGATCCTTCGTTTCGACTGATTTGTCGGTAACGAATTGTGTCATCATATTTCAGCAAAATTTTAAGTTAAAAATTAATTTTAAATGTAAAATTCTAAATACTTAAAATGTTTGTCTCGTGTTTGTGCAATAAACTGTCAAAATTTCTAAATAAAATCGATCGTTTGCACTATTTGGTCATTGATCTTTTTTTGTTCAGAACAAAATGGTGGTCCTCTTCGTATGAAGATTTCTTTCACGGGCTCAAAAATAACTTTTCGACGCCGGAATGGTCTGATAAAGTATTTTAATTTGCAGCTCCGCATCGCTTTATATATATATTTATATAAATAAATATTTAATAACAATAAACCGTACTTAAATATAAAACTTTGGCTTAAATTCGATTGGTTTTTAATTACCTTTAAATCAAAAGCGGATAGCAATAAAGCCAACTTGCTAATATATTAAAAAAGCTTTACGCTGGGAAATTAGTTTACCAAAAGGGAAATTTTCATAAATACTTATACCTTCTTCTTTTTAAATTGTTTTATTTTTTTTATAGCATTGTGACTTTTTGTGAATTAGTATTTATTTTAAATTAGATGAAATTATAAAAAACCAAATTAATAAGGAAGTTATTGTTGCAAATAACGTTGGCAACCCTATTTCCTTCCTTCAAAAAGTCCTACCGTGTACAGAAAATTTGGTTAACCAATAATAGTCCTGTATAGAGACAATTTCCGCGCATGCGCCTGATCCATTCGATTAGTCCTTCGGTACACATCAGGCTTGAAATATACAAGTTAATAGTCAAGTACAATTTTGCTTATTATTATCAAGAAAATTTTATAAATGAGTCGTTCGTTCAACTATTATTTTTTCGTGCCACAATTCATACATATCGTTAACGTAATGCCATACAAGCGAAATTATTGATTTGGAGTTTTTCTGTCCACCAATAACATTAAGTCAAATGTACAGACCAGGCAAAGCAATTTAAACAAAGAGAAAAATAAATAGATAAAATTTAGATCCTAAAAAGTTATAAACAGTGAAAAACAATGGGGTGCTTGAGTAGTAAAGACCGTTTAACCAAAGAGGACATGGAGTTTTTAAAAACCCATACGAGATATGACGAAGCTACGATTAAAGAGTGGTATAAAGGATTTAAGGTAAGTACATATATTACATCAGGAAAAAACCATTGAAATGATGTGTGTTTGTGTTTCTTTATTAAAATATATAGCAAGATTGTCCCAACGGCAGATTGACGCCAGCGAAATTTGTCGATATGTACAAAATGTTTTTCCCATCCGGGAATGCGGAAGAGTTTTGCGACCATGTTTTTCGTACATTCGATATGGACAAAAATGGATATATTGACTTTAAGGTAATTTTCCATCAATTACTCATTAATGGGGCTCCCACACAGCACAGAACCGTTTCAAAATACTGCACTGTTCTGGATGGAATTGACGTTTTTCTGAACGAAATAGGTTAATATTTAAATGAGGTATAAAGGTCACCTTACATTTAATACCTGGCGCTACAAACAAAGAAATCCGCGTGTTGCCAAAGGTACAAATATGTGCGTGTTAGGGAGGGAATGGGCTAGATTTTTTTTTATCCGAAATTACTGTCGGCTTGCCTTTAATCGTTGCCCGAGGTGACCAGGTGCAATAGAAGTAACGCTGACGTTATATTTTCATTAGATATTTTTTTTATGACGTTTGAAAAGCTGTTATGGCATATTTGGACACCCATTGGTTTGACTGTTGATCGGGAGGAACGTATGTATATATGTGTATATATATTGTAAATGTGATAAGTATGCATATAGTGTTGTTTTATTATGGGCCTGTAACGCGCATGGTACGTTAAATAATAAATCAACTGAATTAATAGCTGACATTTTAATTTATTCGGCTGCAGTATATTTTGACGACAAGTAAAACGGCTTAATACCTTTTAATCATCTGCTAAACGTTGCAAAAAGACTTAAATATTTATTTTCATCATTAATATTGTGAACTTTTTATTTCAGGAATTTTTACTCGCAATAGACGTAACTTCAAGCGGAACACCGGAAGAAAAACTAAAGTGGGCCTTTCGAATGTACGATGTCGATGGCAATGGTGTCATAGACATACAGGAAATGACCAAGATTGTTCAGGTAATCATCACAGCCGCAAGCCTCTTCATCCCAACGTCTCGTTAGTTCACAAGCTGATTATTCAACTATTAATGGTATTTTCTGTTTTAGGCAATTTATGACATGCTAGGAGCGTGCTCATCTAATCGTCCAGCTGATTCAGCAGAGGAAAGAGCAAAAAATATTTTTGCAAAAATGGACGAAAATAACGATGGTCAATTAACCCAAGATGAGTTCTTAAAAGGATGCTTGCAAGATGAGGAGCTGTCTAAAATGCTGGCACCATAAACAATTATATCCTACAATATGTGTGTATTTGATGAAATCAGTAATGAAATGTATAAATATTTAATTTATATTTCTTATACTAAAATTAAACTACTATAAAACTATGAAATCATTAAAATTTTTGATTGTACTTCATTAAACAACATATTAATGCATTCATCTATTTTTAGTTCATAGAGTTGTGATGCATATAGTGTCGATCTTCATAGTTTTTCTTTATCTACCCATTAGTGCATACTTCATATACATTTAATAGATGCTGTTTATAGACAATTGGACTCTTCTTTTTGGCCAAAAGGCCGGCAGGCTTGAACTCGTATAAACTGGATAATTGCG
Organism: Drosophila atripex; assembly: GCA_035045925.1. Classification (NCBI taxonomy): domain Eukaryota; kingdom Metazoa; phylum Arthropoda; class Insecta; order Diptera; family Drosophilidae; genus Drosophila; species Drosophila atripex. Next base: position 10,226,472 of record JAWNOP010000012.1, on the reverse strand, counting down.
TTGTTTCTGATCTGGGGAAAATCTAAATTGGTTTACTTGATCGAAAATATGTCAACTGAGTTCGGGCTTGTGTGCTTCACTTTTGGATTGGGGAACAATGTTTCGCTTATAGTTATACATCTGCTTATCTATATATATAAAGTAATTTTTGTATCGATTTAGTTATTGTAAAGCTATTATGGCTCACTATGCTTTTAGTTTATATTTGATTTAAAAATAAATACTATCTACTATTTAACAGATTCATATATAAAATAAAACACATTGAATGGTATATGTGGCGCAGTGTTACTTGCGTTGTATTTTGGACAAATGATAATACTTAAGGTACCACCACAGAATTATTGGCAACTTACATAAAATAATATGAGTTATATCGGTCTGCAAGGGTATTTATCTTCGGTACCCGATGAGAAATTTTGTTGTTGTTTGTTAATGAATATATGTTTAAAAAAAAAAAAAGTTTAACTAAAAAATTTATTACATTTTAAGATTACTGTATAATGAAATTATTCTGCCACAATGGGAAAGCAAAATAGTAAACTTAAACCCGAAGTTTTGGAGGACCTTAAACAAAACACAGAATTCACAGGTAAACGATATCATTTTTAATTTTGAAGTAATCTTTGTATAAAACTGCATTTACCAATATGTTTATTTTATTTTAGATGCTGAAATTCAAGAATGGTATAAAGGCTTTCTTAAGGACTGCCCAAGTGGGCATCTGTCGGTAGAAGAGTTTAAAAAAATATATGGGAATTTCTTTCCATATGGCGATGCCAGCAAGGTAGTTTATTCAGACTATTATTTTAGACTTTTTTAAATTTATTTTTCCCAATTTATAGTTTGCAGAGCATGTGTTTAGGACATTCGATGCAAACGGCGATGGCACTATAGACTTTAGAGAGTTTTTGTGTGCACTTAGTGTCACATCTCGAGGCAAACTCGAGCAAAAACTCAAATGGGCATTCTCAATGTATGATCTAGATGGAAACGGATACATATCTCGGCAAGAAATGCTAGAAATTGTTACAGTAAGATACTATTATTAAAAAATATCTGTGTAATATAACCTAATTTCTATAAAATATAATGTTTTTTAGGCAATATATAAAATGGTAGGATCGGTAATGAAAATGCCAGAAGACGAAAGTACTCCTGAAAAACGAACCGATAAAATCTTTCGCCAAATGGATCGAAACAAAGATGGAAAATTGAGTTTGGAAGAGTTCATAGAAGGAGCCAAAAGTGATCCATCAATAGTACGATTATTACAGTGTGATCCGCAGTCCCATTAACTAAATAACTATTGAAAAGCAAGCAATAATCATTTAAACGTGTATAGAGTAATTGCGAATTAAATTGTTTTGTTTCAGTATGGCCATTATATATATATTTCTTTTTAATAATAAACAATTCTTATAATATTAAATTATATCTAAATAATAATATCTAATTATGACCGTTCCAAAACACCCATGTTGCGGTTTTAAATTTTTCATAATAAAGTGATCATAAATTAAGCGTTATTGAATAAAGTATGTGCTTCTTAAATGTTAAAACGTAAGTATGAAGAGATGTTTTTTAATTTAATTGGTGAGTAGTTGGCGCCAAATGGCAACTCGGAAAATGTTAAAATTATCCATATCCATTTTACAGAGTAATTTTATTAAAGATTTCTAAATTAAATACATACAAATTTGACCATCGATCAGCACGGTATTAAATGATATTAAAGGCATTTTAAAACTTTGCGAAAACGATCTAGAAAGATGTCGACATGTTGTTTTTTGAAAATCAACGCGGGCCGAAATCGAATGGAGCTTTCGCCAGAAACTCCAACTTGGATGCCAACCTTCTTCAGCGTGACAATAATTTTCTCACGCGTGGCTGCATTGGAACAGGTTGTGGCCAAGAAAAAGCCTCGTCCGCGAGTTGAATGCAGAAGCTCTTTAAATTCGTTCTCGACACTCATCAATCCATCTTTGAAGTACGCTCCAGTCTCATTAACATTCTCCAACAGCTTCTCTTCCTCAATGACATGTATGAGTTCTTCGAGAAGCAACAATTTTGATGGATCACCCATCCAGGTATGAAAAATCCTGTATGGCTCCCTGACGACAAATTCGTCCTTGTGAAAGAAGCCCCCCATTTGTAATTTTTTACTAAATGTTACCAGATCCGGGGGCCCGTCTAAATTGAAGTGTTCATGGCACCAGAACTTCCCGGTGATCCCACCTCCCGTTTGAACTTCATCTACCAAAAAGGCAATTCCTTTTTCCTTGCAGATCTTCTGGAGGCCTTTGAAGAATTTAGCCGATGCTTCGTTATCGCCTCCCTCGCATTGAATTGGCTCCACAATAATCCCAGCGACTGGACACTTGCACGCAGAGCTCTCGATGAGTTGCCTCACTTCGTGGAGACGGTTTTTGTCCTCCTTCTTGTTGAGGTTTTCATTTTGATCTAGTGGATATTTGTAGTTGGGAAACGTTGCCACAGGCCACTCAAAAGCGGGGTAATCCAGTTTCTGTATATAGTTGGTATGTGAAGTCGATAGGGCGCCCAGAGTACGTCCGTGGAAGCCTCCTTTAAATGAAAGAATGCTTAAATTGGGAGACCCAGGGGGTTTATTTAACATGGCGGATTTCATGTCTTCTTCAGATGGACAATTGTCGCCGCGGAGTTTTTTACGGTACCTGTAAAGAATATAAATACAATTATCTTCTAATTTATTTTTTTTCGGGGAACTTACCAAATAAATATTGCTTTGTAGGCATTTTCATTGGAACATGAACCACACATCATGGAAGTTATTTTGGAGAGTCCTTTCGGAGCTATAGTTTGCAAGACTTTAGACAGTTTATCCGGCCAATCCTTTCCCGGAGTAACACCCAAAGCAGGTCTATTGATCAACGCTGAAAAATAAACACACATAAATGCACATAAATATTAAATGGGAGAGTTTTGAAAAAAGAAAATTTTTATACCTTTTAAATTTTGGTCATTTTGAAATACTTTGAGCAGCTTGGGATGGTTGTAGCCCAAGGGTAACGTCGACATTTGTGTGAAAATATCAAGTATCATATTTCCATCCACGTCACAAATATAGTTTCCAAAAGACTTTTCATAATCCGCAAAAAATTCAACAGTTTCAGCCGCCTAAATAAAAGATATAATATATCCCCTTAGATTCGTAAAGAAGTAAATTGTACATCCAGTGAAGGCCAAATGCACTATTAATAATACTTATCCACCTGAATAGTTTCGAGTTTCTTTTTTAGAGCAATTGATTTGGGTCCAGGTATGTCCCTCGTTTTCAGAAAAGGTTCCTTGGGCTCACATAACAGTGGCGCTTCGCTCTTGGCGCTTTTGGTACTGAGTGGATGAATTCCTGAATTATCGTTAATCATTAACTTTTAATTATTTTTTTAAAGCTTTTATTCACCATACGGGACCAAGGAAATCGACCGAATTCTATTAAAGGCTCTTCGTGTGTATTCCCGAGTAGTTCGATATATTTTTTTAGTTTGAAAACTAAGAAAAGAAACGTAAATTAAGAAATAAAAACTAATAATTAAAGGAGAAATGAATGTACCTTCTGTGCATCAACATGATTTAAAAACAAAAGTTCTAAAAAAATCACTTTAAAAAACAAAAATTGTATTTTTCAGAATTTAAAACTACTATTATTAAAAGTATCCAAAAAATACTGACATTTAATTCCATGTTTCGAATGAAATCATTGCCTACGTAACTTAATTTTGCCCACATAATAAGAAAAACACGTTTAACAGAAGAAAAAATAGATTCATTTTATTTATTTGTAACATATATGATTTCGCATTAGAGGTCTGTATGGATGCACTTATTTCTACTTCTATTGGCAAGCAATTTCAATTTTCAGAGCACATTCAATTCAAATATTTAAAAGTTGTTCTTAGATGGCCTTTAATACTTGGCGGAAGCGGTCCAGGACAATATTGGCGTGATATTCCTTGAATATCAAAGCCGGGCGGAATCGAATGGAGATTTCACCGCATCCTCCCGTTTGGACGCCATGCAATTTCAAGGATCCAACAATTTGATCTCGCACCTTGGTGTTGGTGCAATTGACGGCCAAGAATGTGCCACGTCCACGGGTGGAGTTCAAAATATGAGGGAACTCCTTCTCCAAGCTCAACAAGCCCTCCTTGAGAACCTTTCCGGCCACATTCACGTTGGCCAAGAGATTATCTTCCTGGATGACTTTAAGAATCTCTTCGAGGAGTAGGACCTTGCCTGGATCCCCCATCCAGGTGTTGAAGATCCTGTAGGGCTCCTTGGGAGCAAAATCATCGTTGTGGAAGTATCCGCCCAGTTGCAGCTTCTTGCTGAAGGTAACCACATCCGGGGGTCCGTCCAGGTTGAAGTGTTCGTGGCACCAGAACTTTCCAGTGCTACCACCGCCAGTTTGCACCTCGTCGATGAGGAGAGCAATACCGTTCTTCTTGCAAATGGCCTGGAGGCTCTGGAAGAACTCCGGAGATGCCTCATTGTCGCCTCCCTCACTCTGAATGGGCTCCACCACAACACCAGCCACTGGTACCTTGCTGGCATATTGCTTAATCAAATCCTGCACTTCGCTCAGGCACTTTTCATCCTCCTTCTTGTTGTAGGCCACATTTTCGTCCAAAGGATATTTGTACTGTGGAAACGACGCAATGGGCCAGTCAAAGGAAGGCACATCCAGTTTGTGGATATATTTCGAATGTGTTGTAGAGAGAGCGCCCAGGGTTCGCCCATGGAATGCACCCTTGAATGAAAGAATACTGAGTTTGGGAGCTCCAGGAGGAATGTTGATCATGCAGGAGTTTCTCTCCTGATCGGTAAGGGGGGCATTTCCACGGAGCTTGTTCTGATACCTTTGAATGACAAGAAAAATGCATCGATATTTTGTTAGTAATGGAATTAAGGTTTTTAGAACAGATATGTGTATCAACGTTTTATGGTAACCATGGTTCCCCCTTGAAAGCTTTTTCTCATTTATTGATCTTTCATTTTAATTAACAATAATGAATGTTATTTTTTCTCAAAACTTACCAAATAAAAATAGCCTTGTATGCATTTTCGTTGGAACAAGAACCACACATCATGGTTGTAATTTTATTAAGTCCTTTGGGAGCAATACTCTGTAAAACCGAGTGCAGTTTTTCCGGCCACTCCTTACCGGGGAAGACGCCAAGTGCAGGTCTATTAATCAAGGCTAAAAATAATCAATATTATATACCTCTACCAATCATTATAAATCGAAATGAACCCACTTTTAACGTTCTGCTCATTGTTGAACACATTGAATAGCCTGGGATGATTGTAGCCCAGGGGTACGGAAGAAATTTGTGTGTAAACATCCAGCAATATATTTCCATCAACGTCGTGGATATAATTGCCAATGGACTTGTCGTAGTCAGCAAAGAATTGGATGGTTCCGGTGGCCTATGAAGAAACAATTTACCTCAATAAAGACTACATCGAAGTGGGCTGGTTGCGATGTCTTAAAAGTTATTTTTATTCCCAATTAATGATCTCTATGCCCCGAATAGGGAAACCTCATACGATTTCGAACTAATCTATATATATTTATACATAATCTCTCATATCGCACGTTAGATAAAACCTATCATATTCACCTGCACGGAATCCAGTTGCTTTTTAAGCTCAATTGATTTAGGACCGGGTATTGATTTTGTCTTCACAACGGGTTCCTTTGGCTCTACGCTGGTGGAGTACTTCAAGGTGCTCAACCGATATAGACCTTTTTAAAAGAATTACTTTAAAATTAGTTAAGATTAGAGACAATGTTTTTCCTTACCTTGTCTGGTCAGGGTATTTAGCCACAAGCTCCGCATGGTTACTGTCGAGTGTTCCCGGGTTAAGTGAAAGAAATATTCAATTGGGAGGCAATCGAGCCACTAAAACTTATTTATTAAAGAGAAATGTATATTTACAGAATACAGGCATATAATGCCTATGTATTCGGGTACGAATGAATATCCATACACATCAGCGCATGCACACACTTACAGTTTGGAACTTATCAATTTAGATTTCAGACTTCATCATGGTTCTGCGTCAATTTCGAATGCTCATCCGGGCGTCATTCAAAAAGTAACAGAAAAAGTTCATATTATTCAAAAGGGACTTTTATAAAATAATAAATTCGCATATTTTCAATTAATTATAGAACATATCACATGAATAAAATTAAAATAAAATGGCGAAAATGTCGTTAAAATTCGAATAAGAAGATCATTTTGAAGCTTCAAGATAAAATGAAATCGTTGGTAATTTAAGGGATAATCTTAAACTATTTCTTTTATTAACGGGTTTAAATTTGAATTTGTTATCTTAAATATAATAAACAAAAAGTTTGATAACATAATAAAGGTTTTCTTTTAGGTAAATACGCCTCTAACTTCTATTGGTTTTGTTTTCAAAAAAATTAAAAGATAAACAGGAAAATGTAAAAAATTAACACAATAAAATCGTAAAGGCATTCAATTTAAACGAAAGTTCATAAAAGTCGAAATGACCCGCCTAGATAAAGATATAAGAATCAGTAAAAATAAAATTTAAAAACAAAAAATCTGTTTCATTTTCATTGTTCCAATATGTATTATGGATGTGGTCGTACACGATGACAAGTGGAATAGCGATATCGATTTTTGTTTTATGTAAATCGAGGGCACATGGGGAATGTAAAATAAGATACATTTGAAGCCGAGGAATTTTCTTATAATGATTGAAATGAACAAAACTGCAATTGGAATTGCAGCAGGAGTGGCTGGCACTTTATTTATAGGATACTGCATCTATTTCGACAAGAAGCGCCGCAATGATCCAGAGTACAAGAAGAAAGTCCGTGAGCGTAAGAATTTTTTGTTGTTATAGGTAATAATGAAAAGTACTAAGCATTTCATCACACGTCAGGTCGCCGCCGCAACAGGAAAACCGGAGCTGCTAAATCCGGAATACCAAATCTGAACGATCATGAAGCAATTGAAAGGTATGAAATTCCAACGGGAACATCATTATATAATGTTGCACGTGTAGTTGTGCAGATTCCTAATAGTTTTCATTTACACATAGAATCTTATGCTCGTATTTACTTAAAGGTGTGTACTTTGCACTTTTCACACAACATTGTTTAATAGTCTTAACAAGGCAACAGAACTCCATGTACACATGCTGTTTGGCACGTATTATTTATGTAATAAGGCTTAAGAATACCAGCTTATGTTTGTCCTTCAAACTGAAGTTCCACACTGGACACAGGTATTGGCAAAACGCCAGTGGCTTCTAAAGGTTATATGTACATATGTTTATGCAAAAAAGAACAAAAACATTTGTATACTCAAGGTTCCATACGTCATTAAACATGATTCATATCCATTCATAAAGAAAGAGGTATTTAGCAATACCAACGAGAGATTAAGTCATAATAGGCGTTTGAGGGGAATTCTTATTAGTAATTTTCCTATTGGGCATTCAAAATGGGAGACCTTATATCTACTATATTCAGTCTATATCTACTATATTTACTCTATACTTGTTATTCATTATCTTATAATAATAAACCATAAACTATAATCTTTTTTAGATATTTCTTGCAAGAAATACAGCAGGGTGAAACCCTGATTGCTCGTGGAGATTTCGACAGCGGTGTCGAGCATTTGGCAAATGCCATTGTTGTTTGCGGCCAGCCGGCTCGCCTGCTACAAGTGCTGCAATCCTCCCTGCCAGCCCAAGTATTTGCGATGTTGATTGTTAAAATGCAGGAGTTCGGAAATCGGGCGGCGGAGGGTAACGACGGTCCAATCTCATTGGGGCAGAGCTCTGGACAACCTCTTGACGGCGCCAAAATTATAGAGCCCCCATTGGGGCCAATTATCGATGACCTTGAATAATATTTGGGGATGGTTACAAAAATTGAAATACAAATTTCAACATTAAAAATTAAGGGCTTCATATATAAACATATTTTTTTTATATATTGATTTCTCTGAATGTTCCCAATACATAAAAATAAATATGCGTAAACTGTTAACAATTAAACATTGTGCTCTGTTTTGTTTTGTGCTTTAGCCATGTTGAACAAATAATATGAAATATAAATGGTGTAAATCAATACTTTTGTCAGAGTTTCTGTTTACATCGACGATGTATTTAAAAAAAGTAATAATTTCCATAAATAAATTAAATATATTTTCTATCCTAATAGAAATATTATAATTTAGTTTAAATTTTCAATTTGAATTTAATGAAATCCCTATCAGTTTCTTAAACACCTATAATTTATAAATTGTTCAAAATATTTTTGCATGTTAATAGTCCTTATTAAATTCGATTACACATTTTCTTTTTGAACATGCCCAAAAGTAGTTTTCTTGTAGAAATATTATATTATGTCATTAGAAATTTCTATATTTTAAACATACATAGAGTTAAAAGAAGGAATTACTTATGATTAGGCGCAGCCTATTTACAAATTAAATTATTCTACTGGGGAGGATGAAGGATGTGCTACGTGTTCGGAATTCGCTTGGCGGCCGCCTCCTGCTGCTCAAACAGATGCTTCCAGTCGGGTGTGGCCTTAAGCTTGGCCTGGATGGGTCCCAGATTGATCATGTTTCCGCTACGCTGTTCTCGATTCGCCGTAACAGACATGAGTTCCTGCAAGAACCCCGGGTCGAGCCCCATATCCAGATCAAAATGCGTGTCGCCCAACTGCAACTTAACACGTCCCGATCTATAGCGCAGGATTTTGCCAATCTGTCCGTCTTCCAGTTGACGCAGCACGCTGTCCTTGCCACTGGACGACTTGACACTGGTTGAGCTCGGTTCACTTTCACTGGCAGATGCGGTTAGGTCTGGTTTGGACGGTTCTGAATCTTCAGCTTCATCTCCCACACATGGCAGCACATCAGGCAGCTGCATGAGGAATATCTGAGACTGAGGGGAGTCCAGGAAGTTGCAAATGCTTCGCGGATAACGGCCGTACTGAAGCGGCGGTTCTTCCATTTTTGCAGCCTGTGCGGCTACGTGTAACTTTTGCAGATGGTTAGCCACAGCCAGGGAATCTACTTGAAAAATTTATGAGTACTTGTAGGAATTCTAAATGCATTTCTATATTACCTAAATGATTTGATGTTGAATTATTTTCATCCTCCTGTTTTACAATAGGTGGTTTTTGGGTGCTCCAAAGACCTATTAATATGAAAGAATATAAAATATTCATTGCTATTTTGAGGGATTAATTACGTACCCTCCTTTAGCAGGATTGGTCGTAAAGCCATCTCAGTCTTATTGACATCTTCATCACTGGGTTCCTCCACATCACTGACGTCAGATTCGCCGATCAGTTCTTTGACCCTCAGCGCCTGGGCTTTGTCGTCCTTCCGGTCAGCTCTTTTTCTAGCCACCGCTACCTCATCTCCAGCCCTGGCATATGCAGAACCGTTCCCCGTGGAACGTCGGAGATGTCCATCTCCGGCACCCTCGGAAAAAAGACCTTGGGTTTGAATGAGCGTGGAACTTCCACCGCCACCGCCTCCACGACCACGGCCAGATCCTGCGCCATTGCCACGTCCACCTCGACGACCGCCCCTGGGCTGCGAAGTGTCTTTAGAGGTTTTAACATTTCTAGAATTTGATACAGGGATTATTATAACAAAAACATGTGCAAGAGGCATTAAAGTTCTTACGCATTTTTGTTCCGCACCGCATTCAAGTTTGGGGCAAAAACCTTTTTGTTAGTGGTTGCAGCGCCACGCCCGCCGAGGGTTAGATCCCTGGCTGGAGCCAATCGCACCATCCCATTAAGTGTCTCCAGAGGGCGAACTCCACCACCTCCTTGTGCATTATTATTGTTGGTGGAACCGCTGGGGGCTGCTATTGTGGCCGTCATCCTCTTAGCTGGCATGGCGTCCCATTCGTGCCACCAGTCCTCCGCAATCGCGTGATACCCCAACCAGTTGTCCTTACACCAGAATTATTTCCTTTTCTTCTGCAATAATGCTTGCGTTGAAAGTATCTTGGTGGCCCCTTTGAGGTTAATAGAGGTGGGTAGTGTTGCGAAGCGCGTAAATCGGACGCACATGCCGATACACTCTTCAGGCGTTAGATAATTTTGTAGATAACAATATTTCAAGAAGCGCGGAATTGAAAATGGATTATGTTTTCGAAAACATCTTTCAGGTAAATATATTTTGCATATTTCATGAATCCCATTTGTACCATAGATCAGCTAAAGTGAGATCCAACAAAGATCCGTATGATCTAAACCAAAACTGGTCACACCTCCACAATACGTAAACAAAACAAACCGGCGGAATAATGGCTTCGAAGCGTTTTGGCCCTATGAAGGACTTTGCGCGGGCCAAGAAGCCCCGCCTGGATGTTAGCGTAACCCGGGCATCCACACGGCCCAGCCCGCCGAGGAACATAATGGAATTTTGGGATGACGACGACGACGTGATCCTCATGGCCACCCAGTTGGCGGAGGCCGAAATCGAGGCGGAGGAGCGAAAGAAGAAGGCGGAGACGGAGAACAACAGCGAAATTACCTTTACCGAGTTCGCTCCAATGGTCCATGGAACAACCAGTACGCAGCAAATATTTCCACCTCCAGCGCCGCCACCTGCAAAGAAATCCACGACCCTGGACATGGATGCCATCTTTGCCGACGATGACGATTTTGATTTTCTGGCGGTTACTCTCATGGACAGTGAGCCTCCGAAGCTGCCGGACAGCAAACCTAGCACCAGTAAAAGCAAAATTGAAACCAGGACCACCAACATCAGTATACAACAGAAAACAACTACAACAACCATGACTGCCACGCAATCCCGGCAGCAGGAGCACCAAATCAAGTTCCTCATGGAGCGTATTGAAGCTTTAAAGCGGGTTAACACAAGGCTGGAAAAAGATCTGGGCGATAGCAACGAACAGAATGAGATTAAGTCGGGAGAGGTAGATCTCACACAAAGTTTATTGATTATGTTTGGCAATTTAATGTTTTATTTTGCTTTCAGGTGAGTTTGCTTCGCGACGAACTGAAGCACCTTCGACAACAACTGCAGGCCACCAAGATGGAGAAACTCGCCTTGGCTGACGAAACGAACCGGGATTGTATCAAAAAAGTTGCCGAAGCGGCCAAACAAGTAGCCGCCAAAGACATTGAGCTAAAAATGAAGAACGCCGAGTACACCAAGTTGAAAATCCAACAGAAAGCCCACGAAAAGAGTATGAATATGAGTATGAACATGAGCATGCTGCAGGCAGCCCCAGATCCCTCAGAGCAGCGATCAATGCTGCGACTTAACAAGCTAAACATACACAGATCGGTTTCCAGGTTGAAAATCGATAATGGTAGTGTGTTTGAGTATGGTGAGGAGCAGCATCAGGGTCAAAAGCAAAGAACTCTTTTCGAGCTAGAGCTCAAGAAATTGTTGCTGTGTTTTGCTCAGCTGCAAGCTGAACCCGAATCAATAGAATCCCTCATACCAAGGATACTCTCCTCAACTGGGAATGTATTCGCAGAGTTTTCCTCGTATGCCCATAGTCTGGAGTTCCCTAACAACTGTATGCTATATCCCTATAATCCATATAATCTGGACGAGCCAGTTCATCGAGTATCGCTGTCGCAGCAGAGTAGTCTCTACGAGAACGAGCGCGCCTTGCTTCTAAGGCGCTACATTGCCACTTTGGCTCTAATATTTCGGCATCAGGAGGGAATCGCCAAAGCTTTTTTGGATGGGCAACACGATGGTATTAGCTTATTGGAGATAGTCGTTGAGGCCGTTGTAAAGCTAGGATTTTCGTACGAGGTTAGTGAGCATTTCGGACTTCTTCTGGCTTTGGCTTTTTTATTAAACAGTCTCTTGCAAAGCCAAGAGCTTCCCCCACAACAGGATGAGCTATTGTTTGATTTGCTCAAACAACTAGTTTTCACTCGTCCCAGTCCGTGGATTTTTGGTGAGCTTAGTTCCTGCCTTGTAAGCGCTCTGCGACACCCTCAGATGTTGGCAAAGATGTGTGTAAAAAGTCCGAGGAACTGCTTTGTTTCAGATCGCGTACGATCAGTGTATCGCTTCGGACCAGACTCCTGCCTTTTGCAAGTCTATGCGGGATTACTGGAACTCTGCTTCTTCAGTGAAACACCTCTGAGGCAGGACCATCTTCAATTACTCCTTCAAATTGGAGGAAACCATGTGCACTTCGCTTTCGAATGCTTCAAGAATCCTCCAGATTTCATCATGGAGAAGCTTCCATACTTTGCAGACGACGAGGAGTCCGATTTGGGGGACGGCACCTTAATGAAATCAGGGACCACTATGCAGGCATCGATCTCGAATGGTTCCACCCTAGCATCTACCTCGAATTTAAACTTAAATTCCAATTCCAATTCAAGTACATCACAGCAGAGCAAAGCCAACGAGTGTGAGTGTTATGTGAAGTTGTGCCTTAGTGTTGTTACGTTGGTGTTCCAGATGTTGCACCAGTGGATGCTGCACCAGAGAAAAACAGGTAAGTTTCAGGTTTTTAAGAAATGTTCCTTATTTTTAATGGTATTCTTCAAAAAGGAACCGAACAAGTTAGTGAGATATCTCGAATCGCAGTTCATCTTCTGACCCTAGTCTTCCATGAGTATTACCTGACTTCTTTATTCCGGGACTCCGAGGAGACGACAAAGCACTACCTAAGTCTAATTTGCAACTGGTGGTGCGAATATGCGGATCTACTGGGCTTCCAGCCAATACATTGTATGAAAAAACGATCGGTTGCCTCTTTAAATATTCATTAATCCATATTTCTGTTTCAGTGCGATTGCTAAATCAGCTAGCGAAGTCCCATTTCATGCTGAAGCCCCTTCACCAGGAAACGAATCCCAAAAATCCTGGCAACGACCTGGCCGAGTGGACTCGGATTGTAAAAAATGCAGATGCCACAACACTGGCCCGGTCAGCCCAGTCGAGAAATCCTTGTAAGCTCCTCGACATAGACTTTTTCTCGGGCCTCAAAAGGGTTGATTACACATTTGAATAGTTTAGAAATTTTGTGGTTAGTTTATTAGGCACCTTAAATGTTAATTAGTTTTGGTATTAAAATATTTAAAATTGTATTTTATCCTTTTAATTTCTGACAGGGGATTATTTTGAATAACCGGTATTTTTTTTATGAACTTTATTTTTTATCGATAAACGTGTTAAAAATGGTAAGACCATTTCTTATTTAAATTTTTAATTAGCGTGATTTTTTTATGGACGATTGGTTACTCTCTATAAAAATGCGCGACTCTTGTTTACAATATCTTTGTCAATATTTAACATAATATAAATGCGAAGCAAAAGATAGTTATGCTTTGGTTATCTATAGAAATCGCGAATCATAGTGAAGTGCGTGTGCACAGCGTATCTGTGTAGCGTCTTGGAATTGTTTACGAGGTATTCTTAAGGTTAGTAAATCAAAATAAACAATAAGAGTGAAAGTATCTGGGCCTGGGAGGGTAATCTTAACATATTTTATAAATTTAAGATATTTCTATACCTTAAACTAAACTAAAAATCAGATACTTGAACTCCGGTTCTTATGTAAGGTCGCTCCACTTCCTATCACATCCGGTTCCTGCTAAACCTTCCTGGAAAAGTATTTCTGGCATTGTGAGATAGTTTCAAGTTCGAATCACATTAGTTCATGATGATTCTGGATGCAAAAGATGTGTTTTTTAGAATATAAGTAACATTTGAATAAATTCATTAATATACAAATAATTAATAATAAAATAAAATTGCAGTTTGAAGATAAAATATTCTGTCAATTTTCTTTCTTTTTATGTCTGGCTTTCGGTGTCCGTAATTTAATTAAAATTGTAAGAGTATAGTCTAGCCTTAATCTAGTTAGATGGAACACAAAAGCGGTTTTACCTTCAATTATATTTCATTATATGTACGATCTGTGAACACTTTCCTGAGAGCTACACAGAAAAATATTTCTAATATGTACGTTTCAGCATTAAGCATTATCTCTATATATTAAGCTTTACGATAAAAATCTTGCTTAATGCTTTACTTTTTATTGTTTTGTAGGAAGTTTTTAATTATAAGTACACAAATAGATATATTTTAAGACAATTTTTTTCAGTGCCTTGTGTTGTGATCATTCATTGTTTGTGATAAAGCTTTAACTATTTCATATAATAAATCAGAGAAAAAGCTGGTCTGAATTTCACAACCCTAATGGGGCTATATGGGATTCACCCTGTATGGGGGTTTAGTTACTTGTCGGTGGCTCTTCAGAAAGGTCGCTATGGAACGAAAAAGCTACAGTGCGGAATACTTTGAAAAAGCTTTAGCCAAAGCTTACGGTTGCGAAAAATTGCGCGTGGAAAATTTTAAGATCGAAGTTGTGAGCCAGAGCGGCGAGAACTTTTGCAGCGTTATCTATAAAGTGTCCTTAGAGTTCCGCCGATCGCCGGAAGATGTTTCGGAATCAGGAAACTTTATACTTAAAGACCTCCTGCCTTCATTTGCCGAGCTGGGCACAAACGAGAAGCAGATGTTTGAGGAATTCCTTCCAGAAATGACAAAGATTTTAGACAAGTGTTCATCTGAACTAGGGGAACGCAAGTTATACGCTGAGTAAGTTTTTAAATTAATCCAACTTGAGCTACAGAATTTACCTCAATTTTATTTTATTTTCTCAGATGCTTTATGACTGACACCGCTGCCCGAAAAGAAATCTACCTCCTAGAGGATCTGTGCGATTTGGGTTATACCTCGTTGGATCGGTTTCAAGGACTATGCCTAGAAGACGCCAAAGTTTGCCTGAGAAAGATGGCGCAATTTCATGGCGTTTCGATGGTTTTGTGCCAAGAACAACCGGATTTCGTGGATAAACTTTCGCCATCCCACTATGCAAATGGGATTTCAGACAATTTTACAAAGGTTCTGGTCCTTGACGGCGCTGAGTTTGCCGCTAATTTTGTTGCTGATGAATTACCAGAAATTTCACGCAAAATGAAAGCCCAAATACCGGACGTATATGCACAAAGAATACAAGATATTGTCAATCCAAAAAACTCAAAATTCAATGCGATTGTACACGGTGATCTTTGGGTTAATAATATTATGTTCAACAGGACTGATGAAAAAGCCGTACTGGTGAGTAAAATGTACAATTTAAATGCTATTTCTTCTAAATATTTTTTTTTCATTTTTAAGGTTGATTTTCAAAACTGTTTTTGGGGCAGTCCGGCAATCGACTTGCAATTTTTCTTCTACACCAGTTTGCGGATAGAAGTTCTCCTCCATCAACAAAATGTACTTTTAAATTACTATTTTAAGAACCTAACAGAGACCCTCGCCCATTGCCACTTTGTGGGTGCCACACCGACCTTTAATGATTTGAAGCATGAGATGGAACGATGTTTGTTTTATGGATATTATGCCGTGTGCTGCGAACTTCCTATATGTTGCGTCTCACCGGAAGCCAGTACCGATTTCAATTTACTTAATTTAATAGGCTATCCAGAGAAGATGCTGACGAAACGACACGAGTTATTTAAATCAGAAAGAGTACGTCAAACGATCAAGACCAGCCTTGTGGAATTCGAACAGAGAGGAATTCTGGAAACGCCTTAAAATGTTGCCTAATGTTGTGTATTTTGTTAGTTTAACTTTGACGATTTTACTAAAAAAAATTAGTGCAATATACACTATTGTGCATATAGTATTATTGATTCATTAACCCCAAGGCCAATCACCCCAACTGTGCACACAACAGGCCACCCCCGGAGCCAACTCAAGTGCTACTTCTTGTGTTTATAAATACATTTAGATGTCTGCCAAAGTTTCTGGCCAAGATTTACGTGCCAGTATGTGTGAGTGTGTGATGCATGGGCCTCGCTTGGCTGCATTGGAAGCGATAAAGTTCTCACCTCCCGTTCCACCTCCCACACACGCAGCTAAATATGCAAATCGCTTTGCAGTTATTCTTAGAAAGTTGTCAGCTGCCAGGCGTAAGCCAAGCCAAACGAAGCGAGTCGAGGAGCAGCCAGAAGAAGAATCCAGGATCTGAACGCAACAACCTGGATGGGGAGCATGGGAGCCAGAGTGCATTTGACGCCAATGTTACTTCGTATGCGTATATCCTTGTACTTTGCCTGAGTGTTTAAAAAGCAATTTATTGTTTTTGTTCCGAAGCAGTCAACTTAACCCATTGTAAGCTGGGTTCCAAAAAAGGTGGAGAGGATGTATAGAAAGCTTGAGATGTTTATTTCTTATTTTGTTTTTAAGTTGTGCTATTTTATGGTTGAAAAATGAATTAGCTTTAATTAAATATTAAATTGATTATTATTAAATTGTGAAGTATATAAGATAAATACTATTTTCTCTCTTAACGATTTTAAATCGCTTCGACTGTCGCTCAATTACCAAAGCCTCTTCCCATACCCTCCTACCATTTTCATCCGGAACCCCTTGGGTAATTGTAAACCTTAATTAACATTGAAAACAAACACGGATGGCCAAAAGCAAATAGAAATTTGTCTAAGGCCCAGCCAGAGGAATTGCCAGCATTTCGAAAGAAAACTCATAAATCAATTTTGAAATGCATTAGGGAGAGGTAACCTTGCCTCTAATACCTCTCTTACTTTGTTTGCACTTTGGTGCATCAAAAGCTACACTGAGAAAACTTTATAATCATTTAAATGAAATGTCAAAGTACAGGACATATTATTTTGTTGATAATCTCCACCGCAGTGTAAGAAAAGTTGCTGCAAGCAAATGGAATTCAAAATTGCAGAGGTCAACTTCCTGGAGTGGCTGGTCAGTTTCCAAAAGTTGCAACCGGCCAACCCCCAAGACCCCAACTGCTCTCAGCCCCTTTGGATCGTCGTCACCTTTCAATTAATGTGAATTTCTCCAGTGTCATGGTTGATACTGGCTTCCTTTGCTTTCATCTGGGGGTTGTTGCATTTGCCTAACGCCTCGCCTCGGCACTTAACTTCCGTTTCCTGTTTCTGGGGGGCCGGGGCCTTTGAGGCCGAGACTCTGGCTTGGCTTTCGGCCAAGGCATTTGCAACTAATTGAAAGTGCAATGCGATGCTGCAGAATGCAATTAATGCCTCCAGGCGGTGGATGGAAAATGTGCCCCAAACTTCCATGTCTCGTAATGTGAAGTTGCAGTCGAAATCGAATTGCATAAAAATATTAAGGAACTCATACGTGAAACTTATGATTCCTCCAAAAGTAGCTTTCCTCCCTCTCTCACTAAACAAATATTCTTGTCTTTTCGACCAGACTATCCATTTCCGGTCAAAAAAATCTTGAATAACTCAAGAAACTTTTATCAATTAGCCAGCAACTACTCAGCGCTTTGCTGATGTGTGGACTCCGAATGGGATTCGCCATTAAAAGCAATAAATTTGCACATGCTACCATAAATCAAAGTCCGATCATAATCTTGAGCCAAACAAATAGAGAGAAAAAGCCAAAAACGAAACACTAGCTTCCGGCCGGAATTTTCTCCTCCTTTTCGCCCTGAAGTTCCAATTTAAGAAACTCCACCACAATCCGGCACAGTCGTCGCTTGGCTGCGTTTATTAATTGTACAACTGTCTCCAATCATAATTAATGAACTTTCGGCACATCCTCCGCCGCAACCTCCACACACATATATCCTTCTCTGTGGAAGGGAATGGTGTATGAATCCCGCTAACACTAAAATATAAACACAAATGTTTTCCTTGGCACACCATAAATCTTTCGTTTGGCAAATCTCTGTTGGGCTTTTCCGGGCTCCTTCCTTTTATCATTCCTCCTTGGGTTTCCTTGTTTTATTGGTTTTAATGGGCGACAGTATCAATTAGACACATTAAAGGATTTACTAGAATTAGGATCATACTTTTTGGGTAATTTAAGTGCATTACATTTGGAATGAAAGCTTGTGGTAATGATTGGACTTTTAAATACCAAAGACTTGCTTTAAAAAGCGTAAAATTACGTATGCAAATCTAAAGGATTAATTATCAGCTCACATCTGCAAAGGACTTTCTGGAGGGGCTCCTAAGTAAACTCAGAAATTGATATCATTTTTCATAGGTAACGTTCTTATGCTTCTTCAATGCCACTCATCACTGGCTCATTTTTCAACGGTGTCTGTCTAAGATTAGTCAGTTAGTCATTTCAGAGTCTAATTTAAATAATTTTAAAATGATGACAAAAGCTTTTCCAGCCATCCAAGTAATTATGCACACATGGCATCCACAGAAAAGTTAAGCGGAGACTCCAAACATTAACACTTTCATGGACAAATAAAGAAAAGATAAATGAAAGCATCATTAGTCATTGGCCAACCCCAAAAAACCTTCTAATCATGTGTGTCCTCTACGATTTTTCGGATTCCCCGGAAAATGAGGGTGGTGTTTAAATCCTTCAAATACACTTTCTTTCATATGTAAATTATTTGCGGCGTAGCAGGATTTTGGGTTGGGAACTAAGTAGATGTAATTTTTTGTCCCATTGTTCGAGTTAAATTATTTATTAGCTATCATTAGGTTTGGTTATCTATTTAAAGGGAAAAAATTCTTTTAGAAAGCTTTATTCAGTTATATAGAATCCTCCATCTTTTTACCATTAACTGCAATCATTATAATAAATTTGTGAAATTGCTTCAAAACATATCGAAATAATGGAAACCTATACATTATTATTCCTCCTTTCCGAGTAACAGATCATTTCCATCTGGATTCCAAGAGCCATCAAAACGCTCAAAATCTTCACTAGATATTTCATCAATTTTTAAAATTCCTTGGTCGTCACCGTTGGCGGAGGATTCTTTGGTGGCCACCGAATAGTCTTTTGGTTTTATATGTTTTTGAACCACATTTTGAAATTCTTTGTCGGTGGGGATGCTCTCACCCCATTTCGAAATTTCGCTGGAATCTCCATTGGGTTCCATTTCGATCTGTAATAGGGTTCTCTTCTCAGGATAACCCCACTTCAGAAACTTTTGAAAAGCCTCAACTTGGAAGTCAAAAATTGGTTGCTTCCATTCATAAATCTTTGGTATTGAAAAAGTTAGCATTAAACCTGAATAATTTGAATCTTAGAATCGGTTGAATATTAGCTATGGGAGTAACAGCATACCCAGTTGCATCAGCGTAGTCGCATAGAAGATCTCGCCCACAAGAGTCACCACAGCCAGGATGCCTATCCACTTCGCTGTCTCCAATGGTTTTTCCGCCAGCACCACAGATCGCATCTTGTCCAAGAAGCCGCCAATCTTGATGGACATCATAAGACTAACCTGCTGGGCCATCTCTTCGGAAATTAAGATGTCCATATCGAGGTAGTCCTGAAAGGGATTCCCCGTAATCGGCGTCTTGTTCATCCACTGGAGGCAGCGCACATAGACTCGGTACCCAATTGTGATGAAGAGCCCGACGAGAGCCGAAACGCTCACCACACTAATGGCAGACTTGTAGGCGAGATCAAAGATGAGAGCTTGCAGGATCCCGAATACGAGCAACGTCTTGCGCCAGTCGCGCCACAGGACCAAATGGGTCAACTCCTTGCGAACGCAGGAATTGCATCTGGAGATCTTCGCCATCACCGCCATCTGAGCCTGTGGAACGGGAACGGGAACTGGAACCGTTTCCATCATTTTATATATATTTTTTATATGAATTTCTTTCAGCTCTACTATGTAGTTAGGGTCGGGTTTGTCGCGTCTGGTTGGTGATTTTATAATAACTGGTTGCTACGATTTTCTGATGACCTATAGACTTTTGATACAGAAACCGATTCCCTGAATTTGTTCGATATTTCTATTAATCTCACCCACCAAAAACAAAAGGCATTACTACATTTAGCTGCCAAAAACACTTGTTACCACACGGTAACACCTGCGACTGACTGACAAAGGACGAAAGGGGTTAGACTGTAGAAGGATAACAGTATGGTTTACCGCACATTCAAAAATATAAGGCACAAAATTGTTTGTTTGATTTATTTAAATTGGTTTCTGGCTTGCCGTATATGAATAAAGGTTCTGAAAATATCTACCCAAACAAGTCAAATCCAATCTGAATGATTTTCAAGACCTCTTTCTCACAGCTTCGGCCGCTTTTGATCCGTACCGTCAATAGGTCCTTTTGTCGCGATTCTGAAATCTGCAAAAACTGGGCAAATAATTTTGGCACGAGGTGTGACCAACGCCCATTGAGAGACCGTCGAATGGTACTTGGCCTTATGTCTCCTAACTCCAATCGTTTGCCGATTGAATTGTCAAAGGCATTACGCTAATATTTTGGGCAAATACTGGCAAACATCACCATGGCTCGTTGGCGTCAAAATGACATTAAGTGGTTTCACTTTTCCACCCTCTAGACTCTGAAAAAAAATAAATTTTAATGAGGGTAGGGCCGAATGACTTAAATGCCTTGCTTTTGAGGTTTTGCCGCATTTTCGAAATCATTTTAGGAGACATATTTGAAAGGATTTAAAGGCTTAATTATTAAAAACAATTTCCAATTTATCGCACCTTTATTTATAGATTTGGTAAATTATATGCTTGGCTAGTCAGTTTAATTAAACAAAATTTCCTGCAAGGAGGACACATCAGGATATTACACAAATACACATATTCTAATACTCAAACAGGATATTAGAATGTTTGAAAAGTTGTCAATGCATCAGAATTGTATGGCTTAGGTTGAAAATTGTCGAAGACAATCGCCTTGTTCATTTCGAATGTAAATTTAAACAAATACACATAAAATTACTTAAAATTGCAATAAGAGTTCCTTATGACCCTGTCAAAAATCAAACTTTTCGCATCGAATGCAAATTCCAAAGATGAACAATGGTGTTATGACACTGTATTATGGCTTAAAAATAAATTTATTTAGAGTGTCATCCAAGTTTAAGATGTCAATGGACAAAAATGGGCAGAAAATCTCGGCAAATATTCTTCTCTTATGCCGATAAAGTTGTCGTTTGAATTCGGTTCCTTTAACTTATTCTACTCGACTTCTTTACGGGCTGACGACAATGCCAGGAATTTCTTGTATTAAAATCGAAACTGCCTTCGGTGTGGGAATCCTGCCCAGACATGGCCCATTATGTCCCCCAGACGGAGGGGGAGTGTGGATACGGATATGTACACATATTCTGACTGCCCCCCAAAATTCAGGACTTGTCCTTACAGCTGTCAACATGTTTAATTGAAACTGACACTCAGTGTCATTTTATGGACATTGCCATGCGTTACCGTTACCTTAACCGTAACTGTAGCTGTAACTGTAATTCGACTTGCCTTAGTCCTGCTTGATTATTGTGCCGCATACCAAATAGGGGAAGGAGTCATGTGGTTGGGGTACTTGCATCATTTGATATGCCTCCTTCATAATAGTCCCTTGGGAGATGGCTACTGGTTTGCTTCCTGCTTGGTTGATTAGTTAAATTTTTAGATGCTAAGGTGTATATTTAAGATACTTATTTTGAGTGTCCTTTTGAAGAATAAATATTACTGTTGCATTACTCCAAGGAGCTTACAGAAAGAAGTAAAAATACATGAAAGGTAATATGAAAAGTTATACATTTTTAAGTTCTTTAAAATGGAACTGATAAATAAAAAAAATGCAAAGTTGGAATGACTACACCCCTTCTTCAACAACAAAACCCCCATAGTACGAAGAGAACTTTGCCCTGGCAACACTTCAACAATAACCTCCCCAAAAACCCATCCAAAACTGTAATTATTATTGCTAAGCTCAGTCGAGCGCCTCCTACTCAGGCAAGACAGGAAAAAAGGAGGTTTGAAGCCCTCATTTAATTGCAGACTAGCAAATACTCAAGATATTTTTATGCAGGCAATTCCTATTTTTTTCCACCCATTTCTATTCGGAGTTTTTCCGCATTTCGATAGGGGAAAGACAGCTCCTTGGCCTCTTTTGTTTTCGTCACGGACAAACGACGAAAAGCAATCACGGCAGTTCCTTGCCAGGAAAAGCAAAAATATCTCCTGCCACATTTCTCTATTTACTTTTTTTTTGTGTGTTTCCTGCTCGCATTTTGGCCGGCTGTCTTTTGTGTTATTGGTGAAATTAGAATTTCTCATTAAAATAAGTGTTGGCCGAGGGAGCCGCTTGACTTGAGACATTCAAGAAGCATCTCCCAGGGCAAGGTGCTCGTCCATGGCAATGGACTTAAGTCGAAATTTATATTTTCCCCCTCATTTTTGTTCATGCATGGTCACTCATTAGTTGAGCTTGAAATCTGACTGACAGAGTCTGGCATTTATATTTGTATCTTTATTTGCACTGACATGGGGGAGTTAAATGCGACTTTCTTGCCTTGCTTTTAAATTCTTTCTTCTAATGCCTTTTCTATCCAATTTCCAACTTTCCTTGTGAGTAATTAAAATGCTAACTCTTTTCTTATTTCACTAGCATCCAAGATCAGAAAGCTCATCTTTATTAATGGTTTAATAGGCTTAAAAACTGAAACACTTTGCGGTTTTTTAAGGGTAACAAACAGAACTGTTTAACTCAACCAAATTATTTTCAGTCTGTTGCACTGATTGAACCCCTTGATAAGTTAATACATTTAAATGTTTTACAGAATTTTGAACAAAAATCTAAAAAATTTTATGCTCTCAGATTTTGATACAGATTTGTGTAGAATCGATGTACAATTCGTTTAAGGTATTCCGCTCAAGAATCGGATGGTTCTATCGAAAGATATGGCTCTCGATTTGGGCCATATTTGTGCCGATGTGGCTCCATGCATTTTTTTGATTTTTCAAGGGAACCCCCATGAATTTTGACCAAAAATCTCAAAAATATTTGGTTCTCAGATTTTGATGCAGATTTATGTAGAATCGATGTACAATTCGTTTAAGGTATTCCGCTCAAGAATCGGATGGTTCTATCGAAAGATATGGCTCTCGATTTGGGCCATATTTGTGCCGATGTGGCTCCATGCATTTTTTTGATTTTTCAAGGGAACCCCCATGAATTTTGACCAAAAATCTCAAAAATATTTGGTTCTCAGATTTTGATGCAGATTTATGTAGAATCGATGTACAATTCGTTTAAGGTATTCCGCTCAAGAATCGGGTTCTATCGAAAGATATGGCTCTCGCTGTGGGCGATATAGTGGCTCTAGGCATTTTTTGGGTTTTTCAAGAATGGGTTTCCTTAATTTTGACCAAAAATCTCAAAAATATTTGGTTCTCGGATTTTGATGCAGATTTATGTAGAATCGATGTACAATTCGTTTAAGGTTTCCGCTCAAGAATCGGATGGTTCTATCGAAAGATATGGCTCTCGATTTGGGCCATATTTGTGCCGATGTGGCTCCATGCATTTTTTTGATTTTTCAAGGGAACCCCCATGAATTTTGACCAAAAATCTCAAAAATATTTGGTTCTCAGATTTTGATGCAGATTTATGTAGAATCGATGTACAATTCGTTTAAGGTATTCCGCTCAAGAATCGGGTTCTATCGAAAGATATGGCTCTCGCTGTGGGCGATATAGTGGCTCCAGGCATTTTTTGGGTTTTTCAAGGGAACCCCCGTGAATTTTGACCAAAAATCTCAAAAATATTTTGCTCTCAGAGTTCGATGCAGATTTATGGAGAATCGATTTACGGATCGTTTAAGGTATTCCGCTCAAGAATCGGATGGTTCTATCGAAAGATATGGCTCTCGATTTGGGCCATATTTGTGCCGATGTGGCTCCATGCATTTTTTAGGGTTTTTAAAGGAACCTCCCAGAAATTTTGACCAAAAATCTCAAAAATATTTGGTTCTCAGATTTCACCAAAAATGTCAAAAATATTTTGCTCTCAGATTTTGATGCAGATTTGTGGAGAATTGATGTACGAAACGTTTAAGGTATTCCGCTCAAGAATTGGATAGTTCTATCAAAAGATATGGCTGTCGCTGTGGGCCCTGTAGTGGCTCCATGCATTTTGTAGGGTTTTTAAAGGAACCTCCCAGAAATGTTGACCAAAAATCTCAAAAATATTTGGTTCTCAGATTTTGATGCAGTTTTATGTAGAATCGATGTACAATTCGTTTTAGGTATTCCGCTCAAGAATCGGGTGGTTCTATCGAAAGATATGGCTCTCGCTGTGGGCGATATAGTGGCTCCAGGCATTTTTTGGGTTTTTCAAGAATGGGTTTCCTTAATTTTGACCAAAAATCTCAAAAATATTTGGTTCTCGGATTTTGATGCAGATTTATGTAGAATCGATGTACAATTCGTTTAAGGTATTCCGCTCAAGAATCGGATGGTTCTATCGAAAGATATGGCTCTCGATTTGGGCCATATTTGTGCTGATGTGGCTCCATGCATTTTTTTGATTTTTCAAGGGAACCCCCATGAATTTTGACCAAAAATCTCAAAAATATTTGGTTCTCAGATTTTGATGCAGTTTTATGTAGAATCGATGTACAATTCGTTTTAGGTATTCCGCTCAAGAATCGGGTGGTTCTATCGAAAGATATGGCTCTCGCTGTGGGCGATATAGTGGCTCCAGGCATTTTGTAGGGTTTTTAAGGAACTTCCCAGAAATTTTGACCAAAAATCTCAAAAATATTTTGCTCTCAGATATTGAGGCAGATTTTTGGAGAATCGATGTGCAAATCGTTTAAGGTATTCGGCACCAGAATCGGGTGGTTGTAGCGAAAGATATTGCTCTTGCTGTGGGCTCATCCAAATATTATGAAAACAACTAATTATTTTTCTCAAAGAAAACACGAAAAACTAGGCTCTTTAATTTGTGAAAATGTTTTGTAAACTAGTACTCCTTTTTAATGCAGAGTAAAATAAGTACCCTTTTCTCCTAAGGTGGCTATGACGGCAGAACTGATATTTTTGGTTTTGTGTAAGCCAAACTTTTCGCTTGTCTGAACTAAACCATCCTGACCACACTCAATGCACACATGATATTCCGATAGGGGTCACAACAATGTTGCTACTTCAGAGTTTGAAGTGCGGACAAAAGTTTGAGCTTTGAACTTTGGCCTGTTACATTCAAGTGGCTGGCATGTATAAATGTTTGGTTTCGAGTCCAACCAAACTTTATGCAAAACACACAAAACTTTTGTGAATACACCGAACCTATTTGCCCCGTTGGAGTCCTGCTCTTTGCTTTCTGTTATTGTCCTGTGGTCGTTTTCGCTTCTGCATCATGTGCTGCTGACAAGCAACGCAGTTTCCCACATTTCCCCGATCCGCAATAATATAGATAAAATACAATTTCCTTAAGCAATTTTTGTTTTAATTAATTCTGTATTGCTTCTTTTTTTTGTGACTTTTACGTGCCCGGAATTCCTCTGTTTGGCTTCTGTTAAATGTCTTTACCAAAACAAATTTCGTCCCCCAAGGACTGCATTTAATTTTTCCCACCCACCTAATATTTTTTCCAGTTTCGTTTCTTTGTTTGCTGTGCAGTATAATTAGCCACCTCCTGGACAGGACATCTGCTCTTTCTTTGAACAATTTAATTTTTTTCCCTTGCATCTCGGTTGTGCATAAAAAGTTTAAGTTGACATTCCGTAGAAACAGTTTGTAATTTTCTTACCCCTTTTCTGCACGATATTACCATTTTCTTGTACATTTTTTTGGCTTTACTCTATTTTGTTACTAATTTCTTGCTTTGTGCATTTTACTTGCAGACTGGTTAATTACATTAAAAAAACTGTGCTGTTTCTATTTAGCATTTTGAGTTCGCAACCCTTCCGGAATTGCAAGTGACATTGCGAAAAGGTAAGTCGAAATTTACACTTTTTACCTTTAATTTAAATAACTTATTGGTTTTGCGAGGCAATATCCAAAAAAGTGTCTTAAGGTCTTTATATTCTTTAAAATCTCTAGCGAAATCTCTCAGGTAGTTTAATCGATTCGATTTTATGGTAAGTTTATTACACCCGCACATGCTCTATGTAACTCAATACGGAATATTGTAACACGTGATTCAATTTCGTTGATCAATTTTAATTGATTGCTTCAATTGGTTATGTGCAGGAAATCCTATATCCCGAATCCTGACAAGATTTTTATGTTTATGGCCACTTTATTTGCTGCCTGTTCGTCCTGTTTTCCTACTTATACTGTTTTTATTTTCGACGCGTTTTATGCGTTTTTAATGTGTAGAGCAGCTACTCCTTTTATTTCCTGCCCCTTTTTTGCGAGTCGCTTGTAATACGATTCCTAAATGTATTCGAAAGTAGTTTTATTGCCGGATTGTTCGCATATGGGCGGTGGATCGTTAAGTTTCCGATTTAATGCATTCGAGGGAAGCCTTAAAGTATGCCACACTAATTAGCATATGACGACCGGCCGCAAACTTACACAAGTCGTCCGCAGCTTATCGCAAATATATGTCCTCAAACCCTAAATCACATCCGATCCAGAAGCAAATGGGCACCATCCATTAGCCATTAGCCGTGGGGCCGTCGCAATAGGACAATATTGACATAATCGACTTTCAGCTGCCGTCCGGCGACACAATTTAACCGCAAATGAGGCTTAGCCGTAGGGCAATGTCACCGGCGCCGATTACTTCAAAGTCGCCTTCACCTCAGAGCCTCAGTGCCACTCACCCACTCTGGCTACTCCGCCCATCCCGAAAACCACTCACACACACACATCACACTCCACCACAACTGCGAGGCTGGTTGCATTTGTTTTCGCATATCCTCGAAGAGGGTGGGGCCGTTTGGGTTTACTTAACTCGAAACAATGAGAAATGTGAATTGACCGGAATGCGGTGAGGATAACCGCATCGGGTTGTAACATTACTTGAGGAATGAGTTGACGGCTTAAAGGGGAAACACTATAAAGACTATGGTACAATGTGCACCAAAATATAAATAATTGAGAAATAGATACTTCTATCGTAACTTTACCATTCCATCAATTTCCTCCAAACATTACCATTCTGAATTTGTAACCCAAAACAAAGGCAGACCTAAAATCTCCATTATAATTAAGAGTCCTGGCCCCGGGCCTGTACAGTGAATTATGCTGCATCATAAACTTATGCCTGGTGCTCAGATGCTGGACATAAAAACTGTGTAAATGAAAAGTGCGCCCAGTCAGCGGCAATAAAACATTGCGTCAAGTTCTGGACCCCGGGATTACGATATGGAACTGGAGTTATATCGCTTCAATGAGCAACGACAGCATCCCACCGTGAAGATCTGTAAATTTAGATAAATAAAAATATGACAGCTGACACTTAAAAGGAGTAGCTGAGTAGCGGAGAGTAGCAAGTACTCATCATAATTAAAGCCGCGGGGCTAGGTCTCTCGTCATAAAAGTCTCGAAGGATTCATATGGATAATTAAGTTATGGCGGCGGGTGCCAACAGAAGAAGGGTTAAAGCCTCCCTCGCGATACCAAATCCAATAAAACGATCGTAAAACTTTGGCCAAGCACTTAAAAATTTCAGGAAATCATGTTTCTAAGGCTCATATTTTAATTTCTAGATGGAGCTTTGCAGTAAAGGGTTTTGACCATAAAAGCCCAACTGGACATTAAAAAATATTCTCAAAAATATTTTATGATAAAATGCATCCCCTTTTACTTTACAACTTTGTTGCCAATTTATAATAAACATTTTAATTTGTTAAGTAACGAGGTCAAAAAACGTACCGGTGAAACGGAAAAAAGTATATCGGTTAATTGGATTCCGGAATTGGACAATTTACGTTTTAGGTAATAAATTGATCAAAAATGTATTTAAATTCCTCACAATAAACCTTTAAACTGGTTTATTAATAACCGAACATTTTTATTATTTAAATAATATATTGAAGTTTTTAAAAGGTTAATGTATCTTGAATATCTTATACAAAATTAATGGCTTTGCTTCTAATTTATTAAAATATTTATAAAATTGGCTGAAGCACTTTTCTTCGTATCTATGTCTGTCAATATAACCGGAACCCACCCCAAAATTCACCCACCAATCAGCCACAGGGTTCAACAATCTTCGAACTCCTTTCCATTACCCCTGGACGTGGGATTTTCAATAGAAGAACCATATCAGTTGGCAGATAGAACAAACTTTTATGCGCTTGTTAACAAAAGCGTGAAATTCAATGCCCGGGACGGGTAAAAAAGAGTGTAAAAAAAAATAAATAAAAGAAAAAATTTACGACACTGCGAATTAAACTTGATTTTTATTTAAATAAATTGCATTTTATATGCGTTGCTCCTTCATTGCCCCCCACATCCAGTGACTGGTGCCATAATAAGCAGGCAACGCTCATAATTTGCACCGGAATCCGATGGCAAGGATATGAGGATATGGGAGTGTGTATTCCAGCCAGGATAAGGGTAGACGAAATGACTGACTGGCTGGCTGGCGACGGTTTGGTGGCTGTTGCTTTATGCATTTTTATTTATTACAGCGCCAGGAAATGTTTGTTGATTTTCCGCCGCTCGGCTGCCACAATAAAAATCAAATCCAGCCAGAAATTATTTTCTAGACGAACGCGCTCCGTTGAAATCGCATAAAAATGAGGCAGCGGAATATTCCAATTTGTAAAGAATTCTTTATATTTTTTTTGTCATTAAAAAAAGAAAACATTATGCGTCTCCGAAGCAAGCAACCAATTTCAATGTGATTCTTCCCATTAATAATATTTCTAGTAAAGTATTCCATTTCTATATAGTGTCAAGCATTTAATACAAGTTTCTTTAAACATTAACTAATCCTATTTCAAGCCAAATTAAGAATCTTCAGGCAAGTCTCATTCGATTTTTCTCACCCTGCAGAGATAGGGCTCCACGGTGTGCAGGGTAATGATGAAAGTGAGCTTCATTTTCACCTGTCGTTCCCCCAGAGGCTCGAACAGGTAGTTTCTCAGGAGGTGGGCCAACACCAACTTCAGCATCATCATGGCATACCGCTGGCCCAGACAACTCCGTGCTCCCTTCATAAAGGGTATAAAGGTGGTGGCATCGATTTTTGGCTCGGCTCCAGTGGCCCACCGTTCCGGCTTGAAAGTCATGGGATCCGGAAAGAATTCCTTACAACGTCCCATGTAAATGGGCGAGATGAGTACATCGCTGCCCTTGGGTATAAAGAATTCATCTGCAGAGAAAAAAGTTTTAGGGAGGAATAATGTTGTTAAATTGAAAAACTCTTACTGATCTGACAATTGGCAGTGGCTTTTCTGGCTGTCAGTGGCCCCGAAGGGTACAGCCTTAGCGTCTCTTTGATACAAGCCTCTAGGAGCTCCAGTCCACGTACTTGCTCCGCCGTAATCGGCTCACTTGTGTCACGCCCACAGACGGCCCACACCTCCTCCCGGCAACGCACCTGGTACTCCGGATGCAAGGTCATGTTGTACATGAAGAAATTTAGAGTGGTGGCCGTGAGATCGAATCCTCCAAAGATAATGGTGTCCACCTCTTCACGAATATCCTTCACCGACAAAGGTTTACCATCGGGACCCGTGGCCTGGAGGAGAGTGTCCAAAAAACTCATTGTTGGACGGTCCCCATCGAGGTCTTTAGGATCCAAAGTCGTAACATTTCGGTTCTCCTCGTCCTGTCTCAGCTCGTCCATGCGCTTCTGGATGATACCTTCCGTAAAGCCGTGCAGAGTTTTCAGAAGTTCCTGTTCTCTTCTAAAGTAGGATGTATACCGAAATATTCGGGCACTGCGATAGAAAATATTCTTCAGCCTTGTATCGATGATGATGAGAATTCTGAGAGGATTCCGAGACACTTCAATTATTCGAATAATTAGGAACTGCTTAAGCAAACTCACTCTTTAACCGCGTTGAGATAATCCGAGTTCTCGTTGGACTGGGCATCCACTGTCACCCCCAAAGCTGTTTCGCAAATCGTATCCAATGTAAAGCAGCTCATCAGATGGAGAAAATCGACAGGTTCTCCGGTAACGGAGAACTCCACTAGCCTGGCCACTAGAACACGCGACTGCTTTTCGAAAACTTTCACAAACTGCTTTATCATGGCATAATTGAATGCGGGCGTTATGATTTTCCGACGATGGGACCACTTCTCGTATCCACTGGTAAAGATTCCTTCGCACAGCCAGTTCTCAAACACCGAATAGTCGTTGGTCTTTTGCAAAAGTTGCTGGGCACTGCACAGGGCCTGAATGTCCTTCGGATTGCAATCCAACAGATACAGCTTGGTGCCCATCCAAAGTTTGCCGCGATGATCCTTCAGGTGGGTGGAGATCATTTCGGTGGCCCGGCGAAAAGGATGCGGCCCCACCAACTTGGCCAGGATGTGCAGGTGCCCGATGATGGGCAATGCCGGTGGTGCCGGCCAGTTGTGGGTGAGCCGATCGATCCTGGTCTGGTGCTCGAAGACGTAGAGCAGGTACAGGAGTATGGCAATCAACAGGAGACCGAAACCGAGCCAGAACATTTTACGGGGGATTCTAGATTGTAACTGCCTCGCCGCGATGTCGCATCAAGCGTTTTAAACTGATTCGTTTTAAAACTCGCGATTAGTCTACCACGTAGGGTCGGGGTCACCACGGGGCCCTAAAGTGTCACAAAAGTTGGCCATAAACCGGAAACACACGAGGAAAAAATATTTTATATTTTTTTAATATTTTAAATTATAGTTACTTAAAACTTAACCAAGCGGTCTGATTTTTTGTAGAACTTTTTTCCAGTGTAATAACTACGATCAGAGCGATGTGAATTCCGCAATGCACCGATTAAGAGCAACTGCCGGGTCGACAGCGATGTTAACACTGCGAATATATATTTAAAAGAATTTCGTAAACCCACATATGTATAATATAAGCAAATTCAAATCGATGCGGCTGCGAAATTAAAGTGACTCTTTTTGCGTGCCCACAAGCGTTTAAGTACCCAAAGGCTTCAAAGATGTAAACAAAACATTAGAATCCAGCACTTAAAAGTAGTCAAGTCGAAGGCAGTATGCTCTATGATCCCACGAAAATGTATTTTATCAAAATTATTTAAATATTCTAAGATACTAGAATAGGACTATACAGTCCTGATTACCAGTGCTTTTGGCAAAAACTACTATATTCGTATAAAAAAATAAATGTATATGTTTTTTGGTAGTTTTTACTTTTAAGTAGTTCTTACCGAAACTAATAACTTCTGTTACGGTGAAATATTAACCTTGAACTTCGGGGATTTTGTTCGATAAACTTGGTTTCACCCGAAAACCTCAAAAAAACCCGTCCTGTCCATATTTATAAATACACTTCAGTTTCGATGATGCTTCAGCCTCTCTTACACTTTTTTTTTTATTTATTTGCTAAATTATAATGTCGATTACGATTTTGTCGATTGCATACCAATTTCATAAGGCTCGTAAATCGGAACGGTCTTTGGGGTGGGGCGAACCACCCAGAATTTGGCGGTCATACGTGGCGAGATGTTGTGATTTAAATTACTTGATTTATGGTGCGAAAATGGCCAAGATAAATACTGAATAATACATTTATTGGTTTACAGTTTTAGAGAAAAAATTTGGCAAAGCAAACAATAGTTTATAATTAATTTTCGCCAAGTCATTTAGGACACTTGCATAAACAATTTGAATTCATGGTTAAGTAATTTGCTTATTCAATAATAGAATATTTTTTGCTTTATTTTATTAAGAATAGAATAAACATTTGCCGTTCAGTCATTTCTCTATTTCAATTGTCAATTAATTTACTCATGTGTTGTTGGTCTTCCTCTCGACCAACTGTCATTTAATTCATATTCAGTTTAAATATAGGGAAGCTCGGCAAATAACCTCACCTACCATATTTACACTAATTAACACGAAAAAAGTTACCTGTCAACAGCAACAAAAAAGTCGAATAAAGGACCAGAACAGCAACTGTAATTAAAGCGGATGCAACTGAAAATAATATTTGCTGGTCAACAATTCACAAAAAAATAATTAACAGTTCATATTTGCCGGTATTATGTACCATTATTTCCACGCACTGCAGGAATGTTTATTTAAATAAAAGGACAAATGAATGACGTAAATATGAGTTTTATTAAAATTCATTTTGTCAACTCGGCATTCAATTGAACGACAACTTTTTTCATTCCGTTATCCCTGTAAGTTGTTAAGTAAACAGAAATGGAACTATTTCTTTTTCAGCCTTTAAAGAAAAAGTCTTTAATTGATTTATGGATTTGGGAGAAGCCTCAGCTACTTAGTTTCGGGAACTGTTCCTTGCTAATGTGCCACTAATTAGAACTAACCCAACAATGTACGACAATAGCCCTTTGAAGTCGAAGCCCACTATTGTATTCGCGTAAATTCCTTTATCTAATGGATGCCAATAAACTGCGAAGGACACTCACACACGAGCCACTGCCAGGATATAATATGGTTATGCACCTGACAGGACCAAGAACATTGTCTCAGATGGAAAATTAAAAGTGATGCGTGGCCACAAGCGAACGTGGGATATTGAATGGAGATGGGTGGTAAATGGCTTCTCAGGGTGGAACTCTGGGCGATAGGATGGGGCAGTTCAAACTAATTTGAATTTATGCAGCAAAATGTTAACCATCCTTTTAGTTTCCCTTCTTGGGGGAAGTCTTGCGTCCCTTCAGGGATTTAATTGAGTATTTTATAAACCTATAAACACTATAATTGTACAAATATTTGATAATATGTGGACATTATTTTGCTCAATAATAAACAAATTTTAAATTACTTATAATAAGTATAAAAGACGCTCGATTATTTTAATCATTGAATTATCACTGATTATCGCTTATTGTTTAAAAATACCTAGAGTATTTATCCATCGATTCTTGTGCTGCGCAAGTGGTGCCTCATTATTGTTGTTTGTGTGGGCATTGGTGTCCTGTAATTAAACTGCATATTATCAGCCAACACATATACATGCATATAACCACTCAACTGAGGCAGGACCTCCCATCCACTTGCACCACATAATTATGCAGAAATTTCCAAATGGTGAAGGGAGGGGTCTGACGGGAAGGCAAAAGGCAAGCAGACCCGCCCAGCTGTCACTTTGTGTTCGGCTTTTGTGTAAAATTTAATTTGGCTACATTTAATTATTGTTTATGTAAGGCTTGTCCCTGTCGCTGCCTTCGCATATTGTCATATCGCAAACAATGATAATTTGCCAAATGCGAGGCGATTGGGCTTATAGATAGCCGGCAGTATCTCCATCTCTTGGCCAAAAGCAAGGCGATCCCAGTCAAGACCACAGGGTTAGACCACAAGACCACGTCAAAGGATAGGGTACACCTAAGAAAATAGATATAATTCATTACTCATTTTTCTAATATGAAGATCGACTAAATATTTACTTTCCTTTTAATACAGATAGCTTTATTTAGTTCCTATATTTTCTATGCCAAATTCTATGACCCAATTATTTCCACAGTGTAGTTCGCTTGCACTAATCGCATGTTGTGTCAACATTAATCGCATCAAATTTAATTTCACAATTAAATGCAAAGACGCGACGCGTTTAGCATAAATTACACAGGCGGTAAATGGAAGCCGCGGGCGGTGTCTTTCACTTCGGCTCCTGCCACTTTCCTGAGGTGTTGGTTATGGTTGTGGATGACCTCCGACCGCTTATTTGCCTGCAAAATAAAATGGAAAAAATTAAGATACATGTATATTCCAAAACCAACACCATTAGGGCCTCCTGTTGCTACGGCTTCCGTTTCCGTTTTTGCAACGGAGTGTGAGCGCAATCGTTGGCATTCGCGCGTATTTATTGCTTCAACTTAATTTAATTGAAACCCAATCTAAGGATTCATTAAGCTTGTGGCATTAAACGTCTTTAATTGGTGAATGTTTATTAAATTACACGAACGTCAGTTATATGTGGGATTAATTGTGATGTTACCTTTCACTCTTGCATTTAATTTTTATTTTAAAGCAGAAATGAGTTCCCAAGGCTTGACTTTTAAGGTCAAAATAGTTGATGATTATTAACAATGGACACATTGAAACCGAGTACTTTTCTTAAGCCAGAACTAGACCACATAATAATGGAAGACATCAATCAGTTAACAAGATCAATTCAGCGGAGGCACAAAAATATCCATTGTTGCAGAGTTTTTGAAAATCATTGTTAGTTTTTGTTCCCTCACACTCTTCGACCAATTCCATTTGGCTTTAAGAAAAGTTTGCATAAAAAAAGTTTATTTATTGCAACGAAGGTCAACAACTTTGAAAATAATTTGAGAACATTAGCTTAAACAAAATGCCAACTGTTCGTCAAACAATTTTCAGATTTTTCCAGTTTCTCATGCAATTTCGGCTGATATCTCAATGAAAGGGGGGTTGGGAGAAGCACAAATTGGCAAACCAGTTTAGCTTGTCTCTGGTAACTATATTGGAGTTTCGAATGCAACTCGATACACTCTTTTCAAACTTTTGATTCTAATCGCCCAATCTTGACGTTAATCCCGATCGAAACGATGTGCCAACAAAGTGTGCTACAATCGCGGAAACCTTAAACTTAATCTCAGCATCCGGCCTAAAGGCTTTGGCGGCTCGAATAAGGTAAAAATAATAATTTTAAATTACTTTTTTAAGCCTCATGCTTGGCTGCCGTCGACAGCAATGAAGTCGGTGTCTTTCTTCACTTTTTGCACCTCGCATTTTTCTTGGGATTTCGCTACTTAACCTTCGCGGCACTAAAGGTATTTTTTATTAAGTATTGTAGTACCTGGGTATCTCATGTTTTAAAGGTACTCTTAATAATAGAAAATTGTATAGTACATTTTTGATAATTGCTTATTTTTGGAATAAGATGTTATACATAAATATGTTTTTAAAAAGGCACAACTATTTTTTTTTCTATATTCAAATATAGGGTACTTTTTGCTTCGGCATTTTTTAAGTAATCTTTTAGTGTTGTTTTTTGGACAGGGCGTAGTTGCAACTGAAGGACAGCGGCTGCCACAACAGAGGCAATTTGGAGGCAAGCAAAACAAATGAATTCTCAGAGGCAAATGCAGAGCGGGGTGAATACCTTTTCTTGATTTTGTTTAATGGAATTTGTAGTGGACAAGATACTCAACGCAGTCACCCTGCATCTTATCTGAATACATTGCGATACATTAAGAAAAAAATGTTTCAAGTTGTTATAACAGATAATATATATTTTCCTTCTGGAAGTCCCTACCTTCTAGCTCCAATTTAGTTACGAAACTTGGTGGTCAACCTCAAATTGCAGTTAGCAGTGGCAGTTGCCTCGACTTCTTGGCAATTGCATTTCACTTGACTGCATTTTGGCCAAGACATGTACAAAAAAGTTGTCTCATGTTCTCGTTGTTACCTTTAATTTGAGTGGCTTTCGGTGTTGGGTTTGCTGTTTTTTTTCTTATTTTTTTTTGGGGTGATTGTTGGCCAAGACCAAGTCACGTTCCGATTGCACATTTAACGCGGCGCTCAACTTGGCCAACGCAGTTGGCTAAACTCACCTCGTCTGGCTTCTTGATTTTCAGGCAATCTCCTTTTTTTGGGCATTGCAACATTTGGCTGTCGGTCAGCTGGCAGGGTCAAGACAGGTTTTACACTTTTTGCACCCATGGATCATAAATCTGTCAGCGAACACCCGATGACCTTTCTACCTGCTCGATAAGCGTTTAGTTTCCAGCTGTCCTGGAAATTGTAAATAAATGGAAATTGAGGAAATCGTTTAAATATTTACAATTACCACAAATGGCCTACGTGACGGGGCACGCGACTTATCTGGGAGTTGCATTTGTAGGGTAATTGGGTTTGGTTTTTTGTCTTTTTTTGTTCCCAAACTTCTTAGGAAGTCATTGGGTTTAACTAATGGACTGTACTTTATATACATACATAAGGTAAAACATACTTATGTTGGAATACAAATTATCTATATGTGCATTTCTTGGAATATATTACAAAGAGTTCTAGTAGGGATTTTTTTATGAATAAATAAGTTATATTATATTTTAGTTTTAAGACGCCCTGAAACAACTATGCCATCTTATTTATAAACCCTTCTCTTTACCAGGTCATTAGCCCTGTAAGTCGTCCAGTTGAGGTCTATGAAATAAAACCTAGAAAATAAGAGAATTAAGTCAGTGCCCGCTTTAATCGAACCGTTTTTTAATTTATATGATGGACAGCTGTGGTTGCGACTGGCCGCAGACAATTAGCACCAGCAGACACGGTACAGTGGGTGCAAAAATTTAACCTCAGGTGGTAGAAGTTCTCTCCAAAATATATTTTTCCCGAGAGCCGCTCGCGATCAGCTGTGCCGCGCTAAAACCCGATTTCTCGGCACACTCTCCGCTTGGCCAAATGTATAGCCAACTCTCCCGATCCGTACACCTCTCTCGATCAGCTGATCGTCTGAGCCAGGTCTCGGTATGGGCCGCCTAAGCCCAGTCGAGTCGGTTCAGTGGCATCACAACTCTCAACCAAATCGGACAGGTGTGCTGCTGTCTAGCTGTTAACCGGAGAACTCAGTGGCCGGCCATATCGCGTGTGTTACCTGTACCTGTATTTTGGCTTTACAGTTACTAACGAGTTATGCGCGCTTGAATGCCAAATTTAATTGCAGCTCTTTGCATGTTTGCCCGACGTAATTTGAAAACGTTTTCGAAAAACGTGTAAGCTGAAAACATCAAACGACTTTCGTTTTCCTTCAACTTTCATTTTGGATACTCGTCTTTCTTGCTCTCGGGGCTGGCCATTGGAAAAGTGTCAAAACCAAGGTGCTAACAACCAAACAAAGCCAAACAGCACTTTATTCAATAAAGTATATATTTTTGAAATATATACCCGGAATATACAAGGAATTCTGTGAAACGCGTGTGAATTAAGTAATTTTGGAAGCATGGCTCTCATTGACACCGCTTGGCGAGTCCGCTTCATGATTTTTGTGGTCGTCTCCCTGCTTTTGGTGGGCGATCTTTTTGGCTACGGTGCCATTAGGCCATCCCCCGCCGACCACCACTCGGTGGTGCGCCGCAGCGCCGGGGCGGCGGGTGCCGGCGTGGGGGCGGGTGGTGCCCCAACGGGTCCAGCGGCTGCCGCGGCCAGCAAGTTTCAGGCGAAGAATGCCGAGATCGATATATCCGAAGGTGAGTTTCGCAAACTGTTTCATCCTACTTTGGCTAAAAATATGTTTTACTCGCTTGGAGACGGAGTTGCTAAATAGTATATATTTTGCAACAGCATCATAAATAATTTCATTATCGTTTCTTTTGTAACCTGAAGATTAGTATAATTATCCATATATTGTTTATTTAAAGTAAAATAAAATATATAAAGCAAAGATTGTTAACAATTAAATACATAATGACTTAGAAACCAACTAAATCCTCTTAATTGCCTCTAAACTTCCTAGAAACAATAACTTCACAAGTTATTCTGAAACGTGTAACCTTTTCAGAAGCAGTTTACACATTCCAAGACTATTCCCTATTCAAAAATGTTGTGTTTTAAATTTCAAACTCTAAATTTCCATTCCTACATTTCAATATTTCCATTAATTAAAATCCATTAGTCGGCCCCACATTTTGTACATATATCTGTTTGAATATCTCTTTCCATACGTTTGGTTTTGTATTTGGGCTCACCAAGGTTATTTTCGCTTTATAAATGGAGAATTACTTATACAGCTAGCGGCACGTGTAAGCTTCATTTAGGGTCTCGATGTTTAATTACACTTATTTTTTGTGTGTTTTTTTTTATTTGGTTGGTAGGTGAAAACCGGAACTGAGCCAGGGGAGACCAATGTACGCTGCTTTATTTCGAATACGCACGTGAAGTCTCGCTTAAAAAGTTAATGTAAGCGATTCAGAGTATCCATTAACAATTGAGATAATTCGTTCAGAGATTAGGTTTTTGGTAATATACTTTGCTTAGGCAGCTACTGACAGATAGGTTCTAAAAAAATGTTTAAAAAAGCTTCAGAGTAATGACAACTTTTGAAGTCTAGGAAATTTTTTGGGAAAATAAGTGCCCAGACATTCGTTGCCTGTCTGGCATAATAAACAGCTACGAGTACTTCAGAAAACAAAAGTTTCCATTAACTATAACAGAGCCATTAAGTTTTTTTATGGCTTAGTTTGTTTTTTGTCTATTGTTTTCTAAGGAAAGTGACTTCATTACCTGAGTACATTACCGCCATTTCTTTACCGCCCCTTGGAAAATGATTTATTGTCGAACTTCAAACGACTTAATGGGTAATTATTCAAAACTATACAATTGTATAAAGCAAACAAAAAAATGGCAACGTTTCTAAATATTATTCAACATTGAAGTTCACGTCCGAATTGATTTGCTTCCACTTTCTCAATTATTTGCATACACAATACCCCAATGGCCACAAAATGACATAACATTGGTCGATATTACACAACCTATCTCTGGGGCTTTGAGGGTAAACGGGAAAAGGAATTCAAACGAAAGTGTGTAGAGACAATAAAACCAAAATTAAATCAAAGAGATTAATGGTTAAGATGTTTGGACCTACTAGGAAATGAAAAAGAAACCTTTGCATAAAGTTTGAAGAAAATAAAAGTCAACGTATCATAAATGAGTGCAAACTTCCCCGAACCATTTCACGCTTCATCGAGGCGACTGAACCATCTCCATGACTGACTCAAGTTGGTATTTCTTTTGTACATCTGAGAGGTGAAAGTGGAAAAATGCCAAGCAAATAAACTTGATGTAATAAAACCCCCAACAAGTTTTCGCTTTGCATGTTCGGCTTTTAGGGGTCGAGAGAGAGAGGGTCTTGAATTGCATTCAGCGACTTTCCCAGAGAGTCGCAGTTCATTAGCGTGGGTCAGAGCCAAAAACAAAAAAAAAAGTGCCACAAGACTTTGGTTTTTTCCGGCCTTAGTATTCCAGTTTCGTCAGAAGCGTCTAGAGAGTCTAGACAAAATCAGTGCCCACTGTATAAATTCAAAGTTCATTATTGTCTAGCTGGCTTACTCAAACAGGAAGTGATGAAAACTTGACTTGATTTGTGACGTTTAGTTTATCGAACTAAGCCAAGACACTCGACTGGGCTTGGATTTGGGAAATATTCCGATCTATAACCGGTTCCGGTTCCAGACGTAATCCGTTCCAACTGAAGAAGTTGTCTAAAAAAAACTAGATTTCCGCTGAAATCGATAGTGAATTCCGTTTTTCCAAAACCCAGATTTGAATATTCATTTAAACTTCTTGTAAATGCCATTCACTTCTGAGATAAAGCACGTGCTGGTCAGTATTTTACCGGTCGGAATTATCTGCATTGACGATTTTGGATTCATTGCACGTCTTCCTCTTGGCCAAGTGGAAATAAAGCAAAGCCACAACCTTTAACTTTTCATGATAAAAATGCAGAGCTGGCACTTCAATTCGTATACATTTCCATTCAATTACGTGCATTTGTAAAGAAAATTGATTCCATCAACAAATTGACTTTCATACTGACAGTCAGCGCCCTAATTGATTTGTTTTCCGATGTTTTGATTCAAGAAATTATATTAAGATGTTTGTGAGTCAAGTTCAATGAATTATGCAAAGGTTTGGATGGCCTAATGAACCAGATTTTATTCAGAAGATCTGGCAGTGAAGGTTTCCAGTTACAAAGCTATAAACAAAGTTTTCTATTTATGTTTTATTTTCTATAAAATCTTTTAGGCTTAGAGCCAATAATCTAAAAAATAAATTGAATATCTAAATACATTTTATTTGAAATTAAGCCAAGTCATGCCTGATTGCAATTTAGAGTAGATAAACTGGATATTTATGAATCCCCTGCATCAAAAATTAAAATAAACGTGTTATCAGTAACGGAATGATTAAAGTTTGAATTTTCACACCGCGATAGGTTTTGCATTTGTTCCGCATTCAAAGTTCAAAACCAAAAGGCAAACTCAGGCGGCTGATGGCATAATGAATATTCGACCGAAGACCATAATTAATAAAAACTAAGCGCTGGATGACTGAACAAATATTCAACGTAAAGTTCAACGCATCGTCTTGGCCTTGTTGGGGGCATGGGGGTTGTCAAATAAAATGTGGAGAATATTCGCAACAGCTGATGGAGCGAATAGCCGACCAAATATTTGTCTTACTCACCGCTCATGCACTCGGAAAAAATAAACCTGAATACATTGTGTTCCCATTACTTTTTCTGATGTTACTTTTGTCTTTCTGGATATTTGCCCAATTGTTGACAATTTGTTGCCTTTTGTTAACAATTTGTTTCGAGCCTTCATTAGTCATTGTTTGCGTTCCCATGTTTCATTTTGGCATTTAGCAACCTTGAGGTCATAGATTTCTTCTTCCCTCCCCCGAAATCGGCCCAAAATATATGTTTTTTTTTGTTAACGATTTGCGCAGTTCCCGAGATCTTAATTTGAAAGCAGTTAGCTATGCAAATGAGCTCCAGCTCCAGCGAGTTAAACAAAATATAAATGCCAACCATCCGATTGAACCAGACCGGTGATTGATGCCCGAAATACCTAACTTTATTTTAATCTGTTTTAGAGCACGATTTCAATGAGTTCTCCGCTGCGGCTCTAAAGCCGGGAATGGCTGTGGTTACCGGGGCTAGTCTCAAGACCAAGTCCCAGCTCACGGACACCATCAAGGAGTCGTGTCTGCCGAAGATGCTCTGCGAATTGGCCTCCAAACCGGAATACCAACTCAGCGAAAAGGAGCGGGAACTACTCAGACTGATCAGGTAAGTCATCCACTAAAAGGATCCATAATTTAAAAAATATAATCAATGTGCATGTCTATAAATTAGTATTTGAAACAAGCTAGAATATTAAAAACAAACGAGTAAGCTAAGATAAAAAATTGAAAATAAACGTCTGCATAGATGGCAAAAGTAGGAATTAATAGATATTTTAAACAAATATTTTAACCGGTTTCCAATAATCTGCATATCAAAATAAAATCCAATTTATTTTTTATATTTTTGTTATTAAACATTAGCGAGTTGTGAGGAATTATAATGTGTCTTTTTAAATATTATTTAAATTTTTGAGTTTTCTAGAGAAGTATACATTTATTTTAAAAGTGACAATCAATGTAAATTCTTTATATGACCAATAAATATACATCAAGCTTGCTATTAAAATTATAACAGTTTACGTTTATCTTTTAAATACTAACCATTCTCTTTGGAAACTAGACGAATGTTTGCTTATAGAGTGCAACAAGTAGAACCTGTTCCTAATATATCTATTAAACATTTGCATACAGAATGATTGCGAAAGCATTCAGCAAACAGGTTTCAAAGGGTTTGAGTGCAGTTACCTGCGATTGCAGTAGCAATCCATTAAATTTCTATTAAGATTGCTAGCCAGAATAAATGATACGGGCAAAGTGCACTGCTCGTAGGTAGCGACAATGGCGTTATTTAGGTTAGTTTAGTGCGACAAATATTTGAGCCCCATGATTCCACGGATCAGCAGTCGCAACCTACCCCAACTTCAGCTGTAACCTCGCACTTGAGACGAAGGTGAGCCGAAGCTAATGGAAAATCGCCCCTCGGTCCGACTACATAGAATCTACTAAATCAACAGCAAGGTGAATGGCTCTGGCTCTGGCTCTGGCTCTGGCTCTAGCTCTGACTCTGACTGGGGGAATTCTAGATACACAAACTCAACATAAAACTACCGAAACCCACAGCTGAAAGGGAAACGTAAAACAACTCTAGTGCCAAGCCAAGCGTTAAATGATAATGGCTTATTATAATATTAAATGTTGGTTCAGTTGTTCTGCGGTGGAGTAACTTCCGTCTTAGGTGATCTTTGTTTGCAAAACTCCAAAAATTCTAATTATAATCGTACATATTTTGTTTAGACAAATAATGTTTTAGCTCTTCTAGTTTCTTTATCATTTACCAATTCAAACTTGGCTATTTATTAATTTTACCATTCACTTCACTGCAGATCTCCAACCATGCCCTGGATGATGAATATGCCGCCCAGCAAGTGGTACTTTGCTGCCCACATGGGCGAACTAATGCGCCACACTGGCGATAATCTCAGCGGACCCATGGGATGTGCCAACCTGTGGCCCAATTGCCCCATTAGCTCCAAGAAGCTAATGAAACTCAGCTATAAAGTTCGCGTCTGAAAAACATCCATCACTTGTGTATATACATATATATATTTTATTTTTCTCAGCCTGTGTACCATAGTTTGTCTCTTTATTCTTTACTATTAAAATTAGCTT
This sequence comes from Drosophila atripex, assembly GCA_035045925.1. Classification (NCBI taxonomy): domain Eukaryota; kingdom Metazoa; phylum Arthropoda; class Insecta; order Diptera; family Drosophilidae; genus Drosophila; species Drosophila atripex. Next base: position 10,184,217 of record JAWNOP010000012.1, on the reverse strand, counting down.
GTAAATTCCGTATAATTAGTTTAGTTGTAAGCCCCGACATGACTGATGTGACTGTAGAACTGTAACAACCTGCATCTATTAGCTACAAGTCCTAGTTGTAATCTAGCTTAAAATCTCTATGTGTGACTAGTCACTACTCGATTTAGTCTTATGCCTAGATTTAGTTTGATGCTCTCCTGTGTATTTTAATAAATGAACATATTATGTGCATATTCCCTAATGATCGAGATTGTTGCTTGTCACCTTCGAGTGATTTGAGAAATGGGTTTCACGAAATCACACACTTTTTTATTTAATCGCCCAAGTGCAGGTAAATGCTAGGAAGCGTTCAGTCCAACCTGCTGGCAATGAATTTATATTTTTAGATATTGTTATGCAACGGAAGGTCGCCTCCTCCATCGAATGTGGTAATCATCTGTTGAACGGATATTGTGATGTGTCATTGGTGATCAGGGTTTGATCCGACTAGGTAATTGATTTTAAAGTGCTGCCTTAGACTTTATTGTAGATATTTCAAATGGGAAATGAATATTTTATGAGAAAGGCAATTAAGAGACAAAAAATATAAAACATAAAAACGTTTGTTTTCATATTGAATGTTGTTGCCCTTTAACATTGCCATTCCTTCATATATATATATATATATATATATACCCATAGTCCTGAAAATTATGTTCCACCAACTATAATATTAACTTTAAAAAAACATATATTTTTTAACTTGCAAACACAACAGTAATTTGTTTGCTAACCTTATTTTTGCATACTTTCAGGCACTGCCAAATATTTTACCACACACCTTGAATAAACAATAAATAAAAGACAAAAACTGCGAATTTTAGTGCACAATTTATATGCAAATTTGATTAGCTCAACGACATTGCGCAAAAAAATTAGAATTGTTTCGCTTTGTTTACAATTGTCTCACCAATCGATCGAATATTCCGAGCACACTTTTCTGAAAAAAAAAAAACAATGGACATGTCAGTGAAATTGTCGAATTATGACAAACATATTGATGGCGGCATTAAAACCTCTAGAAAGTAAACAAAAACAAGTAATCTAAAAATACAATTTTTCGATTATTAATGCTGTATCAGTGTCACTGACACGAGACTGACATTGCAATAAATCATTGATTTCGGAATTCAAAATCGAACACTTAATTGATATTCGAGTTACACTTGCCGCCCAAAAAGTCGAGTGAAACACGTTAGATTTGGCAACAAACTCTGGCTAAATTGCACAAATCCATCCAAAACAATAAAAGCCAACAAATTCGTAATATCAAACTGAAAATTAGGTCAGATTTGTTTAACTGTTCGTTGTTGTTACGCTCGTTGCGTGCTTTTTGTGCGCAACTTTCATTGTTTGGCTCGGTGGCCCAAATTTCGTGTTTGGCTTCGGACCCGGCTCAATTTTAGCTTTTGGCATGACGCTTGACAAGTTGTTTGGCTTATGCAATTCCGGGGGGCTCACAGGAAGGTGCAGGGGCAGGGTGTGCCGGCCAGGTGCAGTTGCAGTGGCAGTTCCATTGTCTGAGGCTTCTGTCAGCTTTCGAATTTCTTTCTTTAAATTATTTCCGCATATTTGGCTCACCGAAAACGAAAGCTAAAAATTTGCGACAAAAAATCGGGGATACTGGTAGAATTTTCAATACTCTTTTACATGATAGATGCTTTTGAAGTTCAAAATAATTTTTAAAAATAGCCATTACATTACAAAAAAGCCTTAAATTAGGCAATAAAAAATACATTACAGCTCTGTCGGACACTAATTAATAGCTCCAATGCTTAATAGCTATTACAGTGCACATTATACATTGTAATTAAAAAAATGCTTTTTAAGAAATAGTCCATTTAAGTAATCCCCTTCATTAGTGCAAAAATTAACGAAAAAATACCTTCACCAAATCCGGGCATGTCCCGCCCAACTGGAAAATCACGAAAATTTTCCATTACAAGAGCTGCAATTCCCAACCTACTTTCCTGTTGCACGCCAAGAAACTAAAAGCCATAACCGCGGAGAAAATCAAGTGTACGGTGTAGCAAGAAAATGCTCTGCATAAAATGTAAGCCAAAGTTTGAAATAGCGGGTAAAGAAAAGCGAATTTCCCATAGCGGTAGTGTTCGGAGCACAGCCACCATTTAAGTGCCGCTCGAGAGTGGCCCGACTGTGGTGTGGCGGGAAGATTGCATAACTCTGGTTGGGGCTACGTGAGCTGGTCGAGGTGGTCGAGGTGGTCGAGGTAGTCTCAAACGGGTCCCGGCGATTTGGCCAACTGACTGATTGAACCACTCTTTGATGGCCTATTACATCTGGCCAAATGATTCTGTTTTATTGCGACCACAATTGCATCTGAACAGTTACTTGGCGTGGATTTCCTTGATATTGATGAGATTTCCTCACACTTTATGTCTGAGAATGGTAACCTGGCCGGCGACACGTGCTCCATGCCATCGTACGATAAGCAATTTGGCAAATAACCAGCTTGAGCCACCGGTTAGCTTCAATGGTGCTAATTAACCGGGTCAACAAAAAATATGTTGAATGGTGGGATTGGCCAACATGCCCCGCAACTGATACTGATTCGATTGGAGTAAAATATTAAATTCTTGAATAAATAATATAATATTCAAATATACAGACTTCTTTGAACCAAGTAAAAGCTTAAAAATTCTAAACTTAGCACTACCAAACTTAGTCAGTTGCTCGTCAAGCATCTTAACCTTTTGAACAGACAGGCACAGGCCAGACTGACACTCAACCGAAACAAATTGCTTCAGCAAAACCATATAGGAAATCTTGTACTTTGGTATCCGACAGATACCAGGTAGCACCTTACGGAAATGAGGTAATTGATATGCAAACCAAACACCCAAACCAAAATAACCACGAATAAAGAGCAGGCAGTGGAGGAACGAGCCTCAATGAGCCAAGTCCGAATGCTTGGATATTTGGCGTGAAAAATTTCATAACTTGTCATATTTGGGAGAGAGAGAGAAAACATCAGGCAACAGCATTTCTCTAGAGACTAAAGAGACTGAGAGGAATTCGCTTAGGCCTGCGCCCTCTGCTTACTGGCCTCACTTTCACTTGCTGGCCGGTCTTGGTTTTGGCTTCCGCACGAAACTTGGTCAAAATGCAAAGCAAACTTGGCCTGCACAAAAATAGAATCAGGGGCGGAGTCAGGTCTTTTTTAAAAAGGGCTTCAAAATAATAAACTAAAATATATACTATTTTTAATAAATTATATTAAATACAATTTAGATTAAAGTCTCTGCCATTCGATCTGGTTCACATATGGGAGTGTAAGCTTTACAAGTGATTTCTTTTTCACGGGGATTTCTTACCTGGTTTTTGGCCATTGGCTCTCCAACTCCTCGACGACTCTCTTTGTTTACATTTACGATTGCGTTTGGTTTGTTTTTTCTGCGGCGCTTTGGCGGCTTTAAGCGGCTGCAGGTCGCTTCAGTCAGTCCAAGACTTTAAGCGCACCAAGTCGCCAGCCGCTCCGTGGATCCGGTGGATGTGGTTTAGTATTGAATAGTTCAACCGATTACAACATAGTCTTTTGGCCATGAATCTCCGGTACATCTGCACACTGTCGCTGGTGCCGACACTGTACGTACTGCTGGTGCTTCTCCTGGAATTCGTGGAGGAGGGTCTGGCCCAGAATCCGGATCCACTGTTCGAGCTGCCGGTCCAGCTAATAGGATTCCCCGTGATCGTGCTCTCCGTCCGCCTGTCGCAGTTCGCCAAAAAACTGGCCTACTCCCTCAGCCCCAGTAAGTCCGGCTTCAATCGGATTCAATATAGTCTTCTTTTCATTAAGTGAAAGTTAAAAATGTTTATGTTATGCATAAATTAAGTGTTTTGCATTGTTGGAATCAGTGCAGGAATTTGGTGTGGAAATTCCATAAGCTGTTGCCATGGACAGTTAAGCAGCGAATCGAATTTCGACGCTTTTGTTTGTATATATTTTCTCTTTGAGATTTCTAGATTTTATATATCGAAAACCAATTTTTTTTCAAATTATAAAGTGGTCATACTTAGCGTATACGTAATGCAATGGCAGCCATTTGGTATACGTAGCGTATACTTAATATAGTGGTGAACATTATGTATACGCAGTGTGAACTTTTGTTTGGTTCAATTATAGGTTGAAATAGAGATACAACATTCACTTTTTAGTCAGTCAGATTAAAATCTATAAATATAGGACATATTTGAGATTATTTCTAACAAAATCGACCCCCAAAAAAATAATTTCTAGCAAATATGCACTAAAGCTTCAATGAAACAATGTGTTTACCACTATTTTGTGATCCATTCCGATCCATTTGGCAAGTGCGTGGTGGCTGTTGGCCTTTTGGCTCATTGCGTTGGACCGTAAAAAAAAACCTGATCCGCAAGTGCGATGACAAAAGCGGCGGCCAACTCTCGTGCACGTCCACTTAGCCGACAAATTGTGAAAATGGGGTCAAGGCTGTCTGCAAGCCAGTGGCTGGAACCATAACAACTAAAAAAAACCTCGCTCAGCCGGAAATTCAGTTTCAGAGACAGATGGAGAGGCGGACGATGGATGATAAGCTTTTTGAATGAGTAATCATACTGGGAAATACCCCACAATCACAATAAACAAATTAGCTCTTTGACCAAAAACAATTATTACGTGAGATGAATATTGATAAATTAGTTACTATTATGTTACTTTTTATGTATCAACAAAAATGAATAATATTTTTAACCATATTTTTAGGCACTTACAGATCGAGGAGCAGGCGGGAAACCTCCCATCCCTTGGCCCTTGACGCTGAGCTAGCTCAGAAGCAGATCCTGGGCGAGTTTGGGCCTCAGGCGTGTATCCTTGAAGAGCCTTGCCGAGTGCACGCGTCCCGCCCCTCAGGCAGCAGCCAGCGCAGGACTCCCGGCGAGACAAAAACAAAACCACATGCCGCTTGGTCGGAAGTATTGAGGTAGGTCGGAAAATCAGTCTATAATAAATTACTAACTCGATAAATTAAGCTTGGCTTGGGTTGGAAACAATATAGTAGCTTTGTCCTTTGTTTTACGAAAAAATATCCGAATTTAATTCGACTATTTTCCTCTTTTCATTTCCCTGTGTAATCTGCAACATCATCCCGTTTCCTTCTGTGCCATTTAAGGATATTCATGGCGTGTCTTCATCATCATTGTCTTCTAGTGCCTTTTTTCATTTGCTGGTCGAGTGCAGCAAGTGCTGACTTTATGGCAACTCACTCCGGCCGGCAGCTGGCAGTAAGAACTTGAACTTTTGTTAGTTCTGGTTCTATTTTTATTCTGGGATTGCATTCGTTATTGCTACGTTTGCAATTTGGCGCTGCTGTTGTTGTCATTTGGCAAATGAATGGCTTGTTTTTAGCTAAAGCAAAATGTTTTCCAATCAATTTTTATCTCTCCTTGTTGTCGCTGTTTCGTCCTGGCATCTCCTTTTGCCTTCCTTTTGATTCCCCCCCATTGTCATTGGCATTGCTAACTCATCTGTGCATAATTTAATGTCTCCTTGGATCCCTACCGTTTAAATGTGCATGTCATGACTCCGATTGCAATTGAGCTTCAACTTCGACTCTCAGTTGGACTTGGACTTTGACTTTGGATTTCAATTTGTAAGTTTACATAAATTTTGTTTGCCTTGCCGGTTCCTGATGAGTTAGTTGCCCTCGCATCGCGGTCCCCTCCTCAAAAACCGCCATTGTCATGGTAATCTCGTGAAGCAGCATATTATACATCTCTCCCGTCAGAGCCCCCATCAGAGTCCCCGTCCAACCCCAGCTAACTGCTGTGATTCATAATTAATGCATTCGTCTCTGCAGTTTCTTCCTTGAAGAAAAAAAAAGAGATATTTTTTATTGATGTTCTTACGCAATAAAAGCAAGGAAGCTCGTCTGGTCAGCTGAGGTTGTAAAATATTTTTATTGTTGGCCTCAGTTTCCATTTGGAAATATTTAACAATGGCCAGATTAAAGAAAAGCTCCTTAGTTCAGTCCTTGGGGCAGACATGTGTAGCTCCAGTATTTGTAACATTTTCTTGTTTGCCAATTTCACATTTATTCCATTTAATATTTTGTGATATCGCAAAAAGGTTTCCACATGCATCTGACACATTCACACCTAATGTTTCGCCCCGCCCTGTCCTGCCCCTCAGCAAAATGGTCAAAAGTTGTTTGGCCAACGTGTCAAGAGCAAATATTCAAAATTATTTTTGAAATGTTCGTCTGTCTGCGGCTCCTCACAGCCCCACCACCTTGAACCCCAGACACCCGGAGACCGAATCGGAGTTTCAGTCAGAGTCTGGGCCGGGTCATGATGATGTTTTTGTTTAGTTTTCGTTGCGCTGCAAATGTAATTGGCATTAGAAGAAGTTTCCTGCTGCCCGACGTGTTCTGTAATAATAAAATATGATTAAAGTTTTTGATTAAATTTATGCAAGTGCACAGTGGGGAGGCCACCAGGTTTTCTCCAGGTTCTGGACCCGGTCTTCCATTTGTGCCTTTGTTGTAGTTTTCCTGGTTTTTCCATCGCCAGTGGGCATCTGCAGATGTGTTTGTTACCGAGTTGATTAAATTATGCCATCGCAGACGTGTGAAATTTCAACTGTCCGTCCGTAGGTGTATCCAAGCCAAAGGATATCCACAAAGTAATCATCTGGATGCAGACCAGAAGGGTTACTTTTTACAATATTTTAAGCTTTACAACTAATTGAGGAAGATGGTATAACTTTGCTGTATAAATAAGGCCTATTAATATCTCCTAACATTTAAAGGGAACAATAAAACACATGCAATTAACCAACGAAACACACTAATGGCTTTTGCACACAAGTATACGTGTAGTCCTTTAAACCTTGGGCCGATGTCCTTACCCCAGCACCCTACTTATGGCTAGCATAGCAGCACCACCATTATACAAATAAGCCAAGTGAAACCCACACCCAAAACCAAACACATTCCGGCATTATAAAAGCGAACCCTTCTCTTGGGGCTGAGCCGGCAAATTGCTTTTGTTTTTAAATCTGGAGCGGTGAGGCTGTGTGTTGGTCTTACTGTGTATGTGTTCATATTACCCGCTTACTTATAAGTAATTATTTCTGTAATCCGCTTTCCGTCTCCCCCCGCCTGCAACATGCAACAAACAACCATCAACAGCAACTACAAAGTGCAACCGGGCATTGGCGGGATGAAACAATGGTACCTCCTATCGCTCTTCATCGGCGATGCGACGCGGGATGTGCCGTTGTGCAAGCACCTGGCCAAAAGGATGCCCTGTCCAGGAGCAGGACCTCTGCCGCCGCCCCAGCCCCGCTGAAGAGCCGCCGGCCACTCTACTCCGCATCCACTTAGTCAGTCGCATCGGACATCTTTGTTAATCATGCATCCTCCAGTCACATTCGTTCCCCATCATTTCATCCTACTTCTAGTTGCTTTTAAGGGTTTTAATTTAAACGTACGCCCGCCAAAACAGACCTAGGCGCTTAGATTTATGAGTAAGCAAATAAATAAACAAACCATCTGAAAAAATCATCCCGAAATTTGTGTGTTCCTATGCCGGGACATGTCTGGACTCCCTCAGTTTTCCTCTCGGACAATGCATTTCCCCCGTCCAGCAGTTTTTGTTTTTCGGGAAAAGCAAGGAAGCGGGCAAAAAATTGATACGCCAAAGAGCATCCTGCTGGGAAAAAAAAAGAAACAAATATTCAGACTGGTTGCAACGCCACTTGCAAATTGTTGACGCAAGGCATTAAGCTTCAAAAGGAGTGTGTTGTCGGATATCCTGGCTACTTGGTGCTGAGGGTATGCGGATTAATAGGGATACTTGTAGTGAAAAGATTCCTACTGCATTTTCATAAATAAATAAACACCAAGGTCATAAAGTTGTTTTCAAGATTATTAGTTGAAAAATAAATCGTTGAAAAATTACACCATAAATCCTAGTCGTATCCTTTCTCCCCGCATCTACTCTAAATTTTTCTTTTTCTTGCAATGCCAGGGCCAACAAGAGTTGCAACAAGCTGAAATACAAAAAACCAACTTGGGGAGTTGCTGGAGAACCCCTTTCAGACCCTTTCAGACCCATGTTTTTGGCCTCCCTCCATCCCTTCTGCGCCACTGTTTCCCATTTATTAACTCGTTGCATATGGTTTGCATACAAACTGTCGTCCTGTCGTCCCGAGTGCTGTAAATAAAACGACGACGACAGTCGCTGAGCTTTTGCTTGGCCATGGCAGCCCTGGCAACCCTGGGCCGCTCAAAAGTATGCTGCACTTTTTTGTGCACTTTTGCATTTCTATGTGATTTTGCCGCTGACAAACGCTCGACCATTTGGGAAAACTCTGGCGGGAAAAAACGAGTAAATGAAATTGCGAGTGCTTCTGCTCGAGGTTCCCTCTCTGAGTTGTTTCATTTTTGAATTCTTTTTGATACCCTGTATTTTGAAAGGTTATGGAATTATTGTTCATGATACCTGATTAAATAAAATGAATCGTAATACTATTATGGAAAATATATAAAAAATATTATAGAAGAAAAATATTGTTTAAAATATACTTTATATTATTATTAGACCTGCCTAAGTGATTAAAAAGGGTATCTTTTATTCCACCCTCTAGTTGCCACTACCATTTTTGCTGTTTATTTTTGACTTTACTTTTCTGTTTGAGTTTATCACATTTAATTTTTCAAACGTATTCCCTGGATGAGGCCGTTTGCCGCTGGATTTATGCGGCAATTCCACAGACAGCTCGTTTCACTTTTTAAAACAATGGCGACAGATGAAGAAGGTTTATCTTTTTGCAAACACAGAGCCGGTTGATTGAATTGTGTTTTATTAATAAATATTGGTTTAAAGCGTTAAATATTTACAGACTTATGTGACTAAAGTGGTGGCCTGCCTCTGCAAGGGTCTTCACAGATGACCCAATATACATACCAATAGGTTAAATAAATCGCAAACTGACATCGATGGAGGAGCAACAGAGCTTACATTAAATAAAATCACATAAATTATGATTATGTTTAAGATGCATGGTCTGGGGCGGCCAAGGGCTAGCCCTTGTTCAGATACACTTTACTGCCATCGGGTCGGATGTAGTACTCATTGATGCCCTGGGAATTCGTCACGTAGACGTTCTTGTCGTCTTCGTAGTGCGGTTTTTGGTTCTGGCTACTCCCGTATCGATTGTCGCTGATGTAGTTGGCATTGGGATAGTTGTAGTGGTTGGGCCGTTCAGTCTCGGGCTCAGCAAAGCGTACAGTGTTCCCGGGCATGTACTCGCCGTAGTTGAGGGAGTTGAAGCCCCCCTCCAATCGGTAGCGCAGTGGGGGTCTGTGCTCATCGCTCACCACCAGGCGATCCTCCTTCGCTTCCTCCCCCAGGACATTGTACTCGTAGGTGGGGGCGTAGGTGGGTCGGTTCAGGATCTTGCCCTTCCGGATGTGCTGTTCGTAGTGATCGGGGAATATGACCCGGGCACCGCGTTGTGGTGGAGCTGCGTCCTCATAAACCGCGTTAGGAGGGGACTCATCTTTGAAGCCGTATTGGTTTTCACGAATCCGATGGCTTTGTAGTTGCTCCTCGCGGATTCGTTCTTCACGGAGCTGTTCTTCGCGGAATTCCCGGATTTGTTCCTCTCGTATTTGTTCCTCTCGGATCAGTTCCTCTCTGATCCTTTCTTCTCTCAACTCAGCCTCCCGGAACTGCTCCTCATCGCGAATCCTTTCCTCCTCGGAGTGTTCGTTGGTATCCCTGAACACAATCCGCTTTCCCCTTCGCTTGTCCACACCAAAGTCAGACTCCGCCAGGCCATTCGGCAGGACTGCCTTCCAGCCCTCCATGAAGGACAGTTCTCTGCCTTCTCTTATGGGCTTGTTGGGCACATCCTCGTCCTTGGGAAATCGGAGCTTCCTTTGGGCCGCATCTCGATTGAATTCCCGAATAACGTCCGATGGCGTGGAGTCTGGGAAGCGCACTGATCCTTCACCAAACTGTTCCTCACTTTGGATGTCCTTGAAGCTGACCACTCGGCCTTGGCCTTCGTCCTCGGGAAATTGCAGGACACCAATCAGTTCGGTGTGAGCCTTGGCAGCTTCCTCCTCCTCGTCGTTCTGGAACTTTACCAACTGATGACTCATTTCCGTGTCCAGGTTGTCCTCCTCATCGTGGAAGTCATCGTCCAAATGAATGCTCCTGCGCCTCCTCCTCCTCTGGTACTCCACGCCGTTCAAGTATTCGGACAACACCTGGGTAAAGAAACTGCCGATACCGCTGGCTATGTCGGTGGTGGGTCGCTGAGTGGGTCGTGGAACGGGCCTGGGGGTGGTGTAACTCTGACCCCCACCTCCGCCCCCCGTCAAGGCAGAAAGGATGCTGAACAGGGATCCTGAGCCGCCATCTCCAAGGTGGGAGGCCGCCGGTTGCTCCTCCGGTTCGCTGAAGAATTTGAAGAACCCGCCACGATGGTTGTTCAGATAATGAATGATTTCCATCTAATTGATATATGTTTGTTAAAAAATGATCCTAAAACGAGTAAACTTATTAAAACTTGCCTCATTTTTGGGACACTTCTCATAGGTCTGGATGCAGCTCCTTTCCCCGCCACTCAGTCCAAGGAGGGCGGCCCTGCCATAAATCAGGGCGGGGGAGGCCACCGGAAACCCAGCCAGAAAACTGCAAGAAAATAATACATTTTTAAATAGAAAATTAGTACTGGTTTCATACCAAATATGCGTTTCAACCAGCAAGGATATTTCGTCCTTAAGCCTCGTTCCTAGATACATTAGTTATGCAACTCCATAAGTGGGCTCTGGGCCGCTTATAAAACTTAATTGACTTGAAACCCAGAATTTGGCAAAGCCAAACAATTCAATTTACAATGGGTGCTGCAGCCACCCCTGCTCCGGCTCGTTTAGGTAACCCATTCCGAGCCCCAGACCAGACGTAGCTCATTTAATGGAACAATCAATATGGTCTGGAAGGCACTAATGAAGTCTAATCCTAGTTAACGCTCCACCACAGTAACAAGATGCCACCCATCTGCCTCAAAATGCAAATTTAATAATATTTACTCGCAAACTAAAGCCTCTGCAAAATGGGGGCCAACTAATGCCACTACACTGAGAACAATTGGCTATAAATAATTTACTTATTTCATAAATAATTTACTAATTCAACGAAATTGCAGTTGCAAGTGAAGTTGACTACTTATAGTCTTATTACTCCGTTTGGAGTAATTTAATCCGTTTGGTATACAAAAGTAATTGATATTTTCTTTCTCTGTAAAATGAGTATTCCTCTATGGCTATGAAAACTTACTTGGCTATGGCCGGAGAGGTAACGAATCCGGGCAATTGGCCACGTAATGTTTGACCGGCAATCATCTGGCAGAGCACCTTGGGCACGCACTGCAAATCGTCGTTGCGAGCTATGTTCTCCAGTGCCCTAATGAGTTGTGTGTTGGGTGGTCGACCGCCACCCCCTGAATGTCCTCCGGTCTGGTAGCCTGCTCCTTGTGTCCCGGCGAAAGCGCCGAGGAGACTGCCTAATGGCGAGGATGTGGACGATGTGGCCGAAGAGCCGCCGCCCCCCAAAAGGAGATTCGTAAATTGCGGTGCATACTGCTGCGTGGAGCTGAACAGCGACGCCAGGGTGGCTAAACCACCACCCATACCACCTGCTCCTCCGCCACCACCGCCTCCTGGTGACTGAGTGCCAGGACGATAGTTGAAATGCTGTTGTTGATGCTGCTGCTGTTGCTGGAAGTGCTGGGATTGCGGTGGCGGTATCTCGCCAATTTGATACTCGTAGTAATTGTGTCCCGGCCTGGGTCGCTGGGGTTGAGCTGCTCCACCTCCATATATTGGGCCTCCGCCTCCGCCACCGCCTCCTCCTCCAAATCCTGCTCCATTCTGGGGGTTGTATTGATATTGCCCGAACTGTACACAAAGCAAAATATTATTCACTTGTAAGTCTTCTTTAAAGGAGTATCATAATCAGAGAAATATCAGAGAAAATACTTTATTTTTTCAGTGCTTACCTGGTGGGGGCTCTGTTTCTGTATCTGCTGTGGGTTCGGACGCTGCGAATAATTATCAAAGCTGTTTGCATAATTAGACGAAGCTGGGGCTGTTGGAACTGCCGGGGACCCTGGTGATACCGGAGCCGGGCCCCCTCGATTCCCAGAGATGTCTTGGCGCTGGTACAGTGGCCGCTGCTTTGGCTGTTGGGGCACGAAATTGGATGTCTGCTGGGCTGCGTAGCTGGGCGGCGGGTAATCGTGGCTGTCGTAGGATATTTTGTGCGAGGCCGTGGTGGGCGGGGGTGGCAGCGAGGGCGGAGGTCGTGTGGGTCGCCGGTAGATGGTCGACGGACTCTCGTCGAAGACGTAGCCGGGTCGCTTCAGATACACGTCCTCCACGTGACCAGGACGCCGATGATTCTGATGACTGCCCACCAGCAGGGAAGACTGCACCGTGTAGGCCTGGTCGTCTTGTGGTTGCTGCTCCCTTTGGTACTGGATTATGGGAGGCGGGGTGGGTGTGTAGCGGTAGTTCTGCTGGGTGTACGGATCCAGGTAGCTGACCACCGGCGTCGTGGGCAGCGGTGTGCTCTGAAACACCGAGGACGCCGAGTCCTCCGGGAACGAGAACTGCTTGTCCGAGGCCACTTGCTGGCCTAAAGAGCTGGGTACTTCGTGTTTGTAGTTTGGTTCCAAGTAGCTCGGAGGATAGCGATTGCCTCCTCCCTGTGGCATCACATCGGAGGGTGTAAAGTCCAGCATTTGGGAGGGTCGGAAGCCGCCTCCTCCGCCGTTGGTCACTCTGGCGGAGGTTTCCGCCCGGAGGCTCTGAGTCCCCGAGGCTTCAGGCACCTCTTCCGAGGGGAAGAAGTTTTTCAGTTTTACGGAGATTTGTTGCTCCTCGCTGGAAAGAAAAGGGAGTTATAAGAAACTGTTTAAATATTATACAAAAAATAAATAAGTACAGTAGCCTTTTTAAATCTTTGGGCTTAAAATTCTCGTAGCCAACATACTTTGTATTCCTTGGCTGATTGTGAGCCTAAGTTTAAGAAATGTTCGAAGAGTATGGGCTGCGGGAAATTTGCATAATTTAGGAGAAGCTCAATCAACTCACCCGTTGCCATTTCTTATGCACGACACGTCGACGACTAATGCGATAATTAGAATTGCAATTTTCCATTGCACACTTCGAGGCTCCCAGAGCAATTGCATTTCGGCCGGGCAGGATGGGGCGTTGGGGGTGGAAAATGTGGAAAATCCCGGTGCTCACGTCAGCGATTCATAAGCTTAAGGCACGTCGTCTAAAGTAGGAAAGCGAGTTAAGTTAGTGGATGGAGAAAAAACATCATAAAAACTTGCTGTCAAACTCAAACTACAAAAGAAATTTCGCGCAATTTCCAGCGACTTGTGCTTGACACTTTCCTTGCTACATTTGCACATAAATTTATAGATTTGCCCCCAGGACTCCCCGCAGCATCCCCAAGGATGCACATTTGCATTCATATTAATGCAATTCTCACGTGCTATCCGGCAAAGGAGCCTTCCCCGCCAAAGTCGACGCCGGCAACGCCGCGACATTTGTTTAATTCCATTTTTTACGATTGCGCCGTGTTTATGCAACCGCACGGCTGCCACAAATAATCGGATGCCATCATCTTTAGTCTTTGTGGGGCATGCAGAATTATTTGGATTATTGTCGGGTTTTATTTTTGGCGGAGTGCTGACAGGCCTTAAAAGTTTATGGTTGCTTTTCTTATGACAATTGTCTAGAGTGCATACATCATATTTTTAACTTGTCTGGAAGTCTTTAGTCTCATGTATCATTGAGGATTTTTTATGAGATTATGTTGTACTTCAAGTTAAAAAAAAAACAATTTTTTCATAGATTAGATATTTCTTTTTCCTAAAAATGCAATTTAATTTAAGAAAATAGTATGTTCTGCTATTGATTTTGTAACTCAAGTCTTAAAACCTCTTGGAGTTTATGGAACACTAACTTAATAACTTATTTATTAAAGTAAATGACTGTCTTGAAAGAGTATTTATATAGATTTTTTATGAGTCCCATTTTACGGATCAGTGAAAGTGTGTTTTATATTCTCGAGAAGTTACATTCCCGCCGATTACTTTATTGATTTCTTTGGATTTTGGCACACACCCTTCCCGTCCATATGGGTATTAACATTCTTCACTATTTGTGCCTTTTGTGAGCCACCAGTTTCACCATAAATTATGCACAATTTGTCGCCTTGCTCTTCGATTTGCATTTGCATTTAAATGGAGTCAAGGTTATTGTAAGAAACACGTCTGTCTTGGAAATGTGAAACCCCAGTGGTTAAGATGACGCACAAGAAATTTCAAAATTTCTGGGTTAAAGTTTCCGTTTGCTTTGCAGCATCTGGGCAGAGTTGAAAATTTATTATTTATGTTTTTGTGTGTGCCGTGCCGTGCCGTGGCAAATGTCTTGTTGAACATAAAATTTAAATTTCATACAATTGCCAGCGAAGATGGCCAACAGACTTTTCCACCAGCTGTAATTGCAACCAAAAATTTTACGACCCCGCCTCGAGGGCCAGGACCAAGGATATTTATTTAGAGATAGGGATAGAGGGTTTTCGGGGAAGTACTAGAAAATTGCATTTGCCGCTGGCTGGCAACAGAGGGCGCTGCACTAAACCGAAAGACACCAGACGGCAATGGGAGTTTCCAACAAGAAATGTCAGCTAATTTGAAGAGGGGACTGCGCTGGGTGGGGGATGTAAAGGAACGACAGGATGCACCAGGTGCAAGGATCACAAAATGCACTGCAGCTGTGGGTGGCTGAGTGGCGAGAGGACACTAAACGAGGAGGCGGCGACACGAAAGGACACTTTACGCTTGAGATGCGTTCCCAATTGTCCGGGCAAAGACGTACACGGATATGGCTGCGGATGCGGATGCGGATGAGGATGTGGCGTACGTGTTGTGAATTCTTTTGGGAAGTATCCTCTGCTTGTCAAATTACATAATCCACTCAACACTGGAGATGTGAGAGACCACGCCCTCCTTCCTTCTCTCATCCGCCCCACCAATTAACTTTAATGTCCAAGGCGTGTTTGGGGTTTGATTCGAATCTTATTACTTTTCGAGACAGAGAAGCTTTCTTCTGATGTAATTTATTTTAGGTATTTGTTTTAAATATTTATTTATTTAATAATTTTATATTTTCTTTAGTTTTTTACTCGAATTATGAATCACTTTAGGCACTTTTTTTGAGCCATACTCCGATATATCCACTTCTTTCCACAACTTTCTTTTCGCTCTTCCTGGCTGGTTGAGCTCTAAAATTGCCCGTTTGCGTTTCTAGACACAATTGACACGCTTTGTTTGGTTTTCGAATTGCGACATTTAGGGCCCGGCTTTTGATTTTGATTTGCGCACTTTCGGTTTCGTTTTCCCCACCAGCTTACTCACTGCACTTTTGCTGGGGCGCTGCTTCTTTTCCTCGCCGTCTGGCAAACGAAACTGAAAGCGAATTTCGTATGGAAACTGGTTGACTGGTGAACTAAAAGCCTCCGAAACAACCGAAAAATAAAGAAAACAAAAATAAACCGAAGGCAGCTGCGCATGCGCCGGTAACGTCTTTCCGGCTTTAAGTTCGGCGCTCGTTTGACACGCGACGCCGGCGCAGAAAAACTGCCAAGCCAACTCTAGAGATTTTTTTTTTATGAATATATACATATATCTGAAGACTTGGCCAATGAATGGGAGAGAGTTGGCTTGAAGAAAGAGAGCTGCAGAGCGAAGAAAGCAAAAAAAAAAACATGGCTCTGAAGGTCAATGGTTTAAAGTTGGAAGTTTAAAATAATTTGTCTTGTTAGGCCCTTATTAGCTAATTTATTTTTCAAAAAAATATACATAAATAAGAAATTGTAAATACAGATTTGAAAACATGATGAGTTTTTTAAAAGTAAACAATTTATGAAAATATTACACAACTAAAAACAATATCTATGCAGATCCATCCCAGTAACTCCTCGAATCCTCTATTGCTCAAAGGTCCATTGTGTTCATTCAACTCGGTTACCCACGATGATATCAATTACAATTACAGCAGCATTGCGCCAATTGGCTTGCCCATTTGTTACACTTTTCGAGTGAGAAGTGATTGTCCAACGAGAGGCAGTTGGCCAGTAAAATGGCTTAATTATAATGGGCCATCAAGTGGACGTCTGAGTGAAAGTTGGGCCATCGGAGAGCAGGCCGGCTGGCGACTAAGCGGCTAACGAGCCAACAAGTCTTAACAACTGAAACAGAAACCGAAACCGAAACTGACTCCGAGTTGAGTAATTTTCTGCTCTAGTCGTTCACCTCCGCCTCCACCTGCACCTCCCAAAAGGCCACCTTTGGCTTTCTTTTTCCCAGCTGTTGGTAATAATAATTTACACTTTTTATCGCCTCTGAGGTAACCTGCATTCACGGCTACCTGGGATGGGGGGATATCGGAGCGGATTTGGCGGTCAAACGAAAGCAAAACCACAAAAAATAAAAAAAACAAGATCGTGGGCTATTCCTCGAACCCGACTTATGGCCAGAGTTCCAAGCCAATATCTGTGCCAATGTCTGCCGTTCAACTCGGCTCATTTTTTGCGAGACTTCGCAATTTGTTTACATTTGGCTGAGTTATGCAAAGCCCGAATGCCGTCTTTGGGCCATGATTGATGAATGGCAGTCTATGGACTTTTTTTTCCAACACTTACATCCGTGTGTGGGAGTACTGGGGTGTGTTGCCCGACCATGAAAGGTCGTCGATGAGTCTATGATTCATTTTATTTAGCGGCACTTCATTGCCTACTTGGACGAGGAGTGACATACATAATATGATTAAGCTTTTAGAGGAAATAACCATAAGTTGATGTCCTTTTATTTCTTCTTTTTTCAGCCAACATGCGTCCAAAGGAGTACTCTGAACTGTCCTTTGATGTTATCCCAAAGCTGTATGATGCCAGCATTAGGGTTTTCCTGACCAGCCTTTATCGGGTGGAGGAGCAGCTGCAGCCGTTGCCCCGGAAGTTCTGCCGGATGTACACCACCGAGCCGCTGGCCAATCAGCTTATCGACTTCGTGGGCTCGCGGGGCGGCCAAGTCTCGATGCAGAACTTTCACTTGGTGCAGGACTGTCAGCCCTTCGAGCTGCAGCTCAGTTTCGGCAGGAAAGTGGAGGTCATGCTCTGCAATGGCAGCCACCTGAATAACAGCCTCATCCTGCTCATCCGCCGACCCCAAGGCGGCAGACTGCTCTTTTGCTACTCGGCGGTGAGGATGGACAACCTGGGTCGGCTGCTGGGTAATCCGGTATTCAACTCCTGGATCAGCAGGGGAACCGAACGCCTTTACCTCAATCTGTCCTCCGGGGAGGAGCCCTTCGAGCACTTGGACTTCGAGGAAATGGCCAAGACGATTCAAAAAAGCTGCATCGAAAATAACCATGTGCTGGAGCTGATGCTGCCACATTTTGGTTACGAGGAACTGATCTGGAATTTGGGGCACACCCGTCTGTATGGCCAAATCCGATTGATGGGCGCCTTTGCCCAGAGCTACAAGCACCTCAGCAGCGATTTAAATCGCTTCCAGTGCGACGACAACTCTGTCAAGATAAATGTCAGCATGATCCTCGACTGTGAAGCGGCCTTGGAGGCTCTGCACTCGGACTCGGGGACCAGCACTGCTACACTGCCCATTCGTCACCTCAAGTGGACGCCACTGCCCACCCGGATGCATCTCCGGCAGCTGTGCAGCCTACTGCGACCTCAGCATATCGACGGGATTGTGGCGTTCCACTCGGCCGGAAATATTCCTCAAGTTCCGGCGTTCCTTCAGTGTTTCAAGGAAGCTTTTGTTGAAAAAAGCAAAAGACCCAAGCCGCCAGAAACAAGCCCCAAAAAAATCGGTGCTCCAGCAAGTACCTATCGGGTATTAAAAACGAATCGAATTACTTTTGCAGACGATGGCAGCGAATCGGATTAAAAATTATGTTATCATTTTTTCAATTATTTTATAGAAATCATTTATTTTAAGTTACTTTTGAATAATAAGTTTATATAAGTTTTTTCTGTTTAAGTTTTTTCAAAATAATTACTTGTTTAATATATGTATGTATGTATGTTTTATTTTTAAAAGTGGATTACTAAAAACAAATATGTAATATATAAACAGAAATAAAGTGTAGAAATGAAAAAAATCAACAAAATGTTAAGCTTTTTCATCAAAATCAGCTGATGGTTATCGTTTTAAGTGGTTGGTTTGAAAGATATGGTCATACTTTTGTTGCATCACTCATAATTGCTAACTTTATAATTAAAGAGCACATTTTTTTTGTCGAGTGAAATCAGAGAAAAGTAATCTCCGGGTCTTGGGTATCTATGATAACTATCTTACCATAAACAAACCACAAAATTATGTAAAAATGCAATTTTTAAAATTTTATACTAAACCGAAGAAAGTTTATGAATGTGCTGGTATTTTATTGAAACATAGTATGACCAAAGCTTTTCCGAGAAATCACTTCCGTTTCCGCGTCTGTGCCATTCACGATGAAAAGAAAAGCGTCTGGCGAATTGATTGCTCCACAAAGAAATGGTTTGTTAAACTTGCCTACTGAGGTTCTGGATTTGATATTCAAGGAACTGCCATTGCTCTCGAAGATCAACTTGGCTAAGGCGCATCCGTACTTTGGAAAAGCATTCACCTGGCACTGCCGTAAGAAGTACCAGTCTATTTATCTCGTGCGATTGCCGTACAAGGTTTGGTTGCCGATTCTGGTGTTTTGTGGCCATACGGTGCGACACGCCAGTTTCTTTGAACTGGATGATCGCAAGTTGAAGCTACTGAGGGTGTTCTGCAGCAACCTGGAGGTACTCATGATGGACTTGCGAAGAGATCATATTGAAAGGGCGAAAATGCTGCTGCTCAGCTCCAAAAGGCTCAGGGAACTCGCCTTCACGGCACAGCGGGAAAATGTTGCCGAACTGATGCAGGTTTTGCCCAGGATACCGAGTCTAAGACATTTGAATATCTTTCGGTTCTTTGACACGCAGAGTAAGTGAATATTGTGAATATCTAATATATTGAAAACCTTTTTGATTTCAGTTCCCTTCCTGAAACGATTGAAAAAAGTGACCACGTTGATAGTTTACGCTGCTTATGGGGAACTGCTGTGTCTTCGACAACTGCCTTTGGGGACTCTACGAGTCACAGAGGTGGCGAACTTTCAATTGATGAGCTCCAATGAGAAGATGCTCAACTCGACATTGGAAGAGCTGACCATAATCCATTGCAACATCCTCGGTGAACTACCAAGGTTCCCGAAACTGAAATTGTTTGGATTCGCCCTAAACAAAATATCCAGCGACTTCAGTCTTCCGGATTGGATAAAGGAGCATTCCGATACTTTGGAAACATTGCAGTTTCGAGAATTCTATTTCCGGCCGGCCTATTTTTTGGAGGTTTTTAAGAGCTGCAGAAATGTGCGAACTCTTGTTCTTTACGTCACATCTCCCCAAAAAATACCAGAGCAGTTCTTCAAAGATTTCAAAGACGTGTTAGTAGATCGTGGATTCAGTAAAAGCGATCCATTAAAACTTACATTGCATTATGAGGGACAAGAAGAGCGAATAATTGTAAGTTTCAAGATTTCTAGCATAATATAACTCCAGAGATTAAATATTAACTTCAAAATTAATGTTTACAGAAGCAAGCATTTTCTTCAGAATTGGTTGACATTACAGTGAGTCTGGACATGAGCGCATTTCTGGACTAGGATACTCATATATTCATTTCCAAAAAATAAGTTTATTTAAATTAATATTTTTCAATCAACTGTAAAGGGGTAAACATATGGCTTCCCCTTAAATATTTATTATACTAAAATATCATTATGAAACTATTAAATAATTAATTTTGCCACAAATAAGCCAAAATACATAAAGATTAAGGTTAAAATAAAATATTGTGTATCGTTCGTTGATTTGTGGCTCCTTTTGGATCAAATGCAAGCTACCGGAAAGCTGTGCAAAAATTAATAAACATATGAATGTCTAAGGACCTTCAAAGGACTAAACTGCTAGCCATACATCCGTGTCTTTCATTTGCAATATGAGTTGGACCAAAGGGGTTTTTTTTGCGTAAAAAGGTTGTTAAAATCATTATGAAATGCCTGTTGGCATGCAGGAAGCCCGACGTCGCTGCCATTTCCCGATTCCAGGACTCAGGTCCAGGACAAATGACCACTTATCAGCGTGTAGTGAAATATGGTGCATCTGCTGCCATAAAAGACAGCCCAGCCCCCAGTTGGCGCCTTTGTCCTTGCTGGTCGCTGGTGAGCCTTTTGTGGGTCCTTGGCATGTCGTATGAATTATGGTGATGGTCCTCAGACTGCCCCATCCTCGTCGCCGTGTGGGTCTCATTTATTACATTTTGGCTTTTTGACAGATTGCTAAGCGTAGTAAGCGTTTCCGCACTAATTTCCGTGTCCTGCAACTATTCGTTGTCTGCAAAGGTTACTACACTTGAAGAAAAGTGGAAATAAAAATGCCTAAAATTTTAAAAAATGTAGATATGTTTTTTTAATAAAAAAAGGCGGAAATATCTGGTGAGAAGAATCATTTTTAAATGAAATTTTAATAAACTGAAATATGTTTTATAGACTCCTTTTTATTCTCAGTGTCCTATGGGCCAACATTAAAAGCCAAAAGCAAATTACTCATCACATCAACGGTCAGCAAAGGGTCCTGCTTTTTATTATGTATGCCATGTCCTGGGATTTTAATAAATCGTTTGCTTCCATCTACGGGTATCGTTCCGCCTCTTGTTCGACATCCTTGCCCACTCCCTCCCTCTCTTTCTTTGGGTCTAGCGCTATCTCTTTCCTTTCCTTCCATTTTATTAGTTTGTCAATAAAGTGGCAAAGACGTTGATTATGATCGTCATATATTGCCTCTCTTATGAGTTATCCAGCTGATGGCCTGCAGGCTAGGAAAATTTACGAGTCCTGCTCCAATCGTTTGCCAGATACGAGATTGTTTATTTCCTTCCGTTTGCCATCCTTTTGACTAGGACATCTTGTGTTTACTTATCCGTGTTTTGTGTTTCCTTTTTCAACAGGACCAGAAACTTGTCAGTTTTCAGAGACGAGCCAGGCCAAAGTTTTTCCAATAAAAAGGTGCCCCCAGCAAATCCGAGTATTCAATCTGAAATTATTATCTTAATTAAATACGCAAAGACTTTATATTTTGTCTCCTATTGTTATCTAATCGTTGAGACTAATGTCATTTAAATTATATTGCTAGAATGCAGACTTCATCTAAAAATCATCTCAGAAAACATGTGGAAATATATGACACAATACATGAGAAATGGCAGGACAAGCTTCTTACATTTGTGTTCATGTTCCAGGATCCACTTATGTACCATCATACCTGCATCCTCCTCCAAGGATGGGAGCTTTTTGTCCTTCGTGTGCACTTTGTAATGAATTTTTAATGCATCTGTGATGCCAGCTCGTGTTTTACAAACAGCCAGCCAGGGTTAATCTATGCGGAAGATGGGAACTGACTCCTTTAATGAAATTAACTTTTTCTTTCCTCCCTCTTTGGCAAAACCTGAAGTAATCGGATGCGTTACCCTCTCAATGAGTTTTATTTATAATTGAATTACTTTTGAGTGGCTTTCAAGTGGCGAATAGTTAATTAGGAATCCTTTTAATTAAAACATATGCAAACATAATGTAAGAGAAACTTAAAATTATGGGAGATGGAGCAAGGAAGTGTGTTCTCTTTAAGACTATCCATCTGGTGATTACTTTTCTTTAAAATGAAATTGAATTCTGGCCAGATTATAGGGCTCTGATTAGCACACCATTGAAGCAAAACGGACACGCGCTCGGAATTAAATTGAAATCGTAATTTCAGATTAAATATGCCCTTTGATTGACACTTGCATGCGGCCGTGATTGAAGGCGGAAACGGATGTCCTGACCTCAGAGGTTGAGGTTTTCGGCTGGGCAGGTTAACATAATTGGCCCTGCCCAGGGTTCCCGCTTCGCAACAATCATCTTGGCCCGCTTAAGCCGCTAATAACCCATCATTTTTGTGACATGAGCAACGTGTCTGGGTATCCTGTTACCAAGTCGCGTGTCCTGGCTGCAGGAGCAGCAATTATGACCACTTAATCCGTGGCCACGAAAGGAAAAGAAACTACAAATTGGTTTAAGCATTTGCCGCTTAAGTGGCCAGCAGTTTTCATTCGCATATGAAATATGAATAAACGAACATTTTCACCCTTAAATGTCGTAAAGGGGTGGGTTTTCCAAAGAATCAAAATCCCGCTAGCTGGGCATCACTGATCGTTTTACCCAGAGTGCCGCAAAGTATGCAGTACATTTTGTAGAATACGATCTGTTAGATACGATATTGGCCAGCCTGACTCATACCGTAAATTAAGTAATTATTTTGTCCAATTAAGTCGTATTAAGTAATGATAGAGGATAATTAAAGTCATTAAACAGAAATGAGAAATTAAATAGAAATTTGAAATAAAACACTTTGGGAGCTTGCATTTTATTATTTTTATTTTTTATTTTGTTTTTTGTTGCACTTTTTTTTGTTCTTTAAATCTTACATGATAATTATGCGCTTTATATCATTTACACATACACATAGATTTATTCATATTCATATATATATTTATAATTCTTGATGTCTTATGAACATATTCATGAGATCAGTAATGATATTTATGTAAACTAAAATATTACAGCATAATATAAAATGTACAAGTTAAACAAAGTTTTCCTGCTTCCGAACACAAAACAAAAACAGAAATTTATTCATAAATTGGATTGAGAAAATCGGTGAATCAAAAACCTATATGATTGAAGTTACGATACATTTATGTATTATATGTACTGTGGTATAGTATTCAAATATACGCGCTCATATCTGTTCATATTTTGGCACCAAACAAAATTCTATACAAAAAATGGCATTTGATTCTACGATTCGAACTGCACTATATACAAGGTCGAGTAGAGATACTTAAATTTACAAAAAAAAGCGGATTAAGTCGCATTGGGTGAAACGTATGTATATAAATTTCATGTATTCCATTCTGATTTACTTGTTCCTTTTGCTTCGTTTTTCTCTAACTTTTTGTTCGAGTATTTATGGCAACCAAAAATCATGTTGTCGACTTCTGGGCGCTAGGCCACAAAACTTTACCGAGATCATTGTGAAAACTAATTAGCAATGAGCCAGGAAAGGAGCTACAAGAAATAATCTTCAACTTCCTTGGTCTTCCCGGTTCATTTGATGCAAAAAATTTACAAAAATAATTTTTCATTGGGTTTTGGAAGTATTGTACTGTTTTGATTTGTTGTGATAATACAAATTATGATTAATACATATGCAGGTATGTACGAGAAAGCATATTCTATTTCATTGTGTGTTATGGTCTGGGATCTGGCTGGGATTGGATTGGATTGATTTGATTATGATGGGTACTGTTCTTATCTCACTTATATCATATACAAATAATATTGCTCTATTTACAAAAATAAAAAAAAATAATAATAATAATAAAGAGAGACTGCCATCCAGAGACAGCTCAAAAAACGAACTAAATCGACTTTAAGCTAGAACTAAGCTTAAACTAAAACGCTTGGCGAACTTAAGATTAGCTTTTCATTAATTTTTGTTTACTGTTTCTCTGTTTTCACTTTTCACTTTCTGCTTTTTATAACATTTCTTCTCAGTGTAAAAAACGGTTGAAATATTTGTAATGTATATAAATCCATGAGATCAATGCGATTTTTGGGAATTGTTTTTTCTATCTTTCATTTTTGATTGATTTTCCTTACTATTTTCGCTATGTTCGCTTTCATGTCACGGTAATCGATTAGCATTGAAACGCCCGGGAGACTCTGAAAGTGATTATTGAAAATCGCCTCGAAATTAGGGGGTTTTCCTTTTCATTTCTTTTTTTACTTTGGCTATTTGCGGAGATCAATTTCCATTAATTTCCATTGTGAGAGATCATTTGTGTGCATTCCAAAAAAAGACTGTCTGAGAATGGGATAACCCTCTCACTTTTCCTGGGCGACCTTCAACCTTCCTTCGCTTCCAGCTCCCTGGGGCGTGGGCTTAACTACTAGATTGTGAGACCAATTTGAATATGATGATGAACAAACACAATGACAAAAAATTACAATTAAACATAAATCATAAGAAATTTAACTAAAATAACATGACATAAACCGTAGACACAAAACATCACAAAAATGGCATAAAAACTATATACAAAATTATATGATCCTATCCTGATCTTATCCTGTCCTTTTTTTTTGAAGTTTTCTTTTTTTTTTTTGTTTTTTGTTTTAACAATTAAAGCTAAGTGTGTGATTTTTCTGTGGGCTTAGATCTAAAAAAATTCTACTAGTTAAACATATTTAAAATATATTTTCTTTTCATTTTTCTTGCAATTCGGAATTACAAATGCGAAGACATTGAAATTGCTGTTTTCCTAAATACTACAATAGAAGTGGATTTACTTTTTTAAGAAAATGCAAGTGGAAATGATTAAATGCAAAACAAAGATTATCAAAAGTATCTCAAAAATTGGCAGTTTTCTTTTGCTTTATATATACTTGTTATTTTTTTTCTCAATATTTTTTGTACTTTATATATAATTTGTAAATATTTTGTTGTGGCGTTCTAAAAGTTGTACAAAAATATGCGTTCGCAAAAAAATAAGTTCGATTTGAGTCTCTTGCCAGTCTAAGAGTTTTCATTACTTTGAGCAGTTTGAATTGTTGTATTTGAGGAAAGTTTTGGAGTAGTTGTTCGTTCTAGAGATACAAATGCAGTTTACAGATACAGATAGAATATATTGTTCTTGTGTCCCGTCAACCTTCTTATATCCCTATCGGTTTAATTAACGAATTAATGACTTTCTGCAGGTCAATTAAATTCGTTGCACTAATGCTATGTTGTAGATCGGTTACAAATCTTAAGAAGTAGCGGATTTCACTAAAGATCGTTCGTTGGGGCGGTGGGGGCGGTGGTTTCATCGCGCCGCAAAAAATCCACAGCCCATGGCCAGAACGAAAACGGTGACAACAGTTGGCCAAGTGAAGCTCTGGGGTTTCTGAAATTAAAACAAAATCAAATTTAGTATGTGGATGGAAATGAATGAGACCTGTTAAAATAGAAAGCACAACCTATTGCTCCCTGGTGTCGCATAAAATATCTAAAACCACACACGTGGCCAAAACCATCCCTCCTGGAACCAGAAACCAGAAACCCCCAACCCTCTATCCATTTCAGCCGTAAATCAAGCGAAACTATTGACTGCCTCTGTGGATGAACTTCATGTGGCCGGTCGGTCAATTTTTGTCGGGTCAATGGTGTAATTATTTTTGTATCGAAAGCCCTTGACTCGCCACCCACCCCCTAGCACCCCCATCAATGGTTATATAATTTACACCATTTATTTGTCCAATATTCCGCGCTTCAATGGTCGCAGTGTGGCACGTGTGAGTGAAGAGGTGCATGAGGGGGTGGCTCGCTCGAATCCCACATTTATTATGCAAATTTGCTTTTCTGTTGTTTTTGACCGAATTTTGGTGATATTTTTTGGTTGGGACTTTGTGGCAGTTTCCACTGTGGTTAATGGCATGAAAGGCCATCGAACATGTGCCACAATTTTGATTCGATCTCAGGAGAGAGTTTTGGAAAGTAGTTACTACAGTTCCTTACTCCACTCTTATTAAAAAGTTCGTACTATTGACTATTCATAAAGAATTATTAATTCTAAGTCGTTTATTTAGAGATTATGGGATTTCTCACGCTCCCGTTTCCGAGCTGATAGAGTCTCGGATGAGGTCGCATCCCACCGAGCGGAGCCAACTGCTCCATATATTCTTTCGTTCGGCTAGTAGCTTCCCCCAAGGATAGGCCCCCTCGAGGCGATAAGAACGTTTCAATTGCAAATGCAAAAAAAATAAATGAAAAGCTAGAACTGGAAATGGTATCAGGTCTGGGTCTGAGTCAGTGTGTGTCATGTAATTGCGATTGAATTTCTTCAACTTTGCATTTCTTTAAACTGCGCAGGCAAGCGCGGCAAGAAAAACTAAAACTAAAAACGCAACGCGTATTTATAATATATATAGTATCTGGCACTATGTGTGTATATGCAAAAAAAAAAAGTAAGCTCGATGAGGGCTGACACAAAGGCCTGACTTGGGGAGAGGGGCGCAGTGCAGGGCTTCCACAGGCGCCTGCCTCGATTAACATAAAGCGATGCGAGGCGGCCGAGGAGACAAGTGACAAGAGCGACTCTCTCCCCACTGGCCCCAACTGCGCAATTAATTTTTATCACACAGCTAGCATATGCAGCAGAAAGTGTTATACGCGCCCAGGGCCGCCGCCACGTATCTGTATCTGCGTGCCACCGACTGCATCTTCAGGCAGCTCCTTTCGCGTGTGGCAATTTGTCATTCCTTGGCCGTGTATTTTTAGGAATCTTCTCGCTAGTTGAGCCTTTGAAAAATGTTTGCCACGTGCCTGGCGTGGAACGAGGATCGGTGCACAGATGTTGCATGCCACTAGCTCTGGTTCTGCCTCTGTCTCTGCCTCTGACTCTGCCTCTGACTTTGCCTCTGACTTGAGTTAATGAACTCCCTAACTTGACTGCTCGTGTTATTCTAATTACTCTCCTGGGGAGGGCAGAAGAGGTAATTTCAGATGGAGAGAGTAGCTTCCTGTTGATCTTAATATTTCATAAATTAATTAACAAACTCACCTTCTTCTCGGCCTTTGCCCTCTGGCGCTCCCTCTCCACCTGCCGCTGGTGGTTCTGGCTGTTGGTGATGTTGTCGCTGCACTCCGAGCTGCTCCTGGCTGTGGCAAGTTGGCTGTCGTTTTGGCTGATTGGATTATTGCCATTGCAGTGACTATTCGAAGTGGTGCTGTTGCTGCCACTGGTGGCACTATGACCGCTCTTCTTCTTCCGGGGTGGAATACGTCCATTGAACTCCTGCAGACGCTCCCGTCCGGCCGTAAAATTGTCATAGCGATCGTCAAACTCGTCCCAACTGGTCTCATAATCGCTCTGGTACTCGCGCTCATCCTCGCCCGTCGAGGTCAATCGCTTGCTGTTCGGAAAGAGGGGCATAAAAGGGGGGGTCTCTATAAATATCGCTGAATATATATATATGCACATATATATGCACGTATAGTCGATGGATGGAAACGTCATGAGCAATTATCAGTCTGGTGTCGGCTGTGTCGGTTCTCTACACTCATGACTGCCCACAATCCAATGAATACTTTGCGATTTCATTAATTAAAAACTTGGCGCAGTTTCATGGGAATTGATTTTGTAAATGGGGAAGTAACTCTCAGATTAAATAACAGAGCGATTACAAATCGAATTAATTTCTGCGATTAGGGCCTTACGACGAATGAGGTTATCGGAATAGAACTTTAAGCACACAAATTGTATCTTTTCCGTCCACCGTCCACTGATGTATCTCTGAAATAGTTCCTCGCTGGCTACTCACCGTCTGGCCGCATCCGACTGGCTGCGCTGCAGTCGCATCTTGGGCGCCAATGGCGCCGACAGGGGGGTGGACGCCAGCCCGGGGCTGTGGATGGGGCCGTGGTTCTGGGGCCAGCCGAACGCCACCGCGGAGGTCGAGGTGCCACTGGCACTGGCGGTGTTCGGCGTGGGTGGCGGCGTATAGGAGGCGTAGTACCCGCCCATGCCGTAGGGCGCCGAGTGGTGCTGCATCAGGTGGGGCGGCGACTGCTGCGGGTAGCTGTGGCTGCAGTGCATCGCCGGGGCTGACTGCGGCGGCTGCGGTGGCATCGGTTGCGGTGTCGATGGCGCCGGATATGGCGCGTGGTGGGGCGGCTGCCGGAAGAAGTTGTACTCCTCGCCGGCCGAGAAGCTGACGCTGGTGCGGGGAGTGCGTGGGTGGGGGTTCGGATTCGGCGGGCCATGGGGAAAGAATATTTCGCCACCCGTGTAGTTGCAAGAAGGACTCGGCGGTGGCGGATACTGGAAGATCTGGGGGGCTGTAACGAAATGTATGGATGAAACTATTAATTATGGAAGACAACTACCTGTATCTGTATCTGTATCTGTATTATCATTAAGATCATCCCAACAATGGCCGGGGCAAACA
This sequence comes from Drosophila atripex, assembly GCA_035045925.1. Lineage (NCBI taxonomy): Eukaryota > Metazoa > Arthropoda > Insecta > Diptera > Drosophilidae > Drosophila > Drosophila atripex. The sequence goes on along the minus strand of JAWNOP010000012.1, from coordinate 10,155,943 downwards.
AAGGTGGCATTGGCCAGGTCTGGAGCTGACTCGGTTTAAGGGGAACTGAGTCAGTGACAATGCGGGGAAGTGTCTAAGGTCGGGGCTTTGTGCGGTGCATTGTCTTGCCAACTGAAACTGGCACTTTGTCGGCCGGCCCGGTCGGCAGTAAAAACTGCTATAATTACGGCAAGTCCTCGCCGATCATAAAACCTCCCATAAAATGATCAGGTAGCTCCCCCAGTGCTACCCATCGCACAATTAAATTGGATATCTTTATGCGGCAATGAAGCTACCTTCCCTTTTCATTTCATAATCAAGTAATACAGAGCAATCAAAAATAATAAATAATAAAAATAGTTCCCAAAAACGATCTCCAGAGTTCAGTCAACTCCCCAAAGTTGCAGGTTCATCTTATCCGATCCGGCTATCCATGAACAATGGCAAATAATCTGCCACTTATTGGCAGCGATAAGTGCCTCAGATACATTTTGTATCTGAGTTGTTTACACGCCATTTGCCAATGTATCTTTGGCCCAACTTGAGAAGCATCTGTAGCTGCCTGAAGTGTGCCTGTTCGACTTCCAGTTGCACTTTAGTCTTCTCCCTCACAGCTCAGCCGTTTCATGCAAATCGACAGCAAAAGCGCTGATAGGTAATGCGCTTCTAAGCTGGCCCACTTGATATGCGCATAACTTGGCGCTCTGGCCATTAGCTGGGCTGGGGCTGGGTGTTCGATTTCATTTTCATACACATGACTCCTTAATGTTTATTTACTTATAAAAAAAAAAAAAGCTATTGCCATTGCCGGCGACAAATGATGGATTGTAATGCAAAATTTACACAAATCGCTCGAGGCAGCTTCGAACAAGCCATCAGCTCTTCAGGCATCCATCTGTCTCTCTTGGTGGTCACTGTGCAGATAGACAATAATGTCACTCACTGCCAACCTGCGGGCGACTAATTTGCTATTTGACCCAATAGCCTTGAACTCGAAACGGCTAGAATCGAATCGAAATGGGCCCACAGCTGTTGCGGTTGCCGTTGCAGTTGCAGTTGCAGTTGCAAGAGCGCAGAAAATCTGTATTTAATTGCAGGCCAAGCTGGGCCACTCCTTGCCGTGTGTATCTTACAGATGCTTGGCAGGCATTTGAAACTAGTTTGCTGGTCTCTCGCCAAGCAAGAGCCAAGCTAAGCAGCTGAGGCCTGGGGCCAGAACCAAGCTCACGTGCGCCAACCGCGCGCCATCGTAGCTGCTTCTAACCTTGAAAATCTGCCAGCCTCAGCTTCAGCTTCAGCTACACCATCTCGCTTAGATATTCAGGCTTTTAGCTTCGGCTTCAGGCCAGAGGCAGGGATCATTACGGCCTGGCCTGGCCTGGCCAACTTATATAACTAGCCGTGTCGATGGCAGTGCCTTTATGATGAAACTGACGACGAGCCGAGTCAGATAAAAATGCTATTACTAATTGCAAATTGTGTGGAAAATTATTTGCCAGCACATTTCGTTTGCTTTCGCATTTGCATATGAGATACATTTTTCATCGGATCTGGGATCTGAGATCTGGGATCTGGTGGGTAGTCAAGTGCTCAGTTAGTCCACCAAACTGTGACTTAATCTGAGATAGGAAGTAGTTATCGTCAGAAGCGAAACAATGCTATCAGATCTTGTCCAAAGACTGCTATTAAAAAACGATTCCGAAAGTGTTAATTTATTTATCCATTTAACTTAGCTATTATTAAGTATTATTTTATGTTTTTTTAGTCACTGTTTCAGTCACCGTTTTCGGAAGACAACTCTATCCGCCAGGGCTTGGACCATGCAGATCGTTTACGGCACCTTAGCCACTTTTATGATCACCTCTCGATGCGGGCGATGCAATTGTTGTTGGTGACGAAACGTGACCAATTGTTTCTGTTTTTTGCCAGTATTTTTATGGACGACAATATGTGGAAAAAATGTTTAATTGAATTACGAGTAGTACTCTGCGGAGATCGAGTCGCATCTGGACAAATCCGAAATGGTGAGTAGTGAGTGCAAAAAAAAAATGCAATTATGTGTATAATTTACTTTAATTTTACTTCGGTTCTATGCTGTTGCAACAATTTCTAAGGCCGCTGCTGCTGGGCCTGACAAATAGACGGAAAAACGGACAGGCGGACAGACGGACAGAGCCAGCTGACAAACATCAATCAGGCAACGGCAAAAGTTTAACTAAGCAGAACGCCTCAGAAAAAGCTCAAGAACAGCTCTAAGGCAGCTCTGAGGCAGCACTCTGAAGGAAAAACGTGAAAAATGCCGCACTGTTACGCTTTAGTATTTGTATCTGTTAGTGCCGCACAAAAGACAACGTTGAAATGCATTTTTAGTTGTGGCTTAGCAGTTGATTGCATTTGCTGGCGGACCCGCAGCATATGTTGCTCATTATAACCTTGAAGTGCTTTGCTAAATGCAAAAATAAAAAAAAAAAAAAACAAATAACACAAAAAAGAATGAACTACACATAAAAATATACTAGAGTCACCGCTGCAATTGCAAGTATGAATAAATACGAGTACTCGTATCTGGCGGGCGGCCCAACTCGAACAATTGCGTCGCACTTGGAAACGAGTTTGCAAAGTGCGAGTTCTATAAGTTGGTCAGTGGAACGGAATGGGAAATGGTTGGGCTACGGATTGGCCAGATATCGGGGAAGGAAGCTATAGACCAGATATGCCTGCCACTAAAAAATACAGTTTTTTAAGAAGAATTTGAAGATTAATCTTATGTTTTCAATCTCTGAGTCTGCGAAACTCTCAGCAAACTGCAATCTCTTCTTCCAAAATCTGAAAACTCCTCAAAAGAAGCAGCAACTTCACTTGACATTGACATTTATTGATGAATATTTAAAATTAAATTAAAAAAAAAAAAAAACAAGCAAGAAAACCAACCGAAACATGCTCAAGATGACAGAACAAAGGAAATACTCAACAACAAGCTGTGTCTGGATGTCTGAATGTCTGACTGTCTGGAGCTTCGAGTAAAGCTCAAGATTACACGAGACCTGAATAATTCAGTTAAAAAAAATTTACAAAAAAAAAGAGAAAAAAAAACACCGAAAACACTCATTTTACAGTTAACACAATACGCCCACCCAAGCCGAGCCAGTCAGGCAATGAAAACAAGCCACAAAAATTACATTTTTGAAGTCATTCGTTTAAGGCGATTTGTTGACTGTCACGATGCGAGATTACCAATTTGGTTGGGCCACCTCACATTTCAGGCTGTCACCTCGCTTTAATTAGGCAACTGGCCACGATCAAGGCAAGTGACTAATTAAAGGAGGAAATCGGCAGAGAATTCGGGAAATAACTACGGCCCGTGTGATCTCCAGATAAAGAGTCTTCAAGCTTACTTACTGTTTCTATTAATGCCATTTTGGGGCTTCACAATTCGATCGAGTTGTCGCCACTCGAATGTCAATCAGTCGCCGATCTATGTTTCTATGTAAAGATCAATAGATTTCTCGATTTATGGCCATATCTCCCGCTGTTAATTACCAATTTTGGTTAGCAGCTAATTAGCCATTTGGGGAAAGGCCTAAAATATGCGGAAGCAGTTGACAAATTTGGGAAAGTCATTCATGATTCATGGAAGTAGAAGGAGAAAGTTCTGGATTTAAGGAACTTGCGTAATACCCCAAAGAGAAAGTCTCTTTGTTGAAGATTCAGGAAACAAATTGAAGTATTCATGAGAAGAATTCTTAAAAGACTGAGGGCATTACGTCAAGAAATTAAATCTCGAATTGTCGGCTCTTCTTTGAAGATCCAAAGCAGAACTCTATCTATCTAGTTTGTCATGGAAACTAGAATAAGAGATATTTTTTAAACGAATTAAGTTTAAGGTCAGAAAATATTGTTCGCATAAAAAGATTATTAAACGGAAACGGGGTCAGTGAAATAAATGCGAGAATCTGATGGCAAACATTTGATGAAAAATATTTGAGGAATGAAGTGCCGTTGGGAAAACAGTTGGACTTTAAGGAATGAGGAACCCGGGTGAGGGACAGTTGAATAGAATTTCAAACAACATGAATTCCCAGCCCCCGGCATGAGAGCATTTTCCGGAAAATAGCTGATGAAACGCTTATCACGAGAGCCCGGCTAAGGCCAGATAGGGAGCTGGAGCTTCTCAATATTTTATCAACGACAGACAAATGCAATTTTTCAATTTCCTTGCCTCGGTCTCCAGGATTCAGTCTCCACTCCATGTCCTTGTCCCTCCAACAAAGGAAAAACAGCTTAAAAGGCTATAAAAAGCCAAAAGGAAAATCAGGCAGAGACGTTCCAGGAGAACTTATGGGATGCACATCGATTGACAGGATACTTGGTCCTGGCAGTTTGCATATTTTTAGGAGATTGGCTTGGGAGCATGTGTTTTGTGTCCCGGGAGGAGCTTATAAACAAGGCTGGCAAGGATAACTCCTTGAATAAGCAAAAACTATATAAAAAAAGAGTGTCAAAATGGAAGAAAATTTGGATGAAAATTCAATACTGCAGGATGCAGGAGGCGAGCACCATAAGGCTCTAAAAAATAACATCCATTTTTAACTCCATAAAGCTTCAGGTTCTAAAGTAACTTCCGCCACTATTATTAACCAATAACCAAATTTGATGTCTCCCCAGGAGGGAAAAAGGCATTTAGCAGTTGATTAAACCGATTCCCCGCGCCAGGCCGCAATTAACAACGTAAATGCGAGAATTACAATTAAACAATAAATAAAACTGTACGGCAGCATTCGATCAGATGCAACGCAATTAAAATAATTAAAAAAAGAGAGAATAATAAAAAAAAAATAAAAACTACAGCCACAAAACGGCAAACTGCACGTCTCAACAGCAGCGGAAAAAAGTTATTAATAAATGAATGGAAATTACATATGCGAGCCGGCTCTGGCAGACTGGCTGGCTGTCTTCGGTGCGTCATGCCACAGCCACAGCCACAGTCGCAGCCACAACCACTCGGAGGCGGCGTGCCCGAAGGGCTATCTATTGTCGATCCGCTGAAGCCACCGCACCACCTCCGGCAACCACCGAGCCACCCACTGACTGGCTTCCGAGTGTACAATTACACGAGCTTATTTGTTGATCCAAGTGCTGTTTGGCGCTTTGTTTGCCCGTTTAGTAATCGCATTTGATTTGTTTACTGAAGTAGTCGATATTGCTAACCCTAACTGCTAACTTTATCTGAAAAATAACTCTTTAAAATAAGATATATTTTGAATGCCTCCCGCAAGGCGCTCAGTTATCCCAGCAACACCTTTGGTGAGCTCTTTGAGAGGAACATTTTAAAGACACCTTGCCAATTATAACAAGTAGCCAGGTATGCCAGGATGGCTGTCTGCCTGGCTAAGGAGCATATCCTGTTCTTAGTTTTCCGCCTTTTGATACATATCCTTTTCCACTTGGGCCGTGAGCGACAAACTTCCTTTGTCCTTCTGAAAAGGAGTCGAGTTGTCGAGGATGGCTGGCTGACTTGTCTAGGCTCGATTTCATAACAAAAACTTGAGCACGTTCCAGAGGCAGTGGCGGCTGGATGGCGCGACTATCCTTAACCCCCTGTCGCCCCTCAACTTAACCCGAACGCTTCAATGCAAACAATTTAGCACGGCCTCTGAGGAGACTTAATCAAAAGACTGTGAACTCGGTCTGGGCTTATCCAGGTGAGACCTGCTTTCAGGCATAGTGTCTCCGAAAGTGTCAAGTTTATACTTTATTTTTTTTTTTTCTTATTAGTCAAAGTGCCTGGCGGGCATTTAAACTTGAAATAAAAAAGTAAAGTTCATTGCGCTGAATGGTGCGAAATGTAAACACTCTCGAGGAGGAATAGTTGGGAGATTCAAGAAGTTTAAAGATTTAAGCTTTATGTTTCCCGGCTGCTGCCAAGCTTTTATGAGCCAATAATATTCGAGTAAGGATTTCCGATTCGAAGTGTCGCAGCTGTTTCGAGCAGATCATCAAAATATCTTTATGTCGGCTCTAAAATCATAAAAAAAAGCTTAAATTAAGTGCCACAATTACAAAATACGCAGCTCAATAAAAGCAATTTCCATGAAAAAGCAAAGCACAAAAAAGCAAAGCAAAGCGGAGAGAAAAATAAAAAAATTCACGGTCAATGTAAAAAGCAAAGCCATAAGCCAAGTCGGAAAAATGCAAAAAACGGCAGCTTGGCAACAGGCCTAGCACATCGAGATGCAAATGACGAAAGCCTTCTCTTCAAGCGTTCTCTCTTTCCATTTCTCCTAGGGAGGAGCCCACCCCCCCTTGGGATAGGCTGTACAAAAAACGGGTGCAAAAACTTGCGGTTAATAGGGACTCCCTCTCTCTCTCTCTCTCTCTTACTATCTCTCCCTCTGCGCACAGTCAGCTGGACTTTGTTGCCAGGCAGGATGCGGCAGAAGTCGCCATTCTTGCCGCCATTTTGCCGTGTGTTTACCGTTGGCTTCCGCCAAGTGAAGCGCCAGCAAGCCTACGAAGTTGCCGAGCAAAACAAAATGGTTGAAAATGTCAAGTGCGGCTGCGACGCCGGCAGCAGAAACAACGCCTAGCAGCAACAGCTGTTGGCAACAGCGGCAAATGATGCGAATTTGCATGGCAAAACGGAGAGGCCAAAACATTGAGGTTAGGTGCTATTACACGGATACAAAATGGTAGTTATTATTATTATATTTTTTAAGCATGAATGATATTTTCAATGAAAAAAATACCATTTTAAAACATTTAAAATTTAAAATAGGAATATATTATTTACAAAAATTAAATAATACATTTTTTTCTCTATTTTCTGAAAATCTGCTGTCATTGCACCTTTTGTGGAAAGCCAATTGGAGTGGGTTGTAGGCCGAGCGGTTAGGACTCTCCCGGATGGAAGCTTAATCCTCTCCCGAAACAAAAGGACTCCTCCCACCACCCCCTTCTTTTTTTTTCGTTGGTTGGGAAAAGCTCTTTAGGTATTTAGGAATTTTTGTTGGGGTTGTTTGCGCCTCGCATTTTTTAGGCTTTTAGGGTTGCTGGCTGGCAGCTTGATGACTAAGCGTTTGGAGCTACAGCTCCCAGGATGCTGTTCTAGGATGGGTAGAGGATGCTGGCAGGAGTTTATCCCGTTCTCGAGTCGAGTGCCTGAAAGCATTGTTCACTAGTTTAGGGATGTGTCACTATTAGATAAATTATATACTTGAGTGGCTAAGCCGCAATCGAGGGCTGTGGAGGTTATTTTGTGGTTAAGAATCAAGAGGTTTTTGACTCGAAACTCTGAAATGCATATTTATAGGAAATAATACAATATTACAAATTGCAATTAATATATCAAAATAAAGAAATACAACGCCCAAAAATGAGTCAGAGGCGGCCAAGAAGGGAAGCTTGGCCAACTGTTGCTGACAATCGCAAAAAAGGTAACAAAAAATAAAATACAAAAAAACAAAAAAAAAGCGAAAATAATAAAACAAGAATTTGTGGCAGCTCGACCGCAGCTGGCAATCATCGACAGCGACAAAATCTATTATGCAAAGCTAACACAAAATTAAGGCAAAAAAAAAAAAACAAAACAAATAAATAAAAACAAAAAAATTAAAACAAGAAAATGAAAAACCGCAAAGCAAACAAGCGCATAAAAAAGAGACAACAAATACTGACCGCACTCAACGTGGCGGGGCAGAAAAGCTACTTAAAGAACCGTTAAGTCAAACACTTTGCAAATGGCCCCACACCCTCATGTCCCCAGCGCCCAGCCCCTGGTCCGAGCCGCCTAAGGTCAAATGGCGTTTAATAATTTGGGTTACTACTCGAGCGAACTGCAACAGATACGGGCATTGTGATTGAGATACATTGTATCTAGCAGATACTCAGATACACATTCGAGGCGAGCTTGGCGCGTGCCAGTTGAACGTGCCTGGCTCTTGGCTCCCAGCTCTGTTTCGCCTCTTTTTTTCCCCCATTTGGTATCCCCTGCTTATGGCCAGGTTGGAACACCAAGCACACGCCCAGCTTTTGGCCAAGAAATCGCATATCGCATGACAGCCCAGTTGGCAGATCTGGAGATTGGAATAACTATAAACTATATGTCCTAATAAAGTTAAGTAATATTGAAACTAATGGCTAATAGTACATATATTTTAAAAGATACTTGATAAAATCTAATTCCAAAACGCATTTTATTAATCGAGTGTTTTATTATTATTGGCCAAAAAAGAAAACAGTAAACAAGAAAAGAAACTCGATACATGTTTGTCTTTTTTTTTGCATTTTTGTGTCATCTTGTTTGCCCTTTAACTTCCTCCCCCACTCGAAGAGTTTCAATTTCCTTTCAATTTTCCCCTTTTTGAAGTTCGTTTAATTTTTATTGAATTACACTTTTCGGTTGTGGCTTCTTTTCTCGAATTTAATGCAAATATCGTGTAGCCTTCCGATCTCCCTTTTTTTTTGTTTTGCTGATAAGCTGGCAAAGTGCTGACCTGGGGCAGTCTCGGGGATCGCTTGCTGGATGAGTCAACAACCTTGAAAAGTGAAACTTGCCGAAGGGGAACTGAACCGAAGCAGCTAAAATTAAGTCACAACACCAACTTGGCTAATTGCTGACCCATTTTAAAATGCGGACACCGACTTTCATGCCTTTTCAGATACTTTTTTCAGGAATTTGAAACTGTCGGAGGGGTATTTTTTGGCTCACAAATACATTTTGTACGAGAAGATACATTTTGTACAAGAAGATACATTGTGTTTTGAAAGATACTTTTTGTACTTAAAGATTTAAGTACATTCTGTAAAAGTTAATGGCTTCTTGGTCTTAAGATAATTATTCTAAATACATTAAAGACTATAGTTGAAAGGGGAATTAATGTTTTTGTTAAAATATTCTTACAAATAAGAATAATAATATTAATGAATTAAAATATTTTCAAAATAAATATTGTCCATATTGCTGATGGCCCTTGAATTTAGACAACATGTACTCATCTTCCGAGTTATATTTCTCATCTTAAATTGTAATTTTATCCTTTTTTTTATTTTTATATTTTTAGATTCTTATATTATCTTGAAACTCTGCTTGTAGAATTTAAAAATAATATAAATAGTAGAATTTAAATAGAGTTCTTACGATCTAGAATTATTTCATAATTCACTTTAAAAAAATCACACTCTTTTTAATAATATTTTAATATAAAAAATTCTTGGACTCACCATTCTGCTGGTTCTGCTGGTAGATCCTGACCCATTCGCAGAGGGCGTAGAGCACCTGGTCAGTGGGCAGGGGCGACTGCATCGGCGTCTGCGTGGCCGAGGTGGTGGTGTTGGGCGACTGCGAGGCGACACTGCTGGCGCCGTCCGAGGAGGCTGATGACGCGGCGGAGGAGGTGGAGGAGGAGCCGGAGGACACTCCCGAGGACGAGGAGGACGATGCGCCCGATGTCGAGTGCGCCGAGAGCGGGGGGTGGGTGTGCGGGTGGGCGTGGTTGTGGGGGGAGGAGTTGCCCGAAGCACCCGATGAACTCGAGGCAATGTCATCGGCGCCGCCCTCGGGCAAAAAAAAGGGCACGGCCATCGTGCTAGTGTGTGTGTGTGTGTTTGGGTGCTTGTGTCCTTTATCCTTTATCCCTTCCTTCCGGCAGCTTCTTCCTGCTTTTTGTTTTCGCTTGGCTCTTCTTCTGATTGTTCTTCGCAGTTTTTGTTTTCTTACTTTTTGTTTTAATTATTTTTTTCTTCTGTTAGAGTTCACTTTAATTTATTTTGTATTTCTTGTGCAAGATTTTGAATATTAGAAACTTTCGCATTTTTTGTTTAGTTTTTTTGTCGTTTTCGTTTTTTGTTATTTTTTTCGAACAACACTCTCAAGTCAAGTTAGTTTTTCAGATTCTTTTGCATTTTTCATCAGAACTTCGATTAGAACTTATTTAAAAAACACGAAAAATCACAAAAACTCTGAAAATTTTCAATTCTACTACTGTTGCTGTTGTTGTTTTTATCGATTGTTGTTGTTGTTGGAGAAGCACTTAAAACGTGTTGCAGACTCAAAGAAAGAGCGTTGTTTCTGAGGAGAAAACACGTCTTACTGGCTCCGCGGCTAACTGCGAACTGTTCGGAGCCACCTCAAACTACAAGCGGAGCCAGCCCAGATACAGATACAACGTAGGCTGCGGCGGCAGGCAGTGCCAGTGCCAGTGCAGTCTCTTGCGCTCTTTTTTCTCGTTCTCCCTCTCTCACACGCTCGCTCCTGTACATGCACATGCATGCAGGTAGTTGCATGCGGGGGAAGAATAAAGAAGAGAAAAAACCCTCTTTTTTTATATCCAGTACTTATAGCGTTAATTGAAACTGATTATTGGCATCAAAGCTTAACACTCATACGCAGTGTTGTCCTGCCAACTTCCGGTTAGCTGGCACACAGGTCGTATGATTGATATTAAATGTAATATTTTATTTTAAAATAAAATACTAAGAAATCAAAAGAACAGGGTATCCACAAGAACACTACCTGAGAGAAACTGAGAGTGAGTGGGCAGGCGGTGGCTGTGTGTTTGTGTGTTTGTGTGTCTGTGTGTGAGTACACAAAGATCTTGTTGAGCAGGTAACCTGCAGAGGCAGAACAAGAACAAGAAGAAGAAGAAGAGGCAGCAGATAAGGCTGTAGAAAAGGCAGCAGGAGCAGAACGCTGGCAGCGCTGCTCAGCGAACACCAAAGCAAAACAAAAACAGCGATTGTACAATGCTCCCCCTGCTTTTTGTTGCTGGAATTGCTCTTGGTTTTGATTTTTTATTTCAATTTATGACGCTCTTGAAAACGACAGAGCGACTGCCAGCGAGAGAGCTAGTACATTAAGAGACCATTTAAAAAAAGTAGCAGAAAATAGGAGTAGATACATAAAACGGAGCCAAAAAGGGAGTAGATGTAATGGAGTAGATTATAAGGAACAGGATTTGTTTTTTTTTTTAATATTTTTGAATGCATTTTATTTTAAAAAATATACACATTTTTATCTGTATCTGTAGTATTAAGTATATCTTTTATTTCTTTATCTTTTGTTATCTTATCTTTTAGTTGTTTGTTTTTTTGTAAAAATAACTAATTTGCAGCAAATTTAGAGACTTAGAAGTTTCAAAAAGGTGCCTGCGTGGGTTTTGATTCAAAAACTAGTTTCAGATGTTTTTCAAAAATTGTACTCGGATTTCGGTTATTGATTGATCAATTTCACCATATTTCAAAAATTGACTGCAACACGGAAACCAGTTTTCGCTCTTACACCTCTATCCCCTTTCTACGCCCCATCCCCACCTCAGACCATACTTTTTTTTTTTGCTGCAAACAGGCTTGTTCACTTGTCTCGCTCTGTTCAGCGCCATCTCTGTCCTTCTCTAAATTTTGCGCGCGAAAAGACTTGATAAATATTTTGAAACGCGCATTAAGACAAATATTTATGCATTTAATCCAAATTTTATGGCGCAGTTGAGCTTCATAATGGCCATTGGATAATTTAATTAACATCGCTGTTGTTAATCAGCATTTAGTGTTTATGCCCAAGGCGAAGTATTATTTCTTTTTTAACAAATAATGTATAAATTGTATATGGAAATTTCATAAAAATGCACTTTGAAAGTGATATAAACTGAAATTTTCCTTAGAAAGAACATTCTTTTTAAACTACATACATATACTACAAAGTTGTAAGCATTAAGAGTCAACATCAAAGTTTTAGCTTTGAATTTATTTATAAAATAATACTTTTATTGCAAAACATTATGCAAGGATTACTCCGGATGATGAAATTCATAAAAAAAAACCACGTATACTAACACTACCACACCGACATAAATCATGAACATGAGCGAGCATGCAACAAGCGAAGGAGTCCAAAGCAAACAGAACAACAAAGGGGCTGACAAGGGGCGGAGGAGCAAAAAGGGGAGCAGAACAGCGACAACACAGAAAAAGGGGCTCGATTTTTGTGATTTGTACTTTTATTTTTTTTTTTTATAAACTTTGCTTGCGTTTACTTAAGATTGGCTTTTTATTTTATTTTTTAACTCAAAGCTCTTTTATTTGCGACTCCAATTACTGGAGGGTGTGGCTCGGAGGGAGGGGGAGTAAAGGAGTCTGTTGATTTGCGAGCGAAACTGATTAAGCGTAATATGAGTACCGTTCGTCGTCGAATTGGCTGCCAGTGAACACAAATGAAATAATAAACAAAAAATATGAAAAGTGGGGACTGTTGGAGTCGTTTGTCAGAGAGTTAAAAAAAAAGATAAGGTAATGAGAGATAATGTGGTGAAATTAATTAAAGAAAACTATGATATAAATAAATTCTAAATTCTAATAGTTGTAAATCCTAATATCAGTAGTCTAATCAAAACTTCTCTCAATCATAAGATATGGGCTAAAAAAATTAAAAGACTTCCCTATTTGACATTTCTGGGTCAGCGACCCAAACAAGCATAAGATTGCCATCCCGCTCGCTCGCTTGGATCGTATACCTCGATCTCTTTCGGGCTCCATCCAACCCTCCTAACTGGGGGCCCAGCCCATATTGTTGTTGCTTTTATTATTATTATTGAATATGATTATGTGGCACGCTGCAAAAGCGAGCGTAAATTATTTATTACACAATTTCAGCCGCCACTGCTGCTACTGCTGCCCAACAACAATGAAAACAAATAAATTTGTGCTTTCTGCTGGTGTTTGCAATTCTGAATTGCTACGCAAAAGATTGTAACAAAACAAAAAAAAAATATGAAAAAAATAAAGAGCCGCCGTTCGCTTCAATAAAAATAAATATTAGTTCATATTTGCAATAAGTAGCTGCTGTTACAAAAACAACAATCATGACAATAACAACGGGGAGCAACCAATTAGGCGGACGCTGAATAACAGTAAATTGTGCGCCTGCGCAGCGGCCATCGAGGAGATAGCAGGACGCCATAACGGGGCAAGGGACGTACGAATATCAAAATGGAGGAGTGCAAGCTGGGCTGTCTGTTCTACACAAATTACCGTTAAATTAAGCGCTCGACGGTCGTCACTTGAGCGGAAGAGTCAACGGAGAAACAAATATAGAGCGGCAGAAAAGGAAAGGGAGGGCGATATATTTAATACTTGTATTTATTATTAGATCTTAACTAATTCTTAAGTAATTAAAACTATAATCTATCCCCACTTAGATCTCCCAATCTTAGATTAAAAATGGCGCATCTCCAGGATGCGAATGTCACTCCCCTATCAATTTATTGATTTAGAGCTCCACTTCCCCCCGCTCTTAATTTGCCAACAGCAACATAAATATTATTCCCTCGAAGAAGTTACACTTTCGAGGGCCACCCATTTTTCATTTCTTTGGAGTCCCCGGGAGCACCCCGCCTGCAATCAGCATCTGCCATCTCCCGATGACCTGCTCTTGATAAGAGCGAAGCAGCTCCCAAGAACCCCTCCCTTCGTGCCGAGCCCATGCCAATTTCAATTGCAACTGCAGTGAGTGCAAATGAAGCGAGTGGCAGAAGTAACTTGCACTGAAATAAATCAGATGCTTCACAAGTCTATCTCCAGGGACTCCTACGTATACTTAATATGCATAAGTGTGAAAATAATTAGCATGCTTTTTGGGGTGAAACTTTTTTTTTAGCTTTAAGGAAGTTTATTGTTTTTCCCAGTGTAGGGCCAAATACAGGGCCTAGGGCATTTGGCCCTGCATCTGATGAAAAGGAAGAAGCACGAACAGATGAGCGAAAGGCAGCACGCGACCAAAGCGTCACATGTGCCGCAATCTTGCCGGGCCCTACACACACACACACACACACTTAAACACCATCACCCCCAGCACAAGCACCCCCCTTTCTTCCTTTTCCCCAACCAGGGGCAATGGCAAGCCGAGGCAGCTGCGAAAACGCCAAGAACGTTGACTTTATGGAAAAGGCAAAAAAAAAAATACATAAATGGGGGAAAAAATCGGGAAAAAACTGGAGAAGAAGGAAGAACATGATGATGATGATGTTGAGAACTTGATGCGGTGCAGAAAAGGGGGGGAAAGGGGGAGAGCCAACCACAGGCCTAAAAGAAACCGGGTGAGAGGGTGGTTGCAGCATCGACACTGTTGGGGTTACAGTGTCCTAAGCCTTTGACTTTGGTTATGAATTTCTAGAAAAAAGGGGATTTAAAAGGTATATTTTCAAAATATTTTTAATTCATTAAATTAAACTAATATTTTATATGTGGTATAAACAAATAAAGAGTTATATCTTTTATTTGTTATATATATATATATATATAAAATATTTGTAATTATAGTTGATACAAAATTAAGTCTCTTTTTAACAATCCTTTCTTTATTTTTCTGCTACTGGCACTGCCCTAACGCAACATCATTATGAGGGACGCCATCATCATCATCATGGGCAACATTGGTGGTGAATAAAACAACACATCCAAGTGGGTCACTGACCTATCAAGCGCAAGACCTATTGAGCATTCAGCCAAATGGGCGTCGGCGGAGGGGTGCCATTGCGGGAGGGGTGGCAGAAGGCGTGGAGGGGTGCCAGCAAATGTTGCCTGTTGTCTGAAGGAAAAACCAAAACAGAAAATCCCTCTTTTTTGCTCTCGCTAACTGTGGACTCTGCGGATGCATAAAAATGAAAGCGCAGGCGAACAAAAAATTAAAATAAACGAACAGGGGCGCCGCCGCATCCAAGGGCAGGTCGTGGTGCGGTGCAGGTGGGTGGGGGATGGGGCACGTTCTGAATTCCCATATACATATGTATAAATAGGGGGTTTCGGGGGCGTATGCGCGCACACTTTAGGTGTCAAAGTGAAACTTGGCCGCCGGCAACCCAACTGATTTTTTCCCCCCTTTTTGTGGCAATTTTATTTACATTTTGTTTCAGTTTCCCCTACGAAATATTCAACGAAAAATAAAAGGGTTTGCATAGGCACCTGAATTGGGGTAATTTGTGTACCAAAGGCAAGGGTCCGCCGACACATAGTTGAAAGGGTTTAAATGCCTCCGATGGGGCTGCAAAGAAAGCCACTTAGAAGGGCTATTCAAGTGGGCCGTAAACACTCGCTCCTCGATCAATTGAGCCAAATAATCCTCTTTAATGAGGGTCTACTGGTCTGATCTAAAAGAGATAACTACACTATGATCAAATGTTGAATATAATTGATTTACCTGGCAGATATTTTCAGGTATTATTATTTATTACATATAAAATATGTATATCGTAAAAAAAATAAATTTTTTGTAGATCACCTCAGCAGCTGCATTAATAATCCGCCGCGTGGGCTCTCGGGGTAACTATTCTCCGTCCTCCTCTCACGTCGCAAATCAAACACGGCGTAACAGTCGAAACGGTAGCAAGACAACATGCCAGCCCAGAAAGCAACAAAATGTCATGATTTACAATAAGAAATCATATACATATATCTGGCAGTTTGTTCACTTTTTCTCTTTTTTTTTTTTGCTTTTTATCTGGTTTTGTAAAATACAAAAAAAAAAAAAAGAATCGAAGAACCTGAGCTGACAATGAGCGCCTAAAGGGTTTCCAAACTGGAAACAAACAGACAGGGAAGAAAAAATTATGTTACAAAGCAGAGAAAACATTAAAAGTTGGGGATGGGGTGCACTGTGAAGAAAACATAAAATCGCAAAAGGTAGTAGATTTTGACAAAATGTATAGTCTAGTATCAAGGGCACATACCAATACCATAGAAGAAATACCAAAAACAACTGTCATGATACTCTATATTATATGTTGTTATTAAAATTAATTATTAATTGTATTTCAGTTATTTTTCTGTGTGTAGAAGCAGCAAGGGCAACGTTTATTTTGTGTAAGACAGGTAGCGAGTCACCGCTCGTCTCGGCCATTGTCTCCTCCCCCACCCCCCTGAAACGATCCAGTAAATGTGCGCAGTTAAACAAAAAAAAATCGGTCGACTGAAAGAGATAGCACTGTATATAGAGGATAGAGAGGGAGATATAGCCAGCCGGGCGAACAACGAAATGAAACGCAACAAAAAAAAGATCAACATAATCGATGATGTGGTTGTTGCTGCCACCCCTTCGCCGCCCCCTCAGTGCCCTTGTTCCATCCAACAACTCCTTAAATGTGCTAAAAACGCGCTGCGAGATTAAATGAGCATAAAATACAGCGGAGAAAAGAACTGGCCAGAAAGCAAAAAGTCCAAGTCGAGTCGAGAAGCACAAGATTGACTTGCAACGTCAAAAGGGGTATTAAAATAAAGATTTTTTTAATTCACCTTCAAAAAAAAATATTGTTTATATCATACGAATTCTACATAAATTAATAAAATTTCATTAAAAACACAAAAATTACCAATTCTAATAAATATAATTTATTAATTTATTTCATGTGAAAATGATCTTAAGCAGAAATTATAAATAAATTTTTATGAATATGGATTCTGTTTATGAAAAATTCTCAAAAAGCCTTCAAAAAATACCATACTACTACTAATTCCTTACTTTAATATTAAATGTCTAAAATACCCATAAATTTGTATTTTTCCAGGGTACCTAAAGGCAGTTTTTAGATGCCGGACACGAAACGACGTTCATCAGCGCCCTCTGTCCGTGACAGACAAAACCCATCCCAGTCCAGGTCCGAGGCCCCAGGTCCACCAATCGGTCTCCCTAACCTAGTCCTCAATTCTTGATTCTCGGCTCTCCAACCCCAATCCTCACCTCACTCTTTTCCATCTGGGCACCTCAGCTGGATCCCTTTGGGCCTTTTGGGTTTTTTTTTTTGCCAACTAAAATATTCATGCTGAGGCCTGAGGGTCGATCACTGTCGCTTCAACTGGTGGTGCTTCTGTGGTGCCCGAGGTTGGAACAACGTATAGGTAGAACTCCATAAAGTGAAAATGTGTAGCATATTTTTTAATCATATACAGCAGGGTATGCAAAAACGATTGGAAAAAATCAAAACGAAGGTAGACAGAAGGATGGACCCTTTTGGTAAAATAAGAAATACTATTAAGAACAAACAAATTAAAAAAGTTATAAAAAAAAAAAATAAATAAAAAACTAAATACAAATACCTATACATGTATACAATTTTAAAATAAATTGAGCCACCCTAAGCTACCTTACTCTGGGCCAGGTTGGCCAGTAACACTCTCACCGCAGCAATACCTCTTTGGGCTTTTGGGTTCCAGAGAAGCAGACAAAAGCCCATCAAAAATTATGCCCCGCAGGCAAATGATGCCAATGAAGAAGGCACAGCTCCAAAAACAAAACAGCTAAAATGGGAAAAAAAAATAAAAAATAAAAATAAAGGAACAGAATCGAAAAAATTATACGCAATCGAGTCGAGAGTGGGGAGAGCAGCTTCTGTGCAAAAGGGGGCGGACAGGAAAGGACAGCGGAGGGCAGGTCCCGGCAGCCAGCCAGGGTCCAGATCCAGATTCGGATTCAGCATCCTCTTGGCCAGGCTAACAAATTATGCCCGGCTCGGTTGGGTCTGGTCATAAAACATTCGCGCTGCACTCGGTCAGCGTATCACGATCGAACTGCGAGGGGCAGGGGTAGGCACACGCATTGGATCGGTCTCAGTGGCTGCACTGAAATCAAATATATGTAGTTTCAAGTTTTTTTTTTTTTAAATGGTATTACAATACTTTAATAATCATAACCGAATATGCAACAAAGAAAAAATTGAACATGTTTTAAATTTATTCACTCTTAATACACAGTTTTCCTTTCGGTGTAGCATGTATCTTAAGCTCTGCATCAACACTGCTGGACCCCATCACGGATCCAGAAACCCATCATCCCACCGCCCTGGCCCCTTGCCACATCTTTGGCAAAGTTTTAATCATGCGTTCGTGTTCGCAAAGTTTTCGTTGCTCTTCTGTGGCTGTGTTTCTTATAATGATTGCATTTATCATTTATTCTGCGCGTCAACGAAATTATATGCCTGAGCTTGCCCAAAACAGCGGGGAAAGGGCAGACGACCACGGCCGGCCCGTTCGGATACCCAAACCCAAGCCCGATTCGAGGCCAAGAGCACAACCCATATTAAACTGGGATCGATCGATTTGGCCGAGTGCATTGATTTTTAGAATGTTTTTCTGCACCGATCACCAAAGAGTTTTAAGGGACTTTCATGGACCATGGACTTTTTAGATTTTCGAAGGGGATCCCCCAGAAAATTTTCAAAAAAATCTAAAAAAAATTATGTTCCCAGATTTTAATGTAGATTTGCGGAGAATCAATCTAGAAAACTTTTAAGGTATTCCGCTCGACAATCGGATAAATATTGCCAAAGATATAGCCTTCGCAGTGGCCGATATTGTGCGTTCATGGACTTTTTAGATTTTCGAAGGGGATCCCCCAGAAAATTTTCGAAAAAATCTAAAAAAATTATGTTCCCAGATTTTAATGTACATTTGTGGAGAATCAATCTAGAAAACTTTTAAGGTATTCCGCTCGACAATCGGATAAATATTGCCAAAGATATAGCCTTCGCAGTGGCCGATATTGTGCGTTCATGGACTTTTTAGATTTTCGAAGGGGATCCCCCAGAAAATTTTCGAAAAAATCCGAAAAAAATTTTGTTCCCAGATTTTAATGTAGCTTTGCGGAGAATCAATCTACAAAACTTTTAAGGTATTCCGCTCAACAATCGGATGTTTATAAGCAAAGATACATATATCCTTTGTAGGATTATCGGTAAGAAATATCCCTTTACATACATACATATATGTCCTTTATACGGTGGGAGATGCCTTCAATGAGTGGCACACCTATGGAAAATGGTAGAATACCCTCAGCAAGAGTATGAAATAGAAAGGAGAACAGTTATGTAGATCGTTGGTTAATTTTGAATATGAGCGATGCAACCCAATCTGCAGATGCCGGGACCACTTGGATTACCCTCATCAGAACATAGCCTGCAGTTAGTTAGAATTGTGCGATAAAAGTCATAGAACGCCCCGTATCTATTTGGACTGTCTCTGGAGTTGCAACTGCTGAGACAGTTAGCGTGTCCATGTTGCAGATACAAAGTTGTTAGTTACTGCTGCTGATTTCCCCTTTGGGGCAATTATAGTGGCCAGCTCTCCAAGCTGGCACAGTCATTTATAATTGCGGGTCCGAGACTTTCAGCTACTGGTTGCTGCTACGACTGCAACTGCAACTGCAACTGGAGCCGAGATTGATCAAAGACAAATAGATGGACAATAATAAGTGCAGCTCGATGGGCGACTATCTGCCAGATACAGATACTGGGCTGGCATGCAGCACGCGCCACATCTGCGAGATACTGGCCAAAGGAAGCCGATCCAGTGCCGTGTATTAATTGGAATTACTGTAATTGTTCTCCAATGTTGATCAAAAAAATTAAAAAACAAAAATCCTCGATTAGACAGAGTCACTGTGCAATCGCCCGCCTCCCTGCGCTGAAATCGATCCGCAAAACGAAAGCGAAATCTCGAAAACTGACCGAGCCGCAGCTCATTTATGCTCCAGTAAGTGCCAGCCTCTTTGACACTCTCTCTCTGTCTCCCGAAGGGGGCATCAAAGGGCCGCCCAAGGGATGGGATCTGGTGGGGATGGTCAGTGGCTCTCCAGGGCAAGCGATTCGCTTGGCTGGGAACACCTTCTGGGTCAGTGCGATCAACTCATAAATGGGTTAGCGCTGGGCTTTGTTCGCATGGGAGAGCTAATCGTTACACTCAATAGCGGGAATATTATATACAATTTTATATAAATTCGAAAAGAATTGGAAGTCTTGAACTATTTATTTTCAAAATAACTTTTGCAACAATATAAACAAGAATCTGCACACACAAATTCCTCTGCAAAGTGATCTACCCCTATGGATATTTTCTTTAATCAAGTGCTCATCCCCTCTTGAAATGTATCTGCAAGATATGCTCTCGTCTTCACCGAGCCGGGCCGAGTGTATCTGGCAGATATGCGTCGTTTCTGAGTTTTTGCCTGATTAAAAATAAATTGTCAACTTTGACAATCGTACGGCAGTTGTATTTATAAACGGAAAGAATTCTCCCCAACAAAAGGGAAATAACAATTTTGTTTACAGTATTTTATTTCATTTTTGTTTGTTATTTTTAGATATCAGCTACGGCAGACTACAGGGAGACATGAGTAGGATTTTTGCAAGACAGGAAAACGGGCAAAAGAATATGCGTATACGAATTCAAAATCGTCAACAGTAGTATCGCTTACAAAGATAATATAACAAATCGAACATTCCCAAATTTGGATTTACCTTCATCGCGATCGGTTCGATTCGTGTTCTCATTCAACCTTTGTCGTGATTAAGCATTTCCACAAAATTATTAAAATGCAATTTACGAAAGTCACTCCCCGTAAATTTGTCACACGCAGAAATGGTAACTGACACAGAACAAATCACGGGAAACGATGGGAACTTTTCAGGTGGGCCGATGATATCCGCAGCGGTTCTGATTCCGACGATTGGTGTTAATCCTCGCGATGATTTGGCGCTTTCAACTCGTTAAGGTTAACTGTGTCGTGGGGCCTCTGGAAAGAGGACAAAATGTGAATTTTAAATTGAAAAGACTGGATTATAGCGGAATACATTAAGATCACAAGTGGTACTACCACATTTTGTGGCATTCAAACATACATAAGCACCTTTACAAACCCTCACATTCAAATTAATGTTCGCACATTATATCGAAATTGTCATTCCCATGACCATATCACATCAATTAGGCTATACTCCAGACCCTGTTCTCATAGAGTTGTCGAACAAAGAGGCGAACTTATGCATGATATTTGTTAGCCGATTGGCGCATTAACAAACTTCCCAACACCTCGGAGTGCGATGGGGAAAAGATCAAAAAACCCATTGGAGAGCCCAATTGAAAACTCATCAAATGGAAATTATCACCGACAATTGTGCGTCTTTGAATGCCTCATATGCCTCGGCCGACCGTTATTTGACTTTCCCAACATATAATAATCATAACTTGAATTGAAAATCACCACGACATCACCGACCCCGTCCAATAAGGGCAATCAAACAACAAGTCAGAACCAAAGCGCACACAGCATAATAAACTAAATGGTGAACAAATATTGGAGCTGACAAAAAAATAAAAATGAAAATAAAGCGGCAAGGGGTAACAGAGTGGGGCTGGGGCTGGGGTCACTCCAGGGTTCTGTGTTTACCAAAATTGTCGCGCAAGTGCAGAGCGAATTGGGTCATCGCCTCTACCTGATGCATCCACTCCGATCGGTGTCGTATTTCAATAATAATTCCCCTTTCTCCCACTCCCATTTCCACCCGGCGGATACTTAATTTGTTTAACGCTTAAGACGACTGGCATGCGTGGGCGTTTCCTGGGTTTCCTCGATGTCGCTTCGATAGATAGCCCAGATAGCCATCGACTTGGTTAATTGTCATGACAAGTTGACAGTTCGCATGAAAGGCCAGCCATTGTTCCAGGCTCCTTTCTCTGCCCTTTCCAAAGGGGTGTATTATATTTCGGACAGGAATAACTCCCGAAATTGGTTCCATTTATGTACACTTACAAAAAAACAAGAGTTCAAAAGAAGTATTATTATTTATAAGTTCTCTTCAAGTCCAGTCTACTTAGAGACCCAATTTATTTCTTGCTAACAATAAAATATATATAATCAATCAAGTTAGAATTCTTAGCTTTGTTTTTAAAATGGGTATACTAATTTATTCATTAATTATATATGTTTTGTAAAGTGCATGTTTAAGCAACACTTACGCGTTTTTATCTCCGGTGACCCAATTTTATTTTTTGTTTGTCGCCTGCCTTATTAAAAAACAGCCGACTACTGATTGGGGCCCAGCCGTCTGGCTTGGCACTACATTTTTTGGGGTTCAGTCTTGGACCCTGGGCCGCCGATGATTCACTTCTGCTTGGTTACACATTTTGCCATTGACGATCGTCGGAGGTCCACATGCCATTCCAAAAAGCCACCAAAGTGTGCGTCAGACCTAAAATATTTACACGAAAAAAGTGGCAATAAATAAGAAGCTTATGGAGGTTGTGGCAGATAGCTGAGTGAGTGAAAATAGTTGAAACTAGATGGTGGAAGGTTGAATGGGGTTGTGTAACATCGCCAAGGTGTCGAAAATATGGTAATTATCGTCGTTCCAATCCATTCGACTTTTTAGAAGTCAAAAGTGAGTCATTTATTCTTTCTTATTCATTTAATCTTATTTATTTAATTTTTAAGAGTTCAACCAAAGTATCTCTTTTACGAAACTAAACTATAAGCCCATGAAACCCCCTAAGAAAACCTCCAGAAGCTATACCCCAACTCTAGTTTTGAGTATATTTTTGTTCTACCCTTCCAATCACACGCACAACAACTAAGATCGTCACTTTCCAACCGTTTTATGACCCAACAGCGAACAAAAAACGATGGTTGACAAAAGGCGCAGTGATTGATGCGCTAAAAAAAAAAAAAAAGTGGTTTGGAAGGGGGTTCTCGATCCACCCGATAATGACTTTTTAAATACGATTCCAATGCGCTAAAAGGGGGCAATCATCTGGCCGATGACAAAGAACAGCGTAGATGAGTCGGGGGTTATAGGGGAGAGCCATTAAAGCGCACTATTGAAATGTAATTTGCATTTCATAAGCCTCCCGGGGCCAAGGATCAGGGAAAAGAAGAAAGACACAGTGATGACATTTAAAAGGAGCGAACTGAAGGGCCCCGGAGGGTTCTCGGATGCGACGATTTATGGCAATTTGATGATGGTGGCAAGCCCATGGAAGTTCTGCGCCAAGATGCAGCAATACGATCCCCGATTCAGATCTTTTGCTAATATTATGCAAAGCACTCATGATCGAAGACAATCCGGAATCCGGCATCGCATGGCACCCCGGGGTGCTAATGCACGTGCGAAGGGATTCACAGAGACTGTTCTCTCACACTGAAAATATTTTCTATTTTTAAAGTAAAACTATACCAAATATCTAAGTCATAAACATACATTTAAAGTGAATAAATTCATTAATATTGTATAATTTGATTACAATTTTTTTCAGTGATCTTCTAGATGTTCTACTGTGACAATGATTCGACAATATTCGCCATCCGTTTGTCACGTTTTGTTGGATTGGGAATTCTGTAATCAGTTTTCATGAGGCAGCAATTGCATCGCCTAACCAGTAACGGCCCAAACAGGCTTATCAGCCCAAAAAGACGTCTCTCGATTGTCAATGGGAATTAATCAGTGGATAGTTACCGGGTGGTAAGTCTATCTGGTGCCTTGTTGCTTCGCTTCGATACGGTTCCAATTCATTAAGTTCTTCGGGCCCAACGTTTTGTCACCCGGGAAACGGGAACAAAGAGCTTTGTGCAACATATATGTATGTACTCGAAGTCGTATAATGCCAGCGTAACTGGACGTTAATTTACTTGGCCGCCCTGCATTGGGACTAGGTCTGTGTTCCTATAATCCGTCATGCCTGGCTGCCGATTTACATTAATGCGCCAATTTCTGGACAAACAATGGGCCACTGAGTCTGAGACGGGACGATACGAGCCGACCGTAATTAACATTTCTCGCATTATAATTTGCCCTTTTTTCCGCCATCCACTCATCAGGCAGACATCGGGCATTCACAAATCACCAGAAACCGACTGAGTTGGCAATTTAATGTCCGCAAATTTTCGCAACAGGAGCTGGAAGCGATCGCCGGTGGGCGTCGGGTCGGAGGGGGGCGTGTCGGTGACTATAACCACCCAGTTTCCATTAAAAAAAACAATCGCTTTGCATTATTGTGCCACTCTGGGTGACTAATAGGCAAATGAGACTCGAGTTTATTTTACATACAACAGTAATTGCCAATTAAAGTAAACATTTAAACGGAACCAACAATTACCATAAGATATTTTCTTATCGCCCAAAATTCCTTAAAGATTATCTTATTTTTCATATTTTGAATAATAAATTTTGATATTCAAAGTAATTCTCTAAAGGCGATTCCATTTCTTTAAAAAAAAAATCCCAAAACTATATCAAATATTCATAGGAATTTCCCGTTAAAGTGTTGTATTTGTACAAAAGTCCCACATATCATATATGGGATTCCCTTGCAGAACCACAAAAATAATACTCATTTGAGAAAAAATAAAATTAATAATAAAATCAAGACCACGCGCACCTTAAAGAATCGCTTAAACAGATTTTTCCATCAACTGAATATTGTAAACATTCTAAAGTCTAGACATAATGAAATTCCAATAAATATAGGTATATTTTTCCATCAACTGAATATTGTAAACATTCTAAAGTCTAGAGATAATGAAATTCCAACAAATATAGCTAATCAAATAAAATTCTTCTGGCAAAACTCAGTCTATTTTTAATTCGTGTGTGGTAAACAAGTGTCATTGCATATCATGCGATTTTTCGGTCTCCTATTGCTTTTGTCTTCAACTCTTTGTTTGCAAATCTTGGCTGGAGGGATAGGTAAATTAATAAAGTGCGAGACAAATCATTATAATGACCTTATCACCAACTTAAAGGAAATCGTTACTATCTCGAAAAGGAGCAATTTTTGATTGAGATTCTTCACCATGTCCACGAACCTCTCATGAACGCCCAGTGGCGATTGTTGGGCGAACAATTGGTTACTGACAAAGATCAATATGTGGTATTTAAAATGTTTAACAACAAATATAATGAACATATAAAAGTATATATTTATTTTAGATTTTTAACGATCGCATGACTGACTTTTTGGAGGCGTACAATATGGGAAAGTTGTTGGATCAGAGGGCCTACTACAATCCACTGTTCGAGGATCATTACCAGCAGACTCTGGGCCTCTACAACTTTTTCTACAACACCAGGGATTGGTATACTTTGTGGCAAAATATCTGTTGGGCTCGGTTACACATCAATCCAGGACTTTTTGTTCAGGCTCTGACACAGGTCCTTCTGAAAAGGGACGACTACCAGCCCCTGATAATGCCCAAGATTTATGAACTGTGGCCAGAGTCCTTTCTTGATGTGAGGACTGTGAGGAAGGCAAGAAATTTTAATTTTGCCAACTGGGTGAGGCACGGAAATGTGGCAGACATAGAGGAAGTACATCGCCATGAAACGGAACCCACCAAAGTTGATGGAGATTTGAGAAATACCCCGGAATGGTTCAAAGCCATGGCGGATGTAACTGTTTTTAGAATGAAACAAAAGCCAAGTGGCAAAAAACTTTGGTATTTATTGGAAGATGTTGACTGGCTAGCTTACTGGTATTACCTTAATACTGGCATCAATTTGGTTGAAGATAAATCGGACCAGTTGCAGGAATGGTGGTACTACCAGTTGGGCCAAATACTGGCACGTTACAAACTTGAACGATATGGCCAGCAGTTGTCCCACGACAAGTTAAGACTCAGAGAGGATGACAAAAGCTCTCAACTTATATCCTGGCAGAACTTAAGATTGGCCACAGAAGATTCAAAGACTACGAGGTGCATTGACGAATTCCTGGGAAAGTTAGAGTCAACGGTGGACGAGGCAATCGCCTCCCAAAGTCTCCTTTTGAGAAATGGAACTTCAATAGATTTATCCGTAAATAGTAATTGGCTTATCGGGCTAAAGGAACTGTTTCCCTATGAATGGACTCAGTTGCAAGTGGAAACAGCAAACCAACCTCAACTTCTATTGGATCTACGCACTTCGTTAAGATCGGACAAATTTTACTATTATGCCGATCGATTACTGCAGATATATCGATGGTATCGTGGCCATTTTCAACCGTCCACCCAAAGGTCGTATATACCAACTAATCTTAAAATTGATGATGTAGAAATCAGCCCCCTGATAACCTTTGATCAGCCTGTGGATCTGGATCTCAGTAATCTTCTGCACACCAGACACTTTCACTATGCAGGCCAGTTTTTGTGGCCTTTCACTCTCCAGCAGCGGCAGTTTCGACTCCAACAGAAGGATTTCAGCTATATCCTTAAGGTCTCGAGCAACATAACCAAATCAACTATATTCAGGATATACCTAACAACACCGGAAGGTAAATCCATCAACCGCCAACCTTTCTATCTGCTGGATTCTTTCCTGACGATGATCTACGAGGGTGACAATCGGATTAAAAGAGATTCATTGGATTTCAAAGGCTTCGTTGGCGATCACATTTCCCTAACGGAACTAAATCAGTTTGTGAAATTGGCCCAGAACGAGGAATTCGATTTTCCTCTGAACATATCCACTGCGAATTGTGGATTTCCCCGGCGGTTGATTTTACCGCGCGGGGGTCGAGGAAATCCATTAAAAATGCGTTTATTCATCGTGGCCACCAATTATGATTTCAAAGCTCAGCAGGGAAACGAATTGAATTGCGATTTCAGCAAAGGAATCAGTCGATGGGATGAGCTGCCATTGGGGTATCCTTTTGAGCTATTTCTGGAAGAGGATCACCAAGCAGAGGAAGTCTCCGGAAGTCATGTTCTCTGGAAGGATGTTGAAATCTGGCATGAAGATGATCGTTTGGCATGAGTTTCTGGAACCTAATTGCTTTTATTTGTTTATACCACTAATAATCTTGAATAGATATTATTCGGGCAACCTAATCCCAGCCCTCCGTCATCAATCGAACCTTTTAGGTTATCGTTAGGACAGCTCCATAAATAAACCCTAATTCCACTTTACCGTTTCTGTCTATTCCCCCTTCTGGCCAACTTCGAAGACCTTTAACGGCAAGTGACGCCAAATTTGGGTAATTACCAGGCGACGGGGGGAAATATTAAAGAGAGGGGGGCACTCCACATGGGGCCACTAAAGCCCCGAGTCCAACATGTGTAAAATATTAATCAAAATTACACTTGAAAAACAAGTAGATCAATATTTAAATGCAAACATAATCATAAATAATCGAAAGTATTTAAAATTTTTAATTTTAAAAAGAAATATTAAAAAAAATTGTTTTTAATAATTTAATAATTTTATTTTTTAATAATTTTTATTGTGCTTTTTGTTTGAATGTAACTGTGAAAAAAATATCCAGCTTAGACTCAAAACAAAAACTAAAAACGAACAAGAATATTTGAGGAGGAAAGGCAGTAGGTGTGGGAGATTGGGGCTCCGGGATCGGGTGTTAGGGGCAGGGGCAGGGGCAGGGGCAGGGACGACGCTGCATGGATGCAAAGCACTTTATTCCAAAGCCGAGGAACGGTTCGATCGGGGATCGGGGAGTGGGGATCGGGGGGTGGGCGAGACAGCTAAACTTGTTATACGCAATCGAATCGAATATGGGCGAAATAAAGCCAGGGGGAGGGGCTGAAAATCTAGAACTAGTTTTTCGTTTTTTCCCCCCTCGATATATTCTCTCTCTCTCTCTCTCTCTCTCTCTCTCTTTCTTTCTGGCCCGATGACGCGGTATAAAAGAAAATATTGGACACCTGCACGGTCTCGTATCGCAGCTATTGCAGCAGCAACAGCAACAGCAACAGCAACAACAACAACTACAACCAATAAAAAAACAAACTACAACAAATACAAGAACTATATGGTATAACACGGCGTATGAGGGACAAGTGAAGCCCGAATAAAAAATTAAATAAACGCACGGAAAGAGGCCCAGAGAGTAGACTAAGCAGATAAGGCGGACGATCGGGGGAGAATAATACTAAGATTTGGTAGGATTTCAGATACTCTTAAATAGATATATTCATAAATTATTTTACATATTTCCAAGTTTATTAAATCTAACAAGGGAATTATTCTTCTAGTCTAGAAATCCTTTTTGTTATTAAATTATTAATAGACCACGTCGACAAACCCCATGATCATTTCAAAAAGGATCAATTAAGAGTATCCCTACTTAGAAGACCATAAACCATGACGCGGTCTTAGATTTTCTGGCCTCTCGCTTGCTACTCCTGCTGCCTCACCTGCACTTGCTATCTCTGGGATTTTGGAGGCTTAGGTAGCTGCAAAATTTTGCCTTTCCCAAATCCAAAAAAAAAAATACTGAAGAAATAATAAAAAAGGGGCAGTCGAGCGTAGAGCGATAGAAAAGGGAAGGACGAAAACTAATGGCCAGGCTTTTATTTCCAAGAAATTTAAAACTTTACGAAGGAGCCGGGAATCAGAAAAAAGGAAGAAAAATGGTAGTCAGATAGACCGGGCCACTTGAAAACACATGGGTCTCTGGGCCTCGAATTGCATCGAACCGGCGGAGTTTTTAGGATCTCGGTCCGCAGGTAAATGAAGGAAGACCTAGTAATGGATTCTAGATTTTTTTCCCTTTTCTTTTCAAATATATGTATTTCTTTATAATAATTTATGACGCTCAAATTAAAGTGGGGAGCAAATAAAACAAAAAACAAAAAAAAACAGGGAATACAAATAAAAGAAAACATTACCCAGTCAAATGGTTTCCGATGAAAAGTTTTGCCAACTAAGGGAAAAAACCATAAAACGCAATAAGCCAAAAGAACGTGTGTTGTCTGCCATTTAAGGTGATTCCAGTTGAAGTGCATTTTGTCAGCTTAACTTCAGTTCAGGTCTCAGACTATAAAGTCTCCCGATCCGGTCGGTCCTTCTGTTTGCATAACAGTACAATCGACTGAGAACTGTCGGCACTCAGAACTTGATTGCTTTTTGAACTTTCCGCCTTTCGATCCCCCATTCCCCATTCCCCATCCCACATGACACATCCCGGGTCCTTGCCATTTATGCATAATTAATAAATTGCCTTTTACACAAACCATGACGTTCAGCGATTGCAGCGATAAAAGTTCCAATACAACTTACATATACATACTTATGACTAAAACCCTTAACACGAATGGCGGTGGGTAGCCTTTCCAACAATGATTTGATTAATAATCCCAATAAAAGGTTAAAATTGTGCTATAATATTCAAAATAAATATATATAATTTTCTTCGCCTAATCTCTTAAAAGTAAATGTTTTCTTTTGAACCCACAAACAAATTCTTCTCAGAATGTAATTCTATCAATTTGTCAAGTTCACTCACTGTAAACACGTCCTAAATTCACACCATTCGTATGACACAATCGGAAATAATTAAAATTCATGAATGATTTTTTTCTAGAGAAAACCTCATTACTGTCGCTGAGTAGCAGCACATGTCTATATTTATTGCCGTCGCTAAAAATTTGATTTATGAATATCATTCTCTTATCAGATACTTTCTACGTTGCCCGTATTGTCGTTGACTACAACGGTTATGGAATTGGAATTATTGCTAGTACTAGGAATTTTAATTTCAACAAGAAGAATATGCATAAATATACTCTCAATCTTGATCACTTTAAAATTCAGGTCCGAATACTAAGGTCTGCACTCTGCTCTTAAGATTCGGCTAAACTAGAAGCTAGGCTCATTTGCTTCAATAAATAAATAAAACCCACATGTAGCTAATCTGAGCGCTAATTATAAAGGGCATTGCTCTACGTTCTCAGATAACGAGAACGTTTCTCAAACTCTCTCATTTTCGACAAAAATTCGAAAAACGCAAGATTAACCATTTGAATAATCAGAGGAAGTCTTCCGATTTCTAGAAAGAGTATAAAATTGTACTCGTTGCTGCAAAGTCGAGTCAGTTTATAATTCACGGACAAAAATTCTTAACATTCTCTCTGAAATATTGTTTTTTTTTTTAAATCAAATTTAAATTGAAAATAAGTGACCCTATAGAAGATCATTTTGTGACGTTTTAAAATATTTTAATGAGTAAAGTGATTTAGATGTCTAATCGTACAGTTTTAGCTGACTTTTTAAAAAGTGTGAATTTATTACTAACGCGATTTATTTCATTTTTCATAACAAAATTTCCAAACATCTTTCATGTTAAAAAAAACAACAATTTTTGGCACAGAATTTAATAGAAAAAGTGACGATTCTCATGGAAGTATGTGTGTAAATTATTTCCGGCGAACTCTTATTCCTATGAATCACATTTTCCCACAAAGTTCTACTAATACTAAGATTTTACAACAAAACAAAAAAAATGTCACGAAGAAGTCAAATAAATACAGACACTTCATGAAACAACGAGCAGTTTCAAATCTCGCTTTGTGCGATTATAATGCCCCTCGATTACAATATGGCGGCGCCATCGCTTATCAACTTGCCGATTGAGGTCCTTGACATAATATTTCAAGAATTAAAGCTGAGCGACAAACTGAGCCTGGCCCAATCGCACAAGAATCTACACGGAGCCTTCAATTTAAACATTAAAAACAAATACGAGCGCATCGATCCTCGAATACTACCATTCAATTATTGGTCGACTATTCTGCCTTTGTGCGGTCAAAATATTTTAAAAGTTGACGAGCTGTTTGAACCCCATGATCACGTTCCCATTCGGCTGATCGACAGACACTGTCTTAATCTGCAATCTATTCAACTAAATGTGAACAATCGAAACATCAAGGACATAATAAGCTTATTAAGAAATAGAAAAACCCTGAGATCAGTTCATTTGTATTTTTACGGAGACTGTAAGACAACGGAAAAAATAATGTATGCCTTGAAAGGACTTCCCAATCTGAATAATTTGCTATTATACGGGCTAGAGGAAAATCAAGGTAATTAATAAAAAACATTTTAAGAAACTATAATTTCAAAAAACTATAATTTCCAGTTCCCCATATACAAGACCTGGAAAGCTTGGAATTTTTAAGCGTTTCGATAAAACGTAAATGCGAAGCAAACAATATTTTCGAAATATGTTCGCGTCTCAAATTCCTGCAAACTCTGTTCATTTCCAACTTTAACATCCCATTCAACAAGACTGATCCACAAGACTTCGATTTCCCCAACTTGGAGACACTGGAAATCTGCTACTGCAACATTTCAGCGGAACTTCCTCGTTTTCCAAAACTAAAAACTATGAAATTTTGGAGAAATTCCTATTTTGCTCGAAAACAAAGCCTATACGATTGGATTTCAAGACACGCGAACTCGCTGCAGGCTCTGGAAATGAGCTGCACAGCGGAATCAGAGTTTAGAGAAATCGACTTTTTGGAAGTTCTCACAGAATGCAAAAAATTATCCATGCTCCGATTGCACAACCGCATTACGAACCTGTTCCTGGCACCTATGGTACATGTCCTATTGAAAAATGGAAGGAGCGTGGAAAACCCTTTCTATTTGGATTGTAAAAACTATGAGGAACTGAATGTGAAGGTGAGTTTGGGAAATATTTAAAAAGTAAATCTTATGAAAAAATAATTATTTATAGCGTTGGTCAATACCAAACTCTGACGTGGTTCACATCAGAAACATAAACTGGGGTACCCCAGAGTCCACAAAAACGGATCGGCCGAATCGACTGGATTTAACTAGAATTGCAAACGAATGCTGCAATTATTTTTGTATTTTGTCCAAGTTGTGTGCCTAATATGAGCTCACCAGAGAGCAATTTCCCAGTATTATAGAAAAAAAATATTTATATAGATTAAAAGTCCACAAATTCCACGCTTATCAGCACTGAAAAAAATGAAAGCTTCAAATTAAATACAAATATTTTAAAAAAGTATTTACTTGTGTTCTAGAAATCGATGTAGTATTTTTTTACATATACAAAAATTATAATCTCCAAAGTTTATATAGATTCTTGGAACAATCAGAGTTTGATTAATTTAATAATCGCTGAAAATGTCTCAAATGGGGGCATTCCTGTCAATGAAGCAGTAAAAAATCCCAGTCTCCACCGAACTTAGTCTCAGTTGTGATCCAGGAACGGAAATGAAAGCACCCACAGAAATCACGCTCCTACCAGTAGATGTTATTCATCGAATATTTGACGAATTAAAGTATGAAGAACAAATCATTTTCGCCCAAGTACACGAGCACTTTTGTAAGGCTCTTTGCTGCTATAATAGAAAAGTGTACAAAAAAATACATCCCTATAAACTGCCAATCGATTTGTGGCCAAGTATTTTGCCTATTTACGGCTCAGAAATTGTGCAAATACACGAGTTATTCGATCCACAGTTTCAAGTCCCTATTGTTCTGGTAGAAAAGTATTGCGAAAACATTGAAAGTATTCAGCTCAAAGTGCATAGCCGAAATGTTAGAAAGATAGAATCCTTATTAAGAAAAAGGAAAAGTTTAAAATCGGTTCATTTGTATATTTTGGAAAAATTTGAGCTGCCAACAGAAATAATACACGCCATGAGGGAGCTTCCCCAACTAAATGAGTTGCTTTTATACGGAGTGAATGGAAACCAGAGTAAGTTTGGCAAATAATTCATAATAAATCTCTACAATTAACCTTTTTACTTTCAGTTGATCCGATACAACACCTGATTAACCTGGAAGTTTTGAGCTTAACACTAAAATTGGATTCTGCGCCTGTTAATATTTTTAAAATATGCTCGCAAACCACGAAGCTGCGTTCCTTGCATATTGCTAACTTCAAGCTGACATTCAACAATAATTCGGTTCCGGAATTCGCCAATTTAGAGAGCCTGGCTATCTGCAACTGCTTCATATTAACTGAAATTCCACATTTTCCGCGGCTGGGAAGACTTAAATTCTGGAACAATGAATACTGTGTCCTGAAACACAACATGTACGATTGGATTGCGTCGCACGCACCCACTTTATTGGCTCTTGAATTGTCCTTTGGAGGCTCCCAGAGTTTCAAGGAAATTGATTTTCTGGAAGCCCTCAAAGTATGTGGTAACATAGTCGACTTCCGTTTACACAACTCCATTTCGAACGTATTCTTTCCTTCGTTTGTTAAAATCGTGACTGGGAATGGGTTTACCTCCCAAAACCCATTCATCCTCAATTGTCCCAACAGCTGGAAAATAAGAGAAGTGGTAAGTTTTGAAAAATAATTTAGAAATGATTGACTTGTCTCATTAAATTCAAATATTTTTTCAGCTTTACAATATTTCAAATTCCCGTAATATAGAGGTGAAGGATATAAACAGGCTGGCGCCAGACACAGTTAATATGGCAAGGAATTGTCCGCTGGTACCGGGAAATGTTGCCTGTCAGTGCTCCAGCTATTTTCCCTTTCACAAATTATTAAGCTACTTAGAAAATGTCTGTGAGGATAATAATGAAACACCTCCAAAATCCTGGCACTATCCCAGTAGCTTGTATTATGTTTCCTGATCTTCATATTTTATATCTTAAATTTAATTGTAAATTAAAATATGTGTCGATTAAGCAAGAACTCTAGAGGTTTTTGTGTCTTTTGGCTTTGTCTTTGAGGCTTTGTGTGTGGGCGATCTCTTGTCTCATTATTGCAATCTGCGAAATCGGAAGTACGAGTGTTCTCCATGTTAGCCGGTGGCCGCCTTTTGTCTTTTGTTTCGGTTTCAGTTGGATGAGTGATGGGAGGAGTCTGTGGCCTCCGCCTCCTGTGCCCTGTCTCGTGGATTATCGGTTCTGGTCATGTCTCGAGGGATGTCCAATATTTCACCGTATGCCTGACAGCTGTTCACAT
Organism: Drosophila atripex; assembly: GCA_035045925.1. Lineage (NCBI taxonomy): Eukaryota > Metazoa > Arthropoda > Insecta > Diptera > Drosophilidae > Drosophila > Drosophila atripex. The sequence continues at coordinate 10,122,487 of JAWNOP010000012.1, read as the reverse complement.
TCCCGCCGCAGTGAAAGTGGGTCATCGCTGTCACAATTAAATGACATCACTGGGCTGAGGGTATTCTGCGACTCGCTTTAATTAAATTTGAGAAAAATACATTGCAAGTCAATCTTGGTGTTGAAAACAAAAGGGCCATATCCAATCAACAAATACTTTTTATTAAATTAAAAATAAAACATCGACAACACAGAAAAGTAAATCTTAGTCAGAGTTCAAGAAAAATTACCAGATCAGACATAAATCAAAACACATTAAAAAGACTATAAACTGCAATCGAACAAGTGCAATAAAATTCAATTTATGAGATATTTTATATGAAGATCGAGCTTTACTAATTGCTTTAATTGATACAAGTTGTTTCCCAATAGGGATTGCCATGCTACCATGATAAGAAACTAATTTTCTGAAGAAAAAAAAAACGTAAAAAACAAATTCTAGAATTAATTTGCACTTGCAATTGTTCAAGAAGTTGACATCCTTGGCATGAGTGTCGATTTTATTTACGGCTCCGAGGTGGCGACTTGGCCAACTTGCACCGCCGCCAATTAAATATTGACAAATGCCCGACAGAAAAACATGCGTTAAGTGGCAATTGAATGGTTCGCGGATTTATCTCTTTAATTTATGTATTGAACAGGGTTCTTTTTCGATTAATGTTTACTAATTTTTCAACAGATTCTCTGATTTTAATAAAAGACTATGCATACACAGCCTTAAAAATAAACAATTTGCGCTTTCCACAAAGCGCATATTGAATATATTTAGCCGGCATTTGGACACGCCTCCGCTTTGAGAGTCACATTTTGGCAAACGTTTCATAGCAAACATTTCACACCTCCGATTCATTGAGAGTGAATATTTCCTATGAACGCATCGAGATTTTTGCATGAAATTGCATTCGCCCGTGTGCGTGCGGCGCAAACGAACTGGAAAAAGTGATGCTAAAAATAAAGCATCACGCTATAGAGGAAAATTTAATTTGACAGCCAGCAGATCTGTCTAAAAATTGCAATCGCTCCATGAATCTATCAGCATCAATGCAATAAAAGTCTAAAAATAGCAAGGGGCTGCGAAAAATGCATAATCGGCCCGAATCTTTAATCGCAGAGCTCTGCGGAAATAATTTATACTTTTTTATGGGCTTAGCCCTCTTCCATCGCACCTATTTAATTAAGAAATTTAGCGACTAGACTACTGAGCCCATTCCGCAGTCAATTGAGCCCATAATTTTCTCGTTTCTGACTAAACCGTCCTCGAACCGCAATGACAACTAAAGACGCCAACAGAAACACCATTTTCGCATTAAAAACAAAAACCGAAACCGCGGAGAAGAAGCCGTCGTCGCTGGCGTGTAACAAAAGTCCACAGGGGATGTCGGGTTGGAGGTGGATGCGATGTGGCCCGATCTGGGATGAGTCATATAGTAGACAATCCAGACATCGGCACGACCTGGCTGAAAAAGCTCCCATGTACAAAGCGAAGAGCTTGAACCTGGCCTTTCGGGCCAGACATCAGGGCCGGGGTTCTAACTACCTGAAAACGTGGCCCAAAAGATCGTCTGAGGGACTTGCTAATCATATCAAGCCTCGTTGATTGTTGATCGTTTAACTTTGGGCCAAAACTGCAGATTTGCTTTGGTGACTCACGGACTGCAGGTAGTTGGCTTATGGTCCAAGCCCATTGTAGACTAAATAAGTTCGAGTCATCTTCCAAATCCTACTCTGAAAATACCCTAGATAAAAGAAATGAAAACTAATGAAACAGGTTTGAAATAATAAAATTTAATTGTTATTATTAGTAAAATTATTAGTAATTACGTATACGTAATATGCGTATACGTAATATTCTTGTCTCAAAGCTTATAGCCTTCATATGCTACATTAAAATATATTATATTAAGAGGTAAAGAAAATATAATAAACAATTAATTAAATCTAAGGGTATATCAAGTCTCGATCATGGGAATCTAGTCTCTCTTTCCGGCCTGTCTCTCGCTTTGTTAGATTTTGCAGAGGCTCTTGGCCCAGGTAGATTTATTGTATAAACAAAGCCGAATGGGCAAATAAGCAAAATGTCGGGAAGATAGGCCAGAGGTGTGCCGGGAGGAGCTAAAAATTATTTATATTTGAGCTTATTTATGGTTTTCGGTCGGGGCACGGTTCGTTCTCGACTTGACCACTCGATGAGTCACTCGATTCGGACCCGAGTCTGCTCCACATGTGCGGAAACTGAACTCCTTTTCCAGCGGCTCTTTATAGCTCGTATTGTTACTCGTTTCCATTTTTATTTTTTATTAAAAGTTGATTGATTTTATAGGCGCGATAAGTATATTGTAGTCGATTGGTTCGCTCTGCCGTGCCTCTCACAGATGACTAATGTCTCGGTGGGTCGATGGGGCTCCGGTCTTTTGGTAATGAATTTGTTTTCCGCTGGCCTGGCTCTGGAGATCTCTTTGTTGTTCAGAATTGCTCGATCGGTGTTGAAAAGATAGTTATAAACACTCTGGGCTGGTCGTTGACACTGGGCCCACCGAGTGATGGTGTGAAAAAAGTGGTCTGATTTGTTTTGTAGCTTGTGGTTTGGTTTAAAAAAAAATATTTCTAGACAATTGCAACTTTTTGAGTTAATATGATATTACTTATTCTTAGGTTTTTCGGAAAACCCTTTTCAACGTCCCTCTATAGTCCTTTCTAATGCAATCACCCACATCCCCAGCTGTAACCTTGTACCGATTTCCAAAACACCGAATTGCTATATGGCTACAATGTACGTTTATTGCTTTGTCTAATTAATTTAACAGGCAAATGGCAAATGGAGACCATAAATAAAGTCTGAAACTAATTGCTGACACAGTTACCGAGACAACCCAAAGGCATGGGGATCAATTGGCGTGGGCGCTGCTGACAGCCAAAGATCAGAACGTGGCCAAGAGGTTGGTTCGACGCGGAGCACCACCTGCGATTGGAAGCGGGGAGCACGTGCTGGCCGGCTCCCAAAAAAAAATCCAAAAATCCAATTTCCATGGAAATCAAATCAAACAAAAAGAAACAAATTTTCAGTAGCACCCATCAGAGATAAGTCCAGTTTTCAGATGCCTCCAAGATAGGGGCAAGACTAAAGTTCAGCTTTGGGCACAAAGTTTCTCTAGCCGAGGACGGCTGGCACAAGCCATAAATATTCCAGGCAGACAGCCCAAATCAGCTGAATCATCATCTTCAATACCATCATGATCCACAATTACAATGTCTGGCCAAGAAGAAGCTCTCTGGTGGCTACGAACGCCCCTTTAAAGAAAAAACGCCCACTTTAGGCACCTTCGTGGGCACGAGTCCAAGTAGCCAAGATGTTTTGTTTCTTCCAATGTTTTTTAATTAAAAAAGATACAGACCGGCGCACAGAGCACACAAATGTCTGACAAATCTAAATAAAATAAATGACTTTTACTCTTGGGAGCCCAAAGCTTCGTTTTCTTTCTTGCCATTGGCGGAATAAATCAAGTCATGGTTGGAGCTTCAGTCGCTTTTGAAGCCAAATGGGTTGAAAAAGATTGAAATGGTCAAGTAAGATGTTGGTACTCGTAAAAGAATAAATGCATTTCTTTGAATTATGTAATTATTGATTCCCCATCTATTAAGTTATGTTTAAGAGAACAACTACAGAAACTGGTAAGAATATCAATTTCTTAAGACAGCAACTACTAACCCCCTTTCCTCGTTGGGTTTTTTGACTCTTGGTTGGGCGTTTTTCCAACAAATGGCCAAAGCCAGAGGCAGCAACGAAGTACAACTGTTCCACAACTGTTTTGGCCATCGTCGTCATCATCGTCAGAGCTGAGTTTGATTTTTTTCTGATTTCTGGCTTCAAGCTGGAGTCTGCGCCTGCGCAAAAGCCGTGTTTCTGCCTTGGCACGTGCGCTGGAGCAAAGCCCCAAGACCAAAGCGAACTACAGGCATCATTTGGGATACCCTGTAATTGTAGGGTTGAGAAGGTATGACTATTTCCATACACTACTTAAAAGCACATTTATAAATGTATTGGTAGTATTCTTAGCCAGACTTCTCTTACCATTTAAGAGTATATTTTTTTTTAATAAATATAATTTAAGAAGAACAAGCAATTCGTTTCCAATTTCCTCAATGGCTTTAATTCGTTTCGTTTGGTTTGGTTTCGTTTCATTTCTGGTTTTGAAAAATGACATACAATGGGCTTGGGTTAAGTTTTGGATTCGAGTGGTGTGGAGTGGGTTGGGTTTTGGGGGCATTTGGGCTGGAAAATCAACTTGTTTGTGTGCTGTGTGCCGTGGAGCTCAGGTGTTGGCCGCCGGATTGGATTGGAGTCGACTCGACTCGAGTGGAGTGGAGTCGAGTGGAGTTGGAGTTGGAGTTACTGCCACCGTTTGATGACTCTGTTTCGACTCAGCCTCACTTCGGGGCTTGATTAATTTACGACCTAAGGTCAGAAGATTGTGTACAAAGGGTTTAACTTGTCGCTAATCGGTCAAGGTTTCTATTGTTGATTTCCAAACCGAAGAACCTCAAACACCTCGGGCCATAAAAACCAATTGCGGCCGCAGTTTGGTTTCATCTAAAAATAATAAAAAAAAATTACCAGATGCCAGAGCCAGATTAAGACCAGAATCTCTTTTGTGCTTTATTCTATATCAGTTGAGTTGGGCTGTTCATGGCCAATTTAAAATTTACCAGCCGCACGCCAACATCATCTCTCAACACCTGCTCTGGATCTGGTTAGAACTGTGTCTTAATCAAAACATTAAACCCTTTTGGCATGCTTGCAAATTGGAAGGAACTGTCCGCCTAATGAGCCTCCAATCCACTGTAATGAACTGCAATTGCTTATGAAGAAATAAGCCAAGATCTCTGCTGGATCTAATGAGTCGGCCAGGGATTTCAGTAATTGATTGCACCGAGGAGGATTCTGCGCCTAATGATCGGATGGGAGCAGAGGTGTGGGGTCGGCTAATTGGAGCCACAATCAAGGAGCCAATGTTCAAAGGCGTATCTTAAGGATACTTAATACCTAACAAACACGCAACCTCAATTAGGATTAAGATTTCTAGTAAAACTCCTTTGTTCAATTAATAATTTGGATTTAAAGGATTGTTCACTAATTCATAAGCCTTAATGGGAAGAGATAAGTGCTGGATTAACTCATTTCCAGCTTAAATGGTGTATTTAAATATGTTTGTTCAATCACCTCTTGATTTACACACAAATCTGTATCGAACTTTTAGTGCTCCTGTCAGAATGAATTCTTTTGTTTAAGATGCCATTAAAATGTTTTCTACTTAACATAAATTCCCCCCGACTCTTGGCACCGCTTTTCCAACGAGATCGACAAAAGCCGAGCATTAAACGAGATTATTTGACTACCAGTGTTGAACCCATTGTGGTCATGGTTGGCTCAACTCCCTCAGAGAACACGGCAGGCAGAATTTATGGCCCTTAGAACACATTTCCAGACACGGCGACAGGCGGGGGCCAGGGCTTGAGACTCTGATTTGGACTCGGAATTGAATTTGGAATTGGAAACGGAATCTCAGGCTGTGACTTTGCCTGATCGGCAGGAACTGGTTACTGGCTGGTGGTTGGCTGCTTGGATGTTTGGCTGTTTGGCTGTTCGGCCCAGGGAAGTGCTACCGTCTTACACAGATACCCTCACGCACACGGTCGCAGACTGTCAACCACACCTCACCTAACCCCAGATCACCCCGAGCCGGGCTGGCGTAACCCATAATTTTAACACCAATAATAAAGAGAGAAACAACAACAAAAACGAGATGCAGGTGTGCATCAAGTCCGAGTCGCAGTAGCGAACTCAGTTCGTGTATCTTGACATCTCTCAGTTACAGATACAGATACAGATACAGATACACAGTCGTAGCTCGCACCGCTCGCACTGGATCATAAATTTACGTTTGAAATTGTCTGAAACCGAAAAACCAGTTTTCGCCCAAAGTTACAAAAAGGTTTACCATTAGCTCCGTAGAAATTTGGATTCCCCGCTCGGTATATCCGCTCAAGAGTACATTAGATAGTTCTACATAGAACTGTTAACTTTCAAAGTAATTTAAGAATAACAAGAGTGTAATGAACTTGAACAAGGGAAGTGGGCAATTATTAGAAAATTATTTGAGCGGATGGTATTGTATTTTTGTCTAATACATCCTGCATAAGCTGTTCTTGGAGTGTCAGAGGCTTAACTTATATTTGTAAATACCTTATTCTAATTTTAAATCGAATCAGCCATCCTGACCTCATTAATTTTTTGGTTCCAACCCACATAATTTCGCTTTTTACATTGACCCACTTTCGAAAGGCAACTGTAAAATTCTGACAGCTCAGTTAGCTGATTTAAAGTCACCTGGACCGCAGGCCATAAAATGCAGGAGGCGTCATCCCCTCACTCAGACAGTCAGCAAGATTAATTATCGCATTAATTAACTGACCCGAAAAACGAAAGTTTTCGCCACAAAAATTACTCACAAGCCGGGCCAGAGTGAATGCGATGACAGTCCTCTTCTCGACAGAAGGCAGGACTTTTTGAGGACTAGAATAGAACTATTTAAGCAGAAATCCATAAAAATGATAGTTTTCTCGAAACTGACTCACCAAGAAGCTATGTCTGCCAATTTCCGCTGGTCATTGTCGCTGATCCGTTCCAGGACATCGTAAAACATCGGGCAATGCCAAATACATCAATTGACTTTATGGCTAGAAAATACCTCGGGGGATAGACTGATGCTGATGCGTTTTGGTACGGGGCTCACAATTAAAAGTTAATAGCCAAGCGACACGGTTAATCAGCGAGAAAATTGCACGGACCCACGACAGAAGCCGAACTGGAATTGGCCGAATGCAATGGAACAATGCCTGCCGGCCACAAATATTAATCATGTGAGCACTTAATTTGACACTTGGCCATAATGGAAAGCACTCGTACTGAGGCCAGACTGTGGTCTACTGGATTCGGAGGGCCCTGTACCCATGCCAGTAGGAGTAGGAGACGGAGTAGGAGCAGGAGCCGGAGACGGAGACGGAGACGGAGACGGAGACCCGTCACTAATCACCAACGGGAACAACTTTAAAGTGGCCTGTCTGTGACCGTGTCTTATTCTCTTCCACCAACAGCAACAAAAGCAACACCAGCAACATCGGCAACACCAACTGCCACCTGCCTTACGCAATTAAGCCAAAGACAGCGCTGGACAAAGACACTAGAAGAAAAATAAATATATTATACAAATATTTATGAAAAGTATAGAAAATATTACTCACTTGATAGTCCACAAAATGTAAATATTTGTATGCATAATAAAAAAAATAGCCATACCAATTAGAATTGTATTGTTTTCAGTGTAGAGACGCACTCGCAAGGCAAAAGGTTCACTCTGGGTCCCCACAGTAATTACTCAATGCCCCGAACTGGTTCTCCTGTTCTGCGTGTGTAAGTCAAGTAGCTCGGCTCAGCCAGATTACAGAAGACATGCGGACAAAAAACAGAATATATCTGAAACCCAACAAAAAGAAACGATCAGAGCTTTTTCTTTGGCCACGAGAACCCTTTCAGTAATAACTTCAGCCCGGAGAGGGGGTGGACAGGGTTCGAGGCTCTGATAAATATTTATGTGTCATTAGTCGGATGCCCGGGCAGTCATCAGGTGGATGCATTGAAATGCCTCTTTCTTGTTTTCGCTGTCGATGTAGCCGAGTTATTTATTACACAAACGGTAGCCAAGGATAAGAGCTGAAATGATCTAAACGAGGTTTTTTTTTTTTTTAAATTTAGTTTAACACAAGAGGTATTATTTATGCTACTAATAAATTTCTTAAGAAACTTATCCGTATTCATAAACTGAAAAACTGAATATCTCTAAGTAGCATTTGCCCCACCTGCTGTGGTGAAATCACCAACGGGACCAACGGATTGATTCCCTGCCAAGACATATGCCAAATCGGTAACCCAAAAATGGACCTGGACTAGGATGGCAACACGAGTGGCTGGCCTGCCTCAAGTGGGCATTTGAGTGGCACGGACCAAACGTCGGGAGAAACAGAATCCGGGAGACGGCGTCGTCTCATGTGTCACAGGCCCCGGGGCTCGGGGCCCGGCATAGTGCGAGGATGACACATGCCTCCGGATTGTTAAGTACGCTTAGGGCAGATTAACTTAACTGTGCATAAAATGCAGCACACTCCACGGCACACACAACAAAAAAGTGAAAAGGGAAAAAATAGAGAAAACTGCAGGAATGTCGCCGCGAGACTGTGAAACAAAAGTAAGAACTGTCCAAGTATGCTGGAGTGGCTGTCAGGGGAAATATCGCTGGAATGTGTAAAAAGTCATGCATAAAATTAGTTTCAACTTGGGTGACGATTCCCGCTGCTTCCAGCCCTCCCATCCGTCCTGATTTATTTTCAACAAATGCATTTTTAACACTTGGGCAACACGTGCGTTCCACGAATATTTTGCCTCTCAAGTGCACGCCTCTAATTCCCTTTCCCAACTGTTGGCGTTTGTAGTTAAAAAACCATAAAAAGTATTCTTGTGTTCGAAAATGTTGATAAATATGACAGGTTCAAGAGGCACGAAATATAATACGATAACTATTTGGCTAAAAATATCAAATAAGATCTGCTATGAAGAATTACTAGCCAAAAAATCGCAACTAAAATACCTCCTAATGAATACTTCCCATACAATTACTCAGTGGTTCCGCCTGATTGATTTCCCTAATTAATAATACAAAGAATACAATTTTCTCACGCAGTGTCCAGAAACTATATAAATAATCTAAATGTGTTTACAAGTTCTTCCAGAAAGTGCGCATACATTTCATAATCACTCAAGCTCGACCGAAGCGCAATGATGCGAGAAGAAGACTCCGGGTATTCTTGATTTTTATTAACGACATTATAACAATTTCCTTTCAAATCATATTTTTTGGAGAATCCTTAAGTTTGTGGTTAAGAACACTCCCCAAAATCTTTAAAGTTTCGGGGAAAGAAACCTGCACCTGCGCACTCAGCCATGGCAATGGGCAAATTAATTTGTTTGATGTGCACTTCTTTTTTAGATATTCTTTTCGCTTTTCATTTTCCAAGACCCCTGTCATGTGCATTCGATTGTTAAATGAGAATAATACCCACCAACTTACAAGCGTTTTCACGCCATTCTGAGCACTTGCGGAGGAGTTGGGAACCCCATTATTCTACATCTTGAATCTTGAAGAATTAGGGGCCGCCGCACCCAACTGAGGCTTGATCGTTTTGTTTATTTAAGAAAATGTGGAAAAATCAGCAATGTGTGAGAATTAAATTGTTTAACAAATTGTACAAATATCAATTGGGAGTTGTGGGAGGGGTCACGAGTTGAATCTATGAGAACTTGTGATCAGACTGTCCTAGCTTCCGGTAATTAAAATCAAGGGGTATAGAATATAATATGTTTTCTAGTTTCTTGATGCGAATATCTGTTCTTTCTTTTATTAATATTTAGTATATCATAGTCCTATACTCTTTCCTTTAACCTGAAAATTAACCACAACAACTGATTTTTTAATAAAAGAGAATAAAAATCCAAAAATACGTGCTTGACCTATATTTCCTACCGACTTTCCCTTTTTCGGGTTTTTGTTAATCACAGAACCGCAAAAATATGGCAAGCTCTTCCAGGTGGATCTTCAAGTGATTAACACCCGGGGGAAGCAATACATAATCCAATTAACACTCAGGCGGCGGGAGAGGGACAGGACGATGCGCTACCCGAGGATACCCTCCACCTGTTGGCGAGGCAAACAAAAGGATTCAATATTTTGTTGAATCAACGAACCAGAAACATTTCGACGACGATGAACCTGCTAAGAACTTAAACAAACAAGTGATCGCGATCTCTGTTTTGAGTAGGAAGGTAGGAAGGGCGGGGGTGAAGGGCGGAAAGGTCCCGGGGATTATCCCCGACCGAGTCCTCATCAATATGTCAGCAATTAAGTTGGGCACGAATTCGTTATTAGGGGTCAGGCAATTGATAGCGATGCTCGGCATTCAGCGCACAAATTGCGTGAGGCACAAAAGCAACAACCGTGATCATTACACGAACAGGATAACCTGTCCAGGTCGCTCCCTCTCTCTTCTTCTCCGGCCTATGCAGATTGAGTGAATCTCGGAGGATCGACGGACCGGAGGAGGAGCTCAGCCGAATTGATCTCCCTCACATAATGGCTGCATATGCATGAATTGGGCACTGATCGTTACACTGAGCTACACTTTTCCACAACAGAATATTTCTAATAAAATCTTTATTGCCCCAAAGCGAAACACTACTCCCCATTTTTCCCAGTGCCGGCCTAGTTCGATACAGTGTACACAAATAAAAAGGGAAAATCGCTTACGGATCGTGGAGCATCTGCAGGTCGATGGATGGATGGGCGAGGGGCAGCTCTTAACCCTGTGCTGTCATTGTCATTGAACGGCTGACAGTTGCACGAATGTAATTGGCAGTAGGCGCGAATGCAGAACGCATGAAAAATAGAGGCATGTGAAAATGATCCACTGCGATCGCATCGACACCCCGATCCTCACCCCGATCCCAATAACGTGAGAATTTCCATTTAAATCTGCTGAACAAAACTGAAGAAATTTGCTAGGGCTCCGCTAGGGCTCTTTGGGGTGATCAGCGCTGCGTAAAATTTGATTAGATCGAGTATACATTGTTAAATATTGATGAAAGGTGCAATTTAGTTGAAAAGGAAACTCAGTTTCTAACTCTGTTTAAAAATGGGCGCCATTTCTCATATCCAATGGTGTTTGTAGTTAAACTAAAAGAGAGCTAAGCTACAAGAAACTTTCATCTGGGGAACCCCACAAGATGCATCATACGAATCACTTGTTTTATCGATTAATTAAAAATTCGATAGCCTCTTACATAACCATTTGAAAAAATGAAATTGAAACACTTACTTTTGGAGACTAAAATTTTATTTCAAAACTGAGCAAGCGTGTTGTTTTCAGACAAGAGCAGTTCAAGCAGAAAGTTGATTCATTCATTCTGTAAAAAGTGTTGTGCTCCTAAAGAACATATATATAGCAGAAAAAATTCAGTATATATTTTAAAATATTATCGGGAAGTATTTTATTTTCATTTCCGGTACAGTCGATATTTCGTGTGAGATTTATCGTACTCATCTTTCATCTCTAAAAGCTTAGTGATAAGTTATAGTTTATACGGATATTTTGTTTTAATAGAACTTTTAATAATGGAATCCAGCTGCGGTATTTTGGATTTGCCTTTGGAGGTCCTGCTCATGGTGTTCAAGGAGGTCAAAGCAGAAAAGGATAAACTGAGCCTGGCACAGGCTCACAAAGTTTTAGGATATGCCTTCGCCATGGACGCAGGCAGCACTTACAGGGAAATCATGTTCGATGATCGCCCCATCCAGGAGTGGAGAATCATATTGTCCCTGTGTGGTGCTTCGGTTTTGCGGATCGCAACCAAGAACGTGAGAACAACCGTGAAAGTGACAAAGTTGGCTTCCGAGTTTTGTCCGAATCTGGAGGAGTTTTTCATACCCGTTCGCAGTCATTTCTGGAACCACGTGACTCCAGGGCTATTGGCCATGAAAGGTCTCAAGTGGATCGGGCTGACCAACAACTATGAACGCGTCAAAGTGGTCAAGACCTTGCGCATGCTTCCCAATCTAAGATTCTTGGACTTGGAAAAGTTTCCCCTTCCAGATAGTGAGTGAAATCGAATAGAATCGTACAGATAACCATGATTTTATTGTGTTTACAGTGTTGGCCCTCAAGGAATTGGTGGACTTGGAGTCCATTTCGGTTATAAACGGTCGTAAGGAGTCTGTCGATCTTTACCAAATGTGTTCTGGTATGAAAAATCTAAACGGCATCGATATGAGGTACGTGGACATGCGTATTCCCAAGGAAGAGCAGGATACGCCTGTGTGGCCCAAGATGGGCTTAATCCGAATTGGTTACGGGAAATTCTACACCCAAATGCCGTATATGCCAGTTTTGAAGTATTTAACTATAGAAAGTACCCACCCAACCATGAAACTTAACCATATCTTTGGCACCTCAATCATGAAATACGAAAATAGTTTGGAATACCTTCGGTTTTGTCCCGAGACCATTCGGAATCTCGACGAGGCCGAAGCAGTTGCTCTATGTCACCTTAAGGCGCTCAAAAACTTGGAGTGTCGTATAGAAAACGACGAGTTCATAGAGTCATACATTGTTCAATTAACGAAACTTCAATGTCTAAATCTTCAATTCTCTGCCAAGGTGACCAATTACGGAGTCCTTCTGCTCTTGATGCATTGCAAAATGTTACGAAAGTTGAATCTTTTCCGGTGCACCCACATAGACCGAAACTTGCTTGAACCAGCAACCCAAATCCTGTTAAGGAATGGAGTCAGGCCCGACAATCCTTTGGTTGTCCAAGTGGGTCGTGAATTCGGAGCCAGGAATCATGTGCTACAACTTCCTCCCAATCGATGGGATTGACGGCCAATGTTGATGTAACTATGTTTCTTTATGTAAAAACTTAGAATCTGGCTATATTTCCCGACAAGTTTCACCATGTTTTTTCAACTCAAAAAAATCCTAAAAATTTTAAATTATAATTTTTAAGAGTAGTATCTTTTTAGACATCGAATGCACTAAGCCCTTAAGAGTGATCTTCTCTAACAACTTATGTTGGAAAATCAATTAATATTAAAATTCATATAGTCCTGTTACTATACTATACTAAGTATACTACTATATACTATACTAAGCTTAATAAGAAGCGATCTAGAAGCGAGTTTTAAAAATTTAATACTGAGAGTTCTATATAATAGATCTTTGTACTTTTGGATAATTAAAGAAAGAAAAAAGAAAGTTATACATACCCACATTGGAAATTATAGCCATCATAAAGAAACAAGTTATATCCACGTTGAAATGCAATCAAATATATGTTAAATTGTTAAACCATTTAAAGAGTCGCCCTATAGACCTGCCCGTGAGACCTGATAACGTATGCTTATCGTTTTCAACAAAAATAAGAATTAAATTTGGGTTGACTCGAACAATTTCCATCACTTGGTATTAATTCTCCTAACCGACTTTGGGCTCATATTGTGGACCACTGACTTGGCCAAAAATAGCCAGAATCTTTGGGGCAACAGCCAAGAAGGCAGCACTGCCCAGAAAATAAAAGAGATCGGAGAAGGTAGGGGCAAGATAAGTCGGGCCAGACACGCCAGACACTCTGGCGACGCCTTGAGAAATTTTCCTTCGTCTTCTGAGCGTTCACAATAATAAAGAAAATAAATATAACAAAAAGAAAAAAATACTGCCCAGAAATACACACACGCTTGCGTCGAAAGGGAACCAGAAGACGTACAACAAAATAAGACCATAAATGCATTTTAACAAAAGGCAAACCAAGAAGAGCCAATGAACCTAAAGAGCAAAAAAAAAAAAACATTTTTTTTAACGAAAACCAACAGAAAAAAGAAAGAACCAAAGCCCCAAACCAAAGACCATAAATAAGCCGACTTCGGCTTCGTTGCGCATGCGCCGCAGCATTTCTGGCTGCACTTCAACTTGAGTCTCTGCCTGTCTGTCTCCAGCCTCTTCCACGTCTGCTCCGTGGAGCCCCTATCTCTCTTCTCGCCATCTGGATGTAGAGCCCCTTTGGTAAACTCGGATTGTTCTTTCGAAGAGTGGGAATCCGAATTCTGGTTTAAAACAGTTTTATGGTAAAAATTTTATACATTTATTATATTAAAGTTTGTATTTGAGTTATAAACATAATCGAATGCCATACAAATATTTTTTAATGATTTTTAAAAATAATTTCAGAGAATTAATAAGTCGTTTTAGATAGTTTCTTGTAAGACCTCTACACTGTGCAGTCGGCCGATTTATGCCAATGGAATTTCTACAGCTCGGACACACTTTTCTAGTGCAATTTTTCACTAATGATGACTAATTCACTTGCTGGTGGGCCCGAATGATTCACGCATTGGCCAAAAGGTGCGAAATGCCAAACACAGGTGGCCGCCCTCTAAGAAACACTACGAAAAAGTGGCAGCTGGTGTCAGTGGTCCATGTAAACATTGTTCTGCTGTCACCAGACATTAATCTTGTGCTTTACGTGACATGCTGGTCGAATTACAATCAAAATCCAATTATGTGTTATCAGCAAAAGATCTAAGAGCAAGTCAGAGTTCAAGTTGAATATGTAGAAATTCAAGAGGAGGAAATCATTTTCTAGCCCGAGGCGCAGTTTCAGCTGTTAATTTGAAAATTAGATAATTGGGCTGGAAAGAGGCTGGAGTCGAAAAACGCACACTGGAGCGCACACAAAACACTTGACCCAATTCAATGCCAGCAGACCCTTAAGCCAGAGAAACACAACACTTGAGCATTTGAAACTTTCGAATTGGGATATTGGAGACTTTTTCTAGAGGAGTTTAGGCTTAATAGATCTCAAAAAAATACATTCAAGTCGTTATTATATAGTACGTACCCCCAAAGATCCTTTTCTCTTTTAATAATTACAAAAACTGGTATTTTAAATCCATATCTCCAATGCACTGGCTGATCCAGTACAATCCCAAATTATATAGCAGCAGCCAGCAGCGACAAGTGGAACTTTTGCATAACAATTTAATTAAAGTTTGCAGAGAGCCAAGGCGTAGTAGAAAAAAGAAACTTGGCCAAAATGCAATCATAAAGGCCAGGATCTCAATAGGCATGGCTTGCAAAATAAACTATTAATTATAAATCGATTTGTACAGGTCTATATTGTAAAAGGTATTAAAATAGTTCAAATATAGCAAACAGTTGGAGGAGAAAAAAAGGGTATTGTACTTGACCTGAATCCTAAGAACATATTTTCGACTTAAGCCATATATCATGAACTTAAGGTGATGTCGAAATACATAACCGGTCGATATCCACGAGTTTGGCCAGTTTTGGGCCGCATTCACGCATTGTCTTTGCTCAAATGGAAGCCGCCAGGCTGTCTAAGACCAGTAGTAGGCCAACCCACTGTCTAACCAGCCATCCAACCAACCAACTATCCAGCCAGCCAGCAATACAAACCAAACCCAGTTGAAACCAGGGCCCAAAGCAGTTGACTTTTTGGCGTATGTTGCAAACAGATCCTCGCCATAATTGGAAGCAGTCGCGCGGAACTTGTTGAGCTCAAGTGAGTAGCAGTAACAAATTATATTTTCACTGAAAAAAAAAACCATCAATTCAAAGGTTTATCTTTTTCAGAAACTTGTAAGTCATTGCAAACACTAAGATCCTTAAACTTAATTAGGAAAGTAATCCTTTAATTAATTAGTAAACTAATATTGGAAGATCTTTTCTGTTCCCTCAGTGAAATCGAGTCTCCTCCTCATTGGCTTCTGGTTTCTATTGACCCAGTCGATCAGTCAGTTACTAAGTCAAGTTAGTGGGAATGTAAATATGGCAAGTGGATTGGCCTGCGATGGAGTGGAGAGGAGCACTTTTACTTTTGCCCGGCGGATTGTTGGCCACCTTTGGTATTCTTGTTAATGCGACAGGTTGCCAATCGCTTGGTTATGTTTCCCGGCTCCCCCCTTCCGAGCCATATCCCCGAAGTTCTTATTGGCCTGGCCAATTGACACCTGGATGTTAATGGCCCACTGGAACGGCGAGCATAGCTTGGCTTAATGCTTAAATCATGTCTGAGAAAATTATCTTTGCAGTTAAATGATAAAACGCGTACAAAGAGGCAACCGAACATCCTACACAATACGGGTATCTCGAATTAATCGAAATAATCTTTGGCTTTCCTTAAAAGGTTAAATACAAGCTGTGCGACAAAATGCTTGCGATTGACGCTGGAAGACAAAAGGTAACCATTGTTTCTTATTTTGAAATTGATGGCATTGTTAAGGTTTTCGCTATACACACTTTTAAGTTTCCTTCTGATGGAAAGAAGTTATTAAACGCATACTATTTTGTATAATTTTTTAGAATTTGTAACATTACACAAGCTGATCCTTGTCTTGATTCTTTACAAATGTTTTTCTTCCTATCTCGATGCTATTCTGATCTTCATTTCCACCCTCAAATCTCAAAGAAAACTACCACTTCAGTGATCCTAATCCGGTTTAACTTCCCTCTCATTAGCCCTGGGTCACACCTGAGTGAGTCTTTGACTGAAATTTCAGTTTGCAGGTGTTCGAATCGCCAATGAATCATAACTCTGACCCGCTTGGTTTTTTTGGTAGCCGCCACAGATCGTAAAACTAGGTGCAGTCCAAAGAGATCATTTTATGGAGATATTAAAAAAGTTAAGAGACAAAGAAATGCCTTCTATAACAGGGAGCTGCGAGCTGCGAATCCACCAACTATCCAAATAGGTGACAATCGAGGGATGGGAGGACAATGATGGGTCGTAAAACCGAAGACAGCGTGATAAATGCACTGGCCGTGGAGCCAGAAATTAACATGAGATTGTGAGACAAGACACGATCGCAGTCACTCCGTAATTGTCGGTTAGGGAGCGAAAAAGTGCCCTCGGTTTCTTAGGCCCTTGGCTCCCGATGCCCGGTCCCTGGACCCTATGCCCTTTTTCCCATTATTATTTTCCCTCGTTACAAAGGGTCCCTGCACTTGTGCCCAGCACACTCTGCAAGTGTGTCTCCGGGTTCACTGAGCCCGAAAACCGTACGAGTTGAGTTGAACCGAACTGATCTGAGCTCAGCCACATGATCCCTTCTCCAGGGTCTTTGTTTTAACAGCGCGATAAGACCAACCAGGCCATCGAAATGTGACCCATAGGTGCACTCTTGGTACCCTGGATAATTAGAATATTCCATGCTTCGATTACAAATAATGTTTTTATTTTTAAACAAGATGGTTTGTAATTTTATGTGTGATTGAGATTAATTTATGATCCTTAAAATGTAACTATTAATAAATGAATAAACAATTATATTTCTCTTTCAAAGTATACTTTTGAAACACAATTTTTATAATAAAAGAACGCCTCAGTTTTTTAGGTAATCCATGACTTCGTTCCCTATTTATTTTGCTAGTTTTCCAAAGATTTCCACCCATACCCAAGGCCTGTCCCTTTCAGTTTGTTTATTTGTTTGCTTGTTTGTTTGTTTGTTGTTGGCGTAGGACTCGCGACGACGACCCTTTTGGCTAGCTGGCCCAAAGGTCCAGGTCCAACCCCTGCCTATTACCAACGAGTACGATCCCCAGGCCCTCGCTCGCTGACTGACTGACAAGTTTCACCTGTCCGTATTTGTCCATGGGGTGATCTATCATGGACTGGCCAGACAGACCTGTCCAGTGGCTGTTTTCTTTCTTCTATTTTACACATCTCTTGTATTCCTTCGGTCGAGCCGGGACTCTATTTCTTTTGCAGGGGGTTGACGTTTCTATTGCCCCGGAGATTTGCTGGAGGAACATTTGTTTGACTAGAGATAATGGGGCAGGCGCAAACACACACCATGTGCACATGTAGACTGCGATGTGGTAATCTAATAGGTCTCCCCAAACATTTGCCAGGGCTGACCCCTGAATAAATCAGGCAAGATCATGGTACTCAGACACTCGGGAAAAGGAACCACGAATACAAACTATTGAGCTTGAGGCTGACAAGTAGCTAGACGAGGATTTTCTCGCCGTGTAGATGGTAAAGTGATATCCCCAGGCGGCCTCAAAACCCCAATCTTGGTGGCTCCCCCAGCCGGTGCTGTGTGTGCTCAACCCAGGCATTGAAAGTGAAATCATCTGGGGTCCGATCATGGCTCGGTTCACGTTCATGACCGTCCATTCCGGACGGAGCTTAAAGGTAAAGATTCGACTTCGCCCGGAGGAACGTGCAAACTGCGTGCCCAGCAACTTGCCGCGGCGATAATGATTGACCCAAAAAGCGTGTGGGGTTCTGCCCGAAAAGTGAATGTCATTAGAAACATTTGGAGGCGCGTTTACAGATAAACCCGAAGCAGAAATAACGAAAATAAAAACTAAAGCACACTGCAACAGCTGTCAATCAAAGTGTTGCAGCAAAACCATCAGGGAACAGAGGCAGAGGCAATCCGAAAGATACTCTAACTTTGAAGCCCGATGAGGGATGTGTAGAAGCTAGAAATGTACCAATATCTACATCTTGTAATAGATAGTTACTTTAATTTTTAATATTCATTTTTAATTTAAAACTACTCTGCTTATATCTTTAACTTTAAGTTAACATTTCATATTAAAGAGCATCTCAATGTCATTATTCCCAATATGTTTTAACGTATTCATAGATACTTTCTTTGGTGCGTATCTCGATCTTTTGCCACAGCCTGCTTATGCAAGCACACATAGATACGAGCACGCACACTCCCATACAGAAGCCAAATCCAAAAGGCCCCCAGCTTGGTTGCCCCAGATTCTGAGGTTCCCTCAGCCTGCTGCCCTTTTATTTTCTTTTTTTTTTTATTTGAAGCTTGGCAGCAAATGCTTTCAATCGCTGCCTGCGATGATAGAACAAAAGTTTTGTTTACATTTTGTTTTCTAAACAAAGAAAATCCAACACACATGAAAATTATGCACTTAAAGAAATGGACCTTAAATGGTTAAAAAAGATCAAGGCTTATTAAATTAAATAAAATAAATGCAGGACTTCTTATAGCTCGAAGCTTTTAAAATTATAACAACTTGCTGTAATTAATTAACAATATATTTATTTCTTAAAGTGTACTCCTATATAGATTCTCAGATAGATGGGCCTCGATGTATATCTGGGCTCTGAGCCATCGAACACGACCACGACGACATGTTGCATTCTAATGGCCTGGACCACAACTCATCTGCCCTAGCTTTTGCTTCTGCCTCCGCTGATCATGTTCATTAATTAATGATCAGTCGTCGTCTGCTGTTGCATTTGGATCTTTATTGTTGCCCATGTTGTATATATGTTAAATATATATGAGCATTCGTATGTGTTCATTTTATGATGACCAGGCGTTGTGCTCTGTTTTGAGCGTATAATTTATGACATATTTTATTGTGCGGCAAACGCGAATGTGGAGCCAAGATGGCTCCCTCCGATCATCGTCGGGTTATTAGCTCTGTTGGTCCTAATGAAGGATTAAGCTTTTCACATTCTATTGGTGATCAGATTTATTAATATTAATATCTTATGCTGATTATTGGAATATTTTTATAAACTGAACCGTTTATAGAGTTTCATAGTGCACATCTTTATCAATAATTTATTCTAGTTTCCCCAATTTCTTTTAGAATAACCTCCCCCTTCCATATGGCATCCGTATCCCAATCTATCCCCATCCCCCGCCACCTGGCGAAAAAACCCATAGATCACAATAAAGATCTCGGTAACTGTCATGGATTACCATACAGTAGTAGTTGTTGAATCTTCGTCGCTGTTTGCCACATTAAACCTCAAAAGTAGACAACAAAATAAAAAATAAAAAAACCAAATTGATTGTTGTATCTGTTGGTGGTGGTGGTGGTGCACTCAAAAGATAGATTGCTCATAGATTTTCGAGGTAGAAAAGGGAAAATAAAATCGTGTTACAACAACGCCAACACCAACGATACGGGTTACCAAATGGCCAACGAGACGAAAAAAAAAGAAACCAAAAGCAGAAAAGAAGAGAAGAAAAAAAAAACTGTTGTAAAACGCATTTTGACTGACAGGTACCCATAGGTCTTGAGCGGACGGATCCGGACAGCGGACGGACCTTCGGGGGCCCAACTGGAACTCCTCAATTTGATTGCTCGAGTCGGGGGGGAAATAGAGAGTGAAGGAGACAAAGGTAGGCAGGGATCGAAATAGACGAACAGCCAGGTCTGGGAAATCTGGCTAGGGATATTCAATAAATCCTAATATTTTTTTGAAAATTATAGTTTACTTTTGAATATATTCCAAAAATTTGCTTATGGAAAAAAATCGAAGAAATGACAGCTTCAATAATTATTTTTCTGATATAAAATGAAAAAAAATCCAATAAAACTCTAGCTGAAATTTTCGAAAAATGGCTATTTGGATAGATCTGAGGCTAGGGAAAAATAGGAGTGCTGAGACGCTGGCTCAATTTGAAAATCGACAAAACGTGCAACTCACATGTCATACACGCTTACGACGTCCGACTGAGCGACAGCCATCCCCCATCCACACCGTTCCCTTTTCTACTCCCTCCTCCGATTTCTACTCCCTTTCGAAAAAGGAGACAACAGCTGGACGTCGGATCTGTGGTGCTGGGCCTGTCTATATGCTTGTATCTTTGGGTTTTGTTGGGCTCAGCTGTGGGATTCAGGGTTAGTTCCTTCCTCTTCCTTGAACTCTACGATCTTGGTGTTCTGTGGCTTCTCTTGTTACAAAAAAAAGGCAAAATGTTGGCAAGAATCGGACTCATACTTGCTAATTATACTCAGGCGTGGCGAAAATTTGACAAGTTCTACAAGAAATTTTAAAGAAACATAAAAACTGCAGTTTACAGCAATTTAGTATTATGTTTGGGAATAAAAATGCCATTAGTAGTAAAAATAGTATGCTATGTGGCAATATAATGGTAGTTAAAATAGCATTAGTAGTAAACACGGTATTGGCAGTTAGAAAAGCAACAATTTCAAAATGTGGCTAGCCATAAATGTGTCATAGACCATATTTTGCCGGCTTGTTATATTACCAATTAAAACCTTTATTTTCCTAAAACAATTACTATTCGTAAGTTAGAAAAAGAAACACTTTAGTGACCAAAACCCTGAAGAATCTGAATAAGAATAACTCCAAGCGGGGGTCTCCAATAAAGTTGATAAACCGAAATATTAAATCACAACAAAGACTCAGCCAGAGTACTACGACTCTCACTTAGCGAGCTGTGGAGAGGTGAGGTCAGGTGAGTTGGGGGGGAGGGAGAATCTGGAGTCGAAGCCCCGGGTTGTTTTTCTTTTATTCTGTGGTTTACGATTTATACACACATGTGCGAGTGTGTGCGTCTTGTTTGTGTGTATTGTGGAGTTTGCTTTGCTTCTCCATTGGCTTTGCTTCGGATCTATGTACCTTTGCTTTGCCTTTTCTTGGGCCGTGGGCCTACCTTTGTTCAGTGCGTGTGTCTGGTGTGTATTTTCCGTTAATATTGAACACCTGTACGAACATTAGAATTGTGCCCCAACAGTGACAATACCAATCAGCATAATAACTTTCTCAGAGACACCTTAAAAAAAGGATTCTAATGGGTAATGTCTGATTATTGATGAATCTTGAGTTGATATCTAACATAATGATTAAAATAGGTACTGGGAGTAAGTTCTAAGAAATAATCTTTTTTGTTTCATTATTCTTACAGAAATGACCCTCGTTGGGATCATTTGAAGCTAGTAAATTATTTCGTTTCGGTCAAAAGCTATTAAATCTAATTCGACAGAAAGCCAACGATCCACAGAGCAAGAGATTGGCGAACAACAAGAGCAGTCTGGGACAGTGGGGACTCGCTAGGGATGGATCCAGGGAAAGAAAGACGGCACGAGCGCATCAAATTAAGCAGGAAGAGAACTGGGGACCGAAGACACAGGACAGCAGCGTCGACAAGAGCAGAAAGCAAATAAAATACATACTAAAACCCCTAACCAATGTAATTTGATACCGAAAATCATTATGCACAAGCATACTGACAAGATCTGAATGTTTATACATATATATTTTATGCACATATGTATTTGTATATATGAATAAACAGAGCTCCCTCGGAGAGCCAGAGAGCCAGATAAAGAACGAAGCAGAGTCGACGACTAATTGCCATCAATTTTTGCATAAATCTTGGCAATATTATGCATGCAAGTCCACAGGAGAAAGGCAGTTTATGGGGGGGTTTGGAGGGAGACCCGAGGAGGATCTCAACATGGCACAGTTAAATGCCCCAACAATACCGCACCCCACTTCAGGATTGCCCACAGAACGCTCCATAGGACGGGGCAGGCAGGACGCGGGCTATGGTCGTGTGTATGGTTAACCAATCAAAAGGTTATTCATCCCATCCCAGGGGTCTGGCACACGGCCCGATCTACGTAGCTAACCATTGCTAAAGTGGCACGATCACCGACATCATTATCATACATATATATGGGTACTCATACTTGTGCATTTGGGGTATAGTCGACCAACAAAGCCATCGTGTTGCAAAATCAAATAGAAACCATCTTTCATAAGCCAAGGCTTGGATACTCTCTTATGCATACATTGTTTAATATTTTTTAAAAGCTAATTTTTCATTATTCTAAAATATTAAGATGATATACACCTAAAATATGTCCCTGAAAACTATTTCTATTCTTATTCTTATAATGAAAGACTTTTGAAGTAAAATTTAATATTAAATTAGACATTTTATTTTTACCAATACTGTTATAACTACCCTCGCACTTTTAGCCATTTTTTTTAGTTAGATCCCAAAGGTGGGTGGCACAAAGGGGAGGCTCTGGACGAAGTCGTGGGGTAAACACGATTTGAAAATTGCGTACGCAGTATTGTAGTACGTACTATATACGTAAGTACGTCGAGAACCCAAGTTCATTATGTCCATGAAGGAGTCAAAGGCAGGGACAGAGACAGAGTCGGATTCAGATTCAGATTCAGATCCAGATCCAGATCCAGTGTGTGGTACAGCTGGGGACAAAGCCACTGGTCTGTGTGTGCCACGAACCATGATCATTATGACGTAGTTGCGACGAAGACGAACGCAATCATGACGATCACCGACCTGATATCGTGGTAGAGTCCCAGTCCCAGTCTCAGTCTCAGTCAGAGCCAAAGTCAGAGTCGGAGTCAGACTAGGCCCCAGGATAAGTTCAATGACTCTGGGCTAGAAGTTCATTGCAATCGTAGTTGGGACACACAGACCGGGACCGGGACTGGGACTGGGACTGGGACTGGGACCACAACCACATGGGTTTCCCCTCTAAACCTCCCATACTATTCCGGCAATCTTCATCCTCCCTGCCCGAGCGTGTGTTGCACACTTTCTGTTTTATGCCACGGACAGAGACACGTCCCCAGGTTGAGTCCCCGCGACTTTTGCTGTTCTGCTGGTTCTCGGCACTGGGAAAAAATAATACATTCATTATTGTTTTTATTTCCACAGCAGGAATAAGTACTTTGATTGAGAAGGACATCTTGGCTCAATATTATCCACTTAAGTATGCAACAAAAAATGTTTTAGGCGAGGAGACCATTTTATTTCCGAGGAAACATTTAACAATTTTAGACAGCAAAGTAAAGATAAGAATAGAACATGTTTAATATTATTTTTATAATATTAAATTAATTATATTAAATAAACTTATAATCGAATACAAGGGAGTAGTATTAATTTCTACTACTTTTTAATTCATCCATGGATACAACTTGTTCTCTAAATTATTCTATATTTTTTATCAGTGTTTCGTTTTGTCCTCCCCGTTTTGACTGCCTTTTCGTATTCCTCCTTACACTTGTCCTAGAGTTCCCTCTTTGTATTATTTGCTAGGATTAAAGGCATTAAAAGACACGAAGTGGAGGATCATGAGGGAAAACTGCGACAGGGTAAACACGAGATTGCTCCATGGCTCTGTCTCCCTCTTCAGTTAGCTCCATGCCACTCTTGGGTATCTTTCGGGGAGTGTGTATGTGTGTGTGTGTGTGTAGTGTGGCAAATAAAACATCTGTGCCGTAAAATCAAAATAAAGAGGATCAGGGCTTACGTTCTTAGACCGCTTTCCACTAATGTTTTAATAGTAATAGTATATAAAAATTAAATTTAATATAAAAATAATTATATTTAGCATTGTTTTTTGTGAGCTCCAGTTTTTGCAATTGCGGGGACCCTTCAAGAAACAAGAAACGTAGCCGCGTTCCCTCCTGCTGATCTTCTTCATATTCTGCTCCTCTTTCGATTTCTTCCTTTCCGCCTCTGCTGTGAAATTTATTCACCGGGGAAGGGTGATCAGGGAGAGGATCGAGAGACCCGTCTCTGGGTCCGTTTGAGGTTATTACACTCACCCAGTGGAAATACAGCCTTTTCCTTATTCCCCTTTCTCGCTCCTTTTTTTCTGGCTTTATTGCACCCCAACATAGGAAGGACTATAAATCCGCAGTAGGAGCAACTTTTTGGCGCGCTTTTTTTTTACCCAATCCCGAACGAGGGAAACCGGTAGGGTCTGTTCGAGGGGAACATATTCTGTTGGGTTTGCTAGGGAAAATTGTTACAGTGGCAAAAGGGTCTCGTATTCAGGTTTGCTTATCAACCGATTAAAGTGTTGAAGGCATTTAATTGATCATTAATTACGGTTTCATTACTGCCTTGAGCTTTTTGATGGCAGAATTAATAAGTCCAATAGCCCAAAATCAGGATTGAAATAGTTTAGATTTAATTTTAAAATAAACACACAATATGATCACTTATTTCAATCAATTATGAAATAAGATTTCAGACAATCCAAGGGCATTTGAAAGAAAATAAAAAGATAACGATAAAAACCAATTAAATGCATTTCAAGACGTCTTGAAATTAGACCTAACATCTGCTACAATTCTGAAAATCTCAGTGCCTCATCTGCAGATCGGCAACACTGCTAACTACTCTTTTCCTCGCTCTTTGCATCTCTTTTCTGATCTTAACGGTCTCTTTTCAGCAGTTTTCTCTTAGGCTTTTCTCTTCTAAGACTTTATTTTTTAGTTTTGTTGTTCTTCTCGATTTTCTATACATGCTCCACCAACACTGGCGCAGTGGATACGCCTACTACAGGCTCCTCCGGTTTTGTCGGTTTGTTTTGTTCATCTGATTCTCGCCGATCGACGGTACAGTAGTCTCCCGCCAAAATTCAGTGGCGCGCTCTTTTTGTGCGTTGATCTTTTACGTTTTTGTTTTGATTTCAAAATTCTTGTAGTAAGTCGTCTGGTGGGTTTCCACCGATGCGAGATTTCCACTGACCGAACCGAACCGGACCGAAACCGATCCGAAGAACCAGCCAGCAAGTGATCATGACAGCGGATCGGAATCGTATCTTTTCGTATCGGGCGGCTCTCCTCTCTCCAAATCTTTTGCTTTCTGCATTTTCGTTTTCAATTAGGTTTAATCAAGCAAACGATCGATCATATTGACTTGTTTTGGGGGCTTGAGGTGTGCGTTTCATATTTTTTTCCCTCGTTTTTGCTCGCATGGGTTATTGCTCGCTTTTCATTTTCCAGTTCTGGTTTTGTTCTGTCTTTTTTTTATAGTTTTGCATAAAAACTGTTGATTAACTGCCGCCCGAGGGGCTCAGCTGCTGGTTTTGCTGGGGTTCTAGTCTTTTCAGGGGGGGTTCAACTCAGTTCCGATCCATTTCAAGTGCCCAAAGGGCTGTAGCAAGGTTTCTGGTAGGGTTTCCTTGCTGGGCGTTACGGATATCGACATAATTTGTTGCTCAATTTCGGTTCTTATTGTCTTGATTGGAATTATGAGTCAAAAATTGCACAATCGTTTTGAAACCTTGTTGTCTAATGGGTTTCAATTTTTGCTGAACAGTCATTTTTGAATGGATACGACTTTCCATGTCCTTTAAAGGTGTTCTTTCAGTAAGTTCTTCTGTTCTTATTATATTATTTGGAATTATGAGTCAAGAATCCTTGTTGTCTAATGGGTTTCAATTTATGCATATGAGCCTGCTTTGAAAGGAAACGAGCTTCCTTATCCATATAATGAATGTACTTCTAAGGAACTCTTCCTCACGATATAAATAGTCCTTGTCTTTCTTACAATCACTTTAGAAAAGAGAATGACACAAAATTGAACTCAAAGTCCCGCTTAGAACCACAAGCCCACTTCCTACTCAGCATTTTTAAACACCAGATGGCTTTTACTTTTAACCAAAACTTTAGCTAATGACCGCCAGAGGGCTTTCCGTTCGATCACGTTTCGTTATGGTTTTCCACAGGCCGGGAAAACAAACGGAATCATTTAGCAGTTATTGGATGTCGGTTGTGGTTCTACCTAACTGTGTCACTTCTTGGGCTTCTCTAAGACCAAAGTTCCAGCTCCCACCCCGCCCGGAGAACCGTTGACTGGCAGTGTAAGTGTAAATTACATCCACGGTAGCAGAAAAAAGGCAGCCAAACCACTTGGACGACGGCGGGCATTATCATTATGTTTATTACACATGGAGGCAGCCACCACGAAGACAGAAACTCTTCGGCACCCAGCCAACACTGCAATGTAATTACATATATTGCAACGAAATTATATAAAAGTTTTCATAGAAAGGCAAGTATTGATAGAAGAAGTGGCACATAATGCGAACACTTACTCCTTGAATAGATCGGGGTAATATGTAGTATGGTTATATACTTTTTTAGTTCACATGTTTTGAAAATAAATTATGAACACTTTGAAATAATTCCCTCAGGTAATGAAATAGGTCCCTATATATCTTTGCCAATATCTGTAGTTCCGTAGATAAAGGATATATTTTGTACCCGTACTATGTCCAGAATTGTTATATTATTTTTCTTATAGTGTAGGAACAGCGGGAGCAGCTCATATAGCCCACCACTCGGATCCGATCCGATCATAATCAGGCAGTCAGGCACTTGAGTCCGTCCAAGGGTATGGGGCAAAGACAGCGTCAGTGGCTGGGGCAGGGGCAGGGGCAGGGGCACTGGCATGGGTTTGGGTTTGGGTATGGGGGCGAGTCTCGGGTCTCGGGTCTCGACAAGTTGCTGCCTGCACGGACCGATCGCGAGTTGGGTTTGGCTTCGCTATATCCCCCTGCCCCTATATCACTCCCGGCCCCGACTGCCCCTGGTCCTGCGATCCCATCACGTTTGGATGCTGCTGCTCGGCCCGCATTTAAAGGTTGCCTGCCGTCTCCCTCGCTCGCCATCGGCCCCTCCTTTTCTAACTTTGGGGGGCTGTTTAAGTGCCGTCGACGTCGTTGAATCTTTAAAACTTGATTTTAAGTTTGTTGTGTGTTTTGTATATTTTTTTTTTCTGCTGGTTTTTTATGTGTGCTGCTGCGGCTGCTGCTGCAGCGGCAACTGAACACCTGTGCTGGGTTCTATAGACAATATTATTATTTTTTCTTTTTCTTTTTTTTTTTTTCTCTTTGGCTGCTGCTGCTGCTGCTGCTTCTTCTTCTGTGCTGCTTAACCTCATGCAAGTTAATGTCATGTTTTTCGTCTTAGTTGCTGTTGTTGGTTTTTATTTTTTATGACTTAAGTGCGTGTTTAGGTTTAAAGGTTTATGCGCCTCCATACGCATATGTATGTGTGTGTGTGTTGCTTGGCTCTCCTGCCTTTCAGAGTTTTTATGTCCAGTATATTTAGCATCTTAACCTATTTATAATGAAATGCATGCTGAGGTGTGGACTGCGGATGGAACCAGGATTATTGCTCGTGTCATAATGTCCCACAATTTATGGGGTCCATTAAAGCACAGTTACCGGGGGCTTAGGGGCCCATCACAACGGTCTAGATAATTGCAGCCAGCACAAGGGAGGAGCATCAAATCGAATCCAATATCACAGCAAAAGTCAACGCAGCCCATAAACTAACGCCCCGAGATGATTTACCGATCCAGGCACACAAATTAACACAAACTCAAATTGGTACAATATTATGGTAAGTTTATGCCCAAAGCCATCACCCAACAGAAAATAAACACAAAGGGGAGAATACTCTTTGTAGTTTTGAATT
The DNA here is from genome assembly GCA_035045925.1 of Drosophila atripex. Lineage (NCBI taxonomy): Eukaryota > Metazoa > Arthropoda > Insecta > Diptera > Drosophilidae > Drosophila > Drosophila atripex. The sequence continues at coordinate 10,094,749 of JAWNOP010000012.1, read as the reverse complement.
ATAAGAAATAAACAAACTCTTTCATATAAATGATAAAAAGCTACAATACAACTACATTTGAATCCATATTTTTATTAATATTTTGACTTTTCTTTTATCTTTTACATATTTCTTCATATAGTATATAAATCGGAGAACCAATTTCAAATTTGTATAGTAACCCAGTAGCCCCTAGTGTATAATACTAATTTATTAAAAAAAGACACGCGAATCACACAAGAAAACCAAAGACTTGGCCATAATGTGTAAGACAAGTTGTAACCAGAGACAAATCGAAATTTATGCGTGATGTCTGTGGTTTTGGTTAACAAGCGGGCTACCGCTTCGACTCTGGGTCGCTGAAATCGATAGCTGATCAGCATAGCTAATTAGCTTTATTGGAAATACAAAAAACATACTCATATATCGTGAAAATTGCTAAAACAAAGGAAGAGATGTTAATACTTAATAAGCACATAAAGACATAAATTTGCGGTTAAAACAAACTGAATAAAGTTAAAGATCTATTCTCTAGAATATAAGGATATATTTATTAAGAAAATATGTTTATCCTAAAGTAAATTATATCCCATAGAACACTATTAAAAATGCAAATACACAAATAATCCATTACTTTGTTTAAAGATCTCATTAGGCTGAAATCTATTTGGGTAAAGAACCACTAATTTGACGAAAACAAACCAAAAATGGTATTAAATTATTCAACATTTTCATAAACCCGCTAACTAATCACAGCAAACGGACAAAAACCAACAAAAGAGTCCCCAAACTAACAAAGCGCATTCAATCAACATAGAACAAACAACAGAAGCTGGAAAATGCATCGCACAGTTGCAAGTCATAATAAAAACTACAACAAAGCCCACAGACCAAAATAAATACAATGAAAGGTTCAGGGAGAAGTGCACTAAAGGAATAAATTATTAAAAATAATATACATTGTGTAAGCCTTTCTAAAAAATAGTAAAATAATAAACTATCCGCTTAATAGATCTTTCGTCATCAAGGTTTTTGGCATTGCAAGTGCCCTCGTCCCTGTAATTTTATATTTGGTTTGGTTTAATGGAAATAGTTTTTTTTTTCAGTGTAACTGCGAAAACACTTCAGCCCAGCATCAGCTACTGGGCATACGCCAAAAAGGAGGCGACTGGCGACCACGCCTCTAAGCAAATAGACCGTAGAGAGTTCCAATATGACAAAGCTTCTTTCGTCTTCGTCTCGAGATCTGTGGCTGGTTGATCTTCAGCTTCTTGTTCTTCTCCAGCATCATCATCATCAGCATCGCCACGATGATCATCGCCTCAACTCAACTTCACGCCGCAAGTCAAAATGCAATTAAGCGCGGCTACTGGACGAACTTTGGATGGGTCGGGAGGGAGGCGATATGGGAGGCTGACGATGACTACGTTGTAACTATCAAACCAGCAGATTGTCAGAGACACATAAAGAAAGATACATATGAAAAGGGGGATGGGGCAGGGGCAACAACAACAATAAAAACATAAAAAGGGGGCGGTGGGGAGGCCCAATGCACTTGGGGCGTTGATGGTTCGGGCGGAGTTGCGCACACACTGATGTATGGAAAAAGATACAAACGGACAAAAGATACATACGTACATACATACATACATATGTATCTTTACGTAGGTACGCTCGTATATATGGATGTATCTGTACGTGAACAACAAAACTCGATTTCAGTTTAAGACGCAGTAAAAAGTTGTAATGCAGCTTAAGACGGCAGCGCAGTCGCCTTAAACATAGAGGAAGGAAAAGAACCGAACGAAACAGAAAATACAACAACAAAAGATACTACAACAACTAAAGATACAACAACCACAGCAGATACAACAAGCATACAAAATAAAAGCTTTTGTACTGGAAGTGGCAATTACACGCAACAAAATTAGGGGTTCATGGACCAGGCCATAATTTGATATATGAAATTTAACGATTTGTGGCAGGAAGCGGGGAAACCGGGGGCTGTGAACTAGTAGCTGACTAGTTATTATAAAGGCCAAAAGAGAAATTGGTTAAGATCAATCAGGGTAAACAAATTGAAATTGGGGTTGGCTACCATCGTTATAGGCTGGGATAATAAATATATAAAATACAAGTGAAGTACATAAGATACAGCACCATTGCGTTTTGGTTAATATTTTACTTTTAAAACTTGAATTTAAGATTCAAAAATTATACCTTAAAATCCTCAACTAAATCCTCAACATATTTTCTTATGAAGATATAATTTCTTCGAAGTGTAATTTTTTACAATCAAATTTATGAATACATCTTTCTTTTAAATATTTTTTATTGATTATTTATTTTTAATTTTAAAGAGAAGTAATTTTTAGTATACTTTTTCTCCAAGTGCATCCCATACCCAGTCGCAACAAAGAAGGTTCTAAAAAAGCTTTATGCATCGTCGTCGGCAACGTCTCCTCCGTACGCTCTGTCTGGTCCGTCCACTCCGTCCGCAATGTCCGGAGTGTCCGCCTGGCGAAGAGCAAACCGGTTAACCAGTTGCCTACGCTGCTCCGATACCGGAGGAGGCGCAGTGTGTGTGCTGTGCCTGCATGGGCTCGTTGATTTGTGGCGCGTCGATGTTGCACTGTACAGTGTACACCCTGCAGCGTTGCAGCTGCACTCCACACACCACGGACAGACGGACAGGCGGACAGAAAGTGGGACCTGCAAGTAGGTGGTGGGCTCGATTCGGATTCGGGGGGGGAGGGAGGAGAGGCTTGGGTCAGAAAAGGGTGCTGGGGGCCTCGAGAGTTTCAAAGTGAGGAGGGTTGGGGGCGAACATCTTGTTGCTGCTGTTATTATGACGCTCGGGCAGCTACTGTGCACTGCTTAACGATCTTTTGCCCGATCATGCTGCAACAACAAACCAAATCCAAAAGCTCTTACAAACGGGCACGTTTTCTTCAGATACCTTATAAAAAGTAGGGACAGAGGTATGATGAGTTTAGGTGAAGTAGGAATTGTTACTAGTCTTTGATCTATTGGATATATTACCAGCAGTATCCTAGCTGTGATTGGTTCTATTGATTCTGTGACAGTAACTTCTATTAAAATTTCTATTAAATGTCTCTAATTGGTATTATATTATTCGTATATTTTAACCCATTCTTGCCACTATATTCCATGCTTTCCATGCACCCATTGTTTTTGTTATTGGTGGCTGGCTGGCTACCGTTTGTGGATCGCTTTGGAAACGCTTTTTGGCTCATTGTCAATGTCGCTGCCTCTGGGGCACACGAGTTACAAAGCTAAGCTCGAATCTCCTCGAGATCGGGTATGAAGGGGCCAGCCGGGCACTGGGGGATCTATATAAAGAAGAGATCGCCGCATGATTCATTTGTCGTGCTTTTGACGTTCATAACATTGATTCGAGCAATTGCGAATGCAAATCAGCACTTGGCCATGATTATGGTTAAGTAGGGTCTGATCCCAATGGTTCTAAGTTTTCGATTGCACGGAGAATAATAGCCTACGGATAGCAGACGATTTGTCTTTAAAATGCCACATCATAGTTTGCTGAATGGCTCTGTCCTGTCCAGTTATTAACTCATCAGGCCTAATTACTTCATTAATAATTCTAGAGTATTTCATCATTTCTTTCCGTGTATGCGGAGCCAGCAATTATCTGTCTTGCAACCATTGTTTCCACCTACTCGGGGAGGTTAATCTGTGGAAAATGAACCGTGATTAAAATGCTTTGCCCATATAGCCGGTCAAACTTTGCTTAAACTTTGACTTTGCGATTGCAACTCATATTGGGCCCCCGGGGGGTGTGCCCCATTACGATTTCAATTTTATTTCAAGGACAGCAGTGCCTGCTGCTAATGAACAATGCTGATTTGCTGGCAAAACTAACCGACTGACCCTGGGGAAGTTGTGTAGCATCGCCAGATAATCGCAATTATGTGGAATGGTCAAGGTTGGGCCGGAGACCCGCCGCCGACAAACTCGACTCCATTTGTTGACTCTGGGAAATTTAAGTAGCCAAACAGAGGCAAGCGTTCTAAGCAAATAAAGTGCCAGATATCAGTCGGACGGCTGGTTCTGGGCAAATAGAAAGGCACTTTACACCGAAAGTGGAAAGTAGTGGTGGTGCTTATCTTGGGCAAACTGAAAGGAACGAAAAAGATGGCAGGGATGGGCTCTTTGCACAAGGTTTAAGGCTGATGGATGTCCGTGATCGGCAATAGAAGGTGCGATAACCCCAGATAGAGGGATATGGGGACTCGAAATTCAACTGAAAAGTAATCAATTTCATTTTATTTAGATAAAACCCCTCATTAGGAAGCCATGCATTTTTATCATCCAATTCCTCGAGCAAACAACTTAAACGAACTTGTCCCTTTTGTCACGCCTTCGAGTTGATCGATCATATCCACGCGATCACTAAAAATAGATGCCAGTATAGTACATCTGCCCCAGGTTCGTACTGTACTCTGCAATAATACTTGTACTTGCATCCTAGGCACTGAGCCAGCGCCCGGCAGAGGAGCAGGGCCAACCAGGACCAGAAACCAGATTAAACCGCAGATGCGCTGTCAAAGTGACAGGAGGACGAGAAACGACTTGATTGCCCCTGTGACCATGCCCAGGAAGAGGTCTCTGCCGGGGTGCTCGGTTCCCTGGACAGAAGGAAGCACGGTATCGGAGACAACGTTCAACGTTCTAATGAACCCGAAAAGATTTTACGCGCCAAAGACTTTTTACGTTGTCCAAGTATCCACAAGATACTCGTACGATCGTAGTACGATCTGTAAAAAATACGAGATGCACATTGTAGTGACGAATTTGGAAATACCCTGGAGGAATAATAATTCTTTTTGATTTTGTTGAATATTTTATGTATAAATCTTCAGAGCCAAATCTGTTTGTAAGATTAAGTAAAAATATATAGCATACCTCAAGGCGCTAGTTTTGATAATCAAAAGGATATGATAATATTTTATAAAAAAACAATAGTTTTTTGTACATATTTTTTTATTTTATGAGATTTATAGGGTATCAGGGAGGGTCCATCAATGTGTAGGAAGTGTTCTCTGTTTTGATACGAAATAAAATTAAAGACCTAATGAAGTAGAGGCAGCGACAACGCAGAGATAAATATGCACACACAACAGCAGCAACAACGACAACACCACAAGAACAACAAATACAAATACAAAAGCAACAACGGCCTGACCAACAACAACAACAACGGAACTTGTTTGACCAGTAACCGCCAGTTGTTTGGGGCAAGAATCATCATAATTTTTACTATCAACTTGCAACATTGGGACACATGCGACGTCCGTCGATTCCTCCGATTGCGTGTGCCCTGCTCCGTTCCCCCACCCCATCTCTCCTACACCCCGCTCTACCCCCGTCCCTTCCTCCCACGCCCCCTTCAGCCGTTCGCTAGAACGAGACAAAACAACAACACGGCACACACACACACACACACACATTAATACGTACGTATAGAAATGATATGAAAACAGGTCATTGCCTTAATGGATCTTGACTCGCCTCCGCCTCTCTTCGAGATACAGATACAAATAAGTATCTGTGAGCGTGTGTCTCTCTCTGTGTGTGTGTGTGTGTGTGGATGCAAACGAAGACTGCCAAGGAACGAAACAAGAAACGTTGCCTGCATACGAAACTAAAGTCGAAAAAAAAGAATTAAACTAAAAACGAGGAAGGCACACACAGATACACACCAACACACAGGCACACTTGGAAATCAACGATAAAGATTTAAGCAAATAATCAAATGCATAAACAAGAAAGGGGAAAAATACAAAAGGGCAAGGCAATTCATAGATACTCTTAAAAGGACACTTAAGATTGAACAATTATTTACATTTTTAAGTAATAAAAATAGTATAAAAGACATAACTAAATGATTTGATTAACTATAAAAAGTTAAGCTAAGACACTTATTAAAATAATTATAATTACTGTGAAAATTTATGGTGACAATAAAAATAATAAGTGTCTAGAGGTGTATCTTGTATCCAAAATAAATAATTGAATAATCCTCACAAATTAAAATCGCCTTGAATATTTATTTTCAACCAACTAGTTGAGTTTTCATTATATTTTTTAACCATTTTTTTATGAGATTAAAATATCCTATGCCAAAATAAACTCCAATATAATCAATTGACTCTGTAATACCCTTTCAAATATGGCAAGCCGATGCACTCCATGGGCTTCTTTTAGGGGGCATCGGCGACACTTGAGCAAAGATTGAAGTGCGATCGACCCGAAGGAGGAGAACTAAAAGAAAGGGACTTGAATTATGGGCTCTATGTGTACTCTAAAAATCGTACACAATTTAGATTTATTGTTAAGGCTACGAAGAACAACTGGCGAGAATCTGTGAGGAGTCGAGAGTGAATTGGGTTAAAAGTACAATTGTCATTTAGACTCTAATTGGAGGCGTGTGCGGACTAGTCCGCTGATTGGATTTCAGTCCCCCAGCTCTGTCACTTGGCCACAGGCCACAAACAAATCAATTCCCATACACAAACTAACATTTATATGAAACTCCTGGACAATGGGCTATGCTACCGTTTTACTTTTGGCCAGATGATCTAGAGATTGCACCGAAAAAAGAGACTAAACGGTCTTTAAGAAGTCTAAGCATAGAAATTAAAGATTCATCTGAAAATAAATCATTTTTATTTTGGCTCAAAACTATTTTGGCAAAAACCAAATTACTATCCCTATAAAGAACCCTTTCATATTGCTTATATTAATTTTGTTTCCATATTTTTTTTCCAGTTACTCGTCCATTTGACCAACTCTGCAGCTTGACGCGTGCCCGCCTGAAGCCTTTTTTCTGGCAAAGCAGGATCTTTGGATCTGGACTTGTCGTTTCCAGTACAGTGCCGCCGTCTTTTGCCAGCTGTCGTGGCCCCATCACAGTGCTCCTCCCTCTTTATATATATATTTTTTGCTTTTTTCCTTAGCTTGTGATCTGGTGCCACTTGATCTGCTCCTTGGCCAGCCAGCAGCCAATACTTGCGGATAGATAAGCTCCCAACCGCCGCTCGCATCTTGAGTTTGCTTATGTAATACTAGATGAAGACGACTCCTCCTCGGCAGCATCTTGTGCTTTTCGCCGGAGGGCCATCCGACTGGTTGGAGCTGCTTGTAGTTGAAGTTGGCTTTCCTGGCGTGCTGCCTTTTGATAAATTGCATGGATACAGGAGCGGATTTTACTCTGAAGGGGTAAAGCTTTTAAACAATATTAGTTGTCAATATTTTTGGCCAATTTCAAATCGAATACTAAAGTAATGTAGAAGTTTTTAAGTATTCTTTTAAAGATCGCCAACCCCTTTGAGTTCAACCGCTCCCCGACTTACGCAACAGCTGTCAGCAATAGGTTCAATTGTATTTTTAGCATTGCGCCTTGGTTAAGTAGGCATTTTGCCTCCAACACTCCGGGTGGAGGGGGTATCAGGGGGATCTTCAGGGGGCAGGCACAAGTGCACGGGGCAATAATTTATTTGCAGAACAGCCTTTTGATGGAGGAGCAGCAACAGCAGCAGCAGCAGCAGCGGAGCAACAACAGCAAGTGTCGGACACTAGGGGCTAGAATAAAAAAAAAAACAAACTTGTACTAGGAAATAATAAATTATGGATATTAGAATTAAGAGTCGACTATTTGATATCTGTTAGGCCATAAAGTAGGGCTTCCTTTAAGGAGGATAGTGCTAAAGATAAGTGTCATTTATGGCGATTATGGAAAATTATGATCTATTAAAAAATAATTGGATAAATAATCCTAAATAAAACTGTATAAAAGCATGATTAAAGTGGTAATTGATTTATTAAAATGACTGGAAAATCATTTAAATTAAAAAACTATAATAATTAGAAACTTAAATCAAGTATACGCCATGTTGGTTAAACTTAGATAAGTTTTCTTAAAATTAATATACCGTATAATACGGCATTGATTTCAAATAAATAAGCCCATCAAGCATAAAAATAACATTTTTCAATCAAATACCCAGCGATACCCATTAGAACACCATACATTGTCACAAAAATTGGGGCGTTTCTGGGTCTGCCCTGGGGGCTGGAGTAGATATATCTTGCTATGGAAGAAGAGCGACAAGTGCAGCTCTGCCTGATTACACACATTTGAAAGTCTTGTGGCGTTTGAAACTCCCTCTTGCAGGAAAAGAATTACATTTAATGCGGCCCCAGGGCAGCTGGTGGAGTGTTCTCTGGACTCTGGGACGTGAACCGAAATTATCTAATTTGCAAAAGTTATTGCGATTAATTGGGCGTAATTATTGCGTGTCGTTAGCCGGAGCTAAATGGCGCCTTTTATGCAGCCATCGTAATTATTTTCCTCTCCCTTTTCTCCATGGGTCGCCCCATGTCCGGTCGGGGCATTTTCTTTTGTCCATCCAGGGCAGAACTTGCTGACCACTTGTCAATTTTAATTGATTGTTAATCTGGGCAGGAGCCTGATCTTGGCTCTTCTACGATTCCCCATTGCGATGGGGTTAATCTCATAACGTAGCCAGTTAATTGTATTAAATACGCTCCACAGCATTATGTGTTTTTTCTTTGCTTTACAGCACTTCTGGCGGAGTTAATGAACCATTGATGATCAAGGATAAGCAGCAGCTTTGTGGACATGGCAATTAGTCCGGACTCTGGTTGGACTCTGTTTTTGTTTGGCTCGCCGAGGCACGGCTATGGCTCTTCATTGTGCCGATATCTAAATATAGACGGTGAGGGCCATAAAAATCTGTATGGGTTGATATGTGAAGCTGCCGACATAAACCAATTTATTGCGGATAATTGCGAAACACGCAGCGAGACAATAATATTAAAACGCTTCTAGAAAATCAGGGAAAACTAAAGATGCGGAAGGAATGTATCTATAATTCATCTGTTTTTACAATATACATTTTATATTCATTTTATAAAATGTTTACTGATTCTCGTCTTACACTAATGACTTGCAGGTTGTTATTGATTCCTTAGTAATAATATTTAAGAGAATACATTCTGTTAATTGGCTCTTAATTGAAGGGATCGTAATAATTAAATGATGAGGCAAATGTGCAATAAAAATGATTACAATTGATTCTGGTTTCAGGAAGTTTCTGCAAAGTTGAGTATAAAGTATAGTAAGTATTATATTGTAAGTTTTAAGATGAGGAATTCCGAAAGATAGATCCTAATCCCTACCCCAAAACATCCATCTAGAGTGGGTGTTACCCAAGGTTCAACCTCCTTGTCACTCAAATGCTTTGCTTTGCATTTGTCTGGAAACTCTCTTGTGATTGTTATTAATGATGGACATAAATCAATTGGCCTGCCGGTGGATTTGGGCGAGGTGGGGCAACACAATATGTTAACCAAAAAGTTCTCCCACCTCACGTAGCAACCCAGACGACCGACGACCAACGACCGACCAACGGCCAGTCAATTATGCCAATTGCTGGCCCCAAAAAATATATCTACGCGCACATATGAGCCTCGAGATACAGACACTCAGATACATTTGTATCCGTATGCTCATGTGCAACGGTTATTCGGTGCTGCGCATGCGCACCACATGAGGTCTAATAAAAATTAAGCGCGTGTTGCATTTGTTATTGTCAATGTTGTCGTTGTTTTTGTTGCTGTTTTTTGTTTTTGTTGTCTTAGTTGTTGTTGTTGTTGGTGGTCACTTGACCAACAAACGAAACAACACGTACAAAGTTTGACGCGTGACGTGGTTGGCAAACAACACTATGCAACATGACATAAGGATATGAAATATATTAATTTCCATTTAAGTAAAAAAATAAATACTTATTTTTAGCATTTTTATTTATTTTAAATAATATATCAAAATTATTTTCAAAATATTATTTTCTAATTAAATGCAGATTTTGAAGTACAGTGTGGCTTGGCACTGCCACTTGTGGCACGAACACACACACTAACACAAGGGCAACAACTTTCGCATTAGGCCAAGCCAACAAAAAAATTTGTTGTAACCTGCCACGGAAGCCACGACGCCTTCTTAACTTGGCCAGCATCACGTAGGAAGCCAAAGTTGCAAAGACACTGAAAAAAAAGATAGGTTTTGTCTTCTAAATAATATCACCCATACGCATTGTTGCCGAAGAGGTTCTAAAAGAGGTAGATCATGTGGCACTCATACTTCCTGTTGCCTGAAAGCTTTCTAAAAATCACTCATACATCCTGTTGCCTTAATGCGTGGCAGAAAGATATTACTCATACGTACTGTTGTCGCAAAGCTTTCTAAAAAATATTACTCATACGTCCTGTTTCCCAATGGAATTATGGAATACGGAATTTACAATCAGCAAACTTATATTAAACTTTTCCTCACTGTGTAACCAAAGGCGAAAAAAAGCCCGACCAGGCCTTGTGGCGAGCCTTTAACATTTGTGCCACAAGTGGCTCTCGGCCTCTGCGGGCTCTCTGCATATTGCAGTTAATTTTCGCAACGACGCAATTGAGTTTTCCATCGCCCACGCCACGCCCCCCGCCGTTAAGTCGCCCGCCCCCTTCTCCACCGACCGCAATGCTGCCGCTGTTGCAGCTGGTTTATGACGACGTTTGATGTGGTTCGAGTGGCTGCTGCCGCCGCCTTATCACCTGCTTCGGCAACATTGGTTGTGGCCAGCTGTTTGAGATACCCTGTCCAGGGGGAGTACTAAGTGGAATACCAAATGGTTACTAAAACATAGATAAATACGGCTTTGGAATAAGAATTTTAAAATGTTTATTTAGGCCAAGGCTTACCTGATCTATAAAGTGTTTTTTATTTGTTGAGTTGCAAAAGAGCTACAGAGATACGACAAATGGCAACTATTTTAAGTTTTTCTAGCATCCTGAAAAATGTAATAATATTTTAGAGTATAAAATTGATAACTATAAACATTGAAAAATGAACTTCTTGTTTTTGTCGCTGGGTTGTTTTGATATTGCATTTTCCTCGCTGATTTTTGGCGCGCAAAATTTCAGGTTTCGCAATGTTTTTGTTTCTGTTTTTTTTTCGACCATTGATTTTCTTGATTTCAGTCTTGGTCTGAGCCTAGGCGTTGTTTGATAGTTGGTTTTTTAGCTGAACTGCCTCTGGCCAGCGACGCCAATCAAGTTGCATTTAATTAATTGAAATACGTTACATTAATTACACTATAATTAAAAGTTTGATTTATACTGGTAAGTCGATCGATCGTTGGCCAGGTCCAGATCCCATCGTCGTGTAGGTGTTCATTAATTGTTGACTTACCTGTCTGCCCTGCTCGCTCCGAACTCAGCGATTTATGCTAATACTAATGCCTGTCACCTGCTCGACCACTTGGCGGACTCGAAAACACCGTCAGGCCGATCATTAATCTGGAATAGAAAAGCTCGGAGTTTGCAGACTTTGTAGTCTGGTTTAATGGTTTCTTAACTCTTTGTATTTGGTATTTCGTCATGCTCTTGGCTTAGATGGAGGTAATATTATGAATAATTTGTTTTTCTTCAAGAGTTTTTTACAAATGTATAATTTTAAACTTCAATCCCCTAAAATGTAGACATCATAAGGCTCCTTCTAATAGTTTTGATTGACAATGCTGGCAGTCCGGAAAGATATATAGAATCTCTGGCTTTCTCTGATCCTGGGGTCCCCCTGGGGTTCTTAGGGGTGCTGATCCAAGTCAAAGAAGCATCTAATGTCATGCCCGACTGCGGACAGAAAACTGTCACTTGGCGGTACATTCGTGTGCTGCTCCATTTGACAAAAGGGAAAACTGTCGGCTCCGTGGCACTTTTCACTTTCCGTTTGTGGCACGGGGCGCAGGCGCAGGAGCACGCCTTCCCCCACAAGTCATAGAACATGTGTTGCATATTACTTGGAAAATGCCTCAAATTGTTTGCGGCCTGCACATGGTTTCCTATTTTGGATACCAATTAATTGGGGTATGTTTATACTTTTTACAAAAATATTATAAAAGATATAACTTCAATCTTTTATCTTATTTGTATCTTAAATTCTGCCTTCCATCCAACAAAAGTATTATTATTTTCCAGTTTTATACGTTGTGGAAATTAGTGCAAGCTAATATACCAGGTATTTGAAATTCGGATCCATCTCAATGATATACATTTTTTGGGGGGATGGTTGGCTAGGCCCCCGATTGAAAAGCGGGCAATGCCAAGTTAAAGTGACGTTTTCATTTTTCGGAAAATCCCCTCTCATTTGACTTTTCCTATTTATAGTTTGTGGCAGGCGCGGGCGCGTGTGTGTCCCCCTTAGTTTTCTAGTTTGGTTTTTTGTTTTGTAACCTCCGCCCCCTGAAATAAAGCCCCTTTTCACCAATGGATCTTGAATGAATTTGTTATAAATATAAACTATCGCGCCCCATGCTCTGGCACACACTTTCTGGGGAAATCCATCCGTGAAAATGTAAAATATCTCCTGCTGAGTTTAGTTTTTCTGGCGTTGCGCACTTTTTTGTGTTGTTTGTTTTGTGTGTCGTATCTTTTGTCTTCGCTGCCCGTCTTTTGTTTATATGTTTTCAATTAATGCTTTATTATCGTGGGGATTTTCCCCCAAAAGTTTGATGATCTGTTGATGGGACTTCGGTGGAATTTTGACTTTGCCATATGGCGGGGGAAGGTGATTCCAACAAATTGAATTATTTTAGTTTGATTTTCAACACCCATATGGAACCTGGACGAGGGATTGCCGACACATCTCATGGGATTATAGTAACTCTGTATTAGTTGTTATTATGTGTAAGTAATATCGCATAACATCAGACCAATTAAGTCGCGATGGCTTTGAACTTCACAAATCTTGTTACAGTTTGAAGATCACGATTGGCAACAACATTGTTGTCGATGAACAACACAACTGAACAAGATCGTTAATCATTTTAAAAGTATATAGAACATGAAGATCGCGTGCAACAATAATCCAATAAATACAATGGTTTCATTGAAGCCAGCCGACAGTTCAAAATGAGGTGGATTGTGGTGATTCTTCTACTCAACCTCTTGCAATATATCAAGGTATTTAATTCTAAAATTTACTATAAATAATAAAAGTCCTCATATGACAACATTTCTGTAGTGCGAGCAGTCCTATGTGGTCTCCAATGAAAAGCTGGAGCCCTTTGAAGGCGATTCAGAGACTCTGGTAATCTTCGATAGCCTGAAAACTGTGGGTCGTGAACGAGCTCTGAATGGCTCCTTCAAATTCCTGGGCGAAATGAGCAACGACGACTTCAAAGTGTCTGTTGAGCTCTACTCGAGTCCCAATGGCGATGGCGACTTCAAACGAATGGTTATGGATGTCCCCCAGACGAGTATTTGCGAGTGTTTCAAGAAGTTCTACGTCCAGTTCGTGCAACCATCCTTGAAGCAAGGAGAAACCACCAACTTCCCAATAGTCGACGAGGATACCTGCCCCATTCCCGAGGGTGAATACTACATTAAAAATGTCCTTTTCAATACCGAGGATTGGCCCCAACAAGTGCCGAGGGGAATAGTCAAGGCGATCATAACATTCTTCAATGCAGGAAAAAATGTTGGGGGACTTATAGTGGTGGTTAAAATTGAAGATAGGCAGAGCTAGGAATGATCCTCAAAGGATATATCATAGTATATTAAGCATTATTGTTCCATGTTATTAATTTAAAGTCTTTGAAAGCGAAATACTAGTTGTGAATGAAATATTTAATAGAATCATTGTGTTATTACCATATTCAATTGTCTCGCATGCAGACAAGAGTTCACTTTAACACCACCTGCACGACCTTAAGAACTATGACCCAATTGTGTCAGAAAATCAACCACAAAAGATCAACAATTTTCAATTGTTGAATCGAATCAATAAGGTTGCAATCCACTGCGGTCACCTGGCTATCGTTGCGGTGAGTTACTTAGGCGTCCAATCGGACCCCTGGAGATCGTAAACAATGCACTTTTATGCAGACACGACCCAAGTCGGCTGTCATTGGAGTCCATATGACACCTATATCACGCACCCACTCCCAGAAGGCCCCCTTCGGAGATCCGAGCCCCGCCTCCCCCGGTCTATCCACCTTTCACCCCCTCGATCAATTTATGCAAAGCACATCGAGATCGATCGGAGTTACTCAATTAAGTGCCAACAATTTGCTGCAGAGTTTTCAATTTCAATCGCCTGGCCAAAGAAACGTGCCACATGTTGCAGCAGGTTTTTGGCTCTGCATGCGCTAATTTGAGCAAATCAAACAAGAGCTCAGCATAAAGCCTCGACTCGAAGTTGTTTTTGGCATCGGATCCAACCAGTTTTTATGGCACCGAAACGGAATAAAAAATAAAAACACCTGCCACAATTGATTAAATCACACCAATTTATTATTATGAACGAAGAATAGCAAAGAGTTGCAAGGGATGGCAGCGAATACAGTGCGTTAAATAATTGTAAATTATTCAATGATTGAATTTTGTTAATATGTTAAGATAGAGCTATAGGCTTTAAATATACCTACATATATGTCTTTATTAATGGTAATAGTACGATATATCTCATTATAAGCTTCCTTTTAGTAGCGTTATTCCTTCAAATTAATTTTATTTATAATTTCCTATTATCCTGCACTGTATTATAAAATTATAAAATCGAGGTTGATTGATTTTCCAAGTTCTTGAGTCTCGTGGGTGTTCTTATTCGGGTACGTGAGGGTTTCCATTTGCTCGACGCGAAACTGGCTCAGACACTTTGGCTACCAATAGATTTCGGTTTGCATAAATCAAGTTTTGCGCAATAACGTTTTTGGCACGTTCTAAAAGTGTTAATTGGATTTTTTTTAAGTTAAGTCCCACACAGAGATTTGCATAAAACTAAACCGAGAAACTGTAGGTCGATCAATGATTCGATCGATGCTGAAAGTGCTTCGATTTATTTGGCTTTAAGGCGTGAATTTGTCGAATGCAAATGAACCTCATTAGATAGTGGCTGTTTGTTTCTCAAATGGATAGCTGTTGAGGAAGTATTTTAATTGGGGTTTATTTTTAGAATAATATTTAATGATCACTTATCCGACATTGCTTACGTTGATAACTCTGACAAGTTGTTATCTATCCGACTTTTTTACGACTTCTTTACGAATTCCAAATGTGATCTCCAAATGATTTTTTATATCACATTTGATTATTTCCAGAATTTACACAACCTCCTTAATGGCAACCGAAAACAGGGCCATAAAACTGTTCGAGTCCCCATTCCAGACTCCAGAATCCAGCTGCCGTTGGAAAATAAAATCAACTTGTACAAATTGTTTTCAACGGAATTATGACCTCTGTTCCAAGGCCCCAAAAATGATAGAACAGCGACAATGATTAAATATTTGAGACTTCTGTTTCGAAGTCCCCCCAGAAACAAAAAAAAAATATTTAAAAGCGACGAGACTGGAACAATTTTATTAATGGGTCGCGTGATTTAATGTGCCCCCAGTCGATATGGATATAGCTATAAATCTATGTAGAAATGTGTTCTGCTCGGGTCGTTGCTTAATTGCGTAATGATTGAGTTAGTTGCCGGTTTGGGGTTTATGATCCTAACCGCTAATTGGAGGATGAGATCGACGCCCCACAGTGGAAATAATACCCGAAATTGAGCCAAGAAATGAACTTTTGAACTGGCTTGTACTTTAATGAGGTATCTCTCAATTGGTTTCATTTTGGAAAAGGCTTGGCTTAAAGTTTCTCACGTTTAAAATTATAAAATTCTTCGAATAGCTTCTTATGTTATACACACAGATAGGCAAAGTACATCACCATTAATTTCTCATTGTGCCATTAAAGCTGTCATCACAGTATTTGAAATACATTTACATCTCACTCCCCAGCAAAGTCATAAAACTTTGCTAATTAAACCGAAACAGTTGGTGACCCGAATCTGGCCAGAAGTTCGCCATAAATGTCCAACAGCAGAAAACAATAAAAAATCAAAAGATTTTAATGGGGCAGCCGGAGAGAATTGCAACAGATTTTCCACTTCAACGGATTGGCAGGCAAAAAGCAAAAACTTCAAAAATATTGAACTCTTAAATCCGATACAAATGGTCCAGTACTTGAGCTTGAAGTGGCATATCCTTCGCCATGTTCTGGCATAAATTCTGGCAAAAAAATTCAGAAGCATGACAATTGCAAACAAGCGCACGATTTTTTAGGGCTTAAGGCTTTTAGTGAGCTTAATGATGATGGAGCAGAGTTCAAAGTCTGGGTTGAAAGTCAGGGATTTCCCGGGAAATAAAAGAAAAACCTTTTAAAGCCTGCGTGAAAATTTTAACAAGCCTCAAAGTATGCAAAGGTAGATGATGGACAGAGCAGGAGCAGGAAAAAAAGGTCCACCATCATCGCTTCGAGGGACAAAACCAATTTATAGATAATAAAATAATTAATCATGCACTTGTCCAACTGAAAGTCCGAGGACACGCAAACACCCAACACATTATGGCCAGGATTCGAATCCCTCGGCCATTAACTTGGCTGTCTGAAGCCACTATGACTATGATTGATGTGTCCGAAATGACTAAACAACATTCTCCAGCCAGCCACAGTGTCTGTGCAAAAATCGGAGAGTTTTCCCTCCGTAGAATGATTATGATAAGACAATTTCACTTGGCTTCTTCCTCGCTCTCTAATTAAACATGTCTCGCTGTATATTTCTCTATTTTGTTTCTGATTTTTTTGCGGCATCATGGTAAATAAGAAGCGTTACTCATTAATGCAGCCGCAGCCACTCAGTTGCCTGAATGAATTATTCATGTGGGAGTGGTCATTGGGGGTTAGCCTTTCCCGGATTTTCACTAACCTTATAATTTACCCGGCTGCCCTTCCCGCCACAAGTGGCACACTTGTATCTAGGATGGTCGGTTTTCCATTCCGTTTCATAATTGATCTGAAGTGCCAGAAATATTAGGGTTCCTTAGCAAATTAAGTGATTTCAAATGGTCAAGTGACTTGCCAAAGGATAATGAGGAAACGAGGGTAAAAGTATAACAGGTGGCGGGATATTTGTAATGGTTATGAAGTATCCATGGGATATAGTTTTTGAGTTGGCTTATGATATGACAAAATGGGGGATTTGTGAGGGATATTAAGTGGGCAGACATGGTGTTATAAATCTTTCTTATTCTATTATTAGAAGTATCAAAGTAGAATAAATTCAATTAATGATATTGGAATGACTATAGTAACGAGTCAGGGATACCCTCCCAAAATTTAAGCTGGGATTCTGTCAAAATTACCAAAAATTATCCCTGCTTAGTGGCCCAACCTCAGAGCCCTCAGAGTGCAGAGAGAAAAGTGAACATTTTGCGCAAAATTGCACTGCCGAGCTGAACAATGATTTATGTGGCAGCAGGCCGCACCTACATTTATGCCACCGAGTGGCCATAAATCACACCAAAAACGCAAAGCTGCGATTCTAGACCCGGCTGGAAGAGAATCAGCCAATTGCAGCAAGTTGCAAGTTGCCAGTTGCCAGTTGAGCGGGTCCAAGTGTCTGTCAGAAAGTCAGAAACGGGCAAAGTCAAAAGTCTGGGCTGCCAAAGACTTGCCGGCTGCACGCCCGACAACAAATTGATATTTTTAACATGCGAGTTCAAATAGATAAAGTCAATTGATGGACGGACCGAGTGCAGAGCCCGCAAATAAGAAAAATCAGTAGCGGTCCCCGGGAGAAGTCTCGCATGGCATGACAATTAGCCGACCCGCAGGGGCCCAGCCTGCCCACTGTGACGCCTCCTTGGAACAAAGAGACAAGGCAACACTGTACAGTGGAGCACTTTAATGTAGGATAGTAAATAAATTTATTACAACTCTTTATGATTCAAACTGGACTTAAAAACAATTTGTAACTGTGTTTGGAGAAAAGTCCTCAAGAACATTTTACAAAAAAATGTATTTCCTTATTTTTATTGTAGCCACTGTACCTTTCGGTTGTCAATTTGTTTTCCTCCCCTCTTCCGCCCACTTCTGAAAGAAAACCCCTTCCCCAGTTTTTTTTTGCTCGCACTCTTGTCACAAATTGTGCAAATTTATTTTACGCGCTAAATGCAAAACGTGCCCGGCCAGCTAAATGGCTAAAAATTACAAGTCAAAGCGAATCTTTGCTTAGCCCTCCATCTATTGTCAATAAAAGAAGCTGCTGGCTCCCCTTTTTCATTTTATTTTGCAGCCGCAGTTCTTTACTTCCTTGAACTGTGAGCCCACCCACTAATTCTCTCACTAAAAGTGATTTTAAAAGGGATTTTAAAAGAGATATTTAAAAAGTTAAAATAATATTGATATATTTTATAATTTATAGGCTAAAAGTTTAGTTATTTAATCAACCTACCTTTTGCTATCATTTGTTTAACTAAATGTTTAACCAATATATAATTCTTTTTTATATCAAATATCTACCCTTTTTGGCTAAAAATGAGCCATATTCTCAGGACTGTTTCCTAACACTTTCTAAAGGATTGGAACTTTGGCCGGGCTTTTAATTTACCAGAGCCCCTTCTCAACTTAAGCTGCCTAACAATGCGTGAAGTTTGTCGCCGCTTTTGATGGATTACAAGGAGAGTTTCCAACTTTTTCCGGGGAATGGGGATCGGAATATTTCATTTTGCTTTAACACTTTTGCCTTTTGAGTGCATGTAATTATTAATGTACGGCAGGCATTTTTCCTTTATTTTTCGCTTAGGCATTATACAATTTGTTTCAGGTCTAGCGCTTGACAAGTTCTCTGTAAATTTTATGCCACGATGGGCAGGGCTTTTTGATTAATTAGGAATTTATAATAAGAAATGTTTGAAGGATTTGAAAGGGGTGATGAATGGTTAAGTGCTTTTTCAGGCTCCATATAAGCTAATAAATATGGTATAAATATGGCTAATAAATATAAATTTAACATGTAAAGCCAAAATTTAAGCACATTCTGGCATTCACACCCACATGTGTCCTAAAAGAGGTTAAAGCGCTTATCTCACTTTTCCCCGCACATTTTCATTTATTTTTTCCGTCTGAGCTTACAAATGACTGTTGCTTCTGTTTTTTGTTTGCCTTTGCTGCTTTGGCTTTAGTTTTTATATTAAAATTGCTGCAGACTGGACGCTGACCATTAAATGCGATGCTGCAGACAACCAAAGGGGGAGAAAGGATACCTTTTACGTAAATCCCAGTAGGAAATTAAAAGCCAAAATGAAGTTGCACCGGGAGAGCAAAAAGGAAAAAGCTGAACAAAAGTAGCTATAGTGACCAACGAAATTTATCGTCATATTTATAAAGGTCCAGCTCGTCCATTTGGGTCGTCAAAAGAAACATACCATGAATAAAATCCTGAAAAACCTGAACAGGTTGTATGGAAAACTCTTGAACGGTTGAATTTGATATAAAAAATGCATACTTTAAACTTCAAAATTTAATATTAAATATAATTTATGTTTGTTTCGAAGTACTCCTATTTTTTTTTGCTAAAAAGAGCATTACCCTTGTGCTTTCTATAGTGGGACCGGTGACTGTCATAGTTGGTTTTTTTATTTGTATTTGTTTCGTTTTTACTTGCTTTTTGTTTATCTTGCGACAAAAGTCACACAAAGCATACAATTAAAATGGATCTGGCGGCAAAAGTCGCGTTTGACGGCGATTAATGAGTCTTTAGCGTTTTCCGTCGCTCAGAGTTGACGGGATGGTTACTACTACCATGCCCCTAACTGTCTCCCACAGATACCTGTCAGAAACGCGAGATTTTTACTCACATTTTAAAATATTTTTACAAATAAAAATACTAGTAATAAGCATTTTTTTTTATATTTAACCAGCATCTATGTCTTTGAAGGAAATTCGAAGTAAAATATTTTATTATTATGTGTCATAATTTTTAGCCCACTCCCAAATATTCCCTAACACTTTTTCAGACACTTTGTCGTGGGCTAATCATAAAAAATATTAAGCACTGATTTTGACGCGACATTTTTAACGTTCGAGCGTGCTAATGAGTTTTTGTCAAGTTATTCTGTCTGGGTCCGAGCCCTCTTCCTTGTTAATTAGTTCTTCCGCTCCAAAAGTATTTAATGCTTACGTGCTAGTATAATATTTTTCCTCCTCATTTTTTTTTTGTGTTTCAGGAGGGTTTGTCGCCCGACATGCGATTAATAAATAAATGCTTTGGACCTTGCGTGTCGGAGTTCCCCAGTCGGTCCTTAAATGCCTTTTGTTTGTAATTTGTTTATGGGTTCATTTCCCAGCGGTCAATTGCTCGGCCCGTCTGTGATTTTTTACTTTTCGTTCTACCCTTCCACTTTTTTGGACCCTTTTGTTTTCCATAAATTTTTTATACGAACAAACACCTTTTCAATTAGCCAAGTCGCACTTAAAATCCATTTCAAGCGTAAACTTCTGATGGAACAAAAAGCGTTGAAGCTTCGCTGAACTGGCAAGTGACACCTGCCGCCTAACACCTTGAATAGAACTCGCCCATTTGCTTTTAATTTTACTTCCGGAAGGGTTTTTTTTTATTTTTACCACATAGCTCCGCTGGCTGAGGATTTTAATTGAGCGCGCAGACGTGGGACATTAAAATAAAATGGAACTGATTATTTCATTGAAAAAAGTCTTTCCAATTTAATTGAAATGAAAGCCCTAATAAGGTTAATTTTAGGTAAAGTGCTACAAATTGATTTCGAGCATAAAAAAGCAAAGTCAACAAAAGGGTTCCGATTTTAGAAAAAAAGGTTAACAAGTATGTTGTCAAATAAAGGCATTTTATGAAGATTGAATTTACTAAGTTCATTAGTTTTGGCATTTTTTGACATTTTTGTTTAAATAACATGTCTTATTTTGATATAAAAATGGAGAAAAAAAGTTTGAAAGTTCCAAAGTTTAACACCAGAGAGGATAATGTCTTAATTCAAGTGATAGAGACTGAAACTAAATGGCAATGGGTACTCAAGCTTATCTCAAAAGTCGTATACTATAAAGAAACTCCAATTCAGAAAGGCACTACTTTCTTTTCCTACGATAGTTAAATTTCCTAATAAAGGAACGGTAATTGACCTTTCGGCCGATTATTTGAAATTCACACGCCTCTGAGTCATCCTGGCTTGCTCCTCTCCTCCTTCCCCAGCAAACCAATTAACAATGCAAACAAATCATTGGACCCAACAAGTCCAGAAAATTTGTAATATTACCACAAACAAAAAAAATGAGGAAAAAAGATCGAGAGACGAAACCGAAAAATGACAAACATATCTGGGTATGTATCTTTTTATGTTTGTATCTCTGTATCTGCTGGATGCATCTACTGCACGTCTCATTGTCATTAACCCCGATGAAGGTATAGGAGACCTTTCTCTCAATCTAAACTTTTGCGCCTGTGTCATCTAATTGACATTTGTTAATAGTTTTTCTTTTCAGTTTTTCTTTGGCCCAACCATAAAAGGCGTTTGTTCATGAAAATTGTCCGTAATTTTTTTTATTGCCAGCCCCATCTGGTATGTTGACTAATCATTTTCAGTTCATCGTTTTGTTATTGTTCCGATTCTTATCTGTTTTCCAAAAAGAAAAGGCCAACAGAATCTACAAAAACCAGATCGTCGACAATCGATCAGTGGCCAGGTTCAAAATGTCCAATATAATTGCTTACAATTTCAGAATTGTAAATGCAAATGGCATAATTGGAGATTTTCTGGGCCTTCACTTCGGTCAATCCATCCATCATTAATCACAAGTGATGATCGTTCCTGGGCAGTTGTCTTTCGATTGGGTTTGGGCCACGTCTTTCTAATGATTGGTCAAAGGATCAGTTTCACAGTAGCAATACACTGTTTCATAGATAAGAGATTCAGGCAATGCCAAGAACTAATTTTCATTTTAAAACTATTGTAAGGTTGCCTTATTTACACAATCTTGATGTCTTCCGCACAATGTTCTTTCAAGCACTTTTTCCGTAAAATCACAGGGTTTTCCGCTCACCAACCTGACTATTGCCATCTTGTCCTTCCATGCATTTTCAACATTTGGAGGGGGATACCCCAGAAAAATTTTCAAATTATAAAAAAAATAGGTTGTTTCTAGATTTTGATGTAGATTGATGAAGAATCAATCTAAAAATCATTTAAGGTATTCCGCTCAAGAATCGGACGAATATTGACAAAGATATGGCCATCGCAGGGGGCCATATTGACCCTCCCATGCATTTTCCACATTTTGAAGGGGATGGCCCAGGAAATTTAACAAAAAATCGAAAAAATATTTTGTTTCCAGGTTTTGATGCAGATGAATGGAGAATTTATCAAGAAATCGTTTGAGGTATTCCGCTCAAGAATCGGACGAATTTTGGCAAAGATATGGCCATCGCAGGGGGCCATATTGACCCTCCCATGCATTTTCCACATTTTGAAGGGGATCGCCCAGGAAATTTAACAAAAAATCGAAAAAATATTTTGTTTCAAGATTTTGATGCAGATTGGTGGAGAATCAATATAGAAATCGTTTAAGGTATGCCGCTCAAGAATCGGACGAATATTAACAAAGATATGGCCATCGCAGGGGGCCATATTGACCCTCCCATGCATTTTCCACATTTTGAAGGGGATCCCCCAGAAAATTTCACAAAAATCTAAAAAAAAATTTCGTTTCTAGATTTTGATGCTGATTGGTGGAAAATCGATCTAGAAATCGTTTAAGGTATGCCGCTCAAGAATCGGACGAATATTAACAAAGATATGGCCATCGCAGGGGGCCATATTGACCCTCCCATGCATTTTCCACATTTTGAAGGGGATCCCCCAGAAAATTTCACAAAAATCTAAAAAAAAATTTCGTTTCTAGATTTTGATGCAGATTGGTGGAGAATCAATATAGAAATCGTTTAAGGTATGCCGCTCAAGAATCGGAAGAAATTTGGCAAAGATATGGCCATCGCAGGGGGCCATATTGACCCTCCCATGCATTTTCCACATTTTGAAGGGGATCTCCCATAAAATTTAACAAAAAATATTAAAAATATTTTGTTTCCAGGTTTTGATGCAGATGAATGGAGAATTTATCTAGAAATCGTTTGAGGTATTCCGCTTAAGAATCAGAGGAATATTGGCAAAGATATGGCCATCGCAGGGGTCATATTGACCCTCCCATGCATTTTCCACATTTTTAAAAGGATCTCCCATAAAATTTCACAAAAAATCTTAAAAATATTTCGTACCCAGATTTTGATGCAGATTGGTGGATAATCGATCTAGAAATCGTTTAAGGTATGCCGCTTAAAAATCGGAGGAATATTGGCAAAGATGTTGTTTTGAGGGAAATGTTTTTTTCTGTGCAAGAATTCTTAATGATAGTCGAATTTTGACTTTGTACCCATCGTACACACACGAAAACGCAGCCGGAAGCAATTATTCGAAAGATACTCTCCCCACAAAGGGAATTCAAAACCCGACCCGACCCATGAGGGTAAGCCTAAGCAGCTCATAGCTCATCCTAGAATGCGGCAATCAAATCAGGCGAAAACGTGTTATCGCCTCCTTTGACTGACACCCCGGCAAATTAATGGCCTCCCACCCGGGGAAGTGCAGTTTCTCCATCCGGGAGATGCAATTGACTTTCAGGTGGCCCTCGATTTGAAATATGTAAAGCATATAAATTATGTGACAGCCCAGACTGGGCGACAAACTGTGAATGAATCAAAGGATAATCCAATTTATTTTACATTATATGCTGCTCCGACTGCAGCTGGGTGCATTGTGCCAAGACAGATACAGATACAAAGATAGAAAGATACAAAGTGCTCCTGCGCCTGCCAACTTCAAAGGTGTCAGATGTATGCAACAAGCTAACTACAGAGGCGGGGGTGGCACTTTTGAGCAATCAATACGTTTTTGTCTTTAATGTAATTTACTGCTTATAATTTGGCGTACATCCTTTCGGGAAAATGGGTACTATTAGGATAAATAATGGGATGAAGGTGTACAGGGCTTGATAGCTTTACATTTTTGACAAAACCCGTGACAAATGGCTGAAACATTTGACCCTTCTCCTTGACCCAAAATTTTAATTCCGCTGCCCACAAGCCGGTTAACAATTTTTACCCAAAAGTCTGTCATTCATCTATAAAGATTTTTTTCTATAAAACTCGTTGCATCCTTTGAGAAAGAATATTTTACGCTCAACTAATTTTCGTGAAAGAAAGAATCCAGCCAGGCATAAAGACGGTGAATCTATGCGAAATCCATACACATGTCAGTCACACTTAACCCCGCGGGTCCAAGCAGCAAAATCATCAGAAAAATCGGCGGGAGACAAGGACAAGGACCTGAATTTTGAACTAAAGCTGAGATCCTGGACCACAATCCAGATTTGCTTTGATTGCCTTGCGGCTGAATTATTATTTGGGAGTCAGCAAATGTTACTCTTACCACTTTATCTTCCTTTTTTTATAATTCAGTGTATATATATTGTTTTTTTGCGATTCTACCCAACGTTTATTATGATATTGCGGAAATGTTTTAAGGCAAAACGGAAATTTATGCACATCGCATATGTCAACAGCTCGATGGCAGGAAAAAAGATCTACTGAAGAGAAAAGAAATTTGCATATTTGCATTTCAATTTGCTGCGTCCGTGGCTGGGGTGCTCGATTTGTTCTTTGCTTTTGGATTTAATTGTCAATAAAAATTCGCCAAGCGGAAAATTTGTTGGGCAAACAAATTGAAATTGAAATGTTCAGCATAAGTCTGGGAAAAGTCTGCGAAAAAACTTGGTTATCGAAGACTTTAAGGCATGGGAATGAAACTAAAGAACCTTATTTCTGGAAGGTTAGGAATAAGCCTTGATGATAATTCTAAAACTGGAATGAAATCTTATCTCTGAAAGGGGGAGATCTCTGCATGGCTCCTGTTCTTGTAATTTTGTAATTTACATTGCAGGCTTGGAATTTACACTTGAAGGCAATTAATAATGCTGCATTAGGACAATCCATAAAGCAGACAAGCCCACTCACATCCCTGACAATTAAGCTGGATAATTAAGTTTACCGTTCATTGGCTTTGGCCCGGCACAGGCCATTCCACAGTATCGTCTCCTCAGACTTCAGTTTCTATGACAGATTACAAGAGAAGTGCTGGAATGGGGCGGGTTGTGAGTCTCCCCAGCATTCAAACATGGTTTCGCATTTCGGGGAAATGGAAATGGCAAATAGAAGCCCTAGATTTTGAGTGCATTTTCAAATCAAACGAACATTTTCAACCGAAATGCTTCCTTTTCTGTGCACTCTGTGAATGGACATGTGTCTGCATTAATCAAGAAGTGTCCATGTTTCGGAATTTTTGATGGTAGTTATAAAACATTGAACTTGCATTTGCTTCGGGGAGCTGCGTAAATGGAAAGTGATTTGATTGATACAGGTTGAATAATTACCACTAAAATTTACAATTTCTGTCGATTCTAAATATGAAGCATGAAGTTATAAGATGACAGTTGCCTTTTTCTTTTCTGATACCCTTCGAAGACAACTAATTTTACTTTAAGTCCGTATACTGTCATCAGTCATTAATGATGATGGCATTTCTAGACGCAATTAAAACCATTTCATTGCCCAAATTGAATGACTTCTGTGACACTCCAACCGATGCACCCGTTTTCCCGTCGAGGTTTTCCGGAAGTTTTGCCAAAAGCAACAACGGCGACAACATTGTCGTAAACCTGGCTGACATTAAGATAACTTTTAATCATCATAAAAAACGCAAAAAACGAGAGTGCTAGTCGCTAAAAAAAGGAGCCAAAAATCAAATCCTTCTGAATCCTGCAGGGATGTGCAACGTAAGCGGCTTTTCGTGTTGCCGCCGGTGCAGTGTTGCATGATAAAACCAAACACCCGAAAACAAACCAAAAAACCCTTGAAAACATTTCAGTAAAATACATATTTTTACATGGCGAACAAAATAAAAGAAAACGACAATATCTTTTGGGGCGGACTTACTGACTGACTCCTGATTCCCTGTTATTAAATTGTTTCGGTAGCTTTGCAGCAACCGGGCAACCGTCGAAACGGAAATGTAATGAAAATTCAATTAAAAAATGGCATTTGCCAGATTTTACTTTACGATCCTGGTTGGGTCTGGCCAGGGGCGACTCCATCGGTATGGAGTATGGAGTTCAAAAAGGCTCTGATGAGTTACAGTTTGGGGCAATTCAATGGGATTGCAAATTCATTTCAGTTGGCGGAATGGAAATGCACCAACAGATTGCTAAAGGATTCAATGGGAGACTGAAGGAAGTGGCATATAAAATTTAAGATCTGTTTAAGAGGCATTTCATTTCTTTCATTTTAAAAAATATTGTAAAATTGTTGTATTTACTAAATACTATTTAGTGAACCCTGACACACGTTTAACTTTTAATTTGCTAACTAATTGAACTATATAATGTCTGCAAGTCAAATTAATTAATAAATACATCCAATAATATTATTTGTAAATTGTCTAGATTACCGATAACCCCAACCACGTCCTAACAAAACATGTAATTTCACTTATCTGACATAATGTCAACATATCTGAAACCATGGCTACAACACAGGCATTACCCAAACCGAAAACCATTCAAATAAAATTTCACATATAAATTAAACGAAATAAAGAGAAAGATACAACATGTACGAGAATACTTATGCAGAATTACCCCTTATCGTATCGCATTGTGGCCGTGAAGAGTTGACTTGTGTAACGAATAAAAGTCACTTGATAAGCCCTATAATGCCAACCCCTTGAAAAAGGGGTGTCATGCCAAACTGCGTATGCTAATCACACGCCAAAAAAAAAAAATGAAACACCCAATCTGAATCCCATTCCCATTCCAGAATAAATCGCTTTGAACATGCTTAAGCACCAACCAACGAGCCAAAGATTTTTTCCTGCTTTCATCCTTTCTTATAGAATGTATGTGTATTTTTTTGGTTGTCTTCCTGGTTTTGTGTTGGTTTTTATGGCCTGGCGCCGCTTGAATGATTTTTATGGGTTGTGTGTCTCTGGGTAAAGGGAAAAGAGCAAACTGATTTGCATGTCTTTTTTTTTTATTTTAGAAATGCTTTCTCCATTGCGGCATTAGAGTTTTGTTTTCATACTCTATGAATGTAAGGGTTAGGATTGATTTGTGATGAGATTTGCATTTGTAAGTGGAAATAATTCAGTGATCTAGGCCTGAGAAAATCTTAAAAGATATGCAATAAAAAGACATTTATTATAATCATATATCAGAATAATTATTAAAGAGTACTCCAATTTCATATTTTAGCTTGCCAAACTCAAACATTACACTTACAGACCTTTTCTTATTTTTTTCCCCAATTTATTTGGAGTATTTTTATTCGCAAATGTGCAATAATTTACAGACAGCTACTCAAGATGTGTTTTTTACATGGTTAGTTAAGCGTTGCCTATAAATATTTGAATAAGAGTTCGAGTAACATTTAATAAGCAGTAAAAATCACTTTTCTTGAGTTTATTTTTGGGGGATAGACATCCCCAGCTCGGGGGAGCTATATCTTTAGAAGCTGAACACTCTGGTCTCTGCCTTTTTTTCAATTTCAAGAGCCATTAAAGAGTGTGCATGCAATTAAGTCGAGTGAAAATTTCATAAAGATAACAATCGACAAGAACAAGAAATAAACATGGCAGCCAGATCGGATCAGATCACCATAGACACACACAAGAGTCTGGAGTAGAAAACCTGCCCCTCCGGCTGGCTTGTCCGTCAGTCAGTCAACACTTCAAATAAAAACTTGGACCCGAGCCTACATTAATTTGCATTTAAAAACAGTTTTTAGTAGCATTAAAAACAAACATCGCCGAGGGGGACTATGCGGCCCTAAAAGAAGGGGGAGCACACTCTGCGATCGGGACTCGAGACCATTAACAAAGTGTCTCCAGATGTGTGTTCTTATTCGGAGGATCCCCTCGTCCGCCCTCTCCAGCTTCCTCCTCATCAGAGACACACGGCAGCATCATATTTAACAGAAAAAGATGAAAAGTTTATTATGATTGTGGCTGGTGTTGCCTGGCTGTTGTTATTAGCTTAAAGAAATGGTTATGGGACAAGCGCACGCCATCAAATGTCAAATGCCAACTCGCGCCCCGGTCACAGTCCGTCCGATTGTTCCGTCCTAAAGGCCGATGAGAGATGCAGCCACTACGAGGGGAGTACGTACAGTTAAGGATCCATGGGCTTAACTTGGTATTTGCAATATTACGAAAACTCTTTTTAAAAACTAATCATTTGACAACAATTATCTCTGCTTAATTGGTATCTACTTTCTAATAGGATTTATTATGGCTCCTTATTTTTCAGATTGAATTTTTAGATCAGATATGATATATATCCCCAAACCTTAATGGCTGCCCTCGAGCTATGATCTTGTCATAAAACGTTCAGAGTCATCAAAGTTGCACTTTATGCGAAAAGATCTCTGTTCGTTCTTGTAATTTGTTGTAGTTTTTTAGTTGTGGGCCTTGTTGTTGGTTGTTTGCTGTCGTTGTCGTTGTTGCACGTGTTCAGCATCATCAGCATTAGCATTAGCGGGTCTGTTGTATTAGGCGAGAACAGCCAGCCGAGGAGAAAAGATGAGACTTCTTTGCCGTTGCTGCTCTTTGCACTCGGCATAATCATAGAAATTATAGTGGCTCCGCCTGCTCATCCCCGCCTGCCCTCTTCCCTTCCGTTCCCCCCTTCCTGGCCGAATGGTGTTGGCATCGCGTCATAAGCCGATGGCTAATAGACCCCGCATGGGGTCGTCGCCTTAGTTAAAATCGTGCATCTGGTGCCCCCGAGGGAAATACTAAGACTTCTCCACAATGGAACACATCTGCTTACCATAGCAATGAGGTCCAATCAAAACGATTGGGGGAAATATAAATATAGCTTTGATAACAAACCATAAATCGTTACTAAAACAGTTAGTTGTAAGGTAGCAGCTAACGACTATATACAGCGATCATAATATTTATGGGCCTAAACGGAAGCTTATGAGATCTTAATGAAGTTTAAGCCACAGGGAAAATGGGGCTTTATAGTGCTGTTAGTAGTAGTAGTAGTACTTAATAAATTACTAAAAGTTTAATGGAGTTATAAATAGAGCTACTCTATATTTAATAATTTATTTTTATTAAATCAGTTTAATTTGGTAAGCGATCAAAAGGTTAAAGGAATAGTTCAAACCGTGGACTATTGAAATTTAACGAACAAGTTCACCTTTTTCGTGATTTACCAATCCAAGAGGTGTCGCAATGGCAAATTGATTTCTCATTTCAGTGGCTGTTCTTTTGGTTATAAAAATATATGTATCCCCACCAACCATGTCGTGTAACCGAATCCGTGATTGTCTTGTGCCATCAATCGAATGCCTTATCCCCAGAAGATCATTTATCGTGGCGGCAAACACATTTAATATGCGGCTGCCGTGACAAGTCGAGGAGCGCCTCGAGTGTTGTCACAGAAGGCATTACATGGACTTATTTTCCAGTTCGGTTTCTGGTGGCCAAGTGGCATGAAACACTTGACACTTGCCGCTGACTTGTGGCATGAGCCCTGACATGTGGGCTGCCTTGGATTTGGATGCTCCATCTACATCATCGGCTTCTGTTTCGGCTTCTTCTGCCCGGAGATCATCTTATTTCAAGATCTTTCCACGGAAAATTTGTTTGCCGCTCGCTGATTGCCTGTCGGTTGTTAGAAAAATATTATTTTCTTTATGTTTCTTCATATATTTTCATGGCGGGTCTCGAGGGGTAAGAAAAGCCGCTGCCGCTGTCAGTCAGTCGGTGCTGAAGTTCTCCTTGAGTGAAAGTTGATGTGCATGAAAAGTTTTAATTGCGCGTCGAGTTTGGCCCTGCATCTCTGGGTGGCAGGGTCGCACTTTGTTGCCTATGCTTTTTTCATCTAAAAAGTTATATATATTCTTCTGGAAGTAGGGATACTTTAGTCTCCAATAAAGATGTTAATAGTATTTCAATGATATAAATATCATGATGCTTAGTTTGGTCTTAGCTTGAGTCTAAGGCACTTAACTATTAACTGTGACTATAATTTATTATAACCTATTGTAATTTACAGTAAAGTACCATTTTTTAAATATTATATTTAATCATTTTTTATTAAGAGGTATCTTGAATGCCTCACTTAGCTTTCCCCAATCTTTTATTAAGCATAACATCCAAGCTAACATACGTTTTTTTGGGTCATCTTTTCTTCTAATAGCTCCAACGATAAGAGCAATCTTCCAAGTACACAAAAAATAAATAAAAACCAAAAAGTGAGGCAGCATCTTGGTGTCGTGTCAAATGGAGTGTGGCATGTGGCTGAAGATGTCTTTGCGGGGGATGGAAAATCGAAGGGGCACGCGCCGGGATCAGCTCCAATTAGAGCTGCGTAGGATTTTCCAAATCGTAGGTGTATCTATGGATCTACTAACTGTTGTCTTAGATACTGATCAAGGGCCTGACTTTCTTTTTGTTTTCAAGAGGACCATGACACGTGCTGTTTGGATGAGGATTTCGAGAGGTAGAAAGCCCATATAGAAAGGGTTTATAATTTCGAAATCATAAAACCAATTTAAGTCATTTGCTTAACTCATAATAATAAATGCTCTAAATTCCAAAAATTTCCCTGACCAATCACTTAAAGATCTTGACGTTGTTCATTAATTTTGGATACAAAGACATACGAGTTGGAATTCCGACTGCTTGCCAGAAAAACCATAACAAATTTATAAACTATTTCCATTCGAGTGTTGTGTTTAATTTTTTTAATGGACTTTGCCACACATTTAGGTGGAACATAAAGTGGAAATGGAGGAGAAATGCCAACACGCAGGGGAAACTTTTGATCGACTTGATGATCAGTAAACTGAGCAAGACAAAGTGAAACAACAAAGATGTGCAGGTCAAAAGCTAATAAATTACCCGAGGAACGTATCTCTTTATGGCACCTTCTACTCTTTGGGAGATTACGCATCCATCAAATGTAGATCAAGTTGTGGTGATAAAAAGATCGTTTCACATTAATTATAAGTTTTTAAAACAACATTAAAACCAGGAATGAAACCCCCAAACAACGCACATTTTGATTGAATGCATTCCGGGAACAGTTTCCATTATGTTAGGCTAATTTTGTTGTAGATCATAGATTTTTATTAAAAACTATAACCCACTCTCCCATTTTGGACCTATTTCTTGGCCTCATATTAATTGTCTTCTGGCTTGGCCCTATAAATTTCCTCGGCCCCGTCTTCGGCTTGTAATAATTTTTACGATTTCATTTTCATTTTGGTGTCGTAATTATGTCTTTCTTTGGACACTGTTTTATTTCCTAGAAATATTTCCTCTTAGCCCACTAATTGCATTTCTTAACCCAAAACTCTTTTTTTTTCGTAACAATTTCTGAGGTTTTATGTTTTAAAGTTTGGCTCTGCCATTACCTTTAAGTGGCTTTCTTTTGAGCAATAAAAATGGGGCTCGGACTTTGACAGGTTTCGGCTGATAGCCAGTGACATGTTATGGCCGAATTATCAGCCCTTTGTTAATGAGTAACTATGCTCAACCTGATGTGGAATTGAAAATCCACGTATGGGATGAGTTTTTTGTGGCATTTTTAAGCCACCAACTGTGCAAATATTTCTGCATTTTTTCCACAATTTTTACCCACAAAAAGAGTGGGTCTTTAGTAGACTATTATCCCTAGAGCATTATCTCCACAGCAATGGCAGAACAAAAAAGATTCGGGCCCAAATTGAACGCAAACTTCATTTGACGGGAAGTGCATCGGAGTACAACAAGCAAGCCCTAACGATTTCATTAAAAACGCAGTCAACTAGAAAAAAACTCAATTAATTTTTCATGTAAAAAAAAACAGACTCCCTCCATCAATGTTGTCCAATATGCAATCCGTAGAACAAATTTTTTTGTGCAAATCATTCGGCAAACAAACACAAATGTGCATAAAATGACAACAAAGCGACCAAATCGAGGGGATGCAAAGAGATGACCATCAAGTTCGGATCAAAGTAGGAAAAAATGTTTCGACTACAGTGCGTTTCATTATTGGAAACACTTTTTTAAGCAAGGAGTTGTGATATATTGCTTCAAAACATAGGATTTTGTGTATATGAACTTTTTAAAAAAAATCAATTCCTTTAGGAACTGTTGATGAACTAATACTACCATTATGAAACGCACTGTCAGTGTGCATACATCAAGGGTTTCCCCGACTGCAAAGTGCATTGATATATATATTGCACTGTCATTGCGTTGGCAACCAACAAAATATGGAGGGGTACGAAAAGAAACCCCATTGCGAGGGGTTTCTCGTATTTTTTTATGTAGTTCACCGAATTTCTGTTGTTGTTGCTGACAAAAAATTGACAGCTTGACCGCAGAACGGGTGTGTGAGTGTGGGTTGGTGGATATATTGTTATTACATTGCTGTTGCAATTGCAATTCAAGCGCAAAATCATTAATATCCTTTCGTCCTGCGGCTCGCGAATCACCAACTCAGACCCCAAAAAGTTGGCTCTGTTTTTTGTGGTTGTTGCATTCCCAGTTTCAGGCCATTTTTATGAGGCTTCCAAGGGTCCCGGGTTCATTGTTTGTCTCTCGAACTCTTGACGCACTTAATGAAGTTTTTTTTGGTGTGGAAGGAGTTGCTGGTCAGGCAGACAAAAGGTTAAAGTTGAAGAAAGTTAAACTTGAAATCTTACAAGGATTTTAAAACAAAGTTAAATTCATAAAAAGCACTGTCCAAATCCTATCCCATCCATCAAAACAATCGTCAACTATCCCCTGGAATAAATCTTATCATATAGACCGCACTGTAATTAAATTTCTGGGACTTTCACTTCCGCCCAAACACTTTCTCCCCGAAAATCCCTGTTACTTTCAACCCCCATTCTGGCATCCATCAAAGTCAGGCCAGTGATAAGGTCCTTTCCAATCCACCCACTCTGTGGCACTTGCCCCGTAATGGAAGACCCTCATTACACCTTTCAGATGCTTCTCCAGCAATTATGCTCATCCACCTAGAACATCGGGTTCGCCGATCTCGGCTCAATAGTCTAATGAAATTATCAATATCCCCGGCTCGCGTGAGTCATCGCTGTAAGGCGGCACACAGTAATCACCTACTGATGTAAATACAATATTTTCAATATAACCACTTAACGCTTAAGTCCAGCCGAAACATACAGACAGAAACCTCACAGCCCTCGTTCTGGGGGTAGCTTACCCCACAAGAACCAGAGCGAGGGTCGTCTGATAGAGTGTGGAAGCTATACTGTGGGCTGGAAACCCTCGTTGAAAGTTATTTGCCAACCCTCGCTGTTGGCTGACTATAAGCCCCTGTGTTTTGTCATTCACCCAAGTGGCATCGCCGGCATTTGACGACCACCACAACAGTATCAATGCACAAACTGTACCCGTCACCATAACCGTCATCGGTAAACTGTGTCTATCCGGGGGTTGGGGAGTGGGCTGAGCCCGCGGGCTAGGGGTGGGGGCTACAGCCAGCAACCCCCAAAAAGGCTCACGGCACAATGAGGGTTCAAGATGCCGCCGCGACTGCAAAAGCGAGGGAACTGTCATATTTGCTTGGACTCGAACCCACTGACTCACAAGTGACTGAGTGGAATGACTGAAATGTCTGAACTGAACTGGCCTGGACTGAGTTGAAGGACTGGCTGACTGACTGACTGACGGATTGACGAACTGCCAACACGTACACGTGTTCGTGGTGGTTGATGTGACTTACCAACTGACCATCTGTCGTGGATACTATTGACGAAGGTTCAAGCTTATGGAACGAAGCTTTAGCTACCCTAAGTTGGGATTATAAAAGGTGGACTACCCATTTTAAAGCTGAGATGTACAGGGTATTCAATATTCGTTGCTATACCCCATTATCCTGTCATTTCGAATGACAACTGTACTGGCACAAGTGGCATACGCTTCGCTTGGCCTTGCCTCTTTTCTACTTTGTACTTTTTTGCAGAAACAAATTCGGTTAGATTTCATTCATTCCTCCATACATAATCCCCTTTTTTTAAAAACAGTCTCCAGAAATTTGCATAACGCGCAGTGGCGGCAAACACTTGAGGAATTCCTATAGAATCTCCCCCCTTCGTATCTCACGTATTTTTTTTCGGTCGAGTCGAGTGTGTCGGCATTTCCATAGAGTTGCATTTTGCAGAAAAAAAGGAGTTTCTTTTGCTTGGAAAAAAAGGGGAATTGTCAAGGATTGGTTTGCCCAAATGCTGGGCTTAATTGTTTGGAAAGATTTGTAAGAGAAGGGTACAGCAGATCCTCTTTATGAGTTGTTATTTTTTTTGAAGATGTAGTTATGATAGGGAGGACCACTCCGACCACTTACTTTGAGACGATGTTACTTTTTGAGATGCTAGGGGATCTTTTAGGCGATTCGAGAGTTGGTTGCCAAAGAATTTTAATATTTACCCAAGAAGCACTTTAAGGGAATGCTTAAGTGATCACCTTTAAATTCCCATTCAATTAAATAATCCATTAGTCGTAATAACTCGAACAGAAAATCGTCTAAGCTGAATGGAATAGCTCATCGCTGAGGCCTAACCCTTTCTTCCCTTGATGTCGAGAAGCCTAAGCAAAGCCACTAACTAACCACAAAATCCCTTTTGTGGCAGCCTCACAATGATAGACGAACTAATTGGCAGAGTTCTGTGCAGGCTACTTACAATGACCGCCAGATCCCAGCGGAGTTCTCCGAGCTGGCTCAATAAAGAAATCATTGATGTGGCTTGGCGGAAAGGAAGGTGGGGACTCGAAATCAGTGCTGACTGTCTAAGGAAGGGTTACATTTCTAATTTAATAAAGTGTTAAATTATATAACAGTTTAAAAAATGTAGAATAATTTTTTTTATTTAGTAAAATATTTAAAAATAATAATTCCCCATTTGGCATCTCTGCCAAGAACCACTGTCCTTTGCCACATCAATAGGCCACTGCTACTGGATGCATCAACACTTCAGTGAGTGCGGCACTTGGGAGAATGGGTTGGATGGTGGTCAGCCAGGAAGTAAAACTCTTGGCACACAATGAGGAGCACTTCGTCTTTTGGTCCTCAATCCTCAGCCATCAGTCCTCCATCCTGTGCCGCCACAATAATTTCCATTTGATTGGGCAAAGAAGAGTGCGTTTCTTCATGCTTGGGCTCCGGCATTAATGTGTGGTCATCGTTTGGCCGTGTTTATTGCTCTATATGCTTGAGTGCATTCGGATATGACGATGCTGCTGCCGCTGGAGAGCTTTCTTTTTGGTCCAGCCAAAGGCTGAAATTTACATCGATTGAAGCTGAAGTTATGGCCGAAGAAGGGGCCTTTATTGGTTAAAGAGTTTCTTAAAGAGTCGAAGAGGAATTCAACGTATCAATGGGAGTTGACAATTGATAATGACAAACATCAAATGAAAGAGTCAAATGACTACCCAAAATAACCGTTAAAAAGCTAGAATTACGCAGCTAAATTCCTGAAAAAAATTTAATCTAAAATACCCCAGAGAGAGTCGAGGATAATTGCCCAGAAGGGACAAAGAAAAGGGGCCAAGAAGTGACTAAGCACCAGGTGGAAGCACGTTCTATGGTAAACTAACCCAACCCCACAGCCCAGCAATAGCCAACTAAACTATTTGCGCTAATTTCACCAATGTCAGGAGTTGAGCAGGATGCGGGTGCATTTTACATAAAAAAGGCTATTAAGCGGGCAAGGATAATGGGTAGCTGGTAAAGGGTTCCGCTTAACTTATGGCCAAGTATGCTCAACTAAGTTCCAAAGGTTATTATCATAGTTGTGCCACTTGAGGCAGCGACTAGTTTATTTAATTGGATTGGTTACAAAACTTGCGACAGCCGGTTAAATTGAGCTGAAATTCGCATAATTTCGTTTCCAGAAAAATGCAATATTTATCCCACTCGCAACTCCAATTAACTTTTCGACCCTTTCACACCTCTTTTTTGTTGGCTGGTATTACTCTTTCCTTATTGATCCGACCAATTGGCGAGGATCTGTGGTGTGTGTTTTTGGCACCCAATTATGCCCCGATATCCAAAATTCAACAACAATCAAATGTTCATCCGATCCTCGTGGTCGTTTACATCTCATTACCTGGCACTCTTTGCCTTTCACCTACTGACCATAAAGTCCGACTGACAATTGCCAATCACGGCACGCAAATATAAACCAAAAGCCAAAGAGACGAGGAAAACGTCCACAATGCCGATTCGGCCAACAGAAAAATCCACAAAAATTACCATTTTGACCGCAGACAAATTAGTGTTATTAACACTTTTTTTCTCTTCCTCCATTGGGGTATCCTGGAGTTTATATTTTGAAGGGGTATATCTCGTTTTAGTATTTAAGATTATACAAATAAAAATAAATAAACTGTACTGTTGGTCGGATCAATTAAAAACTTTCTAATTCAGTTATATGAAGTTGAGGATCTAAATTGAAAAAATATAAAAAAATAAAAAAGTTAATAAAATAGTAATTAATTTGAATTTAGTTAAGTAATGTTTTAAAAATAATATAGGTATCTCTCATTCGAATAACCTTATCTTTGCGTGTCAACTTTTTTCGAATTGGCACTGCTTTTTGGCACTGAAAGAGCATTTTTCACGCTTGGGCCACGCGCAAAGATCCGTTGCATCCATTCCCCACCCTGCCGCCTACCTCCCTCTCCCCCCTCGGCCACCCGCCCACTTTTCAGATGCAACTGCCACTGCATCGGCAGCCACGCCCCGTACCAGATTCAGATTCGGTTGCAGACCTGACCGCAGGTTTTAATATTACAAAATGTTCAGCTTCTCTTTGGCGCTGTTTGTTTGGTTTGAGTTTCGGGCCGGATTGTGGGCTCAGCTCCTGTGAAAACAAACAACAGTAATACCCGCATAATACCTGGGGTATGCCACATGCCCCCTCCACAGCATGCCGTGTCACCGACTCCATTCGCAAAAAAATCCATTAAAAATGCGTTGGGATTTTGAGTTTTTTGTTTTTATTTCAGGTTGCATTGTGGCAAGGTGTTGACTGGGTTTTATTTGGCTCTTTTTTTGGGTTAAAGGCAAACGGGTGGCTTGAAAAGTTTTCGTTAAAAGAGGTTTATAGGAAAAAAACGTAAACTAACATGCTACCACTCTTGTGACCTCTGGGACTCTTACCAAAAAAATGTTACAACCAGAATAACCAAATTTTAAAATTCAAGAAGGTGATACATTTTTCAATCTGCCCTCGCTGCCCTCCGCATTTTCTTTGCACTTTTTACATAATACTTTAATGCATTAACCGGTAGCTGCCGTTACTGTGGATATTTATACATTTTTTTTGGCCCGCTGCAATTTTCTGGTAATGACTTCGGGCGAGAGATGAATATTCCAGCATTGGCAAATCACAGCTAATTAACTTAATAAGTTTATTTTAAAGAGCGAAAAGTCCTCCGAATTACGCCTCAATTCTGGACCCAATTATAATGGATTGGCTTTCGAGTTATATACAAATTTCCAAGCCCTCTTGTTTACATTTGCTAATTGCAACTTTTTGTTCGCCCTTCGGATGTTCTCAAGTGGTTTTGTGTTCTCAACTTCCAGTTTTGATTTTGGATTTCGCACATTTCGGTTATTGTCATTTACAGAAAGCCAAACAGACGCCATGGCCAATTTGTTCTTTCGACACTTGAGCATACTTTGCATTTGACAGCAGTTTTGGGAGAGATAACAAAAGGTTAAGACTGAAACGTTTCAAGTGCTTTTGGCTTACACTAATTGCTAGAAGAGGTTATGGCCTAATGTATCTGTTTTTGAGAGGACTGGCTTTGGCATTGAAACGATGACATTGTTTGATTATGAATTTAAAAAGCTAGGATGCTAGTCTTTTTACTTTGTAGCATACTTAATGGCGTTAATTAGTCCTATCATTTAATAAAAAATAATTACTGTGGGGCCTATCTTTAAACGCTAATAGATGGACACAACAATTATTTATTTAATATTTATTTTATGAGAGGAGAGCTAGGAACATTATTTTCTAATGAAATTACTGTAATATGAAATCATTACGAGTTCGTTTGAAGTTCAAGAACCCTTCAAAGTTTCCTTAGCTCATAGTCTCCCTCCAAGTTTAGCTTCACCTATCTGGATTCATAGACATATAGGTGTATATACTTACCATCAGCTAGCGCCAGTTAATTGCCAGAGAAAACCCAAGAAACCAGAACCCATAACCCAAAGGCCGGCCAAGGCAATCTCCGACAGTGGCGACACCGAGTGTCTGCACTCGGTCCCCTCCAGTCTGCGGTTAATCATGCATCGTCTCCACTCCTTACCATATGTTAATGGAGAGGAGAGAACTCTTGGGTGTACTTTTCTTAATTTACCGACAAATTTCGGGCCTCAATTTTGTCCAATTTACTTGCCGTGATTTGCAGCAATTTTTGGGTAAAGTGTCTAAGAAGGTTCTAATGCTCCGAAGTCATCCTCTCTGCTAATGCATTTCTGTTTTCTTTGCTTTGTTTTCCTTGGTAGGCTCGTATCGCTCGGTGGCGATAAAGAAAATTG
The DNA here is from genome assembly GCA_035045925.1 of Drosophila atripex. Taxonomy (NCBI): domain Eukaryota; kingdom Metazoa; phylum Arthropoda; class Insecta; order Diptera; family Drosophilidae; genus Drosophila; species Drosophila atripex. The sequence goes on along the minus strand of JAWNOP010000012.1, from coordinate 10,056,109 downwards.
TTTATAATGAGGCTCTTCTGTGGTCAATGCTCAATTGAGTTTTCTCTAATTGGCCAGGCCACTGGACTTACGCTAAGAAGCCAACTAGGCAACTGGGAAATTTCTTTGTGGCTCTTAAAAGTGGTTTCCACCTAATGATTTTCCTTAAGGCTAATGCCCAACTAATTGAGTAATTTTTGTGTGACTGCCGGCTATCAATCATTCGTCCCTTCGATGGCCAGGCTATCTAACGCCAACTCGTTTAGCAAGTTTCCGGTTTCCTTGACTTCCTTGGATTTCTTAACCCTTTTCCGTCGTCCCAACTGGCTCTGGGCATTGCGAATTTCCCAAAAGACGCCCAACTTTACGCTTTATTGTTACAAATTTGGCTTGGCATGTCCTTTATCCTGTTTACAGCTGGACCATGGAAATTCCCTTTCAATTCCTTGGGGTCGTCTTGTTTTCTTTGGCTTCTGGGACATGGACAATCAATCATTTCCCTGACTTATTCACTGGCTTCCTGGCTTGTCCTTTTATCGGAACATCGGTAAATAAATGTGACTATAAATCGAAAAATTATAAACGCTTAGCAGTGACCACCGTTTGACCATTTGACCATCATTTACTAAATCCACCCTCGATAAAAGGTGTAGATTTTATATAAACGAATTAAGAATACACTGAAATTGAATTAGCAAAGGGACTTTGGGTCAAACAATGATTATTTGGTAGCGTTAAGAAGGATGAAACTTAAATATTTTAATTAATTTTTAGAGCAATGTGGGCTTAATTGTTAACTAAGCTTGACATATTTTATCTATAAAGAAGTATTTTCTAGGTATTTCCAGATGTCTTACATATTCTATCCAACTTTTCTGCTAGTTTTCTGAGCAACTTACTAAACCTTAATCCAATCCAATTCCCTTTAGATCAGAGCTTCCCATTCAATTGATAAAGTAAAGATAAACTCTTTTTTTTTTGTTTTTGTTTTCAGAGGAAGGCGAAAAACAGTTCTTAAATTTATGCATTTATTTTGACAGGCGGCATGATTTATTGACCGTAAGTAATTTGTACTGTCCCCGGCAGAAGAGAGCGAAAAAACCTGTGAGTGGACGGAACCACCCCACAAGCTTTTCTTTATTCTTAAAAATTTATTTGCATTGACGCATTTGTAACCGCAACGAATTTGTTTGTAATAAAAATGTAAATGTTAATGTCCATCGGATGCTACTTCAAGACGAGTTTTTGTTTTTGTCCGAACCACAAGTTGACCAAGAAAAAAGTTCGTCCAGAAACGAGTTGGACAACGAAATGAAATATGACCGCAAACTGACACTCGAGGATGGAAAAAGGATTGGGATTGGTTTCGATTGGGGTTGGAGTTGGCATTGGAATGGGGGCTGCTCTAACTGGACAAGGGAACCCGTAACCCTTTTGGGTCAGGGATTGCGTGGCCAAGTGGTTTGGCAGGTTGCAGAGGTTGCTTGACCCACTTGGACGGAATAAGAGGATCCCCTCCACCTTGGCAGACACTTTATAAATGCGATGTTCATATATCATCGAGGTTTATTTGATTTATATCTGATAAATGTAAATGTGAATGATTCAAATTGGCAAGCACTGGATTGGATTAGCGATAATGTTTGTCCTTAGCTTGCCAATTAAAGTAATGGAAAAGATCGTACCATTAGAGCTCTACAATCATCTAATAACGATAAAAAACCATTTCAGTTCATTTGGTTTGCTCTCAACACATTTCCCCGTATACATGCCAATTAAAACGCTGCTGGGGAGCATTTTGTTTCCCCTGTTGGAGTCTAATTTAAAAATCACCTCATTCAGAGCACGTTTCCCCCATTTTCTCGGCCACCTTTTCATTATCTCCGAAACTACCTCAAGTGGGCGTCCCAGAATAAAATTCACTTCAATTTTTTCCCCTTTGCCGGCTGACTGCCACAAGTTGAAAATCATTTGGCAAGGTGACGCCTTTTTATTGCTCCATCTGTTGTTAAATATAGAACTTTGGAAAAAAGTGAGAAATATCTTAGGGGAGTCGAATAAAGTGCAACAAATTTTGAAAAAGAACCGCCGAGAGACAAGGGAAGCCATGAGGTGCCGAGTCCACAAATGACTTATTAGAGTTTCTTATCCAGATTTTCCACTGAAATATGTTAATTATTAATTGCCCTCGTATTTTGGGGTGTTTTTTACCATAAATTTCGAGTCTCAAGTGTTGACAATTGAAAATCTACAAATAAATCTTGACAAAAAAACGCTCACTTGAAAAATGGGCTGCCTATTTATACGAGTAAGTGAAAACAAATCAAGGCTAATGCCAAATAAATTTATATGCCTCCTAATGGGGAAACCGCACCCATTTAATTACCATTCCACCGGAAACTAGGCGAAAAAACCGATAAATTAGAGAAACTTTCCCGCTAGCCACGAAAAACTATCAAAGTCTACTTAATAAACAAATTTTCACATAAAATTACGATACAGGACGAGGAGGCGAAGGAAGGTGCCGTGGAGTGGCGGAGTGGTGGAAAATAAAATACTCTGGGTAGAATTTATGGTCAGGAGTGGCTTAACTGCCGAGGATACAGCCACATATTGCCGATAAGGCGGCGAGGGTGTAGTGCCCATAAAAACCGGAAGATAAACTGCCTGGGAACAGACCAAAGGTGGGCAAGTAATAATTATATTTTTATTAGACATTTATTGCCGCCCGCTACCACAAACATTTTAATCAAATTATTTGAAATTGAACATGCCTTGGCTCTGTTCACTGCCCACCGAAACGAATCTCTATCTCTCCGGAAACAAAGCACTTTTATTGAAGAAACAATCAAGAGATCCCCAATATAGTCTGTTTTGTTTTGTTTTTCGTTTTTGCGTTTCAAATTGAATGTAATTCAATATGGCCAGAATAGAGAAGAATAGGTAAAGGAATCTCTGGCAGCCAAACAATAATGAGCAAGTCAGCGAGACGGCTAGATAAACCCACACACACCACACACAGCAAAAGTAAATAAATAAATCGGCCTGCTAATTAAAGGCAAAAGGCGAAGAAGCCGGCGGACACCCCTGACTATGGCGGCATGTGTTTGAAGCACTAACCGAAAAATAAGAGCACATCCCATCGAGCCAAAAGAATTGGTCGGGGAGAAGTCAGCACTTTGTAGCTGAATGCCCAACAAAAATACAAGAATTCAATTGAAGGAAAGCGACACACCAAATGACACGACATGAGTGCGGCAAACAGGAAGGGAAGCAGCCGGTTAGGTGATTTGGATATCACCGAAAGCGGAATTCCCTTTCCAAAAATACTTTTCTAATAGATCTGGAAAAAAATGAATAGGTGATTTATTATCGAGGGTTTCTGTAAATTAACTTTTTCAAAAGGTTATTTATTCTAGTGTTCCAGATAGATTTAGCATTGTCTTATAATATATTATTTGTAACAGAACTAAAGGTTTACTGTTGACTAATTTAAAAATAATTAAGTAATATTATTTTATAGAGGGTCTACATTTCCCTATCCGTGTATTGCCGAAACAATTCAGCTATTCCAACATAGGAGAGCATAGAACCGAATCGGACGGGACCCCCTGGTGCGTTTTTATATAGAAAAAGTTTACTTTGATGTGTGTGTGATGGGGATTGGGTTAAAGATTGGGGTCTCGATGCACGGGATTGCATGTTTCAGTAACATGCCACATTGAAAGGGGGGGAATTCAACTCACGGGACTGGGGACTGGAGACTGGGTGCTGGGGACTGGGGACTGGGAGCTGGGGACTGGCAAGTGTTAAACTGCATGTGTGTGACTGTGACTTTGGATAGAAATTACATTCGACTCCGTCTCAAAATCAGGTGGTGACAGGAGCAGCGAATCCGGACTCGAGGACATCTCCAGTCTGCGTCTAGTGGATATTACCTTACACAATCGTCTGACAACTGACAAATGCAATCGGAGCCGAAGAGCAGTCACGGAGCTCTTCATATCTGTCGGAAAATTGCATTATATCAAAGCATTTTTGTGGCCATCTCGGCAAGCACAAAGAAATCCCATTGCCCCATGAAATGGATTGCTCGAATAAGCTTTGACAGCCTTGTCAATATGTAAATTGTTCTGTTTTCGTCGTCGAGGCAGTTACACGCACGATTTCCCCAAGAATCTTCTTCTGTGGATTCTGTCATCTGGCGCTGAAGCTCAAGTTCAAGTGAATCCGTTGTCATTTTGATTGGCTTTTTATTTTATTTCATTCTCATCGCTGACTTGTCTGGGCTTCAAACACTTTAAGCCTTTTAATGGCAATTTATGTACTCGTTTAAAAAGTTTTATGGAATGACACTTGAACAGATTCGATAATGCCAATGTCAAAGTCAATGCCAAAAGACATTCGGCGCCAAGAATTCATAAATTCAAGTTTATGGTTTCCATAAGGTCAAGATTCACACATTTCGGTTTTATTGATTACATAAACTACATACGTCGAAAATAATCTTAGGGAAGTGATCTCTTCTTGAGTGATACTTCCAAGAATAAGCAACCACACACTTCTTCTGCTTAGCTTAGCCCTTTGATCCAAAACAAAAAGTGCACTCATTTGTAAAGTCCATGAATAGCGAAGGGAAGCTGAGGAGACATGAGATCACATCGCACGCACATGAAAATATAAATTAATCAAAGCAAATTGCGCATAAAAACCGACCAAGCCTGTACCGAAGGATTAATCATCCTAATACCTGAAAGCCCAAACAAAAAACTTGAAATTCGTCTTGCCACTTCACACAAGACACAAAAGGTGCAAGAATGGTCAAGGTGTTGACTGTCTGGCCGCTGAGGGGAAGGGCTACAAAATGGCAATTAATTGAAACATGAATTATTAACGCCACCCATTGTCCATTGTCCATTCCCCGTGACATGACCAAGGTAAATTTCAACGGATGCTGCATCTTCCCAACTGACTGACTGTCGGGCTGAGTGATGTTTCTGAAACTTTTGATGTTGATTTTTGGCTGCTTTTGTTCCTGATTTATATGGAAAACTTCATTAATCTTACCGAATCGTTTTGAGCATCTTTGTCCCTCTTTTTTCTTTTGTCAAAAGCATTGAAAACTTGAACAAGTTTTGTAGAAAATTCAAATTTGGTTGCATCTTCTGGACTTTACATGATTAATTAACAAATTATTCATTGCAATGTCAGGATCTGGAATGGGAAGCTTTGATGGATCGTGAGAAATTATAGGTAAAAAATATTATCTAAAATTGTATATAACTGTAAAGAATCCTACGAAGTAATCACAGGCCATGTTCAAAATTCATTTCCTGATTTCCGCCATAGTTTCTATATACGAGAATAAACATTTGGTTGGCCCCTTGATCATAAATCATACGATCCATAGACCGAAGCAGGCACCCATGTGGATCATGATCGAAACATGGGCTGGCTAAGGAATCAATTGGGATCCTCGGTTGTTGATTGGAATTTGTAAAGTCACAAAACCATGGCTGACACTTAATTATGGGACGCAGGCGGCGAAGCGTGCCCGCACAGGAGACCCTTCGGGATCCCTCGATTCTGTCCCGTTCATAAATCTTGACAAAAGTGTTCGAATCCCCCAATCACTTCAAGGGTGCCAAGAGTGACACGCGCCTCTTGTCACTGAAAAATTGCTCTAAATGTTGGCACAACTATTCAAATTAATTGATTTAATGCCTGGCCTCGCACATCCCCTTCCCAGTAGTGGCATTATTAATGAAGACTTGAGAGATGTTCCTAATTAGAAAACCAGACGAAGTAGGAAGCTTCCTACTTTCTCCATGCCGGAGTATTAAAATTTCCATTTTTCTTGGGATAATTTTGGACATTTCAAGCATTAGGAGCTGTCTTCGTGGAACATATATTTTAATAATCTACCAGATGGACTCAATGGCGTTGCTTTTTATGGTGTTTTTTATTTAATGCCACCTGTCGCAGTCAAGAGTTGAAGTAATTTTATTTTCATTGCCACTTTCCTGGCTGGCAATTAAGGTAAAGCGCATTAAAGCGAATCTACGGCAGCTTAATTTCGTGTATTAAGATTTTATGACGGAAGCTCGGAGAGTACGAGGTCGTTTTTGTTAGTCGCAGTCTGTGCATAAACTAAGCTCCGTTTGGAAGGTGTCTCGGATTAGCTGCCGGATAATCAGACCATGAGGAGCCACCGATACTTTCCGTCACATCCACTTCCCATTCTTCCCTTCCTTGGTTCTTCAGTCATTCAATCAACGCAGACGAGCAAGCTGGGACAGGTGAAGTCACTCATTCCACCCACTCAGTAAACGTGGCCAAGAACTTGGGCCACTGCGAAGCAAGATTCTCTAAGATGCTGACAGGCCAATGAAAAATGCATCTTGCCCTCTGGCAATCGGAAAGCGATGATGATGTGGACGAGAATGACGGTCCAGAAGCGAAATGCGCGCCATTAGGTGGCAATTGCGCATAAAAGTCACGGAGAGGAGGACCATGCCTTGCAGAAAGGATATCGAAAATTTAGTCAGCGACACTGATCAGCCAATATTAAATAATGTTGTAAAATGCGAAACATTGAACCGAATCGGTTCTGGCTGTCATGGCTAAATAAATAAATAAAATGAAATTAAGTTTGTCTGCTGGGGCATTCGACTTGCCAGTGACGTGCACAAAAGGTGAAATGAAATGAAACGACGTCGTCGATGAGGACAATAAAAAATCGCAGCTCATTTGAGCTTTTTCTGATTCCCCGGGCATTTCTTTGGCGGTTCAATCGCGTGTTGGCTTTGGCATTGTATCGAGTTAATTTATTGATGACAGACGCACGATAAAAACCAAAAATGTGAATTGTCATTAGAAGTCATAAACGTGATTGACGGAGACAGTGGTAATCTAAGCGCAGCGATTAGACTGGCGGGTATAATGAACTTTTTTTGTGGCTTCGCATTGCATTAGTCGTGCTTTGTTTAATCCGATTTTATTGGATTGAGTTAGGGAATTTTCGAAATTAGCTTTAAGCAAATACAACTAGTTACTAACAGATTAAGTATACGCCAGGTGGCCAAGGGCGCAGCAATACATAACCCATTTATGGCCAACCCCTTTTCTGTTCCAAATGCTATTGAAGTATCCCGGACAAGGACATTATTCCAACTCATTTAGCCCAAAGGGCCATTCAGAGCCCCTGTTCTCAAAAAGTGCAACTTAATTAAATCAAAACTCAGCCATAAAATTACAATTAATGAACCAAAAATAACAACGAAAACCGCAAAAAAAAAGGGAACATGGCAAAGCGCAAAAACGAGAAAAACGAAAACCTTAACCCCTTCAAAAAAATTTGGCATGTAAATTTTCTGGAATAAATCTTAGGCGGGACAAGGAGTCTCGGCGAACAGGACCAGTGTACATTAAATTAAATTGCTCAACAGTTTGTAATGCGGCACATTAGTGTCAGGCGATGACAAGGACGAAACCAAAGGGTTAGATGGCGACGGCATTAACACGTTGTTGTGTCCTGGGAACGGGCCGAAAATAATTTGAAAATTTATAGGCACAGGACACAGTTGGTCCAGCAACCGGATAAGGACTGCGATGATGACCCACCACCATCACCGACATGGGACAGTTTTTCCAAAGATTTATCTCAGGGCACTGGGAATGAGCATAATTAGTGGTGGCGAGTTCGGTTCGTGGGGAAAAACTCCATTTACATGCAATTTGTTGCGTTTAAATGCCTTTTATATGCAAATATATGCTGGTCAGCTGGACAGGATGCGGAGATACTGACACCGAAAATTCCCTTTTACGATTTTTAATGAGCCTTCTATGCTGGATGCTTTTTTTTAAGAATATGATTGATGCAATACTTGGGATGCTGAGACTGCGACTGTGAAATTTGAATATTTATGACCAACGGTCATGTATATATGGTGCGGAAATTTTTATGATCTTGTTGCATGAAATTATTTATTTGTCTTTTCTTTTTGGAGGATATCTTTCTTCTGAAACTTGTTTTCTTAGGCAGACGAAATTCATAAAATTATTATCTTTTAAAGGACATCATTATGCGACGGAAGAATATGCAAATGTGGTTTTTATTTAATTTTAGACGTTCCTGTTTTTCCATTAAAAGGCTATATTGGTTTCATGAGAAAATAGGGAGTCTGTGAAATATGCAAGTCCTAACCAATTAATGCGTTTTTATTCCAATTTCCTCTTGACAATTTTTGTCAAGCAAATATTTATTATTAGAGTCAGCAGCTAGAAAGTTAGTAATTAATCAAATTATCCACACTTCCTGCGGGCTTCCTTTGAGCCAGAAACCCAGCCAAGCATAAGACATCCGACTGTCGCATCGTCAAATGCATTTGATGAAAAGAAATGAGGAAAAACTAATTACAGACACTTTCTGCCCCAGCTACCCACAACAATCCTTTTTGGGAAGCTAATCACAAAAACGTGACGTCATTCGCCACGCCTCTATTATGATTTTTATTAATGATTCATGTGTAGGGCATTATGGTAATATATTTTTATAGCAATTTGTCGAGGAGACGACAAAGTGCGAAAGTTGCCGTGAACTCGGCTACTCTGTGTTAATCCGCACATTTAATTGAAATTGTCTGCCAAACTCCGGCCCCGGAGGCCAAAATGCGGGTCCCAGAAGTCAAAGTGGTGGGTTAATGCCAACAAGATCTCTCTGGTAGCCCTGGGCCTCGTCAAATCTTATAGATATTAATGATGTTTGGACACACAACCGAATTACGAAACGATTAATTATATGATTTATCCCCAAATTGGTTTTTTTTTCGCGTGACTCTACGCCCTGGGTTCAGTTTGCGGTTCGATGGGGTTAAGCTTAAGATAACTGTTTATCTACCCGCATAACTCCCCGAAAATGTTGCTTGTTCCTTGTTTTCCATTTTTTACTGAAACATGTATATTTCTTCGTTTTAATTATGAAAATACTGGGGAGTGCTCTGATGGTTTTTGTTTGTTTTTAAAAGGAAGAAATATTATATTGAAAATAATAAAAGGGAATCATAAACCTATAAACCAAATCTAAATGTTTCCAGATATCTAAAATTCTTTACGTGACTTTCCAACTTTCCAAAAAAACAGAAACATTTAGCAATCTGCAACCCCCAGTAACTAGTTATTTTTGTAATATTCCTTTCGATCTATGGTGTTTTTTATGACCCGCTGTGTTTGCCCCCATAACTCAGGATTTATCTGAGGAAAACAATCTGTGGCAATAACTCTTAGGCCTGATATAATGTACCTCAAATGTTTTATTCGTGTTTGTCAAAGAACCTTTTCATTTTTTCCATGTCTGCCTAAGCAGCACTTTTGGCGCAGCTTTGTTTCGTTTAGAGTCTCTTTTTAGCAATTGCCAAAATATGGCATAATATTAGAGCCCACTTATTGACTTAATGGGCATCTTGATAGGAAATATTTGATATATGGCTGAATCAGATTTCTCAAAACCGCGGGGATGGGGAAAAGTTTGGCGTAAGATTTCGGGGTAGTTTCCCCGGTCAGGTTTCCACTAATTAAAAGTGCGGAAAAAGGCTTCTGCTTTTGTGACATCAACAAGATCATTAATAAGGATATGTATCTGATTTTTTGGATTCTTTTTTTGTGTCCTAATATTGCGTTGCAGGGAAATTCGGTTCTCATGGTTGGCGGCAATACAAATATTTATATAAGACACAACTTTTGTTGCCAATTCGTTGGGCTGACGAAGTGAACAAAAGGGTTAATGAGTTCAAGCAGCTACTTAGACGACCTGATTAATGATCGGCTGGGAGCTGCCAACACATGTATGCAAAATACTAAAGACTCTGAGACGAACTTTGCATAAAATCATTAATTAAATCACATACACACACAAAGGATCTGCCAAAGAGAGCGAAAAAATATGTAAATTTCACAAGCAAATGGCGAAAAAAAAAATCAAATCCCGTCGTAGAGAAAAATTCACATAATTCCCAATTATAAATTCATTGAAATGACATTTGGGCCTGGGAGATCTCTCACCTTCAACACCCCATCATCAGTCACCTCACCTCAGCCTTGACAGGGGAATTAATGATTCTACCCCCCTGGATAACCACCCAAAGGGTAATGTCACCCAAAGTAACGAAACAAGAAAAAAATAATACTTAAATATAATAAATGTTTGTTTTTGCCCAGCTCTATGCAAATGATTGGCTCACACTCAATTAACTTTGTTGTCAATCAAATGCAAATATTGTGGTTCCTTGGAAAAACTTCCAATTGCAATTTGTTTTGCTTTTTTTAGAAGTCTCTGCTGGTATTGTGGTTCATTAGAATTGCTCAATTATTCCATCAATATGCATTTGTTGTTAATCGAATTTTTTCAGCCGGCAACATATAACGTTCCGTTTCATGAATATTTAAGTGCAATTCGGCGATTCGGGTTGCATGGATGGCAAAAGTTTGCAGGAGGGACAGGATGTGGAGAAATGTTTGTAATTTTCCTGGGAAAGTTCAGTTAGCGTGACGTCTTTGCATTACATCCTTCAAGAAAATAGAATTTGCATAAAGAATGTTTAATTTTTGGGACATCAACTATTACAGCTAAGCCATTTATATATGCAAACTTTGCTTGTAAATGGGTTTTCAAGAGTTAAAGAAATAAATTTGATTTAATGTTATATATATTTAACCTTAATATTTATAAAACAATTCGCAACATTGTCGGGCAATTTAAAAACAATGTTTAAAACATATCGTTTTCAATCAAACCTTTAAAATTTACCAACCACTCCTACCTCAAAACTTCGTACTCAATATATCCTTCACCAGAAACTCACACTCCCTAATTCACCTCAACCAGGATGATCAATCAAAATCTGAATTTTAATGTTATGCGGTGCATGAAACCCTAACAACAGGAACCAGAATAACCATATCCTGTGTGTAACAAAAGCCAAGGAAAAAGGAAAACAAAAGTGTAAAAGAATTTCCATCGCGACACAGGGGTGTGGTCTGCTGGCATTTTTCTAACCCCTTTTTCTACGAAAGGCAAAATATTTGGTGAATTACAAAAAAAAGTATAAAGAAGAAAGCATGGGAGAGTGATGTGAAAGGGCGAATCGACTGGTAACCAGTAGCTGCCGCAGGAAAATAGTAAAAATTGTAAAAATCCTATTAAGCATTTCCGGGACGAAACTCCTGTTCAGCTTTTGCTTTTGACACTTTTCTGTTGTACCCATTGATTCTATATGATTGTGAGGTATTTCTGTTGGAATGTCAAGGTTTTGAATAGGTTTTTTAAATTATAAAAACAAAAACAATTTTAAATTTTGTATGCTTTTCTTGAAACGTCTTCCTAATACTTACATTTTATACAATTTTTAATGGGTAAATTTTAATTTAAACATTCACTTTCCTTACGTCTCCCTCTATACATTTTGGTGGGTGTACGCTGATTTTTTTGGTGCGAAGGATACTGGCTTAAATGTCTAATTTAAATGCATGTGCTTTTAACAGTCGCAGACAGAGATTGATGATTGTTTTTGGAGTGTTCTTTGTGCCGCAAATAATTGCTTACAAATTTTGCGGCACAGATTTTCCTCATTAAATGTATGATGTATGTGAAGTGTAGGAGAGCAAGGACTTTCCAGCAGGTGCTGGCTTTCCCTTCATAAATCTAACCCCCAAAGATACGAAACACATAACCAACTCCTTCACATGTGTGGCAGGAACAAAAGGAACTCCACATATGATGTCATCTAATCTATTTTCATGTTGAATTTATGATCTTTAACAAATCTAGTTAGGCATGCTCACTTAACAGAAAATGAAAAACTTGACTACTATCTGTGCCGTTCATTGTGCATTTGAGGTGCATAGAATTTTAAAAGCATTTATCGTAAATTTTGATCGAATCGGAAGGGACACTTTGTCCACTTGGCCAACCCTTAACCACACACACGCACATCCTGTTCCGTCCTCTTGGCACTAACCAAGCAAACAATATAATGTACTGATTAGGAAGGAAAAACAATAAATGGACCCATGTCCTTTGTTGCGGAGGCAGATGAATAAATGGATGAATGCCACGTTAGATGAATGGTCTGGCCAACGGATGTCATTAGGGATCATTTAAAGTGACCCTTGGCCGGGCGATGGATAACAAGTGGCCATCAAGGGGATTGATTCGAATTTGAAATACCTCTGTATTTATAAAAACTTCTGTATCATGAAGGTAATTTTATGTTCACGCATCTCACAGCCCTCTCCAAAGAGTAGACAGATATTGAAAACCCCATAAACGGAAGTCCTTCATGCCGCCAACAAAAATTTATCACCTAAAGGAGAGGGGGAAACTACAATTGGTTGTGCCTCTGCAAAAGGGTCACTCCATTGTCGCTCCAAATAAATATGTCAAAATCAAAGTAGAGAACGAAATCGAAATCGAAATCGAAACCACCGCCAACGCAATGACAATGATCCTTTCAGGCCTGTAAAGTCCCAAAATTAGTTCCACCCAATTGAGTCTCACCAAACGCCATTTCTCTTCGAATTTCGGTGGCATGTAGCGAGTTTAACGTTGCACGCTTATTAGTCAGGTAGAGCAGCACAAATCAGGCTGTAAATCGAGGGTCAACCATGCCAGGATTCCTTTAAAAAGGGTTAGCTGCTTACTCTTAGGCTTGTGGCGTAAAAAACTAACAAAATTAAGTTATTTAAAAATGCACTTATCAAACACTGAAAATAAATAAAACGTCTTATATTATATTTTATTAATTGGCATGATTAGTTAGCACATTTGTAATTTGAGGGACTGAGAAACTTAGAACTTGAAGCATACATTTGGGGGCAAGCTTTCCTTGCATGGTCAGAGATTACTTTTCGAATCGATACTATAAAACCGCCAAGCACAGAAACTAATTAAATTAGATTTTTATACTTTAAATTTTGGCATAAACTAAAGTTACAAAATCGACCCCAAGGAGCAGTCTCACTTTTTCAGGAGAGCCATGCTGGCCTTCACGATGTTGCGGGACGAGATGCCGAACATGTCGAGCAATACGGCGGGAGGCCCGGACCTGGGCACAGTGGGCACATACAGATGTTTGACAATAAAATTTCGTTGGTCAGCCACGGCGCTGAGCACCGCCTCTCCCAGTCCGCCCTGCTGGTAGTGATCCTCCACGACAAGGATCCTTCCGCCGCACAGTTTTCCGTGTTTAATGATCAGCCTGACATCGAGTGGCTTCACTGTAAAGGGATCCAGCACCCGGGCAGTGACGCAGTCCTCCTCCAGTTGCTCGGCAGCCTCCAGGCACTCGTACAGCGTGACCCCCGCCCCAATGAGTAGCAACTCGTCGGAGGGCTTCTGTCGCACTATTTTGGCCAAGCCCACGACGAACTTCTCGTCGTTGTTGTAGATCACAGTGGTGCACGGATAGGTGGTGCGTATGAAACAGACACCCTGGGTATTGGCCGCCAGCTCCACTGCCCTTTCCGCGCTCACAGCATCCGTGGGATAAAAAACTGTGCTGCCGGGAATACTGCGGAACATGGCTATGTCCTCCAGGCCCATTTGCGAGGGTCCGTCCTCTCCGATGCTGCAACCGCAATGGGAGCCGACAAAATTCACATTCGTATGGGAGATGGCGCCCATGCGGATCTGGTCGAAGGCGCGGGTGAAGAACGCGGCATGTGTGGATGCAAAAGCCACAGTGCGTCGCCGGCAGGTAGCGCCCAATGCCACGCCCACCAAATTTTGCTGGGCTATGAAGCACTCTATGAACCGCTCCGGAAAGGCATTCCTAAACTTATCCGCATATGTGGCGTTCTTAGTGTCTCCGTCGAGGGCAATTACCCGGCAATTGTTGGCTCCAATCTTGGACAGAGCGGAGCCATAGGCCTCGCGAGTGGAGACCGAATCTCCTAGCTGATAATTGGGCGGAGCACACATCATTATATTGGTAATTTCGACCTCCGGGGCGCGGCCACACTTTCCTATCTTCTTGGGCAGCAAACGAGCATTGGGATTGGATATCATCGACTTGGATTATAAGAAAATATGTAGTATTCGGCATTGCTGTTGTTTCAAAACCTACCTGGAGGCGCTTTATTACACCCGTGGCCTTTGATCCCAGGATCTGTCCGTGCATCTCGTCGCAGCCCTCGACGCCCTGGAAGTCCTTGCCCTTGATGGTCCTGGCCAGCAGAGCCGTGGGCCTGTCCGGGGTGTTGGCCGCATTGTAGAAGGCCTTGATGAGTTCGTCGAAGTCGTGGCCGTTCAGAACCAAAGCATGAAAGCCAAAGGCCTCCAGCCTCTCCCGTATGGCCTCCATTTCCGCGAATACGTCCACGACTCCCAGCTTGTTCACGTCGACTATCACACAGAGGTTGTCCAGACAATAGTGGGCGGCAAAGTGCAATGACTCCCACACACTTCCCTCGGACATTTCGCCATCGCCGATGATCACATAGGTGCGGTACTCGGCCTTGTCCAGATACTTGCCAACATACGCCATCCCGGCTGCCACTGCAAGGCCCTGTCCCAGGGAACCTGTGCCCACGTCGATGAAGTTCAGCCGCGGCGTGGGATGACCCTCCAGGTCGCTGTCCACCTTCCGCAGATTGCGTAGCTCCTCGATCGGAAACAGGCCGGCCTCCGCCCAGGCGGCGTACAAAATGGGAGCGGCGTGGCCCTTGGAGAGCACCAGGCGGTCACTGGACGGATCTCGGGGGTGCTTCAGGCTCAGTCTCATCTGGTGGAAGAACAGCACCACCATGATCTCGGCCAGCGAGGCGCACGAGGTCGGGTGGCCGGAGTTGGCTGCCTGGGTGGAGGTGACCGAGTGGATCCGCAGCTTCTGGGCCATGTCCCTCATGGTCTCCAACACTTTCTTCTCTAACTTTGGGGACGACATTTGGTTTTCTACTCCAACTTCCAAATTTACAAAATTTTTGAGTATTCAGGAAAAGGGGAGTCCTGTACTTGTTTGTTTCCTATCTGAAGAATAGAAATACTATTTTACGATTGCTAGCCACCCTATTTTCTAGAGCCTCCCTTCTTATCCTCAAAAAACTTTCCCACACACATAAAAAACCTTTAATTTTTTACTGTTTTCTTTTCTTTTTTATTAATTGCTGCAAATTTATGGCAAATTGAGTGCGTCATAACATCCACTCCGCCGAAATCAATCAAAACACTGGGAATTCCCATACAAATCAACGGCAATAAATATTTTGAAAGAAGCGGCTCAAAACAGTAAAAGGTAAGATTCCCTCCCAGAAATACAATAAAAATTGCAGTGTGAATTTTGCGGATAAAAAGTGCAGTGGGCACAACAAAAAAGAGGTAAATTTTAGAGGAAATGCAGGACTACAACCCCTAGGAACCAATAAATGCCCATCAATGAAGCAACAAGAGGCCGAAACCTCGCCCCGGTGCAGTTTTGAAAACAGTTTAAATTTGATTTGGGTGCGAATTGGAATTCGCTGGAGGGGTTGCATTGGATATTAACCCTTTGCCGCTGTCCGAGCGCTAAATAAATCATTTCTCTTCGATTAATTCGCTTGCTGACATGTGCACACTCACATGTCCCGACTGAGGAGGGGTTTACTTTTAAGTTTTTTTTACCCTGTTTTGAAGAGGGGTTATGCGACCGCTACTCATGTCAAATTTTGGCTTTTTGCTCCGCTTTGTAGTGGCATGGAAAATTGTCCATGCCCGTGCAGTCATAAGTTATAAATTAGTTAAGTTCCTTTCGAGCACTTTAAAGTCACCCGAGGGTTGGCTTCATAAAAAAAGGGTTTCCCCGTCTATCCGATCCGATCCGACCCGATCCGATCCCTTTCCCTTTTCCGCGCCATTGGACTCGCTTACCCATGCGCGTCTTTTGAAATTTTTAAGTGCATTGATTAATTTTTATTTTGATCGCTTCGAAATCAATATTGTTTGCAAATTTCTTGTAAATACCCGACCGAAGACACAGGCCCGGCAGTTGGTGTGTGTAATTTGTCGTCATTTGTAACGCCCAGACATTCCCTGATGATATCCCTGATGTAAGCCATTAAGCAAGGGGTTCATATGTGCATATATCCTTTGGAAGAGTTAAGAATTTATGTAGTGGAAATATCTTAAAAAGTTTATTGAAAACTGACTGCCGTGAGAAAGATGGTTAGGAGTTTTATTAATAAAATATATGGGTTTATATTTAGCCTACATTCTTTTTAATTATTCTGGATTATAGCTAGATAGTTCCAATTAGCATACTTTCCTTTTCTAATTTCGTAGTGAGTGGCGGGGAAAATCGAATACCGATTCGGGATAAATGTTCCCAGGCTAAGCAGCTATCGACAGGCATTGAAATTTGACTAAGTGGAAACGATTGACCTATGTCCAAGCACATTTATTGAATAGTAGGATTTGCATGGGACCGATCTCCACAGCCTCCGTTCATCCCCCTGCCTTTGATCTGATGGCGACGCGTGTCCTGTTTGCCGATCCCAATTAGTTACACCCTTCAGATGTCAGGCGGTATCGATGAGGAGACAACAAATCAATTTGCATGGAGGATAACTAATAACTTTCGCCCGGGGTGACATAATTGTGTGAGGACCAGCTTGACCAGCCGGCAGTCCGCACATCATAACTCATAATAATGAAGTGAGAATGCCTCTGCCTGGCTTCTACCCTGGACATAATCGGCTTTCAATCCAAACAAAAGGACGTGGCCTCAGAAGTCACGTGCGTGCCTTCCAGCCCGTGGCCCTTTCTTTTCGGAGTGAAAGTCCTGACCGGCAAATTTGTTACGCTTTGATTTCATGTCCTTTCTTCGATGTGAAAGGAAATCGCGGCGACGGTGATCCCTTTTCGCTTTCCGCTCCTGTTTGTTGTCTTGTCTGAGTGCCTACCTACTTGGAATCGTGCCCTTGATTAAATTATATAGCTTTATCCCCGAGGAGGAAGTGAGCCGCTCTCGTGACTGGGATAATTCTCTAGTATTCTTGTTTGGATTGAGATGTTGGCTTGGAAAAGGGTTAATTTATAAGACTACCAACTACTTTGTGTCTTAAAAGTTGCTTTTTTTGGACAAAATATTTATATAATTATTGGGCATTTAGATCTCAAACACCTCAAGTGATAAATAGAAGTCAATGCCCACCATCTGTTCAAACTCAACCGGGGGGTATTGGTAATCTCCACCAGACGCCCAACTGTTGTGACGCTGTTGGTGTCTAATGATTGGCCAACTACCATAAAAAGGTGGCACTGATTTAATGGGAGCCCGGTGGTCTTGGTTTTCCGAGTTCCTCGCTATCCTCACCCCACGCCAATACTCTCCTTATGTCCGTCTCTATTTTCAATTTTGTTAATGACCCAAAAGTGGCGTAAAGCAATTTCAACCAAGCCAGAGTCTCGCACACAAGACAAATAATAGCTCAGCAGGACATTGACAACAACACCCGGGAATTGGGCACTTGGAAAAATAGTTTGAATAGTTTTGGCTTGAATTGAAGTTTAGTTTGAATATTTTTAATTCCATAGTATTGAAGGTAAAAACAAATGAAGAGTTTTAGGAGTGGAGGAATATCTTAAAATTCATTTAGTAGTCCTGCTTGAAACCTAAAGTATTTCTTCCAATGTACCTGTTGGTAGTGGAATCGAAAAACAGAAACCAGACTGTCGACCTGAAATTGACTGCCGCTGATGGTCACTGGCCAAAATACCGATAATGAAGCGCAATTGTGTTCAAATCGCTGGCCAGAACCAAATTCCACTTCGGCCAATTAATCATATTCGGAGACTGAAGGAGTTACATTTTGAAGGCACTTCGTTTTTCTACAAATTTAAGGTGTTGCCTCGTAAAAATAAATCATTGAAATCGGGAAATTCTTTGGCGTTTTGTTTGTGAACCCAAGACAACCTCCTGTGGTTTTGTGGGTGTTGACACACGTTTTTTGAGTTTAGCCTTTTCAATTGGTAGTACGGAGTATAGAGCTCGGGCAATGAATCATGAGATTAATGAACATGCAGTCAGTAAATGTCAATCCGAAAGAATCCAAAGAAGGCTTTGCTTAACTTCGCTTCAGCTTGGTCTTTAACATCAAACAATTAACTGGTCGGCCGGGCTTTCTTTGTCGGCACTTTGATATTTGATTTGACTCTTTTCCTGGACGTGCCAAGTGGATATGTTCTAGCCATCCCCCACCGTCTTGGCCATCTTCGTTTGTGGTCATATTGCGTTTCACTTTCGCTCCACTTTCAGGCTCTTCGCATTTGGGGGCGTTTGTTTGCCTGGCCCTTTTCCACTTTTGCCACTTTGCCCCCGGCCACTTTTGCAGCCTTTTCCGCTTTAGTTTTGCCCAGAAAACTGGGTCACTGATGTCTCCCATTTGTTTACTCTATGCGAGGGTTCCTTCTCGGGTTAGTGTACTTTACGGCTAAAATCAATAGACTGGCTCACTGTAATTAGCTTTGACTTAAAGTGCATGCCATGCGAAGTTCAGGTTCTGGGTGGGTGGAACTCGGTCTGAGTCACTTTGGTCAGAGTCTATTGTTATTACAATGAGGGGTTAATGCCGTTGAATAGCTATTTCTTAGTGAAAGAACATTATCATTTAATATTTTTAAAATACATTATTTTTTATTAGCTTTAAAATCTTGCCAAAAAGCGATATTTTCCCCAACTCTTTGTCTTCGATACTTGCTCTCTCAGCTTGGTGCTTTGATTATAGAATTAAAAAACAAAAAATAATTTAATATAATAATTTAATTTATTGTATGCTCAATTACTTACTGTGGTTTCCGCTTGGGGTGCTGTTAGATACATTAGGACTGACCATAGCCACTCCTTGAGTCTGCTGATAGGCACCCGATAAAGGAGGCATATCGAAGTTATAAGGACCGGAATAACTAGAAAAGAAATAAGAAATGTATTACAATTGCTGTAAGTCAAGGAAGGATAAATCCCACCCCATGTGACTCGGAGGAAAGGAGCCCGCATCCATTTCGTAGCCACCTCCCATGCCATAGACCTGACCTCCGGTGCTCATCTCGGCCAGTCCAGCGGTTCCAGCTGGACTGTAGCCGGGACAGGTTTCGAGGGACAAGCCGATGCCCATGCCGTTGGGGAAGTGGTTGAAATGGTTGCCCTCTGTGGAGTAGGGCTTGTAATCCGATGAGTATACTGTTTGGGTCTGCAGGCTGTCATTCGCGAACCCCCCACTGGCCCCAAGGAAACTCGAAGCAGGCATCGACATACTCGATGCTGGCATCGACATCGATTGTGGAAAGTATGGTTGTGCATCTGAAAAACAAGGGAAATAATTTAAAATACATAAAAGCAGTATCAAAACAATCAATACTAGAACTGGAATAAAACTGTTGAGCACCCATGGGAGAACCAAACGCGTGAGCCCCAAGAGGAGAACTAAATGCTTGCGGTATTCCTTGGAAGCTAGGAGCTTGTGGGGCTTCTAAAAAGTACATTAGATTAATAAAATATTTGACTAAAATACAAATAATGAAAAACCTTGATTGTTGCTTTCAAACACATGTTGAGATCCTAAAAAAAAACATATTAAAAATTAAGCATTTCGATTAAAACTTATGCCATACCTGGATTGGCGCCGCCATGCAAATGTGGAGGAGCTACTTATATTGGATTTAAAAATAAAAGTTAATTAACAATTAGCAAGAGAAAACAACTCCAAATTACCTTGACTGGGATTAACGTAAAAAGGCTGCGCACCTTGGCCATAGTTATTAAAATAGGGCTGAGATTGAGCATTGACTTGGGCGAAGGTCTGCTGAAGTCCTGTTTTAAAAATAAATTTTCAAAAAATATTTAGCAAGTTATTTAGCAAGCTAGTTTTCCGTTGTTACCTTGCTGGGCCGTAGCATAACATTGCTGAACACTCTGCTGGTATTTCCGCATAAAACTCTCCACATCATAGCCCTCGGTAGTACCCTGAGTACCCTGAGTGGGAGGACCAGCAGCCGCAGTATTATTCCCACCTTCTCCAGTATATTGGGCACCTGCCCCGTTTTGGGATTGATTCATTCCCATGGTTGGAATGCCCGTCGGGTACATCCCATTTCTGGGATAAACGTAGTAGGACATTCCAGTTGTGGGGTCCACACTCATGCCCCAGTTCATTGGCGGCTGGCCCTGGTACGCATTCTGCTGTTGGTAGGAGTACTCGGTCGGCGGCTGCTCAGTTGGCGGCATGGGGCAGCAACAGCATCCCGATGCCAGAGAGCAACTTTGTGCCTCCGCGCTCGCCGGTGGAGCGGCGGGCGCCGCACATACTGTGGGCTGATTCACGATCGTCTCAGTGGAGGCCGAGCTACATTCCGGCAGGGATGGCCCGTAGCTGTAGTATCCTCCGTCCTGGGTGATCTCTACCGCAGAAGTAACAGTCTCACTCACAGCCTGTTCTTGTGCAACAGCTGCTTGCCAGCTGCAGGAGGGCTGGCAAGCTGGAGCTGAGGGAAAAGGATATCAAGGATTGCAATTTACATTTCTTCAATAGCTCCCACTCACTTAAGGTGTAGTTACTGTAATTCATAGCTTGGCTTGGCTCTTGCTTCCCTTGACCCGATTCGATGCGAAAATGTGAGCTGAGGAACGAAAAAAATCAGCAAATGCTGGAATAAACCAAATACTCTGGAGTCCAACTCACTAGCGCAGACTCATATCCTTCAGGAAGGTCGTGAAATCACTTTCTGCTTTAGTGTCACCTTTTTTGGCCTCTGAGCTTGACAATGAACTGGAACAAGTGGCCGATGAACTCGATTTGGCCTTTTGCTGATCGGTGTCACAATTCTCGACAGCCACTGTCTGGAAACCTAGTTGCTGGGCACTCTTGGACTTGTAGGTTTTGTGGACATCGTCAAAGCTCTCGATCGAATTCAGTATCCTCCTGTTCTCCTCATCCTCCGGATCGTCACTCAAGGAACCGGCATTATCCTCGTTGTTACCCGAAGGGGTCATTATGGTTCTCAATTCGAAATCCTCGAGCCAAGTGACACACAAGGTGTCTAGCTCATACTTAAAAATTTTTTAAAATTCAATACGATTCGTTGACGTCAGAATTTGGTTGCTTCGCTTCGATTCAAATCAAATAGCAAGCAATTAATAAACCCATTATTCTTTGCCCCATAACAACCTGTGACTCGCTGGCATTTCCCAGCCATTCGCAGTTCCCACCTAGCTATCTCGGATCTCCGATCAGTTCAACATGTGTGCTACCAATTTAAGCAAATTATCCAGAAATATGTTATCATAAACTGTCTCCTTCGCGAGCATAATTGCAGGCGCGAAATGGAATTCGAAAGACAAAGCCGGGCGAATTATCCAGGACCGATCCAGGACACGCGACTGGCAATATAAGAGCATTTGCATACCCTATAATTTCCCCCTCGCTTATCAACGCCAACAAATCAAGCCACACGAGAACCACACGCGAAAAAAAGGACAGCCAAGGACCCTAATTTCCAGGACGCTTATTGTCATGTCACGACAATTAAACAAAATTTTTTCGAGCCCTGGTTCCAGTGCGCTTTTAAGCGATTTAAATTAAGATAGGCGGCAAATTAGCGACCCGAAATGTTTGCATAATTATTATTTGACTGGCGAACTTATCGGACACTCCTGATCGCTCGCCGCCACAGATGTTACACTTTTTTCGCTCCCGGGGTTAAATGGGCTGCTTTTTTTTCCCGCTAAAGGATTCGTTAAAGGGTAAACCCCCGGTATCAGCGACCCCGATGACTTGGCCAATCTAGCCACGGACCGAGATCTGCGGTTAAGCGTAACCTTTGGGTTTTAACCCTTTCTGACCGAAGTGTGCCTGGCATGACACACCAGGAAAATTCCCAGAGTGCTCGCGTTGAGGTGGAAAGTGTTTTCCCTTTTCAAGGTGACATATTGGTTTTCCCCGATAAAGATCACTAAATGTTTGCTTCCTCCTCCTCGTCCTTTTTTTTGTGAGGGAACGGGTGTCCTTTGCCATTTGGCTGCTCAAAGGGTTAAGTATGGTAGAAGGTCAAAGACACCAAGGGGAAATTGTAACTGGAAACCAGTTAGTTCCATTTTAATGTTTTGATAACATTACCATGTCCCTTTTACCATCTGAAATTTTTAAAAATAACAAGACAATTGCATAACTTTTTTTTTTATAAAATTGTATTTATTTTTTCTTATTTGCCTTATATAAAAAAGATTCAATTGCTTACAAATGTTTAAATTTTACATTTGATTAATTTATGTTTAGTTTAATTTGCAATGCCAAAGAGGAAATAATATTGTAATTTTGCTAAAATCATTAATAAATTATAACTCGAAATTTTGTTTATTCTTTATTTTTATCAAAATGGCGTAATTAATGTTTTTTTTTTTGCTTAATTCTGTAATTTTTCTTTGTGGTTCGGCGGTTCTTTTGTATTTCATTTTCTGTAGCTAGATTATTGACACTTTGTATTTTCTTATTTTTTGTAAACATATAAAATTGTTGTTTGCTTAAAATCTATTTTGTACAATTGAGTTGTTGTCCTTTGTTGTTCTGGCTTATTCTGGCTGCATTTCTTGGTTCTGTACTGAAGTTCTGTATTTGTAAGTTTACTTTTTAATTACCATACATGTTAATAGGTGAAATGCTAAAATTTGACAATTAGTTTTTACTTGAATACGATATTTGTGGATTTACTCATATGTATAGACACTGATTAGGTTTATGATAATTATAAATATTTACTTAGTCGTCTCTTGCTCGGATCTCGAAAAGAATGCTGAACCAACCGGGAAACCATTGCTTGCAAAACTAAACATTTTCTCCACTGAACTGAAAACGGAAAATTTGACACCCAAAAAAGTAACCAACAATCAATATCACTTTCAGCAAGTCGATGACAAATTTTGAATTTTCCTCTTTATCTCTCAAAAATAGTTTTAAAAATATTTTTCTTATTTTCTTGTTTGGAAATATCCACTTTTTTACAAAAACCTTTCCGTTCATGTCCATACCCAAAAAAGAAATCACAATGCGCTTTGATTGAGCCTGCCTTTCCATGAAAATTTCTCGACTTTTCATTACTCCCAAAAATTGAAATGGAACCCAAATTTAGTTTCCTTTGGAGGGGGCATCGGTCACGTCCTCATCGTCCTGACTCTGGCTGCCGCTGCTAATCTCGAAGGATATTTGAATGACCGTCGGCCGTCGCTGGCTGGAATTGTAGCTGTAGATTCTGAGGGCGTAGCAGAAGATTTGGGCCAGAAGATCCCAGCAACCGAACTCGGACATCGTCATGGCACCCTGCTGTCTTCCCAGAGGCACCGAAATGTTGGCACGAAAGTGAGGACGCTGTTGCTGTTGCTGCCGGTGTTGTTGCTGCTGCTGTTGCGTCTGTTGCGGTTGCTGTGGTGCAGCAGCAGGTGTTGCTGATGTCCTTTGATCCTGGGCACTTTGTTGATTGCTTCTGGCCAGCAACTGGGCCTGATCGGGTATGTAATAGGCAATGGCCATTGTTGATATTTTATGCAAAATATTTTTATATTTTAATTTTATTTTATTTATTTTTTTTTGTATTTTTATAAAAATTGTTCTTGGCTTGGAATCACTATTTTCACTTTGATTTGCTTCAAGTCTTTAGTTCTCTGTTCAAGCACTTAATGAATTTTCTCTGACTCATTTGGCGGGAAAACGTACGAGGAAAACTTGTCGCTTTTTGGGAGACGAACTTTCCGGGCTGTGCGTTTTTCGCTTCCGCTTGTTATTCAATGTTCTCTGGTTGAGGCTTCAGCATGGACTGACTGCAAATATCCTTGCCGCAGTCACATTTATAAAATAGCTGCCAGCTCTCTGTTCCTGTAGGAAGCGCGACCTCTCTCTCGTTCGGTGTTCCACCACCCCACGGTGTGCGCGTTGTGTGTGTGCTTTGTTTATGCCAACAACCAACCAATTGAACCACCAACCACAGGCCTCACACCACCGCCGAATCGCCACCACCGCCACAGCCACCGGGAGTGCCACCCCAAAAACACGGCTGCCTTTGTTACCTTTGCTCCGGATTCTCGAGGGGGAAGCAGTCCTCCCGAGAGAGAGCGCGAGAGAGACCCGGAAAATGCGAGAGAAAATGGGGAAAACGTGTTACGTAGTGGTCTTACGTTGAATCCAACGTAAGCTCACGTTTTCGAGGGGTGGTTCGCTTTCGAATTTGAACTCCAGGGGCTGACTTTGGTTTACTTGGTGTTGTCAGAGGGGAAATCCGCTTCAAGTTTTTCTTTTCGAAATTCGAACTTGGTTTTGGTTCGTTTTCTGGGTTCTGGGCCCATGAATCAACAATTGTTTCCCAGAAATGTCCTTGATTTACATGGAAAATTAACTAGAAATGGTAATAGATAAGTGTTTTTTTCACAAGAATTGAACTCGAAAAGTATACTTTATAATGTGAATATGGTTGGGTTAAAATATGCCTTTCTAAGGTCCTCAGTGTAGAACATGGCTCAACAAGAAACCTTCAACTCTCTAACCTTAAACAAGGATCTTTATAGTGTTACCTTAACCAACTTATGTCGGGAATATTCCCCCCGAAACAACCTTAAACTTGACCAAAGCTAAGGACTCCCCCACGACGTGACCTTCAATTTAAATCACTCCTATTGTAGCTCCCGCTGACGACAATTTTAGCCTTGAAATGTGTTTGATTCCACAGCTTTTTAGCTCCCCTTTTTGCTCGGAAGACTGCAGCTCATCCATTACGATAAGCTGTTCCGGGATAGTTTGTGAAACAATGCAGTGGCAGGAGCTTCCAATGTTCTAAAGGGATAAAAACTAGACATTTTTTTATATGTATAGGAAATAAAAGTAATTTCTTTATTGAGGTTTAGTTAGTTTATTATAAGTTTATCTTATTTTAATCTTATTTATTTAATTATAATTAAATATTATTTAATTAATTTTCACATTATATTAATTAAATGAATATAGAGAACCCCCTTCCACCGACTTCTCTGATCTCATGCTCAATAAATGCCATAAAAGTTGTAACATTTTAGAAAAGGACTCGTAGGGGGCAAAATGTAGAATGCCAATTGAGCATATTTCCTCCACCCTCTTGTCAGTGATTGGGGAGAGCTCTAACAAAGTTTCAAGGCCACGGCCAAGGATAAAGAGCTGCCATTTGTGAGTGCTCCTCTGCAGGACTCCTACCGGCAAAAGCTTTTTCCTCACTCGATTTGCCTCAAGGTCACGCCGGCCGGCATTTGTTGCCATGCTTTTCCCATCTCCCATATCCTTTTCATTTTTTTTTCAGCTTTTCCTCTCCCTTTTTGTGCGTGCGACCTTGAGAGTTTAGGGAGCGCAGCTCCTCCAAGAAAATATGGGTGGCTCCGGGCGAGCTCTTGACACAGTTGACAGCACGTGCTCTTTACAATCAGTTGTATTTGTTTGTTTGGGTGTGTAAGTGTATGCCAAGCTCAAGGTCGCGGGATATCGATTTGCCCAACTGGGAGGGTCTGTGCGTGTGGTTCCCAAAAAAAGTTGCCAGGAATGGATGGATATTTTCGCCGTTGGCAGTTAATGAGGTGGAAAGTCTTTAAAAACGAAAATTAGGGAGATCTGCAAGCAGTTTTTAATAGTGAAGTTCCTTTATAATTGTTCAGGATTGGATAACGAATTTTAAAAATATAAAAAGTAAGTTTAATACCTATTCGCTTTATAAATATGATTGGCAATCATACCTGCTAGCTAACTCATCCAGCAACATATATTCCCCGGAGTATATCATGACAGATGTTAATACATTAATTCCGCATTCACCTTGTCCATCGTCCGTGAATCATTTTAGCCCAACCCAATATCACCATTGATAATTTCTGATGGAGATTTTCATTTAGCAATATGCAGACATAGTAATCATCGTCAAGAAATATCATCTCGGAGGAAACTCTCCCCTAACCCTTGTGCCAGTACGAACAATATGTTAGCATCACTTAAACCCCAACGAGTCTTTTTCCCGGACACATACCCAAAGAGTCCCAGTTGGGTATGTGTGTGTGTAACTACTTAAGCCTCATCATACGCGTTTTAATGCCCATCATCGGCCAATATCCAGAGGCCCGTCATTATGTCCCCCTGAAAGGACCTCTGCGCGGCTCTCAACACAGCCCTGCAGTCCGGTCTGTGCAATTATTTCATGCATTGTTCAAGGATTGCTCGCAGAAATTTTCTTTTTGCACAATGTGAAAGGGCCAAAGTGTTGTCAGGGGATTTCCAGCCAGCCCATAGACAATGAGGTCCAGAGAAAGAGAGAACTGGAACGGAAACGGCAACAATGCCCGAGCTGCGAGTTCTGTTCTGTAAACAATTGACCATGCACTTGAAGAAAAATATGTTATCCATGCTTAAAAAAATATTATTTTATAGGTCTTACCCAAAGTAATAGCAATAGTATAGACTATAACAGCTACATAAAATGTTTTTTATAAATAATAAAAATTTTGTACAAGTGCATGGATGGGTTTTGTTGGTTCTGCAGGATTACGCACCGGTTTACAAGATGTGGCCGGGCTCTTAATGATTTCCACTTATGGATTGCAGACATCATCATCGCCGGCCGAGGATTGAGCAAAGTGCATTGAAGGCTTACATCACAAGTGCCGGTTCGTGTGTCTGTTCTTTTGCTAATCTATATGTAAATTTTCGCACAACAACCGAGACGGCTGAAGCCCCAAATCGAAGTGATAAATACCCTAGAACGACTCCCGTATCTCCACCCACACATGACGTCATGCCAAGTGTTTGACAAATGGCTTAAAAGGGCTAAGACAAAAAAGCAAGGCAATGTATAGGAGGGGTGTGGGAAAAGCTGACAACATACTAAAAACTTGACAAAGTGTGCTGGCAAGTGTCAGGCCCAGGATCAGCAAAAAGACTTGCAGGAGGCAAAGGAACAAGGACCAGGACCCAAACGTCCTTTGCATATGTGTCGAGCAAAGTGTAAGTGTGCGTAAAAGATAAATAATCATGTGATATCATCTGAGGCGTTGGAGCGGGTGTCTACCACTGGCTTTTTAGCCCAGTCACCGACGCCAAAAATTAATTTCATACATTTTAAAATTTCATTTTATTTCGCTTTGCACGAACGCGCAGCGTCTTCAAGCAGACAATGATACTCCACCCCGGACGGAGGGCAGAAAATCTGGTGGAAAAGTCACCCCATACCCCTCGGCCATGTGTGGTGTCCTCATTTGGCTTTTGTTTTTCCTTGGCGCGTCCTTTTTTCACACTTGTCACTTGCATTTTTGACATTTCAGTTAGCACACGGACGGGCTGAGGGGGCGTCCGCAAGAAGAGTGATGACTGCGCGAAGAAAAGGACAATGGCAGGATGTGGATGGGGCTTTAAAGCAGGGCTGGGGATCCTGCCAGAGGCGGTAGATGTCAGTTCCTTAATTAATTATGTGTACTTGTATGCACAATTGCACTGACAGTTGCTGTAAGCTGCACCACTGGAATGGTGTTCAAAATTTAAAGAAGGATTCGGGAATGTAAGAATTATTCCACAAAATTCAGTACCCAGTCTCATGAATGAAAAAGTTTTTATAGCTTTTTGATTAGTTTCTGACCCGACAGGACCCGACCCGTGTTCTTCCCTGGAGAAGTCTACTTCAATTAAAGAAGACACGCGGAGCTGCATATTGAAATGTCCTGGACAAGTCCTCCTGGGGATTAAGAAATCAAGGAAGCTGGAGAGCAAAGAAGGGGTAGATGGACGACACCCGACAAAAGTTAAATTGCAGGTATTTAAGCATTTTATACAAAATTCATCATCATCATCTGGCGGCGCTGGAGGAGTTAATGAAGAAGCGCCTTCCACCTTAACCCCTGGC
Source organism: Drosophila atripex (assembly GCA_035045925.1). Lineage (NCBI taxonomy): Eukaryota > Metazoa > Arthropoda > Insecta > Diptera > Drosophilidae > Drosophila > Drosophila atripex. Next base: position 10,028,220 of record JAWNOP010000012.1, on the reverse strand, counting down.
TGGCTGAGCACTTTCATGTGCATTATTTAGCACCGTGAAGAAGTTCATAACTGCGCTGCGCTCGTGAATTGTAATTTTTCTTTCAGCGCTTTCATTACTTCATCACTCGGAGCCGCGGAGGAAAAGTTTTTCGCATCGGTCTGCGAGCCATTTATTATGCCATGAAATGGGAGCCAGGGAAAGGGGTTTCAAGGAGTGCTGACTGACTCCCATCCAGCTACTTCACTTTTATTATTTTCAAGTTAATGTTCATTTATGCTGGTTACACCTCGACTTTTCGAGCTTTTGTTTAATTAGACGGTGTGGATTTTATTTAGACGGAACACGGAGACGGCAGACGGAAGACTCCATCAGCTTTTAGCATTAGAAACTTACCCACCCAGGTTGTTTGCTTTTAATTGCGGAAAATGGCAGAGGAAATTCGCTAAAGAGATAAATTGGGAGTTGTTGGTTTTCATGGCTGTTTTTCATGGCGAGGTGGTGGCAGCGAAATGTAATAGCAGCGATTTACTATCAGTTTTCAATTAAGGTGTATGCATATTTTAAAAGCTTTCTAATTAGTATTTTTTGATAGAGGATATTTAATATTTGGCATAGGTTTAAGTTCAATCCTACTCACATTACAGATGAACAATGCCAAACAGACAAAGCAATGCAACGTGACAACCGAAAAAGAACACTGACATAAACATAAAATTTTATGTTAATGGCCGATGATGAAAAGTCCAACGAAATGGCAACGGCTGTGACAAATAAATAATTACCATAAACAGCAGGCTTCCATGGGAGGCTCCAGCTCCAGCTCCAGCTCCAACTCCAACATTTTACCATTTTCGCAGTTCCGCAGGATTCACAGGTTTATGCAGTTAATGTCATTTTGGCATTTATCAAATGAATCTGGACCTACACCGGACGGGTGTAGGAGTTGATATTGTTGGTGGACGTGTTGTAATTACGTGTTCTCACAGCTCCTGGCTGCCACTCGATGTTAATTCAAATTTACGTTAATGGAAAATCATTACGCACAAATGTGTAAAGTGCACTTTTCTCCCCCCCAATATGTCAACTCTTTGAAACTGCTTTTGTCTCTGTTTGTGTATCCTTTGGGTTGGTCCTTTTTAATGCGTTTTTCCTTGATTCGGCCGAATGAGACTCTGTGACTCAGATTTTAATGAGTTGCAAGTGCAATCAGAGGAGACTGACACAACTTCGGGCTGATAAGCTGAAAAAGGCCGGCCGTCTCATTTGTGATTACACTGAGGGAGAAAATTAAATCAGACATTTCTTAAAGTCAGCTTTAAGTATCTGGCGCATCAGTTAAAAAGTTTAATCCACTCGATACCCCAGGAATGTCTCCTTAAGCCGGGTATCTCTGGTGGTATATAAACTTAACCCTGCTAAACTAACTCGACAGCTCACGTATCCCATTCCGGGAAATGAAGAACGGAACGGAAGACCCGCCGAAATAGTTGACTTGTAAAATTTTACAACGCTTCCTTTCCGTCAGGTCTTAAAGGTTTTAGTGGCTAAGCCACCCCGGAGGATTTTGGCCAACTGCACCTTTCGTTGCTTGTGGCTTATGCCATTTAATATGCATTTTGTGTTATATTTAATATGCACACAGAACGAGAGACAGCCAAGGAAACTGGCAACAAGAAGCCAACTCAAATTGCAGCTCTTTGCTCGTCTTGGCCATAATGGGCTTTTGGGAATACGTTGGATATTCGGTTGGCAGATGTGTCGATTCCTCTCCGTTGCATTTTGGCATTTCACTTTGGGGCATTGTTACATGGGAATTTCTTGGCTCATTAGGAGATGCCGGTGCACCAGGTTGGCCCATCAAATTGCTTGCAAATTGCCTGGAAATTGGTCCCCAGTACAGTCCGGGGCTGTACAGTCAGCTCCCCCGAAAGCGAATTGAAGGTCCGTAATGAAGCAATCGAAACGGGACACTCACCTCACACCAGCCTTATAAAAACCATAATAACCCTTCTTTAAGACGGCAAAACGCCCTTAATCAGCACAGCGGGCAGTTGGCATCGGAATCAAGATGGAACAACTACCCCAAGCATAAATCTATTGTCCTAGGTCATTCAACCTCAGCGCCGAGTAACCTCAACCTCATTCCCGTCTTTATGTCCTCATCCCCATCAGCCTCAACCTTCAGAATTCTGAATCCAGAAGCTGCAATCTTGAAAACGCATGCGAAATGCCATTCTGCGTTTTTTTTTTCTATTTTCATACTCTACTCTAGAGTGGAGAAGGGTACATAGATTTGGTCAGAAAATGTGTTACATAAAATAAAAGACTAAAAAGTTTTATTAGAAATGTTTTTAGATATTGTAAAGATATTGTAAAATAAGATATTATATTTAAAAAAATAAGTATTTTCAATATATGTCCAGCTGTGTATAAAAGCAAAGCTTTCAACTATAAAAGCTATTTATAATTTTTTGGCAGCTTTATTTTTTTAACAACAAAAAAAGGGTATGTTGCATTCCAAATAATAAACAATTTCTACTGTTTTTATTTTATATCCGCTATGAGAAGTAGCATAAAATGAGCAGAGCTGGCGAGAAAAAAAGGGAATGGGGTCAGGAAACTTTACTCGGCTGCATAAAATCAAATAAGCTAGGGGAGGAGAAGTGCCACCGAGTTGTGGCGTAAGCATAAAATATATTTTTATGTCACGTTTTTAATGACATTTGTTGCATTTTGCACTCGGCGGGAAAGACGACTGGGGCGCATTGAAATGCTATCCCGCCCCATTTTGGCATTACCCCCATTTCCACCCCACCCCAGAGCCACACCCTCTTTTGTGCGTAGGCGTTTGACCGTATGTGCGAAGAAAAAAACACGTACAAAATAAGTGCCGAGTCGAAGAAAAGAAAAAGTTTTCCTGAAACTGAAACAAACGGGTAAATGCCTTTGGCGAAGGCTGTGAAAACCGGAGGAGAGTCGAGCAACAGGCTGGGCTGTCAGTTTGACAGGCACTCGTTGATTGCAAAAGCGCCACTGACAGCTGTCATTCGCACGGACTTTTGTACGCTTTTAGCCAAAACCAAGGAGAGGGAAGCCGACTGAAAAAAGTGCAGGAAAAAGAAAATCCATTCAAAGCAAGGTGCAGTGGCACGGCGGGATAAAGTTGCTAATAGGCTTTTATACAAAGAGGTAAATGGCTTTTAGCGAAAAAGGGTAAAATGGCTACAAAAATTCAAGAGAACTTATGGACAAGCTAAAGGTAAAAAAGGAAAGACTTTCGTGGATAAGGTTTTGACTTGACGTGATCTCGATTGACTAACATGACCAAATTTGATGAATTATTGGAGAAATTGGATGTCCACAAGACAAGCACAGAATATTTTGTAAAAGACGAAGCCAAAAACTCAAATAATGATGACAAATTAAGAGATAAAAGCAACAGAGATAAAGCCATTAAAAATATATTCCGATAAGTAGTTATCAAGCTATAAGTATTTACCATCACGAAAATATAACACTTGGTTTTTTTTTGGCCAAAATCCAATCTTTTGACTTACTTTTTAACGAATATTTTAACTATTTCGTAAACGATGAAAAAACGGAATACCAATTATGAATCAGAGAACTTTTTCCCTTCGATATGCATCAAAAGATTGTAAAAATCGTAAAATTAAATTTTGACTCATTTTTTGGTCAAAATCCTGATGTTACCCCTTAGAAAAAGTTCGAAAATTGGGTCAAAAATTTTGTAGCCAGGTTTTGAATAAAAGTGAATGTACTTGGAGATCTAAGATCGGGATGGTATAGCATTTTTTGATCCCTCAAGTATTAGCTACGTTACAGACATTTTTCCAACACGAAAAGCTAAAAATTGGAACACTATTCTCTAATATTTTTTTTGGCCAAAATGTAAACTTTTCACTCACTTTCTAGCGAATATTTTAACTATTTCGTAACCGATGCAAAAACGGAATACCAATTATGAATCAGAGAACTTTTCCACTTCGATCGGCATCCAAAAATTGTAAACATCGTAAGAATAAATTTTGGCTCATTTTTTGGTCAAAATCCTGATGTTACCCCTTAGAAAAAATTCGAAAATTGGATAAAAAATTTTGTGGCCAGGTTTTGATTGAAAGTGAATGTACTCGGTGCTCTAAGATCGGGAAGGTATAACATTCCAGAATCTTACAGGAATTAGCCGAGTTATACAGATTTTTCCTTTAAGAAAATTCAAAAATGGGTACTATCTATTTTAATTTGGCCAAATTCCAAGTTTTTTAATTGCTTTTGAATGTCTGAGCCTTTTAAATCTGAAGCCTAATACGCTTCGATCTGCATAAAAAATTAGGAAATACAAACAATAAAAATGTATCCCAATTTTTGACCAAAATTATGGTGCCAAGTTTTGGCCAAAAATGTCGATACTCGAAGAAATGTGATGGGAAAGCCAAAGCATTCGTCAATTAGATTGTTATTTGCCACGTTATGACCAATTTATGACCAGTGTTGGAAAGCCTCCTTGACCAAGTTAAGACAATAGGCTTGCAAATATAGTAACTTTTGAGACGGATAGCTTAAATAGGTAAAATTTATTGTTAAGAAAAGTGTATAAGTGGCATGCCGTCTAATTATTCACTTTTTCTCCGTCCTTTTTGTATCTTTAAAAATGTCCCTATCTGTTCAAATTGACAGTCTCTGCCACGCTTCACAAATTGTCAATAGTTGAAAAGACTTTTGAGGCTAATTAGCAGCAATTGAAAAATCAAATTGCCAGCGCTTCGAATGCGACTCAATTCGGTCCTGGGCGACGCCTACGAAAATTGGTTTACGCCTCGATGGTTTTCTTAGGGCCGAAGGACTCTGATGTCCTGGAATCGAGAGTGTCCACCGTCCAGTGGCCACTTGAGTTGTGCTTTCTGCTCTATTGGCTGCCGGTTGCGACACGCACCGATGAACCTGAGCTGCGACCGCAGACTTCGGGGTCCCAGGTCTGTGATTTACAGGAAGGACCTTTGGCTCTTCAGGGGGATAGCTGGGCGGACTCAATGATGTAATTAGGTTTGAAAATTTGCTGATTGTTGATGTTGTATGTATTTGCGGCAGACGGAGCAAACTGCAATTATATGCGCCAATTGTCAGTTTGGTTACTCCTCGTTAACTTATTTGATTATGGGCTAATTTTGTCGACTCCAGAGACACTGGCCAAGTGAACAAAGGATAACGGAAGTGGGTGGGCTTGTGGGAATAATTCTCAACAGATATGCCTTAGAGATTTATAAATTTATATGCCAGGAATCAAAGTTTTCTTTGCAAAAGAACCAGCCAGCTAAAATCTAATCCTAAATAAGCAAAAGTAATTTAACTTTTCTCATTTTCGTTTCAAGACAGCCCAAATACAACTCTTTCAAAAATCGCTTATCAACTGGGGACCAGGATCAGTATCAGGGACAGGACCTCCACCAGGACAAAGTCGATTTGATGAAGTGCACACCATGTGCACAAATGCACACATCTGGCATATTGACAGACTGACGGAGGGGCTAACGGACGGATGGGCGAACGAAAATGGCCAGGACTCCAAACGAAAACTATGCAAATAAGGAAGGATATGTCTGACAAGTCGGGAGTCTCAGCCTCAGTCTGCTTAGCTCAGGTTTCCCTTCATTTATCTTGGCTTATTAAATTGAATATATTGCAGAAAGTATACGTATATACACATATTCGCCTTTGCATGGCATCATTGTTGCGGTGGCGTCCCTTTCGGGTCCTTTTAAATGCAAATTAGCTTTTTGACTTTTTGATGCGACTGGCTTGGCATAACCCAGACTCGATTTAGATTTATGCGGCTTGATAAATTGTGGCTACACTTAATGTGCGCATACGGTGTGACATGTCCTTTTCATGTCACTCGCCAAAAAGTTTCCCAACTCCACGATCCTCCTCCGTCCTTTGGCGTTTCCATTCGAGTTGACATGTCGAGTGGTTTTGTTGGCTTTTCGGTGTGTGTTTTTGGGTTCTCCGGTTGTGCCTTTTACCATACTTGCTGACATTTTTGCACGCTTGACAAAAACAGCGCCCGAATATCCAAGCTAACAATTTTTTGGCTGCCACTGGCACTGCCACTGCCGCTCCCATGGCCAATGATTCTCCTTTTTGGCCACGATGCTTTTTGTGGTCCAGCTTTGTAATTAGTTTTGCCCGGCGAGGTGAGTTGGGTTCCCAACGTTTGATGAGGGTGGCAGCCAAAAATCTAGTCGGGAGTTTTCTTTAAAATTTGATTTCAATATGGAAATGTAATGAGTCTGGGGCTGATTGGATTTCTCATCGGGGGCTATCGAAATCACTCTCGTTCTCACAAATTCTCCCTTTCAAAACTTCAGATCTCGAGAAATCAATTACTAATGCCTCTCTCATTTAAATTATAACACTTTCCCATGAAATTTTTGACCAACGTTCCTCCATCAAGCTCTGATAATCGCAGTTGAAAAGCGAAAGGGCCTGGCATTTCGACATTTTAAACTTCCCCGCTCCGGAAACTGCAACCGAGATTTTTTCCAAACATTTTTTAAGAGATTGATGATGGGCGTCGGTGGTGCTGGTGGTACTATCCAGGGTGGCGGGGGGAGGTTTTCTTTTGTCAGGCGTAGCCAAAGCCAGAGACCCATTGAGTAATACGTCACTTGAGTTGTCAAAAGAACGGCGCCCGGCGAGTAGAAAAACGTGTCCGTGTCCGGAGTTTCCTCTTCGCACAAGTTGCTGTCGATCAGGCGGGCGGGTAGCAAGTTGTTACATTTCAACATGTTTCGTCACGCCCTGGCATTACTTCGATACTCGTATTTTGATATAATTTTTCAAACAATTTTTTAAGTAGCGACTTATCTGGAGAGTGTGTCTTTTTTTAGAGACTTTAAAGGAGGAACATGTATCATTTTTTATGGCTGTCACATTTTTGTAAATGTCAAATATGGGTTGCCAATTTTTTATGACGAATTTTATAAATTTGTTAAAATTTCTATGGGAATATCTGAACTTAAATAGTGGTAGTACAGGAAATTGGTTTTGTAAAAATTAGCTATGCTTTTAATACCCAGAAAGACAAACATGTAGCTTTATTTGATTAACTTTCTTTTGGTTTCGAATTAAAGGAAAGACTGCCCACTAAAAGCCTGAAAATGACCCTTACATTACGATAATCTCATTAGGAATAATAAACGAGACAAATATTTTTCAATAGAGGCCTGCTCCAGTTCAATCAAACTGAAAAGTAACTTGTCAAATTGATTTAAAAATTCATAAATCAACCAGAACTTCACTCCCCATCAAGGGCAAAATTAAATTAGAAAAGGGAGATTGGGACAAGGAACCACAGAAACCAAAAACCAAAAAATGTACAAAATGTTAAGCATAGCATAAAATTGTGTCGGACAGTTTTGCCAGAGATGTGAATAGGGGGGAGACCCCGGAGTCGGAGTTGCGAGCCCACTTAGGACACGAGTGTTGTCCAAATATAGCAACATGTTTACTTTCATAATAATTTTGACTCGAAGTCATCCCTCGCCCTCCGAATGCCTCTTCGGTTGGCATGTGCGTGTTGTCTGCTGATGCAATTATAAATTGTTGGATAACAAATTACATGGTTGCGTTTTTGGGATCGGGCGAGTTTAACGCCCTCACGCACATATGTCTGGGCGGAATGTAGACTTTTTGGTATCCGAGGGATGCGAGAGCATCCACGACGGAGGGGAGAACTAGCAGATAGATGCGAGGGAGTGTATCTGAGGCGGACATTGATACAGGTACTGGGTGTTGGGATATTTGGGCCTCGGTGTTGACAACTCAATGCCCAAAAGCCCAACATATGTTCAGGTGGGGCACAACTGTACCGAAAATCATCCGAAATGCGGGCGGCGAGGTAATGAGTCCCCTCATGCCCATGACAATTGTCGTTTGGCATTAGTTCTAATAATAAACCGAATATTTCTATGCTTTTTAATTGCCCTCGATTTCCTTTTGCATGTTTGTGACGCATCAATTTCGGTGGATTATTGTTATTGTGATGTCCTGGCGCATTGTTTCCATACACTGTGAACGAAATCTAGAAGGGATACCGTGTGTTCACTCCCAAATATTCCTGTTTTTCCAGTGCACTATACAAGGGTTTATTGAACTCTCCTTCCACTTGGATTACGCAAATGTTACTGGGATCCGAAGGTGGCTCCGTTTTCTCACCCATTCGCCAGATCCTTTGTTTGCCGCCCAAATGCGAAAAGGGTTCATAACCGCACTTAGCTTCATTGGCCCTCTGAGCTTGGCTCTTTTGGCTTTATCGCAGGCGGCCCAGACTCTGGCACTTTGGCCACTCGAAATTCAATTCAATTCGCCCGGTACTCGCAGCAGGTTGTGCAAACATTAAAATTAATGAATAACAATAAAACCAGCTACGGTAGTCTGAAGTGAATGTTGACGTAATGTCCCCGACTCCCACAGAAGGATTTGACAATCATGAATATTTCAAAGGGTAAGGGAATGGCCATAAAAAATATATATTTCTATATTTCCACACACTCCCTCCAATGAACCGAAAACTATTTCAGAGACAGCAATTAAAATGCCAGTGCAATAGTTGTGCCGTTTCTCCAATTTTAATGATCCCATATTATGCTTTGAAATGATTCTATTGCGCTCATTAGTTCTGAAAGCAATCTACCATTTTAATTTCCATTCGGAATTCCCGCTTTGTGGGCCATTAAAATTGAGCCATGATGCCAATTTGGTATGATTAAATATCGCCGTAGAACGAGCCGCGCATATGCAAATTAATTACGAAATTTATGCTTTCATTTGGCCAAAAGCGAATAGGCCGGAATCGCTGCGCCTGGGAGCTCCATAAAACTTGGCCTGTCAACTGCAATATTATTTGAAATATGTGGGCTGGGCGGGTGGACACGGGCACATGTGTAAAGTCGTAAAATGCTTTGGAACTCGCATTGAAGTCAACGTTTATGGCTTTATCCAAATCAGCGGAGGAGACACCACGCTCGGTGGCAATGCCATCGACGTCTTCTTGTCTGCGACTGTCACGCACATAACTCTCCGCTTTGCAAAAACATTAATTGCGCAATTGTCAATGGGAAGTAACTGCCGAAGGGGGTGGAGGTACAGACAAAAAAATATATTGGCTTTATCTTGGGTACCTTTGCCAAACAAACCAAGCCAGAAAGGCCAATAGTCCCCAGGGGGGACCCTCTAATTTTAGTTGCCGAAAAATATAATTTACAATAACCTATAATTTTAAACAAAATATTATTTTAGATACATATTTTTTCCTCTGCACTTCCAGACAAGTTGAAAAGTTTTAGTATCCCAACAAATGACGTACGATTTGTTCTGCACGAATAAGTCAAATTATTTGTAGACAGCACTTTGTTTTATGGCCCGACAACAAGCCACCTTAGTGACTCCCCCACATATGGCATGTCCTATAATGTGTCCTATTTCCACCCAGTGCCACCCCCCGCCTAGTTGCTAGTTTCTTGCCCAGCTGACGCACCGCATCGCACTTTGCCTTGAGCCTTGAGTTTTTTACTCCAACTAGAGAGTGGCCTCCTCCCACTGGTTAGCCCCTCAATCATTGCGTTTCCACCTGATGCCAGTATGCGGGCTAATTTATGGCCTGTTCATATGTTTGTTTGGCTTTTTTTACTGTTTGTTGGTTTTCCTACCCTGGAAGGCATCATCATCCTCGGCTCTCCAAACACACACCATATAATTTTCCATTTACTGCTAAGTGTTTCTTCTGGGGCTGCCTCTGTGGATATTTCATAATTTTCTAAATGACATATTTCTGTTGACGCTTGAGTAGTTTTGTTTGCTTTGTTAATGTAGATTGCGAAAGCGAACGGAACAATAGACAATTGTAGTGGGTGGAGATGACTTGTAGACATGGGTTCCAAATTAAAAAGGAATTATTCGCGGAAGACTATGGGAAGGGCCTGAAAGTGGTAGCTTAGCCTGCGGGGACAACCATTTAAATTGTAATTTTAACACTTTAAACTGGTTATACTTCCTACAAATTTTAACCCACAATCAGTTTACAATAAATATCCATTGCGATGAGGACGTTCCTCTGGTTATATTTATTTCTCAACTTTGACTTTTCTGTGAGCAACTATGCCTCCTTTTATTTTCGAAATTAAACAATAAAAACCCCAGAATGTTTATACATTTTTCCCTATAAATTATAATAAATTCAAAACATATTCCAAAATTATAGATAAATTATAGAAACGAAAGCATAACTCGTAAAAGTTTTACAAGCATACAAAATGTGACGCGCACGGCCATTAAAATCATTTTTAACAACTTTCTCCTGGCGTATGTAAATTACACAACACCGTTTCATTTCTTCCAAAGGATAAAGGATGAAGCGCGCTTCACGCTTCGTTTGATTTACGGTCGCAGGGTTAACTTGGCGAATGAAAGGCGGATCAGATCAGACAGATATAGCCTGGGCGGCTGCATATGTGAATTACACTTGTTATCGGGCGTATCACATCGCACGAGTTCAGGGGACACGGCGCTGCTCTTTATGTGTTTATTTTAATTTTCAATGTTTCGTCCGACGTTTTATGGCTTTCAATTTTTGCGCTGCTTTTACGAGGGCATTAAAATTAAGACACCAGCCAACAAGCCAAACAGCCAGGAACAAACTCAATTAGATAAAGAGCATGAGCCCAGTTTTTGGGGGCGTCTGTAAAATTCACTTGGCTTCACACACACACTCCACCCGCTCGGTGGAAAAAGAAAACACAAATTTTTGGAAGCGTGTTAATTTCTTTTTAATTCCTCCTGCTCTCCAGTGAAAGTCTCCGCCCACTCCAACTGTCTGTCTGTGAAACGCTCTACTCATAAATTAACGTTTAGTTACGCTACATAAAAATCTGTCTGGGGCCAGATCCGAATATCCGAGGGTTCGAAGGTGGAGTGGTTGCCATAATATTGGGAGGCACAATAGGGGAGCCATCCATATTTGCTTATCGATAAAGATTATAACCAGTTATTCTCTAAAGCCTTACCACTTACCTCAAAGTAGCCTCAAGTATAAATAACACTAACATTCTCATTATTTTTCCACTTTCCATCATTAGCCCCCTTGGCTGCTCTGCTGTCTGTCATTGGCATCATTAGTTTTATTTAATTATGGGATTCGTATTGATTGCTTTGTTAGAATATATTAACCCCCTTCGACCATTAGAAAAACTTCCTCCGCTCGGGGAAAGTTCAATTAAATATAACCCCTCATCCACTCGGCTCACTCCCCACTCCGAAGATGTACAAAAATAATTCCAGCTGTGATTTCGGCATCAACCGCAAAACCCCAAAAAAAGAGAATCGAAATGTATTTGATAATGAATAATGATGTTGATTTGACACTCGAATCAAAATCGTCACGGTTCAAAGTATAAGAGGAAAAGGAGCAAAGGGCAGGAGTTGCTACTTGGCCGGGGATCACATCCAGAATCCACAATTCGGTTCTAATTTAATTAGATTTCTTGCTTGGCCCTGCCATGGATGCTTATTGAAATGGGAATCGTATGATAATTTAATGGAGCATAAAATTCTAGAGTTTTATAAATTTTCGAAATTTTTCAATACGATTTCATGGCCTTGCAAAGTGGCCGCTAATGACCGATTCGTGATGGGAGAGTCCTTCGATCCAAATCGCAGTGTGTGGTCAAATCGATTGGCTAATAGGCATGACAAAGGTCATTAGGGGGTCATAGATCAGTAGATTAATGTAGATTTTTTAGACTTTTTTAAGGGTCATGGAAAACCAAGACTCCTGGATATTTTTCCTTTCCATTCAATCTAAAATCTACATACTTTTCCTAATTTATTAGCTTGCCAACTCAAAATTAGAATTCACAAGAGCGGTGAAAAGTGCAAACAGAATCTGATTATCTCCAAAACACATTAAATTATTTAATGACGTTCTCGGCGTTATCTTAACTCTGGCATAATTTATAAACTTGTCTGCATCGTGTCGACATTCATCAACTTGTCGGTTGTCGGCCACCTCCCTCAGCCTTTCAACAACTTCATTAAAATTAGCTCATAAAATTTGCAGCAACTTGTGCTCCCGGCCACCCCACCTCTTACTCGTTTCGTTTTTGGCCAAAAATCTTGTTTAGTTTTCATTTATGGCTCAATGGCAGAGCCAAAAATCTTGCCAGCCGGAGGATGTGAGGCCGCAACAGGATCCGCAACGCATCCTGACAGACGCACTTCAGCATAATTTGCTGTGACAGGCTCCAGTGTTTCCTGGAGCTGCGCTTCCTTAATTCCACTTTACCGAATGACATTTAATATGCAAAGTTTTGCCAGCCGCATCTGAAACTGCAGCCGGAGTCTTGGGGGCGCGCATATCTTTTGATGACTTTTGTTGATTTTATGCCAACACATTCTGTGGCAAGACACAACTCAGATGGATCTGTGTATGTGCACTGAGGAATGGAGTTGCATTTTTGATTATTTAATTATTATAAAGATGTCCTAATACTATGCCTATGTTGTAGATTTGTTCCTAGCAGCCCAAGTATTTATTTGAATTATAATGAAAATAAGATTCCACTTCTTTATGACATTTCTTAACCTAGTATTGACAATTATATTGACTCTGTTTCATATTTAATTATACAATTTTATTTTCCAGTGTACACATGTATCCTTGGCTTAAGAACAAGCAGAATAAACAGCGGTCGAGGTTGCTGCATTTTGGCATTAGATGGAAACAGAGTCCAGGCCCACCCCAGAAACACAATGGACCCGACACAAGTGGCGGGCTTTTGGCAAAGTGTCTATGGAATACCCTTTATTACAAAATAGCAGGGCATAGCTTTGCATACTTTACGGCGCGTAAGCATCGTAAACTTTAATGGCGCCATTCTGGGCAAAGGTTTTCAGAGCCCAGCCGCGCAAAGTTGGCTCTTTTGAAATATGAATAGACGGAGACTAGACTGGCCTCTTTAGTCCTCTAATGCCCGCCTTGTTAAGGAGATTAGTTCCAGCCATCAATAAAATTGGTTTATTCAAGTCGCTGCCCACTTTTCAATCGCCCTAAATGAGAATGCCTCAAGTGGTAAGATCCTCTTTGCAACTAAGCCGAGCACGAACACAAATTAAGCTCGTAAAATTTAATATTTTTTCAAAAAGTTTCGATTTTTTTCCTTGGAGAGAATTAGTAATTTATTGGCGGCTTAGGTGCTTGCATAATTTGCAAATACTTGTAACTATAGATCCTTGTAAAGAATATATAAAATTTTACAACAGTTGTTGCAAAGTTGTTGCTGTAATTTTAATAAATTTTATTTATGGAAGTGACAAGGTACATTTTTGACTCTTCAAGGAATTTAAAATATTAATATTAATGTCGCTGGATGGCCACCCATAAATAGTTCCGTAATAGGATTAGATTATAAACTTACCTATTTGGGTTTTTTGTTTTTGGAATTCCCAAAAGAAACTCTCATAGCAACTCGCCCCGCAATTTTCCCATAACAAAACGAATCGTTTTGTGTTATTGTTGAGTTCACCCTTTCGCTCGGTGGTAAGTGCCAATCAAATCGAAAAATATTTGGAAATTTGACAAAGGAAAAAGTTTCCCAAGGCGAATTGCGTGCGAGGTGATGGAGGTCTAGAGCTACCAGCATAAAAATGCTGACGATTTACTCCCCGAAGGGGATTGGAATTGGAAAGGTGGGCTGGCTGAGAACAATCCATCAAGCACAGCGCTGCGCTTTTGATAAGAACGCATCAATAAAGCAATAAAATGTCTACAAATCAAACGATAAGAAAGGAGGTTTTGCCAAAGATTTGCCGCAGAAGAAAGGGTTTGGTGGAAAAGTCACGTACAGCACGCACATGACTATTAATATTAATGGTTGGTTTTAACACATTGGGCGTTGCACTCCGTTCTCTGGACTGCCTGTCTTCCTGTCAGCTCGTCAAGAAACTGGTGTTGCTGCCTCAAGGAGAGGCACTGAAGAAATACGCGTTTTAGGAATATTTTTTGTTTGAAAAATTGAGGGTGATGGGGAAGAACTCTTGCTGGGTAACCCCTTATTATTTCTCGCAGTGTGGAGGGCCTTTCCACAAATTGACATGTGACACCAGGCGAGACCAGAACCGAACCGAGCCAAAAGACATGGGACCCCTGTCACACACTTTTCCCTCTGGCATGACGAAAAATAACAATTCGGATCGGATCGTTTCGGGCCGTGGGCCGTGATTGGAAATCATTAACATTTTGATAACTGTCGGGCCACTGTGATCCATTAGTTAGCAATAAACCGGCAAGCTGTGAGGCCTTAATTGATCTCGTGATTCGCTCTTGCGGTTTTATGTTAATGAATCGTAATCTTTCATATAGATTCGGTTTGGCTTCAGTTTGAAAATTACCCTTTTTGTTTCCCTTTTTCAAGCTTGCTTTTCAATTTGCTTTCAATTATGCCCGCCAGATTGTGTTCTTTGTGACTATGATTTGTAAATGATTGTGGTTTTGGGAAGTAATTTGGCTTTTACCACATATTAAAGTCCTTTGCCATTTAACTTTTGACCTCATTGAGTTATCCCAGTGACGCAATAAGTCCGAATCATTCCAATTTCGATTCAATCTCCTAGGACAACAGACAACCAGTGTCCACCCACACATCCAATGCGACACATTTCCGTTTTGACCAAATCTGTTGCCGGTGATTGACTTTGATTTTTCCTGGGCGGTGAGGTCCTTGGCGTCGCCCTCGGACAAGTGAAAATGAATTTGTCCTTTGACGATTCCATCAGCAGCTCTACAACAACGCAAAAGAAAGCCCAAAATTATTGAGGCCGACACGGAAGGAAGATGTCTTATAAAAACTAACGATTGCCAATTGGATTTTAGTGTTATTGGCGCGCCTTGCCCTTTTTTGTCCCTTGGCCAGGACTTATGGGCGTGGCCCACTCCACCTCGGGACAACTTGAAATATGTTAAGTGGATGTTGAGCCGGCCAGGCTCATTGTTTTCTGGAATTAATTCCCTTCCAGCGCCGTGCACTTGCAGGAAAGTCATAAAATTTTATTTTTACAACTTCCTCGGCTTTGGCTTTGACTTTGTTTTGTATTCCGATCTGGTTTTTTGCTGCGTTGGAAAAATCAAACCTATTTCTGAATACGTCTTAGGTTTTGGCGCTTCCTGTTGCCACAATTCGTGCGTTTTCCGCGCTGCATTAATTTTTAGTGGCCAGTCCGGCCTAGTGGCTAGTCCATGTGGGCTGCACAAATATTTTGGCCAGCTGCGTGTGCCGACAAATTTGTTTGCCGAGGTAAATGCAACTAAAACCCGTGGCCGGACTGGCAGTGCGTTAAGGCAAATTTGTAGAGCGCAAATTGTTTGGCCAGGACAAAGACTTAGCTCCAATGGACGGGGTGTTTTGGTGGGAAAGGCGAGGGAGGGACCAAACAACACACAAGGACACAAGGCATACATTGTTTCAAATGCCGCCTGACAATTTCTAATTTATTGCAATTATGTGACGCACGTCACACTCAACTGACCAGGCCAAAATACAACTGACCGG
This sequence comes from Drosophila atripex, assembly GCA_035045925.1. Classification (NCBI taxonomy): domain Eukaryota; kingdom Metazoa; phylum Arthropoda; class Insecta; order Diptera; family Drosophilidae; genus Drosophila; species Drosophila atripex. The sequence goes on along the minus strand of JAWNOP010000012.1, from coordinate 10,012,621 downwards.
CGGCCGACACGTGACCAGTGTCCTTTCGGGTTTCTGTGATTGGAAAACACTAAAACAGATAGGCAGACCAGGGGCCAGGGGTAGGCCGAAGGCAATGCCTCCTTGACCATTCCATCGAGATTTATTTTGCGCTGATAACACGCTTAAGTAAATGCTGTCCATGGCACTCTGCCTCCATTACCATTCAGTGATTCATTCAGGTACACTGCAACTTAATGTTTGCAGAAAAGAATGTTATTATTATTGAGCTTAAATCGTATAATTAATAAATCGAATATCTTAAATAAAAAGAAAACTATCAACTTGCAAGAACATATCTTTCTCTTTATATTTTTTGTCAGTGCACTCTCTTCGTACAATTTAAATGGCGATTAAATCTGCTGGCATTGATGGATGTGTCCAAGAGCCCGGCCAGTGTCCTGTGTCCTGTGGTCAGTCTGTTCAGGATGCGGCGCCATGTTAACACTTTTGTACAATTGCCAATTTTTCGCCAGCAATGCTTGATGAGCTGCCTCGGTTCCTCCCTTTTCCCTCCCCCACCACAGCTTTCTGTTTGGGTTGTGGGAGTGAGTCGGTGGTTTTTGTGGTGCTGTTGTGAGTGGTGCTTCGGTGGTTGGGTGGGCGGGAGACTGGGCCTGCCCGGCATGCGACTACACTTCAATATTCATTTGAACGCATAATTGATATTGACGAACAATGTTGCCGCTACAACAATGTTGATGGTAACAGAAGAGCCTCGGGTTTTCGAAAGCTAAACACTGGGGGAAAGGCATTGTTTTTTCATTCGGTACCTTCTGAATGAATTACTTGATTAAGGATAAACTGAATAAATAAAACATAAACTGTGTGATAGAATAGACTCCTATATACTTCACATTCCCTAAGTAATTTCTTCAATTATTTTTCAAAGTGTAAATTACTTTGTTTTAATGCAGCCTGCGCCTACTCGGAACAGTTAATTTTTATAAATTTCCCTGTCGGGATGCAGTACGCAGCGTGGTATGCAACATGTTTGCCATTACCATTTTGGAGCCCCCACTCCTGCAGCATCCTGTTGTTCCTATCCCATATCCCATATGCTATATGTATAAATTCGCATCCGATAACTCGGGCTTAATTTTTGGGGGGCTGTCGAGTCGAGGCGTGTTAAGTTCTTTCTCTTCGTTTTGCATCTGTCAGTGGCATGTCACGTTCGAGGAAAATGCATTCCATTCGAGTGGGTCCGAGGGCCCATTGTTGTTGTGTCGTCGGTGGCGACATGGAAGCTGCAGGAGTGTAAATTTAATTTAGTTAATTGAAACAATTTGTTGCATGCGACAAGCAGCAACATCACCAGGAGGGCAACAGACCAACACAACTCCAGGAGCAGATTTTCCTGCTTTTTCACTGATCTCGTTTGAGAATTTTCCTTTACATTTTTTCTGTGTACGGTATGAGGTTTGGTTTCTTTTGGAGAGAGTGAGCTGAATTCCATATGAAATACAATATATATATAGTCGCCCCGAAACATGTCAATTTGGGTGGCAGTCGGCTGTCGGTTTGCGTCTGGCAGCCTTCGCAGCGGGGAATCTCTTTTCAATTTGATTGAAATTGCACTCAATACACTTTGTATATTGATATATTAATTTGCTCTCCTTGTTTTTGTGTTCGCTTTTTTTATCCGCTTCTGTGTTTTTAAAAAAATACCTTGGTTAATTTGCGTACAAATTGAGACAAAGGCTGCGGCACAGTCAATGAATTTAATTAACACGAGTTTGGGGGACGCGACTCCATTGAAAGCTCTTTAAAACTGAACACCGGCCACGAGATATAATCGGGAAATTACAGAAATGCAATCAGTACAGGTTCAGGTTCAGGTACAGGTGGTGGTAATTTGCATAATGTAAAGGCCATTAATTGTAAAATCGCGTAAATCTATAAATATTGCCTTAGGTGATATTTATGAGTTACATTTATTTTATTCTTTTAAAGTGAATTGCAGTTGATATTTAATTCATTGAACTCAGTGTTATAGGCATGCCTATGTAAAGATTGTAAATTTATTTAAAAGCCTAATATTAGGCACAGGGCAACGACCATTTCAGGAATGCAATTGAACAAAAAACGCATCTGAGCGTTAAAATGCAAATCACAATAAATACCATTTGCTCAAGTCCCCCCAATTCCCTTCTGAACTTGGACAAACACTTGATGAATTTGCGTAAAATATCTCGTATTTACCTTGCACTTGATGCCAAAGCAAACTATAAGATACATTCAGTGGCAGGACATGCCCCCTGCTCTCGTCCTGCGAATGGCTTCGTGCGTGGCTAAATAAACATGGAAATTGTGAAAATAGACTCGAGTGCGGCCAGGACTTGCTCGTTGCACATTTTGCGTCACAGGACGATGGAGGGGAGGTCCTGTCACTTTGAATGACAGCCCAAGTCAAGTGTTGTGTTGTGTTGCGGGCATTGTTCGATGTTGGGCCCCCAGAATGTCGTTATGGAAAATGCATAAAACCAGAGACAATGTTTGCTTGAGGTTGCTTGCCGGTGTCCTAGGTGCTAAAATTTTATCGCACCGAAGAAGGACGGTGCGAGTTAGGGACACCCTGTATCGTTTAATTTAAATGCAAACTTTCGGGGCGGTGACTGCGAAATTGTCTTTGGCCTCAGCGCCCACACCCACTCTCCCACCAGTCCTCCTTGCAATTTGCCGCCCCTTCCATTAATGCACCAACTTGGTTGCAATTTCGAGACACATTACGCATGCATGGCTGCCTAAATAATGTTGATTTAACATTATCACGCGCCGTGCACCTCATACGCTCCTACACTGAAAGGAAACAGTTTAAGAGCCTCTTTGCAATGGCAATATATATATATTTTTTTGGAGCAATTACTTAAAGTTACTAAGCTTCTAAAATATGTCTCAATTTGAGGAATAATTTCTTTATAAATATTTATTACTGTGTATGTACCTGTGTCCCATTATGGCGTCACTTAGGCGTAAGGTCAACATTGTTGTAATCTCCATCTGGAGCTGGGGAATATATCTTTGCCTTTCGGGTTTCAGGAGATTGGGAAAACAATCGATGGGTCAGCTAATTGGAAGGAAATCGGAAAATATTTCCACATATAAGTTTCAAGATAAGTTGGATTTTTCTATAACATTAGATTGCACTCCCAACTAAATTGAATCTTTTTTGAATAAGATCTATTATCCTTGATTTTTCCCTCGAGTATTCTATGGAAAACCTAATCAATGGCCACGCCCCCGCTTTTCATCAAACATCCACACACCTCAGCAATTTCAGAGTGTTTCAACTCGGACAATAGATCTGCAAATCCGGAGTTATTCGCCAGAGTGACAACAACAAATCGGAAGACACGCCGACAAACGCCAGGACACGTGACCGCAGAGGCTGAGAAGAGTCCCCAATCCTGGCAGCAAAAGAAATGTCACTTCCGCTGGCTTAACACATTTAAGCCCGATGGCCACTGTACAGTGTACACCCCCCTGAATTTCTCTCCGCCACTTTCTAATTTATGTTCTGTCAATTCTTTTGTCATTTTTGGCGACAAAAGGAACCGAAAGGGGGCGGAACAGGATCTGCGGGGGCGGTGGCGGTGGAGGTGGCGGTGGAGGTGGCGGTGGTGGATTGGTGTTGTGGTCCTCGAAGGCGTCGGCTGGCCGGCCGCACTTAATGAGTCTTAAGAAAAATTATTCGCAATTAATAATTACGTTCATATTGTTTCTCGGCCTATCGGACACTGGTAACTCCACTCAGTTAGAGGATAGAGGGTGGCCATGGGAGTTATTTCCGCGGGGGTGGCTACTTGTTATTGCAGTTTATTTGATGTTTGTCATTTAATCACTCTGAGAGATACTTATTTGTTGTCATTGAGAGCTAAACAAGGCGACTCAAGGGATCGGGGGTAAAATGATTTGGAATGCAAAGGAAATCGCCGGTATTAATCAAAGAAAAGCTATGGAAAGAGTAGAGAGCAGGTTCAACCATTAAATTATATTTTATAATCAGAAAGCTTGTAAAATAAGTCTTTTTATTATAGAAAATTAACGGCATTTATCAAAAAACATTTCATAATTAATAACTAAATCAGGTATACAGCCACCAAAAAGTCGTAAAAGAATTAAAAGCGCATAAGTTTATAAAACACATATACCTGCATCCTGTTGGTTATATTTATAGTTTATTACTATCTTTTACATATAATTATTTTATTAAAAAGTAATATCAAAGAAATAAGCTTAATAAAAACATTGGACAAACTATTTCCGGTCGTAAAACAATTTTTATAACCAAATCATTCATTAAACTTAAATTTGTAACCCAAAATGAAAGGCATAAAGCAAAGTTTTATAGTTAATTCGGAAACAGTTGGTCCGCTTATAGCCTTTAAATCGACTAATTAGAGAACACCTTGGGCTGCCGTTTTTTTTACGTTTTGTTTAATCCACCCACCATTCCTAACATAAATCGTAAAAATCGCACCAAGGAGCCAACTATTAAAATATCGTAAAAATTTTACAACTCACAAGTCAGAATATACATTTTTCTCAACAAAATGAAAAAAGTCAGAAAATTGAAATGTTGAAAATGCAAATAGAGTTACGCCTATTTGAGCGCCTAAACACTTAATTATGGGACGGGGGTGCACCCTCTTCCCTTTTTTGACACCTGACTGACCATAAAATGTAGTCGTAAGGCGTTAAAAGGCAGTGGAAATTAGCATACTAACAGGCCAAGACGAGGGTGCCAAGGAAATTAAAAAACAGAAAATGTTCGGTATCACAGATCGGCGGAATAAATTTTCCTCTTTTCGGTTCTTCGGTAGGCGTTGAGCCGCAAAACTATTTTTGACCATACAGAAACATAAATAAATAAAACGGAGACATTAATGTCGGAAACTTTGACTAATTGCCCGACTCGGGGTTGCACTTCCCCCTCGTAAAACAAGAAACACAAAAAATGCACAGACCAGAAAGGAAGAGCTCCGACCGCGATAAGATCTAAAAACCAGGGGGGACCAGGTAACAAGTGCCGTTCCTTTGATAAATTGTGTGCTAATGGAATGTCATGTCAGCGGTGGTTTTGGCCAACTCCTAATCGGGGAAAATATACAACCGGCCGGCCGAGCACAAAAACCCAGTAATGTCGATAACAAAGCCGCAAATTGGCGGCGTCAGGTGTCCAAAAAACAAGGTGAATTATTTGTGCCCACATGTGCCTGCCGCAGAACCCTGAAAAAGGATTCATTTGTGTCACGATGATGTATTCGTTCGGCCCCGAACTAATGCACACTTCCGCCCTTGGCAATCCTTGCTTTTTAGATGATCCTTATCTAGTTTTTTTCAGGAAATATTAGCAGGAAATATAGCAAAGTTCAGTTTTTTCCGTTGACCAGTATAAATTGCCCAACATTAGCGCCTATTGTTAGAACGAATAGGTTTTGTTTTGTGTCCTAAAAGGATGTGATAAGGGGGCCTAGTTTTGATCGTTTGCTTACTGATAACTTGATGAGATTTTGTTGGGAAAATAGTTTGAAATATTTTTACGGAAAGCTTATTGTATATATTTTTTCCACTCACTTGTATTATTTTAAGCTTTGTAAGCACCCAATGATCCTATCATTACTTTGCTCTTAAGTTTAGAAACCCTCATCTCAGATCTCATAGTCCATAAGCATAATCGCACTATTTATTGCCATGATACAACATTATTTTCCAAGCAAAATACCAAATTTGATGATTAGCATCCCTCATTGCACCATCTGTTACATTTAAATATACCTATAGGTCTACCTAACTAACCCCTCAAAAAACCGATGAAGTTCTCTCGTGTTGGCACGTTGATAAATATTAACCAAAAAATGTGAAAGCAAAAAAGATAGTCAACGGGGGGTTAAACACAGAAACTACCCCCTCAGACGGGCATTATTTTTTTTAGAAAAAAATTAACTAAAAAGAAAAAATGCCAAGTCAGAGAGCAAAACGCTGCACGTGCAATTTGTGCCCGCAGTAAGCGCATTAGACCGATCCCTGCGCCGAGGACCTTGGGGTTGCTTATTGTTTGCATATGTGTAACAATTAAACATTTGCCTTAGCCAGACATTTTTTACGACCCCCTGACCCTGGCTCACACCCCTCCCCGCGTCTATATCATTAACACCGCCAAGCTAACCAGACCAACAAGTGCAAAATCTGCGAGTGTTATCGGCTTAATTATTATTACGAGTCCCAGGACGATGCCGACGGGTGTTTTCGATGGCCCCGTCTGCACTTGACTTGGCTCGGATTCCTTTCGCTTGTTTTTTCCATCTCGGGCGGGTTCCTGGTTCCCCATAAACTTGGATTTGAATATGTTTGAGTTTTAAATACTCTCCATGCTGATATTTTTCGGGTGCGCCTTTTAATCCGCTTAGCCGCACATGTTAATAATTTTATTGGCCGGGTCTCTTGACTCTCTGCCGACTGGAGTCGTTTATGCCGTCAAATGAAGTAAATATGAATATATCCTGATCAAAGAATGTCAGGGGAAGTTTATTAAGATGTGCTTTAACACTCCGCAGTTTAGTAGGGTGCCTAATTTTTCCCTCATATTAAATCTTTGAAGCTTCACCGTGGCTTATAATTAACCAAAATTGTGGTATGACAGCCGCAACGCCCAGAGAGCAATTGAAAAAGTTTTCCAACCGTCGCCTAATTGCGCCCAAAGGAGTTGGCCAAACTCTGCACACGAAATGCAGTAATAAAACACGCTAATTACTCACTCGCCCAGAGAGTAGTTTTTTATTTGGAAAAACTAATCTAAAACTGACCCCGCCACTTGACTCTGATCAAACCGCAGCTGTAAATTAAACGCTGACAGTTGGGCGAGAGCTGCTCACCGCACAGGTGTTTCCCGGTGTCCTGTCGAGTCCTGGCAGCTGCTTTCATTAGGCAATATTGACAGGCCCGACTAACGGAACTATTAGCCGAGGCGTTGACATTTGTTACCCGACTCAAAAGTCCCCCGGGCACTCGAGGCTAATCAAAGAGGTCATTAGATTTAACGCCGTTATGGCTTTGGAGTTTCGGGAGGGAGGAGGGCCACAAAGTCCTTAAATTCCCGTTGACTTGTGTGGCAGGTGTCCTGTGAATTGCGTTTTTCAATAGGCCAATTCGGGTTACGGTTAATTGGATTCGATAACCTTATTTGGGGTTGAAGTGGGGCGTACCAAATTGAACGGTAGCTTCAAGACAAATATTGAAAATTAATTAACACTTTTTTATCCGATGTATTTTGAAGTGAGTAGAAGTTAAAGTGAGAAAGATAAGCCCATCGAATTAAACACAAACAGAAATTGAAGACAGGGCATTTCCTAGGGTGTGGGAAAAGTTTGTGAGAGACAGGAGGGCAGACTTGGATCAAATGCAGGTCCTGGCCGGCCGCTGGGCGTTACCGAAGCTGAGCTACAAATATGCAAATAGACACAATTTTTAATTAGCAACGAAGCGCAAATTTACCCAAAACGGACCGGAAACAAATGCAAAACCGAGAGAGTGGAAAAGCGATGTCAGCAACAAAAGAGTTTCGCGACAACCGTGTAGAATGGGATAAAAATATGGGTATATATAACTCACATATTAAAAACAAATTCATTAAAATGCGCAACGGAAAAAAATACAGTAACTGAAACATGAAACAAAAAGTGAAGAAAAAAACAGAAGGACCACGTTACTGATTATTAAAAATCTAAAATAAATAAAAGATGAGAGCTTTTTGCCTTTGGCGAATGACACAGAACAGGACACGGTTCGCAGCAGCTGTTTGCATATTGTAAGCTCCACCAGCGATAGTCCCGAGATCCCTCACCCGAAGGGATCAAGATTTATTGCGTATACGCCGCGTTGTGCAACTCAAAAGGTGGCTCACGGAAAAAATATGCACAAAAAGAACGAAATTCATACAACATTTCTGTGCATAATCATTTAAACTACGCGCCGCCGTCTGTTCGAGCAAATTTGCTGCCGGCATGTTACCCATCAAAGGGAAAAAATATTCAACTAGACTTTGGAGGACCAATAGAGACTTTGTAGATACTCTGATGGGGAAACTCACAGTACTTACTTCCATAACAAAAACTAGTTTATTTTATTTGAATTTTATTATTGAAAAATTGTTGCTTATAAATTTATGCCTTATAACGTTTATAGAACCTCACGAAAGGGTATCACAAAATATACAGGAGTATCCACAACACAAAACCAACCAGCCAGACAAAGAGAAGTTTCAGTTTGGCCGAGACCCAGGCCGTGACTCCTGCTCCTTTGAATTTGCTGTTTATTCGCGCATAATTCACTCATTAATCATAACGTTTTGCGCCAAAGCGTCAGACTTCTGACGTATGCCTCAGTCCCCGCACCATATCCATTTCTATTCGGGGTCCCAATCCCCAGAAGCAGACCCATTCGATGCAATGTCGCTTTGTTGTTTGCTATTTGCTCCCTGGTCCCCAAAAAGGTGAATGGAACCTGGTAATTGGTAGTGGGCCATAATCGGTGGGAGGGTTTAGCCAAGCTGCTTGTAGTCGGCGGGTAATTAGAAAGCAGAAACGGAGTCAGGAAAACAAAAAACTCTGCCACGCAACATGCGAATATGTAAAATGTTTTTCCTTTGTGTTTAGCTTGAGGAAATCCAACACACGATGGCTGACGTAAATTAGGTTTAATGGACTAGGATAATAAAAGGTTTAGGATACTGTTTATATGTGATTTGGCATGAGCAATTCAACCATAATTGTTGTGAAAAAAGAAGGAATATATGAAATTATAAACAAATTAGTTATATACAAAAATATCCTTATTATGTTATTTTCCCCACTATTCAATGGATCCTGTTTGGCAAAAACCAAACTCAATTGTGCCGACTGGAACGCATATTTTGTCACAAATCCCTGCTATAGGACAAAAAAACAGAAAAAGGAAAAGCGGAAATGATTTTGCATATCATTGGCGTTGTGAGTTGATAAATTTCAAAGGACACGCCCTGTTTTTCGCCAACCACCCCTCGGGGCAAGCATGATTTTAATAATTTTAATGGTTTTGGCAATTTACAATTTTTGATAAATTCCTTTTTTTCTGGTTCTGCTGTCTTTACCAGCGGCAGCAGCTTAAGCATCTAAAGAGTTAATTTGATTGCAAAATGTTTGCATTGCCGACGCCGACGGCTGCGGGTAATCAATCATTTTATCAATGCGTTTGCGAAAATGACATCAATTCCTCATCCTGCCCAGACTGGCTTCCTGTCGCGTAATCAGCAAATTGTTGGCCCAAGATCGTGACTCTGCCAAAAGCGAATTTGCATATTTTTGTTATTTTTCTCGCCGCGAACAGTTGGCGCTAATGAAAAGTCAGCCAAAAATATTCAAATACGTAGTGAGGAAGGCCGAACTTTTGCGAAAAAGAAAAATTGCCAATACAAAACGAATGGTGCTGTATCTTCCTTGTTGGTAACATTTGTTGGAAAAAGTTTTTTGTAGAAATTGCCAAGCGTAAGGACTGTACAAAGGGCAATCCTTAAAGTATATTAAATTTTGAAGTCCCAGCTTACCAACAATGTTGCCCAGCCTTAAAAAAAATAATGATGTGAAATCTGAATGCTAAATTAATTTTAATTCTTCCATAAACGAAGAAACAGACCATTGTTTGATACTTACAAAGTATGACAAATGAATTTTAATTACCCCACTAAAATCAATTTGAATGAAACTGCTGGCAAGAGGAAACTTTTTGTGGATTAGTCTTTTCGAGAATATCCTATAAAAAGTATCAACTGGGGTTGACCATTCAAACAATTGTCCGCAATCTTGGATTTCAAGGGGTTTATCTTTTGACAGTTTTTTTCCCCTCATTGGAGGGGTCATAATTTTTTGGATCGCTTTTGGCTGATTTGATTTTTCATTGCCCGTTTCGGTCTTTTTATGGGGCATACTTGTGTCTCTAATAAAAGTTCGTAGCGCACTTCTTCGCTTCGACATTGTAGCTGCCTAATAAATTTGCTTTGATTGATTTTAATGGTTAAGCGCTTCATTGGTTTCTAGAGGATGTCTTTCGAGTCCCCCTCCTCCATTGAATCCACCCACCCCATCACCTTTGACATTCATTTCGATTGTTAGCGAAATTAATTTCGAGCGTTAGGCGAAAAGGTCTTAAAAATTTTGTGTTCCGGATTATATTCTGGGTTGATATAAAAGCATTTCTTATGATTGTTTGCCTTGCAGTTAAATGGCTCACATTTCTGGTGGGGTTTTTGAAAACCAAAGGGAATTGGACGGGCACGAAGAGGTACTGAAATGGGAAACTTTTCCAAATGAATTGAAAAGATGTCGTCGAGTTTTTGGCATTTTTAATAGCCATGGCTATGGTTTTGCAAAGGACCAAAGTACAGTGGGTTAAAATGAAACGAGTAAAGTTTTTATACATTAGACTTTAAAGTTTAGAACATAGAAATCGGAGTTCTAAGCTATTTTCAATCATTCATTAGAAGGAAATGTTTCTACCAAAATACCTTTTAATTTTATGAATTGAAACAACAAATCCATCCCACTGTTTAAAGATTAGAAGGGGACCTTTGTAGAACAAGTTTCATCGCAGTTGTCATGTTCAATTTCCTTCGTGGAATTCGACTTGTCATCGGAGTCGCCTCGGACTTATCCAACCACCACCCAAAAAGTATAGAACTAAGAGCTTTTTTTATAACTTACGGAGAATAAAATTCATAAATACCCATTCATAAAATTCAATTTTGTTGCATGTCGCTCAGTCAGTCATAAAAGTGCTGCTGGGCGGCTTCTTTTGTTACTTTCCGAATGGAAATAAGAAATCTGTGCATTACTTTGCTGGTCACGAAGCAAACTTGGGCAGGTTTATCATATGGCCACTGGAAGGGGAGAGATCTGGGAGTGGGTATGGAAGTCGGCTTATGATTTAACTACAGTCGTTGTAAGTTATGGCCGGGGACATGAATTGATCTTTATTCAGATTCAATGCGTAGTGAAATGCCTACAATGCAGCAAAATGTATTGCTGCAATTATTTTTAATGGATTTCCAGAGGCTACAATGTGGTTTTAACAAAAAGTATTCTAGGATTGTCATATCTATAATGTATTCATATTTTTGTAAATAAACTTAACGCTTATGATTTATTTTGGTCACAGACATTTATCTTTAAAATCTCATTACATTAGATTCTCTATCCAAAACCACCACCACCTTATCCCCACCATCATCTGGTAGTTTCAAATTGCCATTTTTCCAAAAAGGTGTTTGAATGCATTACCGTTCAGTTTACAACCGGTAACTTCTCGGCCCGCCATAAAAGTGGCTGTCTAAATGCCATAAGATAAGACTTTCCTTGGCCACATGAGCATTGGCCGGGCGACGATTATTCCACTCTTTTCGGCTTAGTCGAATTTGGCCCGCTCCCCGGCACTTCTCGTAAAAGTGCAGACAATTAAACGCAAGTTAATGGCGTCCATTCGAAGCTGTCTCGGATCTGGCTCTGACAGGATTTCATCAGCAGTGGGCCCTGGCGGTCCAAAAGTCAGTTTAACGAGGCCATTACGTGTAAATGCTGCTGATGAGGTGACGTTGAATGCCTCGAATGGAGCAATTAAAACGCTCCTGGCCTCGTCCTGCCCTGTTCCGTGCCGTGCTTCAATCTAATCAGCACAGAACATCAATGCCAAAACGCCTTAAATAATGCTGCAGAAATCGAATTTATGACACTCGCCCCCAGACGGTCGCCAAATCCCCCAAGCCCCCGAAACGGATGAACTTCCAAGCCGAAAGTCCAAAACCGAAACCGAAAACAATAAAAGTTACATTTAGCCCACAGCAAATAAAATTAAACAAAATCCTGGCTGCAGGATTACCAACACACAAACGGCTAAACAGGGAGAAAAACTTTTCAATACTTTTTAAAGTTAAGTTCCTTTTAAATAAAATAGGAAATTTTTGTTCTTTAGAAGGAGAGTGTCTGAGATGCAAATTTTGAATATTTTGCTCCTAGTTACTCCTTTAACTTAGTTTTAAACATTCTCTAAGTGTACCCACCTCGTCACCGTGTCCTGGACCAACTTGTAGTGGGGTGGAGTGGTTCTTGGTGCGGGAATACGAGTATTTTAGTCCTTGGACTCCTGTAACCGTATCGCAACCGCTGTAGGTTTTAATGTCTATTTTGTGTGCCATTTAAGGGCAGCACACACGCGACCATCGCATCCAGATCTCTCTCTGGGGGGATCCAGGCGGAGATCCTGGAACTGGGAGACTCAGACTAAATGACGTCGTCTTTTAATTTTTATCTCAAACATTGCAAACGGTTTTTATTGTTGCTTTTAACTGCGTTGGCGTCTGTTTTTCGCCCGTGCGTCTGCAACTTTTGCAATTTGGTCATCGCTCCTGCACGGCATCTGTTAGATAGCTCGTTTGGAGTCGAAATGTCTACTCGGATACTTTTATTTAGCTGGAGGTTTGCTTTAATTTGAATTATCATATATCTAACATATCTATTGTGGACAGTAGCTTGAAGTAAGTATGGGACATCTGTGAGGTAATTTTAAGAAATAATTGTT